>OZ018317.1:104141981-105605731 GCA_963969495.1 Ceratothoa steindachneri | reverse complement strand
ATAAAAATGGTTCTTATTCATGAATATGTGTCCCTAACTAATTACATAGCATTGAATTCAATTCTGATATTCATTCTTTTCTGTTAGAGCATGTTTCTCAAATATCAGACTGAAAACATATACGATAATCCTTAGCATGTTTGAGCTTTGTTTCATATATTGAGGTAGACACTAACTTTGGATGAATTGTAGGAAAAAATAGGTCAATTCAGTGCAAATTTTATTCGCAATCAGAAAGTTCTTAAGTTCCGCGTGAAAGGGTGTGGAGTTAAAAATAAAGTTTGTCGGTCTAGAAGGGGTTTTTAAAGTTAGTTGAATGCTCCAGTTTTATATTTTAGTCTCTTTGTTCATTCTTTTATTAAGCAACTCTTGGCTTTAACTATACAGTTTCACCAGCACAGAAAGCACAAGTGCAAAGTATAACTTCTCTAAAGGCCTAGTTGCATACTGATTACATTGAGGATTCCGCATATTTTCCAGCCTTGTTTCTCGTACGCAATTGCAGATAGCACACTCTTCATAGCTTTAGAGCATAGTTTCAGAGTATCTTTTCCTGAATCTATAAACAACTTCAAATCTTCCTGCATGTATGGATAAAACTTGCCGAGTTTTCTCATGATAGACACTGCGTTGCAACTTTAGCAAAGGTTGTTTGAAATTTGAAAAACAGACAGATGTCTATCTGTTGAGGCGCTGCAGTAATGGGCCCTAGATTTCAGCACTTTTTGACACAAATCAAATCTATTATTGAAACATGAAGCCCTTCCAGGTTGAATGTTATGTGTGAACTATTTCAGGTGTCATCGTAGTAGATCATATCCAACGGGTTATAATGATACAAAAATGATCACTGATCCGTTCGTATTCAGTAGGTGGGTTTGTAACTTGTAGTTATGCACTGTGTAGCACTATTAGAATTGCATAAGCGATACTGCGGTACGGTAGTGTTCCTCGTGACAGATATTTGTATAATATTTGTGAGAATGAATTAGCCCTCGTTGCTGTTTTCTTTGGGCTCTCGCCACACCATGGCTGCAACAAATGGCAAACCTTAACTTATCTTTCTATGTATGAATCCGCTCACTTGATTAACATACGACCATCAACTAACGAAAATTGTAAGTAGCTTTTGGCGTTCAATCAAACAGCCTTTGTGATGGATTTCTTGAGACTTGAGGGCGTCAAGGCACCACAAAAGTAACAAAAACAGTCAGGATCCATTGAATATTTGCCAATTCCATCTTTTACTACTCTCTAACTGATCAATAATTTCTGAAAGCAGCAAAGTGTAAAGATATAATTTATCAACTTGCCAAAAATATATGAAAATACGAAAATAATGTTTGACAAAATTTTATTTGAAGAATTGGCATACAGTTTAATATACACATAGCTGTTTTGGCATGAAGATCATTTATTACATGCTTCCTTGACTTTCTCTAAAAAATAATCCAACAAGAACACAAGTTTCTTATAAGTGGTTAGCTAGTCACTAATTTCTTAAAATGTTGGAAGTCAGCCATTTCAAATTTTAAAAAAAGAAGAAAAATTCATTAACTCAGTGACAAGTTGAAATGAACTGTGATCTCTAAATCACTTGATCAAATTAGGAACACTATGCCAATTATGTAGAACTGCGATCAATATACCATTTATTTAAAACTTGAATCTCGTTACAAAGTAAAGACTACTATTATAATCACTGTTTCAAAGGAAGGTGTGGCGTGAGTGCCCTTACATTGTTTCCAAGGAAGCAAAGCCTTTTACGTGGACAGATGGAGTGTATGTTTATTGAGGGCAGCATGCTGGGCTAAAGTTCTATTAGATGGTGAAATGTTTCTAATATTGCGAAAACGCTAGCTTGAATAAGTTAGAACAAGCAAGAGATCCCTTTTTGGCGGAAATCTCTATACTGTTCACCGTAACTACAAATCTTCCATACTTTTGGATATCAAGAAATTAAACGAAACTGAATTTTCTACAAGTCGAGAAAAATTCGGCCTAAGATTCAGAGAATGAGCAACTAAAACACCTCAATGGTCTGGATAAAAACTTTCATCCCTTTGATTTTGTAAAGCTCTCTCTCATTCCCGGAGAATCTCCAAACCGACGACACACCAAAAGGAATGTATCATTTTACGGTTCCGAGTCACCCAATAATCATCATTATCCTTATTATCACGAACTATAATTTAAGAAGGGGATTTTTTGAGTATTTGAATAATAATTTCATCTTAGTTTGGTTATGACTTAAGTTTTTTTATCAAAGTTATTTCTAATAATTCTTTTATAATATAAAAATTCAAAATGAAGTTCTGAAATAAATATAAGTAACGAAATTTTGTGAATTTTTTAAAACACAAAGAATTACAAATGGTGAAGTTTAGAAAATTTATTTTTATATATCCTTTTCTATAACTATATTTTAGCAATGTGATATTTTGAAAGGTAAGAAATTTAGTTTAGATTTTCTTTTTAAAATTATTATAATTGGCGAAGTTGAGAAAATTTATGAAAATTTAACCATGGCTGCTTTTCTTAGATTTCAAATTGCAATCTTGGTAGCGAAGCGCAAGCTCCCCCGTAGGCGGGAGGAGCAAATCTATTTCCTGGTTTCTCCATACAATAATATGTATTATGATTAAATTTATATATCGAATAATGCTTTCACCCGACTAGTTCAGTTAACAATGCTCAATATTGGTACTCAAACTCTAATGATTCCTACCTTGTTTCAACGAGTTGCAACACCCGACAATTTGAGTTTGTTGTATAACCTCTCACTAGCAACTGACCTTTTACAATTAACATCCCTATCATTCATACTATTTGGCTACGTTCAGTGTGCTTTGATCAATCAGTCCAGACCAACTAGGGGTACTTTTATCAGTTCGTGTATTCTATATTGTAGCAATTTTTGAATACTTACCCGTTTTATCACATATTTACCGATGCTTTTTTTATCATAGGACTTAATTAATCATTTCTTAAGTTGAAGGTGGCTCGTAAAAATTGATTAAATGACTGTAATTCATTGTAGAAAAGATTATAACTTTTCCCTCGCTTACTCCAATTAGTAGCGTAAATTTGGCAGAAAAAGTGATTTGCTGTAAAAATAGTCTGGCTATAATATCCCCACCAATTTCTGTAGAAGAGTTTCCAATGTGTTTTATTTCCTAATTATTAATAATGAAGATATATTGATTTGTACATCACTGGAATCAATAATATTGCTATTCAATAAAGAAAGAAATATCTATCAATAATTTTAGAGGTAAGGACAATAAATTCGTTCAATAGTATTGGCATTTAAAGTTCTTTCGAGGTATATTGGAATTATATTATTTCCACATCTATTTAACATATAGTTGTGTTTAATTAATCATTTTAAGACTAACATCGTTAATTAATTGTCAGACATGTGCTGAATCCTAAGAAACATATACAATCTAGATATGTTCATGGGCAATGTCCAAACATGGATAATTATACTTATAGATAGGATTTCAGGACAAATGCTGCTGAATTTTTCATAAATGAGGGATTTTGAAGTGGCTGAAGAAATTACCTCAGACTGCAGTTGAATAAAAGGTAAGTTTCCAACTAATCAGTGTGCCGTCTCAGATATGTTGTAAAGGCTATCAGGTTTGTATTGTAAGTTTCTGAAGTTTAGATTCACGGAGCTTTTTATGGTTCAGCCATAAAGCTATTTCTTTTATCTGGCACATAAGTAAATATCGTTTGAGATGATCATTCAGCAAGATCACTAAAATGGATGTCCAAAATTTTATAATTTAGCCACTCATGCACGAATCTTGTAGAGTGTTATAAGAAACGCCTTACAGCTTTTATTGAGGAGAAAGAGGATCATACCAGAATTTACATCTTCATCAGTTGCAATTCGCCACTCTCCTCCGCTTCCTCTCATGTTATAATTGAGCAGAAGCATTATGCTCCTTGCAGGGTTTATTCAATTCTTTTGGAAGAGTAGATTTGATTAAATAAATGTGTTTCATATACAAGTTAACTTGAAACTTCAATAGTATAGATAACATGGATAGCTTCTGTGTTTTAATGAATATGGAATAATCTTTAGTCGCGTGCGATTCTAGTCATGAGTGACTCAAAATCTCACTATGTCGGTCGGTCGGCCAGTCACAGTTTTGCGTTTTTGTTTTTTTAATAACATTGTAACTATTAGGCTGATTATAACGAACTATAAAAACCTCATGATGTTTTACATTCTCCTTTAAATGATATGATTGCCAAAGTCCTCCCAAGCTTAACCCGGGAATTACTTTGTTTTAGCAATAACATCATAATCATTCTGCCCATTCTAACAAAATTTGAAACCCTTCTGTTGTTTTAAATCCTCTTTTCAAGGATATAATTGACAAGGTCCTCCCAAGGTAAGCCCTGGAATTAATTTGCTTAGGCAATAACATCATAATGATTCGATAGATTCCAAAGAAATTTGAAACCCTTATGTTGTTTTACATTTTCTACGAATGATCTAATTAACAAGGTCTTCCCAAGGTTAGCCCGGGTATTATTTTATTTTGCAAATAACATCATAATTCTTAGCCCGATTCTAACGAAATTTCTAACCCTTATATTGTTTTACACTCTCTTCTTTTGAATTATATAATTTCCAAAGTCCTTCCAAAGTTAGTCTGGGAATTATTAACAGTTTAAAGATCGTATGGTCCTAAATCAGAACAAGTGAGAGCACGCGAATTTTAGGTCAGCAGACTTTGTTTATATAAACTGACAATTCGGAAGTTTTTTCACGTTTTCGAAACGATTCTAAAGTAACCGAGAACGTCCGAGAAGGATAGATTAGTTGCTAATTTACGATCAAGATATACATATTTCTGCTCACGTGTAATAAAATTTTCTTTGAGTGTTATTTTTCGAAGATACTGTTCAAATTTCATCTTATAGTTGACATAAACTTTCTCTTTTTAACTTAGCCATGTGGCATTTTAAACTAGCAAAGCATGAATTTAAAAATGCGATAAAATATTGCATTACTTATAGGAAAAGCTTATAGAATCTTGAAGAATTATTCTTAGTGTATTTTGCTTTTAAACTCATTTTGTGTTCTAATTGAGAAATAATATTTGCCAAAAAATGTAATATATTTAGTATTTCCTCAGGTGAGCAATAAAAGATAATTTTTAGCATTATCAGATGAGTTAAAAGGATTTACAAAGATCTTTATAAGAATAAAATAAATCGATTATCTGTAGAGCAATTTTGACTAGCAATTTTCTGTACCTTCTTACTATGGCTCTCTTTACATCCTTCTTTCAATTGAGCACAAAATGTGGAGTTTCCAGCCAAATTTGAGTCAAGTTTGTTTTCTTTGATTTCCGATTCTTGAATAGGAAATGAGTTCTAAAAGGAAATTGAAAAAATACCAGTCCACTACCGCATATAATTTTCTTTCGCAAATAACAAATTTTCCATGGTTGAACTCGAATTTAAGGGACCCGATTTATGGGATAATTTTTTTAGTGCACTTAAATCTACATATATAAGTGAATTAGCGTCAATGATATCAGAAGTTTCACAAAAAAGGCTTTCAGATAGAAATAAATTTAGGTTCATAAAGAACCAAATAAATATCGATAGTTTTACAGAAGATCGGGTTATTTGAATTGTTTTTAAATTTTTCAACAGGTATTTGATATTTTCAATTATATACAATATTTCAGACAACAAATGGAATGAAAAAATGGCCATCCCACTCCGAAAATAATGGTTACTAATTAGTCTCACAATTAAACTAACATCAATAAAAATATACAATATTATACAGTATAACTGCAAAATTTCATTAACTGTAAATAAACAGGTAAGTCTAATGCTCAAAGAATGGTCTTTCTACGCAAATAAACACCATGCTTTTATCTGGAGATTTAGGAGTTTCTTTCTAAGAAATATAATGCTAAGATTAAAGTGAAAATTATAATGCACGTCTAAGCACAAAACTAGGGTGCTTGTTCCTCTGAACTTGAAAACAGAGGTATTGGAGAGAACGATACTTCTAATTGGTGTGCGCAAATTATAAATGTACTCCTGAACTAATTGGCGCGATGCAATCCAAAAACATTACGGTTTTCTGGGTTGTCATAACACAGCTAAAATCGCAAAGAGGTATATAGTAGGCATCCCCAAAACGAGATATGCTTCAAGCCGGTAAGTAATTGATGGAATTTTATCTCTTTTAAGGAAGCTTCACATGATTTTGAGTGATTTAACTCGGAACTGATGGAATTAACTTACTAATGCTCTTTGGCTGTTTCTTGAACTGAGGAAGGAAGTGTTTTTTTATAGGGGCCTTCGGTACTCCTTCCAATCCATTTTGATCACATAAACCAATATGTAACGTCTTGATTGCCTGTTTCCAAAAATTGCAGCCTAAAGAATAATTCTACTCGTCTTTGGTGATGTTTGGTGAATTCTTTACCTAAGCCTTGTCACAACCGAGCCTCTTTCCCAATTACACGTCCCATCCAGAATTACTCATGATTCCTCAGTGAAGATAACTTTTCTAAGTCATTTTTTATGGATGGCTATGACCATAACATATGGTTTGGTTTGTGCTTTTATATGGTTAAGCAGAGCTTTTTCCGTCTTATTCCTAGAGGAAGAAATTTGGCTGAAAATCTTAAATCTTGTTGTTTTTGTGGCAGAATAGGCCGCAGCTTATTCCACTTCTTTGGAGGTTCAAGAAATATTACTTGAGGAAAAAGCTGGAATTTATACTTTAACCTTTTGCATTTTTGTTCAAAGTCATTTTATTAAATTTTCTTTACAATATGATAATCAAGTTTTAAACCTTTTAAAATCTAGGAAGAAGACTTTCTCTTATTTATCTAATTCTTTTACGATATAACTCTTCTTTTTCTGGTAAATCATTCTTTTGCTTGTTATTTTATTAGAAAAAGATTCTGGCTAAATATTTCTGGAAAGTCGTTGTAATTTCTTGTAATAAAATCAAGTATAGATTTTTTGCTACCCGAGGAAAATAGTGTTGTGAGTGTTTTTTGAAAGGAAAAGGTTTACTCGAAACAGCAATTTTTTCATAAGATCTCATGTTTTTAAGAGAAAAGGTTTGGTCCCCCTTGTTGCAATTAGGGCGTTCCCAAGGGTGCATATAAGAAGTCAGTGTTATCATCCTGTGCTATCCACCAACTGCACTATCTGTTATAATTTTCCAAATTTGTTGAAAAGTGTTTAGCATAAATACCCAAAGAAATTTTGTTTAATTCCACGGTTTCTTAAAAAAAACAGCAATAGATCTTAAGTATAAAAATTGCTGTTTTAAATGAACTTTTGGGGGTTCCCTAGAAACAGTTACCAACACTTGGTCTATACTGATTGTGACTCAGGCGTTCCGCAGGTTGCTCATAGAAAGCGGGCGGTATTATGTGTTATCCACCAACCGTACCATCTGTTAAAATTTACCAAATTTGTCAAAAAGTGTTTAGCATAGATACTCCAAAAAATTATCTTTAATTCTCCGTTTTCTCTTAAAAACAGCAAGAGATCTTAAGTACAAAAGTTTCTGTTCCAAATGAACTTTTTATGGTCAACTAAAAAGAGTGACTAACCTTGGTCTTCCCTTGTGGTAACTAGGACCTTTCTCAGGGTGCCTATAAGAAGCACGAGGTATCATTCTGTGCTCTTCACCAACCGAACCATCTATTATATTTGCAAAATAATAATGGGCATGTTGTTTGGCCGTTTCTGCTGAGCATGTCATGTAGAGCTAGCAAGAAAGAGAAGTTTATCAGCTCCAAAAATAAATTTTATATTTTTCGGATAGGGGGGCAACATTCTAAATTCTTTTGAAGGTGAAAGATTAAAATCCACATTACCGAAAACGCATTAGGGTGTGGGTAAAGGTTTTTAAGCGTGGGATTCTGAACATTTATCCCTTAAATGGGGAAAGTAAATGTACAAAATATGTATAATTTTGCAGGCACAAGAAGTACAGGAGGAGTCAACCAGGAGATAAAATATTAGCAAATCCACACATCGACTGGAAAATTTGCTGTTAACTACAGGTCGGTAAATTTGAGAAATCTTTACTGCTAAAAGGACTCAAACATACCAGGACGTAATCATGAAAAATAAAAAAAATATAAAATTAGATGAAATTAGTTATATAAATAATTATTGACTATAAATCCCTTGAAATTATTCCTATTTAAGTATGGAGTATAAGAAATAAAGATTTAAACGTAATAATAATAGGGCATACCACGCCTGATAGAACTTTATAAACGTGTCAATTTATTAATTGTATGATTGGTTGCATTTACATATCCCAAAGTAACGACGCTTTGATTTTCTTTTTCAAGTTTCTCTATTGCTAATTATGTGTTGTTAGTCCAAATTCAAATTTTTCGAATTTTTAAACCCTAGCATATTACTAGTCTAATATTTCCTGTATACATAGATGTCTATACATTTTTCCCTCTCTCTCATGTTTTTCTATAATATTTACTTACTGTTTCAGCATTTACTAAGGTTGATAAGAAAAAGAGTCAATGGTAACAAAACAGGATTCTTATTAAATTTGAGAGCTAAGTTTTATTTAATTAGTCGAAGAATATTTCTAGATAAATAGTTACTAGAATAAAAGAATACCTTGGCGTTGTCCCAGAAATTAAAATGATAAGAGAGGGAAATATAAATAAATTAAGCACTCTATTCATTTTGACGATGGCGTTGGATTAATGCTGGTTTATTCATTTATTCAGTTATCTGAAGCTATGTCCAATAATACTCAATGCAATCTCTATATTGGATTTGATAAATAAATCGTACGTATGAAGGAGGTTTTGAGATAAAATGTGGCATCATAATTATATAAAATTTTAATGTTATATAGTTTAAGAAGAAGCTAACTAATAATGATGACTAATTAAACAGTAAACGTAGGTATTTTTGCCCTTTAGCATGTTTCTTATTATTACAAACATAAAATTTTTTTTCGACTATTTTTGACAATTAGAAAAATGATTTAGTTCCAAAAATAATAATGAAAAGATTTTATAGCTAAATATTCTATAACTTTGTCAAAAGTTTGCGGGTAGACAATCTTATAAGCACGAAGGAATATTGTATTTAAAATAATATTAATAATGTATAAATGATTTACTGCATAAAAGAAGCTTTTGTAAGAGTATGTATAAATATGTCGCAAAATGACTTTGTTTCATTATTTTGCTGTGCAAAATTAAATTTCATTGAAGGAACAAAATAAATTATTTTTGCCGCAACAGATTTAATATTAAGATTAGAGTGTCAAATCTAAAGGAAGTCATATCTGCACCTCAACCAATTAAAATGTATATCGATAACCTGACGAGGAATAATAGTTTCAAAGATCTCATGAAAATCTGAGCAAGATCCGATTGTCCTGCCAAACATGTGTTGAATACAATATTTTACGTTAAAGGTAAATTTGAAATCAAAGTAAAAAAATAAATTGGTTAACAAATTTTGTTCAGAAAAATAGGGAAAGGAAGAGACGTAAAACGTTCTTCAAAAAGGGAGATAATGCCATTGACGGGAATAATAGTTAAAAGACAAGTTTCTTAAAAAATAACCTCAGTGAAATTATTATGAGAGAGAATGAAATTAACTCTTCTAAACAGGTAGAAGCTATTAATGGCATGTGACTCTAAAAAATATGAATACGAAAGTGTTGCAAAGCAAAGGCTTCAGTGTCGTAAGAAACATTTAAAAAATGAGTCGACACAACCCATTAAAATGACGAAACATTATACACTAATCATGGTAGGAAATTCTTATCCGACAAAACGGTCCTTTGTCTACCATGTATTTATTATTAACGTTAAAAATTAATTCAATAATATTAAAATCTTCTTATATTGAAGTCTGTATACGCCAATTTATTATAATGTAAAATGAATCCAACCATCTGTTCTTCTACCTCTGAATGAGGCTTGATAGAAAAGACAACTGCACTTGGAATCTTGTTTGCTTTTTCGGAGAAGTAAGGGTCATCGTTTTTATCGGAAGATTAATTGAAATTTCTTACCATACGTATAAAGATAAATTATTACAATGATTTACTTAAAAAAATTATGTATTCAGAAACGATTTCTTTTCTTGTATATTTTCACTCGGATGTTAGGGTTACTTTTTTCTCAGTCATAGAATTTTGAAAGTTTCTATTCTCTAAATAATATGATCTTTAAATTAATAAGATAAGATGAAAAAAGTTTTTCGTTTTTTCTTCCAACAGATATCATATTGATTTAGGACTCCAAATTGTACACGCTCCACATATGAATGAATTTGAATTAGAAAAAACTACCTAAGATTTCCTTTTATTTATTCAGTATCTGGGATTAAAAATGGCTTATAAATCTCAAGTTTATCCGCTGGATTCATTAAATAATGAAGATCGATATTTGATAGGAATATTTACTTTAATAATTTTAATCATTAGTTATTCTTTCAGAGAAAGAAATATAACAGGTATGTTTAGAGATTTCCTTGTCTTTATAAAATGGTAAATGTCATGAATTTTTCCGTATTTATTTAAATCTTACTTCTTTAAAAGTTCAACGGAAAGTTTACTGATGTAGTTCTTCTCTGCATTTTTTCCATCTTTTTTAGATTAATTACATTCTAAGCCCATCCTGCATTCGATATTTTTCCTATTATCCTTTTCAACAAAAATTATTTCATGGTTCTGAAATGAAGTAGTGTGTTAAAACTGATCAACAATTTTTGAAAAGTTGTGTGCGTCTTAAATGTGATTATTTAATTCACTGTACTACAATAAAAAAACCCGGAAATGAAAATAAACTTTTCTAGGCGTATTTTTTTCGTAAATCACGAAAATAGCATCCGTCTCTTTTTGCAACCTTCCAGTTTTTCTCAACTTACCATCTTACTTATGCCTAATATATTATTGGTTTTGTAGGAATTGAATGCAAACTTGATTGGGCCGAAAGTTACAATTCTAAAAGTTATTAATGGATTTTGATATCATTTTAATGGGGTGTATCTAAAGTATTTGTAAACCTGACTCATGAAAATTATTAAACTTTACTTAATATTTCTTTAGTTATATGGGTCCCTATTCGTGGTAACTCTTACGTAACGCTCGATAATTTTATAACTTACTATAAATGTTTTCTATTTTTACTTTTTTATTTAATATTTGTTGCTATTACTATTTATATTATTTTTCACATACTAGTGCCCAGACAGTTCCTGTTATATATGAGGATCAGTGTCATTAAGATAATAGATGAGACAGCTGACTAAACATGTGAAGAAACCCTATGAACCCTACTTTGGATGTAAAGTGGGTGACAAGACAAACGCTGGGCACTTCTCATATGTTGTGTAAGGTGTACAAGTTACCTTTCTGCCTGGGTCAAAAGGAAAGATTAGAGAAGGAAAATACGTAAGCTGTCAGATTAGTCAATTTATAGCTAATGAGGACTTCGAGGCAACAATGGATGAAACTGAGCTAGCGGCCGGGCATGCATTCAAAGATGTATGCTAAGGACTAATACGAAACACCAAGGGGCTCATCAAAAGCGTATATTGGAGAGCGGAATCAACTGCTACCAAAATTTCAGATGCAATATGTCACTGAAGATACAGTTTCTTCATTCTTATCTTCCTTCTTCACAGAAAATGCAGAAGATATGAGTGATAAGGGGATATGGAGCCCTGCTATGCTAGCTGACTTTTGCTGGAACCTGAAGCATGATACGCCTAAGACGCTCCAGAAACGAAGAAAGAAATACTACAACGTAGTTAAATACATTTTATAAGGCTAACAACCATGCTGATTCATTATATGTTCATGTATTAATTACAATAGACACATTTAATCTGACTTTGGTAGCGAAATACATTTATGGTATCGTAGAAATCGGTATCAATTGCATTATTATTAAAATGGCAGTTTACAAGAAAATATTACGTGATAGGAAATCTTTGCTATCAAATTTGGAGTCAGCACACTTAACCACGGAATGAAATTCACATGAGATCTGTTTTTTTCTTGAGACTGAAATGTGTTGCACGGTGTTATTATATATCATCATGCACTGAATCCAAATCTCACCTTGAAAATTGCTTTTGTGCTATAGGTTTTAAGATGCGCGGTATGTAATTATTGATTATTTGATTATAACGTACAGTTTGTGTCATTATATTTGAAACTCTAATCCATATCCACTCTGTCCCACTTTCCTTGATGCTTATAGTAGGCTGAATAATCATCTCTTGCCAATGTCCAGAAATAGTCTGCAAGACTTCTTGTGCTCTATTTACCCTTGTACCGCTTTTCCATGATTCAAATATCTTGGTGAAACTGTTCACCATGTTTGTCACTAACTGTCCCATTGTTCGCTGGAAAAATTCAAAATGTTAATCCAAAAATAGATTTTAATTGACATGTTACATCTTATGTTCTTGTAAGCCTTGATGAGGTTTTACATCAATGCTTCATAGTTTTCTCCGCGTCTGTTTCAGAGAGATTCCTTTGAAAAATAGCTTTCGACACAGCTTTTTTCTCCCCATTAAGGGATGATTGAAAGTCACAATCTTCAAGAAGCTCTCTAATCTAAGGACGAATGAAAACTCCCTTTTTTATCAAAGCGTCACTCAGTGATGAAAATTTTGATGTTAATTACTTAAATTCAGGACCAGATTTGTCCATTGATTTGCCAAAGTATTCATAAGCCGCAGTTTTATGTGTAGTAGTGGTGGCAAAATTTGTTTGATTCGGTGAGAGATGGGGATGTTGATCATCTTTCCTCTAAGGCTCCAATAATTGACGAGGTGGACAGTCTCTTCTGATATGGTAAGAACCACTTGCACGGCTGTCCTATTCCTACAGAAAGCAGTACTTTGTGTATGCGCGCTGCAAGTCCACCAGAAGAGAAACAACCCTAGAGCTCTCATTGACGCTCATCAAATTTTGTGCATTCCCAGATATGCTTTATAATATCCTAAGTTTCTTTCATATGTGGTGCAGATTGGACTTTGATTAATCAATGAACAGCCACCAGTTTTTAAGTTGTATTTAATGCCAAATGCTTCCATCAGACCAATAATATTGTTATAGGCAGCTAAATGACCTTCATTTAAGGAAAAATCGTTGAAATGCTGCTGACGGTCACGAACATTTAAAATTTTCATATCAGCTGCTATAGAATTAAACTGTTGAAGACAAGAGCCTAGCAGTTCTGCTTTATTCTTGGCTAGATGCTGATCCCTTACAAGGACATGGATTTCTCCTTTTGTTACTCCTTACCACTTTCCCTATCAAACACGAAAGATCCCTAAGTTGGTGCATAAGGTACAGTTAGACTTATTTAAGGTGGAACTGAGCGATTATCTGATGGAATGTTTGGATATTGGAGGTATCATGCAGAAATAATAATGGGTGAATGGTCCCTTGGCACCCACTACGTTATTAGCAAAACAAAAAACCTTACTTTTCTCTTTCATTTCACCGATTGGCGAAGGTTAGTACAACAAGTGTTGCAGAATATATGCGGAACCAAGTTATTATGATAGTCACCAATCTTCGATCCAAAATATAGCTAATATGCCTTTCTAACCATAGCAGTTATATGGCGCTTCCCTGATGCAAAAGTCAGCCCACCACAAATGTAGCAGTTGTTGCCCGCCTTATTCACACAAGAGGTATCTGAAAGAAAAGAAACAACAAACAATTAGAAAATACACAGAAAAGTTATTCATAAATTGATCATTATAATAAAGAGCATAACATTTTAGCAGAAGAATTATATCCTTCAGTAGGAAAAAAATCAATATAAAATGTCTATTATGCATATCAATAGCTAGCTCAATGGATATTTATTATAAGTTTAAACAGTATTTGACTAGGAAATTCACCTACCTTTAACCTCAAAATGACTGCTGAAACAATATTAACGTGCAGTGAGACTATGAGTGTTGTAACAACCACACTGACGCAAGCCGGTTGTATCCTGTTTTGACACGTAGTTGTATCTTGAAAAGTAGAGCTAATAAACAATTTTAAACATGATATTCATTATCAGCGACGTAAAATTAGTTGGAAATTGCTACTCTAGGCCAAAAGGATTTGGGGCATTGCCCAGTGTAATCGAAAAAGCTAAGCTGGAATAAGACATGAGTAAATTTGTATCATGTCCTGTTTTTAAGCATAGTATATCGATATATCTTGCTAAGAGGAGGTAACATATGTTTTTTTAGTTCTCTTGATAAAATTTATGGTGTGTTTCATTCAAAATATTGAATATTCCTGCTAGAAATTGGTTAATTAAATATTTCCTCTTTTTTCTTGCAAAAATTCTCGATCACGCTGAAAATGGTGAAAGACGAAACACCGCAAATGTTTAAATGGTCCTAATCGGTTAATTTTAACATTTTTCATCCTTTATTGCGGAAATCTTAAAAAACCATCCCGATGGCTGGTCAAATGACTAAAAAATACTTTACTTAATTGACGGCTTACATAGAATATAGGTCCAGTTTAAATCACTTGAGTGAATGGATGAATGGAAAGCCAAGTTCAGCTTTGCCATTTGCTGTACCAAATAGCAAAACTCCTACTTCTGCCTCACAAACATTAAAAGAATAAATGTCAAGACACCAGGTATAGAACATTACCCCAATATCGCATATTTAATAAGACCAGTGCTACACAGTTCAGAATTACCAGTTGCAAACCTACACACTTATCACGAACTTAGTAGTGATTCTGATTGCAGGTGTAGCTCAAGTTGTGATGACTACCAGGCCAACACTACAGCATGTTATCGGCATAGACAACTTTTTGCGTTTTTCTCATTGGAAAATTACCCTTGCTACTGTGCCTACGCAAAGTCCCTCATGCAAAAATCTGCAAGTCTGACCAATAAGAGCCGAAAGATTGTAGGCTGAAGAAGTATTAAATAATTCTAAGTATATTCTTTATTTCCATAGTGCAGGTTAAAGATCATCTCGATCAACATTCTGAAGGTTAACTAGAGAAAATACTGTATATTGTGCCCTAAGGTTTCGAACTTTAATTAACCTTTCCTTGTAAACAAAATTTATTCCGTTAGTATCAATGCGATTTTGATTGCATTGCTTGCCTGTTTCGCGGAAATAGATTAATGGAGATAGTGTGATTATCCTGTTGTTATGAATAATTACATTCCCAAGATTTGCGAATGTTGTACCATAAATTCCATCCTTCAATTGTCTAAACAATTATAGGAAAATTATGATAAAGCAATTCAACCTCAATAGACGCCGCCTAATGATAATTAATAACTTGTCATCGAATTTGAATTAACCTTTACTCATTAACAAAGGTAATCATGAATATCCATATCGCCTGTTTTGCTCAAAGAAAAGGTAGTTTTACTATTCCTTTCCCAGTTTACCATTTAATTTAAGTCTGTGGCTTATCAAGATAAGTGCCACCGGCAATTAGGCATTTAAGAAAACCGGTAAAATCAAAGTTCAGTCAGATAAAAAAAGGTCCTTATTGCTAAGCGGGATGTGATTCCAGCCTTAACAACAAAGTTGCACTGTTTATGTATAAAATAGATTTATAGTAACAATTCAAAGAGTATTTAGCGCCTAAGGCTTTTCGAAGACTCGTTTTATATATGCTTGAATGTCATATGATGCCATTGACTGATATTGAAACTCATTTATGCAAGTCATACTGATACATGTCCTACCTCACTAAGTCTGACTTCTATAATTATTCCCTCTTTTTCTCTCCGCAGAAGATGTTTCAACAAGTCGAGCAACTTGGCTTCAATTTTTAATTATTTTAGATTATTTAAGCAATTTAAAGTTTCTCATATAAACTTTGATGACCTAATCTATTGTGGAGGTAGATTAGAGTCTTGATGTCGATACTTAAATACTACACCCGTCCTAAACTGTAAGAAGATTAACAATGACCAGATTACGACGAAACTATAGGCAAAACAACTCTAATCTACCTCTTTCTCTCATAGCCTAAATGGTGAATTATACTGCATTTAGTAACCCCTACAAACATTTCATCGTGGTACTTTTTGCCACATCTCACTCGTCACATCATCAATAGTGAGTGTTGTTTACAATTTAACTAAAATTGATAATATATATATATATATATATATATATATATATATATATATATAATAGATATATTTCATCAAGTTATATAGATATAAATGGCTAAAAAAAAAATTTCACTTTTTTCTCATCAATGATAGATTCGTAGATGTTTGTATTTTACAATTACTTTTGTGTTAAATGTTAATCTCAATAATTTCAACACCCTATGTTTCCCCAATTATAATTAGCTTGTCCTTTTGAAATTATCCGCTTAATGTCTATAACCGCATAGATAACCTATTGAAATTAGACACTAAATTCTCTTACAGTAGCGCATTTCTGACTAGACAAGCATATTTTAGATATAAAAGATTTTTCAAATATGTTTTGTGATTTATCTCTAAAGGAATTTTCTGAAAATAATGTTGAGGAATAACAAAGTGGGTTGAAGCCTAGCAAGAATTGTTCACAATAGCGTCAAAAAATGCTCTGAAAAATTTAGCTCTAAAAGTATCTCTCTCTCATTAATAGCCAGCTACGACCAAATACTTAAACAGATAACTTCCTGCGGCCAACTTTCCTGGGGAAGTTGTACCTTAAACTTTAATGCTACCTATTGAGCTTCCAAATCTGAGATAATTTATTTCATTGTTAGAAGTGAATAGAAGAAGGGTACGGGAAGAAAAAAACACAGAATAGCAAGATATTGAAAACCATTTGATGGGTTTTTAAGAATTTCCTATGAAAAATTTTCGAAAAGAATTCTACCAGGAATCCCTGATAATCAAAACATTTCATCATTGCATATTTAAGCTTATCCTACTCTTCTTTCTTTCATTATAAACGATGCTTCTGAGAGATGAATATGAATAAATAACTGACTGCGTTTCATTATAATATAAACAATTTAGCTTGCCTCTATTAATATTTTTTAAGGCGAGGTATCATTGTATGAAGAAGAAAGACAATCAATGATAAAGGTGAAGAGAGTGAAGTTATGGGAATTTAATTAATACACATCAAATTAGAAAATCAAACGTTTTAGATTCAGGAAATGTTTAGAAAAATAACCAAACTGAACAAAAAACAAATACTGTAGCTGTGATGATCAGCCTGGATGAAAATCATGTTCTGTTCATGTGTCGTTCTTTATTTATGTATTCATTACAATTAATAGCCTAATATTCTTCTCGTTAGTTTGAATCTGTTTCTTTCTGTTCTAAATTGGATAGAATTTGAATCAAATAGCAAAATAATAAAATGATGAATATAACGATAAAAATATATGTTATTGAGTAGTTATGAAACAAAATAAAATTTATTTACACACCTATTCTAGTCTTAATCATTGAAGTGTGAAGACCGACCCGTTTAGAAATTTGAGAAATACATTCGTAAAAACAAAGCGTCTTCTAAAATCTCCCTGAATAAAGCTAATGCAAAAACATAGACCAACTTTAAGCAAATTACTTCAGGCTAAGCTTGGTACTTTTTATTCCCTGCGCTGTTTGTTGGAGCTTATTTTAGGAATAGTATAGTAAATCTTTCTGCCTTTGGTATTAAAGAGTTGAAAAAATTTCCCTTACAATTTTTATCCTCTAACACATGCATTAATCTTCGTCCACCTATTTAGAAATCCTTTATATTCTTCAGTCTAATTTTCTCTTCTTATTTCTTTATTGGCTAAAAATACTCTCTTCATACACAATGAGTTCTTTTCCTTTAGAACTAGGGTACGCACCAGCGAAATTTTCTTTATGAAACCGAAAGCGTTTAAATGAGTTTCCGTGAGATTTGGGGGCCTTGTCTCCATCGTATGAGCTGAGTGTGAATATGCATTGCAATACTGCATACATGGTAGTTTTTAGTATTTCTTATATTAAAGGTAAATAAAACAACGAATATGCAGATTCTAACATAACATAATTCATTTCTAGAAGAAATACTTAAAAGTTAGCTGAGAGAATTCATTCAAACGAAAATGCATTCATCACATGCTCCTTTTTTCTGCATTTTTAGTCACACCGGACTCTACATCTCACTCCGTCGGTCGGTTCCCGTTTTGTTTCATTTTTGTTTGTTATTAAAATTGTAGTATTCGGCCAATTCTAACGAAATTTAAAGCCATTATATTGTTTTATTTTTTCTTTCGAATGGCATAATGGCCAAAGTCTTCCCAAGGTTAGCTCGGGAATTATTTCTGGGGGGGCTCTAACATCATAACTATTTGGCCGATTCTAACGGAATTTGAAAGACTTATGTTGTTTTAGATTCTATTTCCAATAATATAATTGCTAAAGTCATCCAAAGGATAGACCGGGACTTATCTTGTTTTGGCAATCACATCATATCTATTTGGCCAATTCTTACGAAATTTGAAACCCATATGTTTATTTTTTATATTACCTTCCTAATGATATAATTGCCAATGTTCTCCCAAGGTTCGCCTAGGAATAAATTTCCTTTGGCAATAACACCATAACTATTCGGCCAACTCTAACAAAATTTGAAACCCTTATGGTGTATTACATTCTCTTTTGAATAATTTAATTGCTAAGTTCCACCCAGGGTTAGTTCGAGAATTATTGAAGATTTTGAAGTCGTAAGGTCCTAAATCAGAATAAGTGAGAGCATGCGAATTTTAAGGCAGCAGACCTTTATATTTTCTCAGGTTTTTTCTGGAGAGAGCGAAAGATCAAAACTATTTAACCTCTCCCCTCAAAAAATATTGCTTCGCATATATCTCGAATTTTTCATTTCTTTCAGCCATAAGAAAGAAAGTTGTGTGGAGGCTGATGTGTTAATACATATCTCTTATGCTTTTCATCTAACTTTCATCACAAGTCAATCAGCTCCAAATCATAAAAAAACAACAAACCTAAAACAAACCTTAAAATTTGCTCCTTAATCATTTTCTAAATAACAAATAAAACCCACATTTCTAACCTAAAAAAGAGGATTTACCCCAACCCACTTAATTTAACTTGGATAGAGCCACACTTAAACTCGATAAGCCTACAGCAGCCACTTGCAATTCCAAACATCCTACAAGTCTTTCGCTAAAAATGGATATATAATAACTATATATACTTTAATATTAAGTTGCACTTATTAAATTTTAATGAAAATGCATAAAATTTTATTTTATTGAATTTTACAAGTTTCAGGAAATCGATACATATTTGACACTGTAGATAAAAACAACTCGTTTACCAAACAACGCTTTATATTTGTCAAGGTATACCTGTATAGACTAGCTCTGCGCTCAGAGTTTTTCTCACAAATGCGGACAAAGAGCTAGCTATAGGCCGCTTTATTTATATCTGGGCGGTAAAAAAAGGGTGCGACCTACGGTTGACCAGGTTTAGATTAATGGCTTGCTAAGTTGCAGTTCAAAGGATATATAAAGACAATACCCCGAAATATAATTTTTATATATATAACAAAAAGGAGGCATTTATATATATATATATATATATATATATATATATATATATATATATATATATATATATATATATATATATATATATATATATATATATATATATATATATATATATATATATAAATATGTATATATATATATATGTATATATATATATATATATATATATATATATATATATATATATATATATATATACAAAAGGGGAAACAAATTACTTATGGTGATTAAATAAAATATGTAAAGATTAACGAAGTACTCTGGGAATGACCATACACGCTCGCTTTACCTTCAAGCGCGGTCGAATTGGATAGAGGTGGAAGACAACAGCGCAGCCCTTTAACAAGATACTTCGCGCAGTCCTGATTAGGAGGAATCGAAGATGGGGTTGGATAAATTTGTGATGAGGAATTAAATTTTCTCTGCTTCAGAGAGACGTAATCTCAATTCGAGACGATTCTGCTGATCGGCAGGGAGTCTCAGTCTCGAAAAACGGTAATCTTGAAAGGGTGGTGAAGATGAGAAGGCCACACAACTCTCAGGGAGGAAGGGGAATTGATAGCTTTCTTCTGAAACAGGGGCCAAATCTTAACAAAGGTAGATCTGTTGACGAAATCTTCGAAGACGTAAGACGACGAGTTACGGAGTTCACGGAAAACAGACGGCAGTCTGGAAGGAGTGAATGGCGGGCTTTCAATCTTTTCGAGAAATGGTATGCTTGGGATTAAATACTTGGGTGGATGCTCTGCTAGACACGCAAGGCCTTGTGGTCCCGAATGATCTCTTACCGCCATTCTAAGCAAACACAATTTATGATAACGCATTGTTCCAGACGATCAAACTCGCCTCGAGATATAGGGCTAGGATTAATATCACCGCGCACGGCGTTATCGCAGGGGAGGGGGGATGATTGGCGTCTGAAAACAAACACAGCTTGGAAAGGGTGATTTTAGCGAGTGACGGATTCTTTATCCACTATCTAAAATTCTCACGCTGGCTCACGTGGTCTTGAATGAATAGAGAGGTATCTCCAAGGGGCTTCCTCTCACGGTGGTCCTTCGAGGGAATTCCCTCACACGTCTCCCTTTCCGAAAATTACGTTTTCCTGATTTGAAGAGGAGGGAAAAGGGTATCCCCAAACATGGGAGGAGTCACGTATGGGAAATTTAAACTAAGTCTACAGGTGCTCAATAAGACTTGACCTCTAAATTTAAGTCGACACAGCGGTCACAAAATGAATGAATTACTTACGTTTAATATCTGGTGCATGGTAAATTTAAAAAGGGTGTGGTCGTTAACCAGGGCCCACCAAAACACACAAAGTAAATAAATGCGAGTTACAAAAAAAATCAAAAGGTTTCATTCATAAAAGGGTAGTGAAACCATAGATCAATAAAATTAAAGAAAAATACCATACACAAAAAACAAGCAAAAATAAACAAAAAAACACCAGCAAAGGACAAATACGTATTTCCGATTAATTTTAAAAAACTCGAATTTAAACTCCTATTTATTAAATTATTTTAGGCAAATTTTTAACTAATTAATTATGAGAAAAATGCATTTAAATAAGAAATTCAAACAAAATATTGGTAAGAACCTTTTTAAACGAATTTTATCCAATTCTGTTATCTTAAGAAATGAGATAATTAGATGTCTTTTTAATCTATTTTGTATATATGTAAATTACGTCAAAGAAAATTATAGTTATAATAATTCTAAGTTCCTTCACCTTTATTTGCATTAGATCATATATTTATTTCTCCTGTCTCTGAACCTCCTTAGTCTCCCATATATTTTGTCCCCTACTAAACTATGGCTTTGAAGATAAGTGTCTATAGAGTATATTCAAATATTGAAAATACTTGAACCTATCTTAAACTTTTAAATTTTGTGTTCCCGTTTTTATAGAGTTAATACAATAATAAAATGGAAAGAAATGTGAAAATATTAATTCTAAATGCCATGTGAGACGAAAATAAAACAAATTATTTTGTGATGGACTACTTACTGCCGATCATTTGCAGATTTTTAATTAATACAAAGACATAATAATTTCTACGTAAATATATAAAATTCTTATAATAATAACTTTAAATGATTTATGAGTTAATTTTAAGAAATATCCTGGGGTAAAAATTGAATTAAACAATTTTAATTAAGAACTATTCAAAAAGGTAAGGGAAAAAGGAACCCATCTTCTGAATTAGTTTAACAGTATTTTATTTAATCAAGTTAAAGTTTCGGTGCAGCATCTCGGGTAGTTTTATAAATGTCTTTTTCTTTGTTAAATTCCCAGCCATCGGCAAAATGTATGTCTTCAGGATGCTCAAGATTTTTTTATTTAGATTTAGGTAGCAACTCAACAGACGCAAGTGTACAATTGGATCCCAAATAATTTCGTCACCAATTCAAGCAAACTTGTAGTTATGACTTGGAACATTATACAGCATGAAAACTAATGACTTTCTCATCCTCATTAGTTCCCTTTTGAACCAAATCATAGCTTTTCTCGGCGAAATCTAGGTGGCCCTTCAAGTACATTGATCCCATCAGCGATTTTGAAATTTTCTATTCGCATGTCTTTAAAATTTGCCAACAAAATCATGAATTTTCCTTTTATTTGGTGTCGCTGGCGAAATTATCTAGTCCAGCCAAATTGATTTTTCAATTCTTCTGTGAAGATAACTTTGTTAAAGGAAGTTTTTATCCTCTATTGTCCTACAACGGACGTTTCTTGTTTGTTCATGGTTAAGAAATTTTCTTTTACCTTAGTTCTATCAGTTTAAATTTCGTGAGGACCTTATATCATTATAATTCATAGAGAAAAAACTCCCAGGTAACTTCAAAAATGGTTTTGCTGTTTACCTATGAGTTTTAGCGACAACTCATTTGATTTAAGAAGGAATTCTATTGTATGAGCACAAAATTCTGGTTAAACCCTTTTCATTCCTACCCAAATGCCATTTTCTTCATTTTTTCATGCGGATAAGACTTTAATTTACCTAATTTTTACACGATTTAATTCATCTCGGGTGGGGAACTTCCATTTTTTCTGGACATCTTATTAGAAAATGATTCTTATTAACAAAGTATGGACGGTCGTTGTAATCCAATTTCAGGCAAGCGATTATAAACTAAAAACGTAACAGAAACAAAAGAATTTCATAAACATTTTCTGCAAAAAAGGTGAGAAGCTTAAGAGGAATTCAAGATAAACTCTAGAAATAATTCATAAGGATAGGATCTATTAAATTATTCCTTTTTGTATTAGGAAATTTTAACTGATATTGATGAAAGTAATTAACTATTTTTAGGATATATATTTTTACATGTCATCTTCTAAACTTTCAAACCTCAATTAAAGGAAGTTTTAACGGATGATAAATTACTTCTCTCTTCAAAGTTACTAAAATGGAAAAAAAACGAAGCTGATCTGTAGTTAGTTACTTAAAAGGCTCAATGCATATTTAACTGGTTTGAAAATTATTAAATGCTGTCTGTGTTCTAATTAAAAAAAAATAAAGCAAAACTGGCAGAACTTAATGAGGAAGTAATCAGTTATAGTGTAATTGAATATTTTGTGAACCTACCTCACCTAGTCAGTTTTCAGGGAATCTTGGGCCAATAGCAGCCATTTTTCTTTGCGCTTATTCTTCTAAAAAGTACGTCAGGGCTTCTTTTTCACTTTCTATCTTGTTTGAGACCCTCACATCTTGTTTATTCAGAGGAGAAAAGTGCCCGCAGCAGCTTGAAAAATGGTTTTACTGAATAAATAAGAACTTTAACCACCTCTCCTTTGATTCAAGAAGAATTCTATGAGTAATAGCACCAAATTAAAGTTAAAGACTTTTCATTCTTAGTTGAATGCCATTATTTCACTGTACCATTATAATGCTTCAAATCTTTTAAGAGTCACGGAAAAGACTTTCATTTACTTAATTCTTTTACGATATAATTCTCTTGTAGGAGTTTTTTTCCTAGCAATTTTATCATATGTAAAATATTTCTTATTAACAACGTCTGGACGGTCATCATAATCCAATTTTAGGTAAGTGACTATAAACTATCTAATACTTAAAATAATGCGTTATTATTATCCACTGAATAGTGCTTATTTTATTCATAAACGGCTCTAAAAAAAATTTCAGAAAATTTTCTAAAAAAAGATGAGATGCTAATGAGTTATTCCAGATCATCTAAATACCCACTTTATACGTATATAAATATTGATGCAAATAAGGTAAGCAAAGATAAGTATAGGCTGTATTGTGTCGATTACCTTGCACCTTCATATGACTAAATGATTAATAAATAGGGCATTTATGAGATAGCATAAATGCCATATTTCGTGTAAGTATCGTTCTAGTTTATTCAATTAATACCAGAAACTAGTAAAAATAAAGAGAAGTTACTTAAATTATCCCTTTTTGAATTATAAACTTTAACTGACATTGATGAAATTGATTAACCCTTTTACAGAAAATAGATTAACTTGCCATCTTCTAAAAGTTCAGAACTCAATTGAAGGCAGTTTTAATGGATGATTAATTCCTTTCTCTTGAGAGATTCTAAAATGGAGGGAAGACAAAACTGATCAACATTTAGATACTTAAAAGGCTTAGGGGACAATCAAACTCAATTGCAATTGATTTTATGCCGTTATTTTTCTAAGTTTTAGAATAATAGAGCAAGACTGGCAGAATTCGATGACGAACTGGTCAGTTATAGAGTAACGAATAAAGGAAAATGACAAAAGAAGATAGAATATGAATGAGTACAAATGGCAATAAATAAAAGTTACGAGGGAAAACGAATTAATCTTAGAGTGCCCATTTTTACCAACGCGGTGGAAAGCGCTGTGGTCCATTTATATAGAAGTGCAAAAAGTTGTAAAGGAAATAATCGACTCAAAATTACGAAAGAGGAGCACCTTTTTAGAAAATTGGTTTAGAATTACTTCATTAGAGTTTAGACGCCAATAACCCGATTAAATTTAGATCGGCTTCTCTAAAATAGGTTTACACCTCCAATCATCAGAGAAAAAAATATTTAATTGTTTAAACCCTCAATTGCTTAAGAGAGCAGAAAATGGGTTATAGAAGCCTATCGCAGTTAAACATACCAAAATGTACATTAGCGACATTCAACTTTCTTCAATAATTTCTCTGTTATTTGTTATGATTCTTTCTCTTTCTCGTCGCCATCCTTTTAAGTATCCGTCAATCAATGATCAGTGCTAATTTCCTTCAAGATTTCTGCAGTGAATGGATTATGATAAAAGAGGTAGAAGTATATATTTAAGAATTGCCACAATGATGAATAGGTAATAATGGTCTTAAACATCAATCTAAATACTACTACGTTGTATATTTCTTTCCAACCTATCATACAAGCTGATGTTTGTTCTAGCATCGGCATTTAAGCTAAAAAATTGCTTTTCTTACTAGCCCAAAAGCCTGCTGGTGGATCTGCGCCAATATAACTTTAACACAAGTTCACTTCATAGGTTTATGTAACAATAACAACAATTGTTCCATCGCTATATAATCTTAATTATAGGAAGACCTCAGAAAAAATTAGAAATACCTTCTCAAAATCTGAGCAACTCTTCCCCGAAGAATTTTAAGGATTCTTGTTGATGGTGTCTGCATTTTCTTTCTTTAATTTGGAAGGAACGATTCCAATGGAAATGCTAGAGGTACAATTATAAGGAGACATGGCTTGAGGAGAAAGAAATGGATATCTGAAGAAACATGGGATGTGATTAAGAAGAGAGCTGAAGCTAAAGTGAAGAGTAAGATGCATAATAGTTGTATTCGAGACATTGAATTAGCAAGAGCTGTGTATAAGAGCTTGGATTGAGAAGTAAAAAGGGTAACTAGGAGAGATAAAATAAGATCTGTTGATGAAAAGGTTGTAAAACTGAACCTTTTATCAATAAAACTAATGAGTACAGTTAGAAGTTAGCATATAAAGCAATTAGTGAACTGAATGGTAGAGGTAGTAAGCGCAAAGAAATGTCACTACGAGATAGAGAAGGTAACCTGTTAACTAAGAGCATTGATGTAAGGAATAGATGAAGAGAACACCTTGGGACAGTTCAGAACAGACGAGTCCCACCAGAAGAAGACATACCTCCTGCTCGTGAAGATTTGAATATAGATACGGGAGAGATAGGCTTTAAGAAGTGATAAAAGCATTAACACAATTGAAGAATTATAAGCTCCGGGAGTGGATGGTTGATTTCCTGAAATGTTTAAAGTGGAAGAGGATGGATTGGTATATGTCCTGAAAAGTTATTCAATGAGATATGGGTGACGGGGATAGTACCATCATGGTGGAAGTATGGTGTATTATTTAAAGTTCCGAGAAAAGGAGATCTAAGTCTGTGTTGTAACTGGAGAGGAATCAGTAGTATATTATTGAATAGGTTGGAGCCAGTGGTTGATGGCATTCTAACAGATGAATAGGCTGGATTTAGGAAGGAGCGTGGGTGCAATGACAAGATTTTTATCGTTAGACATTTGATGCAGCAATCAAATGAAATGAAAATTCTTTTAAGTTTCTGCTTTCTTAATTTTGAAAAAGGCATTCGATAGCATTTCGAGAAATACCATGGTTAAGATTAAGCGGCATTATGGAATACCGGAAGGGATTGTTAGGGTCATTTTGAATATACAAGAGAGCACAACATGTGAAGTGATGTTTGGCGACGGTTTGACTGATTCTTTTGAAGTAAAGTCTGGGGTGCTACAGGGTGGCATTCTGTCATCTCTGCTATTTGTGTTAGTTATTGATTACATCTTGAAAAAGATAAAAGCAGAAACAGATGCTGGTATAGACTGGGGAGAAAATGGGAAACTTCTGGACCTAGATTATGCTGATGATATAGTTCTTATTTGTAATGGGCCAGAAGAGATACAAAGAGTACTGGACTGCTTAGTTTGGGAAGGAGGAAAGATTACTTTGGTAATTAAAAGCAGAAAAACTGAAATCATAAATATAAATATCGAAAATGCGCAGAATTGCTTGGTAGAAGGAATTGCTATAAAGCAAGTTGATAGGTTCAAATATTTAGGTACTTATTTAGTAAAGAATGGTTCTCTAAATTCGGAATTTGAGGAAATGCTAAGGCGTGCCCATCAGGCAATGGGAATGCTTAAGACTGTTTGGAATAATAGCATCATTTCTGTGATAATAAAATAAAAATTTATAAGGTAATGGTTAGAAGTATTTTGATTATGGACTTGAGTCTTGGTACGGCACTGTAACTACAAATATTAAACTAATGGCATTTGAAAATAAGGCTCTGCGACGAATATTGGGAGTTAAATGGTGGGATAAAGTTTAAAATACCAGAATCAGAGAATTAACGGAGGTGCAACCGATCGATGTGTTTGTTAGATTTTCCCGTTGGAAATGGTTAGGTCATATTTATAGAAACAATGGTATAGTTTGAGATACACTAGGGTTAGTGGCCCCTGGTAGAAGAGGTAGAGGTAGGCATAAGGACTATGAGGCGGGAAGCAGAAGATGATTGTTAAGAATATCTGACGCACTAGCTGAAAATAGAACGTGGTGGCGTGAGTTCATTGAGGCCCGATGCATCCCCGTAGGTGCCAGAGGAAATGATTGATTGAACTTTCGTTTTATCATTAAATTCGGATAACCTTGACCTCTACGTAGTTTATATCCCTAGGGAGGTTTATAAATGTATCGTACGCTAATTTTGGAAACTTTATATTTTTCTGGTTAAGATATCGAAGATGTTGTAATTAAAATTCAGACAATCTGAGTTGTTTATACGGTATTCTATTGTGCCTTGCAAAATTATAGTAGAAAATCGCGAAACCTACATTTTCTTGCAAATACTCATTTGATTTTCATGAAAATTGCAGAAAATATTAAAATAAATTTGCCTGTTCGTGTCCAAGTTTTTTCTAAAGAACACTGGATAAAATTATTGATGAAGAACGAGTTTTTTTTGAAGTAATGATATGTCCAAAACGAGAGGGCGCTAAATATAAGTAAATTCCTAACCAGAAAATAAAATTATAGTCTCATAAACAATTGAAGAAAGTTTTAAGAGTTATGCATGCCTTTGTTCTGTATGAAAAGCATATGACGTTATCAAGTATCTTTCATAGATATTCTCTTGGGATTACGTCAGTGCTTACAGCAAGCAAGTTCATCATGGCAAGATGTTCGGCAATAAAGAACTGGTTGACCATCTTTTCTGCATGGTAAGAAAATTGTTCTGCATGAAAATCACACTCACGTACTTCTGATGTTCAGAGAGAAAGGATCACATTATCCTGAAGTATATTCTTTTTCGTGGATGTGAGATTCATATCAAACACCTAACAGTCTGCCTCCCCTTCGATTCGAGTAAATTATATTTGCTCTCTTTGCTCATAAATAGCCTGTCCATTTCCAGCTCTCCACAGTAAATGTTCATTAGCGAAGGCAAACGCCGCTGCTTTAACATTTTTACTTATAATAGATCTATTATCATGTGAGAATTTTGTGCCCAAGAGATAGACAGACGAGCCAACTTCTGTTTCTCTTTTAGTTTTTTTTAGGGCTAACTGTTTTATTCTCCGACTTCTGCAGCATTTGTGTGTGTGAAATCATAATTTTTGACCGATTAAAATTCCTCAAATGTCATAGTGACATTTCTACAACCTGTTTTTTGACAACGTGCTTTGTGAAGCGTTGCCGACCTCAATCCGGCTAGTTTTTCTGATGAATAGGTAATGTCATCAGTAGCAGTCAACCAAACACGTGGAGCAGTGTTGATTTGAAAGATTACTAGCTTTTAATTGTAAAGCGAAATTTACTCTTATCTAGAATTTAACGCATAATTTCTTCAAATGCACATTTATTTCTTCATAACTATATTTTTCCGCTATTTTATAGCCTGAAACTTTGAGTATCAGAGGAAAACAAAAAAATAATCTGTGCAATTTTTAATAAAATCAAATGAGACTGTAAGATTGAGATTTTAAGTATCTTTTTCTTTAGATTTGTTCAGTATTGTATATTATGCCTTGTTTTACGCTAAAGAAGTAAAGCGTATATTTTTGGTAGCATTCTCCGCTCAATCTTAAAAAAATAATTAATTCGTCCGTTTATATTCTTTACAGTAGAATAATATTTAAAAGAATTTAGAGCCTCTAACAAATTAAATTTAAACTCTATATGGAGTCCTTGACTCCCGGCATTCCTACACACAAATTGCAAACAGAAACACGGCACTCAATTAGATCAAGTAGACTTCCCAACAAAATTCCGGCTCCAGCTGGAAGCAATGTCATCTTGAAATACAATCCTTCTCTAGTCATTGTAAAAAGAGGCGATCAGTCTAGTTAGCTGAGTCAGAGAGCTCTCCATATCTAGCTACTATCCATGATAATGACACACCTTCGGCGAATATCAAGGATAGAGATCAGTGCTTATCTTTACGCTAACAAAGTCGATGACTGAATCCTAATTGAAGCCATCACTCCGTCATTTCTTTATAAGTTCCACAAACGATTCTCGTATAACATAACCAGCTCACAAATCTTCTCATCATTTACTTTAACATATGATGATAACGATAATTATAAATTTCTTTTTAAGAACATTGTATTTTCAGAGTTCTAAAAGTGAAATAAATGAATTAGGTGCAATAATAGCACATTAATTTTAATTATTAATTTTTAATGAAGTGATTAAATCTTTCTCTTATTACCCTATGATTTCAAATATTCAAGTAATATCTTTAAATTAATCACACTGGTCAACATCCAAATGGTTTAGATATGAGATTATGCGCACACAACTAATTTCATATTGCTGAATTAAAATCTGATATTGATTATGTTCTATCAGACTAAGTTTTCTAAAAAAATCGATAGGTATAAATATTGAATATTCCAGCACTTGTGTCGTGCAACAGATATTTAACCCAAAAGAGACCAGCTTGTCTCTTATGTGAATATGTTTACATGACTAATTTCACATTGTTGAGTATGATTTAAATGACATTAAAGTGTCTAACGCAAGATAACGATATTACCCATGTCATATATAAGCTCATAAGAAAAATATACAAGAAAGCATGAGTTTAAATCCTATATAATTGATGAAATATAAAGTTCTCACAGTGCTTCTGAAGTTTGCCCTTTCGTTTGAGAACTCACTATCTTCTCATGGCAGCGTCCAGAAATAGACGCCCAACATGTTAATAGTGAATTGTACCCGATATCTGCTCTCCATTATGACAATGTTTTGATGAAATCTTTTACCGTGTTCATCACTAATGTCTGCAAAGTTATCTGTAAAAAAATCAATATGAGTGTGGAAAAATTAAATTTCAAGGACATCCTTGCTCCCAATAAAGGATAATTCTGCAGCAGGGTTGTAATGATTTCTTTGTAGTTTTCAGCAAAATAGCTTCCAAGAAAAGCTGTGACACAGTGACAAATGATTCCCATGAGTTTTTTTCCAGTGGGTTCAAGGCCTTGGTGAATTCGCTATCGTGAACTAGTATGCGATTCTGTGTTCCATTGAAGACACCTGCTTGCAACTTATCTTCGGAAACCACACCACCTAGGTTCTGACATAAGTATCTAAACTCAGCACCAGATTTATCCATAACCTTGTCGAAATATTTAGACAATGAGTTTTAGATACAGTGACGGCAAAAATATCCTTTTTGATCTACAAGAGGATTGTGAACACAATTAAACGTTCCAGGCGCGTCTCTTGGTCTTGTCGGCTGCCCCATCCTCACATAGTGATCTACATCAGCTCTGCTTTCCCACAAACATAAAATGTACATGTTCTATGTGTAGCCACTCTGTAGGCCCAATAGTTAACATATGACTTTGAGATTACCACATATCTTCCACTGGTGTTTATCGTACTCTAAAGTATATTTGCTAACGAAATTTTCATTGTCTCATAGATCACATCAATCTTTGCTGCATGTGCTATTAGGACAAATGAAAACCGATTTTCATTCTGTAAAAGAAAAGCTTTCAAAGAGTTTTGTTCAGTGTCTATAAACAGCCTTCAATCATATGACTTGTATGATTCATACTTGCAGAATTGTTGCAGGAGAGATACTGCGTCCTGGCAGTAACAAAGCTTGTATGCCATCTTAAAAAATGCAGACAGCTCTTTATGTCGGTAACGGGCTGTAGTAACACACACCTCACACTCCACATATCTTTCACTGGTGTTTATCGTACTCTAAATTATAGTGGCTAACAAAATTTTCATTGTCTCATAGATCTCATCAATCTTTGCTGCATGTGCTATTAGGACAGATGAAAACCAATTTTCATTCTGTAAAAAAAAGCTTTCAAAGAGTCTTGTTCAGTGTCTATAAACAGCCTTCAATCATATGACTTGTATGATTTATACTTGCAGAATTGTTTCAGGAGAGATACTGCGTCCTGGCAGTGACAAAGCTTGTATGCCATCTTAAAAAATGCAGACAGCTCTTTATGTCGGTAACGGGCTGTAGTAATACACACTCCAACCTCTAACAGATTATGCTGCTCAAGTCTGGATCACAGAACTTCGGACATTTCTTTAGACAAGTCTTGGTCACTGATGAGATCAAGAAGCGCTTCTTGAGTAAAGAGTTTAGGCCTTGTATTCCTGGTGTCTTCCTGGTAGTGGTCTTCATTTGAGGTAAAATTAGAATCAAAATCACTCATCATTTTTTGTTCAGTCGGTGGATTTGGTATTAGCAGGTCAGCGATGTGCGGAAAGGTAGGATTTAGAAGCAATATTGGGGTACTGCACCTTGCCTCGTGTTTTGATGGTTATTCCCTTGATGTTTATGAGGCAGAAGTATCAGTCACTGCTGTGGGCGTTGGGTTCAATGCCATATCATTAGTACCGCAAACGGCATTCCTGAGCTTCGTTTAGCACACATCCTCTCGCTCAGGTGGTTGACACAAGACGTACAAGCTATATCAGGTGCCCATTTCTAGTCTTTGTCACCAAAAGGACATTTGAAATAACTCTAGTAGTTCAGTCGAACGGCTTTTGTGATTGGTTTCTCGAGGCTACCAGGGGTGTAGGGGGCACATATGGAACCAAAAGGATCAGAATCTTCTGATGCACTTGCGGCGTTCCATGTTTTGTTAAGTTCAGTGTAATTAGAACTTAGGCAGTTGTAGATATGCACTATCATGAACCAGTAATCTGAAACCCCCCCAAAAGCACAAATTAGGAAAAATTATTGCATAAGTGGAACCAATGAACTTATAAATTAGGGTATCAATAACATGGTGCACCAAATATATTATAGATATGCTGGTTCTGGAAAACTGAGGCAGATACAGCTATAAGAATGTCCTTATTGAATTCATTATACATTTCATTATACAATGTCATTATATAATTACCCTAGAATCTGACTAATTTGATCCAGAACCATGGGATTTTTTTGGGGGGGGAGGGGGCAGGGGGCGACAAGTGTTATTTACTACCATAAACGACAAAATAGAACCATTTTCTTTGCATTTATCAAGAGTCAAGAATATAATTGCAACGTCCGCAAAATTCACTAAGAGCAGTCAATGGTCTCGTTGTTTTAGAGGTGATGTAATTAAAATGGATTAACTGGCATACTTTAGTGCCAACAATGCCAATGTTACTTCTAAATGTTGTGTCAGTTTGGCAACAAAAATCGGATAGCGCCAAGCAACACACACTATAGATATCAATATCGGAAGGAAAATTAATTCGTTTCACTTTCAAGTTTCAAATTACTTTAAAACATCTGGTAGATAAATCGAGTATAATAGCTATCCAATTATTATTTTTCCTGTTGCTTTTGTAGATTTAATTTCAGGTCATGAAATACTTAACCTTTATTTTTAATGGTTTTAAGTGACGTGCCAGTGGTATATCCGATATATGACGGCCTCTTGTCGTCGACATGTTAATTGAACTCATATGCAGGTGATTGCTATTTAAATAGTTTTTGCGGTTTGGAAAATTTAGCTAAAATTTTTGTGTTTTATAATATTGATGCACTAATATTGTTGTGTTGCTGATTTCGTGGTAAATGTTTATTATTAATAATTTTTATTGATTTCTCTTCGGATAAAATCTTCTCTAGATTTTATAATTCTAAATAAAATTTAATTTATGTCCCAGGCTTTTGTATAATTTCTCTATTATTCTAGTTATTGTTTGTTTACTTTTATCAGTGGAAAATCTTTGGGAATGAGATTTTTCTTTATTAGTTTTATTTCTATATCTAAAGTGCACATGTAATGCATTCTCATATGCTCTATGTATCATTGTTTATAAAAGAAATCTTATATATTTTTCTGGAGATAATGAATTATAGATTAAGAATACTTTAAGCAGAATGAGATCAAATGGCGAGAACGTGCCTTTCTTTACTCTCGTGGATCCAGAGATCACTGCATGGAGCTGTAAAAGCATGGCTAAACCTGGGCAAGGAGGCGGCTGACACCATTATCACACGTCCCAGCTGTATTTGCCTAGATATCGATGTAAGCGTCTCCCATACGGCCACATCTCCGCAAGCATTCTGGCTTTCTGCTCTAAGATTGAAATCCGTTGGACATTCCAACCAACGTTATCATGATTCGCCCTTCCCCCGAAAGAGTCGCCGACCTTTCCTTAAATTCGCGCGCGCCTCTGTAGCCACCTCACAAGGCGCCTATATGACCCGTCGCCCGAGCTTAGAAAGGAGCACTGTTAGACTTCCACCTACTTCGGCGAAAGAACTGAAAAACCCTCCTCCCCCGCCCCCCTACAGCGGCGAGTTCGATTCGAGTTGAAGGCTAAATCTATCCGTGAACACTACCATAGTCATTAGGCAAGTATCCCCGACCGTGAACTCTGTCATAGTCAATCGGCAAGTATCGACATCAGTGAACTCTGCAATAGTCAATCGGCAAGTACCTGACGAAGATTCCAAACTCCGAAGGGTCGACAAGTGCTCCGTCGTCTGAAGAAAGAGGTAACCTGAATTTTTCCTTCGCTTTCATCGTACCCCAACTGGCCTCTTTTCGGCAACGAGCACGTAAGGTAATCGTAACTAGTGCCGCCTGCAGATTGAGCTTGAATCTGGCTTACCCCATTGCTCCATTATTTATGTGAACACCCCTGTTTAAAATCCACCTTTAAAGCACCAAGCTGAGGCTGACCTCTTTAATCCCTTACTTAACATACCTGTATCTCGTGTGGACCTTGAACCCCGTCTGCGCGACCATTCCATTTAAACCCAATTTTTGTGTAGATATAAATATCATTTTGTTGTTAGCAAAGATATATTTTCGTCATTGTCTTTCTTTGGCAACCGCAACGCGTACTTATTAATCTTTGGCCAACTTGTACTCTGAAATATTTGTTAAAAAGGCCCTGCAAAGTTAATAATAACCATCCCCACTGGACTCATAACAATTTCCCCTTTCACTAACGGTCTTCAACCAAGTTCGGCCCAAGCCCCAAAGTACCTACGTATATATATATATATATATATATACAGGGAGAGAGAGAGAGTCTGGCCATTCCACGACAATACTCCTTCTGTTAGTTTAATGTATATGTCTATGTTTATTTTCCCGTTTGCTTGGGGCGCTATTTTGTGTATTAAAGACCTTAATTTCATTTTAAGTTGAAGAGCCAAATAATACAAAAAAAACTTGAATCGGTAGCATGTATAAAATAATTATCTACGAATGTAACGTGAATGGATTTTAAATAATAAATACGAATATTTTAAAAAAAAAAGCAAAAAAATTTAATTACACACTTAAACAACGCAAAGAAAATATTAAATAAGGATGAAAGGACGTAATAAAGACCCTAAGCACCAAACACCCGTGCAGAGAAATGAGGACGCGTTGTCCTAATGGATAAACCACTTATGACGAGAAACTCCTATCAAATGAAAACAAATTGATACAATTTTGCAAGGAATCATCCGTTACTAACAAAAAGACCTAAATGGGATCACGAGATACTTCAAGGAAAAATATATCCTGAAAGATCGAACGAGAAATCGAATACAATATTGGATACCTATTTGGCCTACCAAAAATGTTAAATAACACACCAATTATCTCTTACGTGAAGTAATCTCAGTAAGTGGTACAGTAGCCCAACACATCACATAATACATTGACCCTAAAATAAAACAATTTATAAATTCACATTTCATCACCAAACCAGGCAACGAAAAAATACTAACATTAAATAACCTCAGTATTATAATATATGCAATTTGCATCGTTGGATGTTGATTCTTTATTAAAGAATGGAACCGTTTTAGAAAAAATAAAAAAAATTATGAACCTAGGCTATAAAAACACTGCCCTACCTTGACCATGAATTACCTAAGAAAACATTGTACAAGAACACCTTGAACTTCCTAAAACAAATACGACAAAAAGAAGGAGGTGCCTTTGCGAACTCATTTTACCCCAACAGTCGCTGACTTTTATAGTACTTGAAAGATTTAGATAAATAAAATTAGGAAAGAAAATAACCACATCATTTTAAAATTATATCCGCACTCAGTATATGGCACGTTAAAAATATTTGATAACCCTAATCACATCCCCTTCAGATGCCTAGAAGAAGAAAGCGTAGTAAAATTTACATTAGAACAAGCCAAAAAGAAAATACATTTATCTATCTTAATATCATAATAACGCAAGAATATAACCAAAGATTAATGCATGTATATAGTATATAAAGAAAACAATAGACAAGGGACTAAACTTAAAATATACTTCCTTTTGACAAAGAAAATACCAAATATTATTCATATAAACATGAACAGATAGACCATGAAAGGCATGCTCTACCTGGGAACTTTACGATACAAATGAAACAAACAGAAAAATATCATTAACAACGATTTTCCAGTGATAAAGGCAGAGAAAACAATATCAAGAATAAAATACACAAAAGACTCTAAATGTAAGTCTCCTAGTAAAAGATTAGGTAGAAATTAAATTTTATATTTAATGGCAAAAAACACACAAACTTAATGATGAATAAGTCACCATTGAAAATTACGAAACAACACCTCCTTCCAAGAAATCTGAATGCAAAAATATAAGTGCTATGCTATTAAAAAACCAACAACCTTTATTTAAAACTTGCCACAAGACAAAAATATTTAAATGAAATTTATCTCTATATCAATTCAATTGCATATATTGAATATAGCACTAAAAAACTAATAACCAAATCACAGCACTATCTCTTTAACCTAGCAAAATTAGCGAAGAGTTAAGAAATAAACATATATCGAATAACAAATTTATAAGATATATCGCCACATTTTATAATTTCTTTACCTATTTCCGAAGAACAAGACCTAAAACTTGCAAGCGCCATTCCAATTGAAGACAAACAACAAAATTCAAACATCAAAGCTAATAAATTCATAAAGTTTTCAAGCCAGCAGCTTATCTCTATCAAAAATCATCTTAAATACATGAAAATTAATTGCTAATTAAGTGTTAGGTCAACATGTGATTGAATATGAAAACTTAAGTAAATGAAAAGCTTACATTAAGTATTTTCTTATTATTATTGTTATTTTATGATATGATCCAATAGATTACTTAATGACAGAGCATATTTAAAAGGCTATCCAACTAAACTGGTATTTATCATATAAATATAAATAATTAATATTCCTCAATTTTGATCTCCCAAAAAGGGGAGATAAATGTGTGATTTTCCTATAATGTGGATGAGCCAAAAACCTTTCGATGTGCAGTCTAGAGCAGATGCAGTAATAGTCTTTGAATACTGAAAAGGCCGTTGTACCACGGCGTCGAAGAGCATAATGCCCTGTCGACGGCCCAGAATGAGCGGGACCTCCACGACATCGACAAGTAAACACCAAATAGGTGACGTTTAGAAGGCAGGGATAGCAAAACGAAGACCGGTATGGTAGATCGAATCTACCTCTAAAATAAACGTTCGATTGCAGATGCGTAAGAATCATATCCGTGGTTAAGCTTCAAACCAACAAAACTTGTGTATAAAAGGAGGGAAGTAGACCTGTCAGCAACACAAGCGCTGGACGTTAATAAATGATTAATGTCATACGGGTATTCGATGTTCCCGAAAACTGCGAATATAAGCCCCTTCCAGGCACCTATGTTTAAGAACAGGTTAGTGTCGGTATTTGAGCTATGAATGGCGGCAGAAATGAACTGCCCTTAATAAGGCAAAAAGTAAAGCGAAATCTTTATGCATCGTTAAACCGAAAGATAGGATTCAATGACTGTTGGAGTCAACTTCTCAGAGTTGGCATCTGAGGCGAACCAAATGACAACGAAAGTTCATCTACAAAGAGCGTAGCGAGAACATCTTCCTCCAACATTTAGTTGATAACGTTGATATTCAGGGCAAAAATGGTTACACCGAAGAAAATTCCATGCGGCACGGCATTCTGCACCCTTGGGCCGGAGAGATGCACTAACAACCGTATACGGAATCAACAATCACGAAAAAGTTTACAGATGAAAAATTGTAAGGCGGAAACTAGCCCCTTATTGAGATGAGTATGCATGATGCCATGCAGTATCATTGGCTTCACTAGAAATAAAAATATCGATGCGTAACTGTCGTATTCTTATGACCACATGTAAAGTGGAACTTCGGAAGCCGCAATGTGCAGAGCACAGGTAGCCTTCCGTGGCCAGGAAAAGTCAATCTAACATTTGCCAATTTCTTCATCAACGTGCACACGCAGGAGGTTAGAGAGATTGAGCATAAACCGCTGGGGTGATACCCTTTGTTCAGATCTTGTTCAATACATCTAACATAAATGCCATGTCTCAATTGCCTTGGTGTCGAATAGTGGGATATGGGACATCGTTAGAATCAGGTCCAGTGTCTGCGCATGAAGCGATAACGGAACGCAACTGACTCAACGTAAACCTGACGTTGCAGTGTTCTTCGCCTCCTGATGTAAAGCCGAGTGGTTGGCCCTGAGCGACAGAATGACTAGCATTGACTACTAGCAGAGTAGAATCTCGGCTCAAGATTGTAAAGAAAGCTGTTTCCACAGCCTCTGCCACGGAAAGGGTGTTGTCATTACGTTACCATTCTCATGGAGAACAGGAGGGGTCTCCTTCGATAACTTTCCCTGAATCCATTTGGTTTCTTCCGCTCGTCACCAAGAGGGGGATTTTCGTTTAGTGAAGGCACGCATGCTCACCATGAAGAAGGTGAACGTCCTTCGAAAAAATAGAAAAGCTACCCTAGCTTAACGACATTTAGTGACAGTGCAATCGTTATTATCTCGCTCATAGTGCATCTAGGCATATCGCTTTTGTCTGAGAGCCAGTTCACTCTCTTCCGACCACTAAGGAAAATGAAGCGGATCTCATACACATTTATGATACACATTTCCAGCTCCTCGATTAGGTCGGCAAAGACCTGACCCATGGGATTGATCGTATCGTCCCCCTAAAGTGAGGATTAACCGTTCAGATTCCCGCGCAGGAAAAAGGGCATAGATAACATTGCCAAGATTTAGCGGAATTTCTCCATGAAAAAGTCGGCTAACAATGGAATATACCTCAAAACTACTGTTCATCTTATCCAAGTGCATTGCCATTACCTGCAATGAGTTATTTATAGTAAAGTAAATTAAGGCGACATCATGCACGCATTTAATGACGCAACCTTCTGCCCTGCCCACATCCCAGAGTGTTGGGTTTATAAAATCCTTATACCCAGGGAGGGGTGGTATGGGAGCTCGAATAGAATGACCACTTGCAGGAAAATAGCTAACGGTGAATGAGAGAAGACTAGCCTTAGAAGTTCCTCCCAGTTGCACGGAGTCAACGTCAATTACAATGAAGTAATAGACCCTCTAATCTTACTCTGAAGAGATGCCGGTAGCTTCTTTGAAGTGAAGACGCTCACGGGAATTGCCGATTGCTTCCCGTAGGCAGAACCTTGGGGGCTATTGGCTTAACAAGTTACTTACGGCAATGTCGCCATCGCGCATTTATCGGGAGAGGTTGGCATTATTATTTCGAGTCTTTTTCTACTTTCCTCTCGAACCCTTTGTTGAGCAGAGGTGCTTCAGAGGGAGGGGTTCCACTTTTTGAAGGTCCCGCTTCTCCGAGACGCCTGTTCTAGTTTTTGCTAGAGGAGTAGGCGCCAAAAAATTTCTCTAGTACTACCTCATTCCAAAGAACAGCTTAAAAAGTCCCCAAAAATTGCTTTATGACCACCTTCACTTGGTTATACTCCGGTGAATCTAACGACTCGCTGAGGTTGTGCGGCCATTTTACCTTAGAGGAAACGGCCACGATGGGAGAAGAGGGGAGGTAGAATCCGCTGAAGGGTTCCGAATTGGTGCGGAAACAGCCGTCGCAGGTTGCGCTTAGCGCACTAAGAAGAGATAATCCACAGCCTTAAGGGGATAACACAATTTTCTTGAGTTACTTTTCACGTTCTTTAGTTCAAAAATCGCATTTTTTGGTTTTGTATATTATTTTATTGCAAATTTTATTACCCATTTTATGGTATAATTACTTTTTTAGCAACATGAGTAGAACATAGTGAAAATTAAGATAATGCAAAATTGTATACATTCGTGAAAAATCTTTCTTAGATATTTAAAGTTAATTTGTGAAAAACAAAACAATACTGCACCTTTGATTATTACATCATTTTATTGCAAATTTGATGCACTTTTTTATTGTATATTTTTTATTTTAGCACATGAATAGAACATAGTGAAAATTATGATAATGCAAAATTGTATACATTCGTGGAAATTCTCCGCAGATTTTAAAAGTGGATTTCTGAACAAAACACCAAACTACATGCGATTTTAAATATTTGCTAAAGAAAACGGCGCCGGTGAACTGGTTTATATTTTTAGCATCAGTCGAATATAGATTGAACTAAATTTTACAGCATTTTTAACACCCAAACTATTCCCCTCCCCCCCCCCTGCCTTCCATCCAATTGAGAAGAAAGATTATTTTTGACCATGTATGTGAAATATATGTTTCAGTCCTCCTGAAAACTGATTTAAAATGATAACTAAATCATACCATATTTTGATGAGTTTTATTGCCTAATTTTTAGTAAATCTATAGCAAGTATATGATATCAGGTTTAAAGGGGATATTGGATAGTTGTGAAAGGCCCCCCTGTATCTCCAAAACGGCGCCGTAGGTTATTAAGATTTTGGCAGGAATTAAAGGGCTTTAAATTAATGAGCTTTAATTTCATAAATGATAATCTAACATACAAAAAGGTTGAAAAAATGAATTTGTTATCCCTTTAACGGCCAGGATTTCGACTCAAGGAGATAAACGCCACATTGCTTCCAGTGAAGCACGAAAAGCAATATGTGGATCTCCGCAAGTGACACATTTGTTCATGCACGATAAGGACTGAACGAATACGGTCTTGTTGCATCTTACACTGAACTCGGGTAAATCCGAATTTGCAAGGCTACAGGAGTGATTCTTATGGCCAAAGTGGTGGCATTGGTAGCAGCTCTTCGGTAGTGCCATAAATGAGTTCACGGGCTAGCAATAGCAACTTCCGCGCACCAAATCAGGGGAAGAGTCACAGTCGAACGTGACGAAGATTGTAAAAGTGGGTCTCGGCCCCCTTCCCCCCTCATTTCTCAACAAACGAATTTGACCACTCATTGGTGATGTCTTCTAATGAATTGTCAACGAGTTCCCTCCCTAGCATAAATCACAGCCTCCACAAATTCTATCTTACAGTACAGTCATACCAGCAAGCCAATGCGTGTCCAAATAGCAATAATCATGGCCACCTCGGAAGGGTCAGACGAAATTGCCAAAAGGCTCTAGTCCGAGAAACGAGTAACCTTTGACTCTATAAAATCAAACACGCTAGTGCTCTACTCTGAAGGAGCATGTGGCCTTTGGCTTACATGCTGCCATTTGTGGAGCGAATATTCAGAAAGAGTTTGAAGCCTGCGGGCTCAAAAACGCTCCGTAGATTGTGACTGAGGCGTCTCTACGTTATAAACACTTTGCTAAGCGTACTTGCGACTTTGGTATTTGTCTCGGCCTCACCACTCGAGTACGCCCCTTACTGGTCACTTAATCAAATGGCACGAACCCATTAACCTCTAAAGCAGCCGTGGATTAAAATGAAAGCCGAGACTTTGTTTCCTTATTTTTCTTGACTCTTTTTTGGAGAGGAAAGCGGGGAATTGTCAGTTTCTCTTTACCCCTGGATTGTTTATCAAGCCTGATAGACCAGTCTCAACAATTTCATTCTGCAAGATGATGAAGAACTTGGCTGTCAAGGTGCCACTACTCGGGGGACAAAGTTACTCCTCCCATGAGGATTAACAACTTGTAATGAAGTATAAAAACAAAGGTTTTAATTGTGAAACAGAAGAAAACTTTAAAATGGTTTGGTGAGATGTTCTTTGCTTATTATCCGATTAAAGAACCCTTAGCGGTCCTTTATGATAGCGGAGAATATAGAAACATTTGCACTTTTCTCATTGAGTATTTAAGTAAATCTTTCAATGGTATCAATGAAGCTCTATAAATGTGTGTTGTGTATATTTCTCAATAATTGAACGTAGATCCAGTACATATGTATATTGGACAATTTGGCGGACCACTTATCCGCCAAGCAAAGAGAAATTAACAGATGCAAAGGATTAAGAAAGGTACAAACTTACCTAGATCCTCCAAATCTCAAACGATACCAAACTATAATGAAAAAAAAACTAGAGAATAAAAACAGGAACCAAATATAACAAGCAAAAAAGACGGCTTAATACTCATCCCAAAATCCGAAGAAGAAATTACTAAAAGACCACGGCTATACATGGGGTGAGTCAAGTGTTATTAATTATAAATTGTGAATTTATTTGCAGATCAAAGATGCATGATAGCTTCCTTTTATATTACTGAATTTAAGGTCCGGATACCTACAACAGATTAGCGGAAAATTCAATCACGACGGGGATTTAATTGTATAATTGAATTCATACTTAAATGGAAACGAATAAATTTCTAAGATGTTAGCTATGGCACTTGTTAAAACCTTTAGAAAGGGGAATGAGGGTGTTATCCTAGATAGAGAGATAAAGATGATTCTAGAGTATATCGAGGAAGAAAAACTCAAAAGAGATATTTAAAGTTTGAAAAGCGTCAAGTGATATATGTTTATTTTTTCACCGATTTTCCAATTTTTATGGTGATCTCAATTGTATCATAGTGTTTATTTAATAAGGTCTGTGTCGTAGGTTGATGTTAGATCTCAACCTTTTCCAAATTCCTCAGCCCGAGAGAGGAAGGCCTATAAGCGAATTAGTTCGCAATGAACGCGGGTGAAATTATGTTTCAGAGTGCAGTTTAAGTTGGCCAATGCTTAGCTATCATGGAAGGTTCTGGAATAATAGAAACGGAGTACAAAATATACTTTACTACTATTATAATAAAATATTTACAAAATTAAAAGGAGTTTTAAGTAAGGTGTATAAAGATAGGAGACGTAAACGAGTCTCAGATTCAAAGAGCGGCCTTGTCGGTGTTGAACACCATACACACGAACGGACAATGACAGATGGGACGGTCAAATGACCTTGAGCGCACACGAAGCCCAGATGAGGGAGGCTTAAAATGGAATGAGGAGATCTTGCACAGAAGAGTTGCGCTTTGCGATTACTCCAAAAATTTGGTTCGAGGGAGTATTTCTGCTTTGTTAGAGACGGCGTCGAGTCCACAATAATAGACTCTTGACAAACGACTATTACGCGAGATGAACTCGGCTCTTGCCTTCGGGTTTAGAATACTGAATCGAGAATTTGACGCGTCGCGTTTGGATAACGAGTACGAAAGAGTATAAGGTTAACTCTCGTAAGTTCTAGGAGAATACATGGAACTTAACTTGTTGTGCAAGGGTTTGCGTGTAACTAAATGGGTCAGGAAGATGGCAGATACCCGTGGATACTCGGGAAACAGGAGGTTCTGCCGTCCAAGTTTGGAGTCGGACAAAGTATAGGGGGAAGACGGAGGGGCTTTTCCCACGCCGAAGGGGAAGGGTTGCAGTTTACAGACGCTTCGCTGGGCGAGGTGGGCATTGCTTGATTGACGGCATCGCAGGATAATCCCCGGTAGTACCGCTCGTACTCTTAAGCACATCTCAAGCTTCTGCTAAGTCGGCCTTCAACCTTTCATGGCCTTGGCGATTTTTAGACTCCGTTACCTTGGATTAAAAGGGATCAACCAGGTGTGCCTTGAAAGGGACCACCGCGCAAGTATTTTGAATCTCTCTCTTACACACCTTCATTCCCAGATGGAACATCAGGGGAGAAAGTGAAATCGGAAAATAATTAATAGGGGATTGTATCTTATTTTCGCGTGACAATAGTAGTTAATGTTGAGGATGATTCTAAAAAATTTTCAAACGGAACAAAAATACTAAATAGTGGAACTAGTGTTTTTTTTATTTTGTGCCGTACATATATGCCGATTAGATAATATTAGAGCACGGTTGCCAAAATATACGTTCTGTCAGTGATATACTTAAATGGGGCTCATTTGTCCTGGGGTAATGTAAGCCTAAGGTTATACAAACTAACAATACAAAGGCACAAAAGGAATTCACAATATACAAACAAAGCAAAAATAAAATAAAAGAGAAAGATACGCGTTCCCGTATTTTAGGGTTAAATAATCCAATTTACTTTATGAAAAAAATCATGCCTAAAAAGGAATGGCTCAGAATTAGTTTGGAACAGGGTCCAACGGGTTTCTACTTAAACTATCAGCTATGTAGTTATCGATACCTTTTATATACAAAATTCGTAATTCCAATTCCTAGAGGAACAAACTCCATTGCATTAAAGGACCGTTATTATTTTTGACGTTGCGCAAGCAGGATAGCGGTTTATGGTCTGTTTCTACTACGAATTCCTTCTCTTCTAAATAGATTTTAATTTTTGGATTCCACAAACTATAGCAAGAGCCATTCTGTCAATCACCGCTTAACTTTTATCGCGCGAGAATAATTTTCGGCTGGCAAAAGCGACGGGGAAACTTTCGCCGTTATCTTCATACTGGAGGATGACACTTCTTATCCCATAATTACTGGCGTCGGTGAGAATGTCAAACTTTTTGTCCGGGTTAGGGAAACGGAGGATAGGAGCGGATGGCAACTTTCCTTTGAGTTGGTTAAAGCGGTGAGTCGAAAACGCCATTCAATCGAGGCGATCGGTGTCTTCTTCTCTAATTGCTCGAACAGTGGCGCGCATATAGACGCGAAGTTTGCTTTGAAGCGAAGATAGAACGACGCTGAACCGATTAAGAATCGCAGCTGCTTTTTGTTAGCGGGAAAGGACATATCCCCAATGGCCCGGATCTTTAACTGAAGCGTTACAACCGCGATCTGTGTGGAAGATTTTTCACCTACAGTATATGCGGTAGTTGGAATGCACTTCCATTTGAAGTTGTCAACAGTGAATCTGTTGACCAGTTTAAGTCAAGACTTGACAAGGTCTTGAAAAGTGGCCGTTCAAAGTTTTCCTTTATTGCAATGGCCCCCAAAATAGTATATTTTCAAGATTCTGTTAAACGTTTAATGTATTTACTCCATTATGGGCGTCATCTTTCATATTTGTACTTTCTTTTGAGCGTTAATTTTATATTTTTGGCTCAGTTGCACAAAAACTGTTTTTCCTTTGGTTTTTAGATTGCTATTCACTACAAATGCAGAGGAAAGAAACCAAATATAAGTATATTCGGTGTTTTTCTTCTTGAATGACCATTAATATTAAACAATGAGACACCGATTATACCTATTATTCGGTGTTTACACTTTGTATTATTTACAACATTAAGCAATCAGACTTCATTATAATTATGGCAACCACATTACATTATACATTTATCACTGTTTTTGTTTATTATTAGAATTTTTAACAAGTCATTGGGAATGCATAAACAATCATATAAATCTATGTAATTTTTATTGATAATTTGACCATAAAAATACAAACCAAACAGAATCTTTGAAAAATGCAATGAATTTATTTTTCTATTTTTATGTTAATATTAGTTTGAAATATACTTAATTTAATACAGAAAATAGTGAACATAAAGTTATATTTAAAAGGACCTCAGTAAAAGTATAAAACTTCACAAAAACTGTAGTTATATCCCTTTGTAAGGAAAAATGACTAAATACACAAGAGCAAATCCACCTTAAACCTAAAGGGAAAATTCATAAGACCTTGATGTTTAATCTACTCTAGAATTAGAGATCAGAGATATTATCACTAGTAGGGAGGTTTTTCCAAAATGCTTGACGGGAAATAGGCATTCTCATAACAAGGCCTGAGTGAATTTTATCCAACTTTTCTTTTTTAATTCCTCTAGGCTTTGATGAATATTTCGCCGAATAACTGGGTGTAATAATTTCTTTCATAAATTTAACTCCAGTTCCAGAATCCTTAAATGTTTTATTATAGCTCAGTCCATGCAGACCTCTCTCAAATCGGACTTCACATAAATCTTGTAAAAGAAGACGCGCTTCGGTTTATTCTTAACCTTGACAGGTTTTCGTAGGCCTTAAAATCATAAAATTGCATTTCTAGGACGGTTGTTCTCTTCGTTGAAAGTTCCAGTGAGTGGTAGAGGTCTATCATATCATACCGATTCTTCCTTTTCAGAATTACTTGTTTAGTGTTTCCATGAACGCCATCTGCGGCAAATAATGCGTGACCGGTGACAGGATATTTCAACGTGATTTCTGAAGGTTCAAGATCTTCATTGACAAGTAAAGCGAATACTGAATATAATGTCCAGTTTTTATTCTAAGCAACGCAATTAACTGTGCAAAATATAAACTTCTTTGTGTCTCTATTTTCCTTAATTACTTTGATATAGGATGATGCAACATCAGGAGCATTCCTACCTCGAGACTTTCATTCCAAACTAAACAATAGTGATGTTGATTTTTCTTTAAAGAATCAAATCTTTCATTAAACATAACCATTCTCGAGCAGAAAAAACTTTCTTTAACATCAGGTATCCTTGGCAGGAGCCAAACTTTTTGCATATCGCCGGCAATTATTAGGAGTCCATCCATTTGTTCGTATATCTCACTATCTTTATTGTATTCTTTTCTTGCTTCCTTTTGCATTTCATTGGGCAATTGAGCCTTTACAGCATTTTTTTCATTCATATTCAATTCATAAAATAAGCTTGTTGAACATTTGTCAACACAAGGTTCAGAAAAACTTATGTTCATTTTCTTTATTATACTTAGGATTCATATGAACAAGGGACTGATGCGTGTTTTTGTTGGAATAGTTTGTACATTGAAGCAACGGAGAGATCTGTTGAAAGATATCTTACATGTGGAGCATGGTCTCTTCTGAAGTGAGAAATAACTGGATTGAAAGATTCGATGTGATTCATTATTACTTCTCTATTAACTCGATTGGTAGGTTCACGTTTTCTTCTGTTATCTAGCTTTGCAATATTTCCTGCCAAATTAGTTGTGTATAAAGAAGCTAAAGCAATGGAATGAAATAATGATTTTATAACCTGATCTTGACTGTACCCTAAAGTGCTGAGAAAAAATTTCTGACAGACTTTGATTGCTTGTCCTTGGGCATCGCTCAGTGTATAAACATATGATGATTTCTTCCTTGATAAATCTTCCTGAATATGCCTTTTTTCTACTTTTTTTCTTGTTACTTTGCTTGACAGTCATGCTCGCCTCATATCGTAGTAGTTTTTCAAAAATTCTGAGCGAATGTTGTTTCGCATTTCATCTGAAAACTTGGCATGGCATTTGTAAGGGCATTTATCTATATCACATCCATTGAATATTGGGTGTTTTTCTTTATCATGAATGATCTTTTCTTGTTATGTCATTGAATTCTTCCTTTTTGTTAACCTACGAAGCAACAGAGTTGTGATGAGAAGCCATTTCATTGTTATACACTGCTTCCTGAGCATCGGAAAGTCCAGGAGATTGAACTTCGATAGCAGCTGCTATATTATTCTCTTGAATGCATAAAATGTCTTGGTCTTCTGTCCTCAAAATCTCTCTGAAAGGAGAAAAATAAACAAATATTATTGCATTGCATTTAAGTAGCACATACAATAATTTGGGGAATTACTTCATTATCATAACGATAATCATCTTTCTTTCCCTCGCTCACCACCACCTTAATTTATGTTTTTACCTTGTATACACAGCATAACGGTGCAAGTATTTTTGTGTTAACAAATGGACACACATATAACTTAGAGGCATACAAATATTTAAGGCTTGCTCCTGAATATAAATATATGTAAACAACGATATATTAAAGATAAACGAAATTGAAAGTAAAATGTCGGTGACTCAGCAACAGATGCAGGCAGCCGCGCAGTGCCGTGAACATGGTAAACACACACAATGCACAGAAGAGAACATAATCTGGATCCAAATAAAAAAAATCCTAAATTACCGGTTTATAGACCGACAATTCACCCATAGTGGGTGTAGCAGTCTAGGCTACCAAAGAAACAAAGAAAAAGAGGCTGGACAAACAGATAAAGCAAAACAAGCGAAAAAGAAGATCAGCAAAAGAAAAATAGGCTGAGATCAGGAGGGCACTTAAACCTCCAGGAACAGACACACGAGGAAGTGTAAGCCTGAACCCCCTTTCGGGCTCATATTTAGTTTGATAGGATATAATTTGAAAGAAAGAGACAAAACAAATTAATCATCTCTCACCAGCCAAGCTATTTAACTTCATCTTGAAATCAATAATGAAAAGATTTAATGAATTCTTATTTCCTTTACATTCTAGTAATTATGACTATTATTTATAATACAGGCCATATTATTAAAAAAATTAGAATTATTATAAATATTAAAAAAACATTTAATTATAAATCTAAAATAAAATAAAGAGGCAAACGCATTTTGTGATAGAAAACAAAACTAATTTCAAATTAAAGCTTAATATGTTTTATACTTACTGTTCTTTTAAAAATTGGAAGACGTTTGATGGTGTATTGTAATTGCAAGCCATGGCTACCAGCCCTTCTGCTTTAACGACGAGATTTTCTTCGACTGAATTAAAAAGATAAAATTTGACATAGACACAAAAAACTCTCTTTTACATTTCAGTACAGACACGTAGCTCACAATTTGTTCAGGAAAAAACAGGTTGCTGCATGAGAGGAGTGGCATTAAATTGATGGAAAGCTTGCATATTCGGTGTTTTACGTCTGGATATCGTGCTACATATAAATGAAACAGCCCGAATATTGAGTATAATCGGTGTTAACCTCTGCATTTTGCATATTCGGTGTTTCTTCTATGTTAACCATGGTAATGTCGCGTATATTCGGTGTTTGGCCAATTTCTAACTCAAAACGAGTGAAAGATGGACATAAACCATTCCAGAAATGGAATCTACTGGTCGAACTACATAAGAGTCAATATATAACTCAAATTTGGAAAATTGGTATATTCGGAGTTCTTCATTCGGACGGTAGTGAACCTTCAACTTACAGTAGACGAAATGAGGCCTTGAAGGACCACAATTCAATTCAGTGAAGCAATATAATAATGGTGATGCACGGGCACGCAAAATAAATTCACACAAAAAAATAAATGGAAACGGGAAAAATACAATTGTGTAAGTAGTATTTCCTCACTTTTTGATCTCCACAACTGGAACCAAGATTAGCTAAGAATTTAACAATTTATCCAAGGCTAACCAATTGATTAATCAAAATTAACCCGGATAAAACTGACACCAGCGCAATATAATTTAGATATTACTATATGTCGTAGGTTGATGTTAGATCCCAACAGTGTTCAAATTTCTCAGCCCCAGAGAGGAGGCCTATTGACGGATGAGTCCACTATGATCGTGAGTGAAATTATATATACAAATCGAAATGCAATTAAGTTTCAGATAGCTGTTTAGATTGGCTAATAGAAACGGTGTACAAAATATACTTTACTGCTATTAAAGTAATATACTTAAAAAATTTAAAAGGGTTTTGAGTAAGGTATATAAACATAGTAGACGTACACGAGTCTTAGCTTCAGAGAGAGAGCTAGGCAAGGTCTACCACCATAAACACGAACGGAAACCGAGAGATGGGACGCTCAAATGAGCTTGAGCGCACGGGAAGCCCAGATGACGTAGGCTTAATGGCAGGGGGGGCTTGCACAGAAGAGTTGCGCGTTGTGGTTACCTCGAAGATTTGGTCCGAGGGAGCAATCCTTCCTTGTTAGAGAGGGCGTAGATTTCACAATAATATCCTCTTGACAAATGAATATTAGACGAGATGAACTCAGATCTTGCCTTCTGATTTAGAATACCGAATCTAGAATTTGACGCGTCGGGTTCGAGTAACGGGTACCAATGAGTACAGGATTAACTCTAGGGAGTTCGAGGAGAATAGACAGAACTTGTCGAGTTTTTCAAGGGTTCGCGCGGAACTAACTGGGGCCGGAAGATGACAAATATTCGCGCATACTCGGAACACATGTGGTTGCCTCCGTCCATGTCTAGCGTCAAACGTTTTATAGGGGTGAAACGGAGAGTTTTTTTCCCTCGCCTGAAGTGGGAGGGTTTCAATTTACAGACGCTTTGTTGGGTGAGGGGAATATGGCTAGATTCACTCCATCACAGGATACTCCCCGGTGGGACCCTTCCTGCTCTTATGTACATCTCAGACTTCTGCGAATTCAAGCCTTCAGCCCATCACGGCCTTCGAATAAGGCGCCTCCGTAAGCTTGGATTAAAAAGGGTCGACGAGGTGTGTCTTCTCTCTTTCTCACTCTCTCTCTCTCTCTCTTTTAAAGGGACGTCGTATTTGCAGCCTTCATCAACCACACTGAAAGGTAATACATTCCGACGATTATAACAGCCGACTTCATTAAATATTTTCGTCAGAACGAGAAGTCTTTATTCTTCATTGTTTGTTGAAATATCAAGAAGTTAATGGTGTCTCTAGTAGATCCCTTTTGAGGAAATGCCATAATTGCAATTTCAATATCAATTCCTCAAGTTACCCTGTAAAGGAACATTATATGAGAGGTATTATGCATTTATTGCCACGATATCCAGCAGGTACCGTGAATCTGGTCAATCTTTCGAGAGGAAAAGCCTTAAGTGATATTTCCAAAGCAACTCCTAAAGTTAAGCTATCAACGAAAATTATATAAGACGCTTTAGGATCAGGGTTGGACTCTCAATAGATACCCGTTTCTCCTTCGACTTCATGTGCAGTTATAGAAATCTGTGTGCTATTTGTATCCAATGTGTTTGTATGGGAGAATATCCGCGGCTTTTTATCCATATGTAATGAATTCCAACTTATAATAAAAAGTTTTAAATCTGTGGCTCTATCATTTAGAGATATCTACTTTTGGCATTTTACTCATTATCAGCGTCGATCCTTTCATTTTTTATGAGTACAGTTTTAAATTGTAAAGATGACCCAAGGAAAAAAGAAAAGTCTTGTCCCAGATTATAAAGGCGAAACTTAATGGAGTCAGTTGTTTCCTTTTTCTGCAGGTAATTTTCCTTCGGAGACTCGCGAATTATGGCAGGGGAAGGGTGCATCTGTTACCTTTAGAGTATGAAGAATAGAAGAATCTCTGAGATCTACTCTTTAGTCAGTAGTAAATGAGGTGAGGAAGGCATGGTAAAGAAAGTTTTGAATGAGCTTTAGATTAGAAAGCAAGTAGCCTATTAATTTATGGTTAATAATATGCAGGGCGTAGTATGAGTTTTTCTTTCAATTCAATCTGTGCTTTTCCAAATTATTTTCAAACAATTTGATTCACTTAGTTTGAAGGAAAATAGCTGAATGCGGGATCGATATTGAAGTGATTTTATAAACGGAAATGTTCCAACAATATTTGTATAATAACGCTATAATTTAAATTTATGATTAAATGGTTGTCTGCCTTTTTCAGATCGTACATACTGTATAGTAAAGCAAATAGTTACTCGTATTACACATAGTAGCTCTTCAAAATCTCGAGCAGTTTTTTCCACTATATTGATAAGATTTTGCAGACAAGGAAACAACAGGTTAGCTGCCTATTCCAGTTAAAGACGCATGAATAATTTAGGCATTGTTATTACCATTTCTCTACTCTTATATTTACCTTTTTTCGCATAAAACCGACTATTTCCTCATGCTCGTTTATCAATTTAGACAGAGTTTTTAGAGAATTTTTTATTATTATTCTCCAACTTAATTTTGGGTAAATTATGATTAGTATTTATCACAGATTAGCTAAATAATGACCAATAACACTCTAAAAATAAAATCTTTTTGAATAGAGAAGTAAGAACTAGGCATCGGATTTTCTGTGCTTTTAAGGGAGATATGTACATATGATCAATCGAAAATTTAGTAGATGATATTTTGCTTTCGACTTTCTCCTTACCTCTCTGAATCCAAGAATTCACACTTCGTAGTTTTACTTTCATTCTTTATTTCTAATTATGTATCTCTGTTTTTCATCGTGTATAGTGAGTCTGTCTCCTTAGATGAATCATCCATAACTTTACCGGTCTAGGAACCTTTAAGATTTATGAATCTCACTCGTTGTCTCTCATAATCTACTCTCTAATCTACTTTTATAGGTCATCTTCCTCTTTCGCATTTTCTATCGTTCTTTTTCTCTTCGTGTGTCTCTGTTAATTACCCTTTGTCTCTCTGTTTCATTTCCATAGCTCTCTCATTAAATTTAGCTAAAAAATAGCAAATACTCTGGAATTTCTGTCAAAAACGACTCTTCTTTTCAAAATCCATATCCTTCTTACTTCTTTCATGTCTACTGTTTAAAATTTTTAACTACCTCCTCAGGTCAGGAATTTATCTGAGAATCGATTTCGTAATTAAATATATTTATGGTTTTTTCTATATCTTTTCACATATTTTCAATTTTTTCACTAAGCCCTGAAAAATAAGTCATATTAAAGATTTGGAGTACCATTGCAAAATAGTTGACGCTTTGTATCATTTTCTTCTCGGTTCAGCGTCATATCTGGTAATCTCCGACTTAAGATTACATACATAACAGTAGGATTTAAGTTGTGATGAAGGCCAATAAAAGAGAGTCAAGAGTCAAATGGGGATTAAAAGTAAAGGGATGCAGTAATTTTAAATGATGAGAGGGTGAATTTAGCAGCGTTCGGTGCCAAAGGGAAATGTAACATCGGGGAGGATCAGAGTAAAAAAAAAAATACCATATAAGAAATTAAGGACTGCCGCGAATGACACCTTGCAGGTATTAGGTGACATTTGGAAAAGAGTTTAGAAAAGCTAATTTAACAGAGGTGTGGTCATGTTGTATCATCATCAACATATTTATCAGTAATTAATTTGCAACAAGTTAAGTTCGGAGCGCATCAGTAAACCATCTCCAAAATACGTAATTATTCACGCTTTATCAACCGAAAATTCACGCACCTGTTTTGCACTGCAAGTTTACCCTTCATAGCGAGATGTTGCTATGGGCCGCAGGGTTCCGTCAGGTCAAGCTTCATCCTTAGATAGAAAACCTATGCAAGCCCCATACACATGCCTTCCATATTTATCAGACACAATCTCGTTCGCTTGTTCAAATCCCCTTTTTACGGGGTCTTCTATACCTAGGCACAATCTAACACTGTCTTTCGCACAATCTCTGCAAAATTTATTCCCTTTCTTGTTCATCTGACATAGCGCAAGCATCGAACACATTCAATCGCACACTCCGCTTTTGCCCATCTCCCCAGAGAAGGCTCCTTTCCGAAGAGGACCTTCGGGACCCTTGTTATATTGTTGGCAAGGGGTGATCTCGCGTAAATAACAAAGACAGACAGGGACTGGAACATGCCCGAGGATAGTTTCAGGCCACACTCCTGTGACGTTGAATGGCTGGCTCCCATGAGCCAGAAGGGTTTATTACGCGCTTAGGTTGGCATGACCGCCCAGATTTCTCCTCAAGTAGGCTGATAATTGACGTACTGCTCTTTATGTCATTTCTTTATCTGGTCGTGGGACCCTAACAAGGGGACGGGAATGGTTATGTTAATAATTTATTAATAATTTGTTATGCCAATTTGTGAGGAAGGAAATATGAGGCGGAAGTTCGCATTGAGCGGGTAGAGGATTCGTATTTAATGTCCATCTGGCTTCCGTGAACATCAGAAAATTCTATCCACGTGAATTCTAGGTTCTTCGATTTGGACTCTGCTTATAAATATAAATCTCACTTTAATACCAAAATCAATCTAACTTTTATGAAAATATCCTTCTTACTTAAATATATGGATCTCACTATAATAAAAATATCAATTATAAAGCTATCAAAATGCTAGAAATTTTGCTTGAGAAAAAGTCTCATATTAACAATCAAATTCCTTTTTTTTAAGTTATCTTGGGTTTATTTCTCTTAATAATTTTTGCCATTTGTTCTGTGCCTTTTATAAAATAAGTTGAATTTAATATTTCTTATAATATTTTTGAATAAGCAATGGCTCCAGTCAATATTCCCATTAGAAACAAAATTTTTAATTATTGCCCAGAAAGACCTCGACAGTAATTTATTATACTTGAATGCATATTTCTACCTCTATTTTAATGAACCTATGTTTTGCAAAAGTTTATCACACACATGGCTTCCTCTTTTATTGTTTTTTTAAAACAAAGAATACATAAACTAGTCCGTTGCAGAGAGTATTCAGTGAGAAAGCCCTGAATCACTGTTAATTCTGTCCTTAAATTTCGCCCATAATTGCCTTCGAATGGGACTTGCTTTAACCTACGCCTCGTTCAAAGGCGACAGAAATGAGACGGCTTCTCGCAGCTATGGGTTTAAGAAGTAACTCCGAGGCTTCCGTTGGCTCATTTCAGAAGGAGTTGTGGATAATTAATTTGAAACCTTATTGTGAACTTTTCGAATTAAACGGACTAAACTTAGCTGGGAAAAGAAGTACTCAAATGGGAATGAGAATAGAGAATGAAAAATATAAATTGGAGAAATTACAAGGGAGAAAAGGGAATGGTTCGTTAAAGAGGCAAATTAAACACAAACAGATGTATGTATAATATATATACATGCAATCAAACAGAAGTGACGGCCAGAGATATATTTTTTTTAATTACAATTGATTTTACGTGATTTGGAAATCCTCTCGGAAGGTTTGGATTTCCTTTCAGGAAAATTGGAATTTCGTATCAGAACCAAAATAAATCAACGAAAAAATTAAAGCAAACTGAATAAATATTAGGAATTAAATTGAACAATTATTGATTGAAATATAAATTGTGATTAAGCTATTTTTCTTTAATTTGGAATCTTTTTTACGGTGTTTTTTAATATTTTACCTAAAGATGTCATTTGAATAAATAACATTAAGAACATTACAATATTTTAAGATTAAATATTGATTGTTTGTTTGAAAACACTCAAAAGGACGTGAAATTTCATAATTTTGATTGTTTGTTTGAAAACACCCAGGTAATGCAAAAGGAATGAACACTAAAATCTTTGTTGTTTTCTTTTAACAGACACTAAATGTAGGACCGCTCAAAATTTGTATTGTTTGCACATCAGAAACATGGAGAAAATACGCAAAATTCTATGAATAAAATCTTCTTGGTCAGATATTTTTTCAAATTCTATGACCTATATTTCTTTATTTAGAATTCTGTAATTTGGAGAATATCCAGAAAGAGAAGATGATCTAACAAAAGAAACAGTCCTTATAATTCGTTAAATTGCAAAGGATAACGAAATAACTGTGGATTCGCTTCTTTCTTACCAGATGCGTAAGTGTGTAAAATTAAGTTTTTGTCCTAGACTCAAAAATTGGTGCTTCCAAATTCTCGAGCGATACGGCGATGGAGTTTCTCGACTTCAGAGCTAAATGCATATATTCTCGAACAGACAAGCAAGAAAAACAGGGCGGGGGGTATCTACTAAAGGAAAACACCAGTGTATGTGTATATTCATTCAACGTGGCATTTTTATGGCACTCCAACAAGCACCCGAGCAATCACAAATCTACCATCTGATTCCGATACCAAAAAAACAAAGACGATTGGATTTTACTGATCCTTTGTAGCCTCAATCCATCTTCACTGGTGTCGAGCTTATGGAACTTTATCTGTGTGATCATCTCGTGAAGATTTGAATTTTCTGTGGAATTTTTCGCCGAGTATCTTCCCTATTTGGATAACACTGTTCCATTTTCTCATAGGTTTAGGATGTGACAAAGCAGCTTTTACCAGCACTTAATCATCCTGTCCTATCACTTAAAGATCTTTTGGGATACGTGATTAAACTTTCTTAGATTAAACTGATGAGTTCAGTAAAATATCTAGTCATCCATAAAGAATTGATCTCGTCCATATAATCAAGTATCATATTTCTACGTTTTCTCTGGCTAATGTCAATAATGGTAAAATATTTTGTTAATGACGAGATAAATTTTAGCCAAATTATAGGTAGAGGCTTTGCTTCAGACCTATTATATAGGAAATCCTGTATAATATTTATTGACAAAGCATTTTAGAACAATTTTCAAGAGCTATATCAACAGGAAAAAGATTTTCTCCTAAAACATCTTCAAGCTATAATAACTCCATTCACATACCTCTTTATAAATTGCCACAAGCAAAGGATCTGTTTCGTCTAAATTAATGATAGATGTAAGACAGGTATTTGGTACAATTCAACCGTTCCACGCCAAATAAGTTGCTCTTTACTTCTAACTTCTCAACCCCTGCTCTGAAAAAGTAGATTAGTTATTTAGTATCATTACTAAATATGTATTAATTGATCTTCTGAATTTCCACACTAAAAATCTAATTCATTTTGATTTTAGAAAGGGAACTGCTATTTATTATATTATAGAAAAAAACGACCTCAATCATAAGATGTTAAAACAACTAAAATTTTCCGTTATAGAGTTTGCAAGGAAAACAACGAACATAGGAAAAAGAAAATGTATGGAATTTATAAACTCTCCGTATCATAAGTAAGGGGAAATTGGTCAATAGGGATGCGTAACTTACCTAATTATTGGAGAAGTACCGGGAAAGGTTGGGGAAAGATGGAAAGCAATCCATCATTTTAACAAATTACTATGTTACTTTCTACATATTTTAGAAGTTCTGAGAATTGTTTATATTTTTTCGAGAATTTTAGATATTGTGGGCAGCATTCAATTGAACACAGAAATATTACTTTCATATTAATTATGTTGAGGTTTACTGAGTGGCTAATCCCAGTCCCACTTCCTGGACATATTATTTATTACCGCACCAAGGTAAAGCGGAGGTGAAGTGTATTTAATACACCTACTTTAGCCACTTCTGGTGAATAAGAATAACCTCGATGCTTTCCTTTTGATCAATATTAAGATAATGATCCCCTAAGTGTGTCCCCACTCAGTAAAAGCCAGTCATGGGTGGACCGGTGTAATAATGAGATTTAAGCCCAGTGGATTGCTTAATAATTGCCAAAGGATCGTCTAAAATAGTTAAACACACAGATATAAAAATAATCTTTAATGTACAGAAATTATAAATATGCAACAGCGTATATAGGTATAAATATAATTAATCTTTGCACTGAATAAGTAAGTCTACATAATGTCGTGAAGATTATACTTGAAAATTACTCACTAGGATGCCTGCGTCTTAATGGCACCTGGAAGAATGAATGGAATAATATTATTGAATTAAGTACTGAACTAATCACTTCTAATACTCGTGGTTATGGGCTCAAGATGGAAATTCTAGTTAACGAATAAACTGGTGAAGTTAGGGAAGGAAATATTTCACTTTAACGATACCTTTGAGTTAGTAAGTATTTTTTTGAGAATGACGGTAAAGATCTTATTCCGGTGACGAAGATCGCACTTAGTCCGGCCGTCCGAGGTTACCGAATGACAAGGTAATCCTAGACCGGTGTTATAATGATCCTATGCCGGATCACGAAGGAGAGCAAAACTGTGGCTCAAATCAACTACTTCCTTGAAGGGCCTGTCCGATTATTTGGCTCCTGGAGTAGGTAGCCAAAACCGATTACTTAGCTACGTCTAGGATAATCTGCAGAGGGAGGTCCTGTCTAACCTCTGACTCTGAATGGGGAGGCCTGCGAGAAGTTTGGCACCTACAAGTACCGTAACGACAACACACAAATTCCCCAAAGTTTCTTTCTTACAACGGGCGAACTGTTTCCTTTGTTGAACGAGTCCCACACACGTGACGTAGGTCCAAGATCTTCTGCCTGACTCCAGAGAGAAGTTTCCCTTTTATTTCCCTCACGATCAAAAATCGGGAGAGAGCACCGAATTCCCCTAAAATCCGTATCGCTGCGCGAAAATCCTTTTCATCTGCTGTCAGACAGAGTAAATCTTTAACACCTTCGAGCTATCCTTGCTCCACGTCGCAGTTTACGACGGCGCGAAAACTCGAACTTTCGTCGGTTAGCAGGTGTTTTTTAGCTGCAGACATTTTCCTGAACGGCCATCTCGAATTTGGTTGTCTTAAAGGCACGAAAAGGGGCGGAGGAAATTCATGGCGAAAGGAGAATTTGGAATACGGGAGGGACGCGCAGCTTGTGTCGCAGTATTTCTGCTTACACTAATGTACGTGGTATTTAGACTTCCACAAACTATTTTATTGTATTTTCATATCAAAATTGTGAAAAAGTATGCCTTTAATATGATTTCATTATTTACTTTTGTCAACAAATTTTTACATATCCCCTTACGTTTTCCATTTGTGTTCATTCCCACTTTATCTGACAAGATTTTCTATCAACTGTAACGGCTGTTCCCTCAAATGACTCTTCAAATTTTGTTCAGTTTGAAATCATTATAATCTAATTTGCGTCCCCTGTTTTTTGTTGTCTGATTTGGATTCTATGCTTCTTTGCTCTATTTATGTTTTTTCGTATAAGGATTTGTGATTAGGAAGAAAATGAATTCAGGTTTCTAATATCGCTCCTGTCCTGGAATAGGCTTGGCGTGGAGCAGGAGAGGGAGGGGAAAAAGCGCTGCGACAGGAGAACCGAGCATTTTAACGTCTTTTTTGACTTGAATCAAGAATGTGGGTGAATGGATGGCATAGATACCTTGGATAATTTATGGCGCCCGATCCAGCTTCAAAGAGAACGTTTCTATGTTTCAAACCGTCAACTCCATTCTCTCTATCCCTTTCTTGTTCTCTTATTATCAAAATGAATTTATCTGCCTCTGTTCGTTTAGGGTCTAAATTTCAGTATTTGTACATGCATGTATGTATTTGAAAGTTATTTATTATTTCAAAAGTACGGTTTTTAAAGCCTTGCTACGAACAAGGTTATATAAAATATTTTTTGTTGCTCGTTCGAAAGTACGTTTTTAAAAGATTTTCTACGAACAAAGGTATATAAGAAAGTCGGTTTATTTCGTCCGAAATACGTTTTTAAAGATTTTTCCGAAAAACCGTATATAAGAAATTTTTTTATTTTCATTCGAAAGTACGTTTTTAAAGCTTTTCTACGAACAAGAAGAGTATATAAGAAAATTATTATTTTTGCTTTCGAAAGTACAATTTTAAAACATGGGTATAGAAAAATATTTCTCTTATTTTTTTTGTTCAAAAGTTCAATTTTTACTGTTCGTACCCTACTTAATAAGGATAAAGCATCTGAAAAGAATGTAAAAACGTGAAATTAAAAGTGAAATTTAAATTATATAAGATATTACAAATTTAATAAACTTACAGGTGTAACTACTCCTGTTAGTATCACTCCATTGAACTATATTTATGTCCCTTCCTATTTTAAGAAAGTCCTTTGATACTTCACCCCTTTTAACGGGTTCCCTTTTGCTTTCGAAGGAAGTTTGATCCCAAATACCCGGGTTCCGCGTCTAGCTCAAATTCTATTCAGGCTAAGGTAGAAAGAGATACATAAAATTACTTTTGAAATAATATGAATATTTTTTTAGATTTCATTTAACTATCTCACTTCTATCAAGTTTTCATTTAATTTTGAAATTAATAGTATATTTAGCTCTATTTTTTCTCCGAAGAGCTTTTAGTAGTTTGAGAAACTTACGCAAAATGTCTTTGACTACATCGTAACCAGAGCCCTAACTTGAATTTATGGCTATGATGGGGGAATAAAGCGATGATCATCCAAGTGCAAAAATTATGGTTTTTCAAGACCGATTAAAATTCAAAATGAGAAATCGAAAGCCCAATACAAATTTAAACTTTTTTTTTAAAAAGAACGACTTTTTTATTTTCAAAAGTACAACACTACTTTCGGCTAATCGCTCTTCATCCTTCAGTTTGAGTAAATACATTTCTTAAATATAAAATAGGACAGAAATTAAATAAAATTAATAATAATAATAATAATGATAATAACCACGAGAGAGCGAGAGATACAAAAAATGGAGGGAATATTCACACCGAAGGGTGACATCTTCCTAATGTGCAGGGGATTCCAATCGTTAGGTGATAATCAATCTGATGACTTGGTTGAACTTGAAGCTCCCATTTAAAAAATCAAAATTTCGAGGGCAGGGGTAAATTAAAACAATCTTAATTACTTGTTGGTTCATTCATTCATTCGAGGTATAAATAACTCCTATTCTTTTACAAATTTACACTATGATCAGTAGAACTAATGTGAGTAAATAAACCATTAGACTTATTGCCAGTGCATAAAAAGATTAGTGTTCATCTACGCTCTGAGATAGGATACGCCTAGTTTCTCTATTGTACATTTCATCGCAATTTTCAAGTGAAATTTTATACAATTTTATAACCGCACATTTTAAATATCGTACCTTATACATCTAAAGCTTGTCTATTGCAACAGAATTACAATTTTTACCACATACTCCATCAGATTCGTGAGTTTCTATCAAGCCTTTAAGATTATGTTCCCCTTTTCCATTTTCTTCACACACTGTTGGAGGCCAACTGGGCAGGGACAAGTCGGGTATACTTCAAAGGCAGTTTAGAAGTGTAAGAGAAAAAGAGTCAGGTCGTAAAGTGGAAATAATAGTAGAAATGATAAAGAGTTTTATAGATGATATGTCTCACAGTAGATTAGGTAAAGAAGAAGAAGAATAGGGTGATTTCTGCTAGACAATCCATATTTATTAGCTTGACTTGCTGTGAAGATCTAAAGAGAATTCTTTGTTTAAATTGAAATATTATATTTTAATAACATCTGTTTATTTATTAAATAATTAATCATTGCATTTCTGATTATATTATTTTGATTCTAAAGATAACTTAAGTATTTTGGAATAAAACATGCACGAAGATATGATGAGGGTGAATACAACGGTGAAAGATTAATTTATTTCTTATTTTGTATGAGCAATTAGCTAGATTAATATACAAATATTCATCCCTGTATTAATTAAATGCGTATCAGAGAAAGTGGGTAAGAGCGACTTATAAATATTTATTCTTAAATATAATTTATTAATGCATGAAGGTGTATTTTTGTCTGATCCGCCTCTAATCAGGGCAGCGTGGCAATCTTTCGTATATAAAAAAGAAAGATATAAAAATTTATTATTGTTATATTTTAAAATAACTTGATCTAAATGTGGTATAATTTTCAAACATATATACCGTGTTATTGTAAAAATATTTAAACATAAATTGAGTACTTATATATATATATAAAATTCTAAAAGTAATTAATTACTTAAGTATCTATGATATTATGATGTGTGTGAAGTTCATATGTAAATAGTAATGTTAAAAACCTCTACAAAAGGCGAAACAGATGAATAAAACTACGAGACCGAGTACATAAAACCTTATTTTAACCAAAAAAACAAGAGAAATTGTTCGCCGATTTGCCCAGCCTAAAATGAAATTGAAGTCAGATCAATCTGCTGGTGACATTAATTCAACTGTTGACTTTACCTTTCAGTCAGACCATTTCACCCTAATTTACTTCAAATCCAGAACTCTTCAATAATTAGAGTTTCCTACCAACTACACTAGGAATCTATAAGTCGATGAAATAAGACAGTTGAAACTCTACCGATTTAGAGGTCACAATCTTTTAAATTAAACAGGAATAAATGGTGAGGTGTTTTGAAAATGATTCCCTTAGGGGGCAGTTCTGTGCCTCACTGGTAGAAACGCGCGAATGAGAAGAAACCTTTGAACTCGGCTTAACAGATCAATCGTGATTGCCTGACTAAAGGCATTTGGAAATTGTGAAGGATGCTTTCGTTTAGATATGTAGGAGAGCTCAATCGGGACAACCAACTCGGTATTTACCATTAATCAGGAAACATTACTTTTAGTTTCTCCTCTTGTTAAACATGATTTCGAAGTTCACTTGAAGGGTTTTCTTTTAGTAGGAGAAAAAAAGTAGAAATCTTCGGACATACAACCTCACAACTGACTGAGATATTGCTACCAATAAAGCAGAGTTGAGAAACTAGTCGATTCAGGGGGCGACTTTAATAAGGAACCTAACTAGTCACCATCAATTATGTAGTTTGTAATTAACAATGTCTTATCAAAAAATTAAAAGAGAATTTCTTGCATAAGTAAGGACAAGTGATGCAAATTTGGAAGGTAATCTTCTGAGAAGAGGTGCAGCTAATATTTTCTACAGAAGAGATTCATATAAAAAAAATCACTCAATATTCTCTGCCAGAAATAAATAAAATAACTAGATTACATCATGAATTTATGAGATGAATTTTTGCGAGATGTTTTGCGAAACGAGTCGCACTTTTATTTGCTAGGTGCGACATACTCTGCCGCGAAATACTCTCTTGATTCCTCCTTTCGAGGCTAGCGGTGGTTGTTAGAAGACATGTTGTATTCTCTTTTATAACTTTAAGCAGGCCGAGTACTAATCGACAAGTTGCTAACCCAAACATGTAGTTAAAAAGCAATCGCGCTCGACGCCCATAACCCCGCCCCCCCAAGCCCTTCTTTTGGATCCAAAAATCCTCGGGCCGCAGATCCACCCAGAATGGTAGTTTCCATTTTGTCGATCGTGTACGTAGTGTGTAAATTGATGTCTGTTAACCTTTTGCCAATATAGTTACTTTGTATTTCTATGTTGTATTCATTATTTTATTTTTTATTTTTAGTATTGTAAAGATTATTTTGTTTCATCCAGTTTGATATCCAGAACCTCTTAGTTAGTTGATTTAATTCGGCAAGAAAGAATAGTGACACTTACTCCATATAGTGCAACCCACGTTTAAAGTGCATTCTTTAGAGCAAAGCCAATCGCGAGCTTGCTACGTTCCCTTCTAAGGGCAGGAAATCTAAACTGACCCACGACAATAATGTATTCTTGTCAAGATCGTTAATATTTATTGCAAAGATGAAACAGATCTCATAGGAACACTATCACTTATTCCATTCCATTACAGTTTTATCAAGACTCTCCCATGTTGAATGTTGTCAAGGGCCTTTTAGAAATTTTGATAAATTACATCTGTAACTATATCTTGCTTAAAAGTTGTGAAACTTTGTGAAAAAATCCCGAAAATTATTTAAGTTTCGCCTTCTGCGTTAAAAGCCGTTCACAAATAAGTTATTAATATATTTATCACCATAAGCTCTACAATCCCATCTAAAAAAAGGACTCAAAGGTTTACCAGACACCAAAATAAAGGAAATTGGTCGAAAGTTTCCGGAATCACTTTATAGGACCTTTTGATATATTGGAATTATATTTGCTTCTTTGAACTCCTTCGGAACGATTCCATCACTAATTTATTTTGGAAAAGTATACCAAAGAGCTGACATTGTTTGTTTTCTCACTCTTTGTCACTGTCAATATATGACAGTGTAGTGTTTTCATCAAAGATTATTATGTCTTTCAAAGCGGTTAAGTTATTTTTATATTCCACTGTAAAATATTTGTAAAATGTTTATTTTATGTGTTCGCGATGTGGTTCTAATCTCTACTAAGAACCTACTCGGCAGTGTATAGGAGCAAAATTTTTTCACATATCTTTAAAATCGCATGGGTGGAATTTTAACAATAATGCTAGTTAATTTTCTTAGCTTCCTCTAATTATTCTTATATTCCGTTTGACGAGGTAACGATGATGTAAGTATCAGATTTGATTCTCAATATTATCGCAATTTTTTTAATTTTATATAATTTGTTTCATTCTTTTAGTGGAATTTAAAGAAGAGTGTTAATTAAAGATCATTATACATTTATTTAGATTTTCAAAGTTTAAGATTTAACACAAAGTTATGCACAATCCTAATCGGCTATCGAAAATGATCAAAATTGCAAGATCGAAAAACGTGAATGAAATGTGAGCTCTTGTGAGAATATAAGTATTAAATATAATTAGGTCGTAATCATTATTAATATGTCTTTGGTGAACTTATATATTTTGAACTAAATCTACATAGCTTATCAAAATTAACTCAAGGTATTATGTTCTTGCACTGCTTCACCTATCTTTTGATGCAGGAAGTTATCTTTTATAAATTCTAAAGGTCAATTTACTGTCTCTGTTCGCCGTTTCGCTTATAAAATCGACAGTTGGAAAGTTAAACTTGCGGAAGCTTTAAAGGAAATAATATCGCAATCTTAGTTTGTCGTGGTGGCTTATAGATTACGACAAAATCTACTTATTTTATTTTTTTTAAAAACTCGATTGCTAACATATCAGACAAAATATTAATATAATTCATTATCTCATTTACTTCGTTTGTTTATGTATAATATAACAAATCCTTCTTTTTTTCATGACCTATCGCTGTTAAACATTTATTTTTAAGATATAAATTAAATTCTAGAATAAGGTCCCTGTTATAACTTCCTCCCTAAGTTTGTGTGACTGAAATAATATCGATATCTTGCAACGCAACTCTGAACTTCAAGTCATCAATCTTGTTCCTCAAATTAAGTCCATTTGTGTAAACACAAAATAGATTTCTCGATAGCGTTGATTAAATTGAGTGGATACATTATTATTACCTAAGAGAGAACCAATTTCTCCTAAATCCCTCTTGGCTCATATGCTCATATCTATTTTAATAACATCAATAGAAGAAACAAGGATTGAAGACCAAAATATCGCTTGCCCTCACTTAGTCTGATTTTTTACATTACGACCTTCAAAACTTTCAATAATTCACGGAGTAACCTTAGGAGGACCTTGGCAATTCTATCATTTGAAAGAGAAGGTAAACACCCTAATGGTTTCAAATTTCGTTAGGATCGATGAGTAGTTATGATGTTATTGCCAAAACAAAATAATTCCTGGGCGAAACTTGAGAGGACTTTGTCAATTATATAATTCGAAAGAGAATGTAAAACAATAGATTTTCAAATTTCATTAGAATCAGCCGAATAGTTATGATGGTATCGCCCCCCAAAATAATTCCCGGGACCCTCTTAATGGAATTTGAAGATATGGTCTGTATTTTTAATGTTACTTCATAAATTCAATCGTTTCCAGCTGGAGCATCAATTATTTGTTCTTCATATTCCTCTCAGAGGAAAATTATTTCACTTTATGGCATTCAACCATTAAAATACTTATTGTAAGCAACCCTTCTTCCTTCACCTTATTGTGGCTTTTACTTATTGACTTATCTATTTTACTTAAGTTAATCTCGAAAGCAAACCTAATGTGGTCCAAAAGAAATAATCATTTCTCTCTGACTTTTAATGAAAGCAAATTCCTTCACATAGATCTTCAGCTCTGTGGGAGATTAAATATCTCGAGAACAAATAGACTCTAATTTATTTAGACAGCATCAACCGTTACGTTCCCCAGGGTCCGATACTATACGCTCCCTCCTATTTGAACCGCTGCCCTAAAGATCCTTCGATTGACTCTCGCAAAGAAGGATTTTAATCAGCAGATTTGTAAAGTCTCATCATCGAGAATTCCGAATTTATAAACCTAGGATCGGAATCATCCTTCCATCCAAAATCACCCTCACTTACATCTCCAGGTCAAGAAGTCCTTTCTCACACCTGTCCTCCCTCCCCCGAGACAAGCATCAGCTCTTATTCCCGAATAGCCTCAACACGTGTCTCTTTGACCCAGAGAGACGATCAGCTGTTTTCTAAGCCATAGTCACTTCCGCGAGAAGGCTCCAGTCCAACTCGTCTCTAACTGCAGACTCTCTCTTAGTTAAAGGTAAAAAGGAATCCAGAATTTATTCATGTTAGTTAGTTACCATTCCGTGCGAAAGTGAATTTGGCGTCAACCATCGCGTATTACTCATTGCTAGTATTATTTTTTATTAGATCCTCTTATTATAGTATTAGTATATTTAATGTTTTAATATTTCATTTTTTTATGTAAGTAAAAGTATATTTTTGTCCAAGCTGTTTAATTAGATCCTCGAAACGCTGTAAATGGCAATAGATATATAATATTACGAATTTTCCCTGGTTAAAGAATAAAAGTAAAATAAAACACTCTTAAAGAAAAATTGGACGGAGTTACTCATGTACGCAGCAAACGTACATACGTACTCGGCCGTATACCAAGACTATCTCCATAGGGGATTTATATTAATTTGAGTTTAGTTTTTGCATCCAGGGCAGCAAAATTCACTGCCAAAAACAATTTTACACATGCACCTGAGGATATCAACAGGTTGCTTTTTTTGTAATAAAAGTGTTTTACGTCTGTACTTCTCCTCTCGCAAGTGATATGTATGTTTTTGGCCTGCTCCCAGTTCTTTTGGATCTGTTTAAGATTGCAACTCTTAAATTTATAACGGGGGCTAGAAAGGAACTGTTCCTTCGTTCCCACTTTTCAAGCAATTTAAGGTAAATATCCTCTGCAAGATTTGCAGATGCGTATTTTCTCACATCCACAATTCAGAAGGACACCAGAGTTTTGAGTTGAGATGGCAACAACTCTGCTATTTTTAATTTAGGTATTCAAATGTGTGATTGTCACCAGTTGTATCCTAATTTTAAAAGCAATTGTAGGTCAAAGCCCACTGGTAGAATGGTAGTACTGAAGGCCATGTAATCTTTAGCACAGTGATAAGCTTGTTTCAAACGATGAAGTAAGAAAAAAATAGTGAAATAGTTATAATTATTAAGATAATAATAGAATTCATAGGTTTGCCTCCAAATTTTGAGCACCCCTCATTTATCTAAATATAACGTTGAAAAGATTGACGCACACTAATAGCACAGTATTCCATAATATGTATATCATAATATACCATAGCAGATTAGAGCATACTATATTATAGAAAATTACTGCATATTATAGTAGAGCATAGCTCAACATTGCATAACATAGCACAGCATAGTATAACATAACATATTATAACATAGCATAGTATATTATACTAAGCTAGGCTAGGTTAGGCCCAACACATCTACGCTATTTTATTTTAGGTTAGGCTATCCTATGTTTGGCTAGGCTTGGCTAACTAGGCTAAAATAGGGTAGGTTATACTATGCTATGCTTGGCTATGATATGCTATGCTATACTAGGCAAGTTCTGGCTAGGCTATACTAGCCTCTTCTATGCTAAGGCTATACTTTAGCATAGCATAGTAGAGAATATCTTAGCATAGAAGAGGCTAGTATAGCCTAGCCTAAACTTGTCTAGTATAACATAGCATATCATAGCCAAGCATAGCATAGTATAACGTACCTTGTTTTAGCCTACTTAGCCAAGCCTAGCCAAACATAGGATAGCCTAGCCTGAAATAGAATAGCTTAGATGTGTTGGGCATAACCTAGCCTAGCTTAGTATAAACTTGATAGACTAGTATAACCTAGTATAGTAAACCTAATTTATTATACTTTAGCTTAGTAAAGCTTAGCTTAACTCAGCAAACCCTAGTCTAACCTATCCTAGAATAACATAGCTTAGCCTAGCGTCGCCTAGACTAGCCTAGCCAGAATAGCCAAGCTAGAATAGGCTAGTATAGCTTAGCCAATATATCCTAGCATACGTGAGCCCAGCCTAGCCAAGCATACTATAGGGTAGCTTGTTATCGCCTATCCTAGGATAACAACACCTAACATCATATAGCTAAGCGTATCATAATATAACCTAGCCTAATATATCCTAGACAAGTATAGACTCTCATACCCTAGACTAGAATAGCATTGCAAAGCTTAGCGTATTATAGCCTTGATTAGCTAGCCTATCATAGTCTAACCTATATTAACTAGCATAGCCCTTCCTAGCATATCATATTATATCCCGGTCTAGCCTAGTATAACCTTGCCTATCATTAACTATCCTAGACAAGTATAGCCCATACTATCCTATTATACTTTAGTCAAACGTATCTTAATATTGTCTATCCTACCATACTATATGGTATCCTAGCATAGCATTTGATATCCTAAATTAGCAGAGTATATCTTACCCTTGTACATTTTATCTTAGCATAGCCTAAAATAGCCTAGCATATTATAGCCTATTCTAGGCTTGCCTAGCAGAAAATAGCATATTGTAGCCTAGTCTAGTCTAGTAGAGTATAAGCTGACCAGTTAGGATGTTATTGCCAAAATAAAATAATTCCGTGGCTAACCTTGGGAGGACTTTGTCAATTATATCATTCGAAAGAGAATGTAAAACCACGATGTTTTTTTGAATTTGGTAAGAATCAGCGCAATGGATATGATGTTATTACAAAAACAAAAAAGCAAAACAGGGACTGACCGATCGCCGAACTGATATAGTGAGATGTAAAGCCGCTCGCAACCAGACTTTCAAGCGACTAAAAAAACGGCAGTGTCTTTTTTTTTAAGGTTTGGCACAAACACTCCTGATATGGTCTATTCATCCGCCTTACTTTTGTTAAAAGTATTGTTTTAACTTTGTTTAATTCTCAAACTCCTCAGTTACACAGAAATGGTTAAATTGGATGGTATCATCAGCATAATTTTGTGAAACTCAATGAAGCAGATGTTTGAAAGAACTTATACTTCTTTTCTTTTAATTATATTTAGTTTTTTCTAGAATTTTTTGAAGACAGCTCGTAAATTCCAAGACAAACAAAATAATATAGAATGTGGTACTAATACTGCTAACTACTCGTAAGAATCATTGGTTGGCAGTCAACTGATAATGCCCACTGCTTGAAGTTCTTTTAAGTATGACTATAGATAGCCAATACTTAGCTAGTTCATGTTCCAGGAAATTATGTTTTAAAACTAAGAAGTGCCCGTTTCATTACATTCTATTTATTCCTCGCTTGAAACATTTGCAGAAATGTGGAGTTGGCAAGTTTTACTGATCAATGTGGAGCCTGAACCACTGGAATTTTCAAGGCAAGGCAGCCACATTGAAAGCAAATCCATCCGGCGACTAACCAGGCCCAATGTGACTTAACACCACTAACTTCGGAACACATATTTCCTCTCGGCTAAGCCACACCCCAGGGTCGATTGTCAGAATGAGAGTTCGAGGGAGAAAGGAATGACTGAGGAGGAACTGACAGATATTGTGCATGTTATGAGTGTATGGAGGGATTTTGCGTGAGAGGGTGGGATAGGGGTCTTGGGCCCAGGAATGAAGCCTAGGCAAGACGCTAAAGCAGATAATCTAATCTTCTTCTTAACCCTTAAAACCCAATTAAACCCATAGACATCTTTCATCTTTCCTTAAGGCCAATTGCCCATTTACAGCGATTGGATTATCGATGCAAGCACTGCTAGCCTCAAAGTTGTGTTGCTACACAATTGTCACAAAAAAACTTCAATTCCTGTCGCACTTATTGTTGTGATGATAGAGACATATGACTCAATGAAATTTATTTTGGAAGGTGTTCATTACTCGCATCATAATTGGAATATCTGTGGTTATATAAAGGTAATTTCTTTACCTCTTGGACTGCCGTTAGGATATACAACAACCGTGATGACAGGATTCATTATATTGTCAAAAGGCGGCCCGAAAAAGAAGAACACATAGTTGGCCGATACAATGTGAAGCAAATGCCTTTGCTACATCCACACTAGATCTACCTTCCACGACTTCATATAAAACTTGGCTTGGCCTTACACTAATTTTGTTAAAGCAATGGCCCATGATTCTCATCGATTTCTGGATCTCAAAGTGTAATTTGGTGCAAATAAAACCAATGCTTAACTTAAAGCTGGCATTTTGTAGGGTCGAAGATCAGAGAATTGATACGTGACAGGGAGTTCCGAAATAAACTAACCCCACTTGAGTTGACAGCATGGAATTCATTTGTTCATGTAGGGCAGAATTTCTTTGGTAATCATAGGGCTGAAAACTATGAAGAACTAGTGGACAACATGCTAAAGGCCTATCAACAACTGGGGTGTCGGAGGTCTATTAAGATGCATTTCTTGCATTCGCAGCTAGATATTTTTTTATCTAATATGGGTGGTATTAGTAATAAACATAGGGAAAGGTTGCACCAAATTGTCGCATTGATAAAAAGTAGGTATCAAGGCCGCTTAAACGAAAACATGATGGGTGACTACTGCTGGTTCCTACAACAGGAGGATCCTATATCTACGTACAAGCGCAAGAGCAAGAGAGTCAAACATTTTTGAAGAGATTTATAGTTAGATTAGTACTACCTCTTTTATATGTAATACATATCTTGTCAAGGTCTGCAAAGGGACGTACATAATACCAAATAGGGTGCTCAATTCCAAATCTTTGCCCCTAAACGTCTGCTTCTTCTCAAACTCGTAATAATTATATCATTAATTGATCTCGGGTGACAAAGTGAGCCATATAGACTATTTGTATAACTCAGGAAACCTACGTGCTAGGACAAATCTGTGCACAGATTTGGAATCAGCGCACCAGAATTGGATAGTTAAAACAACATTTACTCACGTAGCAGAGACAAAGTTAAAATATCTTGGCTAGTGTAACTTGTATACCATTCCACAAAAAAAAGGATTCTCTAAATAAAGTAATTTAATAATATTTTCAGGAATCTCAAAATACTCATTTTTACGTTTATTTTGTGTCTTTGCCCCCCAAAATATAATATACGGTTGAGTACCACAATTTTTCATTTTCTTTCTTTACCTTACCTTACTGAAGTGCCTCTCATGCTAATTACCTCTTTTATTGTCCATCTTCTGTTCATGTTTTCCAGTATGGTCTCCATGAACATTTTCCTTTGTCTTCTTCTGGCTCTTGCTCCTTCAATTCTTATTAGCAGACAATCTCTTTCTATTCCTCTTTTTCTCAGAATATGCAACTGCCGTCTAGGGATACTCCTCATTAAGCCCCTCTCAAGTCGTTGCCGCACTAATAGTTCATCATTTGTTGTTCTTGATTTCAATGGGATTCTTTGCACCCTTCTGTTGCTTCCTTTTTATTTTCCATATTCTTCATAATCACCAATGACTCACATTCGTATGTTAAAACTGACAAAAAATAAAATTTTAACAACTTAATTCTTAAAGCCATTCCAAAGCTAAGATTTGTTAATAAGTTTCTTGTTTTCCTAAAAATACTTTTTACTAATACTATTCTTCTCCTTATTTCTTTCTCACAGTCTGCCTGTTCTAACACAGTACTTCCTAGACAATTGAATTCTCTGACTTGTTTGAATTCCTTCCAATATCTACTCTTACGATAAACTTCTATCTTCATTTTGTCACACTAAAGATCTCCGTTTTCTTAATATTTATCCTAAAACCCTTCGCTTCACCAGCGTCTATCAGTTCATCCACAAGTATTTGTAAATTCTCTTCTGAGTCTAGTTATAAACTCTATCATCTACTAAACGTTTGTTGTTCACATTTTGTCCTCCAATATTCAGTCCTTCCAGGTCTTACAGATTATCCATGCATTTTTTTCCATACAAACAGAAGAGGTATGAAGAAAGTACCAAACCTTACCTCACTCCTATCCAGATGTCCATCCATTTTGACTTCCTTTCTTCTATTTTCAGAGCTGCTCTCTGGTACCATTACAAATTTGCAATTAAGCTGATATCCTTACCATCTACTCCAAATTCTTTAAGCATTTTTACCAAGTCGACAAAACCCTAATATAGATCTTTTTGCATTTCTATCGCTCTCTCAAGAATAGTTCTTAGGCAGAAAATGGCATTACTTGTGCGCTTTCCTGCCCTAACTCCAAACTGTTCTTTTTCTACATTTTCTTCTACCTTTCTCTTTAGTCTGTTTCTAAGTACTCCTAAAATTATCCTTCCCATCTACTGCAGTTCCAGGCTTTTTATGGGGGGCTATAAATATAGACTCTCTCATGGCCTCCGGTATATATCCACTCATATATATTCTATTAGCTAGTTCTGTGATTTTGTCCAGACCCAACCCATTGCTGTCACCATTTCTATTACCACTCCATCTTCTCCTGCAGCAATAGGTGCCACTATCTCGCTCTTTAATATTGCTGGTCCTTCTACGTCCTCTTCCTCATCATAGGCGTGCGGTCAAAGAAAGCAAGGGAAGCAAGAATTCCCCTATTAACTATAGGTAATACAAAGAAAAGAATCATCAAAATACGATTTTAATTAGCTAATTACAAAAAGATAATGAACTATTCCAAAGTATCTCTACTAAAAACATACTTTTAATAATAACACGAATCATAGTGTATGTGTTTATCCTATTATGAAAACTATTTATATCTCCTATTTTTAAAGAGCGTTAACTTACGATGTGCTTGAATTAAAGTTTTTTTATGTATAAATAAAGGTTTGCGCTGTCAGATGCAAATGTAAGATAATATATTGGAAAATGGAAGCAATTTGCTTATTGCCTTCACCTAGAGAGTAAGCGAATTTGTATGTTATTTAAATTAGCCCACGGATTCGAAAGTGAACTTTCCGGATTCCTGCATTAGGCTCGTTTATTTCTATGAAATTCTGTGATTTATTGGGCAGTCTATTTATTATTATTACATTTTTATTTTACTAAATTAAATACAAGCCTCACCTTACACACACATATATATATATATATATATATATATATATATATATATATATATATATATATATATATATATCTAAGAAAGAGTTAGAAGGCAACAACATAGAATACATAATCTTTATTATACGTAGTGTCCAAATAAGTTTAGAGTTTATACTACTTTATCGGTGCATTGATTATTTAGTTATAGTGTAAATTATTTTTGTTTGTTTAATTGTTCTATTTGAAGTGCATCTCTTCAAGTCGATAACGGAAATAAACTATGAAGACATTGTAAAACCAAAACATCGCATATGCATATTTGAGAGATTATTAGTTAAAAATTAATTTGGTATAAAAATTCATGCAGATAAAGAGCGAATAATTAAAGATCATAGGCATACTCTAGACATAGCTTTAACAGGGAAAACAAAAACTTGCGTTAGAAATTTTAACAAAGTGCAATACAAAAGACAAAGTGGTCAACGGCTTCTCCTTGCTTGCAAAAATATTTTTCTGGCAGTGTTTTTCGTTTAACATAGCCTAGCCCAAAACCGCCCCAATTTGTAGAAGCCCCTAACTACCTGTATTATCCCTCCAGAAAGAGCAGAAATTTTTCATCAGTATAAATCCTCATTGGCCCATGTCCCATTAGGAAGGCCCTGCCGGGGAGCAGTCTTAGGCTTTAGGATATTTGCCACCAGTAAATCATCCACTGTCGAGGAAGTTACTGACACTTAGCACTGGAGCTTGATGGGGCCCTTGCTTTCCTGGTAAAGGGCCTCGATTCAGCCCCGCTTCTTCCAAACACCTGAAGCGTCTGGGGTACCAATGGGAGTCTCTTTAGGCACGCAGCCTATTCCCGGTCAGGTTTAAAAGTCTGAAGGGCCGTCGCGCCACACTCGAAGGAGAAAATTGGAGGGGCAATTGGCTATCCCCAAGAAGTTCACAGTACCAAGGTAAAAAATATAGGCAAAGCCTAATGAGGTTTGCCACCAAAGTTATATATCAAGGAGTCTACAAGATTACCCTGCTCTTGTATACGAGAACAAATTTTTTTTGTCTTTTCGATGGCACTTGGAGGCGACTATATTAAATGAGAGGGGGAACTTTCTCTCCGTAGTTTGGGGGTGACATAAGGGAAACCATTTTTCAAGTTAGTGTTATTGGGAAGAGAGCCCCTTCACCAATATAAGGGGTTGCACTTTTTCCTTTGCCTTCCAAGCATAAAATGGAATGAAACCTAACTTAACTTAACCTTAGGTTATGTTTTGTTTCGTTCCACCGCTTTCTCTGTGTTTCTTAGGTCGTTCATTTTGAGGTGAGGTAAATCGGAGACTTTTCTTTGTGTGACAAAAGGCTGGGTTACCCTTTTTCTTGCGTTAGAGGGAGATAACTCTTGTGCGGATCATCCTTACATCATCTCTCAATCACGAAGGTCATAAATATTCAATGTAATTAGTGAAATCCTTCGATCTATAAATAAGAGGTATTTAAACCCTTTGGTGTTCATTAAATTTAGGGAAAACTAGCATTTGCCTTGATTTCTTCAAGGCAGAAGCAAAACATGCTACTTAAATTCTACGTCATGAATAAGAACAACACAAAAATGCGATTGTTTTCGAGAATTTTCACTGCACGGATCAGTCCATGATGTCATTCTTGATTAAATTTCACTTTCAGATTATTCTGACTGAAAGGCTCATTAAAATTTCTTTTGAACTTCATTTTTCTCTATGTTGTTTGCACAATAGTTTCATGATACCTTTGGAAATTTCATTATAATATCTAACAAAGACGAATCAGTTGCACATCAACTCCTTGAGGACGACATGAGTGCAGAATGTTAGATGGCCTAAAACTATGGACATTGATGTTCAACAGCTAAAATTTAGTGATCTAGAAAGACATTAGCTCTTACTCTAGGACCAAACCTAAGATGGGTGCTATTATGGAGGATATACTAAAGTGTTGTGTTGGTAGAACAAACAGTAGAGGTGCGTCACTTTGTCAAATAATAACACAGCTCATCGTGGTATTAGGCATCTTTTTAGTTAAAGCATTAGATGGAATGTTAAAGTGATCAGATATTAAATTATAAATTATATTACCTGGAATAGGTTTTGGTGGATATCTTGAATATACTTTCAGTGAAAGATCGACATCTTCGCGGTTCTTTACAATAGTAAACAAGATTATCAATATAAATTATGACTCTTTAGAAATAAGTTTAAAGCAAGTAATCAAAAGATTTATCAATGCAATAGTACAAAATTACTTTTCTTCTAAAATAACAAATCCTCGGAATTGCTTGCCCTGGAAAGTATTTGAAAGCATTACAAAAATATGTCTTTAAGAGTAGAATAGATGAATATTTTTTTAATATATGACTGCATAAATAAACTTGTGAAACAAATTTTTTATCCATTTCCTCTCTTCCTGAAAACAGCTCAGTTATATCGAATAATCTTCTATAAGCGAGTTTTCTGGACCACTCGATGGAAATTTCAAGCAGATTTCACAAAAATCATTTTAGGGAGGCGAGAGCTAAATTACAAACACTCATCAGATTAGGAGAGTCAAGATGCCCAATAATTGTGTTTTTTATTATACATGTTTTTTTATTATGAGGCAGTTAGGCATATAACTTGTTGATGGAAATTGGTCAAGTTCCCTTAATATTGAAGTAATAACGAAGTTAGTACGGCCGCGTACTTTCACACAATTACGCGAATTTGTCAGGATAAACAGCTTTTAAATTTATTTCATTCGATTCTGTGCACAATTGTTAAATCTTAAAATATGCTCAACAAAGGGTTGACTAATAAAATAACTCCGTGCTAAAGTGACCAGATAGGGCACTCGTGGTTTTCACGGAAGCTAAAAGAGTTTCTTTAGGGTATCATTCTATCCCAATCGTTGTTCGATACGATGTTTAAGCCAGCTGAGGAACGGTATCAGACCTTTAGAATTACGTTCCTTACTATATTTCTCGCGGTGAATCATTTTCGCCACCAGGTCGAAAGGGAAACTTTCACTATTTATTTAGACCATCACTCACTCCAATCTTGCAATTTAGAGTTCACCTAGCCATTTATCATGAGAAATTTGCCACGTGAACTATATATTATAATTTACCTCCAAAATTCACCATGTTGATGAGAGAGAAAACTTCTTCCAGATTCTCATTCTCTTTTTCTCGCCTAGCCATCGCCGACCGAAATCGAGCCAATTTACATAGAAGTCGTTTATCATGAAATGCCGCCGCGTAGGAAGAGTATTCTGACATCTTAGGGGTTTGAGTGCCCCAGTTTAGACAAATTGTAAAAGAATACATTCAAAAAGAATTCCCATATCTACTACAAGGATGTCTCCACCTGGAAAGAACCTAGGTATACATATTTCTTTAGCTTACCTTTGCATGTAGGTTCCAATAGGCCAACATATAACTCTCCTATCACTTTTTGAAAATTAATTATCACAACTTTATGGGAGAACTAAAATTCGAGTTCGCCTGGAAGACCACATAAAGAGGTTTTGTGGGACGCCTCCTTTAGACTGACTACCGAGAAATCTGTAGGAACACTTTATTAGACGTTATGTCTTCAAATCAGAACATTGAGCTTCTATCTAAATTTGTTCCTTAAAAAAATCATATGTGTCCCAATTGAAAACATATCCTGAAAAATTCATTTCTTTTTGTTTTTTAATACTCCAAAATAACCTATTACATTAAAGTAAAATGAATTTTATTAAGCACTTAAGACACTTTGGTGTTAACCGCACATACCAACTTCATGACAAATAAAACAATTAAAAAGATTAAGACTTCCTGCTACTTTTCAACTGCCAGTCGTGGTCATAAAAATTACACCAGATATTTCACTTTGCATTTCCTTAAAGCCTTTCATCGGCTTCCTATCCTCTACAGAGTCAGGAATACCTTTACATGCAAAAACATTTGTCACTGATGGCAAAGATTTGTTATAAACCTTTTTATCTTTAGAATTTCAAAATCATATGCTGGTCAAAATATCAAATGCCTCACGCTGTAGGTTCATTCCTCGTTAATGGGCTGTGTCTAGGAACACTTGGTAAACTTCTCCCCTTACACAACATAAGTCGGTGAAATTTTTACTATTACAACTTATTCACTGTGATCTCTTTTGGTAACTGCGGTTTCGTCCAAAGGAAAAGCTAAACAAATCCTTTACCAACCTCCCCTAAAAGTGTGACGCATTCAGGGAGCATACTATTTCCCTCACCTCTTGTATTTGAGAGAACACAGTAGAGACCTCTTCCAAATATCTTGGTTGAACTGTGTTAAAAAGAGTGATGTATTTCTCATCCAAGTCCTGACAAGACCAAGTCTTTTTGTGCAAATAAGTAGAAGGCAAATACTCCAATATTACCTTAAGTTGTGTGGTCTCTAGAGCTCTCCACAACCCATTCTATTTCAATAAAAAAACACAACAATTATGAATATAGAACTCGAGGATTCGACTTCCTATTTAGAGCCCGAAGTTTCTTACCCCCGAAAATACTGTTTTTTAGATGAAAAAGAGACTATAAGAAACTTTGTCTGAATAATTTTAAGGATATAAATTAAGGTTAATCGACTTCACCCACAATATAAAAAAGAAACAAGAAAGATTGTGTAATTTTAATATTAAATATCTTTATTTGCGTCTAAACTTTTCCGGCCAGAGAAGCTCTTAAAATTTTCTAAGTTATTCCTATATTCTTTGTTCATCTCGTATATAACCATGTGCCCGTGTTCACAGAAAGCTCTAGCCAGTCTTTAATCTTATATCAAATTTTTGTATGTAGGCGCTAATCGGCGAAGAGCCATATACCCCAGGTCCCGTTTTTGGTGAATTGATTGGTCCATGGAACGACTTTTATTAAAAATTGGCTAAAGAATTAACATTTGAGTGTAGCTGGGAAATCATATATTTGAGATTTATGGGAAGGATGGTGATTGCATTTCGTGCCGTCTGCCCCGTTAGACCAATCTGGTGCGGCATATAACCTTTAATTCAAGATTGACCTCTTTCAGGCGGACATCAAGATCGCTACCGTTTGGCTGTGAGAAAGGCCTTTAAAAGTGCTTAGAAGATCTTGAAAAACAACATCATCGCGTTGACAACAACGTAGAGGTCAGTCAAGAAGGTGGGCAGCAACAAATTGACGTACGTGAGCAGTTTCTTCGCCTTTGCAATGGAATTCTCCTTTCTTTTAGGAAAAATCAATCAAGGTCGCTTCGCTCATCAAAATGGCACAACAACAGCTTAGAAAGCTAAGGCCAGGATGTCTTTGAGGTCCGCTACGTGTCTGTATTAAATCATTCAACTATATAATCATCCAAGCATCCATCCATTCACCTACGTATATATACATCACCTCAATCATCCATTCTCACAAGCATACATCCTTTCACGTATCCATCCTTTCGTGAAACCATCCCCCCAAGTGTAGATCCACGCAAACAACCATCCATACATCTATAAATCCATGTATCCAGCTATCTTTCAATGCACGCACTCATCATCTCATAATATAGTCATCTATTCACCCACACATACATCCATTCCGGCAATCATCGATCCTTGTTTACTTGCTTAAGGGGCTCCATCGATATCGATGATGACGTTGCTCTATATGATCATGTTGAAAGTCGAGATCACGGATCATTTCGTTTTAGCCAACAAAGGTGATTGTTCAGTCCAATTAAGGATCCATAAATATTGTTCCACAAGTAATAATCCTTCGTTTCAATGGTGTCGCGTGCAGCGGTTTCCTGCTCTTCTGCTCGAATTGCTTTCTTCTATTTTGGATATCTCTTTTAAGCAGGATGATTTCCAGGTGAGTCTGTCTGTTGCAATTGTTTCAGGTTCTAAGGCTGAATGGCACATTGTTTCAGCAGGTTTTGGCACTAGTCTTTGTAACGCTTCTTGGGCCCTTCTGTATTTCTGTTTCTCTCCAAGTTGATCCAACAGTATTTTGTGTGGAGTCGGGGGTCTGACATCCTGAACAGGTGATCAAGCCAGCGGAGATGTCATTTTGCTAGGAGGATTTCTACACTGCAGGTTTGGGTAACGTGAAATATTTCATCGTATGTCACTATGATTCTCTGGACATACCCTGTTTTGAACGTTTTTAAGCTGCGGACATGTTGTTTATATATTGTACAGCCTTCCGTATCATACAGCAAGATGGATAGGCAGACATCCCTGAAAACTGAATCTTTGGTGACTGTTCTCAAGTTTTTGTTTGAGAATACTCTCTCTCTCAAGCGGCCAAAGACAGCAGAGGCGAGGTTTATCATTCTTTGTATTTCCGCGTCCAGTAAACAGTTAGAGAAGATCACACTGCCTAAGTAAATAAAATTTTCTACCCAATTTTATGTTCTTGTTGGTTTATGTACTGTGCCAAGATTTCTGTCATTTGTGCTTTATCTTTAAAACCCATGTGAGAGTATATGAATAAGAGAGAATCCAGGGTGGCTTGGAGTGCTTCAGCATTATAAGCAACAATAGCACCATCATATGCATATTGCAGTTCTATTCTTGGGTGGAAGGAACTTTAGTTTTGGCCTGGAATCGTCAAATGTTAAATAAACTGACATCTAGGCGGTACGGTATTATAATACCTGCATCTTTTCCTTTTTCACGACAATAAAAGCAAAAAAAAGTTCTTTATTTGCTCTATTGCTTTCTCCTGGAGTTGGGGTAAGTAAGAGACCCTATCTGATGTACTTTGTGTCTTCTTTAAAAACAAACTGGCTCTCAGTAAGTTTCTGATTTTAATGGAAGAGGTTATGCGGGAAAATATAATCTTGGAGGGTATCTTCCCAGCAATTGACAGGTGTGAAATGCCTATGCTGTTCCTACGCGTCGCTCTGTCACAATTCTTTGGGAGGATGGTAATGATATTGGCACCTTTTAACATCTGTGGTACCTCTCAGGTTGTCTATCCCTCACTAATAAGTTGGTGTACTCTGACTTTCAAGAGGCATCATCCTTTCTTCAATATTTCTGCTGGGATACCATCTGTTCCAGGACTCTTGTTATTTGTCAGGCCTCTGATTGCAGTGAGGACCTCTTCTTGATTGTGGGTTTCATGGAGAGGGTTTAATGTTGATAGATTTGGCAAAGCGTCCAGGACATAATGTGTTTACTGGTTTGCATGATTGAGCAAAGCTTTAAAGTACTCAGCCCATCTGGGTACGATATCCTCATTATTTTTGTAAAGCGTGTTTCCATCCGCTGATCTACATGATGACTGTTCTGTTTACTTGGGCCATATATGTTCTTTGCTGCATCAGAGAACCCATGGGTGTTCTTGGTGTCAGCAAATTGTTGCAGCTCTTGGGTTCTATCATACCACCAGTCATCTCCAGTTTTCATAGCTCTCATTGTAATTTAGCTCTGATGTTTTTTTATCGTATTTTGAGTACAATGGACTCGGGATTAGCTAGATGTGCTTCATGATCTTTATTTTTGTCATCCAGTAGCTGCTAGATTCCAGGGGCACATTCATCTAACTAGTCTTGTTTTTTGCGTTGGGAGTAGCCAATGGTTTCTTTGGTAACAATTGACAAATCTGAGTGGAGTTTCTGACATTTGGTTTGAAGGGCATATGTTTGTTTAGGGTGGTAGTGTGCGTATACTATTTTCCCTCTTAAATTTTTCATGAACCTGTATACTGCAGAGCATGGATGTTAATCTTTCTTGCATGTGGATGTTGTCGTTATTGAGGCCAAACATTAAGCTGCACCTTGCTTCGGAGTAGGCGGTGGTCTCTCCAGCACTATGTCACCCTCATAATCTTTCGTCTCTGACTAGTGTACTATGATGTGTACTATGATGGCCTAATCTAGGCTTTTGCCATGTTGTTTTCTGTCTCGATTTCAGGTGGAAGTTTGTATTAGTGATGCCTAGATGCTGTTTTGAAGATAGAGTAAGTAGTCTAAGGCCGTTGTTGTCTGACTTATCAATCCCATGTTTGCCATGGACATCTGGCCAGATGTTGTGTTCATAGCTAACTCTAGCATTTAAATCACTAAGCAGAATGATTTGGTCAGTTTGGTGGATTGCTTGTAAGCATGAATCAAGATAGCTATAAAAGTCGTCCTTGTCTCCTTTTTTCAAAACCAGAGTAGAAACATAGGCACTAATGATGGTTACGTGCCTTATTTTACTTAGTGGTATGCGCCATTTCATCAGTCATTCACTAATGTCGACGGTTGTGCTGGGGATTTGATGGAGGAAAGAGGTTTTGATGGCAAACCGACCCCCATTTAGCAATCGTTCACCTTCGGGGAGTCCTTTCCATAGAAATTGTATCCTTCTACTGTCTGAGTCAGGAATTCTTCGATACTCTGTCATAGAGATGATGATGATGGATATGATGACAGTGGGACCAGAGCAATAATACCCTGCGCCAAGGAGGAATATTTGATTAGGGAACCGGATTAACACTCGTTTCTCCCATTCACAATCTATAGCGGTAGCAAGAGTAGCTCAAGAAAAACCCTTAGCTGGAAATGGTCGCAGGAACATGTCAAAGGGCCATGGTCTGTTGGGCCTTGGCTATGCTAGGCGCCACAGCAAGTTTTACTTTTTATGTTTGCTCCCATAACCTATCCTCAACCATGAGGACCCACAAGGCTGTGGGGCCCACACGTCGGTGGGCTATTGCACAATACCTTGGAGGCTCCCTTCTGCTCTGAGATCCTCTTCTGGTATAGCCTGGAGCTGCAAGGCTACTAGTTACCGTGCGTAGTCACGAGGAGGCACAAAGGAGGTCTTGAAGATGGAGAGGCTATGTACTGGCAAGGGGAGATTTCTGCACTCATCTCCCTATTTTGCACAGTGCTAGCCATGGGTGGCAGCTAAAAGCGACAGAGTATGCAAAGAATGCAGCTTAAACTAACTTATAGCTACTACATTGGACGCATCACATTGTGCTGTAGCACCACTACCTACATCGATCCACGTATCCATCAATTCACGCAGCTATCCATCCCTCACACGTTTTATTCTTCAATTCAAAATTATAGATACGCACCAATGTGCCTACGCTCCCCCCCTTTCCCAGTGCGTAGTGGATGTTGAAACATAGTTAAAGAAATCCATGCACTTGGAATCTGGAAGAATGGAATGGCTCAGTATACCTGTGTCAGGGTGTACTCATAAATGAGGGTGTCAGTTTTAGCAAGGGCCGGCATGATGCGGCTAAGAACGGGAGTAATGCGATCCATCACAGCCCCAATGACAAGATAGATTTGATGTCTTAATAAAGTGGTTCGGCAGAATAATGGATACAGTTGATATTTTGAATCTTATAGTATTTCCCAAACCTTTCAATGTACATATCTCTCTGTGCATATGTCAAAAAAGTGTGACCTTTCTGATTTGCAAAGAGGGCAAAGTGTTGGAGAGTGAAAGGTTCGGTCCTCAAGAGGAACTAAATCTAAAATCATTGTGGTCCACCTTGGAAAGAAAAAACTAGCTCTGGCAATCGTAACTTAGGAAGGAATGAGAAACTCAGTAACAGCACCGCAGGGTAGTTTAAGACATTGTCTCGATAAAACGTAAAATCACAGCTACTAAATTAACTGCCGAGTTAAACCAATATCTTAATAACAGAGTGTCAACCATGGCTTGATGAATAGCTTAGAGATTTGTCATTTTAACCGCAGAATTATAATATGAACGGGGAAAATAAGTCTCGATTTATAAGGCCTGGCTAAAGTTAATTATATGATTTTTAATTATCTTCAAAAACAAGGAGAGCACAAAGAAAGGGCTATACTTTACAAAAATGGCTAATGGAATATCGTCTCGTGACTGTAAGAAGAGCTTGTTCCGAGGGATTGATGGCTTTTTGCAAAGCTCAGATAGCTCATACATTGCCATTTTAACCGCAGAGCATAATAGAAAATCATTCTTGATTATAAGTCCAAAATAACGTGGGGTATATGACTTTTCCATTTGTCTCAATAGGAGAGATGTAAAATATGTTTAGTATAAAAGGCCTGGCTAATAAAAGTTAGTTAGCTAAATTATTGCTATTTTAACCGCCTAAATATAAAACTTCATTACAAATAGACCTCAATATATATATATATATATATATATATATATATATATATATATATATAGCCATGGCTTCGACACTCCCCGCCTTTGGGGCGAGCCTGCACTTTACTATTCTCGCTACCAGCCCTTCAGGTTGTTGCCCTCAGGCTTATTTAATCTTTCAAATTGATTGTGATTACCTCTACCCCCCTAACTCTATGTTCACCTACCTTCTCATCTCGCTCTTTCTATACCTCTATTAGATCACCTATTCCTCTTACTACTCCATTCTCTCACTAAACTGCAATCCTTCTCCCATCCTCCTCCCTATCTTCCCTAATACCTTTACCCCTTCTCAAAAAGGGCGACCGGGTTAGGGGGAGCTCATTGATACTCTAAAGCTAATCAAATTTAAAAATTAAAAACACACGTTCTAAAAATATACACGTTGCTCTCTCTCTCTCTCTCTCTCCCTCTCTCTCTCTCCCACTTTCTCCCCTCTCTCTCCCTTCCCCAATATTCCCCCACCTCATCCGCTCCACTCTCTACAAGTCCTCCCCTCCCCTTCTCTACTCTTTCTCCCTCTCTCTCCGTTGACCTTCTTCCACCTCTCCCCCTCTCTCCCCCTCCACTCCTCTTCCCTCTGCAACAATCTACCCATAGGAGAAAAGAGGGATTAAAGATAGTTAGATAGAGATGGAGGGGTAGATATAGTTAGAAAGAGTGGGAAGACGGAGGGGGTCAGGGGGAGAGAGACGGCCAGGGAAGAAGGGGGAGGGAAATAGGGGTAGAGGAGTGGGAGAAAGGATGTGGGGAGAGAGAGTGGGAGAGTTGGGTGGAGAGGTGGAGAGAGAGGGAGACAGAAGGGTGAGAGGGAGAGAGGGGAGGTAGAGGAGGAGAGAGAGAGGCAAGAGTGAGAGTGGTAGTAGAAATAGGCTCGAATAAAGAGGGGAAGAAAGCGGGTGGAGAGAGGGCAAGGGGGGATAAGGGAGGGGGGAGAGGGCCAGGGAGAAGGGGTAGAGAGGGTGATAGGAAATGGGTTGGGAGGGAGTGGGAAGCAAGGCGGGAAATAGAGATTTGATGGAGAGGGATGGGGAGATTGTAGGGAGAGGGAGATGGGGTAGAGTGACGTGGAGGAGAAGTAGGGGCAAGAAAAAAGGATAAGGGAGAAGGAATTGGGGGAGGGAAGGTTGCAAAGGAGAGGGAGGAGGGGGAGATGAAGAAGAGAGAGTGGAAGAGAGGGAGAGAGGAAGGGATGAGAAAGAGTGGAGAAAAGAGGAGAGAGTTGGAGGGGAGTGGTCTTAGGGAAAATAACCGCGCCATGTTAATTGCCAGACCTTAGACACTCAGTAATAGTTTAGCTTTCATGTTGTTAACGGAAGTTAAATTTTCCTCTGAAAATGACATCTTAAATCGATCAAAGGAATATGATACTCGCAACCCTCCGCGACAGTCGAAGAGTGGACGAGATTTTGCTTAGCTACTCCTGAAACCTCGTTCACAATGTGAAACGCTCTTATGATGAGGCTGTGTATAAAAGCGAACTTCCTATTAACAACAAATGCCTTGCCCTTTCTAATGGTTCTGAGCGTATTCAGCAGGGAAGGCTACGACGTTATGGCTGATAATATGTTCCCTGAGCCATTTAAGCTCAATCCAGGCGGAGGTGCTGGCTACTATACTCAAGCCTTAAATGGACCAAATAGTCACCTCTAGGTATATAACGCGATTTTCATTATTTATAATTGGACTTGAAAGCTAATAATATTTATATAAGTTTTAAGCTGGAGCCAAAATGAAAAAAAATAAAGATTATTGGTCTGATTAGAAAGAGATCTCAACTAAACATGTTTACGAATATTTAGATAATTTAATGTAATTATCGCTGTTTTCCAAGTGCTTCGCCCACGTGTATACTTTTAAATAATTTCTCTGTTTGTCAAAATTAATTGTAGGGAATTCTGTTCACGTGTCAGCTCGTCTAGTTTGGCATGTATGAATTTGCATTATAAATTCTATAAATTTGATTTTATACATACTCTGCCGTTTCATTTAGAGAATTTAAGCTCCAAAAATCAAAGGGACCACGAATTGCCGTTACTCTTTTCTACTAAGAAAGAAAGCTTTTCGTAAAGAAAAATATCCACGGTACTTCACCGCGCCTTCTGCTCTCCCCTAATCCCATCAACTTCCTTGTAAACTGGCTGATAAGCACGTAGAGAAGACGATTGGTGTCGCCAGTTGTTTTTTTTCCCTCTCTCCCCACCAGATGGAGAGGGAAAATTCTGAGGACGTTACTCTAATCCTCTTCTATAAAAGAATAAAAACAAAAACTGCCTCGATAACATGCAAGTAACAATGGTAACCCTGAAGCAGTGTATAGCTGGTAAGAGAAGATTGGCGAGTGAATAGTTCTGAAAAAAGTGAAACTCTTTCCCTTATGAATAGTAGGATTTTAAAAAGGTGAATACTGGAGCAACTAATAGGCTACATTTTATTGCCCTAAACTCCCACACAACTCCCCCATGGTAGTGAGGACATTGAATTGAACAACTACTGGCACACATAGCATATTTCAAACTATGCCCTTCTCTATGAAATACATATTTGGAGTCGCTGGGGAAAGCAATTTTGTCGATTAGTCCAATAAGTAATCCGGCACCAGAAGCACTCGAAAAAGGGGTAAATCTGCATCACACGGAGAGCGACTCTTAAACCCCTCGTATCCTGGTGGCACAGATACGACTACATATGAAATTGACACCTACTTCTGCGCGTGACGGAAGCAGTCCTTATATACAAGACCTTGAAGTGACAGCACCTCCGATTATCAATGGATAGATACGCGCTAACCAACAATTCGTTTTATTTCATGGGAATAGATAAACAATTTAGGAGTAAAAGAACTGAAACGGTTGTAAATTTTAAAAGAATAAAGTATATTCGTGGAAGTAGTTATACATTTACATACGTATGTTAAAAATAGAACGGAAAATATTTTCTTAGACACCCGATCAATGAATATAAAGAATAAACTTTTTAACCACATGAAATCTATATCCTGCCAAAAGAGACCCGTAATGGAACTTTTAAGAGTCAATATAGAAGGAATCGAGTCGTTCGGAATTTCCTCTGATGTTTTGGTCGTCGGAAAAAAAATTAAATCCTCAAGAGAAGAATTAAGGTGCATTGCACCCGCTGTATCGTTTTTTTGCCCATCTCAAGTTTTACCTTCTATTTCTACAGCAGCAATTATCAACTTTTTTTTCGTAATTCCCGTTTTTGAGTATATCTCGGAGGTTGGTGAAAATAAAAAATGCCATCGGATTAGCAAATATAATCATAATTTCTTCTAGTAATAGAAAAAAATATATTTCTCTATTCTTTGTTTAATCTGTCATATCGTTTACCTTTTCTAATCTTTATATTTTCATTGGTTCGAGAGATAAATATTCAAACAGATTAAAATGGACAATATATATCCCTAAGATCACCATAAACCGGAAGAACCCTGTTTTATAAAAGAGAAGGAATAAAGTTTCAAAAATACCGACTCTAGCAACATAGACAGAAGAGTAATTGAATATTCTAAAAAATATCAAAAATTTTATGCATAAATTCACTTATAAATCCCTGAGATCAATTAAAAAATATATTTATAGATTAAGAATGAGAAACGAGTTAATAATCTATAGAAAGTAAAGATTCGTAATAAAGCCGAAAAATGAAGAGAAGAAATCGTGTCAATAAATCACTTTGATGCCAAAAATATCGCACACAAAACCTGTCAGATATAATTAATGAATGACCAAGGTCTGGTAAATAAAATCAAGACTGAACCCAGCCTTTTATTGCTTTAGGAAGGAAATGGATTTCGTTAATTGGGAGTAACTAAACTTGTCCTTAGTATTCGGCTTAGATTTCCTCAGGATTAACCAAATTAGACGGTTACATTCTCTTTTCCCATATTGTCAAAAAAACAATAGACGCAGGTAACTGGGAGCAAGTAAACTTAGATGAATAAATCAATGATTTTCTCTCAGGAGTCAAGGAACAAGGGAAGATAATAATAACAATTTTTACTATTGTTCTTGATAAAACAGACACAATGCCTTAAATATTTATTCATTTTTCGTGTACTGAAGTTTCTTTATTTCTCATGGATAACTACTTTAGAATATAATAGGGAAGAATCGATGAGAATTAAGTTATGAGAGGGGGAAGGGGGTGCTAGAGAAAGAGCAATTTTATTGTCGAGAAGTGGCTAATCTCTCAAATTCTGAGTGAAGTTATTTGAGATCTAATCTTGTTTGGGTTTATGTCGGTGGTACTTGTACCTCTCATTTAACACCTTTCCTTCTAACCTGTGTTTTGTAGAGGAGGCCATGTGTAAGTCAGTGAAATGGGATCAGCAATGAACGATCAAAGATATTTAAAGAGAGAAATAAGTGTAAAACCTAAATGCCTTTTTGAGTTGCGTTCAATGTGAATTGTTGTAAAGCTAGATTCGCTGTATATTTAAAATTATATATAGAAAGATATTACCATTTTTCAGTAGTGGATTTCAAAGAAAGGTAGGAAAATTGGTGTTATTTTTAGGACAGTATTGTACCAATACAAATAACTCTCTCTTATATTGTCTACCTTGAGGTGGTGAAGAGTTTGCGCTTCTCAATGACTCTAAGAACAATCCCTTGCTGAGTCTATGCAGGTAGCCCCAAAATAAGGAGAGAGTAAAAAACGGATGAAAACCACAAGGAGTAACCACAAGGAAAGAAGGTACACTAGGTTCAAAGATGATGGTCATGCTAACAACCATCAAACCCACAACCTTCAACGCCAGATGAGAGGATGAAGTCACTACAAACTCAACGACTGTGGAGTGCAACGTAAAGTATACTTTAAACAAACACAGGCCCAGTCGTATTTGTTCTTTATCACAAAGAAGACTATTACCCTTGGGATAGCCAAGAATAGTACTCAAAATAAATTGCTAATAGTAGCAAATTTTCTCTTCACATTCTTCACAAACACAAAAACTTCTTGATTCTCCTAACTACCAAAGGTCTTACTGATATCAATATGGAAGCTACCTTTAACTGATTATATTTATTTTTTTTTCAAATCTGTTAATTTAAATTAATGACTCTTCGGCCTAGACTTTCGAAGATTGATTTCCTATTGCTGGAGTTGCGTTCATACCTCTTGATTAATTAATTCATTTCTTTCATCTACAGTTAGTCATTCTCCTTCTTTCTTCCCCAAACACCCGACCTTTTTAGTGAGTAGGAGTTTGCCATACCTTTCCCAAAAGACCCTATCACTTTTTCTATCCTCTGCTTTCTCTATCTAAACACCAAACTTTTTCGTAAATAGTAGTTTCCTTTCATTTTTTTCAAAGACCTCCCCGCCTATTTCTCCAAACCTCATTCTTTACCCACTAAACGTCCCGACCTTGTAGACAAGTGCGAGTTTCTTTCCGTCTTTTCAATAAGCAACTTCAGCACTTCTGAGAGACAGCGAATAAATGTAGGAAATTGATTTGTCCCATCTTGTCCTTATAGTGAGGCCTCATTATCTCAAACGTCGAGGCTCCTGGGTCAAATCACGCAGATGGCGCTGTTTTCTCTCCGATAAATTGATATCTTTCTCCACCGCTTCTTTCCTTATTTTTCTCTACTTCTTTTTTCTCTATCATTCTTTATGCATGTTTCATCTTTTCCTTCCCACTCTTACTCCGTTTATCTATATTTATTCTTTATTTTTTTGCTATTTTTTCGTAGTTTTAAAGTTGTTTAAAAGGAATTGTTATAAAAAAACATAAAGAAAATTGCTACATGTAAAGATATGTGCGGCCTTTTGGACTTTTTTCCATTCTCTTATAAAAGGTAGTTTTAATAACAGCTCGTGATTCCTCATTTCTAATAATCGGTCATAAAACTTATTATTATTTGCTAATATCGCTTATCTTGACTTGTCGGGGAAAATAAAAATATAACGAAAATTATAGGCAAACACAAAAAATGGGCTACCTTCCTTCTTTATTAAATTTTTTTATCTAGAGCACAAATACACAACAAAATACTCCGACATATTTATTATTTAATTTCATGTTCTTGCTAGTGTTTTTTTAAACAAAGGTGGATCATGTAGTGAGATATTTTTTTTTAACTTGGATTACTCTTCTGTTGAGAGTAGAAAAGACTATTGCAAAAAACATATTCACTTTTCTTTAAGAAGATTAACAGTTAGATTAATAATAATGAAATTATATTTGCTATAATTTTAGAATAAAGCTGGATAAAGCAAAAGGAAGAAGAAGAAGGTTATTAGAATAAAAATCAATTCTTCTAATTTAAAATACCATCGGAATTTCCTGTTCTTAGCAAGTTTTAAAGTGCTCTACATACAGCTAAATCTTCTCCTTTCTACTATTTTCTGATTCTCTCTCTCTATTTTATATTAATATTCCTTTTTTTGGCTTCATTCATCCTATATTACGTTCCTTCATTTCATTTCCCGTCCTTATAAACTCCAAAAAACAACGACAATCGACGATTCTCAATTCTTTCACAAGGAAATTTAGAGAAAAGAAGGAATAGTTTAGAAAATGAATTATAGATCCAAATAATGAGACTAAGAGGAAGAAAATTGCCATTAATTCAATAGAGTAGACACAGGGATTGAGGCAAATGTTTGTTGGGCATCTTTCTAGGTAACTTTTTAATGCAAAGTTAAGCAAGCATACCGACGAAAGCAAATGGAAATTTAAATTATATCAAAGTATTTTGAATTTCCGTAGTAAAAGAAAGGTGTTAATGTAAACAAAGAATGGAATTATTGGAACCATCTGATATACTTTAACTGTAAATATAGGAGGTAATGTCCTTATTTAATTCAAATAAATGGAAAAAATTCTATTATGTAATATGTGTGCTGCAAATATTCATATGAAAGATATAGAGCATGAATAAAATATTTTAATTAAGAAACGAGATAATCTATTATATAGTAAACGGTGAGTGAATCATCTCGATACCTGTTAATGTATTTTTTAAAGAAAAGATCAGTAAGATGTGAAATAGAGAAGCAATATTTAATAATGCAATATGAATTTTTGTTGAAACCTTGCCGTTGAAGAATAGATTAGTCCTAAACTATTTTAATTGAAAAATATAGGTAATTAAGGCAAACAATGGATTTATCACTCATTGTATAAAATTAAGAGAGTAGTAAGTGATGTAGGAAAAGAATGGATGTGCAGAACGAACAAAACGAGCATGAAGACTACAAATACGGTCTACAAAAATAAACATCTTTAATTCTAGATAATGTAGCCGAAAGTATGCGGTAATAAGCTACACAAGAAGGAAGAGGCTCTTCAACAAATATACCACCAAAAAGTCCGTACCGCACAGATATTTACAATGTACGCATGTTTGTTGTTTGTGTATAGATGTGTAAAAGATAACCAAGCACTTCCACTCCAGACTCTATATTTGCGTGTATGGATGAAAAGAGAACGTGAAATTTTGCATTGCTAAAGGGAAGGATTGCTTGTTATAAAAGAGGAGAGAGAGAGAGATATGAATAGGTGTAACACGGGAAGAAAGGATAAAAACTATAAAAGTCGAAAATGAAGCGGGAGGCTGCTGAAGTGAGAAGCCACACGTTGGCCTCTGATTATGAGAAAATGAAGGTACAGCCTAATTTCATTCAGCAGGTGAGATCGAACCTAAATTATTGCTACCTAAAATATTGCAAAAATATCTCATGCAATATTTTGAGATAATAAGGAGAACCTTCTAATTCAGATTGTCTCCCTCAACAATGTTTAGTCCTGCAATCTTTGACCTCCCCATTGATATTACTTGCCGATGTTTGCCGTTGTCCAGTCCAATCATAAAACAAATTATAAAAGTCCATCAATGCAAGTAATAATTCCTTAACACAGGACCAGATTGAATACTTAAACCTGTTTACTATGCTTTTATATTGCCAAACCACATTCGTTTCTTAGGACTAAATCAATATCGAGCTTCCTTCTTTGTGTGTACCATGCTTCGATTAATAAGGAATGGTCACCGTGAGTATCAATCAACCTTGGTAAAATATCTATCTGCCCAAGCCAACAAGGTTTGAAAACGCAGCAAACTTACTTTCCTTCTCTCTTGTCTTCAGTAAACAATTTATTACGTTATCTCTTATCGTTCAATTATGGTCGTTTATTAATTCCTCGCCTAATTTTAATATATCCCCCGGTTTCTTTAAACTGGCCCCTATCAGTAAAAAGCTTATTTTAAACGAAATTGTCCATTTTAAATCTTAGCCCTTTGAAATATTGAATTTGTTATATTTGTTTTGTTTATAGTCAACAATCTATTTATAATTTCATATGTATGTATTCAGAGTTATGTGACTTATATTTCAACATTTCACATACACTATCTCACAGTTGGATATTTTGGCAGATCTCCTATCTATATGGCATTACCCTTCGGTACTTCATTTTAGCCGCACTTTTCCTATAATTTCTTTCGATTTTATAACCCTTCTCTGTCTTGCCTCCTATATATACCATTCTTGTAAAGTGAATGTTTATGTATTCTTTGAAAATGAACTGAACAGAGTTCGTAAGTACTTGGAACTTGCTTGTCATTTTTCCGGTGGGATTTTTGCAATTATTTCTCTCATATTTCTTCTCATATATATATATATATATATATATATATATATATATATATATATATATATATATATATATATATATATATTTCAGACGGATTTGGGGAAATTAATATGCAAGTTGGGATAGTAAAAAAACATCTTACATATTTTTTATAGCAATGCTCATCTGCAGAATCCGCTGCGAGTGGCAAGAAGTATGGTTTAGGACCGTGCATAACTCGCTATTTTTTTATTGTGCATTAATATTCACGAGAAATCAGCTCCTGTGAAAAGCGATTTGTATACGTCTTTCCCTGAATAAACAGCATTCGTCTTTGTTACGGGAAATAAATAGTTAACTTTCCATATTCATCAAAGCCTTTGGTGTTACCAGTTCCCGCTGTATATATTTGTGATCGTGTGTCATTCTATGTGTCTGGTTTGAGTACCTTTTGTTCCTTTTTTGGCGTAGAAAACACCATAAAAAGTAACACTATGTAAGAAAAAGACAAATATATCGGAGAATGGGTAGAGGAAGTGAAATCCGAAAACAATTGGAGTTCTTTATTGACTTTTCGCCTTTCAGATTCTTCAGAATAGAGCTACAGAAGAATGGAGATCGCCCTCTATATATGTAGGCAGATGTCAACTCGTGTTATGGCTGCTCACCCTCGGTCGGCTTCTTCGAGTGATGTTATCGGTCTCCGACCTTTCCGCTCCATTTCTTATTATCCTAGCTGCACTATTGACCAGCTGGAATAACCCGTCTCAGAGCTAAGTGATTGGTTGACCTGTTAGTGGTGCAGCTAGAGTCATAAAAAATGAAGCGAAAGGGTCGGAGTCCGGTAAAATCAACCGACCAACTCGAGAAAGCCGACCAAGGATAAGCAGCTGTAACCCGGGATGATATCTGTCTGCATATATAGACAGCAATCTCTTTTCTTCTGTAGTTTTATTCTGATGAAGCTGAAAGGCGAAAGTCAATAAAGAACTCCAGATTGTTTCCAAATTTTTACTTCCTCTACCCATTCGCACCTATACGTCCTGAAGTCCACCAACAAGAAAATATATTTCTAGGAATATATTATAAAACCAAATAAAATGGATCTTCCTCAGTTGATTTAATCTTTAACCTCATATAAAAAACTGCATTCAACAGTTAACACGTGCTAAAATAAAATATGTAAAATCGAAATACAACCTGTTCAATAGCAAAAGATGTATATAAGAGATGCTAATCCAATCATATCCCCATGTATATATATATATATATATATATATATATATATATATATATATATATAGAGAGAGAGAGAGAGAAAAAGAGCAAATACAAGCTATGTGGGTGGTAACAACAACTACAGGGTAGGGTGGTCCAAAAATATATGCAAAAAATTTAAATTAGTTGGAAATGTTCACCACATGGCTAAAATTATGCTATAAGATATTGAAAGAGCTGATGCAAAATATTGACTAAATATTGACCTTAGCCAAGGTATTCCGCAAAAGATATCGACATGAGAAAGCTTTACAATACAAAGAAAAAGTATATATGTACTCCTAAAAATCAAGCAGAGGTTGCTGCTCATGCAGCATCATCTCATCATCATCTCAAGGAGAAAGTTTAATTGTGGCAGACAAAGAGTTTTGTCGAACTTCTTCAAATAGAAAAAAGAATGCACAATGTAGTCCTTCAAATTCAAAAAATATCTTTACAACTTCAGTTGTGGCTGCTGTTCTTGTTTGTGCAAATATTACGGATAGAAATGCAACAATGGTTGCTGGATCAATAGCACAAGCCTTGGCTCAGTATATTGCAGCTATGATACTTTCCAGGTCTTCTATACGACGTTCCAGAAAGCAAGTAAGAGAGGCAACAAACAGTGAAGACAAAGCTTCGTTGTCTGTTGAAGGACTGATCCTTCTTCACTGTGATGGAAAACTACTACCTGCTATTGATGGGGGAAATGAAACAGTAGAACGATTTGCAATAATAGTTTCTGTAAATGGAATGAAAAAACTTCTTGGCGTGCCAAAAATAACACGAGCGACAGGAGAAGAATAGGCTATGGTATGCATTTCATCAATTAATGACTGGAATCATCGTGACGAAGTTCAAGCCCTTGTATTTGACACAACTGCATCAAATACAGGCCTACAAAAAGGAGCATGTACCATAATTAAGAGAATATTGGGAAGGTAGCTTGTTTTCATTGCGTGCCGTCATCATATTTTCAAAATTATGTTGACATGTGCTTGCAATATTTTACTTGGGCCTACAAGTGGTCCAAAGAGGAGTCTCTTTGAGCGTTTTGAAGAACAATGGTCGTCACTTAAAAAGGATTCTTTTTTAGAGGCGGATAGCAGTTTATTCGTCAATCCAATAATGCATAAACTACGAGGAGAAATAGGCCCATATTTTCAGGAAGCTTTAAAATCTCGTCAGTTACGTGACGATTATGAAGAATTGCTGCGACTCAGTCTTATCTTTCTTGGGGACATTGATAAGACAGAAGTTAAATTAAGAGCCCTAGGAGCGACTCATAGTGCATGTTGGAAGGCTAAGGCTATATATGTCTGAAAATATACTTGTTTAAGCATCAACTAAAACTAACGGTACGTGAAAAGGCCAATATTACAGAGTACTCTCTTTTTATTGCTTTGCTCTACTTGCGTTTTTGGAATGAAGTCCAGTTGGCAATTAATGCTCCTTTAAATGACATTCTGCTTCTTAAACTCTGCAAAAGTACCCAAATCAGAAAATATCTAAAAAAGCAACGACAGCGCTTCACAGAGACCTTTGGTATCTTGGAGAACATCTTGTTGGTCTTGCATTTTTTGATCATAGAATTAATGCTGAGACCAAACAGAAGATGGTCTATAATCTCCAACGTAATGAAAACATCAAAGTTGTTCGCCGATTGAATCTTAAAAAAAAACATCGATGATTTGGATTTGCATTAACTGGTAACTCAAAAAACGAAGCAAATTTTCAGTCTCCTAATGAAAGATGAATACAAGTTTGCAGAGGATGCATTCCTGAAGAATAACCCAAGTTCTTGTGAAGAGAATACGTGCTTTCAAGAATTTCAACGTCAAGCGATTAACTTAATGGTTGTTAACGATCTAGCAGAAAGTTATATTGCACTTATCCAATCGTATAATGCATCTCTAACAAATGATGAAGAACAGAAACAGTTGCTCCTCAGACTTGTGGCCAAACATCCAAAATGTTTCCCCCCATGCTCAAAAAGATCAATGTTTAATCAGCAATTTTAGTTATAATTTGTGTCAAAAAGAAATCATTTGCCATTTAACTATTTTCTTTTCATATAATTATAAATATTTCTAAGAAAATTGTCTGTCAACACCAAGATCTGTTTCAAATAAACTAGTATTTGCAAAGACTTCATTTCTATCCCCAAAATTAATTTACCAGCAGACTAATAAGTTAAGATCCATATAGCGACCAGTAAATATTGTTCGATTTTGATGAAATTGAGTATATGACCTAATGCTCAATGTGGTAATACAATCAGGCATGTGGAGATAAAAAACTAAAAAATTCTTTGGGGGTACCACCCTACTACAAGGGTTTCGCTAAATTTATTTTCTGCCTTTTAAAACCGTTTTGAAGACAGAAAGAAAGGTGCAGAAACCTTTTATCACCGACTATATAACGATTTAGTACAAGAGAAAGATAAATTTGACGCGAATGAGCAACAAGACAAGAAACAGGAAATTTTTTGTTTTGTTTTTTAAAGGTTAGAGAAAGGGACATTGAAAGAACACTAGGGTCAAAGAGAGCAAAGGGCGGCACAATGAAGGCAACACATACTGAGAAGGATTGCTTCCTGAGAAGGCTGAAATATAAGATTTATGCATCTTTCTGAGAAGTCTGCAGTACAAGGTTTCTGAAACTTTCTTTCTGTCTTCAAAATGCTTTTGAAAGGCAGAAAATAAATATGGTAAAAGCCCTGTGGTGGTTGTTACAACCCGCTGAATTTGTACTTGCTCTTTCTTTGTATATGACATAGATAATGAGCCTTTGATTTGTGAGCGAGTAGGCAGAAATGGTATAATAATCGCTTGTAGGTTCCTCGCTTAGCGAGATACTGGGTTTGATAGGGAAACGGTGGGCCAAGAAGAGTAACTGTCCCTGGTAGTTTAACAGTAGAGCATCTGACCGTTAATCAGCTGACCTGGGTTTGAGTCCCGGCAGGGAATTTCAAACATTTTTTCCCTGCAGTTATTTCTGTCTTCTGAATAAGGATTTCCTTCATTGTACCGCCAATTGCTCTCTTTGATCCTAGTGTTCTTCCAATGTCCCTTTCTCTTACCTTTATAAAATAAAACAAAAAACCCTCCTGTTTCTTGTCTCATTGCTCTTTTGCGTCAAATTGCCCTTTCTCTTTTACTATATTTATATATATATATGTTAAGAAAAATTATGCAGTAACGCAATTAATTATGCGGTTATAAGGCTATATTTGACAAACACAGTCTTCCTCAAAGCCCTCGGAAGGAGCACTTCTCATAGAGACGGGAGAAGGTCACACTTAAAGTGTTACCTAAGTGTTATATTCCCGTGTATATTACAAGAGATCCTTCCGAGGGCTTTGAGGAAGAATCTGTGAGGCAAAAATAGCCTTGTAACCGCATATATATATATATATATATATAAATATATATATATATATATATATATATATACACGAAGGGCGGTCAATAAGTTTTGTGAATCGCTAGGGCAAAACAGAGGAAGGGGGATGGCTGTTTTGGGGGGTGTCAGGACAAGTTAAGACAAGTCAGGACCTGCAGCCACACGCTCCTGCCTCGTCTATTTAAGAAGCAGTAGCTGATCGCAAATCTTCAGTCACAAATTTTTCAACAATGGAGAAGGTTGAGCACCGTGCAGTTATCAAATTTGACCAAGGAAGGCAAGAATGCAAAAGAGATCCATGAACGCATGGTTGCAGTGTACACCGACACCGCCCCTTTCAATGCAACCATTGCTCGCTGAAATAGGGAGTTCCTCCATGGTCGTGAGTCCCTTACAGATGACCCCCGTCCACGACGCCCGTCAGACGTGACCAAAGAGGACAATGTGGCCCGTGTGGACAGGATGATCCTCGAAGATCGACAGGTGAAGGTCGAAGAAATCGATCGAGAACTTGGAATATCCCATGGAACTGTTATCAACATCAACCACGACAATTTGGCCATGACTAAGTCCTCTGCGAGTTGGGTCGGTAGAAACTTTACAAGACCTCACGCCCAATGATCGACTTCAACGTCGTCAAAGTTCGAAGGAGCTGATGCTCCTGTACAACCAAAACCCGGGAGGATTCGAGTCACGCATAGTGAGAGTGAATGAAACGTGGGTCCATCACTGGGATTCCGAGACCAAGCTCGAAAGCATGGCCTGGAAGCACATGGGCTCTCCAACCCACATCAAGTTCCGGATCCAACCCTCAGCCGGGAAGAACATGGTCACTAACTTTTGGAATTCTGAGGGAGTATTGATGGTGGACTATACGCCTCATGAAAGGACCATCATAGGGCAATATTACGCCAAGGAACTGTCTGGGTTGAAGAAATGCATCCGTCAGAAGCGGCGCGGCAAGTTGAAACGTGGTGTCCTGCTCCTCTACGCCAATGCCCCTGTCCACAAGGCCAGAGTTGCACAAGCTGCCCTGCGCGAGTGCGGATTCGAGGAGCTCAACCATCCCCCCTACAGTCCAAATCTGGCCCCTAGCAACTACTTTTTATTCTGCCAGCTCAAGGCTGAACTGCGTGGCTGCCGGTTTGGGCACGATAAAGATGTCCAGCTCAACGTCCAGGAGTGGATTAAACCTCAGTCGGGAGATTTCTGGTTGTCGAGAATTCGAAGCCTCAAGGGCAAGTGCATTGAAGTCGAGGGTAGGTATATTGAAAAATAATAAAACACTTCTCCTCATATCTCGTTTCCTTATATCCGAATTGCAAAACTTATTGCCCTACCATCGTATATATATATATATATATATATATATATATATATATATAATGATACCTTTAAATGTTTTTTTTCACCCATCATATTCCATTTATATACATGGCGTTGTTTCGTGTATACCATTTTAGGGATGCACATGTTTGTTATTAGTTGTGTATTGTTCTTTTTCCTGGTATTTTTCTGTCTTGGTATTCTGCTTTTTCCATAGGTTTGTATTATGTGATAGGCGTTCCCTTCGTATCTTTGTACCGTATATATTGTTTGATTTTCCTTTTTTATGCTATTCTTTAAAAAGACTTCAAATATAGTTCCAAACTGCTTGGAACTATATATATATATATACAAGGGGCAAATAATTCTCCGTAATACTTTTACCCTAGTAGTCTCTTTTTTAGTGGTCATCGGCCTTTTTTGAGTTACCCTTTTAGAATAAAAATTATTGAGAATACTTTTATACGTTGCATCACTCACTTGGTGCCTTGAAAGTTTCAAAGTGTGCAAGAATACCAATTTCTTTACTCAATACTTTCCTAATTTAAGTACAACCTCTCTGTGAAATCCTGTGCCCTCGAATAGAACCACATAGTGTGATTAAATTCTATTTAAAAAGAAAATACACATAGGAAACTTTGTGTGGTAGTGTAAGAACAGGTGAGAAATTGCGTAAAATACAATTCATTATATGAGGTACGAGCAGTATTTAGGAGGGAGAAAAGTGACAGAAGGAAAATTGAAAGATATCGATATTAACGCTTGGTGAATGAGTCTGAAGAGAATGCTTTGAACTCTTTAGACTTGCGATGAACCTTAAAGTGACCGATGCTTCAAACCAAAGCCCCTCATTATTATGAAGAGCTACGGTCACGGATAAAGGAATTGCTAGAATTGTGTTTAATAATAAATAAAAAAGTAGGATAGTGATTGTATCTACTTTGTGGCGTTGATGCTCAATGAGCTCACATTTTCTGGGGTTCGTTATCTCTTGCTATTAAAAAGTTATCGTCAAATCAAATCTAATCAAGTTGTAAAGATCTTGTGGTAGGATATATGGTGGTTGCCTCGGACCTAATCTGATTTATCAAATGCGCGCACAAGCGATCATAGAATCGCCTTCATTCGAGACCAAATTTTATGAGACTTGTTTTTTATATTGAAAATGAATAGAACCAATTAAACATTAAATTTTGTTTGATATTTTGATATAATATTTTGTAGGTGAAATGTATACAAATTTAAAGCCAAAACCTTTCAATAAATACAGTCAATTGATACGTGGGGTAAATAAAGAAATTGATGTACCTTGTTTTTCAGAAGTGCTTCAATTTGATTTGCCAGGCTGGAGACAAAATTTTGTATATCTTGATTGAATTTGCTCTATTGTTATCAAATGAGGAACAGCAGCTGCTCACAATTGGATGGCTACTGTGTGTGAAAGGCCAATTTGATTAACGCCACAAATTTTTCCTGGGTTCAAATCTGACAAATTCCAAGGCCAAGATCCCAACCGTTCGATGTTATTTTCAGCCAAGTACTTTGTTATTGATTTTATTCTTTGAAAATATGTCACTATGTTGATAAATACAGTTATTATCACCTACTTGTTCCTGAACTATTGTAAAGCGTACAAATGAAGCAGATTTTAGGATCATTTTGAGTTTGTGTCAGTGATCTTTGGCAAAATATTCAGGGCTCCATTTTACCTAGAAGAGAAGTAGCCCCAGGCATAAATCTGTCCAGATGCTTCATCCTGGGCCCGACGAAGGACTTATCAAAGGCAACCTTTACTCTTCGAAACGAAGTATCTTCTAGATCATCTTCTTAGTTAACTTCACAGCCATTCTCGACTTGAGACCCTTTTATAATTATTTTCCTTTAGTCTGCGCTGAAACATTAAAGCATTCATACGTGCCTTTGACTAATCATTTTCAAGCTTGGCACGGAAGGCAACAACATCCTTATGCTAGGACTTTAACATAAGGCGTCTCTTTAAAACACTTGGCTGGGCAGAAGACTTCTTCACAGGAGCATAACAGTCTTTTAAAAGTCATTAATGATCCTAAGAATAGTGTTCCTTAAGGCAACTATCTCCTTGCATTTTAAGTTACTTTGTTGCAGAGCAACATTTAGGGCACACATTTCTTTGGAAATAACCATTTCTAGACTTAAAAAAGATTCAAACCATTATTTATAAAACGTAATATAACGAAATAGCTTATAATTATACAACATAATTCTTTTAACCGATATTTTTCAGCATTTTACCCTTGTGATTCACTAACAAAGCTGCTGGGACTGAAACTCACCTCTAAGGTGACTGGACCAGAGTGCGATTATAAATTCACCAAAGGAATGCTTATTATTATTTTTGAAATTGTAAATTTTCATAATTTACAATAATTGAGATATAAAAATAATTATTATTATAAGGTAAATTTCATTACCTTATACATGACCTAAAACCCATAATTCTATTTTAATGTATAGGTAAAATAATCACGATAAAAACAATAAAAATTAATTCCATTTTGTTTATTATATAGGCATAAATAACATATGATTTTATTATGAAATAAAGACATAGTTTTAAACGATGTCAATGAGTCCCTCTTAACATCCTTAATTTTATAATATTTGGTACAAATATTTTAAATGATTTTCTGATACTGATAATACAGATTAGTTCCTCCCTTTTGAAATAAATAAAAGGAATAATAAAGTCGTTTAGTTGCACTAATATACCTATTCTTAACCACATCTGGAGTGCATGAATCCCCCCCAAAGTTTTTTTATTTTTGCGATAAATGAATGTTTCATATTTAAATTTTTCATAATTGATTGTTCCAGTGACTATTCTTAAATCTCTGTATGCCGCTTCCAATGGCGAACCAAAACAACTTCAAATAAAAGAAAAGAGGGGTAGATGTTTGCGCAAATGTCAAAAAAGACTATAAACTGAAACTACCTCTCTTTTGGCATTTTTCTTATCGAATGGATGTTACAGTCCATCATTACATAAATACTACTAATAAAAAGAAGATTAAATGAGTTAGCAAAATGTTTAACCCGTTTCTGATCACTTTAAGCCAAGATCATTTTTTGTTAACACAAGATCGCAGGATCTGCCGATTTTATGTGCAAAAGTCCACATTTTTATGTTTGTGTTTTGTTTGGAAATGTTTGAAAAAGTGATATAGTAGACACGATTGATTATGTTTGTAACATTAATTCAGATATCAACCTTCCTTACTTAAGGAATTGCTTAAATATAGCAAAATAGTTAATTTATTCTAGGAAAACTGCATATTCATGGCAAATAACTTCACTTGAATAAATCGTGAAAGACTGTGAGGATAAATTATTTATTTCACACAAAGACTCCAGAAAAAAGCTTTATATATAGCAACAGTTTTAAAATTGGTGCGTATTTGGTGGCTTAATGGCTATACTCTCCAGAGGCCTCGTAATTTCCCTCTTTCCCATTAGCAACAGCATTTCCGATAATTAGTGTTATAATTTTAGCATGAAATTCCCCCGACTGTTTTTATTTCCCAACCTAATGGATGGATAAGATGTATTTATAAAAGAGAAATACCTAATCCACCTCCAAAAGTTATATAAGAATATGTGCGTATGTCTTGATTGTCAAATCAACGAGTTTTATGTTTGAAAGAACATATATATAAAAGCGTCAGAAGACATGGGATCGAAGGACATTCTTATTAGTAGAACAGAAATTTTCTAACAACTAGTTTGGTCGCTGATATTAACCATCTCTAAACATCGAGATTCGAACAAATACATTAAAAAGACAATAATCTACGAATACTTGTAGGCTGTATAAGTGATACAAGGTTGTTTTTAACTCCCAGAGATGAGAATAATTTTGAAGAATAAAATGTTTCTAGCTAAATTACATAATGCCAAAATGATTTACAAAAGTCTATTTGGCTAGATCTTCATTATATATTAAAATAAACTGATTAATACATATAAATCATAAAATAATATTAAAGAATGCCACAAGAATGACAAAATAATTCAATGAAACGTTTTACCCTTAATTTTTCGAGGTACTTGCGCCCATTTTGGAAATGTGATCGTCGAATTTCAGGAGAGATCTTTATTTGAGATCTTAAGTTGACAGCCATTTTCACGTTAATATTATTAAAATCATATTTTCCTAGTTGTCTTCGCCTCTTAACACAACCTGACATGCACACATTTTGGTTTTGCTTAATCTTCATGCAGATATGAGTGTCTTAATCTGCGATAATTCAGTCGAAATATTTTTATCACGCCGAAAATAGGAGATCCATTTCCTGGCCCTCGTAGAAAGAAAAAATATTTTTTCCGAGGAATGGGAAGAAACAAGATCTGCTGACGAGAGTCGCATGCCCTCACTTATTCTGATTTAGGCCCTTACAACCTTTAAAACTTTAAATAACTTTTGGACTAACCTTGGGAGGACTTTGACAATTATACCGCTCGAAAGAGAATGTATAACAGCATAAGGGCTTTAAATTTTGTTCGAATCAGCCCAATAGGTTGCTATTATTGTCCCGACCCCCAAATTTCGGGCTATCCTTGGGAGGAACTTGCCACTTATATCATTCGAAGGAGAATATAAAACAGCATAAGGGTTTCAAATTTTGTTAGAATCCTCCGACATAGTGAAATATACAGTTGCAGGAAACTAATAGCACGCCACTACAAATGTATCGATCGTGATCTCCGGAAACTAGCCTAACTTGTAACAACCCCAAAAGCTCATAACTCCCAGGTATGTGGTATTTTGTAACTTCTATACAAATAGCGTTCAACTTTTCAAGTTTGTATCAAATATCTCACTACATAATCAAAGCTGTAATAGTCAATTCGAAGATGGATATCATGAAATAGGACATGAACTCCATTTCCTAAATTTAAGGACTAAATAAAATGCACCAAGCCAAAACGGTTGTCTGATAAGGAAGCAGCCATAATTTATAAAAGAGAGCTATCGCCATCCATATTCTAAAAACTTACGACACTCAAACATATCCCACGGCTAAACACTATTTAATCCCGATATATAACTCAAATCCGGCTTAAAAATACTATATCGTACAATACGAAAATTCCAATACTATTTTTAATTCATTTTATATATCCTAATCTTAAATTTACTATATTTTTACTTAATCTTCTCGCTATATATTATTATTTACCTTTTAGCTATATACTACATTTGCTACATTCCTATTTTCAATGTCTAAGTAAAGGATGCAATATGTATTTAATTTGTGTTCACAACCTTACGCGCATGCAACAATATTTTAGAGCACTTTTTTAATATCTTCTCGAAATATATACTCAATTTCTAACTAATTTCACTACTTTTTTGTGCTTTTCCTTTTTTTTCCTTTGATTAAAGAGTACAATTGGAAGATTATAGAAACTATTTCTTTAGTGTTTGTCTTTATTCCTTGAGAACGAAGTTCTTTAGATTCAAATCACTTCTGTGCAAAGAAGGTAAATTGAAAGTCTGTATAGAGTCGCCGCATTGGGAGGAAAAAATACACCTTTTTCAAAAATATAGCCGATTGACAGATTTAATTCTTCACCTCCACATGTTTTCGGCAGACTCCCCTACCGGTGAGATAAAAATAAATGTTCTTTGAATTCAACCTACCTTGTTGTTTTCCACAATCACAGACTTCACTACATATGATTAATTAAGGAGAATTTTAGGGGTTGTGTTTGTTACCACTAATGCATTCTGCCAGAAGGATATTTCAATAAAACCGGCAGTTTAAGGTGGATTCAAATCAATAGCCATTACCTCTAAAAGCAATAGCCTTAAAGTCGGCCGAAATTGAGGGGTCCCTCCAACGAATAACCATACCCAACTATCGCTTAACTTCACTCAATATCATCATTTGCTTTTCTACTCTGTCAAATTTAAATATGCAAGAATAAGGCTGCTATCTCTCTTCAATAGTTATGCTACATATAACCAGTTCAACTGTCAATGGTATTATTACCCAACGAGGATCTGCCTATATTGCGCTTAAAGCTAACTGCCTCCTTCTAATGATGACCATTCGAAGTGAATTATCACCTTGATTTTTAACTCCTTCCCTCGTTAAGTGAAGTTATTTCCTCTAGCCAGACAACCCTGATTGTTTGCTATTCCGCCGCTTGAAAATGAACTTCCAACTATTTTCTTGTAAATTCACTGCCATTTCTACGCAAAGTTTTATATACGGCAAACTCTCACCAATTCAAATTAAACCATGAGTCCATTGTCGTCATCAAGGGTTACTTGTCAAACCACCATTGTCGTAAAGGCGGCATCATTTAAGTAAAAGGTTGCCTCTTCTCCACCTTGAATCAAATTTGAATTTCTCTTTACTTTATGATTTTTGGTTTTTTTATCACCTCCATCACAGAAGAATACCTCGTCCCCACGGAGGCCGCAAAGTGGGGGGATGTCGAGATTATCTTTGACTGGATTCCTGGACATGTAGGAATTACTGGGAATGAGCACATCAAAGAGGGTACAAAAGAGTGGGTGGGAACTGGGCAACTAGGCTAGCGTTTCGCTCTTTCTCACCGTGACTACATCGTAGGAATCAGGGCATGTCTCTGGGCTGATTGGCAAAGAAAATGGGAGACAGCCAAAGGGAACTTAGAAATGCGTATCATTGCGCCACAATTGTTTCCATAGACATAACCACTAATGCCACGGCAGCTTCAGGTCACTCTCTGCCTCTTCAATTTGGGCACATTCGCAGGAAGCACCGCCATTTGATGCCGCCATTACTTGTACCTTATTGTGAAGACTGCATTTTCTCCTAGACACTGTAGCCCATTCTTGTTAAATGTGCTCCTCTTCGTGATCTTCGTGCACGTTAATTCAGACTAGTAAACGATTTGAATTATTGGAAGGAGATGACATCCTCAAATATATTCACATCACTTTACCGTTAGTCGTATGAAACTGCGCCTGGGGAGCGAAACCTCCTCACGCTACCGCAGTGTGCATCCTTCTTCTTGCCTTTGTTCTTTCTTGTTTTTTCCATTTTTTGTTTGTTTTCTGTTTTTTATTTTATATGTTTGGTTTCTTCGTTGGGTTAAGTTTGTGTTAACTTAATGTAGCCTGGCACTAAGCTGAAATTATATTTGGGGTCAATTATGCCATTGATTTTCAGCTCCCAAATAGGCGCATTTCAAAACCAAAATACAAAAACTTTAGAAAATTATGTCATCCTAATTGCAGTCTTTTTCTAGTTTATTACAAAAGTAATTTTATTCCTCTTTTTTTATAAGCCCTCATTTTATATTTTCATACTTCTGTTTATACAAATTTACCTCGTAAATTTGCAAAGATTTGTGACATCCTATCGCGGGTTCTAAAACCAGTTAATGATGATTTTTCCGTTATCAAACCAGTTAAATTAACACATTAAAATTAAGATTACAATATATATTCATTCTCCTTGAAGGTAATAATCAAACTTTCTTTCGCTCGTTATTCGTTTCAGGGAGTAAAATTAACTCCATTTACCCAAATTATCTTGTCCACTTAAAAAAATTAACATACATTTAATGAACTCATACAATGCATTTTCTTAACCATACAAAAAGAGAGGTAGCTAAATATTTGCTATAACTTTCCTCAAATTATTTTAATTCGTAAATAAAAATGTGAAGTTAGGAAAATAGAAATTGTAGGAAAGATATATAGACCTACGAGCCAGAAGAGGGCAATAGAGATTTGGAGACTTTGTATCTCTTCTGGACGTACTCCACTTCTCTATCAATGGTTGACTCCTTCAGGATCGAAAAATTTGAGGTTTTATTCAATCGTGAGGTCCTATGTTTCCTCTTATATAAATCAAACTTTTGTGCCTAAAAAGAAAATACCGCCACACATATTTATTTTAATGTAAATTTTTATTTATTTATATTTCTGAAATTCTTCAGTTATTCCAATATTTTCATTACACATTTTTTTTTCGAAAATGCAGGAACTAAGCTTTAGAGTTCCTTGGACGGTTTTTTTCCAGTCCTCTTCCTTTTGGAAAACATTTTTATATATTTTTGAAATCGTATTTTCTCCTGCGAATTAAGAAAGTGGATAAAATAAAGTAATGTCAAGGAAGGAGGTATTTTATGCTCTATATGTCAAGAGCTTTTCTTTTATTCAAAGCAGATGGAGATCGGTGACAAATCCCTTGACAGCCCTTTGTTCTTGTAAAATCTTCCTTCAAATAATGTAAATAAGCATTTACATATCTTATTGTCAAAAAGAAAATTTTGGCCGAAAAATTTTCTAATCGTGTCTATTCAAAGTTCTTAAAAAAGTTGAATAACATATAATAACTTGAAATGATAATCTTAATAAAATCTTTGTCTAATGCAAAATAAATAATGTCCCTAAAGTTAGGAAGAGCGAAAGAAATAGTGTTTACATTTTAATCAGGTAAATGGAAAATGTATAAAAATGTTTTAACGAATATTAGCTAGAGATTTAAATTAGTTCCCAGATAAAAGTGCTAAAGGGAATAACGCCTCTTCAAAATAGTTAGTGCGATACCCATAGGATGTTTTAGAATTTTTTGATCAATTTACACACCTCTTATTGGTGCCTTTGTTGTTAAACAAGCCAGAATTGGGAGATTAGCATGTTGACCTTATCCTTAATGACCAATCATTTTTTGGCTTAAGGAGTTATACATCTTTAACATTGTCCCTCTCACGATTTGACCACTAAGTTTCAGAAGTCTTTTGACAAATTTCGTTTCATAGTTGCCATCAATGATTCTTCTTTTACCTTTAAATACATAGATATAATCTTGCTCGTCTTTGCCACCATTTATTTAAATCTCTTCTAATTCTTTTCACGCACTTAATCACTTGGAACGAGAAATTAAAGACTGGAACAATTTTGACATGAAATTATTGACAAATGTTTCCAAATGAGATTCAATTGCCCAAATGACTTTGGGTCACTCATTTTGTGAAAGTTCTGTAAATGCTTATTTACATTATTTAAAGGAAGATTTTACAAGAACAAAGGGCTTTCAAGGGATTTGTCACCGACCTCCATCTGCTTTGAATGTAAGAAACAAGTCCATTGGTGAAGTGTATGAAAAAGAGATAGTAGTCGAATTTTGAGATGTAAAACAATACAGAAGAGTTACACTACAATTATTTAGTATCGTTCTAATTGGAGGATAATTTACTCGGCCTCCGCCCAACCTCACTTCTCCTGAAGGGGATACCCAGGTCTCTAAGAGAACATATGTTGTATGTAGTGCGAGATTGTGTGAGGTGTTTGGCAATCTAAGGAAAAAATATGCTTTTATATGGGCTTTGGTTGCATCTGGTACATGTTAGGTTCAGCGTAAGGCTTATTCTATGTTTGTATTGTTTTAGTACAGTCGAGTAGACAGCCTGAGATGAGATATAATTACTGAGTTAAGGGAGAAAACCTGGAGGTAATCTCAAAGGATACCTGCTGAACTTAGCTTCTAGCATCTACAAATTAAGTCGATTTTATTGTAAAGGAGAAAGCTTCACACTTCGACATAAATATGTTCAATTAAAATATATCTTGAAGTTAGACGATACACTTGGTGTTGTGATAATTATATCTTATCCGTTTACCAGGCAATTATTTTGTATTTTTTGGTTATCAGTGTTGGACATGTTACATTGAATATTATTCCCTCAATTGTACGGGGAGTAGGTAAGACCAAATATATTTGCAAATGATGACTTTAAGGTTCCTAGAAATAATTATTTGTGAGAATAGGGTGAATTAATTTAATAAATTGTTTGTTCGACTACTTTTATTTATTTATTATCTTAATATATTTTTAATGAATTTTTATTTAATTTGACCTACAAAACGATTGAGAATAATACATACCTTAAGAAAATGCGACAGCAATAAAAAAACCAACAAACTCTCATTTAGAGACACATCTTTTGATTTAATACAAATTTTGAACATCAAAATAATGTAATGGTTTTCAAAGTTTTATTTAAGTATTAATAAACTTAATGATTTTCCTAATTTTAGAATACTTATGTTAAAATTTGATTCCTTCTTTGTTCCTCGTCGTAACTGGGTCCAAATTATGCACAATTTCCTGCTAATAAAAAGAGAAAATAAGGTGTTAAATGGTTGTCATGAACTTCTATCTTAACTAAATTATGGTAAAACAAGGAAAATCCTGAAAAAGAAAAATACCAAATAATAGCTGCCATTTCCTGGCACTATCTAAATCATATTAATAAAATGGCACATTACTTTCCACAAAAAGTTAACAATACTTTTTGAAAATTAAATGAAAAAAAAACAAATTAAATATTTATGAATATTTAACAAGGTCTTCCCAATTTATTATTTTGTACCACAGAGTATAAAACAATCATGTGACTTAGATTATTAATGATTAAAGTGAGAATGAATACAACTTTATAATTTTTAATTCCACACCAAATTCTAACAAGAAGAGTTAAAAAGGTGTAAAATTTGTCTTCCACCCGTTTACTTTGATATATGAATTCATCTTTCCTGTAGAAAAATAAAAGTAAATATGGACCAAAAGTTTTAAAATATAATTTAATTTATGCATAGAGATCATGATTATTTGAATAAAATTACGGCAGTGATTGAAATATGAAGGAATTGGAGATTCTTAATTAAGAATATATATATTCATTTAGTATAAATGGGTTGCAGACCTTGTATGCATATTTTGTTAAAGAACATAGTATATTTCGCCTATATTAATTTTATTTGGAAACTTTCCCTTTTTCTTACTATCTCTTTTAGTTCATCTTGTAGATGCTAAACAACTTCTACTACATTGAACTATTTTTTGAATGACATGTGTTTAGTTAAAACTAAACTTGACTTTAATTCCTGAACTTTCGATCTATGCGACCATCTTCAGGGTGTCTTTCCTCCTTTATTGATGAAGAATGGTGATGCAGGTGCATTGTCAAACGCCTCGAATGTTTGGTCGTATTCATACCAACATATTTTAAGTTGTTATGAATGATACTGTATTAACTAATAAAACTTTAAGATCCCCTGTTTAATATTATAAATTATCTACTTTTAAAACTTAATTATTTTTAGTGATATAAATTGGTTAAAATGGTAAGTAACTTTTATGCTACCATCTCTATCTATCTATATATGCATACATATGTATATATTCTTATGAGAAGGCTAAAGAGTGAGAAATAATGAAAGAAAAGTGATCAAGTGCTTTTGCCTTCTTAACTTATTTATATATATTCAGAACAAATTCCTCAAAGAATGAGCGCCAAGTTCCTATGATTAATTCAAATCTTTATTCTTACGCAACTTTTGTGAACTTCATTGAGATGAAGATATTATAATATTGACGTCATACGTAAACATTTTAAGTGTCCTACTTGCTGTTACTATTAAGAGATTCTGAATTACGAACGAGATCTACTGCAAATAAGTAGTTGTTGCTTAATTGGCTTTGCCGTTGTTGGGTCTCATTTGTAAATAGTTAGAATAGGAGGAGAGAATGGTTTATTGTGGGAGGCCATTGATGACTGCTCTGCTTTCCTAAAATAAAGTTTATCTGCCAGTTTTTGTCATTTCTAAGCAGGTTGGTGTTAAGAATTTTGGGGGGTAGGATAAGTTTAATACTGTATCTAAAGAATTGTTTGAATCTATCGAGGTAGAGTTAATATAAGTGGAGAGTATGGATTGGGTGAAGCCATCGATTATGTATTGTGTGAGGTTGGTGACTAGGGAGATCGATGAGTGTGCTTTTGTAAACCGTGCTATGTCTGAGATAGAGATATATTCGGTCTGATTCTTTGTTGTATTAGTTTTTGATACTGTACACACAATTGGGATTGGGATGTAAGAGATGTTTTGTTTAGGGCGATTAGCTGGTTTGAATATGAATATAATTTTGACTAGTTTCCAGTTTGAGGGGGTGTGTTGGCGACCCAGGGTGTAACAAATTTTTCTGATGGTTGAGATTGTTATTATGCCTAGGAGCTTGACATGGATGATAGATATGTTGTATATACTAGTGGCATTAGAGATTTTGAACGATTTGATGTTTTCTTTACGTTGACTGTGGTAAAAAGAGTGCATGTTATTTGATTATTTGTATCTTTATTTTTATGTAATCCGCTGTTTTATCTGTGCGTTAGAATAGAGCTAATTTTCAAGTAGTTTTCTATGAGAATGTTATCTAGGTGTTGCACTTTGGTTGTTTCTGGTAACTAAGGACTCGTTTGTGGCAGCTGTAGTGATACGTAATGTGGGGATTTTCTTTATCCTAAAAGAAGAAAGGGTCTAAAGTGTAGATGATAGAATTGGAAAAACGACGAACATGAGGAGGAATGTACACAGAGGATACAGTCTAGCTTCATTCGAAATAAAGCCAGAGATTTTGCATAGAGACAGTGTAAAGAGAAAGGATAACATAAGTATGAAGCCCTTATCAAGATGCATCCTTCACTGATGTTGCCTGTGCTGCATCAAGCCGAAGAAAAAAATGAGAGACTCACAGATCCTACGATTGGTCACAAAGTATCAGGTCCTAGAGAGTAAGAAATAATGGAAATAAAAGTTGATAGAGATCTAATGATCTCCCAGCTAGCCACTATACCGGGTATTGCAAGACTCATGTTATACTGATTACGACGCTTTTCCAAAAGACTCAATGAAAATTGTAATGCAGTTAGACACGTTTTTTTAACATATAAATATATGCTACATTGTAATATTAATCAGTGTTCTGCCTCGGTGCTGAACGCGCGCTCCTGGCGAGACTTTAAGGCCGCGCTCACCTTGTGGACGAATCCCTTCCTTAAGTTGACTCACACGCGGTTAAGGAAAATCTTCAGCTCGTCCAAGTCACTGTGGCGGAAATTTCAGGCCTTGATCTTTACAGATGCACACACAATGTAGTCAGAGGATTGAGGTTATGTGACTGCGGCGGAAAAATTTCTTGACCAGTAATTCATGTTCGACCTAAACCACTGTTGCAACTTTTTGGTAGTGTGCCCCAGGGCCACCGTCCTGCTGAAATACGTAGTCCGCATTCTTTGAGACATTTCTTACCCAATTGGGACTTTCGTGGATAAGATGTCACTGTACTTGGCCGCAGTGAACATATAATCGGTCTCAAACCACACAGGAAGCATATTCTCGATATTCGAAGACACGACGCCGAGCATCATCAGGGAGAGCGATTGCTTGGTTTGGGAGACGTAGTGGACCTCGCATGAAAATTCAAGTTGTTTTGAGGTCAACCACATCGCTACCGACGTTGTTATGGCATAGCGTAAATCAGAACAGGCTTTGGAATGCACATTAAGCTGTTGTGACCCTCCTCCTTGAAGACCCTGGAAACCGTGGCCACCCAGAAGTTCATCAGATTGAGGGCAGTTATTTTAGGCTTATGAGCACTTTCGAAGGCCTTTATCACGTCCAAATGATTTACAACTTGAAGTCGCCCTGAAGACGATTGATCTGTGTGGTCTCTCCTTTTTTGAGCCTCTATTCAACTCTCTGTACAGTCTTCCCGCTAAAATTGAGCCAATTGCTCTACGAGCAGGAAGAAAAAGAGCTAGATTATTTTCACTTCCATCTTGATACACCTGCAGACAATGGAAAAGACATTTTAATGACACATGCTTGAAAAGTTGATCTTTAAGTTTATTTGTTGAAAACCTCTTGAAAGATAAATATTCGTATAAAATAACTTTGGCCAAAACGGTATAAGAGCAAGTCTAGTGAAATATAATGAGAAAGGTAAAGCCGGAGAACAATAATTTTATGATTTAATAATCTTTAGTCAAGGATTACACGATGGTTTTTGGGGGGTGTTGTAATAGGGGGACATGGCCGTAGGCTAAGTTGGGAAATAATATAAGGAAAGAGGTAGGTTCATGAGTTGAGGAGTGAGAGGAGCAGTGAGAACAAGTTGAAATGAGAAGTAACAGCAGGGAAAGACGACCGCTGGAGGAAAGGATTTGCTCTGGGGCTCTAGGGTTAAAATTTGGAGGACTGAGAGTCAAGGGGTATTGTTTAGAGTCTAAAAGTTTGTATCTTTGACAAGGGCATGATAGATGGTACCTTTATGGGATATATGTGGGTAGGAACTTTTAAAAGGTTGGTTAGGTGAGGATTTTAGAACGGTCTGAGAAATAATAAATTTGGAAGGAGTTAGGATAGGGTAGTTTTTAAGGGCCTGTGTATTGAAGATTTTGGGAGAAGACTGTGGATTCGGCATTTTGGGAAGGGGCTGGGGATTTAAGATTTGGGGAGGGCTTATACTGTAATTTATGGGCATAAGGACAGTATTTGGATCTATAGAATTTGGGAAGGGCCTGTGAGATAGGTGTTTGTGGAAGGGACTGGATGAAAGACAGCAGGAAACTCACTTGCACATGGCACTTAGACATGAAGGATTGGGTTGATTTGAGAAAGTAAATTGGGTGCATACACCTCTGCCGCGGTCAAACTGTGCAGGTGTCTGTAGAAGATCTTTGTTGGCTGTTTAAGAAGGCAACCATGTTTATCTACCTCAATTTGCTTCGTAGACCTGCGCAGAAAATAGAATTGCCGTTATGAGTGCAGGGAAATGGTTGAGGTTCCACCGATGGGATATAAAAACCGGGCCTGCAATTACTGAAGATACCTAAGTAAGTCATGTTCCGTGCTGATCTGGTGAGAAAACAACTCCGAGAATTAGGGAGGTTTAGCGTGACAGATGAGATCGTTATGCGTGAGATTTATGAGTAATAGATTCAGAAATAATGAGAGGCAAAGGTTAGAAGAAAGTAATGAAAATTGAGCGAGAGTATGGATGGAGACGAGGAGTGAGTGAGGACCATTGGCAAAATGTGATATAATTGCTAACACCGTGAGGACATCACCATGACAAGGGCGAAAAGGGTTCGAAAAGGGTTGGTTGCAATTTTTGAGTAATCCATGTTTATAGGCAGATCATTTAAAGTTGTAAAACCGCCAATTTTTCTCGATATATTGTTATTACAGCGCGATGCAAACGTCAAACCATGACCAAGAAAACGTGAATAATAAGCTCGGAAAATTCACGCCCGGCCATAAAATATTGTGTGAAAGAGTTTATAAGATTTTTGGCAAAATAATAGGGAAATAAAAGATATAATAGCACAGGAACTGTCCATCTATTTGAGACTAAGGTGAGAACTTATTCTCATCCAGGTACCATCTGCAGCATTTTACAGGAGGCGTCAACTGGTGCAGAATTTAATCGGAATTCACCTTAATTTGATTAAATATGTATTTTCAAGTTCATTCTCACTGCACAAAGATCAAACAAACTAAGCCCCTCTTTGATTTACACTATGATTATAGACATGAAAGGGAATAAAATTCATAAACATGGAAGAATAACATGATGGCAATATTTTTTCCTATACGTCATGTGATCTATAAACTAAAACTTAACAAACGTTAAATTCAGTAGTCTTACAAACTAGCGAACATAATAAACGTGTTTGTTTACATATTAGGACATCTATTTTGATAGAAATGTGGTACCTTACGAAATAAGAAACTTTACATCTTTATAGAAATAAAAATACGGCAGTTGAAGAAAAGTATTTGTTAAAAGAATAACTTGATATCAAATGGATTGCCAAATCGTCAAGATGCATTCTGGCCATATTCGACATCTTAATAAGTTAATGCGAGCGACCTTCGTTCATATCACTAAAATCTTCAATAAACATTTCAAGAATTATCTGTGCTGAAAATTTTAAGCTAGCCTAATTAAACCTTTAGTCAAAAATAGGCAAGGAAGTCTCAACAAACTTTGGAAATCTATGTTAATGTAAATTTATAAAAAGCTATTAGCCTAGTTCGTTACTGAAAAAATATTTTGCTATGGATCTATTTTTAAATAGTTTTAATTAAATTTGACCGGTTACATACTGAGTAAGGTATTCCTTTGCATGAAGACTGTCTAAGGAAACATAAAACAGAGTTTTATATTTTAAATTATATTCTTTAAATTTGGGTGTGTTTGTCTTCATGATATGTTGTTACCGCATAAAATGGATCCGCACGTGGCCTCGATATAAGCCTCCAAGCTACTTAGGAATCAGCTGCAGGCATTCGTCACTATCTCTCGTATTAGTCCTCTAAATGCCCTGCGAACCTGCCTCTAAGCTTGTACCTTGTGGCTCTCTCGTTCCACCTCGTCCCGCACAAAGAAGTAGATGATTTTTCAGTCACAAGAGTTGAAATATAAATGGTAGGGCGCAGGTTCTTCCTGCCATACATAAAGCCCCCAGGCAGCTACCTGATTGATCTAGGGCTTAACCATCTAGCTCAGAACACGCATGTAGCCATCGTGTTTTCAGACTAAGGTCCTCACATTGACTGCTAAAAACAGCGAAGACCAAGCTTGTCACTGTAAATTTCATCTCTATTACTCTGGGTACATCTTTAAGGGCAACAGCAAACGAATTGTTGTTCTGGTATTTGATCTTCTACATAGTACTTGGCATAAATTTTTCTCGTCCTAAATGAAACGCATTATATCTGGCTGCAATGGGTATTAGAACTTGTTAAGCGGCCTCTTGGTGTGCTTGAGTTGCTTTTCCTCTATCGCTTTGGACAGAAATTTTCCCTTTCCCATCTCTTACGAAAAGTAACGAATATCCTTATGCACTACCAGAGTGATGAGCCTTTTATCACACCCTTCTCCTTCGCAATGGCGCTCATTGCTGGGATCATTGTTGATAATCTTATAGATTTCAGCGACAAATTATAACGTGATGATGGGGTAAGATTATAAACCCTGTGGTTTTCTTTCAGCATTTGCCTCCTAGTTGTTTCATAAATCATCTAAATTCTTTCCGACCGTTTCCAGCATCATTCTGCTGACGATGAGGACTCTGAAATCTCCTTATTCGTCCTTCCCACGAGGATTCTAAGGATGTTTCCATATTTTTTCTACTAATTAGGCGGTTTAAAATTTTCCATAGTCAATTATTCTGCCAAAAAATAAAACACAAATAGCTATTGATTTTAAGTGGAAACGATCGCCAAAGAAAATAAAACGATGCATAAATATATTGGTTAAATATTGCAAACGAATACCGTCCCTCCCTTCTATATAGTTAATATTTTGTTCTACGGCCAGTGGAATTTTATTAGCTTGAAAAAAGGCAATAAATATGCTTGGATGAAATAAGAATTGCTATGTAAAATATTTTGAGCCTAAAACGCACCTTTCCCTAATTTACGACAAATGGGAAATGTGGAGTTGGATTACCTAGTTAGGCTATCACTACTCTGTTTGACAAGTTCGGACGTCTTCCTTCCTATCAATATTAGTTTATGTATTTCAACTTGTCCTTGTTAATAATCTAAGTAAAATAGTCTTGTCCTCCTCTGTTGCTAATTAAGGAGAGATGCGTCGATAGCTACTTTTATTTTTTAAGAATATTGAAATGCAAATGACTGTAGAACAAAATAGTAAATATATAATTGGTTAGATTAAACTAAAACTAGTTTTCTATAAAATATTCCATAGTAGCATGAATTTTGAAATTAAATAACAATTTTTGTTATATATTTACCTAAGGCTGCTGTAACTTTCTGGATGACCTATTAAAACATACACTGACAAAAATAGATTAATTGAGCATTTGGAATAAAAATATTATTGAAATTTACATAACAGACAATTAAAGTACTACACAAGAAGGAAAAATGGCGTCATTAAGAATTTATGGGTATCAATGAGTTTTTCAGGTCTTTTCACGATTTAAACATTCATCTATATTTTGCCGTTCGCAAAAGCTTATTAACCTCTGATAACTTTTATTTTTAATCAAGTGTGACTCTATATTTCATTCTGTCGGTTGGTCTGTCTTCCAGTCCCCGTTTTGCTTTTTTTTTTGTGGGGGGGGGGGTGATAACATTTTAACAATTCGGCCGAATCTGATGAAATTTAAAAACCTAATATTGTTTTACATTCTCTTTCGAATGATATAATTGCCAAGTTCTTACCGAAATTTAAATCCTTATGTTGTTTAATAATTCCCATTCCAATGATATAATTGCCGAAGTCCTTCCAAGATTAGTCCGAGAAATTTTGAAAGTTGTGAAGGTCGTAAGGTCATAAATCAGAATAAGTGAGACCACGCGAATTTGGTCAGCAGACTTTGTTTATCTCCTTATTGGAGTTTTTGGTTGCTCTATCGCCACAGAGATAAATTGTCCGAAATATTCGGCACGTATGCAGTAAAGTGTTTACAAAGACCTCGGTAATAAATTCAAATAAAAAATTGGCCTCAACTTTGATTGCTGTATACTTTGATAAATTATAGATGTTGTTTTAGATATAAATACACTGTTATTCTCTATGTCTAATCTACAGCTCTCTTAAGCTGCGGTAATTATTCTCGCTGCCCTTTCTATATAAATTTAGTTCGCTTATTTCATAGCTGCCCAGTCAGTAAAAAATCCTTCTTTTTCTGAATTGGTGGCAACCTAGGCTTTATTCGGTCCTTATTCTATAGTTCTTTTTTTAAATATTTGGACTCCGCTGTCACCCATAATTTGAAGAGCCGACTCAAGTAAAGCCATAAACTACGTAGATAATACCTGTTTTATAATTTGGTAAATATATTCGTTTATCTAAAGGATAAGCAAAACAGCACGGTAATATCCATCAGAAAGATTTAGAAAAGAAATCATTAACAACCGTTGGAAATTAGATAAGTTAAAATCTTTGGACACCAACTAGAACTTAGAAAAGAAATGTTTATATCCCGACCACAAAATGTTCTCTCCTGTTAAAGAGTGTGAAATATTCAAGATATAAATAAAAAAATAGGAAAGAGCAAACAGCAATTAAAATAAAGAGTAGATTATTCAGATTCAAATTTAAATCCCCCATCATTTCTAACTTCCGAGAGAGTGCAAAGGACAAACAGCTTTTTAGGAAGGCGAGGGAGTGAAAAGACTAAAGAAATGCAAATTTATAAATTAGACTTTCTCATAAGGATTCAGGATACTATGGTTGGTTCTCTTTTCGTTGATAAGAATAAAGAAGAGGAAATAAAACCTTTTCCAAATCTTAATGCCAGAAATGAATTGGATGAGGAGGAAATAAAAAAAAACACTCTTAAATCATCTTTTCTTTCTGACAACTTGGGAGAATGTCTTCTGCCTAGTCCTCTTTACACACATTTACACAACTCTGAGTCTGTGTGTGTTTCTGATTGATTATTATGATAAAATGTTTCATAAGATTCATTTCTTAGGAGACATAAATAAAAAGATTTCTAGGATGTGCATGAGCCAAAATGGTTATATAGATAGAGAGAAAAATAGCAAAAGAAAAGTAAGGAATTCAATGGGAGTGAAAAAGAGTAAGAGTTAAAAAGAATAGACCGAGTATTGCGTAACTCTCATTTACGTGTTTAAGTTTGCTAAATCCGTGTCTGCTTTGGTAATGATGGATGTGCTTATGGTAAAGCTCTATGAACACTTTCGTTTAAGTATGTCGATGTATGGCCAGGTTTACGGGAATATACGCGCACAGGCTCTAAGGTAGGCTAAGGAAGGGCAAAACTGTTATTGTTCTAAGGGTGCAATTTTAATAGATAGCTGCAGCTGCGTCTCCAAGGAATATTCCAAACACAACGACAAAAATAGATTTTAATTCACAGTAAATAAAAGGCACAAAATAAATATATATATATATATATATATATATATATATAGGTACATGAATAATATGAAATTAGGTTCCGAATACTAATTCGATAACCAGGGTTATTAAATGGTTATAATGGGAGATTTAGGGTAGTGAGTGATTTAGTTCCTTTGAATCTCGAGAGTTTCGCGGGGCGAATTTGGAGGGAGGTCTTGGTGACCTTGATTACTCACGGGTGTAGCCGAGAACCTGAAGATGGTGGTGTTACTTTCTCTAAACTTGAATTTAGCGAGATGCGGGCCTCTTGTCCTCAAGAAGCAACCAAAACAACTTCAGGGGACGACTTCTCAAATCCTTGACCAAAAGGCGGTTGAGAAAGGCTGACGTTGCCTCAAGAGACTTTTATCCCTGACCCGAAGATACGAGTGTGATATCTATCTCTTCGGTGGCCTGTGACCGTCACTAAACATATGTCGGGATAGAGCGTCGTTGAATCGAATTCTTTTCGGGGAAGCGTCGTTGAAGAAAAGCTATAGGTAATCCTTGGGAGGGTGCATATATACCCGGATTTCTTCAAAACAGGGAGAGAGAGAGGGGCCTTCTCGAATCCTCGTTTCGGCCTGAAAAACAAAGCGTGTTCTTAGGAAGTGGGGAAATACTACTATTTTAGTGGATTCCTCTACAAAGTATAACAAACAAGCCCATTCATATAAGATTGCTTTCCCATAAATAAATATAGAAATGACTAACTTTCCAATAATACCATCGAAAAACATTCTATCGCTTTAGCCTAAATGTCTTGCTCACATTTTTATACTTTATTTCTTAAGTTGACTTTGGATGATGTTTGTGGGGGGAAAAGTTGAGAAATATGATTACATGTGAGATATTTTTCGCCCATGGTAATTTAAGTACTACCAGCCAAACTTGCTTTTATACACACTTGTGTTCTAACTTTTATACCATGTGCATGTATACGGGGAAGCTGATGCAACTTAGGGGCAATAAATTTGATGGTTTTAAGCGAGGAAATCCCGATTCCTTTAAATTAGGGAACTTTTATTACCTCGCGCGCCATAAACATGAAAGGGAAAGTTATATAGTATAAGGTTTAGTTCTTTAAACAAACAAAAATATTGGAAACTCAAAATGGTATTAGATTTCATCTTAAATTCCATATTACCAATTAACCTTATAACTCAGTAAAGATGCTTTGTACCAGTCATGACATATTTTGATTCCTGAACTTCTTATTAAATTAATGACTACCTACAGAAGAATAACTTATTAGAAGCTACCATTTTTCCTTAAGCTCAAGATTTTATGGACAAAGGATCTTTTTGCTCTATTGTTGATGCTCATAGAATATGAAGTTATAGCTGAGCCAAATTTTGTTCGAGAGAATCAAGGAAAATAGCCAGTTCGAACAAGACAAACGTTAAGAAATAACATATTTCATAGAAAATAGAAGTAATAATAAAATAATGATAATATTTAAAATACTTATAATTATAATAATAATAAAAATAATATTACAAACGGGCACGTAATTCCTTGAGAGTGCAATCAATTATATGTTGATAATAACTACCCTACTTGCATAATCATGTTTAAATTTGATGGAGAGATGGTGCCGTCTATTTTAATATATGGGAAATAAATATGTGAGAAGTGTGAGGTAACGTCCAATCCTGTTTGCATTTAATCCTTCCCCAACCATTAGTGTGTTTAACGTAAGTAAGAATGTCGCAGAAAGAGACGGATGTTATATTCGTAATTTACGAAAAAAATAACCCTAGAATAGGTTATTCTCATTTCTGTTTTTAGTTCATTGTTGTACAGTGTAATTAGTGCGAAGAGACAAAGAAAAATGATTATGATAAATATTGCATCAGGAGATAGCGTTCCCTTTGTAGTTGTAGAGATGAAAGAGCATTCTACAGGGTTTATCAAAAGTCTGGACACATGGAAAAATCATATTTTCATTAGAAAATTGAACTTAATAGTATTTAATTTGAAATAAATTTCATCAAATGGGAAATTTATTGAGTAACATCTTGATTCTAATTTGAACCAATTGTGAGGCAAAGTTGGCTGCTATTTGTGAGATTCAACTCATTCATTAACTTCAAATTATCGTCAATTTAAGCACATTATTTTATGATGCGTTGTTACCTTAGGTTTCTCTTAGCATTGAATACACCTTCTCCTTCAGCATACACCTGAAAATGAGTTAGAAGCCGGTAATGTCTGGTAAATGGGGAGACAAAATGTGATATTCCTTTGTGTCCAGACTTTAGAGGTAAAAATATCACAAAAATACTAAAATAACACTGCCTTGTGGAACATTGGATTTGGCTATTCTACTTAGGGCGATTTAGCTATACCTTGATATATTTTATTTTCTAATGATTTTATTTAGATTTGGTTTCATTTTATACATTTATTTTTATGTACTTTCTATTTAATTCACTTACGCTCTTAGGCATACATTTAAACACTAAAATTTGTCATGCAAGACGAATACTCCTCAAAATGTTTTATACAAGGATGTTCCTCAAGATTCATGACACGTAATCTAAGCAACAGTGTCAAAACTTAAGGAAAATTGATATTGCTTCATTCTTCTTAAACCTGTTTAAATTTGCTGTTTAGTTCTATTTATCCACTTATTTCTTACAACTGCCTGCTCTCACTTAATGTGATAAGTGACCTTTCGAACATCATAACTTTCAATAACTCCAGGACTAACCCTAGGAGGATCTTTTTAATTATATCACTTTGAATGGAATGTAAAACAACATGAGGGTTTCAAAGTTCATTGTCGGCCAAATAGTTATGATGTTATGGGCAAAACAAAATAATTACCGAGCTAACCTTGCCAGGCGCTTGACAAGTATATCATTCGAAAGAGAATGTAAAACAACATAAGGGTTTGAAATATCCTTTGAAACCGCTGAATAGTTACAATGTTATTACCAAAATAAGAAAAAAGCAAAACGGGCACTGTCCGACCGACCCACATGGTGAGGTATAAAGTAGACGCGTCTAAAATTGCTCCCGATTTGGAACAGAAAAAATAAAGATTCTTTCACTAACATAATATTTCGAAAAAATTGGGATAAATAGATATAGAATAGGAAGTACAAGGTAACGGGTAAGAGAAGAAGTTTAAAGTTATCAAAATAAACAGTAAATGAAAGAAACTTCTACTTAATCAAGAATTCTTTCCGATCTTAAATCCTTTCATAAGTCATTAAGTGACAGAATTTTCTATTTTGCTTCATTTAATAATTTTCCAAACTTTTTGAAAAACCTTAATTTAACGTTCATTTCTGTAGAATCGTTGAGTTCATCACTATCCTCGCATACCCTCCTCGCCCTTCATTAAAGATTAACTGCCTTCCTCCTACAATTATATGTGGAATAAAGAAACATGATTAATTAAGAGCTTAATTGACTAAAAATAATGAGAACCAGCTTCTTAAAGGGTCAGAAACATCTCTCAATGGGGTAAATGAATAATGGACGAACAAAGATAGGAGTAATTTTAAGTACCCCTATAATGAAAAAAGTTTAGATTTATTTGTTTTTACATTATCTCCCTAATGTAAATTCTACATAAATGATTAATAGGGTTTCGATAGCTTTGTATTTGCAGATGCTTTATTCAGAACGCGCCTCTCGTCCTCTTTTCATAATGAATTCAAACAGTTGTAGCTCAGATTTTATAAAAATGGATACATTTTTGTTGTTTTTGTTGGCAAGGTAAAAAGTAGCTAATAAGCATTAATATGGATTAAAGAAATTGACTTTTCAAGAGGGATTGGCCATTGTCGTAGAATTAGGTAGTTATCGCCTAATTCTCGATTATTTCGTTTATTTAAGGAAGGACTACGACAGTCCAAAATAATAATTGGAATTGAATGTCGATGAGTGCACGGGTTTTAGTTATTCAAATACTTTAAATATGATTGGCCGGGATTGGTTTATTTATTTATGATTTAGTGGTTAGGGGGCGTAAACAAGAATTGCAAAACTAATCTTTAATCATAGAAGAAAACATATAAGACAAATAATTACACTCTCTCGTTATTAATTTATTCAGCAATGGGAAAATTATCAATAATTACCAATAATTACTCATCTTGCAAGGGCTTAATACTGCGAGTACTAACACGATATGGTTTAGGAAGAAACTACGAATAAAATGCTAGCTTTAGTGCCACAATAATTCACTTTAGTTATTTGAGATGACTCGGGAGGAGACTATGTGACGAGTCTTAGTCGGAGGGCGTCACACTGCCTCGACGAGGAAACGAAAGGCGTAAATATCTTACTATTTTGGGAGGGGTTACCACAAGTAGACGCTCGGGGAAGATTCTCCAAGTCGACCCTCAAAAGGGGAAGATTCTTCTGTAGACGCTTGAGGTGGAAAACTCGTGTGGAGCTGAAACTGCGCTTCTTCTGGACGGGTCGTTCGATCCTGACGCCGTCGTTCGAAATAAGATCCTAGCTGTGGGTCGGTATGACACCGTGTTCTATCGCTCGAAGATATGCGCCATCAGTGGATGATTCCACGGAGGTCATAAAAGAGGACGCCGAATACCTTCTGTACTTTTCGGGCTTGGCTTACTCGGAAGCAACATAGAAACAGCTCACAACCAAAGCCTGGGGCATTCTTCAAGGGAGGGGAGGACGTCTTCGGGACTCTGTCTTCGGCGGATTATAACGGAATACTTCCGCTATTAATTTTGTAACGGGAAATATATAGGCGTTTGTGGAAGCTCCTATATTTACTAACGGAAGTAATTAATCCTTGCCTTACCGTCTCGGTGTTTGTAGCTCGGCAGTGGGGTTTTGATGGTCCAACTGAACCGAAAAATTTCTCGGCTAATCTCGCCAGAAGTTTGCCGATGGGCGTAGGGCATTGCTCTTCCCGATAACTCTCGTTTCACACGACTCCTTTAAACAAAATCTTACTCGATCTCTCTTTCTTCGACACACCTTCTTCCTTAAGATGGAAGGCACAAGGGAAGTGACATCACAACTAATAGTAAAAAGGGTGAACACCGAGTACATCCCTGAGAGTCATGCCAATTAAAAAACAAAATGAAATACATATATTCAAAGGTTTTATAATAATTACAATTGATATTTTAAGAAAATAGGTCCACCGGTTAGTAGGATCCCAAGGTTAATAAATAATTCAGCCAGGGTATAGCTACGATTACATATAAGCAGATTTACAAAGGGAAAAAATTCCTAGTACCTAAAACTAAAGTTCATGGTAAACATAGCCAAGGTAAATTACGCAACAACTTAAATTTTTATACAAAATTCAAAGGAGGCACATTGGTTCTCGGTTATACCAGATATGGGCGTATATTTACAATAAGGGTTCTAACAAGGACCGAGAATTAGTTATACTTACGATTATGTAAATAAAATAATCACACAAAAATTAAGGTATGCCTAGGAGTCATTGGCGCTAAAATCAACGAGGTTGCGACTTAGGATATCGGCTATACAATTCTCTGAGCCTTTTTGATATGAAATTTTGAAGTGAAATGTCTGCAAAAATAGGCTCCAATGCATCAGTCTACCGTTATTATTTTATGTTTCTCAAGAACAAATTTAGTTTGATAGCAAAATCTGATGGACTTATTTTACTTAAGAGTTTATTTAAATTAGGGAGAGCAAGCCTAGGGAGTTTGAACATAAGTCTTAAGGATGACATATCATAGATATTCCGAACTACTAGAGGCTTTTTGGGGATTAAAAAGAGTCTATGAGCGAAGTGTATGGGATAAGTTTCTTTAACAAGAAATCGTGTAATACCTCGATAGCCGTTATTGGCTACAAGAATGAGAGTGCCTCCAGATCATCACACAGAGGACCTCTTCTAGATTTACTTCATCTGAAAGAAGATTTTTATTGAATTTATCTTACTAGTTAGGGTCAATTTTGTAATTTAAAATTTAAAATTTACGGCTAGAAGTGAGTGGTGTGATTTCTTCGTGGCAACTTATCCTCTATTCATTTTTATGAACTTATCTTCTTGGTTAGCTTCAAGTTTCTAAATGAATTTATTAATTTCACCGTAAAATAAATAACCAGGGTAATTCTTTTCTCAATTAATCTTCCTAAATTTATCTTTATGGTACGCTTATAGTTTTGTTATTAATTTTTTTTCAATTTTCTGCTACAAATGATTATTATGATTCCTTCCTTACAAATTCACCTGAATTCTTTTTAATGAATTCATCTTCCTCTTTATCCTAAAGTTTCGAAATAAAATCTTTAAATTTTACTTCTACCAATGATTATTGTGAATCCTTACTCTGAAAGCTATCTTAAAAATCATTTTCTTGAATTTATCTTACTGCTTACATTAAAGTTTCTAATGAAAATTTGTAATTTTTACTGCTCTAAAGGATTATGGCAATTCCTCTCACGGCAAATTCACCTCGATTCATTTTAATAACTTTGTTTATCTTCTTAGTGATGATTCAGCATTAAGGAGCAAACTTCCTTAAAACTAAGTTCATCATAGATATCTTTACTGCGATCTAAAATGATCCAGGATAAGGTTGATGGTCGTGCAGGAGCTTAGTTCTAAAGAAACTTCAGGCAAAGCATTAATTAAAACACAATCGATGGTGTAATGCGAGATTTTAGAGAAATAATATTTACCTTGGAGTATTAAACATAAAGTGAGGATCAGAAATTCGTTCCTCCCTTAAAGAATAATACTAAAAGTCATGCCTACAAGTTCTTCAAAGTTTGTCTCAAATCAAAAAACTGTGAAGTGAACTCAATAAATAATGGCTACTCAGCAGATGCGAAGTAAATCTAGTAAATATTTGTCAAGATAACAGCAATTTAACAACAAAAATAACTTGAAAAACCATAAAAGATGCAGCAATAACACTGGCCAACACCAACTTATTATTATTTAGCTTATTTAGGACAAATTTTGGTTTGTTTTGTTCAATAGGGTTAACTTTTTGATTTATCGCTACATGAATCTTTTTTGCATGTGCAGGAATTTTCTATTTATACGATGGTAAATTCTTTTTTACTTCTTAAAAGAAATGAATTCAGAAAATCTTAGATGCAGCAATTTTTTACTAATTCTTTTGAAGTTAAAAAAAAGTATTTGGCCAGAATATCTTTTAAACTTAAGCCCGATATATTCTGCTACTTCTTTAGCAAGTGGCATAAAGCTTTCGTGCCAAAAATGGCATGCAAGATATACAGCGAGTATCTTCGTCGTTGCACCAAGGAGAAGAATAGTTGCCTCAGGTTTTGGAAATCTCATTGTTTTGATTGAGCCAACAGTGACTGCTTCTTCTACGCTATTGATTTGAATGAGTTCCAGAGAAAGAACCAGAAGTAGCCTTAAGTATTTTGATCTTCAATCAGCACTTTGTTTCTTAGCTAATTTTGATGAAGCTCCAGTAGCTTTCCTTTGGTTTTATTTATCTGCCAAACTGCTAACATTCAGATTGAAGAAAAAATTCGTTCGGATGCTGCTACTATCATCTTCTACCGCAAGAAATGTCAAAAATACTTCCCGCTTTCTTTAGAGAGAATAAGTTGCATCCAGGAACGAATTTGCGAAGCTTCTGCATGAGGAAGCAGTTCCACAGTAAGAACAAGAAAATTTGAGATTATTCACTGGCATCAGCATTCGTTCGCTGACATGTGTTCTTCTTTACAACAGCAACTAACTTTCTTCTGTACCAATTTCTCACTCAAGTATACTAGAGTAGAATTAAGAAGCGGTGAAGTATGTGCTGAAGATAATACGTTACGATCATCATGAGTTTCACCAAGTACATTACTTTTTGTGCATCGGGCATAGTAAAGACCGAGAGCAGCGTAACTGAAAGAATGTCTATGATGTAGGAGGATAAAATGCATTACCAAGAGGGGAACATCATATACAACCCTTTGCTGGACCACAAGGATAATCTCCCACCGCTTCACTTCAACCTCGGATTGATCAAAGAGTTTACCATAGCTCTGGGTAAGGAAGGTGGTTCCTCCAAAACCTCCTGCCACGCTCTTCCAGGATTTGACAATCCCGAACTCCGTTACCTCATCAGAGTTCTATGCTTTAAAAATAAAATGAACGAAGCGGAACTCAAAGCGTAGAAAAATTTTGTTATGGGCGTGTAGAACTTTCCTGGCAATAATAAAAAGGGCCCGGAACTAAAAGGAACCTTTCACCAATAGGCTACTGTGTCAGAGATCACAGAGAGAGAGAGGAAGATACGCCCAGCCTCCTTTTTAATAGAAAGAGAGACAACGTTCACCTAGGCAACCCTTTTTCTCTGCGTTAATTGAGGTAAAAAATTATGAGACGCCGTTTGAAGACGCGAGACGCCGCGATGACTTCAAATGCGGCAATAACACAAACCTGCGACAAGTGTGACAGCCCAGAAGGTGCCATCTAAAGTCGGACAAAGTTCCCCTCGCCGGCTTAAGAACCTTTTCGCCCTCGCGCTAAGAGGCCGTGCCTATTTTCGTATGCCGATGCGTCTGACCTTAGAACCATCCTATTCGGACGGAGAGAGGAAAACTCGATTCGACCCGTATAAATCCTCCGGCGCAAGAGATGGAAGGAAGTATCCGCCGTGATCCCTGCCCTGTCAGTATCTGCCGAGTATCTGCGCAGTATCTGTAGAGTATCCGTGCAGTATTTGCCGAGGATCCGCCGACTATCCACTGTCCTCCCTGCAACGTCAGTATCCTATGTCCGCCACCGTCGGTACTCGCTGGGCTCTGTACAATTCTCGCAGAATCCCTAAACTTCCCGGTATTCTCGTCAATTCACGTGAGTCTACCTCGAACCAATTCCCAAGCTCCTTGAGTACAGCGCGCTCAATTTCAATTCGTATTACTCGAAAGCAAGCTTTAAGTTTACCCCCGTAATACCCCCTTCATTATCCAGAACAAAATCTTTGAGGTAACAGCAGCGCGCAACTCTCCTGTTTAATTGCTCTCTCATCCCCGCCCAGTATGAGCCTCATCATCGGCTTAGTCTATGCTCAAGGGCGTTCGAGCGTCCCTCGGTCAATATTTTTCCTTTGTTTGTACGTTGACCGTCCTCACCACGTCTTCCCCCCACCATTAGCTGCTTAAAACCCTTGTAAATCTAGTATATGTATAGCTCATTCTAAAACTATTTTTAACCTTGTAAAATATTATTGATGTGCATATTAGTAGGGTTATTTTCGTACCCGTTTTTCTGTTATCCCGGAACTCTAAGTTAGTCGACTATTGGCCGACCTACTTTCAGCTAATTTGCATTATGATTATATTGTAAACTTTCCAAGCACTCGTAAAACAGAAAGGGTGAACTTCACTCTATTATACGACATCTATCTTAAACTGGTGTAAAATGTGTAGAGTTAACCTACGCCATCTATATTAATCTAATGTAAGGTGTGTGGGGTTAACCTACAACATGCTGCTTTCAGAATCCTTGGTTCAACATGCGCAAGCAATGTGTCACTTATTCTTTCATATAAATCGGTTTCCTCAGAATCAGGATTCAATAAGCGAGGAGCAGGGGGAGAGATTTCATTAGGGGATGAAAGAAATGTAAACCAGGTAACAGGGAGGGGAGTTGCATTCATGATGAAGGAATAGTGTTGATCTCTAATAAGAGACATCCCTACCTCTGAGCAGAGCAGAAGTTCAAAGAAACGTGAGTTCATTCCCTGAATTCATAACAATGATCACCTAATATCCACTTTACATATACTTACCTTATTCAATGTCTACTATTGAATGTACAATGATAAATTAATTTTTATCCTAAAAACCTATTTGAGATGAGAAATTTAACAGAAATCAACCGAATATGTCAAAAAAATGTAATTGATTTAGCGCTTATATCGGATTCTTACAAATTGAGTTAGCACAAAAAGCTAACCTGATCCGAAGAAAGGAAAGTCATTTCCGATTTCAACAGTAAAATTTGACTTAATTCAGTAAAAAAAACCTTAGATGATTTAAAAAGATTTTTTTAACCCAGTTGAATATTTTACTGATTGTATCAACACCTCAATGTTATCACTAGATAACAACAGATTCAAAGTTATTCGCAAGAAGGGTTTCTTTGCTAATTAGCTCTTGGCTATGTCATATATAAATTGTATTTTCCTAAAATTCGACTCATCATCTTTCTTAAAATTGCTTCATATTAATCGTGTAAACAGGTTAAACCTTGTTATTACATGATATTTTTATATAAATACTTTCAAAACAAAGTATTTTTAATAAGTAAAAATCTGCAAATGATTTATTGCCACTAAAATAGTCAATCCTGTAAAGCATATTTCATTTCCTTTAGATTTATTTACCTTACACTTTCTGCTAATGAAGGTTTTAACTCTCAAGAGGTCGAAACACAAAAATACAATTGTTTTAAGAGGGCTATTGGCTATTTTAATATTTGTACTTAATTAATAGAGTTATTAACGCATTTATTCCTTTTATTTAACGTCCGGACTTTATGTATTTTATCACACAAACTTATCAAATTATATTAACACTAATTTGTAATAAGTTATCATACCATAGTATAACCCATACTAACCACATTTAAGAATAGCACGCTATTTGCAGGTGAGTATTATTGATTGATTAGTCTGATAAAACTTTAACAACTAAATTATTGAATCTTGCTTGATTTATTTAATCTACACATAGATTTATGAGGCCTGAGTGATTAGCCAAAAGATTACATCATCGGGAGATCTCGTGCCGATATGAAAACAAAGGTTTTTTGATCAATTAATGACACTATTTATACATTTTATCTTTAGAAAAAACGAAACAAAATTCTTTTAAAATTTATAAGTTGCTTAGCAAGAATCTTTTAGCCTAAAACGATCCTCTCCCTAATATGTGACAAAGTATGACGATGTGTAGTAGTAACAATTACCAGAAATATGTAAGTTAGCCATTTTGACGGCCAAGAAAAGAGAGAAATTGTTTAACAGTGTATTGATAGCATAACCCTGTAGGCCTCAACCACATTCCTCGCTCATGAGGGAGAGTTATTTTCTTAACTCAAAATATTTTTATGGTGATTTTTTCCCAACTTTTTTTTCTCAACCCAATGATATCTGAAAGAAGCTGAACAAAATAGTAACTCTATAACTGATTACTATACATGTTGCGTTAAAATCTTTTTCAAAGGAAGTCTAATTTAAATCATTTAAGTGATTCCTAAATAATTTTATTTTTAATCCATATAGGACGCATTATAATAGGGAATATTGAAATGAATAGCCAGTTTATTTTACAAATTCACAATTTTATCAATTAGAAATTAAATTCTTTAATTCTACACTTCAAATAAATGAACCAAAAAAATAATGCGATGATAGATTATAGAGATATTTGCTTACGATATACTTTATACTTTCAATTTAGAAAAGAGCATGTAAGCCTCTACAGAGCTGTGATGCCGGTGTTAAGAAAATCCCTGGAATAAATTTAACCTAAAGCAGGCCAAAATTGAACTAGGGATGACGAATATAATAATTTAATATAATTATCTATATTGGAATTGCTGCTATATTTTAGTGAGTTAAAAAATTAAATATGCCAACAAAAACGTACTCGAAGTTATGTGAATATAAATGTAAAGAAAATCATGAAGAGATTCAGTTGGAAAATCATGAATAGGTTTAGTTAGTTTTTCCCTTACACGCTTCAGAATAAAGAATATGCGAGATTACGTATAGTAAGAGAATAGTTCTTCATCTCCATTAATTGTTCGACAAGTTAATATATATATATATATATATATATATATATATATATATATATATATATATATATATATATATATATAATATATAAGGCCAAGCTGCAGATTTGACGTCTGGTGACCTCCACGCGTAGGCTTGTTGTCTCCAATTAAAATTAATTACGTGTCACCCCGATTCGTGAGGAAACTGTAATTTTCCAAAAGCAGTAACATTTTGGAGATTAATTAATCTTATTAGAAGGTAATTGCTGAGTTGTCGAATAATTAATAAATAATTGGATTAAATCGTCCATTCTTTGCATTAAAGTTCAGGTATATGTTAAAGAAATTCTTCTAAGAGACCTTGTTTCTCATGCTATAAATGGTTATCATGATGATACCTCAATTTATATGCATTTAAACGATAATCTTTAATTTCTTGTGGGGGAAAGAAATTAATTTAAAACAAGGGTCGTTTTTATTTTGCATAATGAAGGGGTTTTAAATATGATTAGAGGAAAGATAAATTTTAACCTAATATTTACATTATAAGGTCAGCCTGGTAATTTGTAAGCATCCATATAGTTTATTTCTTTAGTAAATAACAGAATAAAATAAGAAATACTGCATTGGAAAATGAACTATAAAATAACAAAAAATTTATAGAATAACGATCAAGAATAGGCAAAGTCGTGATATCAATAACATGACTGCTTTTAGTGTGTTGAGAAATATATAAATACTTATGTGTTCGTCAAGTACAAATTTCAAACCTCCGAAACATTTAGGTCAATAGTAAATATGGGTTTGAGCTTGTTGCTCTAGACGACAATCTTGAACCTCACTTCGAGTAGTTGTTTACTTTTAATATCACGTTGATACGACTATTACCAAAAGCTATATCCTCAGCTTGCAAAAAATATATTCGAAATAATATAGATACAAATTTTGCTAGAAAAATTACTGAAAATTTCAAAGCAATGCAGTTTCTAATGAATATTATTGACGTGACACATTGGTCCGTTGAATGAAAAATGAAGAAATTGAACCCTTATAAACTGGTCACAGAAAAAAAATCATTTTGATTCTAAGCTTTACATTTACACTGGCATACGTTTTAAGTCTTTTGTTTCAAAGGTCACGGGTTTTCCAACTGATTTAGAATTGAATTTGCATAAGAATATAATTAGTTTTCTTTGCTCAGGTCTGGTTTCTAAGATATGTCGATTTATATTAGAACGTATATTACAAAGTCGCGCTAACATATAACCATTTATTACTTCTGCTTTAGCAAATCTAGTGACAAGTTACCATACATAACCTATTTTATTCATCTTTTCAGGTCTAGATTTGCATTACAATGTATCGTACGTTTAAGAATCACTAACCCCGGATTCTGGGGCTAGTGTCACTACCAATACAGATAAGTTAGATGTATACCAGCCAGAAGAGGGAAACTAACCGGTGCCATTTAGGGAGGCCAGACTCAATGACATGACATATCTTAGAGAGAAATGTATGCTGGCACCAGGAACAAAATTCGATTCTTATCGGGACCCCAAGAAAGAATTTAAGAAATATTTCACATTTGATGAAGCCTCTTTACTTCTCTACTGTATAAATATTGCTGATCTGTCCAACTTAATGGGCCCGAAGTATGATGTTATAGAATGAAGGCTTTTCATTGGCTCATTTAACAGAAGTTTCGAGGAAGTTCTTCTTAATAAAGGCACTAAGTTTTCCTTAATCCCTTTTGGACACTAAGCTACAATGAAAGAAACCTGCAACAGCTTGGATCGTCTGTTGTCTGTTCTCAACTACCAAGTACACAAATGGTTGATCTGCGGGGATCTTAAAGTTCTTAGACTCATCCTAGTCCTTAAAGGTAAGTATACAAAGTATCCAAGGTTTATGTTCTTGTGGGACAGTTGGGGTGACGACAACCACTATGTCAGACATGACAGTCAAGACAAGGATTCAACCTTGTTCACACAACGTTCTGTTCCAACCTCTGGTTGAACCAAACAAGATATTCCTTCTACGCCTGCACATCAAAATCGGTTTGATGAAGCAATTTGTCAAGGCAATGGACAGAGAATTTAGATGATTTTCTTTCCTCCGTTAGACTTTTCCAGAGTCATCATCGAAAAAGTAAGGACAGGTGTATTTGACGGTGCTCAAATAATGGAGCTCATCAAAGACAGCAATTTCGATGAAGCACTTAATCCAGTTAAACTCTGTCCCTGTATTTCCCGTAATTCAATCATTGCAAGCTTCCTTGGTAACCACTGAAGTCCTCAGTATGAGAAGGCGGTTAATGAGTTAATAGAAAATTTCCTTAAACTTGGTGCCGACATGTCATTGAAAATGCACCTCTTTTGGTCCCATATGTACTCTTTTCCCGAGAAATGTGGAGACTTTAGTGAAGAACAGGGTGAGCGATTTGACTAAGATATCGGTATGATGGAGAAATGCTAGCAAAGGCGTTGTGTTGCCAACTTTTTTGCTGTCTACTTCTGGTGCCTGAAAAGGGATTTGGTGTCTGCTAAGTACAATTGGATGTTTCTGAACAGACCATTTATCTATTAGTTGCTTTTATGTATATTGTTGGTATCAATTAGAGCATCCTGTAAGCCTTCTGTGTATAAATGAGTTCAAAAATCACTATTGTGCCTACATTCCCTTAAAATAGATCGGAGTATAGGAATTTCTGGCATGTGTTTATATCTCTAAACCTTGATCTGATTAAAAAATAATAGCCTGATTTAGGAAGGGAGCATAAATAATTGTTCTAAAATCAGCTATTATGTGTTCGAACTTGAAAAAACGCAGACCAGCATAATATTTATTATTGTGTTTGCGTTTAAATCAATGTTTAATTGGAGTAGAGGTTGCTTTCGAACTATTTTATCTATGCGTTGAATATATTGTTTAATTTATTTTAATGTTATGTTCGAGGGCCCCGATTAAAAAAATAATAATAATACCAAGAACGTTAAAATATATATTATTTTTGCTATATGGCGCTAAATGATTTTCAATTTCTCCATTATATACATGAGAGCAATGCAAGGGAAATTTTTGGGAAACTCAAGGCTACTAATATTACATTTCTACTCTAAAGGTTTACGAAATCGCATTGAATCATGTCAAGACTGTTCAGTTCTAAGAGGCAATCGAAGCAAAGCAGTAGCAAATCTCAAATGATAAAATATCAGGCTATTATAATCTGAACTAATTTTTTGTTAGATAAATTCTATATTATATATCATAATTAAACCTAGTAATATAATTGCGGAGAAATCAATATCGCATCGACCAAACAGAAGCTAGTTCATTTACACAGCGTCAACAGCTACGTAGCATATGGGCCAATACTTTAACGTCCCCTCCACTTTTTCCCCGCTCACACAACAATCCGAGATATCACTCGCAAGGGAACCTTATAATCAGCCGATTTCGCAGCCCGTTAGTATAAATAAAGGAAGGTGGTATAGCCTATTGAATAAAAATCTATAAACAGGCTCACTGTCCGCTCCTATTGTTTTGGTCTAGTTTGGCTAAATAGACGAAGTTTCATTTTCTCCGACGAAAACCAAAAGAAACCATTAGGGATAAGGGTCACCACACTGAAAAGTGATGCCCTAGGAGAGAAGCTTAAACATGGGCACTCAACTCCCCTCCCCTCCCTCAGGGGATAATTGAGGTATATATATATATATATATATATATATATATATATATATATATATATATATATATATATATATATATACATACATCTGGAGAAAAGAAAGGGGAATCGAGTTAGTGATCGAGAGAAGACGAGTACCGGCGTCAGTCCGGGCATTAAGAAGAATAAAAAAAAGTAGAACCGAGCGGGAGTTTTTCTCCCGAGGCTGTTCCTTTTGGTCACATTGAAAAGTAGGCCATCGGTATAGAGGATCACTTTCATACCCCTCTCGTCAGAGGAAACCCCCTATCTCAGTTTTCGAATAAAACCAGAGATAGCCCTCACCATTGAGGAACACCAAAGTGAAGTTCGACTCGAGAAAGGATTCACCTCTTGGTCAAGTGTCATCATCCAGAAGCCCCCACAAGTGTAACCCAAGGATGGAATAATCATTCATCCACTGCCCCTTTGCTTGGATCGTCAAGTCAAGAAAGATCTCCAAGCGCCCATCTTCACTCATCTCGAAGTCAGCTGTGAGTACGATTCAGCGACCACACGCCTCGCATCGACGCGCCAACCTACCTCGAGTTTAACTCAGGAAGACCAACAGGTCTTGCTTCCGATTCAGCCACCCGTCTGCGACAACTCACTCCTCAAACCATCGCCTAAACGAGGCTTTCGTTAAAGTTCATTCTCCGTCTGACTCCATTTTGTTTAAAGGTAAAAGGATTCCAATTTAAATATCTTCTTTAATTAACATTCTGTACTAAAGTGAATTGTTGCGTCAACCATCGCTTAGTACTCTTTGATAGTATTAAATTTTATTTAGACCCTCTTATTATAGCCGTAGTATATTTAAGTTTATTATTTCATTTCTTTATGTGATTAAAAGTATATATTTGCCCTATTTGTTTAATTAAATCCTCGAAAAGCTGTATATAGCAATAGATATATAATATTACTAATCCTTCCTGGGTAAAAAATCAAATCAAAAGATAAATACTAATATAGCACTCTTAGAGAAAAAAGGAACGGAGTTATTCATATCCAGAGCAAACATACATACATACTCGGCTGTATACCATGACATTAATATTTTATATAGTTTTATAATTTTTTACTTATTTTAAAGAATTCTCGAAAAGTAAACTCTCAGCCTTCGTCGGTGATGAAGAAACTCGGATATTGGGAGATAGAAAGATGACTCCAATATAAATAAGATGAACATTAAGAAATATTTGTTAACACTGTTATCCGAAACAGCATTCGAGATATTTGGGGAAATGCTTTGAAAATACCGTTAGGGAGTAAACTATTAATACTATTATATTTTCTCCCATAAAAGTAAGCTTAGATTTACTGTTAGGCATCACTATAGAAAATCTTTTTTGTTCAATTATTGGAGAAAGTGGATGTACTAGTATAAAACTGAATAGATTAATGACATTTGGGGAATCAAGAAGTGAGTTATAATAATGTAACTAGAGCAATAGGGTGAAACTAGATGCTAGGAAATTCCTCCTTATATTTACATAAGATTTACAATTTGAACGTAGGAGATGGACGAGCTAAAATTCCAATAATATTTTTTTTTAAGCAAAGTTTCATTCAACTGCTTCTCCGAGTAAAGCTATTCAATTGATAAGGTACTATTACCTGAAATGATGCAGTATATAAGAACATAGTTCTTTTTCAAACAAAATATTATATCATATGATTTACCATTTACTCTTTTTGAGTTAATGGTGAAGGATAAATTCAGAAGCTCATTTGCACTGGGATCGAGGCTTATTTGAGAATTTGCTGGAGGTTTGCTTGCAAATAATTATAGACCAGGTGTAAAAATAAAGAAATTAAAATGATTTGTTACATGTTCAAAGGCAGCTTTAATATGAAACTGAAATGCATAAAGATATGCCTTAAAATTGACAATGAAAACTACACATTCATGATTACTCTTCTATACATATGCATATATTGCAAAGTTAACACACCAAAGAGCTACCACAAACCTACCAGCATTTTAATTGCATAATCGAATGAATGCATTAGGAAATGCCTTAGTTTCCTGAAGATTTAGCTTCTGAACTTTTTTCCAGGAGACCTTTTTCCACCAACTGCTCTATTTGAATTATTTTCAAGTGACCGCAAAAATAACCTACCACTCAATATCGTTCGCACAAGAACCATGCTCTAATTTCAAATAGTTTCCGACAAGATTTATAAAGGTAAAGGATACAAAGAACTATTCAAGGATATGTAAACTATGTAGCTATTTCTTAGAAACAGTAAAGATGTTTGTCGAGAATGCACTCCAGGCTCTTGTCTCCTTCTTTGCTTTACCTCAGCCCCTTCCAAAGAAGACAGATTTTGTTTCCAACTAAGACAATTCAAACTCCATATTTTGAAAATTTTGTTTTCTGGGTGAATTAACGAGAGCATGAACCTAAAAATACATAAATGTGATCAAGATAATCAAATTTTAGAACATCAGATTAAGGAGAACACCATAGGAAATGTAATAAAACAATAATTTTTTCCTTAAAAACACCTTCCACAAATTAACATTAAACAAAAAACAAATTGGCCGCCGGCGAAGCCCTATTTTTAAACCAAGTAATAAAAATGATCCACGGTAGAACCTGTCCCCTAAGTAAATAACCTATTTAATCGGTTAAATGGTCGCTTATCCATAAATTAAAAAGACTGGTACGTCTTTATTTTACAGGTACATTTTTTTATTTTCTAAGTGGGAAAACTACTAACGCATTTTACATGACCTGTCTCTTGCGTGGTCTAGATGAACTCGCGCTCCTAGTGCATTGCCAGGACAAAGGGAAAAAAATTAAAATATTTATTTTAATTTATAAAGAAACTTTAGTTCGTTAAGGTATGTCGTCAAAGACAAAGCAAAAGGAACGACTATAATTTGAAATTTTTTTTTAGTGAAACGAAAGTTATTAAAGTCTTGAAACATTTGTTCTCCTAAGTCTTTGTTATGTTTCTTCTTTGTCCACAGGAAATCACCTAAAATAAACATAATAGAAGAGGAGCCATCCTCCCTTTTTTAATTAATTCTTATGGACTAACAAAAAGTTCTGGTTCCTTGAATTTAGCGACAGGGTAAGACGTAAATACTTAGAATTTTTCCCTCCAACCGTGGTATATTATGGTATGTAAATTGCATATCGTAAACTACAGTGGTATCAAGTAGAGTGTATTCTGCTATTACTTACATCAATATTTCCGCTTATCAGTTTATTACTTCTAGGTTTAGAGTGTTAACGATTAAGACCAAAAGGAATAAATACGACCATAAATGTTTTAAAAATAAATAAGCTATGGGAATTTCATCTGCAAACTTGATGCTTAAATACTCTTAATAGCATAACGTTAACTATATTTAGCATACCAAATTTTATCTCTTGCCCTATGGTTAACTGGATAACTCTCGAAAAAACATAGCTTAAAACGGATGCTGACTAGCTTTCACTCTCAAGCGATGAATTATATATGAACTGATACCTCCATTAGATTAATCCTAGACAACTTTGGAAATTTAAAACAGCATAGCTTCCTATTAAATGCTAGTGGATAGAAAAAGACCTCCGGATCTTCACCATACTAAGTTATTCACAACATTTTAAACCACTTTACCTACTGTAAGACTCCTTGTTCACAGAAACTCTGAACACAAGCTGCATAGCATCTGCTTATACAACATACAGGAAGAAACATCGATTTATCTCTAAAGAGACTCTTATGACACTATGACACAATCCTGCGACAATCGACTAAAACATATATCATAGATGATATTTTATTTATATATAGATCCTTTCTCCGTCACCATGTGGATATTTTAGATGAATAAAGGGGGGAGAGGCTAATTTGGGATACCTTCACTATATTGTTCTAAATTTAATGAACATGAAAAATTTTGAGCGCATCTCCTCCCAAAGGGTTTTAAGAAAATTTCTAGACGGTGGAGAAGATAGAAAAAGTAAAATTGTGGGGAACATTATAGTAGCTTATCCTCCTACAGCCATTGAGATATGTATTGCACGCATATATGAGTATTGGGGCCTGGAGGTCACTCACACCTCCAAATATCAGCTTCAGCATCATTAGAAATACTAAACCCGACCCAACCTCGCGGTGGGATGATACGATAAATGTTGTGCTCCTGCCAGACACGACGTCCATGGCTCGTATAAATCTGCTATCAGAAAAGTCACTAAACAAATATGATATTGTGGTCACTTTACTCATGTATAGAAGTGGATTTTTGGCTCTAAATTTGAACCGCTATATAATTTTATGTCTGAAGTAAAAAACAAAACAAATTAACTTGTTCCATAATAAATGCGAACTTTTTAAGACAAAACTAAGATTAAAAATGAGTTTAATTTATTTATTTAAACAAAATCTGCTTAATTATATACTATTGTTATTTTTAAATGTATGTAATGTCAAATTAGATATTTATATTTAAAAGTTTCTGGTCTTTTTAACAGCCTCTCATCTCCAAACCTTAAGGCTACAAAAATAAACATATATTTCTATAATATAATAAAATAATAAGGAGTAATTAATGAATTTCTTGATAATAAAACCAAAAATTAAGGCTAAAAAAATTTTCTCTTATGTTTACATGCTTAGGAAATTTTTTAACTTAAATATTTTAACATAACCTAACCTTATCTAAAGAGGCACCAATATTTATTTATCTTAACTTTTGCACTTTAATATCTTGTAAATAATTTTTCATATTCTCATCACAATTTTGTGTAATCAGCATGGCATACTCGATTCGCCTGACCAAGACGGGGTGCAGCATTCTGAGCAAAAATTGGTCATTTAAGTGTTACAATCCTTTCGATGGAAATGTTAGTAGGCGGGCTTCATCGAACGTGAAAGTTACTTTGATTGAGGTTAAATAGCAGCCCTCTTGGAGAACATGGATATAGCGCCACTATCCAAAATTAGTATACGGCCCCAGAGGCGTATATAGTGGTATTATATTAATATAAATCAGGAAGGAGAGCTAGCAAAGGTTACCCGGAATCATACTGCAGGTTTCACCGCCTTTGAAGCGGGTACTCTTCCAATTAATTGAAGTAGCAGATATCTGCCATGAATAGAGACCGTCATGCTTAAAAATAAAAGTGAATCTGGCGCTTATTCTGCTAAATTGAGGTGAAGTGGAATCAAAGGGTCGGTGTTTATGGCAATTATAGGCTTATCCCTTCTCTCATGACAGATTATCATACTAGCCTGACCGCAAAAGAACTGGTCGAAGTGAAAAACAGAAGGATATTCAAAATGGAAGTCAGTCTAGAAACAACGATTGTCTTGAACAACCCGACGGATTCCTTGACCGACATAAGGGTTTGCCGGAGATATGGATGTTAGTAATTTCTTCCATTGCACATCACTGTACTCGATCAACTCACCGCCGTGGTAGAACTCTAGCCCCAAGTGCATTATAAAATTAATCTACTGGGAATATGAATGCTGTGGTGAAGGTCTTCAAACACTTTATAAGAAAGTTTCACTTGTTCATCGGACCAGGGCTAGAAGAGTTTAAGGCGAGTAATTTAAGCAATTCTCGACCATTAATCTCCAGGTCTTTTACCAGTATAGTTAGACCTAGCACCAAAGCCTAACCCTGTACTTCTCCCAGAGTTATTCTCTATCATTCATCTATCCTATCATAGAAAAGACTAGGAAAACAATCTAAGATACGTTGAAATAATGCCGGGTGTAAAGCAGCTGATGCTGAATGTTCAAAAACAAATATTAATTCTATCGGGATAACAGAGTAATTAAAAAAAAGGAAGATAAAAAACTGCATAGGGTATAAATTACACACCCATCAATCCAAGCCTTATCGATTGGAGAGTAAGGACTCGTAAAACCAATGTACCACGGTAGGATTTGCATAAAAATCCGTAATGTCCTCTGATTACTCTCAACGAAACCCAACGATCATAAATAATAATAAATGGTGACTACATACCTGACACCTAAAAGTGGCATAAAGTATATATTTTCCCAGTCAAAGCAAACCATAAAAAATCACAGTAACTTCCAGCCTATAACCCTTAACGAAAATATCATTAAAAAATAGACCAAAATTATTCTGGTTGAGAATAGCTAACACAAAGTCCAGCATATTGGCGTTCGTAAAAAGCGATTCTAAGCTTTGCAATTACAATGGCCTGCGTTTCCAAACTTTTTCAAAGGTCATAGTTTTTACAAGTGATTTAGAATAACTTTTACATGCTGAATTTAACCAGCTAATTAGTATTATTTGGTCGGGTGTAGTTTCTAAGATATCTTCGATTTTTATTAGAAAGCTTTGTCACATCGAGGAATTAAAAACCATACATAACATATTTATTTCATCTTTCCAAGTCTAGATTTGCATTACAATAGATTGTACGAGTAAGAATATTCCAAATACGTGTTGTTACCTCTCCATAGAGGTTGCTCTTCCAGACCGAGTCAACATCACAGATCCTTTAAAAAAGACATATCATGCTGAATTTGGAGTGAAACTAGAGGGCCAGGATAAGCCATTTGCTCTTTATATTTTATCCGAAACATGTGCGAAAAATTTACGTGATTGGAGTAAAAAAAAGGAAGAGTACGCCATTTGGGTCCCAATGATTTGGAGGGAATGCAAAGATCACGTCGCTGAATGCTACCTCTGCATGACAAAGTTGAAAGTAATCAATCGCAAGAACAAGCACCATGTTCAGTACCCCATTTCTGTCCGGTATAAAGCTAGCCCCACATGGCCCCAATCTTCCTGCGCCTGAGCCTCATTTTCTCATGGGTTCTAGGTAAGACAGATTTCTCGACTCATCCAATCTCCCTCTTTCGTCCATGAGTTTGAGTATGCGAGCATTAATCCAAGGCATGTTATCAATGCGCATGCGCATTGGCTTTTCCGAGAACTCCTGCTCGTAATGCAGGTAAAGCAGGTAAAGAATAGAATCCAGCTGTTATACTGCCTCGTTCGAGTCGTTGATTATAGTGCCGTCACGCCAGTCGTATTCGGTAATCTACTCTCCGAACTTCCTGACCGACGAATCGAGCCTGGGCTGGATGCTTCGGCTGGTGGAGGCAGGTGGGCATTGGGGGCCGCCAGGATGCAATGGTGTTTGCCGATTTTGATGGCTGGCTGAATTTCAAATTGTTAATAACAGTCTAAATAAGTTCAAATTTGAACCAAAATTGGGTTTTGTTGAGTAGGCCCTTCAACAATGCATTTTAAATTCAGATCGAATCAAAGCTGTTCTGTGTTTAAATTAGTGTAGTCGCCCATCACTACAATACGCACAATGCTGTATTTTGAGCGCAATTCATCGTTAGTTGAAGTCAGGTGATCCAGTAGTGATGGATAGGTGCACTTGGTCTAGGATTAATTGTGCAGACAGCGATTATTGTATATAACGGGAGATATTTAGTCGAATGCCTATCCACACGCATTGAAGTTCTGGTGGTACGACGATGTTCAATTCTTTAATGAGCAATGATTCGTAAATATACATCGCCCTGCTTCCTCCGCGTGCAATCCTATCTTTCTGGTGCGTATATTTACTCGTTCAATAAGTTCTTCAAACACGTCCGTCAAACTTTGCCAGTAACTCATAAAAGGTTTGGGTATGTCAGTGAAAATGCACTTTCTTTGCTCCCACCTCGACTATTTTCCCGAGAATTTTTGAGACTTAAGTGACAAAAAGAGTAAGTACTTTTACCAAGATATCCGTGGATGGAGGAACGCTACCAAGATCGTTGGGAAGTCAACTTTCTAGATGATTATTGTCTGTACCAGAAAAGAGATTTAGTGTGTGCTAGTTACAATCGGAATTTCCCGAAGAGACCATTGATCCATTAATAGCTTTTTTGTATGCTGTATATGAATTTCTGGCATGTGCTTATATCTCTAAAACTTGATCTGATTAGAAAAACTAAACATTATTTTCGGATTCATCACGAAAAAACTGGCCAAAAATCAGGTATTAAGTATTAGACTTTGAAAACGAAAGCTCTATGTTATTCATAAATTTTAACATAAATTCCTCGAAATCGCAAAGGATATAAAATAAAGGGTTATATCTATTTTGTATGTGATTTTTTATGAGATACAGTCCTGGTTATTAGACCTGTAAATGGCCTTGATAATTAATTAAAGTTGGGATTAATTAAATTTATACTCAGTTGAAATCTTGTGCCTTCTTTTGGCCGGAATATCGGAAAGGGAATTAATGAAATTTTTAAAGTACTGAAAAGTTTGGAAAGTTTTAGAAATGAAAATCTTTCCATTTGACTCTGACAACACAACCATTATTAGATGAAAGTTAACTTTAACATGGTTCTATACTTTTTTGCAATGACCTGCTAGAAACTAGCGTGAGCATCAACTATATGATGCCCAACAGAAACATTTTCACGATAATTTACTATGCCTATCACGTTAATCTACCATGGCGTGATTGGTCTTGTTAATCTTTGTCTGAAATTCCTAGTATTTTATAAGTTAGAGTTATTTTAGAATTCGCATTTAAAGGTTATCACCCATCTCTCAAATCAGAGTTTGATTTTACTTATTTTTTCTTTATACTTCTCTTTTTTCGTAATTATATAAGCTATGAAATCATGTATGAAAGTGTAAATATTGAGGGAGGGGGATTATTTGCCGAAAGATAGCGCCTGTTTATAAAATACTACCATTTTTAATTGCTTGTTGAATGATGAAATCAGTGTATATACTCGTACATTACGGGGTCCCATGTTAAGTGTAGAAGATGATTTTTATTACTCTTCTTGCATTTCTGATATCACGTTCTTGTTCTTTGTTGCTGATTTTCTTTTCAGGTTATTTGTCTTTCATTTTTGTGATGCTGATTAAGTTTTCAAGAAAATAAAAGCATATTATTAACCACTTATTTACAAATGATACAGTTAATATCTCAAGCCTGGAAATTAAGTATAAACAGACCAAAATAGATAGGAAAGAGACAAAGAAGAATAACTAGAAAGAAAAAAGAGTAAAAAGTTTAACGACATACACTTCATTACGTAAAATATCTAGTATACACCAGAAACTATTAGAAACCTCACCCTCGTTTTAAGTTTGTAATACACCGTAGAGGAGTCTTTCGTGTATCAGGGCCAAATGTGACGTAGCTCTTACCTGAAAGAGTGCATCATCTCCCAACCTTAACTCCTGCAGAAGCTGGCTCTTCCTTCTCAAAATCCCTTAGGAGAAATTTGAGGCTACATATCTTCAAGCTTTTTTCCCTTCCTCCATCTTTACCAGTTTTATAGGCATATCTCCTTATAAACCATTTGCCAGAGATATCCTCGTTTTGTTTTGGTCTAATTTAAAAAAAAGAAAGTACGTAAAATAATTAATGCACTCAAATATGGAGAATGAACAAAAACCTCCATGAAAATAAAGTCTATCAATTATTATAAATCCAAATGCTTATGGAAATTTACAAACAGTATCTAGATATTGGTTGGTAAACTCAGTTCACTCAACCGAGTGAGCGATCATTAAGCTTTGGGTTCCTAATTTTTAGGCCTTTGATATAGTTGATGCTATAAGGGATTTTTAAAAATTCTAAATACCTTTCAACTAAATAATTCCTGCACAAAGGACACATAAAATGACAACTTTCTACTATTTTATACATATATAACGAGCTGGAACAACTAAAAACTAAATTATACAAAAACCATCCCTCCCTAGTATTGTCTGGAGTTATCTTAGCTCCTGTGATATAAATAAGAGATTTCTTGTATCAAATATTTGGTTTATACTGTTTTCAAGTTCAGCACGAAGGGCACGGCTCCGCATGTTTTGTTGAACAGTAGTAGTACTTATGAAACCACCATGAACCATAGGATATAGGTTCACTTTTTGTAATAGTCATAGAATGGGCAACACTTTAACGTAAACAAAGATCTATAATATGCAAAGCACTATTATGAAATGCAAACCTGAGTAGAAGATTGAGAATTTTGACAGGAAAGAATTTGCACTAATGAGGAATTGCTCAATTCTTGCAAACAATTTCTTAATTAAAACTCAGTTCCGCTCCGCTCAATATTGATTCTACTCTTCTCCCTAAATATTTTGTTTAAAAAAAAATCCAAGTACCTTTAACTAATTTAAAGTTTTATCACCGCTCAAGACTAGGCAAAATTATGCTCACGAATTATTTTCTATCATTTGAAAGCTTCTTGTTAAAGATTCCTTACTAAAAGTCCTTGACTGTAGATACTCTCCGGAAAATACAAATGGTATTTTCATGTTGCATTTTTAAATTCTTTTATGTTTTATAATTTTATCTAAATTTTCTTGCATATAATTTGATAACGTTCATAGACATTTTTACACTTGGCATTATGGATAGGATTATATTTTACTGTTGGTTTCATACATAATTATAGTTCTTTGTCTAGAATGGACTCTCGACGATATACCATATATAACTATTAGTTGAGGGAACTTCTTTAATTATCTTTAGAGTGCGTAAATGTCTGGCGGGCCGATATTATGTATCTTCGATATGCTAAAGAAGTGGAACTGAGCTAAAGGATAATAATATTGCTATCATTAATAAAATAGAGTTTTATTAATAATAACTATCAACAATACACAAAACGGAAAATATTGACATAAACAGAGATTGGAAAGGGTCGTGGGGGCTCGGGCTAATCCGAGAATTAAAGGATTTTAAAAGGTAAAACAAATATAGAGTTAAAGGGATGGGATGGTTCGCTAAACCATTTAAAGCACAGGATAAAATTGACAAAAGGGTTAAGTACTCAAAGGTGACGTTTGGCTTACGTAACTTTATAATAGTGGTGCAGTGGAAGGCGATGTGAAGGAATTTTCAGGCCGCTGGCGAGTTCCAGCCGAAGGGGGGGGATAAGATGATCCTGACGTGGCGTCTTGGGAATGAGAACCGTTTCTCGACGAACGGCTTGAAGAACAATGGCTGTTCTACGTTGGTCTCTTCCGAACAACAGGGTGGGGGGGGGGGGGGGGTGAGAACCGCCTCTTTTCTCTTGGCTCAAGAACAATGGCTGTTCTAATGTTGTTCTCTTCTGAACAACAAGGTGGAAGGGTGAGAACCGTTTCCTGGCGAACGGACTCAAAAGAACAATGGCTGTTCTACGTTGTTCTCTTCTAAACAACGGGAGAAGGGTGAGAACCATTTCTTGTCAACGGGGCTCGAACGAACAATGGCTGTTCTAATGTTGTTCTCTTTCTGAACAACGAGGGGAAAGCCTTGAGGATTTAGAGTCACCAAAGGCTCGACCCTTGGCACTCAAGGGATATTGTCCTCCTTCTGGACAAGTAAAGGTGAATCTCGAGGTCGAGGTCCCTTGGCGCTCAAAGTGAAAGAGGGTCGTGGTGATGTTTCGCGACGAAGATCTGGATCTCCAATCTGATCTTAGTGGTAAAGTTTCCATCTAAATAGTCGAGACACTCCCTTGGCGTGGAAGACAAAGGAGTGGGAGCTTCGAGGGAATGCACAGCCGAGCCTCGGAACAATGATTTATCTGCCCATAAGCCTGACTCAATCTGGCAAGGTTGGCGTATGGGGGCGAACGGGGGGACGATAACCTCCTTGTTTAAACATTGACATCCGGTGGCTGCGATAAGGCGCCAAGCTTCGAAGCGAAGATGCACGTGGGAGCATCGTGGTTTGAAATAATATGTGATAGGGGTTGAAACTAACGCTGCCTCAACCCGTTCTATCACACTCCTCCATTCCGTGAGAAGTTGTCACTTCGAAAAAAATGAAAGAAGGGACAACGATAGAGTTATGTTGTGGGGAACTCGTTTACTTGTACCAACCGTACCTTCCTGCACCTAACTAGTATTATCTTAATACATATGATTATTTTGATCTTTTGATTATAAGGGAAAATAAACTTTAATACAAACTTAATAATAAAAAAAAGTCATGAAACAATGAAATGATATAAATATAGTACATATGGGACAAAATAATTTATACGTAATTAATGGGTACAAATATATATACATACAAAAAAAAAAATAAACATTAAGCGTTACAAAATTCAGACATATACATTAACTAATTATAATACAAGAGAATCTAATTTAGGTCGTACAAGACGGTATATACCTACATGGAGATATTAATTCTATGAATACAATTACTCTACGCTATTCGGTAACGCATTCCTACTGAGTGCGTCAGCGACCTGGTTATCGAAACCTTTTATATAATTTATTTTAAATTGATACTCTTGCAAGAGTAAACTCCAGCGTATGATACGGCCGTTGGAGTGTCGCACATTCCTAATATAGGCTAACGGACGGTGGTCGGTTTCTTTCTGAAATTCTTTACCTATCAAGTACATCTTGAATTTGTCTATCACCCAGATAATTGATAGAGCTTCCTTTTCTATAATGGCATATCTCTTTTCGCGCGGTAATAATTGACGACTAGCATATGAAACTGGATGACTCGTTCCGTCATCCTCGTATTGAAGGAGTACACCTCCAATGCCCTTGTTGGACGCGTCGGTCTTAATCCCAAAGGATTTTTCCGCGTTGTGCAACTCTAAAATGGGGGCAGAAATGACCTTACTCTTAATCTAATTAAAATGGGAAATAGCGACATCGTTCCAACGTAGACGATCGGGTAAATTCTTTTTTAAAAGGGAGCTGAGGGAGGCCGAAATCGCAGCGAAATTCGGAACGAATTGCCGATAGTACGAAGCTGATCCTAGGAATGATCTTACTTGCTTCTTTGTAATCGGGAGGGGCATGTCGGCGATTGCCTTAATCTTATCCTCTTGGGGACCCAACTGGCTTTGTCCTATTTTGAAACCCAAATATTTGATGGTTTCGTGGGCAAAATGGCATTTGCTGGGGCCAATGGTGAGGCCCTTTTCGCGCAGTCGCTCGAAGAGAGCTAATAGGGTGGTTAAATGGTAACTCCATTCGCGAGTAGCGACGTAGACATTATCAAAGTAAAAGGATACGTTTGGAAGTTCATCTAACAACCTTCTCATGAGACGGTTATAGTTGCTACAAGCAGTGACGAGGCCAAAAGGAAGGCGCTTGAATTGCATAAGGCCTTTTTCCGTTGCAAAGGCGGTATATGCTTTCACCTCAGGCCGGAGGGGGATTTGATAATACGCCTTGCACAAATCGAGTTCTGAGATGAACTTGGCGTTTTCGAAAAGGTAGAGGTTTTGGTCTACCAACGGGATGGGCTCGGCGTCAAACACAGTTACCGAATTTAACTTCCGGAAGTCGATGCACATCCGATAAGAGCCATCAGGTTTCTTGACCATGACGATTGGGGAACAATAACTAGAGGTGGAAGGCTCTATGATGTCTAAACTAATTAAATTATCAACTTCGGCGTTAAAGGCTTAGCCTTAATTAATCGGCATGGGATAGGGTTTTGAACGGACGGGTTCTAAGGTTGTTAATTTGATATCATGCTCGAAACTAATAGCGCACCCAGGCTTCTCCGAAATAACGTCGTCGAACTGACATAATAGATCTTGTAGCTGACTCTTTTGATGTGGTGTAAGATGCGCGTCAATATCCAGGTCAGAGGGTTCAAAAGGCTCGCTTGGTAGGGAAGAAAGAGGGTAATCGGCATCAGGTTGGATGCACACTGTCTGGATTACATTAAGAGCCTCCACGGCGTAATCCTCTTTAAGCGCCGATGCTTCGTCCAGTGCTACGAAGGTATCTCCATGGGCGCACCGGTGGTACTTTTTCAATAAGTTGACGTGATAGAGCTTATCGCCTGCTGGGGTACCAATGAGGTAATCTACCGGTCCTCGTGCCTCGCGGACCGAGTACGGACCTTTCCATTAGCTCAGTAATTTATTACTGGCTGTGGGAAGGAGCAGGAGTACTTCATGACCGGGCTTAAATTTACGATCTTTGGACCTGACATCAAAATAGGTTTTGTATTTCTCCAAATTGACATCGGCATTTTTATAGGCGATGTTTGCGCATTTCTCGAGCCTCTGGCGTAGGTCCAAGACATAGGCGTAAGATGACTGGAGTTCTTGATCCAGTTGGGGCTTAATTAACAACTCTTTTTAAATACTGAGTGGCCCGCGTACATTACGTCCATAAAGGAGCTCGAACGGGGTGAAGCCTAATGTACGGTGGGGAATTTCCCGATAGGCGAATAGGGCGACGGGGAGATATCGGTGCCATTCGCGGGGCTGCTCGGCACAGATCTTTTTAATAATGGATTTTAAATTTCCATTTAATTTCTCGCACATCTCGTTTGTCTGTGGCCGGAAGGGGGTGGTAAAAAGGGGCTTTACCATGAGCAGATTCCCTACGTACTCCATCAACTCAGAGGTAAATTGTCGGCCTCTATCGGAGAGTATTTCCTTGGGGACGCCTACCCTTGAAAAGATGGAAATGAGGGCCTCGGCGCAAGAAATACTGTCGATTCGGCGAAGGGGGACAGCCTCGGGAAAACGGGTAGCAAAGTCTACCAAGGTGAAAATGTATCTGCGCCCTTCGCTCGAAGGGGGGTGGATAGGGACAACCAGGTCGATGGCCACTCTGGAGAAGGTTTCAGTGATGACTGGTCCCCTTTGTAAGGGAGAAGGTTTGACCCGCCCCTTAGCGGACGTCTTCTGACACACATCGCACGATCGACAGTGCTTTAAGATTTCAGCTGCAGCACCCGGCCAATAAAAATATTTAAAAAGGCACTGGCCCGTTTTAGTGTGACTAAAATGACCGGAAAAAATGCTGTCATGAGCCACTTTGAGCACTATATGGACATGGGATCGTGGAAGGCATAGGACAGTAGTAACAGTGTTATTACTTTCCTCGGCGGATCGATAAAGTAAGCCACCTTCCTCCAGGTACCGGATGACTTTGGGTCCACGGACATTCTCCGTGTCCTGGTTTGGGGCCTTATCCCATGAGGGGGGTTAGTGCTTCACACTCCTTTTGTGCCGTCCTAAAGTCCTGGTTAAGGATCTCCGAGAATTCGGACGATATCGGGGTTCTGAGGGGCGCGGACTCCTGGGCTCTTTTCTTAGCTCGACTTCGAGTAAGGGCAGCCTGGTACACAGGGTCGGAGCTTACTTGAGGGCTCTGTCCTATAAGTACAGAAAAGAATTTTATTGGTGCTAAAATGACTTCAGCCCAGCCATCATAATATTGACACTGCAGGTAACATCTAACAACATGGAATCGGTTCGCCCGCCCAAGGTAGTCATGTACCACCGCAAATATTTCGTGGTTAGGGTCCACTGGGGGGAGGAGTTCGTCGGACACGATGAAACACGTACATCCTGTGTCCCTGACGAGAGTCGATACTCGGCAGCCGTTCACGCCGCCTACCTCAAATTTCAAAGTTCCCGATGAACTTTTATCAAAAATTAAATTCACCTGGTGGCCTGACGGAGGGGGAGAAGTTTCTGCTTGGGTCTGCACCACCGGGGGAGCCGGGGTTGCACTAATCTGGTGAACTTGGTGGGCTGGTCCGCTTTTAAGCCTAGAATTTTGGGGGCAATTCCAGCTCATGTGGTTTTCTACACCACAGGTGAAGCATATGATTGGTCGCTTCGGGAAGAGAAATGGAGGAGAAATCTTAACGGGAGGTTTGGAATCTCGTTGTTGGTTTTGGGGAAAGAAGTTTTGGGGTTTTACGGGGCTCAGAAACTTCGTCGGCTTTTCTGTGAAGGGGCGCGAATCCTTCCTTCTTTCCTTGTAGGGGGATTGGTGAGAAGTTCGATTCTCCTTTGGGTATAAATTATGGCTTGCGGCATAGACATCCGCTTCTTCGGTACATTCTTTAAAGGTTTGGCACCGACGATCCTTGACGAACGCGCGGATCTCCTTCGGGAGAGACGCCAAAAATTGATCTCGCAACACGAAGTCTGTTAAGGACTCGTAGTTCGGATCAACCTTTGAGGATTCTAACCAAAATTTAAAATTCCTCTGAAGAATGTATCCAAATTGACGGAACGTCTGTCCTGGTTTAATACGACCTCCTTGAAATTCTTGGCGGTAGAAATCGGGAGTCATATTATGAGCGGCCAATAACTCAGCTTTTAAGGTGCTGTAGTTAATTGTACACTCAGATGGTGAAGATATAAAAATTTCACGCAATTTGCAATTTAACAGGGCCAGTAATCTGGCTACACCTTCAACCTCCAGATCCATCTTATGGATTTCGAGGATCTTTTCGAAGTGGGCTAAAAATGCTCCGAAATCCTCTCCATCCTTGAAATTGGGGAGCTTTAGGGAGAGATTGGAGGGGGCTTCAGAACGAAAACTAGCGGACTGTATCTCTGCTTCAACACGAGCTAATTCAATCTGATGGTAAAGCTCAGCTTGTCTTCTCTGTTCCTCTCTTTCTTCTCGTTGAAATTCTCTTTCTCTTTCTTCTCGTTGGATTTCTCTTTCTCTTCCTTCTTGTTGGATTACTCTTTCTCTCTCTTGTTCTTCTCGTTGTACTTCTCTTTTACGTTCTTCTCGTTGTATTTCTCTTTCTTTCTCTTTTCTTTGCTCCTCTTGAACGTACACAATTAGTTCTTTTCCGGAGAGTCCCAAGGATTCTCCTTGCGCTTTAAAGATTTCGAACTAAGTCATCTTTGCACTTAGAGCACACTAGTCAACCAACTAAAATTCCTTGCAACAAGAATTTTGCCTCTAGAAAATTAGCCTACCTAAATATGGGCACTGACCTATTCGTACTTGGTTTCTCGATCTAAATAACTAATGACTAAAATCACAAAAAAAAGCACAACAAATTATTATAACAGTTCCTTGAGCTACTCCAGCTTCTTAAGTTTCAAAAATGGGGATAGCAATCGTTAAAACAAAAGGAAACTACTATACTCTATTATTATAACGAATAACACTATGCTTTACTCGACTGAGCCCAGTATTTGCAAAGATATAGTGTTAAACCTTACACATCTGATACCAAATTTAAATAGTATATATATATATATATATATATATATATATATATATATATATATATATATGTCGTAGAATGGACTCTCGACGATATACCATATATATCTATTCGTTGAGGGAACTTCTTTAATTATCTTTAGAGTGCGTAAATGTCTGGCGGGCCGATATTATGTATCTTCGATATGCTTAAGAAGTGGAACTGAGCTAAAGGATAATAATATTGCTATCATTAATAAATTAGAGTTTTATTAATAATAACTATCAACAATACACAAAACGGAAAATATTGACATAAACAGAGATTGGAAAGGGTCGTGGGGGCTCGGGCTAATCCAAGGATTAAAGGATTTAAAAAGGTTAAACAAATATAGAGTTAAAGGGATGGGATGGTTCTCTAAACCATTTAAAGCACAGGATAGAATTGACAAAAGGGTTAAGTACTCAAAGGTGACGTTTGGCTTATTTTGACTTTATACTAGTGGTGCAGTGGAAGGCGACGTCAAGGAATTTTCGGTCCGCTGGCGAGTTCCAGCCGAAGGGGGGGGGAGATAAGATGATCCTGACGTCGGAATGAGAACTGTTTCTCGACGAACGGCTTGAAGAACAATGGCTGTTCTACGTTGTTCTCTTCCGAACAACAGGGGTGGGGGGGGAGAACCGCCTCTTGTCTACGGGCTCAAGAACAATGGCTGTTCTAATGTTGTTCTCTTCTGAACAACAAGGGGGAAGGGTGAGAACCGTTTCCTGGCGAACGGACTCAAAAGAACAATGGCTGTTCTACGTTGTTCTCTTCTGAACAACGGGGGAAGGGTGAGAACCATTTCTTGTCAACAGGGCTCGAACGAACAATGGCTGTTCTAATGTTGTTCTTTTCCTGAACAACGAGGGGAAAGCCTTGAGGACTTAGAGTCACCAAAGGCTCGACCCTTGGCACTCAAGGGATATTGTCCTCCTTCTGGACAAGTGATGGTGAATCTCGAGGTCGAGGTCCCTTGGCGCACAAAGTGAGAGAGGGTCGTGGTGATGTTTCGCGACGAAGATCTGGATCTCCAATCTGATCTTAGGGGTAAAGTTTCCATCTAAATAGTCGAGACACTCACTTGGCGTGGGAGACAATGGAGTGGGAGCTTCGAGAGAATGCACAGCCGAGCCTGGGAACAATGCTTTATCTGCCCATAAGCCTAACTCAATCTGGCGAGGTCGGCGTACGGGGGCGAACGAGAGTAAGATGACCTCCTTGTTTAAACATTGACATCCGGTGGCTGCGATAAGGCGCCAAGCTTCGAAGCGAAGAGGCACGTGGGAGCATCGTGGTTTGAAATAATATGTGATAGGGGTTGAAACTAACGCTGCCTCAACCCGTTCTATTACATTCTTAAATATTTACTTTTTAGAATTTTGTTTCTGAACTGTTTTAAAGACCTTAGTGTTTTCTTTGTTTTTTTGTATTAATTGAAAAAAATCTGAATTTCTTGTGCCTTAATACATAAAGAGAGCTAAGAGGGTTGGAAAATTTCTTTAATAAACAATAAATTTGGAAATAGAGTTTGCTCTTTTCTATCCTCCATTACGATTTTTGGTTATTTACTACACTATCTTTTTCTTTATTTTAGCTGAATGTTAGATTTTATAAATTCAGTTATTCTTTTTAAACATTTTGCTCAAATACAGTGTTTTTTATGTTTAAACATAAATTAAATCTCTTATCTAAAAATTAGAGTCAACTTTTATAGGCGCTCCGATGATACCATCCATTTAACCAGACACAGACGCAAATCTTGCTAAAGCTTAGACGAGTAAGAAGACGGATTTAAATTTCAGGAAGCTAAGCCACATCGGGCGTGGTTAGTGACCAGATAAATTCTATTTTAGGGCGGCTTTCCATAGGATGATGTAAGAGTTAGATACATGTGGTTCGGAACCCACGTTATTTAGTACGTACACATTGAGAAATAAAGACATCTATATTCGTCAAGATCGCTGTGAAAATCTCTAACCTTAAAAAAAACACTCAACCATCAGAACATATGACTTTGTGAAAGTATGACAGAAAATATATTAATATTAAGTAAAAATATAAGAAAAGAGAAATTCCTAAACTTTGTAGTGTTCCCTTTTCTTTCCTCATTTTTGTAATTTATTCAAAACAATAATAATTAATAAATAGAATGAAAATGTTTCTTTCTTTCGAATTCGAAATATATCTTGTCATGTTTGCAATAATAAAGAAACGGGCCAATGACGTCGCCACTTCACCCTACAGGGGGAGTTGTGCTTGGCTATTAAGATTAAAAATTAAAATCTTAAGTAAAAGCAGCCAGGGTCAATTTTTTATAAATTTTCTAAACTTGCCAATTATAATAATTTCAAAAAGAAACTCTAAACTAAATTTTCCTCATTTCAAAATACGACATGCTAAAATATAGAAATAGGAGAGATATAAAAATAAAATTTATGAACTTGACCATTTGTAATTCTTTCGGTTTTCAAAAAATCACAAAATTTCGATACTTATATTTATTTCTGCATTTCAACATTTTTTTTTATATTATAAATGAATTATTAGAAATAACTTGCTAACAAAAACATAATTCATAACCGAACTAAGATGAAATTATTATTCAAATACTCAAAGAAATCGCCTTCTTAAATTATAGAGTTAGTGATGATGATGATGATGATCATAAAGATTTCCAAGGCATTTAAAGATATGACTGAATCTTTGTAAGAGTAAATAGACAGTAGTTATGAAGTTGAAAACTTAAAATTCACAGCAGTAACACTCTTTCAAAAGTAAAGTTATTATTTTTTATTGAAGGCAATTATGTTCCAAAGGGAGGGTGAATCATTTGTAGTTTAAGAAGTTTAGTTTGTTTGTTTTGTTTCCTGAACTTTGATATTTTCTTCTCTACTTTTTTTGCGCAGGTCTAAATTTGTGTATTTGAATGGCAGTGTGATGTGAACCCATTTCTTCACTGTGAGAGCGGGATGTCCATGTTACAAAAGAATCTATCTAAGTGGCGGATAAATCAAAATATAAATTGGACCAAATCGAATTTTAAGAGAAAATTTGTAATGAAATTGAAATATCCTCCTATTTCAGTAAACTTAATGCCACCTATTTTCAAAGTAGAAATATTGCCTTTATTTGACTAGTCGGGTTAGAAATAATAAACTGAATTCATGCTAAACTATTAACTAGAAACTCTATGATGAATCTGCAATTTACTGTCATTTATGAATCATACTGTTGAAACAGTTTGCTCAGTATTAATGCTCTTTCATAAATTATCCATTGCGAATATATAAATTGAGCCTTTTGCCTTAAAATTGCGGCAAGAAACTGAAAATTGAGCTAAAGGTTTGTTTTAGCGATGAATCGCACTGCGTTTTGAACAAATTCGGCTGAAACAGGTTTATCATTTTTTTATAGATTCGGTACAAATTTTGGGAGAAAACATCCATCCGTCAAAAACTTTGGAAGAATCTATGTAAGCATGGGATATATTTGAAAAATGCCGATGCGTTGACGGACAAAGGATAGTTCTCTTGGTTTAAACAAAAGACATTTATAGTCTTCTCTTCTCATATATATATATATATATATATATATATATATATATATATATATATGCAAGTTTTAAGTAAAATCAGTTCCAACTGAGTTTTAATTAAATTTCTCCTTTTATTCTCTTATTTTTTGTTATGCTTCTTTGAATAATTTATATAATCTGAGTGGAAATGTTTTACACTGTTTAGACATTTTAAAATTGTACGTTCATATACAAACGGTAATCTTTTGTTTAAAGATTATAACTACATACACGTAAAATGTCGTAGAATTCGGATATAAAAAATTGGATAAAGAATGGGGGCAAAGTTCTAATGTGGACACCTAAGTGATGAGATTTTATTTTGACTAACTATTTAACCAGTTAAGAAATTTAAAGTATTTATATAGACTTCTGCTGGCCATTAAGCCGTAGGCTCTCTTTTTGGATTAAGCTATCTTTCCTGATGTGTAGGCTAGTGCAGGCAGCTCTCCGTTTTTTATGATAATATTCACTAAAAGCTTTATGGATAGATGGATTACGTGTTGCATTAAATAGTGATTATTGAGGGCACGGTTTTGAAAATGTTTATCTTGTATACTCACCATGCATTTGCAAAATTTCAAGTTAAGCACGTGGTAAATAATTAAAAGATGTCTATAGTTCTTAAGGGATGCATTCATCATTTTAGCTGGCTTGATTTTAAATTTATGATCATATTTTGGCTGATATTGTAAATTTTGAAAATTCCATGGCTTCTATTTTTCAATCCCTAGTTTTATTATTGTGCACAAATCCTAATTAGGTTCAAATCCGGCGAATACCAATGCCAAAGTTACAATTTTTCATGTTATTTTCAGGAAAAAAATTGATATTGCTGTATCTTTGCGGCAAGGTGCGTAATTATGCTGCGAAAATGGCATCATAAAGCACGTTTTTGTACCTTTTGATTTCATACCAGTGCTTTAGGGCATACTTATTAGGTACCTATTTATCTTAGATCAGAAGCAGACGCAGACATAAAAACTACCCTGATGGTTCACAAATTGACCAATATATGGCTATTAAGAGCGATCCCCCTCCCCCTTTTTTCTCTTAACGAAGTATCAACCAGAAGTTCCAAACAAGCTAAAGGGAGTTTCATCAGAGAATATCAGTATAGCTTAAAGGGTGAGCCTATCTGTAAAGTTCTTTGTGATGAAATAAACTTTCTTTGCACTGCTTCTTGACTTGAAGGCTTTCTTCGAAAAGTCGTCTCCTCACTGCGCTCATAAGCGCTCCCAAGTGCTTCTTTTCAATCATGAGCATGCTTGGCAGTTGAGTCAAGCCGATTCTTTACCGAGACCTTTCCAGGAGGCGATACTAGCGTTCAGTTGCAGTTCCTTGGCGTTCAGTAGGCTTCTTCAATAGAAGATAACCAGTAATTAAACTAATTAATGATCCTCAAGCTGGTGCTCCTTGATGCAACTATTTACAATCATTTCAATTCTAGAATCGAAAAAGATTCAAACATTTTTTTTCAAATAAAGTATTACGAAATAGAATATAATTACACATAATTATTCATTAAAACTCTTATCTATTATCTTTTTATCTTTTTTATCGAATAGCAAAAATCCATGAACTGAAACTCAGCTCCTGGAGGCTGTCTTATATATGTTGGTGTAAATGAATTTCTACATATATATATATATATATATATATATATATATATATACCTATCATAAAATGTTTTATTCAAACTAAGCATTAATTTATAATTTTATATTAAATATTAAATATTATCTAATCCTCAGGATTTTTCGTATACTAGCCTTCTCCTTTAAGTGAACTCGTGAATAAGTTGTGCGAAGTTCATTAGAAACTTGAGGTTTGATTTTAATGAACGTATTTGTAAATTAATATACTTTTACTAATATTTTCTTAAACTGATGCGTTTCGATACGGCACATATCATCTTTACGGGCAAAGTGGACAAACTTACAACTAATGGCTTTAAATAATGCAATATGTTGTTCCACACTTACAAATCAACAATAATTGGAAGTGTGTAAGAGAACTAAATCCGCAGGGAGGTGAGGGATATGTCAATAGTAGGAAACGTCCGGCTGCCGGGCAGTTGGAATAACTTAAGCTCCTCTCTTAAGGTGATTACTAGTTTCGGGCGAATAGGTCAAGCTTGCCCTGTTGATCAATTTTGTCCTCTTGCACATGGAACTATCTCGTTGGAATAGAATTCAATGCATTACCTTGGTTACTTTTCCTCAATATATATAGGTTCTAGAAAGAATACTTGACGTCGATTTGGGGTAGTCTAAACTTTTTCTATTTTACTCCAGCATTTTTAGGCAGAAAAGTAGACTACCAAATCACAAAGTTTTTCTTATCTTCCTCCTTTTTGTTCAAATTCTTTATTTTTCTCGACATATTTTCTCGAATTTATTTATTTGGAGTCCTGAATGCATATATTGAAAATTTATTCTTTATTATTTTGTATATTTCTCAACGACATGAATAATATTATTTTTTACCTGCGCAGTGGTTTCTTAATCCGTGAGGTAGATTTATTTTGTTTTATAAACAAAAGAGGAAAAAAATTACCCTAGAGAATTTGATGGGTATATGGCCGAGTATGTATGTACGTTTGTTCCGTACATGAATAACTCCAATCCACTTTTCTCTAAGGATGCTTTATTTATTTACTTTTGATTCTTTAACCTGGGAGGTATTGTAATATTATATATCTATTGCCATTTGCAACGTTTCCAGTAATTAATTAAACAACTAGGGCACAAATATACTTTTAATTACATACAAAAATGAAATTTTAAAACTTTAAATATACTAATGCTATAATAAGAGGATCTAAATAAAAATAATGCTGCCAATGAGTACTACGCGATGGTTGACGCAAATATTCACTTTAGTATGGAATGGTAACTAACGAAAATGAATAAGTTTTGGATTCCTTTTACCTTTAACTAAGAGGGAGTCTGGCGTTGGATGACCTTGAACGAGAACGTCTGTGATGAGATGATTCGAGACTTGAGGCTGAGTCGAAAAACAGCTTCCCGTCTCTCTAAGCTAAGGCGACGCTGGTTAAAGGTTATTCCGAGGTAAGTGGGGATCGTGGCGATGCTTCTTCACTTGAAGATATAAGCGAGGGGATTGGGGATCTACAGTTATTCCAATCCCTGGGTAACACTTGCGGGCTTCTCGATGATGAGACTTGACAAGAGGTAAATACTGTACCTAGTGGAACTTCAAATTTGTATTCCTCAATGGTGAGGGATATCTCTGTATTATTCGGAAAGCTAAGATATTGGGTTTCTCTGAACTAGATTGGTATGAGAGTAATTCTCAATACCGCTTGTCTACTCTTCGATGTGAGCAAAGGAACAGCCTTGGGAAGGAAAATCCCTCTCGGTTCCACATTCTTTTTGATTCGGGGTCTGTCTCCGGGACCCGTCTCTTCTCCAGATTGCTAATCTGATTTTTCTTTTCATTTCTTCAGATCGAGCTATATATACGAGAGGCGGTCAATAAGTTTTGCAATTCGGATATAAGGAAACGAGATATGAGGAAAAGTGTTTTATTCTTTTTTAAAATAACTACCCTCGACTTCAATGCACTTGCGCCACTTGTCCGTGAGGCTTCGAATTCCCGACAACCAGTAATCTCACGACTGCTGTTCAATCCACTCCTGGACGGCGAGCTGGATATCTTCATCGTGCCCAAACCAGCGTCCACGCAGTGCAGCCTTGAGTTGGGGAAATAAAAAGTAGTCGCTATGAGCCAGATCTGGTCTTTAGAGGGGGATGGATGAGTTCCTCGAATCCGCACTCGCGCAGGGCAGCTTGTGCATCTCTGGCCTTGTGGACTTTCACAACGTTGAAGTAGATAATGGGGCATGTGGTTTCTAGGGACCCAACGGGCAGAGACTTTGGTCATGGCAAATTGTCGTAGATGATGTTAATAACACTTCCATGTTTTCTTCCAAGTTTTCGATTGATTTCTTCGTCCTTCACCAGTCGATTTCCGAGGATCATCCTCTCCACACGAGCCACATTGTTCTCGTTGGTCACGTCTGGTGGGCGTCATGGACGAGGGTCATCTTCAAGGGAACTCCCAATTCCAGCGAGCAATGGTTGCATAGGAAGGGGGGGTGTCGGTGTCCACTGCAACCATGCGTTCATGGATCTCTTTTGCTTTCTTTCCTTCCTTGGTCAAAAATTTGATCAGTGCGCGGTGCTCAACTTTTCTTCATTGTTAAAAAAATTGTGACTGACGATCTGCGATCAGCTACTTCTTCTTAAATAAACGAGGCAGTAGCGTGCGGCTGCAGTTCCTGACTTGTCATAACTTGTTTTAACACTCCCACAAACAGCTATTCCTTTTCCTCTGTTTTGCCCTGCCGATTCGCAAAACTTATTGACCACCCCTCTTACGTCAATTATTCCTAGGGGAGGGAAGGGGAAATGAGGGCTTACCTTTAAGCCTCTTTCCTAGAGCATCACTTTTCAACGTTCTAACCATTTGACCTTCTTGTTTACGTCGGAGATAGTGAAATTTCGTCTATTTGGCGAAAATAGACATAACCAATAGGAGGGGACAGTGAGCTTGTTCATAGATTTATATTCTGAAGGCTCTACCCCCCTCCTTTGTTTATATTAACGGACTACAAATCTGCTGGTGGTACTACTTCTTTGCGAGCAATCTCGAGGATTTTCTGGGACAGAGTGGCACAAAGGGGAGGGGGTGGGGTGTAAAGTATGGGGGCATGTGGAACGTAACTGTTGACGCTGTGTAAACAAACTAGCGTCTGTTTGTCCTCGTGATATTGTTTTTCCAACATATGGTAAATAGCTCATTTATAGAGAACACAAAAAAATTAAACAAATTGAATATGTGTGAAAAACACTATGGGATCTATACAATGGCGGACACATTTAACGTTTTGGGATACATCATCAAGCTCCTACAGAGAAAGATCTCAATGAATGGATTTAGGATCTTATTTGCTTTGATATGAACAAATGAAACGGACCTTTTGTATCAAATTTCAACATTGGCTGATAATTGTGAGATGTCATTTTATATATTCTTTCATCACTGTTGTTGATATTTTGTAACACTTGATTTTATTTTCAATTTTTCAGCTTGCGCGAATGAATTCTTAAAAAAAAAATTAATTCTTGTTCATTTTCATTTCCTTCCATTCTTCGATTTTACTACCGATTGAACATATTGTATCTGTTCTACATATTTGCAATAGATATTTCCATCAGCATCGAGAGCTGAAGCTTATTTCTTCTTTATTGATGACTGGTGCAGAGAATTGGTCAAATTATTCATCTCTGTCAGATGTTCTATGTAGGTTTTCTTGGATTACTGTTTACGGCAAACTACTTACTAATTTAAGTATTAGTGTTATTGATACAAATTGGGATATTTCAAAATCTAACGCGAATCTTCTCTCCCTAGTCTGTGATTTTTCTAAGTTAAAAGAGAATCTCTGGTAGTAAATTTCCGTTACTAGCTAAATGATTGGCGTTAGCGCTCAAACTACCTGCCATTATTTGAAGTGATAATGGTCACACATATTTACAACTGCTAATGCACCAATCTATAAAAAATTAAAGCCTGGGTTATCTCAATAAGTACATAAAGTCTACAATGATTATACTAAGGTTTTATGTACAGTTTGACTGTTTGTTAAACGCTGTCGAAAATATCGCGTTAGAAATTATCACGTATAATTTATTTTATTTAATCTTAATGAATACAGTAAGTGGTGAGTAATTTTTAACCTAATTACATTGTTCGCCTTACTAAAGTGTTGATATTTACAGTTAAATAATCTAAAGTTCATGTTAAAGACTTGAATGATTTTAGGTTGCTCTTTGGTATGCGGGTGTTTTGCTAGTTCACCACCTCCTCCTGGCAGAAATTCTTCTCGTCTGAGAAGAATAGAAGCAGGCCAAGCTTGAAGAATGATTTACTTTGTTCATAAGCTTAGCATCAGTTTATTTCTACTTTTTTTCATCTTTTCGATAGAGACTGACACGTTTCCATCTTTTATGAGTAGAAGGAGATCTTTCAAACGCTAACTGCCTCATGAGATAGTCTGTCATCCGCGTTTCCCTGGCTATGGATCCCCTTGATTTGTTGGAATCTATAATAATGATTCCTTAAATCTCAGCAACAAATTGGACCTTCTTTTCGTATCAGAAGGATAAGAATGAGGTATCCGCCTGCCTCCCCTCGTAATCAAAGCCTAACCCACTAAACTCTTATCTGATCCATTGCAGCATTTTGAGATTGACAGTTAAGCACTAGGTGATCTTTCTTTTTCTATCTCCTGGCAACATTATCAAGCAATACAGCTTAACTTTTCTAAACCTTTGGACTATTATGGATCTAACGTTGTTCAGGTAAATAAAAGTAAGTTAGGTATTTATCGAACGTTTTTTATTTATATTTTACCATTACACTTTCACACGATTTTTAGAGAATTAACTAAAAATAAGACCACTACTCTTCACGAAGGAACATGGTACAAAAACCTATCTCTTATTACTATATAATTACTTCTCTTCCTGTTAAGATTTCTTAGTTTGAAATTCCTTTCTACCATTACTTTTCATTTTTTTTATATTAAATTCAGGAAATTACTTCCTAATCTCAAAGAAGTTGAACTTGATGGCATATGCACTAGATCTTGAGATGCGGAAAGTACCAAAGGCTTTTCTTTCACCAAGTCAAATTTATTTTCTACATAACGCAGGACACAATTTACTTAGATTTTTGTTCAAGTATTCCCAGGTTCCTTAGCTCTTAGGACAATATGAATAGCTTTATATTCACATCATCATTTGTATGCCATCTCTTTTTTAAGGCTTGTATCCTGTTAATTAAATGTACATATATCCTTTTTTATATTTAAATTTCTACCTTTCTATTTCTTGTAATTATAGCTTTGTCTCGAATTATCTTTTAGGGAAAGAGTTAATAGTTATCAGTACAAGGGCAGGTAATTGTTAGAGATTAATTTAATTGAAGGTGCAAAGAATGCCTGAATCTCGTTTATCTCTATTATAATTGAGCTTTTATATCTTTCAATCGTGGGATGATAAATTGCAACTAGAGAGAGTGCCGTCTGTAATACATGTATACTTATTTGGAAATTTAGTTTCAGGGTATCTTATTAACTATTTTTTTAGGGAAATATAGAAACTCTCCCACATCTTTGGATTCTTTTTATTTTTCAAAATTTAAATTTGTGGGATAGTTATAATTTAATTGTCATCTTATCTAAGGAAATATTGTCATTGGAACTTTGTAGAAATCAACAAATGGTATGGACACAGGATAATAAGAACTATACTAAAGAGAACATTGGAGTAGAGCAATGATCTGTGCATTCTTTTGAGAATGGATTAACTAATACAAAGCGGACGTGGTGGTCAATATACATACGTGTCAGAATGAATGTGAAAGATATATTAAAAGCTCAGAGATTATATGAATTCATCCGTGGGCTTAATTCTAATGCTATCACTTGAGGAATAGAAAATAACATCGATTTTTATTTGTATTAGATATACATTATTAAAACATTGATTTTCAAATTATTTATTCCATTCAATTTAATCATCACCTCTCAAAATCTCAGCAGTAGTTTGACGAGAAATGAGCAGAAATGTGTAAAAGTTAAGAGCATATAGAAGATGTCAGCTAAATTTTCAAATCGTATTGTTAATAAGGACTTTTATACATATTATTAAATAGCCAGATAGAATAAAAGATTAATGGCTCTTTAATCTATGCCACGTCAAATATTTCTTAAGGCCCACCGTTTAAATAATGTTTATATGTGTTTACTTTAGCCTAATTGGATTATGTTAGCTAAAACTAAACAAATCAAAAAGCTTAAAATAAAAAGAAAATAAGATATACAAAGAGAAAAATGCAAATTTGGCGATAATAAGAGAGTAGCAAGCACTTTTTCTTCCATTATTTAATAAAAATTCTAAGAAAAATGGAGATTTTAAGATAATGCACAAATAAATCTGCAAATAAAAGTATATTTAATTCTGTTTTTTATCTACGACGTTAATGTTCATTCCTAAATTCACCCCCTTCACTAGATCCATCTAATAGTGAAGTTAAGTTAACTTAATTTAGCCGGACTTAGTGAATTTAGATATTGATTACTCATGAATATTCTCTTTTAATGATACGCAGGATATAATCAATTGGTAACTATCTAAAAACTTATCATCTTCTTCTTTTTAAATTGTTGATAAATTATTAAAGAGAATATGTTTCCTATTATTTTTTATATTTAATTTTCTTAGTAATAATGACCTTATATTAAGCCACAGCCTTTCGAAGTTTCCTTATGATCAACAAATACTCAGCAGAAATAAAACAAAACGAGGGCTTTAAATTTATTTCAAATTTAAACGAAAATTCTCAAGGTTTTCTTTTCCTTCCTATGTGAGTGTTAATATTTTACTCAAACGATTTCATTTTCCAATCCTGAATTGGCTACGGTCCAGAAAATTTTAATATTTCATGGGAAAACTTATTTTAAAGAATAAAATAGGAAAAACTGTGATAATAGCAAATTTGACAATTTAAATTAAATTAAAAAATAACTTAAGGTTAAAACTTGAATGATAATTGTATTTAATTATAGCAAATTGCAAGTATGTACAGTGAGAGCAGATATGCAAAGATGAGATGTTAAATGATTTTTGGGCGCTACATAATTTAAACCTCTGTGATTTATGCTTGAGACGAATATTGCTAAAGTAATCAAATGCAGCTTTATCCATTTTAATGAATAATGTCCTTGCCCTTTCCAAAGATTTCTTCTTCGTTGTATTTAATGGTCTTATTTTCATCCCTTACTAGGAGCCCCTAAACAAATCAGGGTGCCAGAACAAGCAGAGAAAAGTTAAACAAATAATTAAGTTTGATTGCATTGAGAAATACATAGGTTTAAGTATTCTCAATCTAAATTTCAACAACTAAAAACCTTACTAAGAATGCACTGAAATGTTATATAGGAAACTATGATAGGTCAAAATCAGATATTAAAAATTTTGTACCTTATTCATGCCGGGTTGTTCAAATAAAGTCAGTTTTCGTGTTCTTTCCAAAGAGAAAGCTTCCTCGAAAATTATAAGTATCTGTTAGCATTTCAATCATTTTCCCTTTAGGGAGGGATATGATGAATCGTCAGTAGTTAATCTCTACCCGAGAACATATCTTTCGAGTATCAGTGAGGCTGATTAATTCTTTGTCTTTTTTCAATCCTGAGACGTTGTATGTATATTGTAAATTTTCGTTTATATTCATCTTACTCTTACATAAAACAAAACCTTGGAAACCTACATTTCACGATTTTGCCGAGCAGGTTTAGGAAAATCTCTGAATCTTTTATCACTTTGGGAAGATGAAGGAACAATTTTGATACCGAGGAATGTTTCCCTTTGGTTGTTTGTTAAAAGTTATTCATACTATAGGTGACTAATTAAAAAGCGTGTATAAAAAAATGGAGTTAATATGGAGGGCAATATAACTAAAAACATTTATAGTTCTACAAAAAATTATCTAGAGGGAAAGGAAAGAAAGAAACTCTGAGAGAAATCATTCATATTATAGCTGCCTGATATGTTAGAAGTCGTTTAATGACCTTATCACAATCCAAGAAACACTTGTTTCTCAAGAAATTTTCACAAGTCCAAGCAAATGAGGGTAGGCCTCAATTCCAGATCATTTAAGGTGTGCTCAAATTTTTATCTTTTACGTTTTATTCAATATGCATGCTGATAAAGATTCTCTCTTTCAGCTTTGGCTATCTCTTCGAGAATCTCACCCCTAGTTTTTCACACGATGTTTTATACGAATTGGAGAATTGGAGGAAGCAGAATATTTTGTGAAAACTCAGGTTTACTGTCGATGTTCGAAACTCTTGATTCGCATATTTGTTGAAGAGGCAAGTTCGACTATATTCGAGGTCTTATAATAGCTTGAGTGTCCGTGACGCTTTTATAAATGAATGATTTATAAAACATGACTGTATTCTCGTCATAATACCGACCATAATCAAGTCCCAATATAGCTTCCAATTGTAATTATGTATTTTATGGCATGTCTATAGAAGTACCTCTAGGATTTCCTAACACTATTTCATGTGCACCCAATGGCCACTTCTACGAATAAGCGCTATGAAGAAGTAAAAAGTTCTTCAGATAAGAACAATCCATCAATGGCAGTGGAAAAACATATTTATCCTAACTCTATTATATCTGATAAAGGTTTTAATATTTGTTTATTGAATATATTACCCAGAAATCTGTATTGAACATTATCATTTATTTTGTCAAATCCCTTACTAATAATTTCAAGTCGCCTCGAGTGAAAGGTTTTACTTTGTCTTCCCTAAAGTAGCTGTATAGCTGCTTGTCTCAATCAAACCGGTACTTGCTTCATCATTATATCCAGTCTTTATTATTCCTAGTTTCGATTTTCCTAGGAGAGGGCTGATTAGGAAGATAAATTTTCTGTTGCAATAGTTGTGTCGCGTTTATATTATTATTGGCTACATTGAGGTTCAATTTTAATCTTGGAAACTAGACAAGATATAGCAAAGTGAATTTCCTTTTCAAAATCAATTGTACAAGAAAATATTTCTAATGAATTTTGTTTGTTGAACAGTGTCATGGCCAAGTTTCATTTTAAATTTATATGGAAATTAGTCATATAATTGGAAACTACTGTGAATAGTTCATGATTAATTGCCAAATTGTTTATTATTACTAAACCAATTTTTATTAAAAGGTCCAATAACAAACTTCCTTTATGATCAAAGGTATTAGAATCCGGATACAAGAGGTATAAACAAAGTGTGACAACGCCATATATTCCCACCTCCACTTTACACAACAGAAAGATTTTCACAGTCAGTTTGTCCACCCGTCTCTTTTTAATTTTGTTAAATTTCACCGATTAACAAAGAATCCTGCAAAAGGATCCTTAGGGCTACTAGGAGCCGTACTCTTTGTTGTTAAGTGCTAAAATTGCGGGAGTACTGTGTTTGCACTAACCGGCAAACATCCCTCCCGAGTCTGGGGAGTGTGGATGTCTAATCTCTTTGGCATATTCTTGGCTGCAAAAATGAATAGTTGTGTGTGCGCAAATGAAAGGAGGTAGAAGAGACAACGGTATTTTATTAGCTGTGACGCGTCTATCTGAAAACAATCCCTGGTTTCTCTTCTCAACACTTCATAAGGAGATTCGATTGCAACCTTTTAATTTTCTATTCATTCGGTACGGAGTTGTTTGCAAGCTTATATAACTCAATACTCCACTCAATATTAAATTAATAAATTATCTGCTGTTGTAGCCTTTATATTTTCATTCATATCCACTATTTCATTTATTCTAGTTGATCACCATTTATTACTTCTCTGTCTATCCATCTCTTTGTTCTCAACCAAAGGGATAATTCTCTCGATAGTTCAAACCATCGCGTAAAATCTAAATACTAGGCACTTCAATGCCATTTATTTAACTTACCATTAGATCTTTCAATAAAGGAAATAAATTTTCCAATATTGTATAGTTATCGTCGAAAATCTATTCACGAAATAATTTAAGACATACAATCTAAATATGGAATAGCCAAACTAATATCGTCTTATTTTTGATAATTAGAATTTGTTGAAGATAAATTATATCTTTCACTTAATTATGAAGGCGGATTCACCCACTCTAATTAGGGTATAAATTCTCTTGAGCTCTTTTATCATGATATGCTTTTTATCCATTTGTAAAGTGACTGTATTTTACGAAAACTCTGAAAAAATAAATATTTAAGAATATAGGAGTAAATATATTTCTAAAGCTAAAACTGGAATAATAGTAAATAAAAATAAGGCTAATGGTTATATTATAGAATAATGAATAACTTAACTGAATCAATAAAAAAACGAAATCATTGTTGAAAGCAAAAAAATAAAGTAAAAGTTCTTGTAAACTGAGATTTATCTCAAATGAAGTACCAAAGTCTTACCAAAATAGGGTTTTTCAAAACAAGTCAATCCTATATGTAGATTAAAGTTGCTTCCAAAAGGTAAAAATATCAACATCTGAACTTTAGTAACAAATGGGTATCTCTTAAAATAACTATATATTCGTTTACCACCAAAACCTTTTAAAAAACTCAAAAATTGATACAACCTAAAGTTATAATCCTAAGAAACAATTGTATACGTCCTAAACATTTAAATTAAACCCCAAATTATATTAAAAAGTAATAATTTTGTCCCAGGGAAATAAAACTTCTTGAAAATACAACTAGATTGGAATATAAAGTTAAAATAAAAGCCAAATATTTATTTATATCCCCAAGATTTTAGTATCACGTTGTCTGAGGTTTTCTTCAAATGAGATGTGAAACAGTAAAATTTTTAGTTGCGTCTAACATCTTTCACTTACAAACTTAATCGTGCCTTCAAACTCAAAAGAATGATTAGGAAAAACTAAATAACAATCTATGTCAGACATTCAATAAAACAGCTTATTACGAACAACCCTATTGGCTCGTATATTTAAAATAACAAGCTATTTATTCTCTTAGTATTTTTATTTATTAGCATGTAAGTAAATCCTACTCATATTCATTCTAATTCATCTTGATTTTAGGAAATTAAGAAGGCGAGTACAAAATGGTTCACCCCCACGATTGGAAATTTGTACAAAACTCTTCATATAACGTTTTTTTTCTAAGAATTACATATATTACGAAAAGAACTAATTCTCTTTTCATATTGATTTGACAAGAATATTGAAAATTATGAATTACATGAAAGTAGAAAAATAAAATTAGATGAATAGTCAGAAGATTTCCATTCCTCTTAGAACTCAAAAAGAGAATTGAAACCAGATTAATATAGATAACACTATCCGTCCCATTATCAAGACCGACGGCCCAAACGGATAATGAAACAAACGAAAAAGTCAGTAGTATAATCTCATATAAATTCGAAGATATCCGAATTCAGCCCTCGTTTGGGGGGAAATTCCTGGGAAGTTTTTTTGGTTTTGAGACCAAACAGCGTACGAAGCATCGTTAACCCTCGATAAGGAGTGTAGTATTCCGCGTCAAGTGCATGTGGATATAACTACTCCTGGCCATGATTCTATTCTCTTGGCCAGAAAGAGTGTTTGTCTTGTGCTCTGAAAACAGGAGAGAAAATATAGCGCAGATGTGATGAGCTATTTGAGTGATTTACTGAGTAAGATCTAATTACTTGGATGGGGTTAAACAGAGCGCGTCTACTTATCGGTTGCTAGACCTCTACGTGCGCTTCCGGAGGCACCCGTTTATTATTATTGAGAGCCTAGATAATAAGAGCTCAATTTTTATGCAAACGAATCAAGACACTTTCTAGGAATTATCTGGGGTCAGAAAGGGCAATGAACACGAAAACCTTCAAAATGTTTGTTATCTTTTAAAGGATGTTTAATCTGGAGTTCATTAGACCAGAATTACAGAAATTAAATTCTATTATTTCAGCAATAAAGTTTAGAATATAAAGTTTTAATTCAATTTATTAGTTAAGTTTATTATATATTTTTGGGGGATGTTCTTAAAGAATATAAAAATATTATATGGGACATTTACTTTCCTGCCAGTGCATCATTCTTAGAGCTATCTATCTATCTGTTTTCTGGATCTGTTTAGAGCTTGGCTATATTGGTATCTCTTTTGTTTATCTATGAGGTAATTTGTTTTCTCTATTTGTGGATTTTGTGCCACTCTTTTCAACTCTCAGTTTCGACTTTCTGCTATAGCCGTATTTAGACAGGATTCCCTAAGCATTATATGCAGAGAAGCCAAATTTGGTCTTATTTATCTATATTAGGAGCGAATGTGTGTAACGCCGCGAAAATTGGAAGAAATAAAAAATTCCTAAAAATGAATAAAATAATATTATTTCTGCCTAAACAACTCCAATCATGTTCTTTTTCTCAATTTATGAGTTACATCGAAGCGTGGGTGATAGAGGGTTGGACCTAACACGAAGAAGCTTCAGCCAAACATTTTTTTTGTGCTTTTTTTAATATAAAGTTTTAGCATCCAAGTCATTGGTCTCTTTTCTATGTACATTCAACCTAGTCCTATCTTTTTTACAGTAGAGAAATAAACTGTACTTTCGGAAACAGCAAAAAGATTCCCAAAGTATGTAAATACTCCCTCTGAATGGCAAATAAACATGACGAGAGGCAAATAATTATAGAGTTCTTGCTTAGCTATTGGTTAAGGAGCTGGATTTCCAACGCATGGGTACCAGATTAGATTCCTGGTCAGAGCGGATCAAATAATTTGAGTGCCTTGGACACACAAGCGATTCTCAGGAGGTGAGCGCAGAAGATACGCCAACGTGTTCACCTCATGCATAGTTATTCACAACACTGCTCTCTCTTCTATCCCATCCCTCAACACACATAACACAACAGTCATCCCTCTGTAAGCAGTCGAAGGGATTTTCATATCCGTAGTCCCCTAACAAAGAATGGATAGCATGAACTTTGGCCACCAAGGGTTACTTAAACGCCAGGTTATGCGTAACACTGAGAACTAGGTCCTTACTATAGTAACATCATCCTTGGTGCTATTTTCTGTCCTGTCTTCGAATGTCATTCAGATTTTTATGTCTATATCTCTTTATGGTCACGGGATCTCCTACTTGAGTGAAAAGCTTCGGTGGTACATTTAAATAACAAACATATAAAATTCATGTGCATCAAACATATTGATACGAACATAAAAAAGCGCACAGACATCAACACTCTCATTCCCAGAAACTTGTACATTCACCCAAGCATCAGAGCTAAAACACTATTTACTGAAGATCACAATACCTTCTTTCAAAACAAATCAAAATTAATCTTAGGATACAAAAAACTCTCGAACTCAGCTTCACTACAATAAGTTTGAAAGATTGAATTCGCTGATGCGTATATTTTGGTATATAGCTCATCTATACCGCAACCTATTCACACTCTTTTTCTACCATTCTGTAGATTCTTCATTTTATTTCATGCACATAATATTCAGATATTGCATTTCATCGTCTTCGTTACCAATTGAGTAGAAGAAAAAAATAATAAATAAAACAACAATTTCTAAGTACTGAGTATAAACCGAAATAAAACTTCAAACTTTAATTCGGCAATTTTATATAAAAATCCGGAATATAATATCTTCTTTTCTCGTAAAATAGTTTAAACTACGTTTTGTGCAGCCTCGTACAAATCCGTGCATTAATCAGTTGGGTAATTCAAGCAGGAGATTTTTTTAACAATTTTTGTTTAATAATGTACAGGGTCTCCTGCATAGGGAAAAAAAAGTCGCTTTCTAATCTGAAATCAAGTACGACAGGTGCATGCAGGAAATTCACCCTTGATAACTTCCAACGTGACCACGATAACTTGGTCACCGTTCTAAATATTTGAATTGGGCACAGCGGTGTGCACTTTAAACAAATACTGTTAAATCAGTCTCCTTTATTATTTTGTTCACTGACTTTTGCAAAATTGACTCTCAAGAGAATTGTCAACTTTATTTTAATGAGGGAATTTCTGAAATTTAATTAGCAATAATTCTTTAAATTAGCATATCAATACTACTACTACTAATAATATAATAATTTTGTATATTGTCATCATTATTATGATATTGAAATAATGTCGTTATTGTTGAATGAAACAGTACATTCGTATTTGATCTAGAACTTTGTAAAGGAGGAAATTAAGGTCAGAAAATGAACTAGTAAGAAAAACTAGATCAGTTTTCCGTAGGGATAATTAAAAATGGTATCAAAGGAATAATAATAATAACAATTTTTGTTACTTAAATATTTCGAGGTCAAATACAATTTACTTTTTAAAGCTAAACTTTTGAATATAAGATTATTATTTCCAAAAAAATAGCAATAATGTTCGTTATGATTCTTTCTATATTATTGCAATTTTTGATGGCAGTAAATTTCATTTTCCAAAATTCGACTATTTAAAAATTGCCATCATTTTTGACGACAAGGACCATCATTTAGTATCATCATTTTAATCAGTGATGTTCTGAATTTAATTTGATCCATACTTTATACATTTGCAATTTCAATAATAATAAAAATAACAATTATTCCCTTTATTTGGCAATCAGGGCCAATTCAATTAATTGATAAATTTTACTGTTGGTAATTTACTAATATTAATATATCCTATTATTATTTTTTTAAATATTGACGTACTTTTAATTTAATGCGCATTTTTCTGAGATCTTATTTTCTACACTAATTCTAAAGAATGATTAAGGGAAACTTCTTTCCTCCTTCACACTGTAGGATTGAGCTGATTTTCTTTTATAGCTGAACACTTTTCACTTTGAATAGAGAAAAATATTGAGAAATTGATCCAGGATAAATCCTATATTCTGAATTAATATAACTATTGCACACAAATCGTCCCCTCTTGTGAATCCATAAGAGATATCTCCTTGTTTCAAGGTTTGTTAAGATATCCGTTTCAATGACATCCAGCGTACCAATTTTATATATTTAGCGCCAATATTATTAATATTCTTGAATAAGGACCTTTTATTAAATCATATATATGCGTATATATATATATATATATATATATATATATATATATATATATATTTATATATATATATATATATATATAAATGTGTATATCTCTCAAAGTAGCGCGACCGAATGATGAAAATTAATCCAATAAACCACATTGAAAGAGTAAACGGAATAATTTTTTTTCCTTTGCAGTAATATTTATTACCTTTTTGCGAAAAAATCCGTGAGGGAAGCGATTCGAACCATGCACACTGCGGCAGCGAGCATCGCTTTAATCACAGTTAAAAGTACGCTTTTAGTGCACTAGGCTACACAGAGACCCTCAAAATTCTCTGCATAGAAAAGCTTTTAAGGAACATTTTCGCAGGTTCGAACGGGAACTATAAAAAATATAAAATTAACTGGAGGAATTCAAAGAATAAATGGGGAATAGTAAACGCGTGGCAAATATACAAATGTATATTTCTCTCAAAGGAGCGCGAGAGAATGATAAAAATGAATCTAATAAACCATATTGAAAGAGAAAACAGAATATTTTTTTTCCTTTGCAGTAATATGTATTACCTTTTTTAATGTGGTTTATTGGATTCATAAATATATATTTATGTATATATATATTTATATATATATATATATATATATATATATATATATATATATATATATATATATATTTATATATATATATTACGAGGATAATTCTTTTGTTTAATATTGAAATTTTCTTCTTATAATTAATAAAAACAACAAAATATATTTAATATATTTACGAAGGAAACGAATTTTGGGGTGTTTGTCGGCATTAAAAATGATGTATAGACAACAAAGTGCCAACCAAATAAACATTTAAGTTTAAGAAAACGCTGTTATGTTTATGTTATACAATATGATCCAAAGATGACATGCATATATATCAAAAGGATGCTAAGGCTTCACGAAGTGAAGTTTTAGAAATTACAGATAGAAACAGCTGTTGATTTAATAGCATGATTAACCAACCAATATTGCATTTTAAACATTTCTCAATAGGTAAATATAAATTAGCTTACAAATTGATTGATAGGTCAAAGTAAGTTTCTTACCCGGCGTAAATTAGACAACAATCTAGGCTCTATTTGTCTACTACATTATTAACAGCCAGGTTGCAAGTATTCCAGATACACACCATCCTAAATTTATTCCGGAAAATAAGTCGAGTTCGAAGAATATGCACGTCTGTATGTAGGCATCAGACATGACAATAAATCCTTCCAGCGTCCTTATGTATACAGCGACAATACATGGTATCGCGAAATAAGTCAATTCTATTCACTAATGATAGCTTTAAATGTATAAATTATGCAGTCTTACGTTCTTTTCAGGTTAACCGACGATTCTAATGAAGCGAGATCCACGTGTTGGAACCTGAAGGGATCCTTGATTAGATTTGCTGATACTGAGAGTATTTCAGCGTTTTTTCAGGAAAGAACGGAAAAAGAAATCAGTGCAGAGCTTAAACGAGGCACTAGTGTCCTAGAAGAGGTTTAAATCGGGATAAGCTCCGATTGATAATTTATTGAAAATGATCAGAGAATGATTTTTCCATTGAAGACATAAAATGTAAAAAGTATACATCCCTTTGACGTAGATGTCTAATTTATTGGACAATCACATATTTGAATTGAGTGATAAAGGAACAAGGTCAAAAGACGCACGTCGCGTGCTCTCAATTATTCTGACTTATGACTCTATGAACATATGAACCTAACTTTGAATAATTCGCTCACTAACCTTGGCAGAACCTTGACAATTATATCATTCACAAAGAGATTGTAAAACAAGATAAGGGATCCAATTTGGTTAGAATAGGCCGAAGAGTTACGATTTTATTGCCAAAAAAGTCACTGTAAAGTAAAACGATTAGCATCTGACCTACTAACCTACTGACTCTTTTAAACTAGTCTTTTTAATTCTACTTAACACATTTATGTCTTTTCTCGTCGCAAATGAGTCAAGTGCTAAATTTTCTCAGCTTTTATTTTCTTTTCCTTTAAAGAAATCATCGAAAAAAGATGTCTTAGGAATAAAACTTCAGCAGGATAACACATGCACGCACTTGCAGCAGGAGGAAAGGGAAGGAAAGGTAAGTGAATCCCTATTATCTTCAAATAGGTCGAATGTAACCTACCTAAGTGCATTAGTCACGATAGAGTCTTTGAGCATCTGGAGAGAAACATCTTAAAAAATTATTAAAATGCTTCAAAAGATAAAGTTTTAGATGTTGTATTCTTGATTTCAAAAAGCCTTTTTGCACCAACCCATAATCAATGAGCGAATAAAGCCCAAATTTCAGGAGAGTGAAGGGCATCCCTTATCCTCCTTTTAATATGGCTTCTTCTTCCTCGTCATCCAGTCGGCAGGCTTGGGATTCCTTCTCCCGTACTTATTGTTTTTCCCTTCTTTGTTTCCCTCTCTTTTTCTTTGGGCTTTGTTTAGAGCCCTTACTTTAGAATTCTTCTTCCTCGGAAGACGTTTCTTTTCTTTGAGCGGTTGTTCTCTTTCTTTCCCTGTCTGGTCTTCTATACATTTGACGTTCAAAATTTCTTCGGAAGAAGGATTGTAGGAGAACCGCAGCTTTATCTTCAGGCCGTTGATCTGCAGCAGGTGATTAATTTCCTTTACAAATTTACCCCCTTTTTTCAACTATGCCATTTTGGCAGAGATAACCATTGCCATTATTTCCTTGCTTTCCCTTGGCAATATTTTTTTTTTTTTTTTTTTATAGAGCCCATCTGGCAACTACCCACTTGGGCATAAGTCGCCGAAAAACACGACAGCCTAGAATTAGGCTACTTTAAAGTTAAAATATGAAAACTTAACAATCAATATAAATTGGAAAAACTTAACAATCGAAGCAATCTCCGGCAGCGGGGGGAGGTCCCCCTCACCCCGGTGCAGGAGAGTGCAACCAAAAACAAAACAATAACAAAAAAAAGGAACCTTAAATATAGGGGAGAAGGCCGGCCTCCCCCAAAAAGTCAATAAGTCCACCAGTCATGGTGCACGCACTCGTCCCGAGTACAAGGGACAGGCGGTAGCGACCCCGCCCATCCCGGTACCGAGACAGGTATCGTGCGCGAAGATCACCCAGACTGGGACATTCGACAAGAATATGCCGAACAGTCTGGGGGACGGTGCAGTCGTTGCAATAGTGCACATGCGAGCGCTCCACCAAGTAATGATGCGTCACACGAGTGTGTCCGATTCGAAGACGACAGAAAGCAACCTGAAGCCGCCACGGCATTGGGGGATAGGTCCATGGGAACAGTCGCGGCGCAATGGCACGCAACTTTAAGTTCCCCTCGACCGTCTCCCATCTTCTTTGCCAAGCAGTCCGAAGAGCTGCCCGTATTCCTGCCATGTAGTCAGTGTGAGGAAGAGCGAAACGCTGGTCCGGTCGCAGAGTCCTCGCGGACTCTTTGGCGCCCTCATCGGCCCGCTCATTCCCCGCAATTCCTACATGTCCAGGAACCCAGCAGAAGATAATCTCGACATCTGCCCGGCTCGCCAAAACCGTGGCGTCACGGATTTCGCGAACCAGGGGATGCGGAGATTCCAATGCCCCGGGAGCACTCAGGGCGCTTTGTGAGTCGCTATAAATCACAATCCGGTCTCCGAACCGGGCACGTCGCGTAATCTCCCGTACCGAGTGGTGTATTGCCACCAGCTCGTCCGTGAAGACAGACGCAGCGCCTGGTAGAGCCCCGCTGACTTCAAACAGAGGGGATACGGCGCGGAAGCCGACCCCCTCTTGGGACTTGGAGCCATCCGTATACACTGGCACGGTACCAGCGTGACACGATGTGTGCTCCAAAAAGGTCGAACGCAATACTTCCGGCGCAGTACAAGCTTTGGGAGCAGAGGCGTGGCGAAAAATAGCCAAATGTGGTACCCTCCAGGGTGGCGTCCTGGGCAGAACCAGGGGCGCCAGCAGCCCGAGAGCTATATCTACCTCTCGAAGGAGTTTCCTGGCCCTAAACCCAAAGGGCTTAGGGTATGACTGGCGTCTCTCGGCGGCATAGGCACCATCGAGATCAGCTGCGGATGCAGTGAGAGCTGTTGGCGACTGAGGGAGGCACCGGGCTCGCGCGTACAGGCGAGTGATGCACTGCACGCGGCGCAGAGCGAGTGGCATCTCCCCAGCATCGACCAACAGGCTCTCAATGGGGGAAGTGCGGAAGGCACCGGTCGCAAGGCGAAGGCCGGTGTGGTGGATCGAATCCACCTTCCGCAATAAACGCTGTGCTGCGGATGCATAAAACTCGCATCCGTAGTCGAGCTTCGAGCGAACAAAGGATCGATAAAAAAGTAAGGCGGTAGCCCTATCAGCGCCCCAAGCGCTGAACGTCACGGAACGGAGAATGTCCATGGCGCGGGTACAAGAGACCCTAAGGCTGCGAATGTGAGCCTCCCAGGTGAGGCGTCGGTCGAATACAAGACCAAGGAAACGGTGCGACTCAACCACATCCAGGCGCACCCCATTAATAAACAAATCTGGGTCGGGGTGAAGCCGTGGGTGGCGGCAGAAGTGCACCACCTTAGTCTTGGCCAAAGAAAACCGAAACCTGTGCGCTTCGGCATAGCGAGAGACGCGGTTCAATGCCTGTTGGAGTCGGCGCTCCAGAGTTGGCATCTGGGCCGCGCCAAAAGAGATCGAAAGGTCGTCCACGTAGAGCGCAGCGAGAACATCTTCCGGCAGCACCGAGGTGATGCCGTTTATGCTCAGGGCAAAGAGTGTGACACTGAGGACACTTCCCTGCGGGAAACCCTCTTCCTGCTCCTTTGGGCCGGAGAGGGCTCCCCCCACCCGTACGCGGAATCGACGATCTCGCAAAAATTCAGATATAAACATTGGGAGGCGTCCCCTCGCCGTCATCGTGTGGAGAGTCTCCATGATACCGTATCGCCATGCGGTATCATAGGCCTTCTCCAGATCAAAAAACACCGTGGCGTAGTGCTGTCTACGAAGGAAAGCCTCGCAGACGGCATTTTCCAGTCGGAGCAGAGCATCCGACGTGGAGTGGAACTTACGGAAGCCGCACTGTGCAGAAGACAGATGGCCTCCGCTGTCCAGGAAATAGGCTAATCTAACATTTACCAATTTCTCCATCAACTTGCACACGCAAGAGGTTAGAGAGATTGGGCGGAAACCGGTCGGAGTAGAGTGATCTCTCCCCGGCTTGCGAAAGGCGAGCACAGTAGCGATTCGCCAGGAGTCTGGGAGAAGACCTTCCACCCAGATCCTGTTGAACAAATCTAACAGAAAGGCCATGCCTCGCTCACCCAGGTGTCGAAGCATGGCGTACGGGACATCGTCCGGACCATGGGCGGTGTCCGCGCACGAAGCGAGAGCGGAGCGCAACTCACTCACAGTAAACTTGTCTTTGAAGGGTTCTCCGCCTCTGGAGGTAAAGTCCAGCCGGCGGCCTTCCGCGACATCACGACGTGCATTAAATGCTGGCGGAGCAGCATCACGGCTAGAGAATGCGGAAAAAGCGGTCGCTAAGGATTCCGCCACGGACGCGGGGTCCGAGATTGCGGTCCCATTCTTCTGGAGAACGGGAGGGGGGTCCTGCGAGAACTTGCCCCGAATCCTTTTGACTCGCTTCCACACCTCAGCTAAAGGGGTCTTCCCGTTAAGTGAAGACACGTATGCCCGCCAAGAAGAGCGGCGGGCGTGCTTCGAAATATACCGGAACCTAGCCCTAGCCCGACGAAATTCAGCGACAGTGAAATCGTTCGGGCGGCGCTTATAGCGCATGTAGGCATAACGCTTCTGTTTGAGGGCCGTCTCACACTCGGCCGACCACTATGGGAGTGGTTGGCGTGCAAAACGGCCAGACGTCCTAGGAATAGTAGTCAGGCCCACGGCGATGAGGTTGCCGGAGAAGAACTCAACGGCCTCATCTACCGACCTAAACTCCTCGACTGAGATAGAGAATTCAGTCATTTCCTGAAATGCAGGCCACCGCGCCCGCGCCAAGCACCACCGAGGTGGTCTCTCAGGCGGCAGTTGCCCTGAAAATGATATTTGAATGGGAAAGTGATCACTACCATGGAGGTCATCGACCACCCCCCAATCAAAATCAGGCTGTGCATCCGAAGAGCACAAAGATAGGTCAAGGCAAGAAAATGAAGCGGTTCTCGGACAGTGATGCGTAAACTCATCCACGTTTAGGACACCCATCTCAAGCTCTTCGATCAGATCGGCAAGGACTTGTCCCCTGGGATTTATGGAGTAATCTCCCCAGAGAGGATGCCTGCCGTTCAGATCTCCAAGCAAGAGATAGGGCCTTGGCAACCGTGCAACGACGCGGCGGAAGTCCCCCGCGTCGAAGTCAGCTGACGGTGGAATGTACGCAGAAATGATAGTATACCTCCTATCCAGGTGCAGCTGCACAGCCACTGCCTGAAAGGAGGTATCTAAAGAGAAAGGAAGAACAGAGACATCATGCCGGGTGTAAACTGCGCATCCCCCAGCCCGGCCATCCCGAGGTGGTGGGGTCGCAAGACCCTTATACCCCGGGAGGGCAGGGAGCGGGCACGCACCTAGCATGGTCTCCTGCAAAAAAATAGCTAACGGGGAACGGGACGAGACGAGCCTCCGCAGCTCCTCCCAGTTGGCCCGGAGTCCACGGCAATTCCATTGAAGGAATATGCCCTCCAGGCCTAGCTCGGAGGAGACGCGGGGGCCCTCCTCGAATTGAAGACCCTCACAGGAATGGCCGTACGCTTCCCGGGGGCAGAACCCCGGGCGCTGTTGGCCGGACAAAGCGCTGAAGGCGCTGTCGCCTTCAAGGACTTATTTGGGGAGGTTGGGCTCGCCATGCGAGTCTTTTCCTCCCTCCGCCTCGAAACCTTAGGCGGGCGTTGCGGCTTCGGAGGCGGGGGGCCCTCTTTTCGAGGAACCACCGTCTCCGAGCCACTCGCTCCACCTCGGGACGTGGGCGAAGGAGCCGAAGCTCCTTTGTTGCTGTCCTCCTTTCGGGGCACAGCTTTAGGAACCCCGGAAGATGGCCTAGCGACCATCTTCTGGGGTGTTGCCTCCTGTGAGTCTAACGACTCGGTGGAGGCGCGTGGCCGTTTCGCCTTACGGGAAACGGTCACGCTGGGGGAAGAGGGGGGAGCCCTGGTTTTAGCCGGGGCAGGGTATGAGCCCTTTTTGCCGCCAGCTTTACCAGGGGAGCGCCCGGGTTGGGTAGAGCCCGCAGAAGGGCTCCGAATGGGCGCGGAAACAACCGTGCTCGTTGGCCTGGATGGGCCGGGAGCAGAGGGTGCCTTCCTAACTATTGAGGCATATGACGTCCCAGGCAGAGCCGGGCGCGCCAGGACCAAGTCCTTTGCCTCGCGGAATGAGACTCGATCCTGGGCCTGAACGGCCAGGATTTCTTTCTCAAGGAGATATGCACCACATTGCTTCGAAGAAGCAGGGTGCGGCTCTCCGCAATTGACACACTTGGCCACACACGATTTGGACTTATCGTGTGCGACCTTGGAGCAATTTACACAGACTTCGGGTGACCCCGACTTTGTACGTCTACATGAGCGATTCGTATGGCCGAAGCGGTGACAGTAATAGCACCGCCGCGGCAGTGGCACGAATGCCTTCACGCGGTAGCGGTACCAACCGGCACGCACCGACTCAGGGAGCTTGTCACAGTCGAACGTGACGAAGAGTGTAGGGGTGGGTCTCGAGGCCCCTCCCTGTTTTCTCATCACACGTTCGACCTTGACCGCCCCATGGTCGGCCAGCTCTAAGGTGATGTCTTCAATGGAGTAGTCAACGAGTTCCCTCGCATAAACTACTCCTTTCACAAAGTTTATGGTAGAGTGCGGCGTCACACTTACCGGGGTGCCATGAAGTGTCCGAAGAGCACTAATCCTGGCCGCCTCGGCGGGATTCGCCGCATTCGCCAGAAGGCTCCCGTCCGAGAAACGGGTTACCTTCGGCTCTCTACCAATTGCACTAGCTAATCCTCTCCGCTGATGGATCATGTTGCCCTTGGACAACATGGTGCCATCAGTGGAGCGAATAACGAGGAAGCGTTTGAAGCCAGCGGGCTCGAAAACGCCAGGTAACCTCTGAATGAGGGGCCCCGATGTCATCGAGGCTCCGCCCTGTGCACTCTTGGTAGTAGTCTTCTTTGTCAGGGTCTCCGCAACCGGGGGGGCAGAGGGGGCGGATGTGCCGATCTTGGCTTGGTCGCTTGCCAGAGTGGCAGCAGACCCATCCGTCCCCGCAGCCCCCGCGGATGGAGAAGAGCCCCGAGTCTTTTTGGTCTTTTTAGTCTTTTTAGTCTTTTTCTTTTTCGGAGAGGAGGGCGGGGAATGAACCCGCTTTTCACCTCCGCCGGCAGAAGTCCCCAGGCCAGATGGACCAGCCTCAGCCAGGTCCCTCTCCGAAATGGAGAAGGTCCTGGTTGTCGTAGGGGCACCTGTCGGAGGAGATCCCTCCCCTCCTTCTACTGCCTCGGAGCCCTCAGCCATTTGAGGAGGACCTTGCATAGGGGCGGATTCGGGTTCGGTGCTTGGCGCCGAGCCCGAATTTCCCCCCATGGAAGGCCCTACCGTCTGGGGCTGGGTCTCCTCAAGGACCATGTCTATCACAGGAGGGGCCTCCAATTGGCCATCCCCTCCCAGGACATCGCAGGTACCCTTGGCAGTGTCGCCAGTCTTGTATGGGGAGGCACAGGCCTTGACCCCGGCAAGGTTTAAAATTCTTGCCAGCAGGTCTTTTGAGGGAAGCGACCGAAGGGGCCTGGCTCCCCTCTCCCCCCTAAGGGGGTTTGCCCTACCGAGCCGCTTTGATGGGAAGCGGCTGGCTAAGGGCTGCCTGCTGGCTTTCTTGGCAGTCCCCTTGAAAAGAAAAGATGGGACTGCCGCTGGGAAAAGGGAGGTGCCCGAAAGCACCTCCAGAGAAGGGGGTGAGGGGGAGTCCCCTGCACCCGTAGGTGAAGGAGAGGAGTAAGCCTCCTCTCCGGTTAGAGAAATATGGAGGGTCCCCTGTGCAAGCACAGGGGAAGGGACCTCCATTTTTTCGGTGGAGCTGCCCAAGGGCGGCTCCGTCGATGAGCAAGGGGGAGTTAAAGGGGTTTGGGTTTTTTTTTTTTTTGTTCATCTATGGGCATGGTGACCCTATTTTTGCCACGGGACGCAATAGCTCATCACCCCTCGCAGTAGCCCGCACTGCGAGAGGTTCTTACAAGCCCGGCAGAGCCAGGCGCCGCCATTCGGGACCACCCCTCCCGCCTGGTGACCTGGCAGTCCATCGGCATGGCGGCTCCACCTTGGACACGGCGTAAAAAATATAGGTTGTGAAGAGGAGAGGAAAAGGGATGTGAGGAAGGTATGGGTGGGGATGAAGCAGGTTGTTAAAAAAAACCCATCCCGAACCGGAGCTCAGGGGTTAGGGGACAATGTCCCCTCCCCCCTCAGCCCCGATCCGGGGTGGTTGGCTTGAGAAGAAGGTCAGCATTCTACCCTTTGAAATTAGAGGCTGACCAGAGAAAGTTGTGGGAGAGGTTGTATGAAAAGCGACAAGGTAGGGGAGAAATCGGGCTATCTGAAGGAAGGAAGAGAGGCTAAGCTGGGGCCGGACGGAGCGCTGGATTCCGTCAGCACGGCGGCCAGGATGGCAAATCGCCGCGCCCCTTACGGGGTCCCTTGGCAATAGCAATTTCGGGGTATTGGTCGGTTAGGTAGGGTTTGTCTCACCAAATAAAATTAAGAACGAAATATATATATTTCGTTCTTAATACTTAACAACCACTGTGTTTACTAACATCAGCCGAATCATACAAAAAGGTTTTAATCAACCCACTCCGGCTAAATAGGACAAAAATCAAACATAAATCCTTCAATAAGGTACACGAATGCATCCTCATCAATTAAATACCGATTACCACACTCGACTCCACGTCGATAAAAATACCGGCAGATTTTTTTATAGGTAAACCAGGGAATGGCTTTGCCACTCCCCCTATGGAGGGGGGGGAGCTTGCGTTTCCCTACTAAGATTAAAACTTAAAATCTGAAAAAAAAGAAGCCATGGTTAAATTTGTCTAAATTTCCAGAACTTCGCCAATTAAAATAATTTTAATTTAAAAAGGAACTCTTAAACTAAATTTTCCCTCTTTCAAATTATCACGTTGCTAAAATATAGTTATAGAAGAAGAAATAAATATATAAATTTTTTAAACTTCACCATTTGTAATTCTTTGGGTTTTAAAACATTCACAAAATTTCGATACTTATATTTATTTCGGAACTTCACCATTTTGAGGGGGATATTATAAAAGAATTATAAGAAATAAATTTAATAAAAAAACATTAGTCATAACCAAACTAAGATGAAATTATTATCAAAATCTTCGAAAAAATCCCCTTCTTAAATTATAGAGTTAATGAATTGATAAAGATAATGATGACAGGTACAAGTAGTATTCAGCGGCAAGAAGGAAAGAGAGTAAATTTCTGAGAGAAGCCCTTTTTGGATACGAGCGAAAAGAAACAACTCTTTAATAGGTGAGTATATAAACTAAGCAATAAAAGAAACAAGGATTGCTTAAGAGAATCTAGAAACACATTTTGGATAGGAGACTATAGGAACTAAGCAATAAGAGAAACAAGGATTGCTTAAGAGAATCGAGGAACAAATTTTGGATAGGAGACTATAGGAACTAAGCAATAAGAGAAACAAGGATTGCTTAAGAGAATCCAGGAACAAATTTTGTATATTAGACTATAGGAACTAAGCAATAAGAGAAACAAGGATTGCTTAAGAGAATCGAGGAACAAATTTTGTATAGGAGACTATAGGAACTAAGCAATAAGAGAAACAAGGATTGCTTAAGAGAATCGAGGAACAAATTTTGTATAGGAGACTATAGGAACTAAGCAATAAGAGAAACAAGGATTGCTTAAGAGAATCCAGGAACAAATTTTGTATAGGAGACTATAGGAACTAAGCAATAAGAGAAACATGGTTTGCTTAAGAGAGTCGATACCAAAGTACGAAGAGCTCAGGGAAAAGGTTTATAAGGAAAAGAAAGGTCGTATAATATAGTACTGAAACAACATCTAATATTTATACAAAATAAAAAGAGTTTCATAACAGAGAGCAGGAAATAGTTTTAATAATGAACACTTTTTTATAACAGAGAGGAAGACCAAACTTCCCAAATGAACAAAGTTATAATAGAGAGGACAGTTAAAATGTTATCAAAGGTAAATAAATTGCCATTAGAAAGCACTTGGCTTAATTTATATCATTTATAATGGATCATATAATAGAGAACAGGACCAAGCTTCTAAGGAGGAGGAAAATATTTATATAAAAGAACAAAGGAACAAAGTTCTTAGAGTAGAAAATTAAGCATATGAGATTAGAGGAACAATGTTCTAAAAGCTCCAATTTGAATAAGAGGAATAACGTTTTAATACTTAAGAATAAAATTAGCATAAAATGTCAGGGGGACCAAAGTACATAAAAGAGTATAGAAAGAATTATGCGAGGTAATAGAGCAAAAAAAAGACATGAAACAAATTTCGAAGATGAGCATTGATCTTCTTAAACTAACAGAAATAAAGTTCTATCAGGAACAAATTTTACATACAAAAGAAGGTTCTCAACAGGAAGTTATCCCTAAAATAGAAGGTAAGAAAAAGTTTTAAGAACAACTGCGTTAACATAAAAAAGCATAAAGCGATGTTATAAGAGGAAAATGTTCACATAAGTAGCATAAAAACAAAATGGTGTAAAAAAAAACCTAACTCAGGGAAAACAAGTGTGGGAAAGGTCTGCATGTTGCTGGGTGTTTGGAGGGCAAATGAAGACCTCCAAATCCACACTTTGATTTAATCTCCAAAATGGTACTGTCCTTTAAAGTACTAGGCTGGGAGAAGACAGTGAGTGGTACAAAATTGACATAACCAGGGTGATGTTACATACCCTGCACAAAATGACAATAAGTAAGTAAAGTTGATAATGTAAATGAGGCCCCTTCAATAAGCAATCCTAATATAAAACAAAGTGCTTAAACAATTTGGGTAAGAAAAGGCTGGACAAGGAAATATCCTGTAACCTCTCACCCCAAATGACTCAGCGACCAAATGGAACACGGCTAATTTAATATGATGATTATTCTAGCTAATCAAGTTTAAAAACTGGTATTTCACTTTAGAGAAAGTGTAGAGGCTGCATCAAAGAGAAATTTGATACACACCAGGAAACTGGATGTGGAATTGAAGATTAATTATCTTAGTATCTGAGATCTCTCATACACTCGACCGATGAATAATTCCATGATTCCTAAACCTTTACTAATACAGATGTACAAATTTTGATTAAATTTGATATGTTCCAATCATCTTGGTTAATCTATTTAATATTACACTATGTAGTAAAATTTTTATTCCTGGCTAGTAAGAGTAATTTTAACCTTTTATTGCAAAACAATATAATATGGCTATTATTTGTATTAAACTTTGCCTTCCTGTTATATATGATGAAATTGATGAAATGTTTATTAAAAAAGGCAATTTTTCAGCCATTGTAGGGCTAAAATCGAAAGCAGGTATTTTACACAATTTTATTAAAACTTCAACAAATTCATAAAATCAAGTAAAAGGAGGTAGGAATAACAGTTTTCCTATATTTCTGTTTGGCTTACAAATCACTTTCTTGCACAAGGCCCCGAATATTCTCTCCCCTCATGTCTACATTGCATACTCTATGGTATCTATGGCCAAATATCAGTATATTTTGATTGAAATGCTCCCCTTGTACCTCTGTTTATTCTGTCATATTCTCCTTGAAATTCTTAAGAAGGGAATCAAGCATATGCATCTTATGAGATATCCTGTATCTTATTTGGCTAAGTTTTCAACCAGTTTCTTATATTTGTCAACCATGTGATTGCCCTAAATGACCTGACACTCGAAAAAAAACTCTTCCAGGCTTCGTTTTTCATTCATTAAGTTATTCATGGAATTCTGAACAATATATAATTTTAAAGATTCGTGATCTTAAAAGACACCAGCCTTTATCGTTCACTCAGAGAAGTTGACAAAGAAATTTTGAAGGCAATCGAAGGTTGCAAAATCTTTGTTAAGAGCTCTAACAAACTGCTTCATGCAATCTAGATTTAATGTAATGGAGTAAAAAACACCTTCTAGAGGTCTAGCAATTGCTCATGTTTGATATTATGCATTCCAACAGATATCTCAGTTCACTGCTTCTTCTGTTCCAAAGACTTCAATCTAATGAAAACCTAGAAAACCTTCCTAGCCATACTCCTTATAATTTAAAACTTGCAGCAGATGCTTGGCACTCTTGTATTCTTCCTTGAAATATAGTGAATGAGCTACGGGAAAGGATGGATGCTTATTTCAAATAAGGAGAAGTACAAAATTAATGCTTATTTAGGAACTATGAAAAAAGAGCCTCCACTTATCTGGATTATATGTAGAGTACAATTGTATTAAACATACCAGATACATAATTGCAGTAGCATAGACAAGCTAAATAAGTAGAGAATCTTGAACAATGCCTATGATATTTCCTTTTTCTGTTACTTGCACATTTTCATCCAGAAAATCCAACTCGTTTGGCTCTGATAAGGTCATTGAGGTCTCATTCTTTGGATACTATGCATTTCTCTCAACAGACATATTTCTGCCACTATAGTCTACATCCTCACGGATCTTTTCAGCTCCTAAAATATTGGGGAGGGGTTTACTGAGCGGGCTAATCTCTTTCTGGGAGAATACGTACAGCAAAATCCCACTACTGTATGTTACTAGTGAAAAAGCGGATTAATATCGGGATAGGAAATAATAAGTGCAATTTTGCCACTTTGAAGTTGGAGGGGTTTACCATGCAAAAACCAATGGCCCTTTTCCCCCCTCTATACCATCCTATAAAATTAAATAAATATACCTATTTAGCGATTGGCATAAAAATAAACATAATATCTTAAATAACTGTTACTTCTGATATTTTATTCTTTAAAACAAACAATTTTCTAACAATCCAAAGTTTTCTGCCAGTGTTCACAAGCAAAATTACGAGCCTAGACTTTGTCTTGGTCCCCAATTGGCATACCAAAATTTGTTTAGTAAGATGCCATTTCTTTTCTCATATGTTTGTTATGGTAGCTAGAGATTAAGGGATATTAGATTTGTGAAGGGTATACTAGTTTTGCGATCTGGTTTTTACAAATTCTGCAACATTCATAAAACTTTCCAAAATTCTAGTAGGGCTAGATTTTTTCTCACTAAATCTAGGCTGTTTAAAATGTTTCCTTAAAACCAAAATTATTCTACAACATCCCAAGGATTGTTTTAAAATTATATTTACAATTTTATACCATGCCTTGTAAAGAATACCATCAGCCTTTAAAATATTATAAAGTTTTTCAGAAATTACTAATATCCTAGCATTAATTTCCAAATCGGCAAATATATAAATTCAGTGCCTTACCTAGAAAAGCAAGGTTTTGGGAGCAAAAGTAATTTTTCATTTACTTTACTTACAAAAACTCGGAAATAACACTTCTAACTCAGGAAAAAGAAAAATTTAAATTTTGTTACATAGAGAATTATAATTATAAGGTTCGACAGTCTTGTTGACATTGAAGATTCATAACACTCTTTCTGAGGCATTTTACCCAATACAGGATATATATATATATATATATATATATATATATATATATATATATATATATAGTACATAAACACGGGAGCACATATTACATTACTTAAACAATTATTAATTATCATCTAATTAAGGTATTTATAAAATATACTGGCTTTCACACAAGCTGCCAATTTTAGACATACTAGAATCAGATATTAAATCAATACCTGACCAATGAAGGTGACGTCTATGAAACTTTCAATTTCTTAAAATTAACTTAAATGGAAATCTAATTAATATTCATATTGACCTCTAGATTTTCACATATTCTTGAAATGAGATTTTCGTCACGTGAAGGTGATAGTAACTTACATATTTATGTCCTAACTCCAAAGTGGTGGAGTTTTCGTCTATTTTGATCGTAAGGGGCGGAAAACTTTTAAGTTGACGTAATAATTCAAGCGCAAGTGTCATCATAGAACACTGAATTTAAATGAAAAGGTTTGTTTAGGTAATTTTTTTCAAAAGGCCTAATTTATCTTGATTCATCCACCTCATTATCAGGACTGCTAAGCCCAATGACATAAGAAAGAAATAAATAGGTAACTTAATAAAATTAAGTAAGGGAACAGAAGTTACTTATGTCATTTATATATTTATTATACAAAATATCGGATTATTATGCTAATCTCTTTAGTCATTTAATTGAAAAATCAGGCCCCCACTTAGGGATACCTAAGACTTTCAGCTGATAAACTCTCTCAATGTGAGACCTTTATCTTCTCCTGAGATACAAACATGAGGCAATTAATGCTTTAGGAAAAAATGGTCATTTATCTAATGGACTGAAAAATGAGATGCCTTACTACTCAAACTCATTAAGAATAAGTAATACTAAAAACGTCACTTTTCTCTATTGTATCTTTGAAATGAGCATTTGCTCTATCTGATGGTAATATTTAAGATTTATTTAATCCAAGTTTGAATCCGACAGGAATTTACGTTGCGAGAGGAATTGAGTATTATTATTAAAATTTTAACGTCTTTTTATTCCAATCAGCTGCTTATTAAATCTCCCTTTAGGAAAATAATACCTCTGAAGTAATAAATATTCTCCTTTGCAAGGTGCAATTTAAACGCGCGCCTAGTTACCACAAATACCTTCTAAATCTGGGGCAGGAAAATGTCCCATGAAGTCATCCCCCACGGGTTTTTAAAGCAGACTAAGTCCTCGGTGTGCTGCTAACCTGAAAACTCCGATTAATAAGAGCTCTGTTGTACCTTACTCAAAATACAAGAACTGGTACAGACCTTGTCCAGTCGTTCTGGTAGTGTAGTTGATAGATGCAAACCACTTAATGTGTGAAAGCAGTTAATAGGAAAAAGGGTAATATTAAAATAAATACTGCAAATGTCTTCTTAGCCGTGGAAATAATATCAGTTATCTCAATCCGAGCACAAATCTCTGATATCAGTAATCGCCAACCGAGTAAAAGCGCTGCTATCGATAAAACATAAATACCTAAATGGATTTGTAGCAAGTGATATTCCATACATCTATATTATAAGCGAGTGCACAGGTTAACCATTGATTCAGCTGATGTCATTGTATATTAGTGGAATAATCCAGTGATAATTTAATGTATTGGCAAGTTCTTTGTTATAGCATTTTATCAATAATAGAATCCATTCAATATCACAAATAAGACTTGCAAAATTCTTTTTAGGAAGTCGCCTGCGCTTGTTCCCTGATTTTGAGGCCGAGAATGAAGATGGGAGAAACTTAATAAAACGCTTTGTGTTATTATAACCTTTGCTGGGAAAGTAAAGGAGACATTTTATTAGGATAGAAAAGAATCATAAATGCAATATACTTAGATTAGACTTGATATAGAAAGATGGAGAGACAAGTGAAAAAGAGAGTAAATAGGAAAAAAATGAATAGTATAAATTTGTTAAAAAATAAAAAAAGTACAAATATGCCCTCGAAGTTATATTGTTATCAAAGAATTAAAAAGAATGTTCAATCGTAAAAGTCCTTAATTTAGCGGTGGACAAGAAATAAGCGATTTAATTAAATACAAAGTTCGAATATATATATATATATATATATATATATATATATATATATATCCATATGGAGCTCGGCCGTGAAGCCTGCATTTAATATTGAGGATAAATCCCAGAGCCACGAGAAACGGATGTAGCATCTTTTAATTTTTCACTACGTTTCGAAAACTACAAGTTTTCATCTTCAGGCTAGAATAAGTTTACAAAGTTAATATGCATAAAGAAAACTTGAAAAGGCCAACAAGACATTATTTTACAGGTGACCAATTACAGAATATCAGTAGAAAGTACTACAAGTTAAATTAAATATGACTTGGCAACAGTTAAATTTGCTTTAAGACTGACTCAAAAATTAGTTCATAAATTTAAAGATTATTGCAGAAATTAATTACAAACTAAGAGAAATTGACTTGGCATTATTTAAAGATAATAAATTTAAACTTTTTTTTTTTTTATTATTAAATTTTGTAAAGACTAACAGTTAAAAACATTTAATATAAAAACGGAAAATTTGGGTACTTACTAAAGCGGATCCATCGTAGAGAGTGAATGGTAGGTTTAACAAAGGGGCTAGTATATATATAGGTTACATTGACGGTTGGTTTATTAAAAGGCAAACCAACTAACAAACTGTAGTTAAAATTAGTTGATTAATAATGATATTGCACATAAATCTTCATTGAGTGTAGGTTTGTAGTGTTTTATATATAGAGATTCGAGGGTTCTTAGGCAATGTTTGTTGTTGTTAAAGGCTAATACTTTAAAATTCTCAATAGAAATGTTAGTTTTACAGCTTATGGTGTGTTCCCTAATAGATGACTTTTCCTTTCTATTTAATATTTTGCTTGTACGCCAACTAATCCCCATATGAGCAGAGAACCTAGCTCCAAGAGACCTAACAGTTCTCTCAATGTAAGAGGCTCCAGTACAACTGGGACATTTAAATAAATAGACATTATCACTGCGGAACTCCAAAGAGATAGGATCTTTACTGTTAAAGAAACTTCCTATCGATAGTTTGTTTATAAAAACTATTTTGGGGTTGATTTGGGGAAAATATCTTTTATAAATAAATAAGATTTTTCTTTTAAAAGTATCGTTCAAAAAACCCATCTCTGAAATTAGTAAATATATGGGCATTTTAGGAACTTTTATGCAGGGTTGAGGGGGGTCAATGAGATTATCAAATAGCTTTTTTAAAACTCTATCATATAGGTCAGAAGGAAATAAATTATTTATAAAATACTTCCTAAAAAAAATAAATTCATTATGGATTGATTGGTAAGTGGATGATAGCGAGAAACTTCTATGTATTAAAGTTTTTACTGTGGATATTTTATAACCGAAATCACAAAAACTAAAGTAGTTCAAACCTAGTCCTGTGAATGTTTTTTTTCTGTAAATGGTTGTTTGAATTTTTCGTTGGTCATTATCTCGGTTGATTAAAAGGTCAAGAAAGGGCATCTTATCATTTGACTCGACTTCCATGGTGAATTTGATGTTAGGGTGTAAAGTGTTCAAAAAATTAAAGAAAAGTTGGCTATGTGCAGGATTATTAAAAACTGCCAAGGAATCATCAACAAAACGGCGGTAGAAGGAGGGTTTGTAATCTAAATTAGTGGAAAACATTTGATCTTCAAGATGTGTCATAAAAAAGTCAGCTGCAAGTGGTCCCATTGGAGAACCCATTGCAACACCATCGATCTGGCAGTAAACTTTATTATTAAACGTGAACCAAGATTCAGAAAGACTTAATTCCAGCGCTTTTTTTAATTGGCTTCGTGAAAATCCATGAAAAGTATTTTGGGAATGGAATACCTTATTTAATATTCAACTGATTGTATAGTTTAGGGGAATGTTAGTAAATAAAGATTCAACATCATAACTCACAATATATCCATCGTTAACTTTGCTCAGTAATTCCTCTTTAAACTTATAGGAGTTTTGTATGGAGAACTGATTTTTAGATAAAGGTGAAAGTATTTTAACAAGATATTTGGCCAGTTTGTATGTGATAACTTGCTGCCCATACTTGGTATAGATATATCCATATGCAGGCTTCACGGCCGAGCTCCATATGGATATATCTATACCAAGTATGGGCAGCAAGTTATCACAGTTATTCGCCATCTTGAGAAGGAAACTATGAAGATGATTAAATCCAGACAGAACATCGTCTTCCTTGAAGTTTGTATTAATTCAAAAACTTATCCTAAATTTCTTTATTTTAAGCTACATCGCAAATCTCTGTATAACTCGTATTTCTATAAGGATTCCTTGGATCAACTTATCAACCTAGAAATAACTTCTAAATCAAAAAAGTTTACTCTTCATCAACATAATATAACTGAAGGATTAGCCAATTTAAAGACGCATTTGTCTCTTTTAGACATTCTCCTCATAAGGTATTTTTTGCATAAAACCAAAATATTTCACCAAAATGTATGTATACAAAGACACACTAGGAAGTTGTCGAATTTGGGATTGTCCTTTCCAACTTTTATGGATCCGGAAAAAATAGTTATCAACTTGTCACGTACTGCTTTAAGCTTTCGGGAAAAATTTCTGCTTACCTTGGGACTTGAATTGAAACTCCCTTTTTACAAAATAGCTAAACCTAAATTCATACTGTATTTTGAAAATATGGCACGCAAGGTTGAGGATCTACCTCTTAAAGGAAACTTTACTGACTTTTGTTCTGAGTTATCTTCTCTCTCCAGCGAATTTTATTCTAAAATACATTCATCTAGAAGTTCGAATTTCATAATTAAACCTAAAGATAGAAAGGTATTACGGACACTTGCGGGCAATAAGGATATAATAGTTACTAAACCTGATAAGGGAAAGGGTGTAGTGATCCTTGATAGGGAGGACTATGTACAAAAAGCCCATAGTATATTGAATGACAGAACAAAATTTGAACCTATCAATGATTTACCTAAAACTATTCTTCTACGATTCGAAGATAAAGTTAATCGTTTCTTAACACAACTTAAACAGGCTTCAATTATTCCTAAAGATACTTATAATGAATTATTTGTATCTTCCAGTTATTTAGCATCCATGTATTTTCTACCTAAAATTCACAAAGAAGGAGTCCCTTTGAGACCCATACTTGCCTCTTATTCTTTACCATCATACAAACTGGCCAAATATCTTGTTAAAATACTTTCACCTTTATCTAAAAATCAGTTCTCCATAAAAAACTCCTATAAGTTTAAAGAGGAATTACTGAGCAAAGTTAACGATGGATATATTGTGAGTTATGATGTTGAATCTTTATTTACTAACATTCCCCTAAACTATACAATCAGTTTAATATTAAATAAGGTATTCCATTCCCAAAATACTTTTCATGGATTTTCACGAAGCCAATTAAAAAAAGCGCTGGAATTAAGTCTTTCTGAATCTTGGTTCACGTTTAATAATAAAGTTTACTGCCAGATCGATGGTGTTGCAATGGGTTCTCCAATGGGACCACTTGCAGCTGACTTTTTTATGACACATCTCGAAGATCAAATGTTTTCCACTAATTTAGATTACAAACCCTCCTTCTACCGCCGTTTTGTTGATGATTCCTTGGCAGTTTTTAATAATCCTGCACATAGCCAACTTTTCTTTAATTTTTTGAACACTTTACACCCTAACATCAAATTCACCATGGAAGTCGAGTCAAATGATAAGATGCCCTTTCTTGACCTTTTAATCAACCGAGATAATGACCAACGAAAAATTCAAACAACCATTTACAGAAAAAAAACATTCACAGGACTAGGTTTGAACTACTTTAGTTTTTGTGATTTCGGTTATAAAATATCCACAGTAAAAACTTTAATACATAGAAGTTTCTCGCTATCATCCACTTACCAATCAATCCATAATGAATTTATTTTTCTTAGGAAGTATTTTATAAATAATTTATTTCCTTCTGACCTATATGATAGAGTTTTAAAAAAGCTATTTGATAATCTCATTGACCCCCCTCAACCCTGCATAAAAGTTCCTAAAATGCCCATATATTTACTAATTTCAGAGATGGGTTTTTTGAACGATACTTTTAAAAGAAAAATCTTATTTATTTATAAAAGATATTTTCCCCAAATCAACCCCAAAATAGTTTTTATAAACAAACTATCGATAGGAAGTTTCTTTAACAGTAAAGATCCTATCTCTTTGGAGTTCCGCAGTGATAATGTCTATTTATTTAAATGTCCCAGTTGTACTGGAGCCTCTTACATTGGTAGAACTGTTAGGTCTCTTGGAGCTAGGTTCTCTGCTCATATGGGGATTAGTTGGCGTACAAGCAAAATATTAAATAGAAAGGAAAAGTCATCTATTAGGGAACACACCATAAGCTGTAAAACTAACATTTCTATTGAGAATTTTAAAGTATTAGCCTTTAACAACAACAAACATTGCCTAAGAACCCTCGAATCTCTATATATAAAACACTACAAACCTACACTCAATGAAGATTTAAGTGCAATATCATTATTAATTAACTAATTTTAACTACAGTTTGTTAGTTGGTTTGCCTTTTAATAAACCAACCGTCAATGTAACCTATATATATACTAGCCCCTTTGTTAAACCTACCATTCACTCTCTACGATGGATCCGCTTTAGTAAGTACCCAAATTTTCCGTTTTTATATTAAATGTTTTTAACTGTTAGTCTTTACAAAATTTAATAATAAAAAAAAAAAGTTTAAATTTATTATCTTTAAATAATGCCAAGTCAATTTCTCTTAGTTTGTAATTAATTTCTGCAATAATCTTTAAATTTATGAACTAATTTTTGAGTCAGTCTTAAAGCAAATTTAACTGTTGCCAAGTCATATTTAATTTAACTTGTAGTACTTTCTACTGATATTCTGTAATTGGTCACCTGTAAAATAATGTCTTGTTGGCCTTTTCAAGTTTTCTTTATGCATATTAACTTTGTAAACTTATTCTAGCCTGAAGATGAAAACTTGTAGTTTTCGAAACGTAGTGAAAAATTAAAAGATGCTACATCCGTTTCTCGTGGCTCTGGGATTTATCCTCAATATTATATATATATATATATATATATAACAAACAGAAAATTCATACATAGTAATATTCACTCTTGATTTAATACATGTTCCTTAACCTTTGCGGCGGGTAGTGATTTTAATATGAGGTGGTTATTTGGGGGTAAGGGTTTAAGCAATTTCAAATTCCAATTTCTTATTATCCCCCTTTACTGGATGTTTCGTCTTCTTTAGGTTTTGTTTAGAGTTCTGAATAAAAATAATTATTCTGATAATACAACTTGATATTTTCATTAAATTAAACGAGGAAAGTGGGCATAGTAGGAAAATTACCAGGTCAGACGCTTCAACTGACGCGTCGTTGGGATAAATGGCTAAATTATTATCGTTGATGACGGGGGCTAAAACCGAGCAGAAAACAAAGGAGTTTAAGCTTGTGGTGAGACAAACGGTGTTTTCAGATATAGTATGTTATTTTAGGATGATTGGAAGCCACGAATATCTTTTTTGCATTTAAATAAGCACCTAAAGGTGTCTAGATTCTTGAAGTATTATTTAAACACCCATTTATAATTCCTTTTTTATTTCATAATTTCATACAATTTTCTCCTGGCTATTTTATTATAAATAAAGAAAGTTCCCCTAAACAACGATTTAAATTTCATCTAATGGAATAGTAACGAGGGAGACCACATAGAGTTCTATGTAAAAATTGTCTCAATGAGAAAACTAGAAAAAATCGTATATCAATCGGGGCGCTGAAGTTGCGAGGCAAAGTTTGGCCTAATTTTTATAAACATATCTAATTATTTCTTCAGAATTTACAAATGCAATCCACATGGATATTGTTTTATTATATCTTTGCCCCGCAATAATATATCTATTGGTAAAGTTAAGTTACCTACGAAACACAAATTTAAACATAAATATAACATCACACAATCCTAAAGAGGCCACCAACCACTCGGCTATCATACTGTAAAGAAGTTAAAAAATATCAATCTTATCCAATGTAGGGGAATCGTCACTCTTCTGTCCTCTCTCAGTGGAGACACGGGACGGTAACCGCAAAGACATCCAGGCCCGGCACCGTGGGTCAAACTCGTAACTACGGCGCCTCGCCACTCCTCGATATGAAAAGCCGAAAGGTTGTAAACTGCAAGTTCTCCCTAACGAGACTATATTTAATTTCACCTCAAATAAGAAATTAGAGACGCGTTTCTCTTGAGCTCAAGGGCCAACGGGAGCCGAGGTAAGACTTGGCGAGAAAAACCGCTGAAATAAGAACCCTCCTAGGCCCTTCCACAATCCTTCCCCACCTCCTACCCCTACCGCAGTGGGGTGACGAGGTATAAATAACCAAGACGGGAAAAAGGAGGTAGAATACGTCAGTCTCCATGCTACGAAGTTCCCGAATTGAGGCCGGGCTACCAAGACTGGATAGGTAGAATAGGTGAGTCGCCAGACTACGAAGTCCCCTGCAAGAGAGGCAGGGCTACCAAAGGGGCTATGAACCAGCTCATCCTCAAGCTAGTCCCTGGTTATCAAACTGAACGTTAAGTTAACTTGATCAAGTTCAACGTCCTCTCGTCAGAGAGGTTACTCATATTCTGGTGCATCCTAAAGCCCAGGGATATTCCTTGCTCTTGAGGAATTAAGAAAAGAAAAGGAAAAAGTCTCCCCCTCGAGCCCGATACCCTTTGGCCACACCAAACTCATAAGTTAATTTGGTTGAGGAACCAAGTTCAACTTATTCTCGTCAGAGAACCTCCCCCCCTTCTATCCTGGTGTATCCCAAAACACTGAAATAGGCCTTGCCCTTAGGGAAGACTGAAACTTACAAGAAACTCATCCTCAAGCTAGTTCCTGGTTACCAAACCGACCTTAAAGTTAATTTGTTCAAGTTCAACTTATTCTCGTCAGAGAAACACGCCTCCTCTATCCTCGCCCTTGAATAAGCCCCCTTCGAGTACAGTCCTCTCCCTTGAATAAGACCCCACCCCCCGAGTACACTTCCCCCAGCACTCCCCCAGAAGTCAAGGTATTCAAGCCTTCCGCATCTCTAGACAGTGCGAATTACTCCTTAGACTAATCCGAAGAGAAGAATGGAACTTTCTTTCACTATCCAGTAGTGATATTCCTTCCTGCCGAAAGCGTGTGGACTCTAGCCGCCACACTCTCCAAAGTTAGTTGTGGCTTTCAAGTTATTCGTCCACAACCTCCATCTGGAGACAATACCCATCCAAAGGTAAAGTGCTCATTGTGTTCAAGGTCAGATGCAAACCCATTCCAAGGGGTATCCACAAAATTAGTTGCGGCCAGTAAAGGCCATTAACATTTTGCTGTTTTTTTAATTGAAGTGAGCATCAAATTAGCCAATATTAGAGGATCAAGGTGATTGAAGTAATTTTTGTGTATTTTAAAATTCGGATATTTCTGTGGTTCATGTTTTGTGTTTGGGTAGTAAATTGTTAAATTTAAAATATAAGTTTATTTGGGGAATTCCTGGGTGTTTCCTTCTTATCCTTACGTGTTAAAGCAGCTCTAACTTCAAAAAAACAAAATTAGCACTGTTAGAACAAAGCTTACTTCATCAAAGATGTACTTCACGTTTTCCAAGGTATCCCACGAGAAAAGTGGTGTCAGGTGTGGGGTGATCAAACGGGTCATTCTGCTACATCCATACCATCGCTTAAACCACAATGTAAGTAAAATTTGAACTTTGGTATCATTTTCTTATTTCTTGACAATGAGCACACATAGGAAACTGCGTCCAATTCACGATGCTTTAGTTGAAGTCGGTCTCTTGTGTACAGAAATTGCTTGCATGAATAATCCACCTTTAAGAACCATCCAGTAGATCACTAGGATGATCATGTTTACCGGTGAACTGAATCATGGAAGGATGAAAGAACGTCCAAGGGTGTCTTTTAATCATCTGAACTACCTTTTCAAGGCGGGCGAGGTCCTAAGTCTTACGGGCAAATATTTAATAACACATTCAGGAGTATCAACGGGTAGGTGTGAGTACATACGCGATCATGATGAGAGTCAAATTTCTATACAACGCCCCGCTGACTTGATAACATCAAAGACGACATACATCTGCACAAAGTAGACAGATTAAATTGTAGTAAACATGAATAAACTTATTTTTGGAAGAAGAAGAAATGAAAGAAAAGCTACCATGAATAATCTGATGCGCCAAAATTGAAGATGCCGATACAATCCATTTGTAGGGCTTTTTTCATTCAAGGGGGGGGCTTTGTTCTTATATTTCTTTCTCGAAAAACTTAAGAAACAAAAACTTGATTTGCAATAGTGAGTAAAATTTTCTAAAATTATCGAAGTTTAGGAAATAAATTAGATAAAAACATAAAATAAAAAAGAAAATTCTTAATAATTTCTATTTAGGTAGTTTTTATATCATTTTTCAAATTAAAATGAAGAAAAGAAACAAGTAAAAACAAAAATACACAATTTTTTAAAAATTAAAGAAGAAATCAAAGTAACCTATGAAGTATTGGGTCGTGTCAAAGACAAAATTCGAATTCCGGAGAAATTCTAGAAAATTTTTATATTTTCCTGAAAGGATCAAATCCAGTTTAAGGCATCTCCAATATTTTGTTAATTTCTTTTTAAAAAAAGGCTTTTTGAAAAGAAAATATAAGTTGAAAAAATTTCCCAAATATTATCTAAATTATGCTCATGTGCAAATTTATGATTATAATATAGTTGTCAAAATAATATTTCATTATTATTGTTAGTCGAATGTGTTCAGGCTTATTCAATACTATCCATGTTATGTAGTTAAAAATGTATATATTAAGAGTCCAAATATTTGTCGTAAATTAAAGTACACAGCTTTTTCCGTTTTCTAATTTTTAACACAATTTTTAGCCTGATTGTTAAACCTCTTCGTTTTGTGTTATCTTTCTTATTGGTTAGATAATTGCTATAGGCTGTTAAAAAAATGGCTATCACTCTATTAAGAAACAGAATATATTGAAGTCTAAAAATATCCTTTTCCTCCCTTTCAACAAACCATTTTTAATCTACCCGTCTCATTACACTAGCCAAAAAATTTTAATTTTGTCTCTGCTACTTGAGTAAGTGTTATTGTAACTAACCAATTTTGGTGCGCTGATTTCAAACCTGTGCTCAGATTTGTCCTAACACTAAAAGTTCCTGAATTATGCAACTAGGCTGTATGGCTCACTTTGTCACCTCGGATAAACAATGATATAATTATTACGAGTTAGAGAAGAATGGGACGTATCGGGCAAAGGTTTGGAATCGGAGCAAACTATTTTTCATTATGTATGTCCTTTTGCAGACCCAAGCAAGATATGTATTACATATAAAAAAGGTAGTACTCACCTAGATATAAATTTCTTAAAAAATGCTTGAGACTCTTGCTCTTGAGCTTGTATGTTGATATAGGATCCTCCCGTTATATAAACCAGCAGTAGTCACCCATAATTTTTTCATTAAAGCGGGTTTGATACCTGTTTTCCATCATTACGATATCTTTTGTTACCATTGTGTAGCAACACAGCTTTGTGGCTAGCAGTGTTTGCATCAATGAATACTATCCATTCAACAGGTAAATGCTCGTCTCCTAGGTGAGTTATGAGGCCATTAACATCAGTAGAGAAACAAGCACCATCTTCTTCTTTATAGAAGGCAGCTAAGGCCTTATAGCTTTTACGGAAAGTAGATATTTTTACACCAGCCTCTAGAAGATTCCATTACTGTAGTCTGGAGCTTAACAGATCTGCGTTTTCCTTTGACAATGACAAATCCCTAACCAAATCATTCATTCTTTCTTCATTTATCAAATGGATCTTCTTTTCCTTAGAATCATGTTTATGCATCGTCATTGTTATCCTCATCTTCAGGCGATTAATCATCTTCTTTACCTGCCCTCCCTGATGAAGGAACTGGGATTGCCATCTCAATATTATGTGGAACTGGTTTTATAGCTGACTTACAATATGGATATACAATTTTTGACTTGTTCTTATTTGAGAATCCCGGAATATTTGTTGGCTCACACCACACCATTGGTACAGCAAATGGCATACCCATTATTTTGCCATTTTCCATTGTGTGAGCCACGTATAACATACAGTACACGATTTGTGAGGTGCCCAGTGCTTCTCTTGGTCACCATCTTTACAACCAAATTAATAATTATATGCAGTTTTTACTCTTTTAGCTAAATTTATCCGCTGGCTGCTCGGAGTATATCTTCCACAGATATAGCAAAAGTCTCTGAGCTATTTATATATCCTATCTGATTCATGTTTTCAACTTAGTTTGTATATATCCTGTTATATACATTTGCACAATCTTACTTCATTTGTAAATTAATTGAGAGATAAATCTGAAAGAAAAATTCAATAAATCACTGTATGTAAATACCGTTTCAACACCACTACTATAAGGGCTAAATTTGTAACGTGATAAAGCAGGAGTGTAACGTAGGCCCCAAACACACACAACACATCCTCTGACTAGGCTAGCCAAAGCAACAATGCCCATATGTGTAACTAAAGAGTATGTATGTAACTCAGAAACCATACGTGCTAGAACAATTATCCCGAATCAGCATACTCGATTTAGTATAAATCACAAGCTAATGCCAAAGTAGCAAAATCATTGTTGACTAGTGTTATGTATCAGATTATCAACTTCGTGTTTAAATAAAACTCCATTTTTTATTCTATTTTTGAAAACAACTTTTCTTCCAAAATAGTCATTGTTTACTCTATAAAATATAGGGGCTCTCCAAAGGTAGACAAAGAACTGTAAGGAAAATTTTTACATTGCGCTTTAAAAATATTGAACCAATGTACGAAATCATTACGCTAAAAGCGCGCTGTTTGTACCATGTCAACATTTGGTTATGTAATTAATTGGGAGAGTGCCTGTTCCATCACAAATTGTCGCTATGTTTTTTCGCGAAATCCTTTTTAATGTGTTTGTATAAATTTTATCAACATCTTTAATATAAACCTGTTTTTTTGCTTAGGTATATTCGTCAGGAATATAATGAAATTTCAAACTCCTAAAATATTTACATAAGGTTCCCTTTTTCCGCACACCTGGCTTTAATTCTGATAATTAAATCCCTCCTCTCACTAAAATATCCTTCCAAATGCCGACCTTTCAATTTTTAGCTGAAGTAAAAATATAACAATTTGCAAGCTTTCTCTTCTACCCAACATTCTCCTTTCTCTTTAATCTAAAGGCCCATTAACTTACTAGCTTTTTCTCCTAACAGGTTCCTAAATGACGTATCGATGGTTCTAATCTCGATCTAATGTCATTTGATTCAAACTTGTTTATCAGTCTTCTATTTTTCTTTTAGCATCAGTTGCTAGTCTCAGGTGACCCTAGAAATACGGCAAGTAAGAGCTGGTAAAACATAAAATACCTCTCATCGCATCAATAAAATGTGGGTCCCTCTACAGCGTTGATGGCAATAATCAGTCAAAGACATAAATTATCTATATAAAATCAAAATGGGGAAATATTTCCTTAGAGGTCTATATGACTTGGAAATTAAATTTTACCAAGCTCTTCAAAAACGGACAAAATGATATCATTCAAAATTTAACTTAATAAGAGATAAATCCTATAAAATGCGGGATTTCATTAACGAAAGCATTCGCACACCAAATCGACAAAAATGAAAACACTGGAGCTAAATAAATGGAGAACAGTATCAGTGACAATAATGCAATTTTCTAAGGAATAAATTAAAAAAATTTCTCGCCTAGGGTCTTATACAGCCGACTTAGTTTAGTTTGGGTCCTTTTACTCTTAATATGATACAAACTACGCTAAGAAACCTTACATTAAATAACCTTGATATTTATACTTTGGCAATTAAATTAGACAATCAATAAGTCGACTTATCTCTCACGGTATCAATTCTTTGGAGCAATTTAAGATAAGAATAGGCTCATTAGGGAAATAAAGGCAACTATGACCTGTTTACGACTCGTGCAGTATTTCGTAAGGAAAAAGAAAGAGGGTCGCCTAAAGATGAGTCATTCTTAAGGGTTTTCGACCCTATTATATCCCAACCTACATAAACTTTACCTAGCCTAAGCTAACGCAACTTAATGTACCCTAAGTTAGGTTAGGTTAGATATTGACAATTAGAGAATCAGCACCTCAATTATAGTAAATTTAACAAGAAAAAAACCACTATTAAATATAAAGTCGTTTGATTCAAGAATATGCACCTAAAGAGAAAACTCAAATGAAGAATAAGCGCCTAATTTATGGACAAATCAAGATGAGCCACCTCAGGTTCCTTATCTTGAATTTATCCAATTATTTTACCTGATCATATCCAAAAATGGGTGTTCCCACTCTCCAATAAATCCCGTATTAATCTTATTTTTAACTGGATAGGGCTTTAACTCTATTTAATCAATGGCCATATACATTCATCCAAGACATGATAATTTACTTGATAAAATCTTTATCATCAAATGTCTTCTGCATTTTAATTTAGACTCTCTGACCACAGGAGGCTGCTGCAATTATCATTTATAACTTTATCAAGCTTTTGACATAAAAATGATATACTGGTAGGTAAGTACATATGTGATGATAAGACCCTGCCCGCGATGGATCGTAATATCCAGAATTTATCGAACAGGAGGCAATATTTTATATTGAACGGGCGTAAATGCATTCAAGTGGCAATTGATAGGAACGTTCCACATTGAAATATTCTCCATATGTTAAAAGGCATTGAGATTTTCGAAAGAGAGAGACCACATCCTAAAATTTCTGATTATCAATGAAAATATCAATTTAGAGGGAGGTGAGATTTCACTGTTCATAACATGAATAGTGTAAGGCCAAAAACCTATTCTTAAACAGTGCAATTTCTAATTAACTTACACCTGCATTTTAGTGTTAAGCGGCAAATTTCACTTAACCTACACTTACAATTTAGTGTTAACCAAAAGGTCTACTTAAGCAAAAAGTATAATTCAGTTGTAACCGGCAAATTACAACTAATATACACCTGCAAGTTAATGGTATCCAGCAAATTTCCCTTTAATTATATCTACCATTTTTTCCTGAGCCACAAATTCCACTTAAACAACACCAAAGATTTACTAGTGAGATCCAATTTCCACTCAATCTACACTTACAATTTTGTGGAAATAGGTCGACGCTATCGATTAATTAAAAAAACCTTTCTGGATTCATTGCCAAAAACATAATTCGGCAAGAGTTTTTGCAGCCATAATGGGGACGGCGCTGGATTCCTAGCACCGAGGCATCGATTTAATCACAATGAACGGGGACAAAATCCTTCAGCGTTACATGAGACAAACACCCATTGGGCAGATCTGCTAATACTCACTCTTCCATGATTAATTAAATCCACATGCATCATTATGTACATAGCCAATCACAACACCGCTATCATTCCTTTGCCCGCCTTCATGGCACAAGATACTAATTCTCCCCATTGTTCTAGAACCATACCGATATTCCCCTCATTCTAAAGTGTTACCCCCTCTGAGGTATCGAAAGGTTCTACTATTCCGGTTTAAAGTAAAATACCTCAAAATACGAACCGGACCCCTACCTTACATCGATGAAAGGTCCAACTCGCAAGTGAATGTCAGTTTGATCATTATGTATTTAAATGCTATATCAGCTACATTGACATAGAAAGCATTCAGAAAAAAAAATAATATATAAAGCAAGCGAACAACTATAGTAACTTAAACAGATCTGAAGGTAAATCATTTCATGACACAATCGCTTCTAGCATTGCGTTACGACCTTTACCTTATATATCTGTATACTTATCTGTCCTTCTTTGGTTATTCTATTTCAAAGCAGTCCCGGCGTAAGCATGAAATAATATATCTCCTTCTGTCTGTTTTCACCCGCTATAAGCCGAATTTAAGTCTTTCTGCGCGAGTAAATCCCCCATCTTGTTTGTCTTTTCCTCCTATTATTTGTTATTAATTTTTATCTTAGGATTTTAGTATAACGATGAATAAAGTTGCTATTACTTCATTTTCCCTCCATACTATTATTATTATAATTCCTTTGGCCATTGTTTAGTTAATTTGTTTTTTAGTTCGTTGGTTCTTCAATACTTGTCCATTATGTATTTATTTTTTTAAATTCGTTTATTTTACCTATAACAGGTACTTTTACACATACAAGGTTGGGACGAATGTAATGCACGATTATCTAGAATAAAGTTTCATATAGTATTAATTAAAGTAGGCCTTCTTGTTATTATTTAGGAAAGCTACAATGAGTAATGTATACCTTTTTCAGATTATAAAAATATTGTTCATAAGCTTGTTTGGTATTCAATCTTATTTCCTCGCGTCTAAATATCACATTGGAAATGCTTTAATTTATGAGTTAAATAATTCTGTCAATACAAGTACAGCAGCAAATTCCATTCAGAATAATAAAATAGATGATACATTAAATGAAATAAGTTGCTCAGGGGTGGTTTTCTTGTTTCTGAAGAGGCGATTTAAGTCAATAAACGGAACAAAAGAAAGTCGTACAAAAATACTTGATTCCAAAGAATTTCAAAGCTCTTGTCACAGAAAATCCTGCTACAGTTTCTAATCAACTCGCAGAACAATTTATCATACCTTATAAAACTACCATACACCGACACGTAAGGATTGAATATGTTTAAATGATATAAAAATGGGTCCCGCACGAACTTTTCACGGAGAATCTGCAACATGGTGCTAGTTTTTTGTGCCATTGCTTTCGCAATATCTACAAGTCTCATTCTGGATTAGGCTTGTTAATGATGTTGAAAAGAGGATTCTTCAACATAACGTTAAACGCCGCCGTTCTTGGATAAGGCGAGGAAGAGGTATTTCTCAACAACCAAACGGAAGACTGCATCTAAAAAAGCTCAATCTGATTGTATGGTGGGATAGTGAAGGAATTATTCATTAGGAAATTTATAGATAGCAAACTAAAATGAACTTTAATTTCTACTTTAATCAACTTCCTCTTTTTAAAGCCGATTTTAGATAAAGATCCTTCTTAGTCACAGCTCGAAAGACCAACGATCTCTTGGAGGAATTCGTTTGTGAAATAATGCTCCATCTACCATAGCTTCTAGCAATGTTCCTTCTGATAATGATTCATTTAGGGGAAAACAGATCGATTTGGATGGTCTTAGATTGACATCATGAGGAGTAGTTGAAAAAAAGTTTGATTAATATTTCTCATTAAAACCAAGAGAACTTTACGATCGTGAACTTTATATTTTTTATGACACATGGAATGAGGTTCTAGGAAAAGATAGAGGTTATCTTTAGGATTAAATATTATATAGTTATAAGTTTTTCATTTTTAATACATATCCTAAAATCATATATTATTTTCATTTCAGCCTACATAATCCCTTCCAGCCATCCTCATTCTACATTCATCATATCTTTTTTCTTTCGTCGATTGCATTATCCGTTGACTGGTTCCTAACAATGTCACAAAGTTCATACTTTTTCTCCTTTTCACACTTTCTATTCCATTCCGTTCAATCTTCATTCTTGTCTTGGTAAAATGTTTTGAGCCTATTATATTTTCCAGGTAAGAAAATTAATAATATATATGTTTAATAATGGAAGAAAAATATACAAATATTCGGAGCCGAAAGCCATTTTATTAATATATACAACCAACTAATACGAGCAGTCAATATTTTAAATCATTTCCTTGTTATTCAAGACTGCCTTAATTCGTTTTGGCAAGCAGAAGAGCTAATTGTTTATGATATATTAAATGATATTGCTCCAATATTGTTATATAAGTACCCGAAACTGCTTACAATTGATGTCTTCTGTTTATCAACCACCAGTTCGATTATTACCCACAAATTCTGTATTGGGTTCAAGTTTGTCGAATTTCCGGACCAAGATCTAAAAGATTTATTTTTGCTTTCAGCAAAGTACATTGGTATTGTCATTCTGGAGTGGAAAGGTACGCAAGCCTGCTAAAAAATAAAGTTACTAACCTAAATTAGTCCTGAAATGTTAAATTTTATGATGAAGCACGTTTTTTGCCGCTTTGAGTTCATTCAAGTATTCTAAGGGAACATGATATTGCTCCAGTTTCCTTGACTTATATGCAGCTCTAGACAGAGTGACCGGATGTTTCCCTGTGGGCACATGGATCTTAAAAACGGTTCTCGGTCCTCTTTATAACGATGGATATTTCACAAGCTTCAAAGAAGAGGAAGATAGCTTATCCATAGGTCTTTTCGGTAGGGTAAGGGTTCTTTGTAGTCTCTTTCAACCTGAGAAATTTGTCGAAAAGAATAGGCCTTACTGTGCAGGCTGACGAGTTCATCACTGCTTCTTTCCACTAATGGGCAAACTTAAAAATAGGGGGTAATCTGATCTTTGCGGTGAGGTCCTTATCGGGATGGGGTCTTAGCATTTATATAGAAGTTCTAGTGTGTCCAAAAAACTTTTAATATGGTACTCGTTGAGGCAATATTCTTAGTAACTATCTTATTCATTTCAGGTTTCATTGGTGCAGAATAACAATTGTTGCACGCTTTTATTTAGAAAGAAAAAGTTCTCTAATTAAAAAAGATGAAAAACGGTTTTTTTTTACCCCACAAAATTAAAACCGATTAAAATTACATTATATCATTCATTAAACCCAAACTTCTCATCATTTAATTCTTTTGATTATATAGCAAACTTCAGGGAAAGAAACTCATTTCATTCAGAAACAGAACTCGAGCACGATTTTGGATTCATCAAAGGAATGCACTGTTTTTGTTACTAATTTTAACTGCTAACCTATTAATAAATCTGCAATAATTTAGGGTATTAGAAATATTATTTAAATTTTAAAACGAATGAAGAAAATATATATCTGACTCAACACTTATGGCAATAACTGTAGGTACCCATTTTACCTAACTTGTGCCATTGCTGCTTTTAAGTATAATAAAGGAGCCCTTCCATTGGTCGCGTTACTAGTGGTGAACCCCGCAACAATTTAACCATTAATATATAATTTAATATCCCTTCCTCATTGGCGACCAGGATCCCGGATGATTTTTATCTCTATATTTCATTATCTGCTAACCTCTCTAGATCATAGTAATCACATAAAAACACAGTCTTTCTTCATCCATGTAATATATAAAATCAGGCAAAAGTTCGAAAAGGGCTCTTTGCAACGTCAAAAATATGATTGATATCTCTAACCTCTCCTAACACTTGTTATTTGTAGCTATGAATGCTTGCATAATTTAAATATTAATCTCTTTGCACAAAAATAAATGATTATAATACAAAAATGATTATTTCATTGCGCGTTCACAGCCTTTTTTAGACACTCAAAAATCATGGCATTACTGCACTACTGTATAGACCTCTTAAAACAATGTATTCTAAACCTTTGAACTGCTACCCAAAATGATCTATTAATTGTGAGTATTTAATAATTTTCCCACTTCATTCATTTTCTCGATATTTGCTCTTTTGCCTGACCTTTTGGCTTTTCCATTACTTTCTTGGAAATTCACCAGATGGTAATACCACTTACTTCTTTCTCTCTTGAGGTACATAGTATGTAGTTAACCTAGAATGTATTCTAGGCTGCCTATAACTTTCATGGAGACAATGAATGTACGAGTAACTATGTGCACTAATCCCAAACGAAATGTAAACTGCTCCGGTGCTAACCTGTTAAGTGGGATTTCAGTCACAAATGTATCGAAACATCTTTTATAAATTCAATTAAAATCTCCGTAATTATGCAACATTCGGGTTGATACAGAAGTACCGAAATTCTTTGAAATTTTTATGATTTTAGCTTTACAATGAAATCACAAATTAGAATTTAATTATTTGACAAATTAATCTTGCTTCACTTATATCATGCTGAAATTTCTTCCCTTACTATAATCCTTTTAAACATTACTTTGGTATGCTCTAAATATATTAGACTATATTTCAATAGATTCAGTTGTAATGAAATTAATGCGATTTTATTTTGTTTTGGTGAAATATATGCTTTAATATCCTCTACAACATCTTTTTTAAAACGAGGGGTAATTAGATGTGCCAAGATTAGTTGAATATAGAGGATGAGAACAACTTTCGCAACTTGGCGCAATATTCTTTTCTTGAGTCAACAACTAGATTTAAATTTAGCCATTGTTAAGCATTTGGCGTTGTAGTAGCAGGGCGCTTATTTTTTTCTAATGAAAGACCTATGATGCAGTCAACACGAAAGCGAAGAATTAATTTTTCGACTTCACGAAAGCAGAAAGGCTCCTCCTGCCTTGACATGCCATAGTCACTGAAAGATAAATTTTTAGCTCGTTCAAAAGGCTAAAGAAATACTTTATGACATGGTTCTAAGCGTGGTTAAACTTATTGTTATTTGCATTTATTTTTTATTATTTGTTTCTAGTATATTTCCATTTTTAAAGATAAATAATCATAATTATTAAAAAAAAATTATCAGCCCTTTTATGGTTTTAGAAGCAAAGATAAACAAAGATAAACAATTATGTTAAATGAATATTATATTATATTTATTATTTAGTAACTTATAGTAAAATTGATTCAACTTTATTTATTTAGATAAAACCAAAATAATATTGAAATAATATTTCATCCCCTACTGTCGCCAATCCAAAATCAATTTGTTCTCAGGGTCTTAGGGGCCCACATTTTAAAAGTGAAATTTTTAAGGTTATTTCTAAGTTTTCTATTTTATTAAATTGTTGTAATATTAGTAATAATAATATTCCCCAACTATATCATTTTTTAACAACCTTAAGTAATCTACATTATAAAATACTCCACGATGTTTCCACCATAAGGATGTTTACTCCAGACTTAAAGATGAGTATATAGTAATGATGTTAATTGGACGTCTTAGTATGAATTGAGACCAGAGAGGATCAGAGATGTCTGTCGATACAACTTTTCAATGGCTGCAATTTCACTTTGCAAATATCGTGAGAGCTACAAAATCTTTTCCCCTTTAAAAAAGATTTATATATTATTATTAGGGGATTTGGTCTAGATTTAATTCTATATATACATTTAATGGGAAAAGTGAATAATAATTTAAAACTAAGTTAGAATTTTAAAATAAAATGGAGGAATTCATATATATTCTAACCATTTTCTAAAATTGCATATTGACGGTCGGAACCAAAAATTGAAAAAGAATCTAATTATTTTATAAAGTAAAAATATCAAGGAAAATGGCAAATAATATGGAACACCTCGCCTAAATTTAAATGAATGAAATTTGCATAAAATTTTAGAGGAAATAATATACTTTGGAATAATAAATTGATCCACAAATCGAGGCCAATTTTACTTTTCTGAATATTTAAGCACCAAAACAAATAGCAAAAGTATATTGGAACACTTGTACTTAAACAGAGTTTTTAACAGCTTTAACTTATATAAGCTAATGATAATGATTTCCGTGGTATTGTTGTTGTGCTTTATTTTTTTTCTATCAGAGTATTTATATGTTCAATGACTTTAGAGCGCCAGTCTGACCATATTACTTATGAAAGACAACAATACTTCTATATTGGCGGAGTAGAATTTAACTCCTGTATTAGTGAGAGTGCCACAGCATTTAATCCTGTTGTTTTAAGGAAGAGCCTTTTAAACACGTAAGGATCAAAGGAAACACCATGAATTTATCCAAAAATATGTATATCTTTTTAATTTATCCATTAACTACCAAAATAAAATATTTACAATACAATAATAAGTTTAAAAAGGAGAGTAGTGCAGGAAACCGGACCTATTTCAGACGCTAACCATGCCCAACTCGAAATAGGCTCCAAGTAAACAAACCAATTGCCAATCAGTTATTTTTTGGTGACTCTTTTAGATTAGCATTAAACTCCAATTTAAGTTTCACTCTTCTAACTGTAAATATGACGGGATTAACAATCAATTTGAGTACCGTAATAAACTCCTACTAAATCAATACAAATATAAATGGTCATTCTGACTTACATAAACGACAGGATCAGGGGTTGCCGGATGTCACTAGATGGTTTTTATCCCTTTTCGTTAAGTTGGAGCGGCCGATTGTAGATTTTTCACGAGATAGGAGAGGGGTAGGGGACACGATGGTAAAGTCTTCAGTTCTACGTTAAAAAGTGAAGGGAGGAGTTGTATTATCTGGCTCAATGAGTGCTCTTCTAGGTGCTCCTCAGCTTTTCTGTATCCTACTCTTCTTCGAGGGGTTGCCCAACTGGATCTTTTGGTATACGAGGAGATTTTGAATGTACTTGAAAAATTGGATCTTCCTCGGGTATTAATTCTTCTTCTCTCTCCTGTATTAAGATCGCAATTTGAGAGTCACTCTAGGGTGACTGGTTCTTCTATTCTTTTACTTTCAAAATTCATGTTTGGCAATAGGAATGTTGGTCCAGCCAGGCTTCTTACTAAGCCTATGAAGGATACTTCGGTATGGCACCGATCCTAAACGTGACGTTTCTAAGTTATTTCGAAACTGGGCGAAGGACCGCTCTTCTCGATCTGGCCCTCTATCGTCTCTCACCGAATAATCCTTTTCTCTTGCTGCCTAAATTCCTGGTTTGGCACTAGAAATTTTTTTATTCAGTCAGGCTTCTTCTAAGTCTGTAAATGATAGCTTATTATGGCACCGATACAAAACGTGAGCTTTCTAAGAAATTTCTAACCTGGGATATGGACTGAACTTCTCGAACTGGTTATCTTCTTCTCTCACCGAATAATCCTTTCTCTTTCCTTAAGGGGCTTATTTATAGCCTGGCGAATGCCCCATCTAAGAATGTAGGGGCGAGGCCGCAGAGGGGCGAGCAAAGGGTGAGGCCGCAGAGGGGAGAGCGAGGGGTGAGGGAAGTGTGGCACCGTGGTAACCAAGTCAGCTTCTTAATTAGAGGCACCGCCAACCGTGACCATCCTTTGTGTTCTTTGTGACTGGCACCGAATTTTGTAGCGATTTAACCACAAGCCTCCGGACCTCGTAGCTAATCAGATTCTTTTGAGCGCTGCATAATGGCCTTTAGTGGTCATCTTGGCACAGCGGCTCGCTCTCGACTACCTATGCGTCAGGCAGATCAAAAGGGTACACCGTTTGACTGTTATTCATCCGGCTAACGTTCCCACGCCTCGATTCTCTCGCTTTCTGCGCAGGGGGAATTTAACGTATATGTCCGCCTGGTCCTCTGTGTGGCTTTATGTTGTAAATCATCTACACTGTTGATTTTGTAGTCTAATCTACCACCTTTAACCAAACAATGAAAAGGTTGGGTCAGATGTGTGGCCAACCGGTCCTATTAAAAAGAATTATAATAATGAAGCCAGCAACCAACTACACTGTGTAACAAAATTTCACTTTTATTTTGTCCTTGGGTTAGAAGTGTTATTTTCCAATTGTTTGTGGCTCTATTATATGAAAAAAAAAAAAAATTTTAAGCGGCAAATTTCACCTTTGTAGCTAGGAATTGAATTTTTAAATTAGTACATTTATGGTAAATAACATTATTCTTGTGGAAATAGTAAAAATATATCAAATGTTTAAATAGCTATTTTTTCAGTTATGGTAAAAACATCAGATCCTGCATTTAAACAGTTAGAGAAACAGTAATATAGTAGTAATAGCTTTTTTGCCCCTTATATGTATTTGTTTTTTTTTGCAACCAGGACAGCAATGGCAGTTCTCTGACATTACATATAGATTCAGCGGCAATTTAGTGAACTCTAGAGCTTTCTACAGCCTTTAAAAATTTTTTATATGTTTGAAGAATTTCTAGAACATTCTGGCATCGTAGATGTCTGTATAAATACAAAGAATGTCTACTCAACAGATCAGATTAACTCTAACCGTCACAGCACAGACATGATCACTCTTTATTGATAGAAGAATTCGTCACACATGGCATCAAGAAGCTGTAAGCATCCGACAGATGAATTTTGCTACGCTTGCGTTGAATCTATTAAGACAAGATCGAAATATATTCTGTAGAGAGATAGGATAATATGTGTTAGGCCAACAAGGCATATTTCGGCATGCCAGTCGGAGATCAATTAAAATCTTGGGCACTTCATTTCACCTGCAAGCTCTACAAAAGAACTCTGGAAAGATATATATATATATATATATATATATATATATATATATATATATATATATATATATATATATATACATATATATATATATATATATATATAAATATAATGTGTTTTGCTTATTTGGATACTAGAGTTTTTTAAAATATCTAATAACACTAAGTGAAATGAACTTGTATATTTATAATTATGTTTTAATTATTTTTACAGGATAATACAGACGAGTAAAGTGAGTTATGAATTTCGCAATGATACGAATTTGGAGGGCACCAACTGACCATCCAAGCAATAGTTTTTTCTGTATGGTGAGCCCTCCTAAAGGTCGAACAAGAAATAATGCGCCTGTTATCATATTGTAGCGGGCCGAAAATATCTGCTGTAATCCCAATCATTCCAACCCGCTTCCTACACTAATACGGACGTGAGAAATCGAAGAAGAATGAAACAGCTTGTATATACAATCCTTTACTTACAAAAAATACAATAATATTTACAATAGAGAGGGGTGATTAAAATGGAGATCTCGTTACTATTAAAAAAAAAATACAGCTAAATTTCCTATATATATATGCAATCAAAAAACTAAAAAAATTCTACTCATAAATACATTAATCGATCCTAAGAAACAATCGTCTTTAAAAAATCGAACAACCCAAATAAAATTTGTACTACTACAGTCAATGAACAACAAAAGAAGTCCTCACGTGGTACAACAAAATCTTTGTATACAAAACTAGCACCTCTGAGCTTGGACAAAGATAACTGACCTTGTTACAGTTGTGTTGTCTATTTTAAGCCCTTTCATTAAAGCTAAACTATTTTACACTGAACCAAGTAAGACAGAGCTGCCCGTACCCACACCTCCAGGTTTTAGAAAGGTAAAGCAGTTCAGAAAAGGATAAAGTCTTTGATCCAGATTACAGAGTTGTAACTGGGTAAAAAAAATCATAGTAAGACAACCAAAATGATCCCCATGACTTTGTTAGAGATCTTGGGCTCACCAAGTCCAATGCTGAGCTTTTAACTTCGAGACGCAAGCAGTGGGATTTGTTAGATGACAGTGTGCAAATATCAGGTCAGAGAAAACTTCAAGTTCCTTTCGAACTTTTTAGAAGTCAAGATGAGCTTTGCTCTTGTCACAATGTGTGGGGTCTGTTTGAGGCAATCGGAATCGCCTGTAACTCTATCAAGTGGAGCTTCTTCCTTGATGGCTCGTCCATGAGCCTCAAATAAGTCCGCTTCATAACGGGAACATGCATTCATCTCTTCACATTGCTTCCTCGGTCCCGCTCAAGGAGGAATACAGCAGTGATAAGATCGTGTTTGATGCATTAAAATATGAAGAGTAGGTGTTGAGTTTATTGGAGACTTCAAAATGGTGGCTTGATTTGATTGGTCTCCAAGGCATCTTTACCAAGTTTCCTTGTTATCTTTGCTTTTGTGATAGCAGAGACACTATGGCATACTACCATCAACGGGATTGGCCACAACGGACAGAGTTTAGTGTGGGGATAAACAACGTCAAATGAGGGCCTTTGTTGTACACCCTCAAATTACCTCTTCCTTCTCTGTACTTAAAATTGGGCCTTATGGAACAATTCGTCAGAGCTCAAGATAAGGGGTCTGTAGCTTTTAAGTATCTTCAAGATTTCTTTCTTAAGCTATCTTCGGCAAAGGTAGAAGTCGGGATCTTCGTCGGCGCACAAATAAAAAAGATCATGGAGTGCAAGCAGTTTCCAGAGAAGCTCCCTACGACAGTGTGGGACTGGTTTATTGCAGTGGTTCTGGGATTGCTAGGCAATCACAAAGCCAAAAACTATGTATGTAGACTTTGTTTAGAACTTGGTGAGAAACTACGGCAAGATGGATCGCAGGATGTCCCTGAAAGTCCATATTCTTGACACTCATCTTGATATATTTAAGGAAAACTCGAGAGCGTACGCCAAGAAGCAAGGTGAGCGCCTTCACCAGGATCTACTGGAGATTGAACGCCGCTATAAAGGATTGTATAGTGAAAAGCTAAATGGAGACTATTTGGGAGGGGGGGGTTGATTCGTGAAAGTAATTTACAGTATAAGCGTAAATCACGGAAAACTACTCATTTCTAATATTTTAGTTCTTTCACTTATGTAAATCTAGAATAAATAAATGCTATTTTTTGTATCATGTCGTTTTGTTTCCACTTTATGGAAATAGAAGTTCAAATTCGCCACTTCTTTCTGAAAGGAATGCTTCAATTTAATTTAAATATCATCATCCTGGACAGAAAAGCAAAGTTTGAAATAAATAACAATGATTTTTCCTGAATTCTAGACACAAGAAAATACGAAATAACAGTTGCTGCCCCCCCCCCCGCAAAAATCGTGCTACCAGGTGTTTTTAAGTGACATGAATTGTATATTTTTAGTTTTATAACCCAAAACACATGAGGTTTTTGATGATAAAAACATGTTATAAAACAGTGTTAAAAACAATGTGAAGGTAGGGAGAAGATGTTACGAGATATTTAATATTTTACAACACCAGCTGCCTACAAGACTGATAAAACTAGTATGAGTTATGGATTTATGTAAAGAAACCTTTTTTATATCATAGGGATGTAATTATACTCGTATGTTTAGATATCTTAAGACGTGTCTAACCTTTTTTAGTACATTGGAGTATAAATGTAACATTTTGAAGAACATTTTTAGCCTCTTGCAGAGTCTAAAAGAAAGGCATATAAATATACCGGTGAATTTTCTTACGTTTACACCCGACACGATACAACAGAAAAACAACTCAAAATCGATAACAAGGGAAACTAATTTTTTTTAATAAATAGGATTATTCCTTTTTAAAAAAGGAAATCTACTAGAAGCAAATACAAAAAAAAAGAAATACAAAAAGAAAACAATCAGTTTAACCCCGCAAAGTTAAACAAACTTTTTGACTGACAACTATAATACTGTTTCATGAATGAGCCCTTCTGACTATTCAGCTACTATTGACTGCTGATATATAGAATAGTTTCTATAGTATTTATACATTTAGTTTTATCCAATATATTTTACGGGCATTCGAGGTTATTTAATAAACAATATATTTTTATATTATTATGTTGAAGGATATAAAAGGCACATTTTTACATTAATGTAATTTATTGAAACATAAAGAAGTCAAAGAAAATTAACCTATAGCTGGCAACTTCTTTTGGCTTTTTGAGGAGACTTCATTGAAAAATTGAAAAAACAAATCTTTATTAACTACCTTGATGTTCCTTCATATTATGAACAACTTTCTCTAGAATTGGCTTGAGGTTAATGGAGAGAGAACAGCGCAGGTCATTTTGAGGATAAAAATGGTTTCTAGCTTTAATCTTGATCGTCACAAGAACTGGAAATCCTTTTTCACAGATATATTTGTAAAGTGAATTAAGTGTTTTTTCAGCCATATGAATCAGAAGAGGGTTATCCTTCATTTGAACCAAGAATTCAGAGTATGGGCGACTTTCAAAACATGCTTCTGCACATAATTTTCCTGGCGATCTAAAACTTCTTTTAATCCAGGCATATCTTCTCCAAAATCACTAAGATTCAGACCTAGCACATTCCTGACCCAGCTGTGTTGAAATACATGAATATTTTCTGGCAAATACTTGTTCATTTCCTCCTGGAGCTACTACAAATGAACTTTTAAAAACGATTTAATGTGAGCAAGCTCTATTTCTTATGCATTTTCCAGTCTTGCTCTCCTCTCTGGAAAAGCAGGTGTTTATCCAGAGGCTAATTTTTCTCTCTAAAGTGGAAGTTTCTTCTTGAATGATGTTATTTATCACTGATTCATACCATAGATTTATTTGGGCATTGGTTATCTGAGTTTAATTCCTTCAAGTGCCTGAAAATGTCGCCTAAATATGCTAGTTTTCCACCAAACAGCATCTTTGAAGTATCGGCCAGCTTATGCTTCTTCTCTTAGAGAAACACTTTTATTTCAGATTTTTGTTCAACAAACCCGTCCAAGCGTGCGGTATCGAGACAGCCAACAGACATCAGAGTGGCAAAGTAATCCTTGTGATTTGATTCTATCTCTCCACACAAATTACAGAAAATGCATGAATTCAAAGCTTTAAGTTTTATAAAATTCAAAATTTGCATAATATCATTCAGCACAACATTAAGTTCTTTCTAGAGACGTTGAGAGGCCAAGTTTTCTCGATTTAATAAACAGTGACATTAAGATTTTCTCCTTTACGCGAGTGACAAAACATACTTAACTACCCAGTCTATGTTATCGTTCTTAAAAAACGTGTCTACCATAACAAGGATACCTTCTTCGGTAGTGGTTGTTGATAGGTTATTACAGAAGAGAATTTTTCCAGAATTCTGTCATTTTTCTATACCTAACAAAAACCATGAGGTGAGGTTCGCCAGCAATTTTCACAAATTCATCTTTTTGTAATAAAAATTTACCTGCTTTATTCAGTACGAAGATTAATTTATAAAACTATCTAATGACATGAGCTCATTTCTATGTTTGATAGTGTGGTTAGAGAGTGGCACAAACTCAATTTTCTTAGCTATATCTTCTCCGAAGCTATATCTGCTTCAAAAGATGCGAAGGAAGTTTTTCAAAAAAAGTTGGGGCTGAATGAGCATCAATCCGACATCGTTTTACATCTTCTTCCATATCCTTTCAGTAACCTAGTGGCTTTTGAATAAAGTTTGGATAACCTAAAAAAGAGTAACGTTTCAGTTTGTTTTCCATCATTGATTAATTAGCAAGGACTTGCAGACACTGAACGCACTAAGGGCGGACATTCCCTCATCTATCTCTCAGATGTGTGAAGCCGTTTCTCAGAAAATCAGGGTTCTACGCCAATTTTTGTTATATATTAATATATATATATCGATGAGGATTGCTACTAGATGGCCAAAATTTAATGTTTAACAGAAATCCCAAGGCGAGGAAAATAGCTGGTATCATCCTTTTTATTTACCGGCGACGTTTCGACCACAATACGGTCATCTTCTTAGGCCTAAAATACAAATAAACGAATAAAATATTTTGCACTGTTAAGAGAGCACACTGCTAAATGTACATCTAGAACTTTACTAGCTAGTATTAGCTTTGAATTGCAAATTTAGAGTTAAAGGGAATATTAAGAAATGGGCTCAAATATACAATAAAGAGATTAGGGAAGGATTTTAAATATTTAAATAAGTTAGCGAGTGTATAATTTCTAAAATCTATACAGGTAGGGGCATTCGATTTATGAATCTAATGATTATATAAAACTGTCTTAAAATGAATTTTAAACGAACAATTGAAGCAAAAATTGGCAAAAACCTAATATACAAAATCACAAACCTTGCCAACGAGCGGGTTACATGCTCTAGGCCGACCCAAAAGCACCAAAACTACGCCCCACAACCCACATCCAAATCAATTCAGATAACAAGGAGGGAAACCGACGAGAGATCATTATTTAAATTCGGGGAGAGCTGTTTTATATAAAGTGTTTCTAGGATTCGAAGGGTAATAGGGCATTTGTGCGAATTCAGAATTTCAAAGTTTTGAAAGGAGATATCACTTATATATATATATATATATATATATATATATATATATATATATATATATATATATATATATATATATATATGTGTGTGAAAGGGAAAGGGACACCAAGAAGAATACCGCCTTCATTTGTTTCTTGAATTCCTTCTCATCTTATGTCGCCTAAGAATAACTGCACCTGGAGTAAGCTTTGTATCCAAAGAGAAAAATAAAAGAAGAAAGAATTTGAATATCCGTCAGCGCCTCACAAGTGTATTTAAGTTGGGCGCTAAAAGCCTTCACCTCGCCGAATAAACGCTATCTCGGTTTTCGGGAAAATTATAGCCGAAAGTTTCTCACCTACACAGTTGGAGACGATTAAGACCTGTGTCGGGTGAGAAATGCTAATCCCTCTAGGCGCCGGAAGACTACTTACAGACGTCTGTGCCTTTCAGCAATTAAACACCAACAAAATGGTGGTCAGATAAATACCATGGGTTTTTCTGAGATCGGCATATTAGGTTGGACAACCCTTCGCCTTCGGTTCAGATCGTGCGTCTGCTTCCCCAAGTCCCTGGTATTAGCGTATACCATCGAGGGGGGATCTCACCAGGAAGATCCATCTCTTTTGTGAAGGCTTACTCTGTTCAGAGCAAGCCTCAAATCGCTTTGTCCCCTAAGGACTGGCCGGAACTCCTTTCTTCTCATCTGCAACCACCCCTCAAGGATCTCGACTTTATCGTGTGAGATTTCACGCCAAGCCTTTTCAGAGTGTCGATTTTTTGAGGCTGCACTCACTTTATTGGAGCAGAGGGGCCATCGTCCGGCTTCAAGCAGGATCGTAACTCGTCTTCTGCCACCCCCCTTTTATCCTTGTCACCATCAGGATATTCAGCCGAGAATCACGTTCATTTTCCGTCCCTTCTTCCCCGCGCCAACTCGCTAAATGATTCCCCTTCCTGGACGTTACCTACTTCAAGGTAAAACAACCCTTGATTATATCTCCCTTTAATCACCCCACATTCCGACTTTTAGATATTCATTCTGTATAAGTGATTTATAGTATTCCATTTAAAAGCTAATTAACAAGAAATTAACATTGTCCGATTGCTAATTATCTATATTCTGTCAGTATTATCCTTATTTACATTTCCTATATTTCCAGTATGTATATATATGTTAATTATTGACTTATTAAAATAATATTTGGGTTTTCACTCTTTAAATATATCCTTAAACTGCAACTTGGAAAACTAATTAAACGCTATCGGCTCCTGTTTTAAAATCAGAATCTTATACCTCGTAATCAACGGATTCCTTTTACGAAGTGAACGTACTTGTACGTAGCAAAGAACGCTTACTTACATTAGAGGAAATACGAGGGGCATTCAATAAGTTTAACGAAACGGTAGGGCAAAACAGAAAAAGAAGGATGGCTGTTTGTGGGGGGGTTAGGACAATTTATGATAAGTTATGACAAGTCAGGACCTGCAACCGCAAGCAAATGCCTTATCTATTTAAGAAGCCGTAGCTAATCGAAGATCGTCAGTTACAAATTATTCCACAGTGGAGAAGGTTGAGTACCGCGCAGTAATCAAACCTTTGACCAAGGAAAGCAAGAAGGCAAAAGAGATCCATGAACGCATGGTTGCAGTGTACACCAGCACCACCCCTTCCTATGCAACCATTGCTCGCTGGAATAGGGAGTTCCGCCCTGGTCGTGAGGCCCTTGAAGATGACCCGCGTCCAGGACGCCCAACAGACGTGACCAACGAGGACAATGTGGCCGGGGGGAAGAGGATGATCCTCGAAAATCGACGGGTGAAGGTCGAAGAAATCGAGCGAGAACTTGGAATATCACATTGAAGTGTTATTAACATCATCTACGACAATTTAGCCATCACCAAGGTCTCTGCCCGTTGGGTCCCTAGAAACTGTAAATCCCAAAGTCCACAAGGTTATAGTTGCAATGGCTGCCCTGCGCGAGTGCGGATTCAAGGAACTCAACCATCCTCCCTACAGTCCAGATCTGGCCCCTAGCGACTACATTTTATTCCGCCAGCACCGGCTGCACTGCCTGGACGCCGGTTTATGGACGATGAAGATGTCCAGCTCGCCATCTAGGAGTGGATTGAAGTGCAGTTGGGAGATTTATGGTTTTCGGGAATTCGAAGCCTCAGGGACAAGTGGCGCAAGTGCATTTAAGTCGAGGGTAGATATATTAAAAATAATAAAATACTTTTCCTCATATCTCATTTCCTTATATCTGAATTGCAAAACTTATTGACTACCCTTGTATGTGTATATAACTGTATATATACATATTTTCTTGGCTTTTATATTTTTCCTCCCAACCAATAGTTACATATATGTATATATAGAAGTATTGTTTTGGGAGGTGACCTGTTCGTCAACAATATATATATATATATATATTTATATATATATATATGTATAAATATATATATATATATATATATATATATATATATATATATATATATATATATATATATAAATAAATATATATATAATGCATATGGAGCTCGGCCGTGAAGCCTGCATTTAATATTAAGGATAAATCCCAGAGCCACGAGAAACGGACGCAGCATCTTTTAATTTTTCGCAACGTTTCGAAAACTACAAGTTTTCATCTTCAGGCTAGAATAAGTTTATAAAGTTAATACATATGAAGAAACCTTGAAAAGGCCAACAAGTCATTATTTTAGAGGGTGACCAATTATAAATTATCAGTAAAATCTACTCTAAGTTAAAAATTTTAAATCTGACTTGGAAACAGTTAGATTTGCTTTAAAACTCACCCCAAAAATTAGTTAATAAATTTAAAGTTTATTGCAGAAATTAATTATAAACTATAAGAGAAATTGACCTGGCATTATTTAAAGATACTAAATTTAAACTTTTTTTTAAATTTTGTAAAGACTGTAAGAGTTAAAAAAACATTTAATATAAAACCGGTAAATTTGGGCACTTACTTTATTCTCTAGGATGGATCCACTTTAGTAAGTACCCAAATTTACCGTTTTTACATTAAATGTTGCAAATAATTTTAATGCCGTTATCTGCGAGGCAGAGAGTAAGTGCAATTTTCTTCTCTCTCATTCTTTAACAGAAGCTAAAAGGTCTGCCGGAATATACTCTGGCTGAGATAATTACTTACATTTTTCGATTATCGCTTTATATTTTATCTTGAATCGGTACTAGCGTGACTGGCACTGAAAAGAAAATGATTCAGTTAATATTATAAAACGGCTGTTGCATTCTACAAGAAAAATCTTAAAATCAAAGCATAGTGTATGACGCACTTCGGAAAAAAACAATGGAATAACTAGGTCTGTCTCTCTTTTAACTACTAATCTATTTAACTTATCACAGGCGCCCCATCCCCCCTGGACACCATTCTAGATTTAATATGCGTCATGATACTGTCTCCTTTTTCTACTTCTAAAACTTGGAAATGAGATTTTTTTATGAGCAGTTCAAGGAAAAATCGAAAAACCTGGGAGTTCTCGAAATTGTTATCATTGTAGGAGAATAGCATAATGCTCCCAAGTTTTGCCCACCTCCCTTCCGGGCAGGCCGCTTATCAACCCTTCCTCTTCCGGTCCAATATCTGGGGGTCTTCAGCCGAAAGAAACCGTGGGCCATTTCAGCTAACCAATGAGTTTCTTTCCGGACTGTCTATCGATAAATGGAAGCCCATCTTCTCTTCCGATAGTTCCCAGAAGTTTATAAAGGACGAAATAGAGTAGATTGAGTCTAATATACTTCCGGCGCCGTAAGAACCTCTCCCGACTTTCGATATAAAAGACGAATTGTTTTAACCCTAAGTAGTAGAAATTGCACAGCGCCTGGCGGGACAGGCATTACCATATATCGGTGTAGTGGTAATTCGTCGAAGCATCAAGGCTTCAGAGAGAAGATCGGTCCCAGTTAGGGAGGCTCTTTTCCCTGTTGGTCTGCAAGGCAGTGCGGACCCAAGCTCGTACTCACATGTAAGAGCCGAAGCTACAAACAGCTTCACTTTACATCTCGACTTTTCTTCGTGACCCTACGCATCGATAGTTCACTTCGCTCCCCCCAAACCCTCACATAGGCACCTAAGATTCCTCGGAGTTCACGAGCGTGGGGCCCCCTGTAACAAGAAGCTCCCGTCACCGCCTTCTTCCAGCAAGAATCGTGACGGATTTGTGGGATCAGGTCGGTCCCTGAAGAACATATCTCATCGTCTCCACCCCTTATCTCACCACCTTCACTCACCAGCGCCACCCGAACATCAGTTTGCAAGGTAACCCTTCCCTTTCACATTCCCCGACTTAACCGCGAAGCTCATCACCATTACAAGTGTATAGGGATTTGTATGTTAAATAGTAATTTTCAAGCCATGTGAGATATCCGACATTCACTTATTAATTTATTTCTCAAAGCACATTATTCGTATATATATATATATATATATATATATATATATATATATATATATATACATATATATTTCTTGTTTAGTGTTCATCAAAACTTTATTTTCATATTGTGTGTATTTAACTTCCTTCGGGTCGCTTGCTGGCAAAGTTCATTCCAACCCCTCCGTATCCAACCTCTAAGCACTCTGAGTCAATAAACCCATTAAGGACACGGGGCGAACGAAATATAAGGAGTATTAAGACGACTTCTCCGCATTCGGGATAATAGGATATCTCTCTCTCTCTCTTTCTCTCTCTCTCTCTCTCTCTATATATATATATATATATATATATATATATATATATATATATATATATATATATATATATATATATATATATATATATAAGAGTTGAGGAAAACTCCAACCAACCCTCGGCCTATTCCTCGAAAATCATAATCTGCGAATAAAAGGGTAATTCTATCGGAAAGAATATTTCTACCATATTCTGGTCCATCCTCACATGTATCCAAGATGATTTTTACAGCACAAAATTTTAAATATCAGAATATCGTTGCTAACAACTATATTTTTTCTTCTAGCTTTCTCCTGTTGTATATCGGTTCGACCGTCTCAATCATCCCACCTTTATGAGAGTCGAGAAGAATATATGCACTAAGTTTCATCGCTGCAGGATGTTTCAGGTGAGCCAATTGCCATCTTCTATTTAAATATTTCCCACTCCTTATATATTCTTCACATTGTCCACTGTCTTTCCTGTAGTGGTGGATTTTCTCTAGCATTTCTCAAACATCATTGATTTAAAACAAAAATTATTACAAAAGGCCTGGTGTTCGAACGCCTTGTTCGCGGTACTTCCATCCTTAATGTCACGCAGGTACCTTTTTCCGCGCTTGTTCAAGACATTAAATAGACAAATTCCAGACCCAAACTTTCAGCACTACTCACCACATCTCAGACTAAATATGAAAAATCATGACTTTCTTCTTTGCATGCAACGAGATAAATACAAGATAGAAGGACTCAAGGTAAAGATTTCCCGCAATGGTAAAGCAAAGTAACCGGTGGAGTAGTGAACTTAGTGTTACTTTAAACCATAGACTTGGAATAAATCACTATAGGAAGTCATGTAGGGGTGGTAAAAATATTTAACTCAAGGTTAAAATGCTAATGCTACTGGTAAAGTTTCTCTGTACTTTCGTTGTATCATTGATAACATATACTATGCAGAAGGGTTCTTAAATTTTTAGGTGTCATAAATGTTGTCTTATTAACTGTTAAATAGATCAAGAGTCATAATTTGATTCTTAATTAGGTTCTCCGCTTTGATCTGGGGAAGATTGAGAAATTGGAAAAATAGTTGATAATAATGAAGTTCGATGGCTCTATAAAGGAATATTTCTCAGAGGTTTTGTCTGCTGTGGCATAAGATTAAAATAGTTCTTAAAAGAAGTTTAATATGACTTGTGTGAATTGCTAAAGCTTCTTGTCTGATTTAACAAGTCAACTGAATAATATATGCAGCAATTGTAAGACAGAGGAAAGAAAGTTTATGATGGAGTTGGGTCAATAACATTTTATTCATTTCCTCTCTTTCAATGAATTGTTACTGATTAAAGGAATGAAATATTTCATCAGCCTCAATTAACTATGTTACAAAGTAATAAAATTTCTTAAATAGTTGGACCCACCCATGAAATATTTTAGGCATAAATGGCACATTTAGGTAGGAATATCTTGGGAAAATTTTTGTTTTATAACGTAATTTAAAGTGCAATATAAATGGCTGTATCGCCCAAGCAATATTAAGGTGATATTTAAAGAAAGTACTGAAAGATATTCAAATAGGCGAAGATATATATTCACAAGTTATTTAGCGGGCATTTGTGCTATAGCGGTCCCAATGGCTAGGCCACAGGGTGTGATGTCGTTCCGTTTAATTCAGGTTTTAGTTGTAGCATTCACCCTATTGCCAGCATTATGGGGTTAGGAACATATGCACTTAATTTAGGTATCAGTTATAGCTTGGCCTTCTCTCCTGCTATATTATATCTCCTAATTGTAGGCACTTAAGCAGGAGGACATGTTGTTCATCCAAGTTAGAGAGAGAACAGCTTACCTCTGGTTTCTACCTGCATGGGATAAATTCAGTGGTTAAGATTATTCGCATTCAATATATTAATTGATTTTCAGGAATCAAGGCTTCAAGATGAGTTCCTCTTTGATATATAGCTACATAATGATTTCCAATTGTGAAAAACCTAAGAATTGTAATGTTTAATTCGCAGTAATTAGTCGTGTATAGACCTTTCCTCTCTCATCCTTTGGGCAAGCGACCATTTTTCCAAGTTGTTTCCTAGTCTCTTCTTTCATTTTAAAAAGCGTGACTCATCATCTGTAAACGGTCTAAATGCAGATTAAAGAAGAAGGACACGATAAGAAAGAAAGAAACCCATCCTAAACAGTCTTAGAGTATCTTCAAGAAGATTCACTAAAATCTTATGATGTGTGGTATCTAGAAAAATAAATATAAATTTAAATAGGAAAGATAGAATTCAAAGTAAACAACTTATGTAAAATACATAAATCAAACTTGCCAGAAATCAGTGGAGTGGCTAATCATATTTTCTGTAATGAACACAATTCTCGAGCCACAGAAGAGTAGACATTCTGTTATTCAAGCACGATCATTCGTCGCAAATCACAGTATAAATTTAGATTTCCTTTCACAAATATGAAGAGTCCTGCTGAAAGTGAAGAGGCTCAATAAATTAATATTAAAGATTAAGGGGAAGATCATTTGAATCAAATACTAACAATCTAGGTTGGCAATATTGAATAGCAGGTTAAAGAATTTATTTAAATATAACTCTGAATTTAGTCAGATTTTTTCGACTTATTAACAATCATTGATTAAAAATAATTTAGTAAATCCCAAAGTGAAAGTATAGAAGAATATGTTCGTAACAGCGTTGAGTCCAAAAGGTGAAAAAGACATTGATGGTAACATGAGGAAAAAGAAATATCACAAGTGTTCAAAGTGTTCATGAATTAATTAACTTTTCGTAGCAGCAGGAAATATTTTAACACGATAGGAGAAGGGAAGATTTAAATGCCAAAACTACGAAAATAAGCATCAGGGAATGTTAATCCTTTTTAAAGGCAATTCAATACGGCAGAGAGCTCTACCAAATCCTGTGAAATCGAATCACTCGGTGTACATGTCAAAGCCCAAGTTCTTAATAGGGCAAATTAGTAGGCCTGAGTAAGCAGACCAGAAATTCAGTACATAAAGCATATTCGGGCTACGGACTTACTGGTAAAGGACAGTCAAATTGAACTCATCTTCAATTATCTCTTTTAAAAAATAATCATTCCCAAACAAAATATATTAACAGATGTCAAGTATACGTAAATACAGAGATATTCGAAGCATATTCCTAAGTATTTTTTCTGGGAATGAGTATTTGATAATGCATGGCGGATAAATAAGAGAATGGAGTACTCTGTGCATTCGTGATAACAATAAAAATCAAATGAAATATAAACAAAATTCTTAAAATAAAATTCCGGAACTATTAAATTTTAGCTCCATATAGGGCAAAATAAAATACTCTCCGAAAGCATGTGGTACCATTTCGAAAACAAATTTAGATGTACACAAAAATGTACAATAAACCAGAATCATACCTTAATATTTAAATGTGAAATAAAATATTTATGCACCTCAAATACGGGTTAATGATTAAAGCTGGGTGTGTCCTTACAGGAAAAGAGCAATCGTCTCTCTTGCACGAAAGGTAAATATGAAAATAAAGTAGATGAAGAAAGTAGAATAAATGCAAGAAAGAAAATGTGACATAACAGGAGAACCGAAAGCCATATTAATGCAAGTAAAAGATATTGTTACACGTAACACAGCAACCAACGGATATATATATATATATATATATATATATATATATATATATATATATATATATATATATAACGTACGTATACCTATTTGTACATGGAATAAACATAAGACGATCGGGAACATTGGTCTAAAACATTTTAGGGATATATTTGGTCTAATTCGGATAGTTCGCCATAATATGACATTTAAACTTAATTAACATTAACGCCCTAAACACTGTAATTTCTAATATTGAGAGAAATTTAAAGAACCCAATATAGGAATGCCTGAAGAGCCAATGAGTGACTATGAAATTGGAGGCCTAAATATGGAAATTTATTCAAACAACCATAACCATTGCTCCAATAACAAAACAAAGTAAATTTGCTTAAGCAATGAGAAAGATAAAATGCAAATGGGCTAAAAAAACAACAATGTTGTGGTCTATGGTTAAGTACGTATGTACGTTTGCTACGTAGATGAATAACTCCGTTTCACTTTTCTCAAGAGTGCTTTATTTTTCCTTTTGATTCTTTAACCAGGGAGGATTCGTAATATTATATACATATTGGCATTTGTAGGGTTTAGAGGATTTAATTAAACAACTAGGGCAAAAATATACTTTTAATTACATAAGAAAAATAAATATTAAAACTTTAAATATACTAATGCTATAATAAGAGGATCTAAATAAAAATTAATACTCCCAAAGAGTACTATGCGATGGTGACAAATAAATTCACGTTTGCAAGGAATGGTAACTAACGAAAATGTAGAAGTTTTGGATTCCTTTTACCTTAAAATAAGAGGGAGTCTGGAGGTAGACGACCTTGAACGGGTACCTCCTAGATGAGAGGATTCGAAAGGGGTTTGACTGGAGCTTTACTCACGGACGTGAGACTGACTAGGAAAACAGTTGATCGTCTCTCTGGGAGAAGGAGACGCTTGTTGAGGCTATTCGGGAAGAACAGCTGTTGCTTATCCCGAGGTTGGCGAGGGACACGTGGTGATGCTACTTGCCTTGAAGATATAAGCAAGGGATTGTGGATGTACGGGTTATTCCAAACCGTGCGTTACACTTGATGGCTTCTCGAAGATGAGACTTGACTAAGAGGTGAATCTTTTCTAGAATAGGGATTCACGTTGGTATTCCTCAATGGTGAGAGCTATCTCTGTTTTTATTCAGAAAAAATGAGATAGGGGATTTTTCTGGAAGCGAATGGTATTAGAGTGTCTCAATAACACTGATCTACTCTTCTCATTGACTAAAGGAACGGCCGCGGAAAGAAAAATTTCGCTCAATTCCACTGTCGTCTTGCCTCCGGGACTCGACTTCTTGTCTCGATTACTACTCTGATTCTCCTTTTCATTTCTCCACTCGAACTATATATACGTCGATTATCCCTTACGGGGAAGGGAAGGGAAACAAGGGCCCACATTTATGCTTCTCTCAGAGGGCATCAATTTTCAACGTTGTGAACATTTGCTCTTCTGGTTTACTTACAGAAAAGGGGAACTTCGTCTATTTGGCGAAAATAGAGATAAGCAATCGGAGGGGACAGTGAGCCTGTTCATATATATTTATTCTAAATGCTATCTCACTCTCCTATGTGTATATTAACGGACTACGAAATCTGCTGATTGTAATCCTTCTTTGCGAACGGCCTTTAGAATCTTCGGTGCAGCGGGGCAAAGTGGAGGTGGGGGGGGGGGGGGGGGGGGGTAATGTATCGGACTATATGGAACGTAACCGGTGACGCTGTATAAAGAAATTAGGGTATGTTTGTCCTCGTGATATTTATTCCCCACACATAACGAGAAGGACAATAAAACAGCTATGATCCGCGAGATTTCGTATCTTCCACAGAGAATTCTTAAACTTACAATTCTATGAAAATTCAAATATTTAACCACAAATGCAGAATATTAGGTGGTTTATGTGGTTGAGTGCCTCCAATCATTATGAAGCTGAAAACATGCGGAAGAAATTAAAAGAGCTTAAAAAAAGAAAATAGTTACTAAATAGGGACCAAACTCAACCCTACCGTTGGATATCTTCCGTTAGCCCATTTTAGTAACTAGTATTATGAATCGCGGCAAATAAAGCTGACACCAAATCTTGATATGAAAACATAAATTGTGAAAATAATGGAAAATTAATGTAACAATTTATTGGCATACTAAAATGTTAAGCCTAAAAGAGAAATCAACTGTGAAACCAATATTGATACCCGATAAAGATTAGAAAAATAAAAAAATAAAATAAACGAGTAAAATAAAAACCACTAAAACAAAACACAAACTAGTCTTATGCGTGTAAAGTCCTACATTATACCTACCTCTTAAATCTAGATAGGATGAACTCAGGACAAAGAGTAAACTTAATCACTGCGCCCCTAAATAACACGGGCAAGGATTCATTTTTCTACCAATCTCGCATTTACATACTTACCAACTTAGATAGATGATAATTTTTACTTGCACTATCCTAGGTATTGAAATAGTACAAGGGTAGTCGGAAGGTACTCGAATGGGCACAAACTAAGAATTAAATGGATGAGAGTGGATGAGGGAGAGAATCCGTAAACTTGTAACTACAAGTATTTGTGTGGGTAGAAACATACAAATGTTTGCTATATAATATCGTTTTCATTAATAATTATCAAAATAATAAATAATTAAATGAATTAAATAATTAAAAATAATATCATATCATTTTTATCCTCATGACAGATTGTTCAGCCCTACTCTATTGGAGGCATTTTCTTTACTTGGCCTTAAAAGATTAATAGAAAGTATATATGATAGTAGACACCGTTAATCGGAAACCATGTTACACTCTAGGTCTCAAAACCGTTCAGGTAACTTTTCAATGGCCCCTCTATACCTACAAGTTTACTCCTTTCATCATTTCTTTCTTTCTCGCTTTTTTTCTCACTAACTACCTTTCCTTCCTGACCACATTAAGCTATTAGTGTATAACTTAAGGAGCAATGTAGAGAGTCTGGGCTCCTCGCTTACCACACTCTGCTCTCTATCCTTGAGGCACTGGATGATGGGGCTATGTCGATGCGTGGCTGATGTGTTTCTAACTCTCTCTCCTCTTGCTTTCATTATATTTCAAAATATTGTCAAACCGAGATTGAAGTTTCACATTTAATACATTTTTATCGTACTAATTTTATTTGGATGGGGATGAAATATTCTTGATTTGTTAAATAAGATTTTAAGTGTCATTTCTAGGAATCATCTTTTTTTATTGTTGCCAAATGCTGTCATTTTTTTTTCCTTTTACTGCTCAAATCACAAATACTCTTTATATTATCCATTATTTGATTTAACTTAAATATAACGAGGCAATTGCATTGTAATTATTACTTTCAGTTTTTAAAACAGATAAAATTTTTGCAAACAAAAATATTATATTCCTATCTCTTTTCTTTATAAAACGGTACTAAATTATCAAGGTGTGGGAAAGAACAAAAGTATTTTATTAGGAATACAATAAGGAACTGCAAACGAAAATTAAAATTTGAAAAATATGATTGAAGTTGTTTATGGAAAACAATGATAATATGTTTGACGAAATTCATTGAATAAAGTATACTAATAACTTTTCGCGCCGAAAGGAGAACCTCAGGATAGTTTGTGTCTTATCCCTGAGCTTAGTGCTACTAAGATCTAGCAAGAGGTGTCTTCATTTCTTTAACTGGTCTTGCTGTATCTTTTGGCGCACTCTGTGTATTTTGCAGTTATTTTTACAATCGCATTTTTCACCGACAAGCGGTGTAAAATACGAGTGTAAGAATGAACAAAAAACGACTTGGTTATTCATCATTGTCCATACTGACTCTTCCAAATAAGAGAGGCAATATGACTGAGGGAACAGGGCTCTTTATCTTTATAGAGCCCTTATCCATTCAAAATCTAATTAGTCAAATGTTATTTTATTCGATGTAAACCCATTATAAGACTTCATAAAACTCATCAAACTGCAATCTGCTCATGTTTTAATTATCTTTGATTTTCGCATTATATAGAATAATGTGGACCCTACATATTCCAATTTAAGTGAGTGGAGATTACAACCAGGTAATATATTTACAATATACAGATAATTTGCACAAATATGTTTTATATATGCTCACCTATAATCTAGAGTACTTAGGGTGTCTTTGTATAATACATTTTTGCTACTACTTTGATTTTTCAATATGAGCGTTTGCAGGCTAGAGTTGCGATTCCCAAGGTAAACAAAACTTATTATTTATGCATACATGTTTTTTGTGTGTACCAAACTTTAGTATTTTTATACTTTGTTTCTTATATTAACTTTTATTATTGCCTACAAGATAAATTCTTAAGTTCTCGCCAATTCTGAGGTTCTCTGTGTAATCTATGTTTTGCCAAGCTTTTAACATTTAATGGGGCTTCCGCACACAGGATCTGCAACCCCTCATCGCGAACAAACCTCTTTTTGTGTACGTTGCTCTATGTGTATGCGCTACACTACTTATCTCTAACTAAACGGAGCGTAGGAGTGGGGCAATAACCCTATAAATAATGATAAGTAAGTTTTATAGGGCAGTAATTTAATCTAAAAACATTAATATTATTATTTGTATCACCGGGAACTGGATATTGCACTATTTTATGTTAAAACTGAATAGGCATTAAAATTACACTTGAGTTCTAACTAATATTAGGATTCAGAACAATATTATTATTTTTTTATTTTTAAGCACTGTGCTCAAACGATGTGAATGCATTTTCTTCTTCGCTATGCTTTAATCTAAGAGCGTCACCAGTTATCGATCTGTGTGTAATTTGGTGCCAGAGGGCTACCTATTTTATCGAACGAGCCATACAAATTTATGCAATGAGGAAAGTAACAATAAACAACAATTTCTCAATAAATACTGGCAAGTTTGGAAAACCAATCATGTTGGTTCAAGTGCAACCACATGTGATTTACCCTCAAGCAAATAATGATAACGTTATAGTTCGGATGAAAGTCATGAGAGACACGAATATGTGCTCACATTAATCTCCGAGTTTTATACAAGTTGTATAATAATACTTATGCTAAGAGAAATGTTATTGGTGGAATTAAATCCAACTGGATGGAAAATGTTACAAGATTATGTCAAGAAGAAGGTTATGTTATTCAGTGTTTGCATATTACTTTGCAAATTGACTTGCTGTGAAAGAGATTCTAAGGTTTTGACATAAGAAGAGAATAGAATGGTTATTCAAATCTTGTTCCGTTAACTCGGGAGAGAATCGAACAGACACACTGATGGATTGAGACGTTTTAAGGAGGTTAGACTCCTCCATTTAATATTAATCTCTTTGATGTTGATCGCATAACCATGCGCTTAAGGGAGGCTAACCTCACCCTGTCCCAGGAAAGTACCTCCTTGTTCTTCTTGCCTTCCTTCTGTTTCTTATTTTCGCATTTTTTTGGTTTCTTTGTTATTGATTTGTTTGTTTTGCTTTGTTTGGCTTGTTTTTTGTGAATTTTATAGTATTCAAAGCTAGGATGAAATTTTAATTGCCTCGTCTTATGCCGTTGGTAGCAATTTCTTAGGTCGCTTCAAAATATTTCAAAACATCATTCAGAAATATTAAATTCTCATCCATGTTGAGATTCCGTAACACTGAGATGTATTTTTATGCATCTAATTGCGTATGTTTTTTATCTTTTCTCAAGGAGCACTGCTCTATTTTTTATTCTGCCTAGAGTAGATTCTGAGTGCTCTTTAGAATCTTTGATAGTCGTCATTTCTGTAGTTTTCGTATTTTCTTCGTCTTGAAAGATTTATATCTAGGCAACGTGAGTTCGCCTTTAAATAATATTATACAATCTTGTGTTTCTGTTTATTGTTTGGTTCCTCTAAAATTTTCAACTTTCTTCACCCTTTTTTCGGTATCTCTTCTTTACTCAATTCCTTTAGCAAAGCTTCGCTGAATGCTATCCTTTCAAGGTTATTCTAAGAAGACTACCCCTTTTGTATTAAACCTTGTTTATATAATTAATATTTTTTACAATTTCCCTTTTATTATTCTCCATCTTTTTTAGATCTGTGTTATTTTCTCCTGTTCCTAGTTTTTAATGATTTTATGGATGAGGCAAGAATTTGTGAGTAACGACCAACATATATATTTAATTTAGAAAAAGAAACTAATAAAAATTAGGCATAATGAAGAAACTTGTCTACCAACCAATAAGAACTTCATTCCATTCCACTAGCAAATCATGTCTTATAATAAATATTTGAAAGGATACAAGAGATGATATTTTGTTTGACAAAGAAGGACAATAAATCATTTTTGATTATCTTTAACTGCATCTTCAAACAAAAATAATTGCTTTGAGAGAGAATTGAGATGAGAATGTAAAAGAAAAAATAAAGTCCTCCTGCGAAATTGTTGTTTCATTTTAAATGCTTATTATTAAGAAGCGGAATTTTATGACACATAAAAATCCAGCTGGCCAAAACAGTTTCAAATACAGAAAACGAAATGAAGAATAAAAATGTAAATACACAATTACACACAAACAAACGTATATACGGGCAGTGGTATATACAGACAAGGTAGCGCATGATAGATGTTACCGATTAGATTAAAAAATTTTTTTTTCTAATTTTCCATACTATTTATAATACTGGAATAAGCAGTCTTATCTATTTAATTGTAAAGTGATTCCATAAATAATGCAGCATTTTTTAATGTTTATCATTATGTTAGGAATTGGAATGAAAACAAATCTTTTCAGTTTTTGTATATTCTAATAAATATGTAAATATTACGTTGAAAAATAACATAATTTTCACCAATTTCTACCACTAGGCTTCATCTTTCTTCTAATATATTTAAACCTTGTTTGTCGCAGGATAGAGGGTCTCTCTGCCGCGACTCACAACACACAGATAATATGCTAAAATTAAGTTTATAAAATCCATTCGAGGTATGCAATCAATCTCATGGTTTTTTCAAATTTATCTCATCCATTTCTATCCTATGTGTAAATTTTGACAAGATTGTGTTGATAATGTAAATGTTCCCTCGTCCCAATTCTAGTAATAGAGATCCACGTCTACAGTTAATATCAGTACTGACGCGACCAGCGACAGCTGGTAAACTCATGAATGTGAGACATAGCAGCCTCATAACGTTCGAGGCTTGATGGCGTCCATTGCACTGTGTATTAGGATCAACAATGAAGACTCACAAATGAGTGTCATATAAATCTTATGAAAGATTGAAATAGGGAAGCATATAACTCCACCCCTGCAAGAAATATAAAACCGTACAACATTTTATCATGCAAATAATAATATATAACATTTGGTCATGTAAATAATAATATATAAAATTTTGTCAGGTAACTAATAATAAATAACATTTTGTCATGTAAATAATAACATCTAACATTTGTTCAGCTAAATAATAATATATATTGTTCTTGTAACGGCTATAGGCTCACATGCTTGCACACTGACATGCATATACACTTACACGCGCACACGCGGTCACACGCAGAATGGTGCCTCTCGCGATATCTTTGTAGACCTTTTTTCCGGACTAAACTAATGTTCTGGGAGGCGCCAAAAAACAGCTGTGTTATCATATTTATCAAAACACCCCGAGTTGGGAAAAGGGAAGACGCAAATCTTGTTTATTCTTACAGGGCCGTGAAACACGAAATCTTATTCTCGAAAAGTGAGATAAAGTTTGTCTGGTGGAAGCTTGATTCACTTCTTACCTACACTATATCCCCGTATACACACTAATAAACATCGATTCGAGTAAGCTCCGCCCAAACCACATCATTGGCTAACAGTGGTCACGGCCACAATTTTCGACACATTAAATACCATCTCGTGTAGACAGAAGTTAGTCGGTCAGTCAGACAGAGAATATAAAACAAAAAGTACAGTAAGACAGTAGCCAGTTTCAACGAAGGTTAAGCCAAAGTAGACCCAAACATTAGTAGGTCCGCCTCGTTTACTCGACGTACGTTCAATCGAATTCATTGCGCCTAAGCTTACCGATTTCTCCGCTCAATAAAGAGTCCTTGAATCCATCTTCCAAGATTTCGTTTTATTACAGGTAATAAACCGGTCCTCTTATCTAGCATGCATCGCTAAAAGCAAACGAGAGGATAATCTTGCCCACTTGGAATCAGCCCTAGGTTAGTAACCGGTAAATAACTAACCCTAAAGTGCTACGTCGAAGTTTTAGCAACATTGGGCCTTGTTAGCATTTGGATTGGAGAACGCCAAGTTGAACTTTACTGGTGAACATTTTTCCAACTATTTCTTGGCCGCTAATACCCCCTATAGCCCATGAGCTGAAAGGCACGGAGACGCAGTATCAAATATAAATCGTTATACACACACGCCATCGCTGTCACATTTGGGTCGAATTCACAGTAGTTGCCATACAGGATGGATACCAGTGGTCCAAACCTCAGTTGAAATCTGCTCTCCGCTGAGAAATTTAAGCAATCTTCTATATAATGACATTGGTGATAAACCTCAACCTATTAAATTAAATGAAGATCATGAATAAATAAAATGCTCTCGGTGGAGACGGGTTTACATTGGATCTTATAATGGCTATGGGTAAAGTCTCACTGACTAATCATCCAATCTATTTGCAAAACATTTATAAGAAAGTAGATAACCTATGGCATGGTGCAAAACTTTTTATTTGCATACTTGTATAAAAAGCCCAGAAAAACCTACTTATTTATAGGCCAATCAATCACTCAGCGACAACATAAAAATGACTTTACATGTAGAATATCACACCAAAAACCCAACACTAACAATCGCTATCTGCAGGGAGAAGGATGTTATTTATCCTCACATCTTCGAACAGCGCGTAAATTTGAACTTTGGTATCTACACCAATATCCACGAGAATGGCATAAAGCCTAAAAGGACATAAAGATTGAGGCATAGCTGACGATAAATTTCTCAGACCTATCTATAACATATCAGCTCACAAGTCTTCAAACTCCTTGACTAAAACGTGTGGGAGATCGTCGAGAGAGAACTCACAAAATTTAACCAAAACTTCAATACACTCATTCAAGGACGCGGTTGAGGCGGTGATGACCATTAGGCCTATCGTCGCCTGGGCAACCATTGCATTGCAGAATATGGCTTTGAGGGCCATTGGATAGCATTTGGGAGAAGCATCTCTACAATGAATTAGTAAAAACCTTTTTAGGGATATATTGCAATATAAATGTTGAAATAACGGAAGTGTAAAGCTTAGATCTGTAATTATTATCGTCACTCGTTGTGATAAGTATATTAAGAGTCAAAGCAAAATCCTAAAAAATAGTGCCATGTTTCTTTTGATTTAAATATCAAAAGGAAAACTGGAAGTTGTTCTATAGATCATGATTTGAAAACATCTAGCGCGTTTGATACGTTCGTTGTTTTATTTAAATACTTGAAAAATAAATGGTAAATTTAATGACCTCATTCCTAATCCATCTATTCCAAATTTATTTTTATTTTCTAAAATATGAGAAAATATTTTGCAATTGATCCTCAACCTATGCAATGAGTACGCAACTTACGAGTAGAAGGAAAACCTATTTAACTAAAATTGAAAATTGTAAACAAGTTAGAGTGTTAGATTAATTAAATTTATTTACCCTCCGATAAGTTTGACTTAGGAAAATTTATCTTCATGTGATTTTATCTTCGTATATTATCATTGTTCTTTACGTATAATTTTCTCACTTTGTTGCATTAAGTTTGAGTGTCCTTATCAGTCTTGCATGAAACAGGCCTTCCTCAAGGACCTCAAATATTCCGTTGTGGGAGAAAGCTTTGAGGGGTTAAGGGGGTGTTTAGTTTCAACTTTTTCTTGATTACATCTGATGCATGCTGGTATTTGGACAAGATTTAGAATTTGTTTATATTTGGAGTGAAGAGCTTTCAGTATCTTCAGTCGGCAGGACGGGCCCAAGCTTAACGCCAAGCGCAGCAGATTGTAGTGACTCCTACACATTTTCCTCTAAAACTAAATGCATTCTGACTTCGACCTATAAAAGCATCAAAGAACGAAAACAAACTTCAATATTTGCTACTCACCGCTAAAGGAGTAAAGATGAAACGAATACTTTACATCATTCCCGCCTCTACAACAATAAGAAAACTGAAGTATAACAAGTGTTTAAAAATATTTAGAAATTCTCCTTGTAAAATATAATTGCTGGCGTTGAATATAATAAATCATTTTAAGCTCATTTACCTTTATTGATTTAGTTTCATTCTCAGTGAGGTTTAGTTCAACAAACAAGTTTTTACATTCCTTTTGAAATTAACCATTTTATCCAAGCAGAACTCCATTGATTGCCGAACAAAAAATCTCGACTTTTTTAGGCGCTTGCGACTCTAGTCGCGAGCTACTCTACATCTCACTATGTCGTCGCTCGGTCTCCGTTTTGATTTTTGTGTTTTTTGTAATAACATCATAACTATTAGGCCGATTCTAAGAAATTTGAAAACCTAATGTTGTTTTACATTCTCTTTCGAATAATATAATTACCAAAGTCTTCCCAAGCTTAGCCCCCAAATTATTTTGTTGTGGAAATAACATCATAACTATTCGGTGATACTGTGCTACACTCGACTAGGTTATAATATGATATACTCTGAAAGGCCAGCCTAGAATAGGCTCTACTATGCTAGGCTATTATAGGCTAGGCTATACTATACTTAGTGATGCTAAGATATAATGCACAAGGGTAAGATATACTATGCTAATTGAGGCTATAAAATTCTATGAGAGGATTGCATATAGTATGTTAAGCTAGATAATAGTAATCTATGCTTTACTCTTGTATAATAGGATAGTATAGGCTATACTTGTTTTAAGATAGTTAATGCTATGCTAAGCTATACTAGGCTAGATAGGGCTATACTATGCTATGCTAGAGTATGATCAGGTTAATAGGCTAGGGAGGGCTATGCTCTGCTATTTTCTACTATGTTAGGCTATGCTAGGTAATAATATATTAGGCAACATTAGGCAGGTAACCAAGGCTATAATAGACTAAACAATGCAAGGCTATTCGAGTCTAGGTTATTGTATGCTATACTAGTCTGGGATATACTAGGCTAGGCTATAATATGATACGCTTGGCTTTATTATGTTAGGTGTGGTTAGGCTAAGATAGGTTATACCATGTGTAGAGGTATAATAAGAGTTTAGTGTATATATATATATATATATATATATATATATATATATATATATATATATATATATATATATATAAATATATATATATATATATATATATATATATATATATATATATATATATATATATAAATATATATATATATATATATATATATATATATATATATATATATATATATATATATATATATATATATATATATATATATATATATATATATATGCATCGAGGCCAAGGAAATCAAAACAAAAGACTTAGCTTTACCCCTCCGATGTTCTCCGGTAACATAAGAAAAGAGGCAAAAGGGTAAATCTTACGAGAGAGAATCCTGACTTCAGCTCAAAAGACAGGCCCTTCGAGGGTGCACTTATAAACAATCTATTCAAAAGTGCAAACTGCCGATCTCATATTCCCCTTTTTCCGAGAGACAAGACACCAAGCGCGGGAGACCAATCTGAGGTCTCTCTCACCTTGCGAGTCCCCCCTTCCACCTCTCCAACCCCGCGGCAGTAATTTGTGTATATAACAGGTTGACCCGAGGAAACAGGGATTTTTATTAGTTCTAACGGGAGAAACAAATAAGTCCCCGGTCGAGAGATTTTTTGAGTACGAGAAAAAAAACAGAAAAATCACCGGTAGAAAGTTTCCTGCAAGTTAAGGAGAACTTGCAGTCCTTGTACAAAACCAGATCGTACCAAGGAAGCTCGGCACTGTTCAAGCCCCCCAAGATAGTGAGTATCAAGCTAGCCAGTTTAAGGACTCTAAATCTTACTCTATCTGAGTTGGACAAACCCCAACTAGATAGAAAAAATAAAAAGAAGACAATGATTTCATCTCGTCCGGAAGCAAAGTAGAAGGGTAAGTTTTAGCTTGAAGTCACCTCCACCCAAGATCCCTCGTGACGTCACCCGCCAAATCGACAGGCAGGTTGACGAACGCCATCTAGGGAGCAAACAACAAACAACTCGAGCAACGCCTCGCCAGATCCAAAATCTCCGAAAATAATCTAACTGGTCACGAGTATTTAATCTCCATTACCTTATGTGAGTAAAAAATAATCTTGTTGTTTATATCCCCCGTGCATAATAAGTAGTTTAGTGGATGTCTGGCAAAGGACAACGATATTAACTTAAAAATTGTTTCCCCTGTAAAATTTTATCTCGAAGCGAGCTGTGAGAGCTCACCCAGTAATCCCATTTTCTTTTTTAAGTGTATTAGATCCGTATTTTTTTTATGTTATTTAGTGAGATGGTTTATGTTTATTAAAGTCTTTTTTTCTTTAGTAAATGCACTGTTTTAATTATCCCCGAACAAGTTGAAGTGACAATAATTGATTAAGCAAAGAAAGAAACCCCTTTTATTCATTCACTAGAATAAAAATAAAGATTAGCACTCTTAGAGGACGATGCTCACGGAGTCACGAACCTACGCCTCATGTCAAAGTTTATTTGGTTTATTAAAAATTAATAAAACAAATAAATATATATATATATATATATATATATATATATATATATATATATTATGCAACGATATATTTGCTAGGGCTAGGCCCTGCCAGCAATGCTAAGCTATATCTTGTTAGTCTATCGTAAGCTAGGCTACAAAAAGCAGGGCTATGCTAGGCAAGGCTAGGCTATACTATAATATGCTAGGTTAGACTAGGGTCTATTAAGCTATGCTATGCTTTACTATGATACGATAGGCTAGGCTATACTAAGCTAAGGTAGGACAAAGTATACTATACTATACTTGGTTAAATTACGCTAGGATCTAGGATAGGTTAGGCCCGACACAGCTAAGCTATTCCATTTTAGGCTATGCTATCCTATGTTTGGCTAGGCTTGGCTACAATAGGCTAAAACAGGGTAAGTTATACTATGCTTGCTTGCCTATGATATGCTATTCTATACGAGGCAAGTTTAGGCTAGGCTATACTAGACAATACTACGCTATGATACGCTAGGCTAGACAATACTACAATAGGCTATTCTCTACTATGCTATGGTAAATTATGTGGCTATACTATGTTTTGTCTAGGTTAGACTATGCTTTACTATTCTTTTCTGTTCTAGGCTATACTATGTGTAGGGGAATAGTCACTTATCCCCCCGTTCACTCGTGGGGCAGTCTCAAGGCAGTGCAGCAAAGACATCCGGCCCAGGCATCGGCGAGTCAAAAGCGTAACCTCAGCGTGGCACAACTCGGTGCCATGAAAGACCATAAAGGTCAAAATGTAATATCTTTCCCAGGAAAGTGAGATCCAGTTTCACGTCAAATAAGAAATTGGAAACGTGTTTCTCCCAATCTCGAAAGCTAACGAGGAGCCGATGTTTGACTTCGTGTGAAAAACCGTTGGCCAAAAGAGCTCTCCTGGCGTCGTCCTCAAGCCCCCCCCCCTTACCACTCCCCCAGTGGGGGGACGAGGTATGAATGAGGAACTATGAGAAAAATCGGGATATTATACGTCAGTCTGTAGGTGACGAAGTCTTCGGATCAAACCGAACTACCGAGACTGGAGAGCCAGTTAACTTGGGTCGCCAGACCAAGAAGTACCTTGCAAGAGAGGCAAAGCTACCTAACTTAAGGGGCTAAGGAAAAGCTCATCCTAGAGCTAGTCCCTGGTTATCAAACCAAACGATGAGTTAAGTTTGGTAAGTTCAACTTACTTTCGCCAGGGAGACTCCTCATATCCTGGTGCACCTTAAACACCAAGGATATTCCTCGTCCTTGAAGAATTAAAAAAAGAAGAAGGAAAAGGCTTCCCCTCGGGTCCGTTACTCGGTGGCCACACCGAACTTTAGGTAACTTATTCTCGCCAGAGAAACCTCCCTCCGTTATCCTCGCCCTTGAAGAAGCCCCTCGGCGATTTCAGTCCTCGTCAATGAGGAAATAAGTAACGAAAGAGAAAAGCTCCCCCTCGAGCTCGTTACTTGGTGGTCACACCGCACTCCAAGTTAACTTGATTTAAGAACCAAGTTCGACTCACTCTGGCCAGAGAGACCACGACTGCCTAGGTGTTGCATAAAGCACCGTATTTGTTCTCGTCCTTGAAGAACACCCCCCCCCCCCCGAAGAACGTGTGGATCCCCCAGCTGCCACCCTCGCCAAAACAACCGTGTGATTTCGCCCAGCTACATCTGGCAAGTTGGCACGCGTTGAGAGTCAATAACATTTCTGAGGCCTTTGAACTCCTGATGAGTCCGTAAGCCTAATTCTTATATTATTGTTGTGTGTAGAAAAATTAACCAATTTTTGTTGGTAAACTAATTCAATTAATTCTTGTTTATGATAAAATCCAGAGTATTGCACTAGGTAATGTTTAGATGTTGTGTAATCAATGGTTAAAGATAAAATATAAGTTTATTTTGGGATTATAGTGCGTTTCTCTCCATATCCTTACGTGTTTCGTAATGGCTCTTTTCGTTAAGATATTCAGATATCAAAATATATATTAGACACTCTTAGCACTCTTAGAATACAACAAAAAAGGGCGGGCATTCTACGACACCATGCTATACTATGTTATAATCTATTTTGCTATGTTATACTATATTATGTTATACTATGATGTGATATGTTATGCAATGCTGTGCTATGCTTTTATATGATATGCAATAATATTCTATAATATACTATGTTCTAATCTGCTATGTTATATTATGCTATACTATGAAATACTGTGATATTAATGTATCTCAATCTTTTTAACGTTGTAATTAAATAAATGAGGGGTGCTCAAAATTTGCAGCCTTAGTTATTTTTTCTATTTTAATATAATTTTAGTTCTACTTGGTGAGCTACTTAAAAGTTTTGACCTATTTTATTCATCTTGGAGACATAAATGACTACTGCTATATTAATAATTATATCTATTTCACTTTTTTTCTTATTTCACTGTGCTGAAGAGTACGTGGCCTTCAATACTACCATCCTACCACTGGTATTTGACCTACAATTGCTTTTAAAACTTTGACAAGACTGGCGACATTCACACATTTGAACACCTAAATTAAAAATAGCAGTATTGTTGCCATCTCAATTCCAAACTCTGGTGACGTTCTGAAATCTGAATGTGAGAAACTAACCAGCAGCTAATCTTGCAAAGGCTATTTACCCTAAACTTCTTGAAATGTTGGAACGATGGAACGGCGCTTTTCTAGCCCTAGTTCTAAATTCAAGAATCATAAACTTAAACAGATCTAGAAGAACTTTGAGCAGGCCAAAAACATATCCCTTGGAAGAGGAGAGCAACAAACAAAAGAAACTTTCACTACAAAACTAGACAACCTGTTGATATCCTCACGTTCGAGTGTAAATTTTTTCTTACTATGTATTTGGCTGCCCTAGTTGTAAAAACAAAACTCAAATTAATTTAAATCACATATGGATATGAAAATCTCTTTGAACGAACTTGCTTTCATTAAAGGTCAGAGAGAAATGAATACTTCCTTGGACCACATCAGGTTGCTTTCGAGATTAACTTCAGTAAAATATACAAGTCAAAAAGTAAAAGCAACAATAAGGTGAAGGAAGAAGCGTTGTTTAGTATAGGTAGGGTAATGTTTTAATGCCATCAAGTGAAATAATTTTTCTCCTGAAGATGATATTTTTTAATGCAATAACATCATAAATAATCGGCTGATTCTAACAAAATTTTAAAATCTTATATTGTTTTACATTCTCTTTCAAATAATATAATTGCCAAAGTCCTCTTAAAATTATCCCGGGAATTATTTTGTTTTGGTAATAATACCATAACTATTCGGCCGATTCTAACGAAATTTAAAACCCTTAACGTGCCTACATTCTCTTTCGAATGCTCGAATTGTCAAGGTCCTCCCAAGGTTACTCCGGGAATTATTGAAAGTTTTGATGGTCATAAATCAGAATAAGTGAGGGCTCGCTACTTTTTGGTCTGCAGACCATGTTATTTTCTCTTTACATCATAATTTGAGAAAAACATTCTTTTTTTTCATATTTTCCTCTTTTTATGCAAGAAATTAAAATATCTCTACGATGAAATTCTATAAAATCTAATCGATTTTGACAAAATCATCCTGAAAATCCGTCGCTTCTGATAAATCTATATCTATAGGAGGCAGGACTTTCAAATTTTATTAAAATAACAAACTTCAACTTCTGAGCAACACTATGTGCATTTCAAAAATAACATATTTTTCCCAAAAATTTCCCGAGTTAATCCATGATATTTAAAATTTTTTTAGATTACTTAGAAATAAATTTACGTATATATATATATATAAATGGCATGTAAATATCGATGAATAAGCCCAAAGGTATTGACAGATAAGCAATTTACTAAAAAAATTGTAGTATCTGAACGACAACGGAAACAAATTTATTTGACGTTCAAATTACCAGTGAATAACAATTGTACAGATCATAAGTATATTGTATGTACTATGAAGACTTGTATTTTCGTTAATGCTTTGACATTTGCCACAAGAATGAACCAACTATTGAAAATGTTGCCCACTACTTTTTCTGTATACATCTATAAGAAACTACAATAGTTTTTGACTGGATTTGGAAAAGTCCCTCTGACGCGTTTCCATCCATTTTACGTCAGAATTCTGTGTAGTTTAGCTTATAAAAGTGATGTAATCATAGAGCATTAAGATCTTCACTGTCTTGACGTGTGCTAAATTGTCTTATCCTGAATTAAAGTTCCAGTTAGGCTTGGGATTGGCCCAGATGTAAAAAAGCATGATATTGAAGAAAATAAAATTGCATAAGAAAGAAAGTTATGTGTCCAATGGACTGAAAGGAACTCCCCCTGTTTCTAGTGGGTGGTTTAGCGACACTAAATTGGAATTGTCCTTAAATTTTTCCTTTTTCCTGTTTAATCCTTTACACTTTTTCAACAACTGAAAGCAACATAACTCAATCCACAGCGCTCACAATTACTTTAAAGTACGGCGTACTGACCTCGGAAGGAATCCCCATTAGAGTTTATGAAGAACGGGGGTCCTTAGGACCACGATCCGGAAATTGAGCGGAGGTAGCTAATAGATGGTGTTCTATTTAGCTAGGGTGCCTGATTAGTACTTCTACCATATAAATCTAGTTAGGAGGCAATTGGTGGTGCGAAAGTAATAAAAGAACTGTCTTGACACAATATCTTTCAGATTGCACTGAAGAGTGAAATAAAAGCGGAAAGAGAGAGCTTCCCAAACACTGATGGCCTGGTGCGTATGGTAACGATAAGAAAAAGCGAGAAATCCTTCCACCCAGGGGAATGGGAAGAGGCTTGAATGCCTCCCTGTACCCTTAAAGATACTGGAGAAGATGATCAAACCTGAAAAGGAAAAGTTTATTGAAACATGTTATGGAGACATCAAAGTTACTCTAATGTGTATCCGAGACGTGTTAAATGGTTACATTTCATTATGTCACGAAGAGTGCGATGTCGAAAAATTATTTGTAGGAGATAGAATAAAATCATCCAAGGAGAGGTTGGCTCACACAAAGAATTCTCCACTTAACTCGCAAACAACAGGAAACTCATATATCGAAAAATAGACATGTGAAAAGAAGAGATAAAAAACGAAATTGAAATGAAGTAGTAATTTTTCGAAATCACACATATGTTTTTAAAATAGATTTCAACATGAAATTTTTTTAAACAAAATCTGTCATAGAGACTTGCTTTTGTTAAGCATATGATTCCAACATAAACTATGGAAACAGAGGGTATAGCAACATAAAAATGTGCTTTAACAGTTAAAAGATGGGAGACCCACATAACAAGTAATGGTGCCGAGAATGAACCTTTGCTCTGAATGCGTCCAACAAGGGTAATTATGGACAAATATGCCCAACTAACTAAAAAGAAATGCATCATTTGAGTACTGCCATACCCAACAGTAACAATAGCTTGCCTTAAAGATTAAAGAGATTATTATAAGTAAATATAATGAAGAAAGGAGCAATTCAGAAAATAAAAAAACGCAACTATAAAAAAGCAATGACCAAAGGCACAGTACAATAGATGAAGGAGACACAATATTTTATAACAGTTCAGAATGAGGCCTCAAAAAGAACTTCTTACTTGAATACTCTATGAGTACCTAATTAACATAGAATACCTAGGGACTTTCCCAGATACTCTCAAAACAATGCTGGTAAAAAATGTTATGAAGAAGATGTGGTGATCTGAGAACCCACCTTTCTAAAATAGTAAACTTCAAAGTGCCTAAACCAATATAGAGGAGAAACTTATATTATAGAAAAGCGACTAGATAGATGAAAGGCTAATGATATAGAAAAATATTCCCTCCGTTTTTCGGATTCCACGATAATCAGTATATCCCTAGAATGGTATGGACCATTCTTTGTCTTCTACCCCCTTTCGTGAAGGAAGAGGGTCTTACAAATTTAGCTCTTCACCCATGATTCCTCTTCTTCTATCCAATCACGGCACTCCGCTTACCTTCTACCTCGGGCCCACCAAATATTAAAGGACATAGGAAAAAGAGCGTTTTAGAGCTAAGCATATTCGCACCGAGGATTCTTACTCCTCCCTCTACAGCAGGGGATAGCAAGAACCCTCGAACTATACTCTATTCATCTCTTACATGAAAATTATATATACGTCTTTAAATACCAATTTCCGACGAGCCTTCTTTTTCTTCAGACTTATTAATGGATTGACAGCGAGTGTGCGATGCGAAGAGTTTCTTCTTTCAGTCGACGTAACAATGTCGTTTTTGAGATATTGATGGCTAAATTCTTTATTGCAGCCATCCAGAATTTGGATAATTGCTTTATTTATCCTCTATGAGGTCTTCCTTGGTTTATCTGTTGATGCCAGTCTTAAATCAACGTTTATTCTCATATGTGTACAGAATATTATGGACTACAACTTTGCATGTTTAACTGAAATTAATAGAACATCTTAGGGGCCACAAACTTACGCTCACCTTACAGAGAAAGGGAGAATAAAATGCTAGATTTCTTAGGCATATTATCTTAAGGATGACTATAAAAAAGAATGATTTAATGTACACAAGATTGAAATGGAGTTAGTTGCTATTAAAACAAAGGAAGTTTTCTCTACAAGCCACCTAACCGTTTGCATCATTTCACGCACTTCAAAATATATTTGTATATAGCTTATAAGCTGATGACTTGCGTTTTATTCTTAAAACTTGCATATTCTTTACCTTTAGTTTATAGTACACCAGGTAAGATTTTTTTTTACTAAATTTCTATCTCTTATAGTTGATGAAATGCATTTAAGGTATAAAACAATGATAAGTACTCAAAACTAATGTATATTTCTTGTGTTGTTGTTTGATAAAAAATGATAGAAAATAAATTTATGAATTAATGATATAATTACCCTCAAAAGAAATGAAATAACTTGACTGACTCTAGCTATTGCTTTCCATAGGCTCAGGGATCGAAATTAATAATATATATATAGTTATGTTTTAGGGATAACCATTGAGTTCCCATCAAAATTTCTTACCTAATAGCTTTAGGGTAAAAATACAAACTCTCACCAAAACGGTCATAAAGTAGAGATCGATTAATATTATATTAGTTTAAAAATGTTTGCACATTCCATAAAACACATTTATATGCCATTCTTGGCTTAGTCTCAACAGCACAATATTAATTATACAAAGTTGCGTTAAACATTTTATGTCACAACGTAATGAGGATCAACGCACACACATTGAATCCTTACACGAAGCAGATTTATGTTTCTCTGATGTTTCAGGCTGATTACTCGGATTCAACGAACATGACCTCAACTCTGAATCTTTCTATATTATTTACACATGAATTTAAAGTTTATTCCTCTTCAGGGCGTATCTTACAAAACGTTTATCACAAAAAAAAATATGTAGAGATCCTCTTTCAAACATTTAGACAGGGATGGCAAAGTTAAATATTTTTCTTGAATAATATTTTGCAAAACCGGAACATATTAGATAAAGATAAATGAAAATAGAAAAGAATTTCTCCCTGCAATTACCTTAGAGGGAGGGATAAAGATAGAGATTGAAATTGAGAGAGAAATTCTATAAGAACCAGAATGGTCTCGTCAGGAGTAGACAAGAGTTTAATGAATTTTTGGAATCCGAGCTCACAGACAGAGACTGCATCAATTTACATATATTCGTAAACAGTATCTAAAATTTCTTAATGTAACACTTGTATAAGCTTACTTTATTTTTAATTAACGTGTATTTATCTCATTCTATATTTATTTTTCCTTTTATTCTAAATTGGTTTCGTACTCATAAATGTTTTGGTATTTGTTCTTTTCGCAGAGATATTTTCTCTCCCTTCTCCATAGTTCATGCCTTTTCTACCAGGTATTTTTACTGGCCTGCAATTAATTATTATCTCTTAATTTAGGCTTATTATGACATTTCATCTTTTTGTATGGTCTTTATTTATCTATTCGTATTTTTAACCGCTTTCCCAGTAACTCTCTACTGTACCCAGATTTATCTTTGCCCTAAGTGAGTTTACCTTTCTAATCAATGTCAAAATTTTTGAAAATCGAGTTATCTTCTATTCTTCCAGCCAACCGACTTTGCAAACGAGGCACTTAAATTATATATATGGAATTCAACGAGAAAACAATATAGTAGTAAGCCATCATTTTGGGCAACAACTCATGCACTAGCATTATTACGGAGATTTAAAGATTATCCCGAATGATACGAGAAAGGTGCCTCGTCGACTATTCAAGGACGAAAAGTTTCTACTGATTTCGAAGTGATAGATATCGCATAGGGGACAGTAAACATCACTCTGGATACAGTGCCATTTTTCCTTTCACAAATTATGAGAAAAAAATTGGTGGTTTAAAAAAAAAAGAAGTAAATAATGAAAATTGAAAAAGAAAGACAACCGACTCAGAAATCCTCGCTTCTTTCCGAAAGGAGTGTTCAATTTTTATGTAGAAATCTCTTAGCTCCTTGCCTCAAGCTACCCAACCGAACCCTTTGTAATATTATTATGATTCTAATTTCTTAGCTTTTACACTATTTCTCTTTGCCTTATAAGAACCTAGCTGCTTTGGTTTAAAAAACATTATTATTGACCTACCTATAAATTTACTAAAAATTTAAAGACTTTACAAACGAATTTAATAACTTTAGATCCTGTGGTGCTCCCAATGCCACAAATTCCGTTATTTAAACAACTGAGCATTTCTACGATGTTTTAGGTGGAGCATCTGTGAGTCTAAGTTACATTTAAAACCTTTTCTTGTTTTACTTAATTCTCAGCAAACTTTTCTCTTCTAAAACAAACACAATAACATCTCTGACAAAGTGAACTTCTCTCCGGCGAATCTGACCAAACTGCTTTAATGACACTTTATTTAATATATAAAATGTACCTTGAAAGTTTTTAAATAAAAATTGACCGCCTGTGGAATTTCAGGAGCAAAGTTAATAAGAGATGTTGAGAAAAAAATATTTTAATAGCAGCTAAATGAATATAGATTAGTTTGCGTTAGGATCTAGAGGACAAAAAGGTAAAATGGTAACTTAAAAAACGAAAGATATCAAAGACAGCCATCACAGACCCTAAATAAAACTGGAAGTCAATGCGAAAAAAGAAGAAAATGAGAGAAGAGTATTATATGTGGTAAAAATTATGTCGATTATATTTTAAATTAGTATGTATTTGAAATATTTATTGACTACATAGTCTATCTGTGTCCTCACAGATGACAACTTTCAACTTACTTTAAAATGGTACGCGTTTAACCCTATGCTAAAGGAACAACTTTTCAATACCAGTAACAATCCTGCGAGAGCCTGAATGTGTCGTTAAAAAAATGACTCACGGCAAGCAACACGTTGGTACATTTTTACTCTAGGCATTCCGGGCGGAACTCATCTTGCAACCACCAGAATCTTTCCACTCCTTATCAGTTGGCGTAGGACAGTCGTATGATTTACGTTAAATTGTTCTGCGAGTTCCCAAAATGTTATGCATGATTTTCTCTGGTAAAAACTTTCAATTATTCGGAATCAAGTTCTTTTGGACGACCTTGTTATGTTCTCTCTTTAAAACGGATATCATCATTTCGTATACAGGAAAACTGCATTCTTGAAAATTCTGTTATTTTTTCTATCATTCTTATAAGAGTTCTGAATTGATTTGGCCGATGCACTGGCATTGTCACCTTTATGAAGCTCATAGAGAAGAATTTCTTAAATGTGATATTTACATAGGAGGAAATATGTGCCAATCATGAAATTGATTATGAACAATATTTTTTAATTTGAAAGATCACGGTAAAAATCACTCTTTGTGGCATTCCTAAATGATAAGAACAAGCACTAATATAATAAATATTATATCAAACTTTATTGTAGAAAACTGGACATTACCTTCATTTCAACTTGATACATATACCATCTATGTTGCATCTTTTAATATTTAGCTTCTGTGAACGGCAAGCCTTTGAATTTGCGCAACAGTCTCCTTCCGTTTAATCGAACCGAAGAAAATCTCAAAACAATTACACTGATTAATACATATTTTTCATCAGAGACCTTACTATACTTTTCTAAATGCATTTTCCATGTTAAATCCGAATCTGCCTCCAGTTTTGCACCAGCACGTACGTTTTTAAGGATATGGCAAAAATTCAAAATGGCCACCTGCAATTATAAAATGTAGTATATTACTGGTATTGTTCTATTACATGCATCATTATTGTACTGCTAAGATGAGCAAACTAGAGGCTTCGTTTGTTCTTGCTGGTTAAAAACGTATAGAGAATTCATTTACATTTGTAACCCGTATACATATTTTGCGCAATTATTTATAATTCTATTTTATGCTTTCAGGTTCTTCATGTGATATGCATCTTCTAAGCTGCTCCTTCTACGTTGATAATAAGAGGCTTCCGAATATTTCCACAAAGCAGTAACAATGCCTCAAGAGTGCAAAAATATGTATGTGGGCATTTCACAACAAAATCTATCACAAATGATATAAGGAAATGTACAAACTATACTTTGGTTGCCCTCTGGGTGACCAAGATAAAGCATGGGCACCACAACAAATTCGTACTTCCTGGTCTAATGGATTACCTGACTGAATTAACAAAAATAAAACTTCAATGGCCGTCGCTGATCCTATGATATGGAGAGAGCCCAGAGATCATCTCGAAGATTGCTATTTCTGAAGTGTGACCATAAAAGGGTTTTCTGCAAAGAAAAAGCACCAATTATTTATCCAACCATTGATTCGGCATGCAGATCAGTTGCACATGATATATCTTTGCCAATTTCTGTTCCACCTGATGATGGCTTCGTACCTGATAATATTAGTGATGATAGCAGTACTGAAGGTACATGGAAATTATATGCGGATGTTGAATATGGGGATGCTAACTCTGAGCAAAAGTTATTTACTCAGGAAAATTTGAATGATCTTGTGAGAGATCTGAAACTGTCAAAGGAGAAAGCAGGACTTCTAGCAACTCAACTACAGGAAAAATTCGTACTTAAGAAAAATGTTCATGTAAGTTACTTTAGAAAGCGTAATCGTAATTTAACTTCATTTTTCACAATTCATGGAACTCTATGCTACTGCCATGATATAAATGGATTGATCGAAGCCTTGTTTCAGACATATGAGGCGTCTCTTTATTGATGCTCCTAAGACAAGTCTGAAAGCTTTCCTCTTTCACAATAGCAATGTAAAGCCTTTCATTCCTATTGGCCATTCTAACCAGCTTAAGGAACATATGACAATATAGATATTTTTCTAAAGCCATAAAAAAGCAAGTCTATCAGTGGTACATCTGTAGTGATCTAAAAGTCATAGGCATGCTAATGGGTATGCAAGGAGGATTTACGAAGTACTCGTGCTTCATCTGCCTGTGGGATAGCCATGCCACTGCAAAGCATTATGACAAGCGTAAATGGCCACTTCGTTCTACATATGAGCCTGGAATAAAAAGTGTTCAGTTTGTCCCCCTGGTAGAGCCTTAGAAAATATATCTGCCACCTCTTTATTTGAAACTAGGTGTAATGAAAAACTTCGTGAAAGCAATGGGTAAGGACAATTCTCAGGGATTCCAATATCTTTGTCAAAAATTTCCACACCCAGGGCGCGGCAAAACTAAAAGAAGGCATATTTGTAAAACCACAAATCAAGCAGGTTTTATCAGAGTTTGACTTCGAGAAGAACCTCACTCTTTGTCGAGGTTTAGTGAGTGGGTAATCCCAGTCCCACTTCCTGGAAATATATTTTATTACCGCATCGAGGTGAAGTGGAGGTGAGGTGTATCCAATACACCTACCTTAGCTGCTTCCGGTGAAAAGGAATAACCCTGGTGCGCACCTTTTGATCAAAACTAAGATGATGAGAACCTGAGTGTGTCCCCACTCAGTAAAAGCCAATCATGGATGGATCGGTGTAATATTGATATTTAAGCCGAGTAGATTGCTTAATAATTGCCAAAGGATCGTCCAAAATAGTTATAAACACAGATACAAAAAATAATCTTTAATGTACATGAATTTGAAATAAGCAACAGTATATATAAATATAAATAAAATTAATCTTCTACTGAATAAGTAAGTCTACAAAAATGTCGTGGAGATTACTTGAAAATTACTCACTCGGATGCTTGCGTCTTAATGGAACCAGACAGAACGAAGAGAATATTAGGCTTGAGTTAAACAATGAATTAAGAACTTCTAATACTCGAGGTTATGGGCTCGGGATGTGAATTCTATTTCACAAATAAACTGGTGAAGTTAGGGGAGGGGATAATTAAATTAACGATACCTTTGAGTTCGTAAGTATGTTTAAGAATGACGGCGAAGATCTTCTTCTGGTGACAATGACCGTACTAAGTCCGGCCGTCCGAGGTTACCGAATGAGAAGTTAATTTTAGACCGGTGATATGCTGATCCTATACCGGATAACAAAGGCAAGCCAACTGTGGCTCAAATCGAACTTCTTCTTCTCAAAGTGCCTGTCCGATTATTTGGCTCCTGGAGTGTGTAGCCAAAACTGATTATCTAGCTACATCTAGGGTAATCCACAACGGGAGATCCTGTGTAACCTCTGAAGCTGAAGGAGAGGAGTCTGCGAGAAGTTTAGCACCTAAAAGTACCGTGACGGCTACAACCAATTCCCCGAGAAGTTCCTTTCTTGCAACGGGCGAACTGTTTCTTATGTGGAATGAGCTCCACCTCACAACGTAGGTCAGAAATCGAGAGAGAGCACTGAATTCTCATAAAATCTGTATAGCCGCGCGAAAGACCTATATTCACCTGTGGGCAGATAGTATGTCTTTCACACCTTCGAACCACGTCGCAGTTTACGATGGCACAAAAAAGAGCGTTATAAAATTCGAGGCTAATGCATTTGGGAATATGGGAGGGACACGTAGCTTGTGTGGGAGTATTTCTGCGTACACTTATGTACGCTTTATTTAGACTTCTACACTCCTCTTTAACTAAATGCATGGATAGCCTTCAAGTGGTTATGTGCACACTTTCTGGGCATCAACAAGGCTTGGAAAACCTTCTTCAATCTTATAAAGAAATGGGATTCTGTATGTCACTTAAAATACATTTCCTGTTTCACACCTAGACTTTTTCCCCGGAAATCTTGGAGCCGTAAGTGACGAGCAAGGTGAACGTCTTCACCAGGATATTAAGGTCATTGAAACTCGCTATCAAGGATTTTGGAATGAGAGCATGATCATTGTTGGATATTTCATCGTGATAATCCTGAAAAAATTCAAACGCAAATCCCATGAACAACATTTATGAATTCGAGTTTTGACTTATTAGCCCTTCAATCATTGTTTACCATTCTTATACATGCAATATAAGTACTATTAATTTTATCATCTTTGTGGAATAAACAAAACATGGCTCTTTATATTTTTCATATGTTTACGCCTAAAGAGAATGATAAATTTTAGAGTTTCTATATGTTATCTGCATCATTTTGTGTCAGTTAAACTTCCCAATGCACATGGAGATATAGAGAAAGCAATCTTTACTAGCAATGGCGCTATGAAACCATATATCATCAATTTCGGCAAAGAAATCAGAGTAAAACGCTAAATTCTATCAGCGACGGGGTCATATTGCATTTTAGAATATTTCGCAAACCTAATGTGCTAAAGAAAACATGAAGTCAGATTTTAAATTAGCGAGAAAAATGCTATGATAAAAAATTTGCTCAGGTCTGTGATGATTAAAAATTCAAATTTGTTGGCCAGTGTTATCTTTGATGAAAAGAAGTTTCCTCTTCCAGTGGAATTACGAGAACAATACATTCCCCGTCGAACGTCATCTTTGAAGATTGGCTATCTTCATCGGAATTGGTTTGAATCGTGGCCCACCTGCCTCATTCGGGCTGTGGCCAACTTGCCTCATCGGAACTTTTCCTACTCGCTTCATCGCAAGAAGGACCTTCCTCGAAGTCACCTACCTGTATGACTGAAACGCCCTCCATTTTTAGTATTGTCAAGTTCCTCCCTTTTTATCTGAGCCTAGTAACGCTAATCATTAATTCTATTTGAGAATCCCTCCCAATATTAAATATCTAGGGACTATTTCAATATAAATATTCTCCTTTAGCTATTTTTTAATTCTTATTTTGATCATTGTAAATAAAATTATAATTTTGTTAATTCATCTTTAACTAACCTAGAACAATACTTTCGGCCTATTCAAGTAAGTCTCGCCAACCATTTTTGCACTCTTTCTGATTATTAAAGATATTAAACCCAACGCCTCAAGTTTTACCTCCTAGTCGGTCGTTAATCCCTGCAAATAGTCCTTAAACGGTTCGCTTCACAGTAGTTGGTTAGGTCACCTCCCCTCCCCCCATGTAATATAGGAGTAGTATATGGTATAGAAAGGTGGATCACGACAGAGTGCAATAGTAACGTACCTTCGAAATTCATTAGCATTCACCTAATGCTACCGACGGCCCTATGCATCGAAACTCATTAGCATTTGCAAAACGCTACCGAGACCAATCTCATCTAAGGAACGGACTAGGAGAGTCAACTTGCAAGTGCACGGCTATACAACGTGTATGTTTTTTTCACAATTCATTCACTCAAGGTTTGCAAGTTATCACGACCATTTCGTTCATCATATTATTTATTTAGATTGACTAATTATATTTTCAACTGATTATATTCACGTTTACTCTCTCATTTTATCATTGAGACAAAATGTGTGCACTCAGTCGACTCATGTTTGTTCGCCTACTTTCAGAATGAATTCATACACACGCGTTCAAGTGACCTATAGGTGGGCAAAGATGATCTCTTGAACCCTGATTTTGAAAATCTATCTATCATTTATATATTCAAGTGTTTTCATGTAAATAGCGTCTTAATAATTATTACGAACTTTATTAGAATTAGCCCCAGCCAGTGAGGTAATTCCATTTAACTATGGCTGCCGAGCGATTTTTTCCGACTTCACCCATCAACTCCTGTCAAAGCCCTCCTCGTTCGCCCTTCGTTTTCGGGTGGCTGAAATAATCTTCCCTGGACCGGACGTTACCGCCCCCCGTCTTTTTTGGAGAACCATCATCACTTTAAATTTCCGCTCAAAAGCTCCGAGTGGCCTCGCCTCACGTGCAGAAGACATCCGTGAAGCCTTACCCCGAGGTCTCACCCGAAATCCTCCGTAAGCCAACCCCTCTCCCCCTTTAGCAACCCATTTGATTAATCCACCCCAATTTGTATAGTCTCCTCCTGTAATATCATAAATTTTATCTTCATGGTCTGTTTCATAACTACAATCCCCCCCACCCCCTCGTTCATCTAATGTAATTTTGCCCAATTATTCTCTGATGTAATTTTGCTCTTCAAATATCTCATTATTTTTATGTAAATAAAATTATATTTTTGCACATGCCTCTTTAAGTAACCTCGAGCGTTGCCATTGCCTATATTATACCTGACCTCGGTGCACTCTTATCTCGCCCTCTGCCCGTCGAAACTCGTGATGTTCCCTCCCTTTGTCGGCTCGCCTTTGAGTTATTGGTCCCTTCCCCATAGATATAATATGGTATTGATTTAATATAATGTCATACCACGACAGTCTGTGATTGGCCCAAATTAACTGAGAAGTAACGAATACTTCTATGCTTTTCAAATGTAATGAAGTAAAAGTAACCTAAGAAAAAGTAAGCAAGTAAAAGTGAAAGTACTCACATTTTAGAGTACTTTTTCAGGAATTAAAATGCAAAACAACGTTACTTAAGTACAGTACTTAAGTTAATGTACTTCGTTACTTCACAACTCTACTCCATCATGCATAGAACGGCACTTCTTATCAGTTAGCCATGAGGCTAGTGGAGCTTGGGAATATTTCCTGCCTCTTATGTTTTGGTTAATCACTAGCATGATTCCTTCGTTCATTTCCTGATCAACCATTACCGACATATTTCTGGTTAATTCTACTATGACTGTGTTAATGGGTTTATTTCTCTCCTTCTTGTGTAGCTCTTTCTGGATTCTTCTTTCTCGCATGGGGGTTCCCGCATTTAAGTACACGCATTTGTTCTGTAAAACCTATAGTCTTCTCTTTTGCGTTTTCGATACACAAGTAAATGCGGACAGGAATAGATTTCTGAATCCAACTAAAACTCTGGAAATTTGATCAGAGACGTGCTTCCTGTACCCAGATCAACTAATTATCATACAGAGTACATCCTCTCCTTAGTGTACGGATTGCGCCTATGTCCAACCTTGACATCTGAAAGTAGTTGCCTTCCAATTGGAACTACCGTGAACTTCTCCCGGTTCTTTGTTATTTTCAATTTGCTCTCGTAGATGTTCACCACCAGAGACAAGCAGTTTAATATAGTTTGCTTGAGTGATCAAGAGCTTCAACCACAAATTTTGAAGAAAGGATTTCACAGTAGGACGTGCTTTACTATCTTCTTTAATTTGCAAGGACTAATATGTGTTAATGTGGTACGTCAACCGTCTCTTATCCCAGCAAGTACTACACTTACCAAGACCTTTCACAAATCGTGGAACATCAGTCCAAGTCCGCACCAATCTGCCGCAGATCGCGCCTTTTGCTGTACCACAACAATGATGCAACCCACAAAACGCGCCTGATTGTGCAATTCCTGGATCAGAAGGGGGATCACACTTCTTGCCCACCCACCCTACCCACCTGATCTTGCTGCACCCTGTGATTTATGGTTGTTTCTAAAAATCAAGGGTGTGATTGCAGGGAAGGAAATTCATCGTATCCAAGACCTGGCACGATGAGTCAATTCAGTACTACGAGGTATACTAGTTTCTGAGTACGGTGACTGCTTCAAGAAGTTGCGAAGGAGGATGGAATGCTGCATAGAGGGAGGAGGGGAGTACTTTGAAGAAAGATAGACTACTGTTTGGGTAAAAATCCTGCATATACACATGGCATTGGATCTCTATGAGAAGACCATCCTGTGTAGCCGTAGGCTATCTTAATAAAGAAGCAGATCTTGCGCAAATGAAATAGATGAAGAATTCTGTTTTGTTGAAGGATGTTCAATAACTTCAAAATTGTATGTACTGGGTTAAAATGAATCTTATTTTTCGATTTGAGAGACTGATCTCGTATAGGAATTGTGATAATTTCCTAAACAACAAAAACATGGTAGATCAGTTTTTTCAAAGCGTTAGACTCTTGTGCATAACACAAGTGTCTAACACTTTTAAGGACACCCTTATATTGCATATTTTAAATGAATGAAGTTTGCGAGGATTTTCCAGCATTGGCTATCAATTTAGACAATATCTTAAGTCAAATGCCGACACATGTTTTTTCTTGGAGCATAATCACGTGCAAAAAATGTATAAGATTTTCAAAATGGATCACGAATGAATAAAATTTTGCGTTTCAGTGGGCCAAAATTACAACTATGGTTATAGCGCCCAATTGCAAGATGGAGTATGTAGAGCCAACTACAACCTCACAAATGATTAATAACACAAAGGGTGATATTGAAATAAAACATTTTACATCGAAAAATCATATGCAAACTGAGATACTGAATACATATAACTGACATGTTTAACCGTAGCTAGTGGGTCACACAGCAACTCATTTCGGATTTTCAAAATCTATACATTAAATACACGTATGAAGAATTATCCAAGCAAATAAACCTTCCAAAAGCATCAGTTCAGGCAGTCATGCGGAAGTATAAGTACCTATAGTGGAACTGTGGAAATAAACTCAGATTAGATATCACTAAGTGATATTTGTATCATTGCAAAGGAAGTTAAATTCGATTTAATCATCACTAAGAATCATACACGTCAATATTTGGCTAAGAGATTACGTTCAGCCAAATATCTTTCGCTTGTCTACACTCGAATGAAAAGCCATGTCTTCGTAATTTAACGCTTCTCGACGATGATAATTATATTGTAAAACGTTTATTTGTATAGAGGCCATTATTATAAAGTACAGTACAATTACGCAATACAACGAAAAAAGGTCTATTTACCAATAATTGCTAAATTCTTTGAGCGAATATCTTGTGAGACGCTTCTTCGCAAATCATCATAACCAACCGAAAAATTCAGGGAGACAGCATTATGTTTTGGAATTGCTTTGCTGCAACAATTTTATCAATCATTAGAATAATGAGAAGATTAGATCTTTTTGGAATTCTAAGAAAAATCTGAATAAGGGCAAGGAAGTTTACTCTAAACAGGGAAAGGATAAAAAATTGTCTGAGGGTATTTAATGGACACATAGGTGAAAGTAGAAAACATTTACTGTTCAAACGTGTTCAAAAATACATATTTTCGATGGATTGAGTCTCATCATGTCATCTAAAATTAATAATATTCATTGGCAACAATAAAGGGCCAGGCCTGAAACCCATTTAAAATATTTTGATGAAATTAAAAATGGAAAACACTGAAAGAAACCGAAAGAATATGGAACGAGTATGGAATTTAGTCTGATAAGGAATAAAACAAGTTTATATTCAAGAGTGCTGAAGTAAATAAACCGTTTGAAATCTGTAATAAATTTATCCTTTATTATTTATATTGCATCTTTTATTCACATAGTGGGGCACATATGCATAAAGGTGAATAGTTCGCAACACAAATCTTTCGATTGTACGGCAAGTACCCCAATTCTGTAAACTTTGTCGCGTTCTGCGGCACAAAACGGAGCAAGTGAGCAAGAGAAAGAGCAAGAATAAGAGAGCGTGACGAAGAGAGAGAGAGTGATAGTGACAGAGAGGGATAATGACAGACATATAGAGCACGGAATAAGTTGCCTCGAACCTCATTATAGACCCAGAAGTCAGACCTAAACAAAGAGATTACCTTCCTTTATAGTGCAAAAGGACTCAAATTTGAATATTTTTTAAAACATCAGCATTATTATCAGCATTAAAAACAATAAAATATCTTATAGTGCAAACCTCATAAGAAAAGTTTTAATTTTTTAATTTTGCTTTTGCTCTATAGAAAGCTTTTTTTAACGAGAATCTTTATTTCCTCCCCTTTTTCTCAATGCTTAATTGGTTTGAACACTTCCTAAACTGAAAACCTGGCTAAACTAAAGCTATTAGTAGTCTAGACATTCAAATGACTAAAAAGGTGTATAAAAGGAATTATTATAAGTAAAATATCAATCTTTTCACCTTGATATTTTTTTAAAATCTTGATAGATTTTCACATTCAAATATTTTATCTTGAAAGGAGAATTGAAATCGCCATATGAGTGAGAGATGAAAGTCAGGATTAAATTAACTTTGCCAAAAATTTAATAACCTTAATCTATATTTATAAATATAATGACACCAAATTACACTCTACCACTTATTATATTTATATTTAGATGTGTATCTCGCTATTTATCGAAGATATTCCATTTATAGAACCACGGATGATATTTTGATAAGAGTTGAATGGTAAACAGCATACTATCAGTGTAGATCTTCTTGTTCACGGTATGCATTGCATGTTTGCTTACTTGGCTTGAACGGAAGAAAAAAAAATCATTAGTAAAGGTTGATCGCTAAGTTACGGCAAATATATAATAGAGTACCACGGAAATCAATACACGAAACTTTTCTATTTATATGGAAATTACAGGGGCGCCTTAATCCGTTCAATTAATCAATTTATCAAGATGGCGAGGGGAAGCAGGTTAACCTTTACTCAGTCAAATAATGATATTTCAAGCATGTATTAGCACCATGAGGATAACAGGACTACGAGTTGACGAATAAAACGGGTCCGAATTGCAAAAACAATTATTTGGAAGATTGTATGATCGAACAAATGCCCATAAAGGACTAATTTGAGAAAGCAGCTTATATGTTACGGCAGAATACAAAGAATCTGTACCATAACTTGTTTCCCTAGACTATTTTATGTCTCTTAAGAGAAGTGGAAGTCATGGTATGCTTCAAGGCTAAGAAAACCCTTGAATATATTTTTTTAAAAATTAAGTGGTTGTATGGCCTTTCCTACTAAGCACATCCTTTGAATTACTAAAATGTGTTGCTTTTAGCCATTAAAGCAAATTGCATTTTTGCGGATAGGATGGAAAGAAGCATTTTAGGTGTCGTCTGGGTTAAAAATCTTAGACCGCATGCACGAAAATCACGGATTTATTTCTTAGGAAATTGCTCTGGTGTGGGCACGTTTCTAGGGCTAGAGTGTGTATTATGTTCACTTTATCCGCCAAATTAATCGCTGAGATACATCCGAATCTGATAAAGAACATGTGATCGAATCGCAGAAGCTCATGCCCAAACACTGACAAATAATTTAATACCAAACATTCAGAACATGGACAAGCGTAGTTTTTATTAATATTCTGTTCCATTATCTATAGTATAAGACTGTACAATAAGTACCTTGATACCTAGCCATATGTCTGTTTTTACAGTAAATCGAGTATCTTTATTCCAATCTAAACTCAGAATTTTCTAACACTTTAGACTTTTGAGTTATGATTATGTGTATGCGCAAGAATGTAAACTATATACCAGGTATCCCAAAATTGAGTGCGTACTTTGATGAAAGTTTTAACTTTAATGAAAAATTCTTATTTAATTATTATTTGCTTTTTAATTCTTTTCAGAACCTTTAATACAGAATACAGAAGAGCGGCTTTTTTTGTGATAGCTTGCATCAGAGGAGCGAAATTTAATGAAGTACGAGAAAAGTTTCAAAGAAAGTTTAGAAAACCTGGACCTACAGCAAACTCCATACGTTCAATTGTTAAAAAATTTAAAAGAACCGGATCTATACATGATAAGAAAGGAAATGGATGGAAAAAGATTGACCTCAATAAAACTGAACAAATTTGAAAATTGTCGGAAAATGAACCGAGAACTTCGATGAGAAAGGCCAGTCAGAAACTTGATATGTCCAAGAGAACAGTGCACAGATTCTTGCGTTCAACCCTTATGAAAAAGCCTTATCACATTTAATTACTGCACTTCCTTCATAAAGAAGATTATCCAAATCGAGCAGCAAAGTGCGCAGAATTTGTAGATCAAATTGAAAATAAAATCCTATTAGATAACACCTTATTCAGTAAGAAGTGAATTTACGAACATGTGGTAAAGTTAATAGACAGAATTGTAGTATCTGGGCAAATGAAAGACCAAGTGGTTTGAAGGAATAGAAAAGAGACTCCCAAAGTTAACGTGTAGTTGTAATAACTAAATTTAAAATTTATGGCCCATTCTTCTTGAAACATCTGTGAGAGATCCCATCTAACTTGATATGATCTAAATGTTTTTCGAACCACAGCTTGTTGATGATAGCATTGTTGATAGTATTTTGTTTCAACAAGATGGTGCTCGATGTGATTATGCTCTAATTGCCCGAGATTACCTGATCGGTTACCATCCAAATCAATGGGTTGGACGTGGAGGAGCTAGATATTGGAATAGCTGTATTATATCTGTGAAAACCATAATTACTAGGTAATTTTATTTTTTGGTAACTCTCCGTGTCATTTGACCTGACATCGTGTGTACGTGTAGCTCTTACTCTGTGTGATTACTGTTTTAACTGTGTTTTTTTTTGGATAATGAATACGAATGTCTCCTTAAATAACCCAAACGATGATTAGCGGAAGAACATTCCCAAGAAATTAAATACTGACTAAATATCGTTTTGGAGGTAAAGGTAGAAACCAATACAAATGGTGGGTACCTCATATAGAAGTATCTGGCACTGTATTTTCACGGAGGAGTAACATAGAGTTTACATAGATACACCAATCTAAATGTTCCAATAAGTTCGTTCTTTTTTGGTGCGAAGACATTGAAATCCGCCAGGAATCAAGGGTTTCTTTCAAAAGAGCAGAGTCATCTAAAGGTGTGCCCTTTATATTTATAAGTTATTGCAATCGAGACTACGAAGATACCGCAAATTTAAATCCGACGGCTCCTAACCTCACCACCCGCCCATACTCTTTGGTTCTAGAGGAAAAGTAAGGCTTTCCTTAACAAATGATTAATTTCATCCTCTGTAATCACATCCGCGTCGCTCGAAAATGTTCCAAATAGACTCATCTTCAGACTTCTAGGCATGATACTCACTCGTGCTCTATTCATCGTAAACTATTACTACCATTTTTATGTATTTTTAATTAGCGTATATAAATCAAGGTCGAGTCAATCAATTACAATAGAATCAATTCAACCTAAGTAAACGCAACTCAATTTAGCGTTTGACTAAGTTAATCTCAGTGATATTAATCCACAGTACTGTATATTATATATTAAATCAATTTTATTCATAATATATCTTGCTATAAATCAGGAACTAAAAATGTCGCTTATTGCTTCAGAGAGGTATTTCCAAATCGTTCTCATTTTTTCATAGGGAACTATATAAAAATAGTTGATTTGGATGCCTTTACTTAATCTTTGATCGTTATAGATATAAGGGAATGAAGTGGGATCGACGTTAATTTTAAAATTAGTATTTGTAGCCTTGCTAAAAGATGATTAATTTGTTAAGATTTAGCAGTAAAATTTTCCCCAAGTCCAAAAAGATCGGAATTTCTATTGCTCAAGTCCGTTTTAAACTGTAATTAGAATATGCAAAGCAAATTAGGGGTAAAGATGTTTAAATGATGCAGCAATGCGCAACTAAGATGTTCCCTGGCTATATACAAAAGTGCAAAGAGAGGTTAAATGTGCTCAATTTGAAATCACTGGCAAAAGATTGATTTAAAAGCAAACTGTTAGAAGGTTTTAAGATAAACAGATTTACAATGTTAAATACAATTTTTATTTTCAGCTTCATTTTACATGAATAAAAAAGATATTTAATTTTGATAATCGCTTCTCTGAAAATATAGCTTTCACAGATAATATCCAAAAGTTTAAAAATAGCTCAGATCTTTACTTTCCGATAGATTGGTCAGGTCTAAATTACGAAGTTAACGGTAAGTGAAGGCATTTTTACTTTTATGGCCACATACAAACATAAACATAAAAATAAAAGTAAAGATAAAATAAAAAGGATTAAGGAAGAGCTAAAAATATAAATATAAAGATAAAGTTTGCTTACCTCTGGAATAGTCTCAATGGCGGTTCCCTTTGTTCATTGTGATGATAGATGAACTATAGCATAATCTTTTCACCTGTTGTGCTCTTTTTCATGATGATTTGTAATGTGGCCTTCCTTATTGTATCTTATAATCTGTCTTTTTATCTCTTTGACAAATTACGTGCAACTACCTGGGAATTTGTTAATAATTTTCTCATCGAATTTCCCACCGACCAATTATTAGGTTGAGGAATAAGTTCCTGCGTTTTTTTAATGTTGTGCTGATTTAAGTTTTGTTGACGTGATTTGTGCACATATTAAGAAACAATAATAAATAATTAGAGCAAAATTTGCAAAGGTTAGGCTACGTCTCTTAACAGCGTAGACCATCAGGCTTTTGCTTAGGCGATGTCTTGAAGTTGAGGAATAACTCATTGCGGTTTTTTTAAAAGTCGTGTTAATTTAAGTTTTTTTCTGTAACCTCAAAATGGAATGTCAAGTTGAAAGAAAGGCGCATTTTTGACACTTGTTGTTATTCATTTTCAATCGAGACGGGAACAATGCAAACGCAGCAAAAGCTCGTCGGGATATTTGTGCTGTGTACGGAGAAAATGCTTTATCAGAAAGGACAGCTCAATGGTGGTTTTCACGTTTCAAAAACGGTCATTTCAATCTTAATAACGAAGAACGTTCTAGGCGCCCCGTTAATTTGGATGAAGATCGATTGAATGACCTTCTTCATGAAAATCCTCGTCAATCGACTAGAGAATTGGCTGTACAATTGGCGTGTGATCATAAAACTGTAGTGAATCACCCTTGATTCGATGGGGAAACTTCAAAAACCTGTTGCATGGGTTTTACACGCTTTGAGCGAAAGCAACAAACTTAGACGCTCCACGATTGCCGCAGGTTTTCTTGCTCGTCACAACGCTACTCATGGATATGAGGACAGATTTCTTTACCGCTTTGTCACTGGTGACGAAAAGTGGTGTGTTTATTTCAACATGAACCATCGAAAACCATGGCTTTAGCCCGAATAAAAAAAAAACAATTCCGCGATTAAAGCAAGGACTTCATCCAAGAAAGACGATGCTGTTTGTGTGGTGGAAATGCGAAGGCATCATTCTTTATGAGCCCTTGCGAACAATAAGATTGTCAATGAAGAACTCTACGTTCACCAAATGTATCGACTCGCCGAATCTATTCGTGAAAAGCGACCTCACCGACGTTATGGAGTCCTTCTGCCACACGACAATGCTCATCCTCACATTGCTAATATGACAAAAGACGCCATCCAAACGCTTAATTGGGTAATCCTGCCGCATCATCCATATTCGCCAGACTTGGCTCCATCGGATTTTCATCTGTTCCGATAGCTTTCCAACAATTTGCGCGGCGTTTCGTTCAATACTGATGTGGAATTAAGAACCTAGTTAGACAAATTGAGCGAGTCAAAATCCAGAGATTTTGATTGCAGAGGCATCGAAAAACTACTTGAACGTTTGGAAGAGGTCGTAAATAACAACAGAGAATACATTATTAATTAAATTGCATATTGTTATCAATTAAAAATTAAGTATTTCTAAAATTGTTAATGGTAATGAATAAATTCGATAAAACCGCAAGAACTTATTCTTCAACCCAATAGTTTTCTTTTTAACGAGTTTTTCTTCTGAAGTCGTGTAATTTGGAAGTTATTTACCATTTTAAAATTCGGAAAACTCAAATAATATTGATTATTTAGTTCATTTTAAAGAGGCAGGTCTACCACAAGGGGTTATTTCACCATGAACTCAACTAATAATAACATTTTTAAGGAATAAACAATTGACATAAACTACGTTGGAAGGGAAATTTCTTGCGTGCCTAATTTAACAAGGTTAAACGATAAATAATAATCGAAAAACATGCCGCAATCACTCACTTATGCACCGAAGTTTTCAAATCAAATTTGTATGAAAATTGTCTGTCGATCGCAATTAAAGAGATAATATTTTAAGCGATTAATATTTATGTTAATCCCTGACGTTACTTTTCGGAAAATAGAAAACATGAAAATTAGGAAAAGGGAATAATAGTGTAGGATAAAAATAATTGTCCCAATAGCTCTGTAATACAAAAAAACTAAGATCGCTTTTGCGCTCTACAAAGAACATCTTCAGTATTAATGACATTCTTTGATATTATGAGATTAAATGCACAATTAAAATTTAAAAAATAAGAAATATAAAAATAATAATTCATGAGAAAAATTTTAAAATAATATTATGGCACGGAATAACTCAAGTAGCAAGAGCCATTTATATCAGACTAAAATACCAATAAATTACTCTCAGTCTCACACGCGCATTTACTTACACTTTTGATATCCCAGGGGTTTTGAGTTTTCTTTTTCTCAAGTATGATGAGTTTTTTTGTCTTATTTAAATTAGAATTTAAGTGATTACATTAATATAACAAAAAAACAATTTTATTACTTAAAACTCAACATATAACTCTCACTTTTAAATTGGCATTAATTCTACATTAGTCCAACAGGTCGTGCTGTTGCGCAGGTGAAAACATAAACGGAAATTGTCAAATCAATAAATTAGGTAAGGTATTTTAATTCTTCGAAATGATTTGAATATGGTCAATCTCTTCCCCTTTTTCTGTTTTAGCAAAGCCAGATGTGGGGGAAACTAGAAGAAGAGACTTTTTTGCACTCTCTATCGTAGCGGTTAGTTGGTCAAGATATTCCTGTTAAGACTATTTTCTGGCACCTGGTCTTAAATATGTTGTGAAGAATATTTGTCTTCAACCCCGCCTTAATAGATATCATTGACAAATTCTAGATGGCTTTTGTCCCCCAAAATATTTATTGCTAATAATAAATTTCTCAATTGAATCTTTTTGCTCTCGCTGTACTTTTACAAATAGAAAGTAATGCAAAGACCGATGCCATTTTAAAGCTTTCCTTATTTTTTGAAAACCTCATCTTTCCTAGCATTCTGCTAACTTGTATTTGAGCCCATTAGAAATGATAAAATAACTTAATGAGATATTCACAACATATGACAATACGAGTACTTATAATTAAGTTCATTCATTTTCTTCACCTTCCATACTTCCCCAAATGATCTCTACCTACAGTTCAACCTCTTTGATTTCAGTTTATAAATATTTAAAATATCACTACATTTGTGGGAAACACTAGAAATACATAAGTCTTTCCAATCCGTCCTGGAATATGGCATTAGTGCAAACATTTTGAATTATTTCATCAAAGATATTGCCTGACATAACTTATACACCTAGTATCAATTGATAAAAGATCCAAGAAGTATTTGAAAATACACAGTTGGCAAACTGAAGGAGAGAATAGATAGAAGAACAAACTCTATAAATAAATGCGAGAGTATTAGTGAAATAAAAACTAAAGGCGAGAGTGACATTGAGTGATATGAGAATCAATAACGACGTTGTAAATGATTGTGAAAAGATATATAATAACTAGAGTTATAATATTTTGTCTACAAAGGGCAGAAGCATTGATACAAACTTAGACCAACCTATCAATTTTGTTTACTCTGAGGTTAGACTCAGGAGACCATTTGGTCTTTGCCGGTCTTCAATTTTATGTCTCCTAAAATGAGTAGAGATCCATTGCCTATATAAAATATCCTTTATGAACATATGGGGATGTTAGAAGTAGCCTGAAGATTCCTATTGCAGCTGACATCTCTTAGATTACGTGTATTCTCATTCCAATGTCTCTACGTAGTTCTTCGGTTGAATATGTTTTTCATATTTTCAGTCCTTTATCTTGATCGCTTTTTATAAAACCTCTCCTTATGAAATCTCTGCCTAAGATTCCCTCCATGGATTTAGCTTCTTATGCTTATGTAAGTCACAATAAGCAGAATATCCAATTAGAGATAGGCTAAAAATGGTTAAAATTCATTCAATTAATCAGGTTTCTAATTCCTCAATATTTGTAATTTATAATTGTGTCTGTACTTTGTCGCAGCTTTAAGCCTTTATGCACGTAACAAAAGAAATGTATACTTTTTCCTGTGATAAAAAAGTAGATTATGTCGGAATAGGCTAAGGCGAACTCAGTTGAGTTAAATTAAGGGAAATGTACCTATGTTGTAGAAACCTGACTTTGCGTTAATGAATGACGGCTGGTTTGACATATTTACCCTCAGGTGATTTTGTTTAAGTTACTTTTGACTCTCCTTCTACCCTTACGACGCCACTTAAATAAATAACGAATTGATGCTTATATGAGGGAGATAATTACAATTTTGTATTCATAAACCTTTTAAATGTCTCTTCAGAGGAGCTGTGTAGGGTGATAAAAGTTTGTCTTTCTCCTGTTATTTTCCTTGAGTCCTTAATTTGGAAGAGGAGTGCGATTGAGCAAGAGGTAATTTTGTATTAGATTTGTCTCGCTATCTTAAAACGAGTAGGAGGAGAGGAAGCTTGGTTGGCTGATTTTTTTTTACTTGCTAACCGCTAAACAAGTTGTTTTAGACCATTGTTTTGATTTCAACTTTTCTAATCGAATTTTTGCATTATGGGCTTTTACCCAATCTAAAAAGCAATGAAATTTAAAACAGCCTCTCTTTTCGAAAATGATCTCAGTTAAGGTCATAACTCTCATTATTCATCCTTGAATTTTACATCTTAAAGAAAGTGATTTAAGCTATCTTGAATATCTGGAAACAATAACTAGAATATTTTTAAAGTTTGTTACAAATTGGGAAAAAGGGCTTGTGATGTCGTTATAAATTCTCCAAATCCCATACTTGCAAATGATTCAGGTACAGGCCAATGTTTTATTTGTATAAATGTATTCTCTGAGAGTCAATACAATAAACGACTAAATCTCAAAGCCTTTATTCATCTCAGACCTGAAAGATTATGATGATAACAGACGGAAAAGACTAGGAATTAATGCAAGACTATTTTATTTAAATAATTCTGGACAAGTGGGGGTAATTATGCTTGTAAGGTACGAGTATCAACCAACAGACACATGAGATTGGTAAGGAGTGTCTTGAAAGTTTTTAAGATTGCTGAAGATTGACTTTGGTGGAAATCCATCTATCTGTAGTGAAACATCTTTAACGAGTGATGAAATATGATGTCAACGCGATATCTTTAAATAAAATGTTGAAATTTAAACCTTTTCTTCCATTTTATAAAAGAGCTGATTAGAAAATATGAGGAGAAGTTTTTGTAACTTAGCACTCATTTTTAACTACTAATTGGAAGTAAATATTTTATTGTCATGAGAGGAGTAGCATTGTAGGAAAAAAATTTGCAATCACTAAGGTGATGTTTCAAAGGCTTATGCTTTCGATAGCGTATCGACCATTTAATTTGTAAGGTTATTTGTCGAATGATATCCGCATCAAATTAGGACAGAAAGTTAAGCTCGTGATTATCAATCTATAGTGATTTAGAGAAGCATGACCAAAGATGAAATTGAGAGCGCGGTGATCTTTCCGAATTGTAAATCATTATCTTATAAAATTACGAAAAATGCTGTGTTGCCTGGTGCGCTCGTCGGGGCATTTTGAAATGGTCGTGTCCTCTTATTGTATTTAGAGGGATTAATCAGCAAAACAAGCAAGCGACTCAAAATTGCCTTCTTAATTCGGTTGTTTTATATAAAACAACATGGGATAAGGGGAACCTGAAAATAAACGTAATATTTCATGTACCCTCGGATAGATTAATGTATTATTGTTAAAAAGTTCGTTATAAGTGTCCACAGGTCAATGAGATTTGTGAAGGAGAGGAGCTTAGTAGCATTCATGATATGAGGTATATAAAATCAGGTACTGCCCTATATGTGCTATCTTTCTTTTTTATTAAAAGGATAACTTTATCCCATCGAAAAAACAAGGGTTTAATTAACAGCTTTGGGCGAAGCCGTGAAGTGGTGTGAGAGTAAGTCTGAAGCTTAATATCACAGCACAGTGCTAAATATAAATTATAATTTAATTTGAATATATCTAGTGATTGGTTGCATACCTACCGTGAGATGATGGAGAACTGAAACAGAATGATATTCTTTCTATAATATCATGGTGGAAATCTAAATCTTAATATATATTGTCTTATATTTAAAATGAATTTTCAATGAAGTCCTGGTTGACATCAATCATTTCTGCTGCATAGAATGTTTAGGACGTTTGCATAGAAAGAGAAAAGAAGGAATGCTTGTGGTAAATATACAACGCGAAGTTAGGAGTATCACCACGAGAGAAATTATAGCCATTGTTGATAGATACTCTTTGTAATTGTGGCACAAGTTCTGGGTTTTGAGGCTTAAACCATGGTGACATATAATGCTGATCCGAATCTATATTTTTTTAGTTCCAACTCCATTCCAATCACCATTGTTATTTATTTATGCAATTTGCTTTTGTAAAAGTTATTGGAGAGACCCCTCGAAAACACTATCTTCCATATAATTTAACGATACCACGCCGTAGGAGTATGTTCTGGTGAGATAAACGAGAATTACTTCACTCTTTATGTACATGCCAACATTATGTGTCCACCCAAGAGTTCTACTCTTCTTGTCTATTTAATCGTTGGATTTGATTATGAACCTTGTGTATAAACTCGCTGTCTCTCAACGGTTTCAATTTTTCCTCGCGATTCGATAAACATCTTTCTCTGCAGTCAGGACCAAAAGTTTTTTAAACTAATATATTTTTTCATATGACAATTAAAGAAACTAATCAGGCATTGAATTTTTGTTTTGTATGTTTGTATCATAATTTTAATTTTTAATATAAAAAAATTATAATCCAAACCAATTTTATTAATAAATACAGTCAATTGATGCGGACAATCAATATTTTCATTGGTCACTTGTTCTTCAGGACTGCTGCAATGAGTTTTGGCAACCTGGAGACTGAATTTGAAACCATATCTTGACTGATATTCCGCCAATTCTGTCATTAGCTAAGAACCAGCAATTGCTTACCATTACTCACAAATATTCCATATGCTTGAATCTGGCAAAGTCCTGGGCAATGTTCTTAAATATTCTCTTTTTTTTTAGTCATTAACTTTGTTTGTTTTGTTTTTTATTGCTTGGTGAATGGGTGCGCCATCATGCTCAAAATACAGTTTCCTCCCAAAATTAATCCTGTGCTGTTGTGAAAAGTTGGTGATGATGCTCCGCCGTGGTGAGGAAACAAGAATCATTAAAGCGCTCCACTTGTCCCTTTCGAACGAGCGATATTCCAGAAGCTGGAAAGAAGCGAAGAAAGTTTAGGAATATATTATTTCACTTCAAACTTCAATAGTGCATTCTTCATTTATTTATAAATTGAAGCCCATATGTAATGTTACTCCGATTTGCCGAGGCTTCCTCAACTCACAGTGCGTGCTGAAGTGGTTACGCCTACTTGTTTCTAATTGTGGGCATGCCTGCCCCTAAAAAAAACTCGATCCCTGACCTTGGACCAACTAGGAAACGATCTTGATGTTCATTTAACCCTATTGCGCTTTCAGAATGCGTGTTAGTTAGTTAGTTACTCAGCGCCAATCCTTTTATGATACTAGGAGGATCCCCGCCTGGATAACGAAATTTATATAAGGTCAATATGACAAACGTTGGTCGGCCCGAGCGCCACAGGATTCAGTCCTCTTTTGGGGAGAGGTGCCAGGAAGAATTGTGTTTTGACACCAAACATCGTTCAGGTGGAAGCCTTTGTCACCTCCAGGGGAGAGGGACCTGTTCTGCGTCCGAGATACGTGGATATAAATACCAATTGGCAGGATTACTTGGAAAAGGACGTGTGTGTGTTGTGCTGTGAAGGTGTTAGAGGAAAGAAAGCAGTGTTGTGATTGGCTATGTGTGAAGTTAGAGGTGTAAGATCTACCCACCCGTAAACGGAGTGAGCACAGCGCGTCCACCAATCGCTAGCCTGATCTCTACTTGCGCAGACGTTTGTATCCGCTCATGCCGGTATTCAAAATCGAACCCAGTAACGCTTTTCTTTAAAAATAACTATTTTGGAATTGAAAAAGATTTAAACATTTCATCTTACCAAAATGTTACGAAATAGTTTATAATTTAAAAAATCATTCCTTGAAAACATATTTCATACATTTGGTTTTCATCATATGTAGTGAAAGGACGATAAATTACAAATTTAAATGTGTAATATTTGAGATTTGAAAGGATAGAAGATAAGTCTGATACCTTTAAAAATTTAACTTAGTGTATCTTAATAAATTTCAAAACTTTTTGCTCTTCCTTTGTTTTATATCTGTCTTTTCTCTAAACCATAAGGAGGAAGAAATAACATATCAAAGGAAATGCACCTATAAATCTTTTTAAAATTAGAACAGTAGTTCCCCAAATCATGGTCGCGACCGAAATGAGAGTCAGGCGCAAGGGTTCTCCGGATTGTCGCGGGATGGTTGCAAAAATAAAATAACTAAATAAATAAAAGAGAAAAATTTAAGATGTAAAAAGGTTCAAACCTAATTAAGAAGCAAAGAAGGAAACCAAACCCAAATGTCACTTGTATTCAGTTCCTCCCAACTTTATTAAAAAACAAAGTTAGCGGAAGGAAAAGGAAACACATGTAAAAGTAAGTCGAATTGATGCTGCTTCAAACTCAACTTTTGCTTAGGAGAAAGCCTTCTTGGCATCCTTTGAATTGGCATGGTATATTACACGATCTAAACAGTCTCACAACATTGGAAAGGAGCTGGTGAAACTACCAGCAGTCGCTTTGGTGAAAATAAGTTGTGGGGCAGACTTAGCGAAGAAAAATAAGTCTGTTCCACTTTCTAACAACATCAAAAGTGTTAGAAGAAAATGCAATCATTCCAATTTTAATTAACCTTCACCGGAGTAATCATGCTAAATGTTACCTGTTTATTTTTAGATTATTCTCCTTTGTTCAAGATTCTTGCCGTACCATTGATTTTCCTTGCCTCGTTTACCTTGTACTTGTACGGTGGAGAGAACATTTAGAGGATCTCCTTAATCAAGAAACAAACTATGATAATCACATCACCAACATCTCTCCCTGCGCCCAGTTGATGAATCAATGAATAGACTACTACCCCTGGAATAATTCAAAACAACCATCAGTTAAGTTAAGAGCAACAAGTTAGCTGGGTCAGAAGGGGTTCCAACTGAAATATACAATATACAAACATGGTGGTAAACTGCTACAATTTAAACTGCATTTGTTCATTGTAAAAATCTAGGTGAATGAATAAATCCCCTCCAACTTCAAGAATGGGGAAAATATTTAAAATCTACAAAAATAAGAAGGACAAAGTCCAATGTTGAAATTAAAAAATAATAACACTACCGATCACATCGGGTAAGGTATTCTCAGGTTTCCTTAATGAGCGCCTTAAACCACTCGTTGAAAATTTTGAGGATCTCCTAAATCAAGAAACAAACTATGACATTGAAATAACCAACATCATTCCCCAGCACCGAATTAATTAATCAATGAGTGACTTCCAACCCTGGCAGAAGTCAAAATAACCATCAGTAAAATGAAGAGTAACAAGCAGCTGGCTCTAAAGGTATACCAACTGAAATATACAAGCAAAGAGGTAACCTGCAGCAATTTTAACTAAATTTGTTCAGTGTAAAATTCTGGATGAATGAAGAAATACCATCCGTACATAGTTTAAATATTTAATAGGAAGGGGGAGAGAGCAGAATGTTAAAAGTGCAGAGGAATATCACTACTAATCACAGCCGAAAAGGCACTTTCAGGTGTCCTAAATTAACGTCCTAAATTAAACATTCGCTGAAAAAATCCTACGGATAGGACCATAAACAAGACTTTCAATTTGAGACAGATGCAAGATAGAATAATTAACATAAAAAACCTCTGTACTTGTCTTTAATCGACCTGATTATTTCCTTAAATACAGTATCATGGGATATCCTTGCGAAGTATAGCAGCCCAGCCATATTTGTACGAATGAACCAATTGATCTATTACCAAATGCAAGCCACAGTCTTGGTTAATGATGGGCATTGGAAGCCGTTTGAGGTGAAAGCTGGAGTAAAACAAGGATGCTTCAAGGCTCCTACACTGTTTTCTACTTTCATAAAAGTGGAATTTCTCAGTGTCCAACCAAGAATAACTAAAACGGTATAAATGATATAGATGATTGATGGAAAACTGTTCAATCCGTCAAAGTTAAAGGCAAAAATCAAAGTACGTAGAACGATCTGTGTGGGTGTTAGTATGCAGACGATTAGAGTGTTGCTGCCCCAACAAAGATGGATCTATAAAGTATGTCTAATGCATTCTTCTCCCTACTTCTAATGGGTCTCAAGATTAATGGAAAGAAGACTCAGATGATGTACCAGCCAGCATCCCAAGATAGTGCCAGAATTCCACCGGCAATCAGAATACAAAATAATACACTTGACAATGTAGATAACTTTCCTTACCTGGGGAATCTTATCTAATCAAATGCAGATATACGAAGGGGCGGTCAATTAGTTTTGCGAATCGGTAGGGCAAAACAGAGGAAAAAAAGATGGCAGGATTGTGGGTGTGTTGGGACAAGTAATGAGGAGTAAGAACCTGCAGCCGCACGCTCCTGCCTCGTCTATTTAAGAAGCAGTAGCTAATCGCAGATCGTCAGTCACAAAATTTTTAACAATGAAGAAGGTTGAGCACCGCGCAGTAATCAAATTTCTGACCAAGGAAGGCAAGAATGCAAAAGAGATCCATGAACGCATGGTTGCATTGTACACCTACACCGCCCCTTCCTATGCAACCATTGCTCGCTGGAATAGGGAATTCTGCCATGGTCGTGAGGCTCTTGAATATGACCCCCGTCCAGGACGCCCGTCAGACGTGACCAACGATGACAATGTGACCTGTGTGTAGAGGATGATCCTCAACAAACGACGGGTAAAGGTTGAAGAAATAGAGCGAGAACTTCGAATATTACATGGAAGAGTTATCAACTTCATCCACGACAGTTTGGCCATGACCAAGGTCTCTGCCCGTTGTGTCCCTAGAAACCACACGCCCCCTGATCGATTTTAACGTCATCAAAGTCCACAAGGCCAGAGTTGCACAAGCTGCCCTGCTCGAGTGCGCACACAAGGAGCTCAACCATCCTCCAACAGTCTAGATCTGGCCCCTATCGACTACTTTTTATTCCGCTAGCTTAAGGGTCACTGCGTGGATGCAGGTTTGGGGACGATGAAGATGTTCAGCTCGCCGTCCAGGAGTGGATTGAATAGCAGTCTGAAGAGTTTTGGTTGTCGGGAATTTGAAGCCTCAGGGACAAGTGGCGCAAGTGCATTGAAGTTGAGGGTAGTTATATTGAAAAATAATAAAACACTTTTCCTCATATCTCGTTTCCTTATATCCCAATTGCAAAACTTATTGACCGCCCCTTGTAGATGCAAAAGTAAACAACAGAATCCAAGGAAGCAGCTAATGCTCTTAACAAGATGTCGGGGCAAGTTTTCAAAGATTCTGACATAAGGATTAATACTAAAATTATAGTCTACAAAGCCATAATAATTATTATTCTGCTGGATGCCTCATATACCTGGACCCTATATCGCAGGCCCTTGCAGAGAAGCACTCATTGTTTAAAACCAGCTGAGATAGAGAGGACACAGGACTGTCCAAGCAAATTTTCTATTCAGAACTTATAGAGGGAAATAGAAATGATGGAGGACAGAAGAAAAGGTGCAAAGACAATCCGAAGGCTAACCTAAGAAGTGCATAATCAACATCAGGAACTGAGAAAAGCTTACCGAAGACAGATGAGCCTAGAGAGCTTAAATAATGGCAGGGGTAGTCACATATGAAGAAGACATAAGGGCAGAATAAGAACAAAAGGACAGTGGAGACTGTAAACTAGAAAATAGCCAATGATAGAGTTACCATCCGGCTTGGACTGCCCAGTTTGCCACAGAATACTTAGGGCCCGCCTGGAGCTCTATAGTCACTAGGAGTAATCACTGACGAACGTTTAACCCCAATCTTCTGGAAAGTAGTAGTGCCAACAAACTCTGCACTAATTTTATTTATTTATTTTTAAAAGCTTTTAACTAAACACACTCAAGAAATTTGTGATTGTTTAATTTTAAATTTAGAATAAAGTTACCTAGTCTCAGTGCAAGTTTAAAACTATTAATTTTTCATTAACCGAGGGTTACTAACATTTGAAATTAGAGTATCCAGCTAATTTATCTAAAAGCTTACCTCAAATATGGATTTCGTCAACATTTTCTTAACGCCTTAGCATTCCTATCTACAAGGTTAATATATTTTTAGGGCATAGTTTTCCCCTCTACCACAGGAAATCTAACTTTGATATGAATTGGGAAGCTCAGGGTATCAAAGAAGGCCATTAATAAGCCTATGACGCAGTGAATTTGCGGTTGGACAAAAGATGTTATGGTTAAGTGAAGAAGTAGTTGCATCGAGTTTTCTCTCTTTTTCTCTTTCGTTTCCTGATGATTATTATTATTACTTACCCAACACTAAATTCACTCTAGTTGTTAGCTTTCCTCCATAACGAAGAAAACGATTTGAGCTCCGCTTCGTACTTTGTCGAACGAGTAAATCATAAGAGTGTGAAGGTTATCGACACATTAGTGGAGAGCTTATTATTGCCCTACTCACTCTGAGTGAGATAGATTGAGATGGTGCTACATGAAATTTAGAAGCTGATATCGATTTTTTTACCTAGGTAAAAGGAGATTGTGCTTCTTATGACGTCTAAATTGCTTAGAAAGTTTCCCTCTAAGCTTATACCTTATCTAAACCATATTTTTCAAAAGTTGAATTTGTTATATGTTTAAAATTGAATAGGGGATAAAATATGGGAGATTACGAAGAATCAATACAAGGCTAAAGAAATAGATTAATTTACAGATGTCTTTTAACAAACGTCGATGAGACAATAGAGAAAAGAGAAGAAATTCCTTCTCTTTATGTTAGATTAGGCGCAGAAAAAATTGGGAGAGGGTGGAATTATAGACATGAAAATGTATTTTAGTTGTTATAGAATAGAGAACCATACCTCTAAGCCGGCCGTTAAGCTACAGGTACTCAATAGATTTCTAACAAAACAATCTCTCTATAAATTGAAACTTGTTGCGAAGACAATGCCAAAGTGAAAACCCAACCAAGTATATCAGCCCTATCGTGTCATATACATATCTAGTACATCTTCTAAGATTCCTATTGAACCTAGCTATTTATACTACTCCAAGGATAATAAATTGAAAATTGAAACTTCTTGCGAAGACAATGAAGAAGTGACAACCTAACCAAGTAAGTCAGCCCTATCCTGTCATATATCTAGTTCATCTTCCAAAATTCCTATTGGACCTGGGTATTTATACCACTCTAAGGCTAATAAATTGAGAATTTCTTTGCCATGCAAAGCAACTCTACCTTAAGCCAAAAATGCCTAGGAAGTTTACGGAAGACTACTTTAGAGAAATATCTATAGGATTATAGCGATCAAATCCATGAGTTCTAGAATAGAATCTAGTTCCGCCAATGCATAATTTGACCACACACTAATACATTCCATATTCGCTTTCACTCGAATTTCACAACTTTTTAAACTATGACGAAATTAAATTACCGGCCTAATCTTTTTCGTTGGCAAGAGCTAAACTTTCTACTATTAACTCCTATGGTACTTTTTCAAAGTAAACTCACTTTTCATTTCATGAAGGTAAAGGGATGAAAATATGAACATTAAATATATAGTAAAACTTTTCAGAAAATAAACAGATTAAACTTAGTTCTGGAAATGGGATGGATGCAAAGGACCATTTATTTTAAGATATTTACTTGTACCGAACTTCCTAAAGTTAGGACATTTATTTAACATTTTTGCAACAATTCAGCCAGGAAACAAGGTTATCTTTGCTTGATTTAAGTCCAATATCTATTCTTTCTTCTTTATGTAAGATTATTTTCCTTAGTTTCTGATTTAAGAGGGTGGATATCACATAGCAGTTTATATTTTTATAACATAAAACTGTATAAAAGTGAATATGTATTTTATGTCCAATAAATTCGATGTACTGACCTATGTTGAGTAATAAGTAATTGCGGTTTATTTCATTAGCTGTGTTAATTTTACTTTTGTTGTGTACCCTTAAAATGGAATATCAAGTTGAAAGAAAGGCGCATTTTCGACACTTGTTGTTATTCATTTTCAATCGAGACGGGAACAATGCAAACGCAGCAAAGCTCGTCGCGATATTTGTGCTGTGTACGGAGAAAATGCTTTTTTTTCAGAAAGAACAGCTCAATGGTGGTTTTCACGTTTCAAAAACGGTCATTTCAATCTTAATGACGAAGAACATTCTAGTCGCTTCATTAAGTTGGATGAAGATTGATTGAACGACCTTTTTCATGAAAATCATCGTCAATCGACTAAAGAAATGTCTGTACAATTAGCGTGTGGTCAGAAAACTGTAGCGAATCACCTTCATTCGATGGGGAAAGTTCAAAAACTTAGTGCATAGGTTCCTCACGCTTAGAGCGAAAGCAACAAACTTCAACGCTCCACGATTGCCGCAGGTCTCCTTGCTCATCACAAGGCTATTCATGGATATAAGGACAGATTTCTTCACCACATTATCACTGGCAAGGAAAAGTGGTGTGTTTATGTCAAAATGAACCATCGAAAACAATGGTTTAGCCCCAATAAAAAAACACTTCCGTGATTAAAGTAACGACTTCATCCACGAGAGACGATGCTGTGTGTGGTGGTGGGATTGTAAAGGCATCATTCTTTATGAGCTCCTTGTAACAACGAGATTGTAATTGCAGAACTCTACGTTCAACAAATGTATCGACTCGCTGAAGCTATTCGTGAAAAGCGACCTAACCGACGTTATGGAGTCCTTCTGCAACACGACAATGCTCGTCCTCACATTGCCGATATAACAAAAGATGCCATCCAAACGCTTAATTGGAAAATTCTGCCGCATCATCCATGTTCGCCAGAGTGGGCTCTATCAGATTTCCATCTGTTCCGATCGCTCTCTAACAATTTTCACGGCATTTCGTTCAATACTGATGTGAAATTAAGAACCTGGTTAGACTAATTCTTCGAGTCAAAATCCAGAGATTTTGATTGCAGAGGCATCTAAACACTAGTTGAACGATGGGATAAGTCGTAAATAACAACAGAGAATACATTATTCATTAAATTGCATATTGTTATCAATTAAAAATGAAGTTTTTCTAAAATTGTTAATGGTAATGAATAAATTTGATAAAACCGCAAGAACTTATTCCTCAACCTATTATATATATATATATATATATATATATATATATATATATATATATATATATATATATATATATATATATATAAATATACATATATATATATATATATATATATATATATATATATATATATATATTAATTGAAAATCACATGTCACTCTATATATAATAGATGTATTTTACAGGCCCAAATAAATAAAAACTGGTAACACAACCGTGAAAAATGCTAAAGAAATTATTACGTGTAACATTGAATCTTAAGAAAGAAAATGGAAGATATAAAAACGGACCTATAGGGCAAGCTATTATAACCGTTATATAAAAATGAATAAAGGAGTTGAATTTGAACCTGTGTCATCAAGCGCTCTTCGCTAAAATGACCACGACGCTCATCGCCAGAGTTAGCATCCTCAACCCCCAAAGAAACCTTTTGAATATCGGAGTGTAGGTTTTTATCCAGTGAGAGACAAGACAAGTCTTTTTCTAGTAGAAAGGGTGCACGAGATTTCGGCTTATAATAATTGAAAATCACATGACACGTGATATATAATAGATGTATTTTAAAGCCCAAAATAATGAAAACTGGTAACACAACCCGGAAAAACCCTAAGGAAATTATTACATCTACCATTGGAACTTAAGAAAGAAAATGGAAGATATAGAAACGGGCCTATAGGGCAAACTATTTTAATGAATAGCGCTTGATGACACAGGTTCAAATGCAACTTTTTTATTCATTCTTATATAGTATGATACAAAATAAGACAGATATATAAACTATGAATAAGAACTAGAGTCTTTGTAAAATCTGAACCAAATTAAATACAGTTGGTTGTCTTAGTGACGATTAAAACTAAGTCGCATCTAATTGAGTTAATATTTTGCTTTAGAGATATAAATAATTCAAAGAACCCAAAATTACAATTTTCTAAATGACTGGTGGCGATAAATTTTATTTAATCTTACTTAAATAATTAAAAATAAAATGATTAAATAAATTTGTACAAGTTTCAAAATGTTAATTAGGCAAAAATTCGTGTAGAATTCATAAAGTATTAAAATAGGCAAATTCTACACCAATTTGCACAAAATGATACAGAAAAGGTGGACAATATATTAAATAAACTTTTGCATCGATAATTATAAACTAAGAGAAACATAATATACCACGAACGAAAGACGTGATAAACTTTAACGAGCATAACCTTTTACCGATATCAAATTCTTCGAAGCAAAAATAGATTTACATGTCAGCAAGTTAAAATCGAGTAAATATCCTGGGTCACATTTAATCTATCCGGCGAATTTAAGAGAAATTTAAAACGTGTTTTTGGCACAGCTAAAGAAATCTTATAACAAATATCTGGAATAAGGTGTCGTGCTTTTCGCTTTTAAGCTAGCCAACATAACTCATATTTTTCAGAAGGGAAAAAGAGAACTTCCGACCAATTATCGACCCATAAGTTTAACATTATAGATAAATTAATGGAATCAGTCATTCGGTAATAGGATGATCGATAATTTAATTATAGTCAACACGGCTTTAGACAGAAACGTTTATGTTTAACAAATCCTTGGGGAATTTGATCACATCATGATCATTATATTAGGTGTTTTACCACTGTAGATATTTATATCACGATTAAAAGCCATGACGTAAGTAGATATTTGGACATAGTTTGCTTAGAATTTGATAAGGCATTTGACACAGTTCCTCATAGGCCCTTACTAACTAAACCCTTTGCTAATTAAATTAGGGGAAGGCTCCTACAATGGATATATTCGTGGCTTAGTAGTCGTAATCAGAGAGTAGTTATAAACGGTAAATTCTCTCAGTGAAAAAATGTAACTATTAACGTGCTTCAGAAGTATGTTTTGGGACCATTGTTATTCCTTATTAATATAAACATTATGGACATCAGCCAACTTGGTGAATTATCCAAATTTGTGAACGACACAAAAATTGCAATAAAATTTTAAATGAAAATTATAGCAAATTGATTCAGCGGGATCTAGATAAAATTTTCAAATGGTCTAATAAATAGATCATGAAATTCAATTTAGACAAATGTAGATGTTTGGACGTAGGTCGAAATAACCCAAGTTTTGAATATCAAATACGTGGGAAATATCTTTTCTCCGTGGACTAAGAGAATGATTTAGGAGTGCGGGGTTCAAAGGCTTTTAAGTTTAACAAACAGTGTGAAGAAGGGTTTAAGAAGACGAACCGAATGTTTGGTTTACTGCGAGAAATTTGAAGTAAAAATACTGAGATATTATCGTACTTCTATAGAAACTTTAGTAAGGCCATCCCTGGAATACGCCATACAAATGTGGTCACCTGTTCTATTTGTAAACATCAATAAAATGGAAAAAATTCAACGACGGGCAAATAAACCAATTCCCTCGATAAGAAATAGGTCATATATCGAAAGATTAAATAGGTCTACTATCATATTAGTATAGAATGGGACTGGCCTTTGAGTTTACTACGTAGCCCTTAATAGATCCCTGTAACTATGTAAATATTTAACTGATCCTAAAGATTTTGGTCAATCTCTTTTTCATCCTTTTTGCTTACAAAAGGGCCTTCCTAATTTTCAGATCTTCTACCTCACAATGTTTAGAGACGTGATCCATACCTAGATAAACTAGAATAGAAGATCATTGTTTAATGTCTGCTAAACTTAAGTGGTAATGAAAATTCTGTCTTCATCTTTATCTACAAAAATGTATTTTTTAGACATTGCGCCCATATTTGACGTCATGCATTAAATCTATTTGTTTTCACTGGTCATAAATTTTAAAAAGAGTATAATAATGAGTTAGCGCGAAATAAATTTTAATTTGAATAATTTTTTTAAAAAAATAATTAGTATGATTATGTCCTCGTTGGCGAAGTATCCTCTTCGCTTTTTTAAGCAACGAAATTCATCCGTCCTTCATCTAATGTCAATCCTTTCCATGCTCTACATACTCATATTTGAATTTATTTTCCAGAATTTATCTTCCTTGTTGGTTTGAAGATTATATCTTAGTATCACGTAAGAGATAGTCTATCCGAATTCAAAGAATGACAACGTCATCCAGCCTGATGGAAAAGGTAACCTTCATTCCTGCAATGCATACAAAAATAGGAATGTAGCCGTTTAACTTACAAAGCGAATCATAGTTCTAAATTTCATTCTTATTTCTGACAATAAAAGCATTTTTTTGCTATTTTCCCCACGAAATTAATCATGAAAAAATCTTTTACTATGAATCATGCGGTTTCCTGATAGAGTTAGGAAAAACTGAATCTTCCATCATTTTATAAAATGAACGCATTTGTTTTATCTCAAGGCCTACATCCTGCAAACCTTAGCAATTACGTGCACAAAGGAGTGAAAATTACTAAGGTCTTTTTCAATCTTTCTTGGAGATCATGATATTGGTTCCTGGTGCTTTCGACTCATTACATTAAATTACATCCTCTATGCAGGCTTCATTATTCCCTGTTATACATACAATATCTGAAGCGTTATTATCGCATATTGTAAAGAAAACTGTAGATAATGGCATTCAAGAAAAAAAAATAAAGGATTCTTCTAGAATTTAAAATATATACACTACTTAATCCGTCTCAATTTAAAATAAACCTAAAATAAATTCTCTAAAAATATCAGCCAAGCCATTTTTAAAGAGACTAGAACTCATTTAGTAAAAGAAAATAAGATGTAATGCTCTCAGCAATTATTCTAGGAGCAGACATCCATTAAAAAGGATTTTATCAAAAATATTTTAACTGACTGATGAAAAATGTTTCTAGGGGGTCAATAAGTTCGGCACTAGGCTGAATTGTCAAAGAATGACATGTAAAGCATTCCCCAATACAAAAAAATTAGAGGATTGATGTTTAGGGATTCAAATAGTAGAATAGTATAAGGAGAAGAATGACTTCAAAATGGATAAGAAGATGTAATGATAAGTTATTGAGACATTATTCCTACCTTGGTTTAATAGAAAGCTATTGAGAATGGAGAAATCATTGGTTTTATGCATTATAATGGTCCTTGTCATGCCAACAAGATTTTAAGATAGTTTGTAGTCAAAAAATTTTTAGGAGGCTGAATTATTCAATCCTCACAAAAAGCTAGGATCTAAATACAAAAGAAACCTGGGATAGCATCCTGAAGAGAGACGTTAAAGCTGATGTTAGGCAGTTTAACAACGAAAACGATATATTTGAAGACATGTAATATTGTCAAAGTATGGCCAAGTGTACGGGAATATGCGCACATAGGCTCTAAGGTAGGCCAAGCAAGGCGACAACTGTTATTTTTCTAAGAATGCTATTTGTTATTGTTCTAATAGTGACGTAGCTGCGTGACCAAGGAATATACCAAACACAACGACAAAAAATAGATTTTAATACACACTAAGCAAAAGTCACAATAATAAATATGGATATATATGGGTACATGAATAAGACGGAATTAGGTTCCAAATATTAATTAGATAACCTGGGTTATTGAATGGTTATAATTGGAGATTTAAGGTAGTGAGTGATTTAGTTCCTTTGAACCTCTAGAGTATAGCGAAGCATACTTGGGGGATGTCTTGGTGACCTTGATTATTTACTGGGCGTAGCTACAAACCATCAGTGGGTGGGGCTACGGAGTTCTTGTCCTCAAGAAGTCACCGGTCGAACTTCGAAAGAGGGGGAGGGGGGAGAAGGCTTCTCCACACTCGGCTTGAACGAGCTAACGGGCCTCTTGTCATCAAAGGTCACTAGTAGAACTTCGGAGGAGGGCTTCTTCAATCCTTGATCAGAAGGCGGTTAGGAAAGGCTGACGTTGCCTCACGAGACTCTTCTCCCTGGCTTAAAGTTACCAGTGTGAAGTCCAGCTCTTCCGTGGCTTGCGACCGTTACTCACACTTCTCGGGAGAGAGCTTCGTTGAATTGCACTGCTTTCGGGGAAGAGTCGTCTAACCAAATCTCTCTGTCATCCTGGAAATGGTGCATATAAACCTGGAAATCTCCAAAACAGGGAGAGAGAGGCCTTCTCAAACCCTCGTTATCAGGCGTGACAAACCGAGCGTCTCCTTCAGGAGAAATGTCAAACAGCGGGGATCAGCGGGCCAGACGGACGACCAGCGGCTGGAGCCATAAAAGCTGTTCACAGTGAACTTACAAAGTAATTTTCCGACCTGAGGGTGGGCGGGGGGGGGGTGATTATTGAGGCGGCGGGGAGGTAGCCTCCAATTTAAGCCTCATGCCTCGGTGTCAATTTTGCGGAGACCTGGCGGCAAGTCCAAAAAGGGTGAAGTCGGAGGGAAAGGGAAGCAACGGATCGCTTACTCTCCCGAAGAAATATTTTAAGATGGTGGGAAATATTATTCTAGAGGATACCTCTACAAATTGCGGCAATTAATGGTTCACCTGATTGCATTATCCTATTGACTTCATCAGTAGATACATAGATATTCAAAGTTATTCCGAAATAGTTTCCTTTTTTTAGTGTCTCTTGAGCACTTCATATTTAATTTATGTTACCTCAAATTTCAACTAATTTTAATTTTTAAAATTCCTGCAGAAAAATGATCTAATATTATTTGGCTTTGCTTTTTTATGACTTTTTAGTTTATATTGGATAAAATCAACGTACATATATCTAATAATTTAAGATTTGGAAATGATTTCTAGACAATAGAACAGTCAATCCCCAAATAGTTTCTAACCCCCTTTAGATTTCTATATATTCAAATTACTTTGCTCCTATAGTCAAAAAATGTGCTCAAAATTGCAATAAAAAGATGAAACTATACCAAATTGATTTTCTCCGTACACTAATTTGTATTATAATGAGTTTAAAAATATTTGTATGGTAGCAGTTTGCTAGAAATAAATAAACAAATTTCGTCTAGAAGGAGCAGGCTAACCCTTGTTTAACTGAGTAGTGTTTATTATTTTTTATACTAATTATTTTTATCCTACTTTGTTTCATTTCTTGCCAAACACATAAAACGAAAACAATTAAATGGTAACTAAATAAGTGATTAAATTTATTTAAAAATATTTTTCTTAATTTCAAACAGCGACACGAACTCTCCAGATGATCTATTTGATTAACAACGACAAAAGTACGCTAGATGCAATATCACCCTCTCTCGACACTTCTGTTGTCTTGGCTGAATCCGAAGTAAACAATTAATTCCCTCCCAATGAAAGGCTTGTACGAGAGGAATAGTGGGTCTATAGAAAATGCCACTCTTTGCTATTGAAGAGAACAATATGTAGTTGTACGAAGAGAACACAAAATTCGTGATATTGATTAGGTCAAACTTGATGGCAGTAAAAAGTAATTCATATATATGTATATTAAGTGCAGGCCTATTATCTGTCTTCATAGGTTCAATTTTTTATTAAAAGACGTCGTTATTTTTTATATTTTAATTGATTCAAATTGATATTTTATAAATAGCTATACAAAGGATTAAAATAAAGTAATATTAAGATGAATAGCAATATTATATAAAATATTTTCAATATAACTTCAATGCTATGAAATTTCATATGTTTAAGATTAGTAGCAAAAGAAAGTAAAAAAAAAATAAAGCGATGGTAAAAAATAGAAAAATTATATTACGCAATAATTTAAGAGTCCAATTTAGGAAAAAATCACGTATGCCTCAAGAAAGCAATAAGGCATGTAAAAATAAAATAAAGTAAAGAAAACTGTTCTGAAGCAGACTAATATTGAAGCTGGGATGACGAATTAATGAATTAAAATAAAATATCGATATTGGAATCTCTCTTATAATTTAGTGAGTTGATCAAATAAGTAAGCCAACGTAAAATTACCTTCAATATACTTACGTAATTTAAGTTATGTGAATATAAATTTGGAGAAAATCAAGCGTATAATTGGTTGGATTTGGTTAGAGATGAATTTTTACCTTTCTATGAATGCGCCTTTCAAAGAGTTCCGGAATATTGATTCATCGCTATTAGTGCACTAAACAGCTAATTATTTGGTCTAAATTAGATATTCGATGTATAGCGAGAATAAGGAACCTCAATCTACTCGGGCCTAATGAAAATTTTCTAGTTTCAAGACACTTCCAGCTCATATCGACTCCTCTCTTTTGGTAATCTTGTGGCATCGCTGCCAGGCAAAAATGATTGGAAAACCACGGTTTAATAGAACGTTCTCTAACTAGGACAAAAGATATTTATCAGGATTTATGGTAATATTAATTTCATATTAAAGTTTGGAAAATCATAAATGTGGTCTTAGGCAATATTGCCTGACCTGAACATTGCCCTGAAATGACTATTTCAAATTTGTATTATAGTCCGCTCATAACCTGCTAGTGGGTATGGAGGCTCATTCGACGTGGAAGGTCAAGCTAATTAGTATTCTCGTGAATTCTACGAACTTTAGGTTTGACCTGTAAAATACTGTAATCAAACTTAGGAAACTTCTTGCAAATAAATCCACTATAGAGGAAAAATTAATGAATTTCAGCTTGCGCTCAAATTAAAGGTTGACCATTAAACTTAACATCCCCACGCGTAGAAATATCAATCGTAACTGTTGATAAAACACATAAAGTTCTAACTTAAATGTGGTAAGCAAAATGAGGGAATTCGGTGAATAAACGGAAAGCGCACAAAACCTGCAATAAGTTAAAGCATGGTGTCGTGACGAAGACTTGCCCCTCGGTAATTCGGCAATGATGGTTTTGTTTTGACAGTTAACCCTTTTAATCCAAATAATTCAATAATGTCTTTTCGATGCTTCTCTGATAACCCCACTACAAGATACACTTATGGAAAGGTCAATCCTCAGACCTAACTTAGTCAAGAAGAAAAGATAAGGGAATAAAAAGAGGAAATTGCTTCAGGATCCAGCTTTTATATGGGAGAGCTACAGATTTGTGGGTGAGAGACGCCTAAGGGCAGGCGTTCCATCTCTAATTAAAGATCATGACGTCTCAACCTCTTTTTGTGACGGAACAACTGGAAGTAATTATTTACCAATAAGAACAGTCCGATGATCACTGTGTTCTAAAAGAAGGTAATGGCCAGGTCTCCAAATAATTAGATATTAAGTTGATTACCAGGTCCATATTTTGTTTTAGCGGTCATGTATATGGTACGCACACACTTTCCGGAGACCCTTTTTCCTTAGGCACTAAATGGTTACAATAACGATACATCAAGAGACAGATGTTAATGGATATACTCTTTAAATTTTTTGTTTCCGAAATATATTAATTAATAAAAAGCGTAAATTTATTTGGCAGAGTGGCAAGTTTTTGAACATCATTACAAGAAATATTAATATGAACCTAATATTTAGATTATGTTGTCAACCTAGTATTAAATAACAGAGCTCTCTTTATATAATTAGTAAATCATACACATACTGTGTTAGAAAATGAGGTAAGGATTGACCCAAATATCATACACTACCAATCACGAAATAACAATTCGTTATATAAAAGTTTACAATAAAATTTAAAATCAATATTTATGTTTACGAATATGGCCGGGCTAAGGAAGAGTTAGTTAAATAAATAAGCTTACATTTTGTGCAGATTAATAAGGTTTACACTTAGAATTCTTCATGGACACCTTAAATCAGGGGCCTTACAGCTCGTGTGCATGGAATGCTTTCTTTGGCAAGGGAGTGATCATAGGAACAAGCGAGCGTGCTGTGTCAATAACATTAAGGTAACTCGGGATCAGGATAGCAAAAGGGGTGAATATGTGAGAAGAATATAGGAGAATTGAAAAATACTGTGTATAGTGTATGTTGATGAGATGGTTATCAATAGAGGGTGATATATTAGGATGATACAGGTGAGGATGATAATAATTTGTGTCAGTTGGCCTGGATAATGCTTTCGTTTATTACGGTTACTGTCTAGCCGATGCGTAGGTTAATAGGTCATGGATAGCTGAGGTTGCCAGGTTTTACCATCATGAGATTGCCAGGTGTCGCAACTATGAAGTTGCCAGCGGTCGTTGGCTGCACCAGTTATTTTTAAAGTGTTAACACAAATTTATCGTCATCCCTCCTAATTTTCACCCAGAAAAAATGTTTGTTGAATATCAGGAGGGGAACTACGTAATTCAAGGTTTTGAAGTACGATGAGTTTCAAAAGTGATAGAAAAGAAAATTCTTTCCATTTGAGTCAAAAACACAACAAGACTTGGATAATTAACAAGATTCTATTCTTTTAGGGAATGATCACCTAGCGAGAGGCTTTAATAATAACTATATAAATGGCTAACGGAAACGTTTTCACGCTAGTTTGTAGACTTTTAGGTTAATATAGTTTACTTGTCGACCTTTGTGTTAAGTTCTTAGAATTTATAAAATAAATAACTTTACTGGCCTCATTGTGATAAAGCCAACCATCACTTAAATTATCGTTGATTATACTTATTTTTTATATATTTCTTGATATTTTTACGTGAGTAAATAAATAATGTAATAATATATGAAATTTTGGGTAGTTTCTGCCCGTATATCTGCCTATTTTTGTCTGGATCATTTGCCGAAGGATGGCGTCTCTTTATAAAATACTATCATGCATACATACAAGACATAGGACACCAATATAACATCCGCCCACAACAGTACCTCCGCTGATACAAAGCGAGGCACTCAACAACGTTATGCGCATCAGCTGAACCAGGTCTCTTCAAAGTGCAGTGTAAAAGGGAACTTTTACACGGAATATACAACCAACACTTCCCTGTAAATAAACTGTTGCTGTAATCATGCCGAGGTGCACAAGAAATTCCCTTACCTCTCAGAAAAGCGAGCTAAGGCGATTTCTGTGATGCGCAAACCGCAAGACACCACTCTTCACACAGTACATCTGCCCCTCACCCTCCTACCCTCACGATATCCTTTCTTTTTATATGCAGAGCTCCAGAGGCCTCTCTACACCCCGGCCTTCCTACACAAACGCACATACTCCAACCTCACACACACAATCTGTCAGAGCACATGCTTATTCTAACACCCTTGCACACATACGCACTCCAGCCAAAAACACAAACACGCAAACTCCGAACACAATATACACACAAGTAGAGCCTTCACTCGTCAACCCCCCAATTTCCCTCCCAATCCCGCTTTCAGGACTGACAAAGGAAATGGCTGGGGATACTCACGCTTATCCGCCAGAGTCCTTAACTAGATGTACGCTTCCAAAAGATTAGGGCGTATCGCCTTTCCGGAGAAGGTATTCACCTTCACCGAGGAATACAAAAACACAGAAGACCAGTCCTACTCCGCAAACCCACATACAAAAACCTGGCTACACAATTCCACAACCATCCAACTCATACCCAATCTTTGCCTGTCTATTCCCCAATTCACTAAAGATCTTCTGCACCATCTATCACTATCCCTTCTCGCCCTATTTCCATCAGCCCTTCTACCTCCACTCCAACTCCTAGATCTAATTCTGTTCATACACCCGACCCTAAAACAACTTCTGATCCTGCCCTCACCCCTACCACCGTTCTTACTCCCATCCCTGCCCAGACAACAACCTCTGCTCGTGCAACCATAGCTAAACCTAACCCAATCCCCACCACTACACCAAACTCCTTATATACTCCACTTCCTAATTCCAAAGCCTCCAGACTATAATCTCCGACCTTCAAATATGCCGCGTAAAGGTCATCGCGGCGCCACCCAACATCCTACCAAAGTGCCAGGAGATGGGAGACCGTAACGCCACACGCTCACTGCGCTCTTCCCCCTGATGAAACCTCTGAGCCTAGTACATATAAAAGTACGCAGTTTATACGATATTCGCCACACAGTCTCCAACTTGGTACTTAACACCCAGCAGACTGACATAATACTAATGAATTCTACCAGTCTACACTAACCCAAATACTAGGCTCGGAATTGGAGGTTACCATACATATATAACCTTAAAGACCCTTCATCTTTGATCGACAAAATTAGTAAAGCGCCGTACACACCACACCATCATAGACACATGGGACAACTCCTATTTAGCCAACAAATTAAACCCAGATAATGACCCAATTTTAGTTGCCACACACTACACCCTAGCTCTCCTAAAACTGCATATTGACGCCCCACTCCAGGCTCTACTAAAGCATAATCTTCTACTCTTATTTGTGGGAGACCTAAATGCAAACCATCTCATAATATTTGCAACAACAACAGAGGATGCGGGAAGATACATATCTGGTCGATGCCTTGCAGTGATTCCACTTCGAGCACATCGACTCAACTTTCCATACGGTTCACGGCCTAGGCGGTGGGACCTCGGCCCCAGACGTGGTCTTCCAGAACTATCACGGATCAAGATAGTATATTCACGCCTAGATAGGTCCCTACCTACAGTCTGAACACATACCCATTTGTCTCCTAATTTCTACCTCGCCTATTATAGCCCCGAAGGGGCTATAATAGGCGAGGTAGAAATTATTCCCATGCTGACGGGAATAAGCACCCCAACCGGCCCCAGCTTAGCCTCTCTTCCTTCCTTCAAAACACTTGTTTCCTCGCTTTTCATACAACCTCTCCCACAACTTTCTCTAGGCAGCCTCTAATTTCACAGGGTAGATTCTGACCTTCTTCTCAAGCCAACCATCCGGGATCGGGGCTGAGGGGGGCAGGACACAACGTTCCCTAACCTCTAAGCTCCGGTTTGAAATGAGTTTTTTTAACAACCTGCTTCATCCCTACCCATACCTTCCTCACATCCCTTTTCCTCTCCTCTTCACAATCTATCCTTTTACGCCGTGTTCAAGGTGGAGCCGCCATGCCGATGGACTGCCAGGCCACCAGGCGGGAGGGGTGGTCCTAAATGGCGGCGCCTGGCTCTGCTAGGCCTGTAAGCACCTCTTGCAGTGCGGGCAACTGGCAGAGGTGATGAGCGATTGCATCCCGTTAAATAAATAAGGTCACCATGCCCAATGATGAGAAACACAAAAAGTTCCCCCTAATTCTCCCTGTGTCACCAACGAAGCCACCCTTGGGCAGCTTCCCCGAATAAATGGAGGTCCGCCCCCCTGTGTTTGCTCAGGGGACCCTCTATATCTCTCTAACGGGAGAGGAGGCTTACTGCTCTCCTTCGTCTACGGGTGTAGGGAACTCCCCCTAACCCCTTTCTCTGGCGGTGCTTTTGGGCACATCCCTTTTTCTAGCGGCAGTCCCCTCTGTTCTTTCCAAGGGGACTGCCAAAAAATCCAGCAGGCACCCCTTAGCTAGCCGCTCCACATCGAAGCGTCTTGGTAGGGCAAACCCCCTGAGGGGAGAGAGGGAAGCCAGGCCCCTTCGGTCGCTCCCCTCAAAAGACCTGCTGGCAAGAATATTGAACCTTGCCGGGGTCAAGGCCTGTGCCTCTCCACACAAGACTAGTGACGATACTGCCTACGAGACCTGCGATGTCTTGGGGGGGGCTAACTATAGGCCTCCCTTAGATAAACATGGTCCTTGAAGAAACCCATCCTCAGACTGTAGGGCCTTCCATGGGGATAAATCCGGGCTCGGTTCCAAGCACCGAACCCGAATCCGCCCCTAAGCTAAGTTCTCCTCAAACGGCTAGGGTTTTCGAAGCAGTAGAAGGAGGGGAGGGATCTCCTCTGACCAGTGCCCCCACGACTACCAGGACCTTCTTCATTTTGGAAAATGACCTGGCTGAGGCCGGTCCATCTGGCCTGGGGGCTCCTTCCGGTGGAGGTGAGAAGCGGGGTTTCATTCCCAGCACTCCTCTCCAAAAAAGAAAAAGAAAAATACTCAAAAGACAAAAAAGACTCGGGGCTCCTCTCTCTCCGCGGGGCTACGGGGAAGGATGGGTCTGCTGCCACTTTTGCAAGCGACCAAGCCAAGATCGGCACAGCCAGCCCCTCTGCCCCCCCCGGATGCGGTTCCCCTGACTAAGACAAAAAGTGCACAGGGCAGAGCCTCGATGACATCGGGGCCCCTGATTCAGTGGTTACCTGGCGTTTTCGAGCCCGCTGGCTTCAAGTGCTTCCTCGTTATTCGCTCCACTGATGGCACCATGTTGTCCAAGGGCAACATGATTCATCAGAGGAGAGGATTAGATAGTGCAATTGGTAAAGAGCCGAAGGTGACCTGTTTCTCGGACGGGAGCCTTCTGGCGAATGCGGCGAATCCAGCGGAGGCGGCCAAGATAATTGCCCTTCGGACACTTCATGGCACCCCGGTGAGTGTGAGGCCACACTTTATCATGAACTTTGTGAAAGGAGTAGTTTATGCCAGGGAACTCGTTGGCTACTCCATTGAGGACATCACCCTAGAGCTGTCCGACCATGGGTGGGTGAAGGTAGAACGTGTGATGTGAAAACAGTGAGGGGCCTCGAGACCCACCCCTACACTCTTCGTCACGTTCGACTGTGACAAGCTCCCTGAGTCGGTGCATGCCGATTGGTACCACTACCGCGTGAAGGCTTCGTGCCACTGCTGTGGCAGTGCTATTAGTGTCACCGCTTTGGCCATACGAATCGCTCATGTAGACGTGCAAAGTCGGGGTTACCCGAAGTCTGTGTAAATTGCTCCAAGGTCGCACACGATAAGTCCAAATCGTGTGTGGCCAAGTGTGTCAATTGCGGAGAGCCGCACCATGCTTCCTTAAAGCAATCTAGTGCATATCTCATTAAGAAAGAAATCGTGCCCGTTCTGGCCCAGGATTGACTCTCATTCCGCGAGGCTAAGGACTTAGTCCGGGCGCGCCCGGCTCTGCCTGGGACGTCATATGCCTCAATAGTTAGAAAGGCACCCTCTGCTCCTGGCCCATCCAGGCCAACAAGCACGGTTGTTTCCGCGCTTATTCGGAGCCCTTCTGCAGGCTCTACCCAACCCGGGCACTCCCCTAGTAAAGCTGGCGGCAAAAAGGGTTCATACCTAGCCCCAGCTTAAACTAGGGCTTCCCCCTCTTCCCCCAGCGTGACTGTTTCCCGTAAGGCGAAACGGTCACGCGCCTCCACCGAGTCGTTAGACTCATAGGAAGCAAAAACCTCTAAAGTTGGTCACTAGGCCATCTTGCGGGGTTCCTAAAGCTGTCCCCCGAAGGGAGGACAGCAACAAAGGAGCTTCGGCTCCTTCGCCCACGCCTAGTGATGGAGCGAGAGGCTCGGAGACGGTGCTTCCTCGAAAAGAGGGCCCTCTGCCTCCGAAGCCGCAACGCCCCCCTAAGTTTTTAAGCTGGAGGGAGAAAAAGACTCGCCTGGCGAGCCAAACCTCCCCCAATAAGTCCTGGAAGGCGACAGCGCCTTCAGCGCTTTGTCCAGCCAACAGCGCTTTGTCCGGCCAACAGCGCCGGGTTTCTGTCCCCGAGAAGCATACGGCCATTCCCCTGAGGGTCTTCTGTTCGAGGAGGGCCCCCGCGTCTCCTCCGAGCTAGGCCTGGAGGGCATATTCCTTCAATGGAATTACCGTGGACTCCGGGCCAACTCAGAGGAGCTGTGGAGGCTCGTCTCGTCCCGTTCACCGTTAGCTATCTTTTTTCATTAGACCATGCTAAGCGCGTGCCCCCTGCCCGCCCTTCCGGGGTATAAGGGTCTTGCGACCCCACCACCACCTCAAGATGGCCTAGCTGGGGGATGCATGGTTTACACCCGGCATGATGTCTCCGTTCTTCCTTTCTCTTTAGATACCCCCTTTCAGCCAGTGGCTGTGCAACTGCACCTGGAAAGGAGGTATACTATTATTTCTGCGTACATTCCACCTGTAGCTGACTTCGACGCGGGGGACTTTCACCGCGTCGTGGCACGGTTGCCGAGGCCCTATCTCTTGCTTGGAGATCTAACTGGCAGGCATCTTCTCTTTGGAGATTACTCCATAAATCCCAGGGGACAAGTCCTTGCCGATCTGATCGAAGAGCTTGGTATGGGTGTCCTCAACGTGGATGATTTTACGCATCACTGTCCGAGAACCACTTAATTTTCTAGCCTTGACCTATCTTTGTGCTCTCGGATGCACAGCCTGATTTTGATTGGGGAGTGGCCGATAACCTCCATGGTAGTGATCACTTTCCCATTCAAATATCATTTTCAGGGCAACTGCAGCCAGAAAGCCCACCTCGGTGGTGTTTGGCGCGGGCGCGGTAGCCTGCATTTCAGGAAATGACTGAATTTTCTATCTCAGTCGATGAGTTTAGGTCAGTAGATGAGGCCGTTGAGTTCTTCTCCGGCAACCTCATCACCGCGGGCCTGACTACTATTCCTAGGACATCTGGCCCTTTTGAACGCCGACTACTCCCATGGTGGTCGGCCGAGTGTGAGACGGCCCTCAAACAGAAGCGATATGCCTACATGCACTATAAGCGCCGCCCGAACGATTTCACTGTCGCTGAATTTCGTCGGGCTATGGCTAGGTTCAGGTATATTTAGAAGCACGCCTGTCGCTCTTCTTAGCGGGCATACGTGTCTTCATTTAACGGGAAGACCCCTTTAGCTGAGTTGTGGAATCGAGTCAAAAGGTTTTGGGGCAAGTTCTCGCAGGACCCCCCTCCCGTTCTCCAGGAGAATGGGACCGCAATCTCGGCCTCTACGTACGTGGAGGAATACTTCGCGACCGCTTTTTCCGCATTCTCTAGCCCGGGATGCTGCTCCGCCAACATTCAATGCACGTCGTCATGTCGCGGAAGGCCGCCGGCGGGACTTTACCTCTAAAGCGGAGAACCCTTCAACGACAGGTTTACTAGGAGCAAGTTGCGCTCCGTCTCGCTTCGTGCGCGGACACCGCCCATGGTCCCGACGATGTCCCGTACGCCATGCTTCGACAGCTGAGTGAGCGAGGCATGGCCTTTCCCTTAGATTTGTTCAACAGGATCTGGGTGGAGGGTCTTATCCCAGATTGCTCGCGGATCGTTACTGTGCTCGCCTTTCACAAGCCGGGAAGAGATCACTCTACTCCGACTGGTTTCCGCCCAATCTCTCTAACCTCGTGCGTGTGCAAGTTGATGGAGAAATTAGTAAATGTTAGATTAGCATTTTTCCTGGACAGCGGAGGCCATCTCTCTTCTGCACAGTGCGGCTTCCGCAAGTTCCACTCCATATCGGATGCTCTGCTCCGACTGGAAAATGCCGTCTGCGAGGCTTTCCTTTGTAAACAGCACTACGCCAGGGTCTTTTTTGATCTGGAGAAGGCCTATGATACCACATAGCGATACGGTTTTATGTAGACTCTCCACACGATGGGGGCGAGGGGACGCCTTACAGTCTTTATATTTGAATTTTTGCGAGATCGTTGATTCCGCGTACGGGTGGGGGGAGCTCTCTCGGGCCCAAAGGAGCAGGAAGAGGGTGTTCCTGAGCATCAACGGGATCACTTTGGTGCTACCAGAAGATGTTCTCACTACGCTCTACGTGGAGGACCTTTCGATCTATTTTGGCACGACCCAGATGCCAACTCTGGAGCGTCGACTCCAACAGGCATTGAACCGCGTCTCTCGCTATGCCGAAGCGCACAGGTTTCGAATTTCATGTAGCCAAGACTAAGGTGGTGCACTTCTGCTGCCATCCACGGCTCCACCCCGACCCAGATTTGTTTCTTAATGGGGTGCGCCTGGATGTGGTAGTCGCACCGTTTCCTTTGTCTTGTATATGACCGACGTCTCACCTAGGAGGCTTATATTCACAGCGTTAGGGTCTCTTGTACCCACGCCATGCATATTCTCCGTTCCGTGACGTTCAGCGCTTGGGGCGCTGATAGGGCTACTGCCCTACTTTTTTATCGATCCTTTGTTCGTTCGAAGCTCGACTACGGATGCGAGTTTTATGCATGCGAGCCAAGCGTTTATTGCGGAAGGTGGATTCGATCCACCACATCGGCCTCCGACTTGCGACCGGTGCCTTCCGCACTTCCCCCATTGAGAGCCTGTTGGTTGATGCTGGGGAGATGCAACTCGCCCTGCGCCGCGTGCAGTGCATCATTCGCCTGTACGCAAAGAAGATGTGAGACGGTCGAAGCGAATTTAAAGTTGCGTGCCAATTCGCCGCGACTGTTCCCATGGACCTATACCCCTTGGCTGCGGCGGCTTTAGGTTGCTTTCTGTCGTCTCCGAATCCGACACACTCGTGTGACGCATCGCTATTTGATGGAGCACTCGCCTGCGCCCTATTGCAACGACTGCGTCATCCCCCAGACTGTTTGGCACATTTTTGTCAAATGTCCCAGTCTGGGTGATCTTGGCGCACGATACCTGTCCCGGTACCGGGATGGGCAGTGACGCTACTGCCTGTCCCTTGTACTCGGGACGGAATCGTTCCTATTGACTTGTGAACTTGTTGACTTTTGGGGGGAGGCCGGGCTTCTCCCCTTTATTTAAGGTTCTTTTCTGTTTTTTCGTTTGTTATTGTTTTGTTTGTAGGTTGCACTCTCCTGTACCGGGGTGAGAGGAACCTTCCCCCGCTGCTGAAGATTGCTTTCCTGATTATTAAGTTTTTCCATTATTTATCATTGTTATTTTTTCATAATTTTATTTTAAAGTAGCCTAGTCCTAGGCTGTCGTGTTTTTCGGCGACTTATGCCCAAGTAAGCAATTGCCAGTTGGGCTCTATAAATTTAAAAAAAACATAATCACCTATTATAAACCGTAAAGCGCCCATATATGATTACAGAAACAAGACCTGGGTAGATTTCAGAGACAAAATAGGCAAAAACACACTACACAACCTCTACATACAGGGGACCAACTCACCATAGATAGAACACAACTGGAGGGCATTCAAAGACACTATAGAAGAAGCCTGCAACACATACACCCTACACAAAACATACACACCCATAAAACACTGTACATTTTCAATACATACACAAAGGTTCATTACGATATACAACAATCACTATGGCAGAAGCCCACGCCAACTGAATATAACGCTCTTCCGTGCTCGCATTCTGCCGTACTTGCGGCTGGATATGAGCTGTTTGGAAGGCGAGATCATTCGTGCTGCGGAGCATCTCGCTGCGATGACCTCTCTCCTTTCTGGCCACCTAACAACAATCATACAACACCTGTAAGAAGACATCTATCCAACAATATTACACCTCTATAACGCTTCTCTAGTCCTTGTATAATTTTCAAAAGTATCAAAGGCCTCGTACAAGATCTTCCTACGCAAACAAGAGATAGACCCTAAACAACGAAACAACTAAAAACCTATTGCTCTCTTAGAGCACTTAGGAATAAAACTCGAATGTATGTTTAATACCCGCATCTGAAAATTCTTGGAGCAGGAAGAGTGGGTCGCCCCTTGCCAATATAGCTTCAGAAAGTGCCGCTCTAGGAACTAGTGGAAATCATCCTTTACAATATCATACACAAATCACGAAAGCCCCATATATCAGCAAGAACGTAAAGAAGGCTTCCGATAAACTGTGTCATGAGGGGCTTATTTGGAAACTCGCCAAAAATAAGGGGCAGACCGTCTGCACCAGAAGGCTTCTTCTGCACTTAATTAGACAGAGAAGTTGTTACATATGAGAAAAACAACACGATTTCATATCCATTAACACGACGCGCTGGCATAGCCCAGGGCAGCGTGTTGCCACCCACACCTTCAATCATGCACAACAAAGACAATGCAAGGCCAGATGAAAACGACACACATACACTGGGGTATGCGAATGACGAGACTATCCTCGTCTCAGGTCCGAGACAGAATACGAGGATATGTGACCCATAACCTCTAATCCTCAGAAAAATGGGGTCACATATACGGTGCTTCCGACAACTACATACACAAAATACAACTATACAAAGACACACCCAACTTAGGATACTCCGCCCCAACAAGACTAAACATACACACCTGCGACAAAAATGTTTGGAGCAATTTTCGACAAACACCTAGATTTTCACACGCACCAAAGCGACGTTCGATCCAAAGCCAAACACATTAACAACATGTTAAGGATATTTCATGTTGGTAGCAAAAAACTGCAGGTACATCTATACAAGACACTCATAAGACTAATATTAACATATACACCAATAACTCTAACGGCCACAAGCTCTAAATGGCAGAGAAGTAAACAATGCATTCAGAATTCCGCTCTGAAGTGCGCTTATTGCACCTCTCTCTACACAAGAAAGTCGAAACTTCACGACTCAAACAAACTCACGCCATTAAACATTTGCATCTACACACACTTGGCAGGATAACTAAGGAAACTCGAGGGGGGCCCATTATACACGCAAATATACAACATCCAAAGTTTTTTTACGGCAAGCAAGTACCAACATATAATCTCTCTCTTCACACGAGCTGCTGCTACTGGACTCGAATAACCAAGAAAAATTCTTACCTGAATTTGTGAATAAATGTAATACAAACTTTTCTCCTCATTTTGATTAATAGGCTTTGGAATGTTGAGTAAAATAATAGAGAAGATTTAATTTGTGTTTGCTAGATATATTTAGTCATTCAAGCTTTGAAAACTATCCTTTCTCTTTCCATATAATTTTCCTTCTTCGCATAGGAATCCCTAAACGGTATTCCATGCACTCTAAATAGTATTTCGGTTTTTTGTACTAGTAACACATTGCTACATCGCATACCCGTGCCACATTTTCGATCCCCTATTTTCAAGGTTTATCCATTGGGAAATCCTTGGTTGTCATTGGCTACATTTTATAATAAATAAAATGAGGTTTTTCTATCACTCTTTAAGGATATTTCAAAATTACGATAAATTTATACTTCGTATTTATAAAATTCAATACTATTTTACTATCGGAAGATGCTTTGTTATCCTTTTAACTGGTGAGAGATAGTGAAATGCAATAATAACATCGAGTTAGGCTGTTCATTTCTTATAACTTTGATGCATTTTATTATTCTTTGTTTCGCTCTCTCTCGCAGAATCTTGTATAGTCACCAACAGGCCTCCTAATTAATATATTAAAATTAGATATTAATTTATTTTTTAATCAATTCTGAATTACCTATATGGTTTTGCAAAAGTTCTATTACACTTTATTTTTATTCTTCGACATGCTTACTTGTTTGAGAGGAGAAAAAGTTCCGTCAAACAAACTTAAGGTTCTACTCAGCATGTGTCATTAAAATATCTTTTCCATTGTATGCAAGTCTATTAAAATGAAATCTAAAATAGACGAGATATCTGCTCTCTTGCGCACGGGCTTCAACAAGACCAACGTCGCCAAGCGGCTCAACGTCACCCGAATGACCGTCCACAGAATCGCAGAGAGACTTCATGACGGAAAAGCTTTTAAAAATCAACCTCTTTTAGGCAAACTTCAAGTTTTCCACATTTTTTGCTGTGAGATTGGCCTTCGAAATGGCTCAGAAGCTCAAAATGACTTCACTCGCTAAGATAAGAAACTCTGGATGTCCACCTTGTCCAGCGCCCTCTAAGAGGTGGGCAGTAAGAGTTTGAGGTTGGTGGAAAGGCATTTGTCCACCAAGTACGTAGGTGAGTCAAAAAGTTCTCAGACAAATGCCAGATTATTGAAATGTTCGATTTTGTACAAGTAAATACAGGGTCAAACACGACTTTCATGTTTTCTGAACAATTCCTACAAAATTCGTCATTCAATTTGTCGAGACTCTTTGTATTAGATGTGCTTCAAAAAGGTTACTTTTTTGAACCCATAAAATGGCAAATTTTGAGATAAGAGCGAACATTAAATTCCTGACTAAACTTGATTGGAAGCCTGTTAAGATTATTGACGCTCTACAACAGGTTTATGGTGACTCTTCGCCATATAGAGCGGTAGTTTACGACTGGATTAAGCGCTTCAAGGGGGGCAGAGAAGAAGTTGAATATGATCCACGTGAAGGGAGACCCTCCACCTCCATTAACCCAGAAAATGTCGAGCTTGTGAGGAATCTAGTGGATAAAGATCGCCGTATTACTATTGATGAAGTTGCCAATGCATGTGAAATCTCTCATGGCTCAGCATTTGGAATTCTAACTGAAAATCTTGGCCTGAGCAAGCTTTCAGCACGTTGGGTCCCAAAAGCGTTGCGAGAAGACCAGCTGAATCATAGGGCCAACCTTTCTTTGGCTATTTTGACCAAGATTGAAGCAAACGAGGATAGTTTTTTTGAGCGCCTCGTAACGGGAGATGAAACTTGGGTGTATCAGTTTGATCCTGAAAGTAAAAATCAATCAAAAGAGTGGCACCCAAGGGGGGCAGCAGGGCCTATCAAGTTCAAGACAGAGAGGTCCGTTAAGAAGATAATGGCTACAGTTTTTTGGGATTCGGAGGGAATTATTTTAATAGACTTCTTAGAAGGACAAAAAACTGTTACATCCAGCTATTACGAAGGAGTTTTAAGGAAGCTGAAAACTTCAATAGCCAAAAAACGACGAGGAAAGCTCCACAAGCAAATCTTGTTCCACCATGACAATGCCCCTGCACATTCGTCCAAAGCTGTGAGATCTCAGCTACGGGAATTTCGATGGGAAGCTCTTGCTCATCCCCCTTATAGCCCTGATTTAGCACCCTCTGACTTTTTTCTGTTTCCAAATTTAAAGGGACACCTAAAAGGAACCCAGTTTCAATCATTAGATGAAGCAAAAAAGCAGGTCATTACTTGGTGCCAGAGACAACCCCGTGAATTCTACAAAGATGGTCTTTACCGTTGGATTCATAGATTAAGAAAGTGTATAGATGTTAATGGAGCTTATGTAGAAAAATGATTACAGTATTATTACAAATAAAAATTTTATGCCATTTATCTGAGAACTTTTTGACTCCCCCTCGTATATACAAGAACAACGTTTGGAGTGCAGTCTTCGACTAATAAATGGATTGAAGATTCATGGCATCGAATTCTCTTTTTTTTCTGGTGAGATTCCTTTACAGTGAATCCGGTTATCAACAAACAGTACAACTGCTTGGTAACCCTCTGCCCTGAGGTATCCGAGGTCCACTATCTATCTATGAATAAGTATATAGCCTTCATGATGTTTGGCGGTGTGGTTTTAAATGGCGAGAAAATGACGCCGATGTGGTTCTCAGGTGGTTACAGATTCACTGCGACCGATTACAAGGATATCTTCTTTACGAATGTCTTGCCCATGCGAAAAAAAACACAAAGAACTGGTAATATGGCTTTTAGCAGGAGAGTGCTCCGACTTACACGGCCAAGAACTTGGAAGAGGGGTTGGGGTCGAACATGAACTTCTATTCGAAAAAGTTTTTGCCTCAGCAGTCGTCCGACAACAATTTCCTCTACATACAACAGCTGGTATGCGCATTTCAATGGCAAGGCTTGCAAGGTCCGCAACCACCTCTGGGCTATTATGTAAACGTAGAATATTTTTGAGTAATATTAAAATATAAACATATACTTATATGGTAAATCAATAAAAAGCATGTCTAACTGCATCAAAACTATCTTGTTGTCCTTTGTTCATTGCATCGTGAAGATTTTAACTTGACTCTTCTAATACCCGGTAATTACGAAAGAACAATGGCTTTAAGATCCACTTCTGGTGAGAACAAGAAAAAATTGAAAGGGTGAAACTCATATATAAAAAAACAGGGAAAGTGAGAAAGGTTAACATAAGGGTAAATCTTTTGTGGTTCAAAGAAGCGAAAAGTTGTACACATTAAAATGGTCTAAATATATCTTGGAAGAAAATTATCTAAATTTTCATCTTTTTGTAAGGATCTTTTAAATTTTCAGCACTATTGATGAGACAAAGAGTTCGAAATTAATTTTACCCTCCTTGTGTGGAACTAACTAAGAAGTTTGTAGTGGTTCTATCATCTTGGTATGGGTCTGCATGTTTTCAGCATGGCTAGGAATAATGTCTCTTTAGGGAAGAATATACTACTAACTTATAACAGCAGTTCAAAAAATGTTTTAGAGCTACGAGTAACTATCCATTAACTCCATCCTAAAAGACCGAAAAATAAAATATCTCTTTCTGCAACCCATGCCATATTTCCAGCCGCACCAATAGGTTTGGGGAAAAGAAGGGGGTCACCACTGAGGAGTGGCCTCATGAGAGCTTAAAATTAAACCCAATAGAAAATTTGTGGAAAATACTTGGGAAAGCAATAAAATGTGCCATAAGTGTAAATAAAATATAAATTTTTTAACAGAAATTTGTTGAAAGTTGGTGAAATCCGTGCCATGAAGAATTATGGGTTTAATTAAAGAAAATTTCAGTCCAACTAAGTTATAAAATAGTTAAAAATTTTATATATATTAAATTTATTTACAACAAATGTATACTAATGCCAAGGGAGGATGTATCTTAGAAACTTTTGCTTTTGTGATGCTTCCGTTAAATTGTTTTGCCGATTTTAGATCACACGAGAAAAAGAGACCAAAATCATATTCTACATTTTCTTTGTTTAGAATTTGAACACATTATAATTTATCTTTTCAGGAGTTATTATGATAAATATGCACACTCAGGGAAGGAGCAAACACTTTAATCTCTATTCTTCGAATAGATATGCTTTTAAGGCAAGCTTCCGCAGGGAATAGGAACAATGCCTAGTGTTCTAGTCAGTCTTCTATCAATTTTAGTCACTTCTCTTCTAATCTTTGTGATTTAGATTATTAAATGTTTTATGTACAACAGCGTCCAAAGTGTTTTAGTAGTTGAGATATATTACAGTTATAGTTTTAAAACTAATATAATTTTTTTATACTTTTTCATTTAGTTTGCAAATTTACGTGATAGGTATAATTATTGTTATATGTAAATACAGAAAAAAAAATATCAGCGTTTTAGAAAGAAAATGAAACAACTGCCTTCCTTCGCTGATCCAAAATTGTTCTCTGGTCCTGTTTCTGTAGGAGGCATGTTCTAGTCCCTGGGCTTTACTAGATGATCTAAAACGTAATGTGAGAAATAAAAGTTAAATCTATCGTGTATAATTATAATCTTTTTTTAATATATTTTGTAATAAATCAATGTTTGAATCTTTTTACATTCCGGAAATATTATTTGCTAAAGAAAAGCGTGGAAGTATTGTTGCTCTTAACCAAAGTGCTCTAAAATGAGTGAAGATCATTTCTAATGGTATTGCTTTAAGGAGCACTAACTTTAGCATCATTAATGACTCTAAAAAGCCTGTTAAGAATGTTTACACTCCCGTGAACAGGTCTTCTTGACGCCCAAGAACTAAGTTAATGCCATGATCGCCTTCTAAAGAGGGTCCAGCTCAGGAAACGGATAGACTCCACTTCCTAGCTTGCTCATGAGAGGACTTAAGAGGTGTGAACGATACAATGCGCACAATTAGGCGGAAACTTTCCGACAAAGATTTCAAGTCGAGAATGGATGTGAACAAGCCTCATAACACCATAATAACTGAAAAAGAGGATCCTATTCTATAAGAAATATATAATTATTCACTCATGAATCTCCCTCTCGCTTGTACTGGAGCTTCTGGAATATCCTGCTTCAGAGGAGAAAATAGCAGTGGTTTCAAGAATCATAACTCCTACCAAATTCTAAGCATATGGACACTCTTTATCTCTTTGGCTGCCTCTTTTCTAAACAAACTTGAGCAATAACTATTAAAAATTATCACATTGTAGAAGAATGGTCACCCCCCCCCCCCGCTCACTCGTGAGACAGTCCCAAGGCGGTTACCGCAAGGACATCCGCCCCAGGCATCGGCGAGTCAAAAGTGTAACCACAACGTGGCACAACTTGGCGCCATGAAAGACCCTAAAGGTCAAAAAGGTAAGATCTCCCCCAAGAGAGTGAGATCCAGTTTCACGTTGAACAAGAAATTGGAGACGGGTTTCTCCCAATCTCGATGGCTAACGAGGAGCCGATGTTTGACTTCGTGGGAAAGACCGTTTGGAAAAAGAACACTCCTGGAGCCGTCCTCAAGCCCCTCTCCCCCTTTACCACTCCCCCAGTGGGGGTGCGAGGTATAAATGAGGAAATCTGAGGAAAATCGAGGTAGTATACGTCAGTCTCTAGGTGACGAAGTCCTCGGATCCACAACCGAGCTACCGAGACTGGAGAGGTAGTGTACTTGGCTCGCCAGACCAAGAAGTACACTGCAAGAGAGGCAGAGCTACCTACCTTAAGGGGCTAAGAAGAAGCTCATCCTCGAGCTAAGTCCCTGGTTATCAAACCAAACGATAAGTTGACTTTGGTAAGTTCAACTTACTCTCGCCAGAGAGACTCCTCATATCCTGGTGCACCTTAAACACCAGGGGTATTCCTCGTCCTTGAGGAATTAAGAAGAAGAAGAAAAAGGCTCCCCCTCGAGCCCGTTATTCGGTGGCCACACCGAACTCTTAAGTTAACTTGGTAAGGAACCAAGTTCAAATTATTCTCTTTAGAGAAATCCCCCTTCGTTATCCTCGCCCTTGAAGAAGACCCTCCCCGAGTTCAGTCCTCGTCCATAAGGAAATAAGTAACGAAGGAGAAAAGCTCCTCCTCGAGCTCGTTACTCGGTGATCACACCGCACTCCAAGTTAACTTGATTTAATAAACAAGTTCGACTCACTCTCGCCAGAGAGACCACGACTGCCTAGGTGTTGCATAAAGCACCGTCTTGGTTCTCGTCCTTAAAGAACCCTTCCCCCCCGGAAGAACGTGTGGACCCCCCAGCTGCTACCCTTGCCAAAACGACCGTGGAATTTCTCCAATCTACAACTGGACACACGGCACGCGTCGTGAGTCAATAACATTTCTGAGGCCCTTTAAACTCCACATGAGTCCGTAAGCCTAATTCTTATATTATTGTTTTGTGTAGAGAAAACGTTAACCAAATTTTGGAGGGTAAACTAATTTAATTAATTCTTGTTTATAATAATATTCAGAGTATTGCTGTAGTTAATGTATAAAGGTTGTGTATTCAATGGTTAAAGATAAAATATAAGTTTATTTTGCGATTAATGTTCGTTTCTCTTATATATATCCTTACGTGTTGCAGAACGGCTCTGTTCTGTAAGATATTCTTATAATATCAATATATTAGACACTCTTAGCACTCTTAGAATAGAACAAAAAAAAAGGGGGGCATTCTACGACACTAAATAAAAGTGGTGTCAGGTAAGTAGGGTTTTTATCAGAAAGAATTCTACGACATAATTAAAGTGGTGTCAGGTTTTGTAGGTTGTTATTAGAAAGAACCCAGCAGTGTCTTATTTAGAAAGCGCCAACACGTAAAGGAATATCAGGAACAAGAGAATAATTGACGAGAGGAAAATTGGTAGAGTTAGGGGTGGTAACAATCTAAAGGTAATTGGTAGGTCAAGTGGTAAATTTGTTGTCGGGAGTGGTATTTCAATCAGCATAGTAGTGGGATTAAGGGTAAGTTATGCTGAACACCAGCTGGTGAGTGGTGGCATAATTATCTGAAAATAAAGAAAGTAAAAATCGACGGACCAACACGAAATGGATCCGGTCAAAAGATTTTACCTACAAGCCCAAATTCTGGGATTTGAAGGCGAGGATATGGATGCCTACATCCTCGAAGAATTGAGAATACAAAGAGAAGAAGAAGAAGAAATAATAGAGTTTGATAGAAAAAGGGAAAATATAGAAATACGGATGAACCGGAAAAGTGAAGAATCCCGAATACAGTCGAATTTAGAAACAGAGGAAAGAAGAATGCTGAGAGGAGGTAAAACAAGCAAAAAAATAATACTGTTGAAAAGAGAAGCACAGCAATTCAGAATAAGGATAGAAATGGAAGATGAAGAAAGAAGACTAAAGATAAACCAGGAAGATGAAGAAAGAAGAACCCGACGGGAAAATGAAATAGCGAAGAATAAAGAGGGAAAAAGAACTTGCTTAAGCCGAAAGAGTAGAGAGAGAAGAAAAGGAAAGATTGCTCGCACTCGAAAGAGCACCTATCGAGAATCTCATAGAGGCCGAGGAAGTTGTAGCCCGGCCTGGACTTAAGAAAGGACCATCAAGGGAAACCCAGCCAAATGGGGTAACGATGGAAGAAGTAGGAAGTAGGAATGAGGTACCAGCAGGAGTACCTAAGGAAGAACCTACGAGGAGAACCCAGCCAAATGGGGTTATCACGGAAGAAGAGAGGGTAGAGGTACGAGCAGGTGTACCTGAGGAACTACCGGCGAAGAGAATCGAGTCAAATGAGTTGACAAGGAAGGAGGAAAGAGGTGCTATTGCGATACACCCGTGTAAGACCAATCAAATGGTAGAAGCGGATGAGTATCCCCTACCCCTAGTAGTCTCCTCCCCGAACGGAACGTCCACGGAGTTACCGCTAAATCGCCAAGTCGTAGTGAGCACCACGCCCATTAACGACCTCGCGGGGAAAAGTTTTCTCGATCCCCAAAGATCGAACCCAGACACGATCTTCCCGTGTACCAGGTTAAAGGAGAGCTATGGGACCTACGCTCCCATCAATTATGCCCCGCTACAAGAGGCCGCTCTAGCCATAATGTTCAGTTTGAAGGTAGTCAAGTACCATAAGAAGGGTAATTCGAGGAGGTTGAAATACCGCAACCATTTAGTACCATACTTGGGTAGACTCAATAACCAGAACGGCCGACTCAGGCGCGGTAGAATAATGGTCACAGAGCACCATTTTAGGATCAGCTACATCAAAGCAGCCGATAATGTACAGCTGCCCTATAGGTGAAGAAGACAAACCATTGAGGGTTATTTCAGTACCTAATGAGGGTGAAACCATGTTTTCATTTGTTGTTCGTGTTAATATTTATCGGTAGGATTTAAGTTCTCAAAAACTTGGAAAGGTAAGGAAGTAGCTTGTTTTTTTGTTTTTTTTTGTGGGTTATCGATGAATTAAGGTTTTTTAATTTTCTATGTAAAATGGTATTGCGAGTAGGTCTAGCTCGACACATCGCCTGTGTAAACGCGCGCAGGGGCGCTCATGTGTAAGGAAACTTAATGTAAGAAAGGGCTCAAAGAAATACAACTTTGCTAAGCTCGACTAGGTTGAGTAAGTTGTTTTATTCCCGGGAGCATCCCCCGCTCCCCATTAAGTTCTTCGGTGGGAGGTGTGTAGAAGAATGGTCACCCCCCCCCCCCCCCCGCTCACTCGTGAGGCAGTCCCAAGGCAGTTACCGCAAGGACATCCGCCCCAGGCATCGGCCAGTCAAAAGCGTAACCACAACGTGGCACAACTTGGTGCCATGAAAGACCCTAAAGGTCAAAAAGGTAAGATCTCCCCCAGGAGAGTGAGATCCAGTTTCACGTTGAACAAGAAATTGGAGACGGGTTTCTCCCAATCTCGATGGCTAACGAGGAGCCGATGTTTGACTTCGTGGGAAAGACCGTTTGGAAAAAGAACTCTTCTGGGGCCGTCTTCAAGCCCCTCTCTCCCTTACCACTCCCCCAGTGGGGGTGCGAGGTATAAATGAGGAAATCTGAGGAAAATCGAGGTAGTATACGTCAGTCTCTAGGTGACGAAGTCCTCGGATCCACAACCGAGCTACCGAGACTGGAGAGGTAGTGTACTTGGCTCGCCAGACCAAGAAGTACCCTGCATAAGAGGCAGGGCTACCTACCTTAAGGGGCTAAGAAGAAGCTCATCCTCGAGCTAAGTCCCTGGTTATCAAACCAAACGATAAGTTGACTTTGGTAAGTTCAACTTACTCTCGCCAGAGAGACTCCTCATATCCTGGTGCACCTTAAACACCAGGGGTATTCCTCGTCCTTGAGGAATTAAGAAGAAGAAGAAAAAGGCTCCCCCTCGAGCCCGTTATTCGGTGGCCACACCGAACTCTTAAGTTAACTTGGTAAGGAACCAAGTTCAAATTATTCTCTTTAGAGAAATCCCCCTTCGTTATCCTCGCCCTTGAAGAAGACCCTCCCCGAGTTCAGTCCTCGTCCATAAGGAAATAAGTAACGAAGGAGAAAAGCTCCTCCTCGAGCTCGTTACTCGGTGATCACACCGCACTCCAAGTTAACTTGATTTAAGAAACAAGTTCGACTCACTCTCGCTAGAGAGACCACGACTGCCTAGGTGTTGCATAAAGCACCGTCTTGGTTCTCGTCCTTAAAGAACCCTTCCCCCCCGGAAGAACGTGTGGACCCCCCAGCTGCTACCCTCGCCAAAACGACCGTGGAATTTCTCTAATCTACAACTGGACACACGGCACGCGTCGTGAGTCAATAACATTTCTGAGGCCCTTTAAACTCCACATGAGTCCGTAAGCCTAATTCTTATATTATTGTTTTGTGTAGAGAAAACGTTAACCAAATTTTGGAGGGTAAACTAATTTAATTAATTCTTGTTTATAATAATATTCAGAGTATTGCTGTAGTTAATGTATAAAGGTTGTGTATTCAATGGTTAAAGATAAAATATAAGTTTATTTTGGGATTAATGTTCGTTTCTCTTATATATATCCTTACGTGTTGCAGAACGGCTCTGTTCTGTAAGATATTCTTATAATATCAATATATTAGACACTCTTAGCACTCTTAGAATAGAACAAAAAAAAAAGGGGGGGCATTCTACGACACTAAATAAAAGTGGTGTCAGGTAAGTAGGGTTTTTATCAGAAAGAATTCTACGACACACATATTGGTTCTCGAAAAGTAAAAATAAGAAAGTGTAATGCTTTTATAACTCAGGACCGGTCGTTAATTGAATGTGAGCTGTTGATAATTATATGTGATATCAATGGACGAATAATTCTCGCTTTAATTACAGGATAAGAGAATGAAATTAGTAATTTTGTTTGTTTTTGTGCTGAAAGAATCTTATGTTTAGCTAACAAATTCTTTCAACAATAAGAGGTTGATAAATACGCGGCTTGGGCAAAATTCAAGGGGGTGACTTAAGAGCATAATATATACTCAGTAAAAAAATATTGTTAGAGATGTAGAAATAAGAAATATCCAACTTTCTAATAAAAATTTTCTGCTCTGAAAATCAAATTCGTTAGTGCATGAAAGATAAGAATGGAAGAGTGTGGAAAGCAGAGAGATTTAGAAATCAGAGGCTAGTTGGATCATTGAAAATTGAAGAGTATTTGCGAAAGCTTGAGAGAGGAAGAGATGAAAAGGGGAAGCATTGAGATAGAGAAAACTTAGAACAACTTAAAGGAATTGGTAGTAGATATGTAATATTATGAAAGGATGAGTGAGGTCCAAACAGGAAAGATTAAGGAAACTCCATTATGTTGGATTGGCGATGTGAAGTCAGCTGTAAAAAATATCACAAGTAAAACTCGCAAATTCTTAATAGTGTTGATGAGAATTTTAGGGAGATATTATTGAATAAATCCGATGCGATGAAATAAAAATGTTGCAAGGTGATTAAACGTAGTAAGAAAAAGTGTTTGAACACATGAGTAATCGTTATTTAGATTGGAATATTAATATGTTTGATAGGAAGTGCGAATCATGAGAAACCAAGATAAAAGCAGCCACATTAACAACGACAACATAGCATGCTCCTTGTGACCAATGATGCCGACAAAATTAGATGGGAAAATAATTTGATGAATTGTATAATGTGGGATAGAAAATTCTAAAAATGTATATATGAATCGCTTTATTTGTGCTGTGAGATATTTGAAACTTACAACAAAGCTGGAGTCGATGATGTAGTCTCTATGATGAAAGGAATCGATACTGATTTTGGTTGCTGGTCATAAAGCATTTGATAGTGAAATAGTATCTGTCTCACACTAAAGCCGCAGTAATAGTGCTGTTGTGAGAAAGGTTTATGAAAGAAATGAAAACAGCTTTCTTTTGAGTGTTGTATTAAAGTGTATAGATAGATTCTATTCAAAGTAGAGGAAGGATGACTGATGAATTGATATGTTTAAAAGTTGGAATTATTAAAGGGGGTATGCAGTATGGGGTTCTAACAGTTTCCCCGAAAAAGCCAGATGAAAGAAATTGATTCACAAAGACTTCGAATCCTTGAGCCATTATATTTTCAACACGACTCAATTGCAAAAAATATCATAGTATTTGTTGAGAAGCTTTGTTTGGATACTAATTTAAGGAGAGCATCGAATCTCATTCTCAGCAATAGTTATGGTAAATTATTTTGATGCAAAGAGTAAAAATATATAAAAATGTTCAAGGGTTATGTTTTTGTCAGTTATTGTATAAACATGATATATTCTATTTAAAAGTTATAGAAAGAGTAATATAATAGTAATACAGTAGTAATAGAACAAGAACAAATTGAAAGGGTGGAAGTGAGAGGTAAAAGAACAAGGCAAAGTGAGAAAGGTTAAAAGAATGGTAAATCTTCAATGGTTCAAAGAGCGAAAAAATTGTACACAATAAAAATGGTCTAAATATATCTTGAAGGAAATTATTTAAATATTTTTTTTCGAACTGGACAGCAATGCCAGTTCTCTTGCATTTCATATAGACACAGCATTAATTTAGTGAAGAATAGACTGTAGAGCCTTCAAGAACTTTGGAGAATTTTTTATATGTTTAAAGAATTTCTAGAACATTCTGGCAACTTAGATGACTGTATAAATACAAAGAATGTCTAGTCAACTTTAGCCCTCACAGTGCAGACATCGTCACTCGTCATTAATAGAAGCATTCGTCTCACATGACATCAAGAGGTTGTAAGCATCCTACAGGCGCATTTGCTATGTCTGGGGTGAATTTTTTAAGACAATAGCGAAAAAGTACTCTGTAGAGAGATTCGCTAAAATGTGTGAGGCCTATAAGGCTTATTTCGGCATGCCAGTCGGAGATCATGCCAAACCTTGGGCACCTCATTCCACCTGCTAGCTCTGCAAAAGAACTTTGAAAGGTCATATATATATATAAATATAAGCAGACAATGGCTTCACCACTCCACCCTATCGGAAGAACTTGTGCTTCACTACTGAGATTAAAATTTAAAATCTAAAAAAAAAAGCAGCCATGGTAAAATATTTATAAATTTTCTGAACAACGCCAATTATAATAATTTGGAAAGGAACTCTAAATTAAATTTCCCCCATTTCAAAATATCACGTTGCTTAAATAGAGTTATAGAAGATATATAAAAATAAAATTTCTGAACTTCACCATTTGTAATTCTTTCGGTTTTAAAATATTCACAGAATTTCGATGCTTATATTTATTTCTGAACTTCAACATTTAGGTTTTTGATATTATAAAAGAATTATTAGAAATAACTTTGATAAAAAACATAAGTCATAACCAAACTAAGATGAAATTATTATTCAAATACTCAAAAAAATCCTCTTCTTAAAGTATAGTGTTAGTGATGATGATGATGATGATGTGTTTTATTAATTTGGATACTGGATTTTTATTTTTTAACATTTCTAATGACAGTATAAGGAAAGAATTTGTCTATTTATACTTGTGTTTTCATTTTGGTCTTTAGAGAATGGTACAGAGAAGAAGAGACAGCTAAAAGTTTTTCAATCGCACGAATTTTGAGGGAACCCACTCACCAATCAAGCAGTTATTTATCTTCCATGGTGAACCCTTCCTAACCTCGACTAGGCAAAAATGTGACTATTATCATGTATCCAGGCTTTTTGCATCTCTTGCCCCCTACCCCCTCCTTCAAAAAGAGAGCATTAGTTTTTGCAAAGAAAAGCAGTTCAGAAGAGATTGAAGGCATTGATCCAGATTACAGAGGTTCAACTAATGAAAGAAACCCATACTACCGCAACCAAAAGATCCTAAAGACCTTGTCACATATCTTAGTCCCGTAAATTCCAATGCCGATTTATGGTCACAATGAAACCGATCCGTTTGAGGCAATCAGAATCGCCTCTTACTCCAATGAGTGGTGCCTCTTCAAGAACAGCTCGTCCAGGAGCCCCAATGCCGTGCTGCTTCATAACAGGAACATGTACGCTTCTCTTTCCTTTGGTCACTTGGTCCAGCTCAAAGAGGAATACAGCAGTGTCAAGATCTGACTAGATGCATTGATATATGAAGAGTACCATTAGGAGGTTAACGGAGACTTCAAAATGGTGGCCTTGTTGATTGTTCTCTTTGTTATCTTTGCCTTTAGAACAGCAGAGACACAGTGTCACACTACCGTAGGCGGGATTTCTGACAACCAACCAAACCGAGTTTGTAGAGAAACAACGTCAAATGGGAGCCTTTGTTGGATCCACGAAGAGTACTACTTCCTCCTCTGTACGTACTTAAAATATGGCCTTATGAAACAATTCATCAGAGCTCTAGATACCGAGTCTGCAGCTTTCAAATATCCCCAAGATTTCTTTTTTAAGCTATCTGCGACAATGTTTGAAGCCGGAGTCTTCGTTGGTTCACACGTAAAAAAATCATGGAGTGCAATGAATTTCCCGAGAAGCTCATTAGGATCGAAAAAGCAGCGTGTTCCTAAAAGCCAAACCCTATGTAGAGCTTGTTGAGAACTTGGTGAGAAACTATGGCAAGAAGAGTTGCAGGATGTTCCTAAAAGTTAATATTTTTGACGCTCATCTCGATAAATTTAAGGAGAACTTGGAATAGAACTCTGAGGAGTATGGCGAGTGCTTTCGCTAGGATTTACGGAACTTTTAACGCTGCTATCAAGGATTGTATAAGGAAAATCTGATGGGAGACGATATTTTGAGGCTGATTCGTAAAAATAATTTACAGTATAAGCGCAAATCATGGAAAACTACTCATTTCTAATATTTTAATTGCCTCACTTATGTTATTTTAGAATAAATAAATGTTATATTTGTATCATGTCGTTTTGTTTCTACTCATGCAAGTGAAAGTTCAAATTCGCCACTTCATTCCAGGGGAAATAGGTAAATTTCATATAAATATCATTATTCTGGACACAAAAGCAAATAAATAACGTATTCTACACATGAGCAAATAAAAAATAAGCGTTGCTACCCAGAGACAAAAATCCTGATACCATTAAATCTTTCGGGATCTCACCAAGCGATCTCAAAATGTGATCGAATGGGAAATGAAGAAAAGTGGAGTGAGACTGACAAGGAATAATGAGAAGGGATTTACTCTATGATGGTATATGCGGATGAAATCGCATTGATGGATGAGAATAAGAGGAATTTCTATACTTTTATGGAAGTTGTTACATAGTATGTGAGAGGAGGGGGATGAAACTAAATGCAGAAAAGAGTAAGATTATATTATTTGAAGGTTTGATTAGGATACTGTCAGATTTTTTAAGTATATACATAAGATAATAGTTAATTTTAATGTTAGAAATGACGAATATTGTAAACGAGAGGTTTGAAATTGTAAAAAATCTTTGTTCTAATTAAACAATTAGTGTATGGTAAGTTTTCATAAGAGAAATGTACTATTTTTATGCAAAAGTCGGTGCATGAGTGTCAACCTATGGGATAGAGGGAGGAAAGTAGGAAAGTTCTCGAATGAAGGCAATGCAAATTTATAGTTTGAAAGGAGGTTTTGTGATCAAAAAGTGGATTAAGCGAGGTAGGGGTGAGGAGATTTAGTTGCATTGAATCACACCGCCCCTAATTTTTTGGAAAGTAGTAGATGTTGAATTCGAAGTTGAAATTATATCGAACATTAATAAATTTTGTGAAGAAATTAATCATATCTGCAGGAGGATAAGGAGATCGTGAAGGGATGTAGGTTTAAAAGATGGGCGATGAGGGGGATGGATAGGTTATTGGATTACTTAAACTCTCCAAGGCCAATGACGTCTTTGTTTCATCCAGGAGATAAAGGAGGACTTTTAAAAATTCCTTAAAATGTAACTAACCTGAAAACTAAGCATGAAATCTCAATGTTATTTTTATAAAGAAAAGGTAATTTCAAGAATCAACATCGAGGAAACTACCGTTTAAAGGAGCAGCCATGGTGAGCATCATGAATTCTAGTAAATGGGAATAAAAACAGGCATAAAATTATTAGTGCAGTTGTAGGGGAAGATGGGTGAAATAAATGTTGATATATTAGTCTCAATAAACATTTCAATATTGAGTATTATTACTGAAGATATTTTTAATTAGCTTAATTTATTCAAATTAGGCTAATAATAACAATCTTTGTCTATTTTTAATGGAAATATGCACATGTGACATTTTTGTTTCAAATGTTTTAATAAAAGGATGAACTTTATCCCATTAGAATCCTTTGCCCTATATCAAGGGTGAGGAACCTTTGGCAAGGCGTGCCAAACGTGGCACGCCAACGACTTCTACCGACACGCGAAGCTAAATGCTTAACCTAAGATAACTAAATAAATTTATCTCCAATTTATTTTATATAGCAACCGCATTGTGTACAACCTGTTATAAATTATGTTATCAGTGAGGCAGCAGCAGAAGTCACATTGATGGTAAATAAATGAAAAGGTTTAGAATTGTTGTTTTCTTCTTGAAATGACAAAGATTCAATTATGTTTAATATAATATGATAATATGTATATTTTCAGGTAAAATGACTATCTTTTCCTTGCAATTTTTATGCATCATAAAGGATTGAGAATGAATAAAAAGAACATCTTTAATTTTATATCCTTTCATTGTGTTTTAGTCAAGTATTGGCACGTGAGAAATTTTTGTAGCAAAGATTTGGCCAATTTTGTCACACCCACTTAAAAAGTTGCCCACCCCTACTCTATATGATTAGCAGGATCATAAGGAAAAAGATCTACTCCTAGCTAAACTTTGCTGGCAATTGACGAGGAAAATATTTTTAAAAAAAATGTGTTTATTGTTAATCAATTTTCTTTTACAATTGGGAAAAATCAAATAATTAATTTAAAAAAAATTCCTTTCACATTAAGAATAAATCAAATAAATCTATAATGAATTTTACCTTACAGTATCTCGATAAAGCTAATTACATAAATATTTTCGTTCACAATTTTAATAAATCAAAGAAATAACATGATTTGTGGATTGTAAAACAAGCTTAGAGGCATTGCAACATTGAAAATCCCATAATAAATTTTTTTTTTCTCTTTATTTTAAGCGGCACTTCTCAAAGAACGGCTTCTGACCCTCTTTTGCGAAATATAGAAAATAATGAGTAGTGGGTCGGAGAGAGAGAAAGATAAGAAAGAAGCGAATAAACTAAAATATAATGAGCGAGAGGAGAGCTATTATGGCTAGTGCTAGGTAGAGAGAGAAATGAGTGAGAATGAGAGAGAGAAATGAGAGAGAATGAGAGAGAAAAGAGCAAGTAGAGGAATAGAGAGAAAGAGGGAGAGACAAAATAAGAGAGAACGAGAGACAGAGATAAACAGAGAATGACGAACATAAATTCTGAAGTAAATAAGAAACTATTAAAATCATCTTTGATCTATTAGTGAAGCCTTTAACAACTAACGCCTATTTTTCTCATTCCTACTCCCTTTTCCAAGCTTTAAGGATCAATTTTTACGTTTTATACTCAGGTTTATATTTAAGTTTGGCGTTCACTATGTTAAACTCTCCAAGCAATCTTGTATTTGCCAGTCAAAATACAATACTCATTAAAACAAAGAAAAAGAAAAAAACATTAATTTCAAATGTGCAAAATGTTGCCTAAAAATAGGGTTTTTAATCTTAGAAATAATGTGGGGAAAGAGGAAGAGGGTGCAAGAAAAAAAGATACTGTTAAAATATATGTTAAAAGCACTAATGCTGGTGCACGTAGTCAATTATACTAAAGAAAACATATAATTAATTCGGTAAATAAATATAAACAAGAATACAGCCTGGAATGGATAGCGTGTAACAAAAGCCATCTTGATAAACCAAGTGGGACGTTTTGTTAAAATTTATGAATATTAGCGATCATCTAAAGTAACCTAGACACATAGAAATATGTATATTCATTCTGTCCGTCAGTTATCTTCTAATATTATGATTGGATAGCCATTCGTAAGACAGTAATTGATAAAAGATTGTTCATATCAGGAGCCAAGATGTCAGTGAAATATCTCGTTTGGCCTTTTGGCTAAAGTGTTCTCTCTCTGTTAATTATATTATTGCGGTGTTACTTTGCTTGGACTTTTTTATTGCTTGGCCCTCCATAGATCCTTAGGGCTCGACACCAAATTTCCCTTAATAGTACTTACTTTGTAATGGATTAGCTCTTTTCATTCTGTTTGGAGTTATTTGAAATAGTTTCTAGTGATTTGTGTCTCTTGTTGACTATACTTCCCATGTTTGGGGATGTTTTCTTATCAAGCAATCTGGTGTCAAGTTTAACATGGATAACCATAATGTAATTATGATCTGTGAGATAAAGTGCAATGCGGACTCCAAAGACCAAATGTGGATGCGTGGCTATATATCATCCACACATTTTCACTTTCTTTATTTTTACTACTTTACCTTACAACTCTTTTATTAATGGTTTCTAGAGAGATCTCTTTGGTTTTCTCTCTTTAATTTTAAGGAAACAACAAAAATATTAATTATTTCTGATTTCTAAATTATCGGTTCAGCTCTTCGTGATTCGATAACGGACATATCCTTACATTCCATTTCTACTCACAAACGTTATTTCCTGCAAACGCAAGGGTTAACAAATCAAGCTCTGTACTTACAGATAAGAAACTTTATTGGATAAGGAGAACAGCCTGATTTCCATCACTTGGCAGGAATTCATTAAAATCATATTAAAGGGGGTTTATCGAAGCAGTTAGTTATGAATAATAATCCTATAGAAATAATTTAACATCTAAAATTACAGACCTTATCTCTTGACATCTAGACCCGGAGTGGTGTCGAAAAACCAAAAACCTGGAGTTTTTGCTTTATTGTACAAAGCAATCCTGTCAAAATGTTTAACTGTTATAAATTACACATCTATTTGTATGTGAGATTTTGCACTAAATATGGAGAATTTAAAAAATATCAAATAACAAAAATATGTTAATGTGATTGTAGCTGTTTGTGCTGGGAATTTGTAAAGCAAGTTCTGGCACAATTTCTGGGCACTACTTTCACAACTTTCTCTGAGCCTCCAAAAGTTGATATTCAACTATGGATGAGGAAACTAGAGGAACTTTTATGCATTATTAAATTAAAGATGAAATAATACGAAATAATCATTAGTGTTACACAGAAGTGAGTTATTAATTTTTATTTAGGATAATGAATGGGGAAAATTAATTGAACATCTAAATTTCCCTAGCGACAAACTATAAGGGAAATTACTGACTTTAATAAGAAATTTATTTTACTGGTGAGGATAATATTACGTTGGTAGGAATATTATTGATATTTAATATGAGTTTACTGCCCAAAATATAAACTAATTTGAGCTAAATATCTATTTTAAACACTGCACAAGGGCTTTGACTGATTTGAACGAAAAGCGCTTTGCGTGTACTTGAGATCCCAATAAAGGAAAAGGTCGAGCGTAGTTGCCTTGTTAAGGAAAAAACATAAGAGCTCACAAAGTTTTCCTGCTGGGAAATAATGAGAGATTATTTGATATGACGGGGAAGAGGAAGAGAATGAATAAGGGGTAAGACGAGTTCTCAGGGGAAAAGTTATAGGTGGATTATAGCATTCCGAGGGGAATATTCTGAAACACGCTAGTAAGAGGTAACAATCCATTATTCTGCCTAGTAGATGGACTACTTTTTATGTTGAGAAAATTTGTAGGCCCAGTATTTTTCATTCCAAGTTGGGTTGTTTGAAGCTTTTGGCTGATGGAGAGATATTAATGGGAAAATCCAAACTTCGGGCTGAATCAAATAAAAGAAAGATTTTTTGCCTTTAGACTTCACCGTCAGCATGCACCTCCTGAAGAAAGGTGATAAGCTGTCTCTGTCTCCCGGCTAGCTAAAGGTATGTTGCTCAAACACTATTCGGGCTGGGAAAAGAACTAATTTTCTGCGTATCTTTATTACCACAGTGGTAATGCTTATATGGTTGTTTGTTAGGTGTAATGCGGGGTTATTTGCACATTGTAAACATGCTTCATATGATTAAAATTTTTAAAGCCTCTACATAAGGGTTCAATTTGTCTCCTTAACGAACAATAGGTCTTATAAAATCTAAATTTATCGTGTTAATATCAAACCTAACCTAACCAGGCGCCAAGAGAAAAATTCTTGCTTCATGAAAATCTTGAGAGCAAAGTTTTTTTCAAGGGCCACACTTGTCACTGGGTCTTCATAAAAGTTTATGAAATCCAAGAAAATTTACCGAAATGGCCAAAAATTATTTATGTTAACAAGATGTCAGTTTGAAAGAAGCGATGTGATCTTGGCCTAACATCTTCATATATGGATCGCAGCTTTACCATATATATGAATATGTAAAAATATTTATCTCTAAAATTTGCCTTGACTGTTTATTACTTTTTCGTTTTGTCCTGTAATCCTGTCCGTTAATTCTCATATTTTTAATCAATACTTAAAGGTTTTTATATAAACGGTATTCAAAAGGGAGCTTAGTATGAAATAAAAAAAAGGGAAAAATATAGCGTCGCCTATGGATAATTCGTGTTTATTTTCTTTGATGGGGGAGGTCCAATTCTTTATTATTTCATTCTTCTATTTGCTTTTCTTTGTCTTTTTTTTATTATTTCTTCTCAATCTTCACTGTTGCCAATTCAAAAACATTTGTAAGCAAAATGGACGAAGGTAAGGTAATCAATGATAGCTTGTTCCTTGATTAAATGGGGAATGCACTGTGGGTGTCACAACGGCTAAATATAAAGCTTCATTTTCCCTAAATAGTAAGAGAAGGAGGATTCATATGAAGCTTAAAAATAATTTCATTCAAGAAACGCACAAATAAAATATTAGCGAAGCGACGACAAGATTATACCCGCTGATGTCTACATACTGAGTTATTAGCAAGTTCTCTCCACAATTCCTTCAGCAAATATCTACCCTCGATCTCTACACTACAGTAAAAAATCAATTCAACAAAGACTACTCTGAAGAAACGGTTGTAATAAAAGTAATGTGCGAATTATTACTGTAATAAAATATTTTATATAAAATTTTATGCAGTGATGAGAGCTTTATGAAGACCATAACTATAAAGATGACTATAAAATAAGACTGACCCATTCATCCAAAACCTTCATCTCACCTGTCATTAAACGAATCATAAAAATTATGACCGTCAGAATGGCCGAATTAGAGATTATTAACGACTTTAGAAAATTCAAAAGTTCCCAAAGACTCCAGAAGAAATTTTATCGGATGATTCTTTACTTGAAAGTAGGAAATTATGTCTAACCTATGATAACCTATTTGAAGAAATGTGGCAAGATATTAAAGAGTGTTTATTAGGCTTCAAACCCAAATGCCTCTTTCCATGTGCATCCAGTAGGTTAAATTTCTTATTTTTTATTTCCATGTTCCAATTTAAAAATTATTTACCAATAGGACGCCTTTATATTGTACATATTATGAACTAGCTGTGTTTTTATTTACTTTTTCTAAATGACATATAAGTTTACTACCACAAAATATTCACAAGCGCATATGTATTTACAAATTAATTGACTACTGTTTGTTTAACATCAGAAAAAATTAATCGTGACTTCTAAAGACTGATTTGTCAAGATTTCATGTATTAATAGTTATGCGAAATAATTATAGCTGGCGTAATAAAGGTAAAATACAAATGGAATTCTAAAATCATTGGCGAATTCCCAACATAAATAGTCAATGATTGGGGCACTAAATTTTAGCTACCATTGCCAAAACTTTATGCTACTTGAACTTATTTTCTTGCAGTTATTAGCCTCTGGCTTAGAGTAAATTTTTGCGCATGTTTAATATATATTCTGAAAGGTTGCATGGAAAAAGATTCAATTTTATGATGGTGCTGACACCAACTGATGCGAGGGTATAGTAATACATAAAATATGGATTATGCACTTCTTTGAAATTGAAAATGAGGACGAAAGGGCGCTTAATTTACTGAATTTATTGGCTTCAATTTAATAAATGTGATCATATGGGAATTGATAATTACGCATTATATTCTATATTAAAGTTCGTAAATGCACGAAATGAATTATATTATATTTAATTTCAGTGAAAGTAAGCTAAGGGAAAGTCTTCATAGTCTATTGGGATATTGGCATTGAAGTAATGAGCATTTCGTGAATATAGCAGTTAGCAGCGGGCCGTTCCGTTACTAAGGTTATCCCTCAAGTTGGTAGAATGCGTAGTAGTTAAGGTAGGAGTTTTTTCTTCTGAAATTATCTCACTAAATGAATCTCTTTCTCGAAAATTTAGTTTTATTTCTCTTACATTTTCTTTATTTAGAGAGAAGTTTCATTCGGAATCAATTATACTTAAGGCGAAATGGTTTCGGTCTCTCGCCTTCTTCAGGGGAAGACGAAATATGTGCCATAAACCTTTTGTGTTGCAGAGAAAGAACCATTTACGTTTGGTTAAAGTTGTGTTGGAGAGCCGATTGTGTGGCATAACCCATAATTACATATATAAATATAATATTCCTTAAAACAACATTAATATGGTTGGTGCTGCTATCATTGTTGGTAGTTTTATTAAATTGAGGTTGGTCTAAATTAATGCTTTACAGATTAACCCTGTGTATAAAATTCCTTTAAATTACATTTTTGTCAAAATAATTTGGGATTCTCAAATACTATTTTTATAAAATTTGAATATAAGAGCTAATTAATTATACTTGGAGTGAGAAAATTGCATTTATTTTTTTATTTTATCTCTATCGTTTATCTTGAATTCGTATTACCGTGACTGACACAAAAATAAAATTATCGATTTAATGTTGTTAAACGGCTGTTGGATTCTACAGGAAAAAATCATAAAATTGCTACACCTATAAAAAACCAGAATAACTAGTTCTGCCTTCTCTTTCAAATCTTGGCAAAAATAAACTTACTGATATTTTCTAGTTTAACATGCTGTGTTACTTTTTTCTCCTGGACCTGTCAGTTTCGAAGCTGAAGACCAATTTTACCTATATGGTGACATGATTGCAATTTCCTATTATTTTCACATTGTGTTTCTAAAGTTTACCCTTCCAAAATGAATATGTAATAATGCCAAATTTTGTAAGTTACTTTTTGTAAGAAGCTAACTTTGAAAAATGGTTTATAAGGCCCACATTAACGAGTTGAGCTTCATTTTTATCATGAAAACGCGTTATGATCATTTGATGCAAAATTTGTTTAGTTATTTACTTTTATCCAGTGAAGGAAAATTAATAGAAATCATCTTTCAAAATGAGGAAGAGTTTAAGGGCTAAAAAAAATATCTATTACCGATGCAGCCACAATGTATTAATCAATTTTGAGTATATTCATCGTTATGAGAATATGTATGTTACGACTAGTATGGAAGGTTACTCCAGTTAACGGCTGGTAACGTCGTCTGTTACGATTGGAAGTGGCACGATGCTCGGACGTCATCTGATACGACTGGTGAGAAAGATAACGCTAGTTTGAGGCTGGTAACATCGTCATAACGACGAGAGGAGGCACAAGGCTCGAAACGTCGTCTGATAAGACTGTAGAGGCACTATGCTCGACGGAGGAGGAGGCTCGAAGATATAAATCGGTTATGTCGAATTACAGGGGACAAAGGGACGTAATGAGACAACTACAAGAAGTTTTATCATTATTTTTCAGGCTCATTTCAGTGGGTATGGTTACATAAAATATTAAAAATAGTAGGAGGGGTTTTATAATTATGGTCTGGTTATATTTGATTTAGTTACTAATTTTTAGATTTTTACCATTGAGCCAATGGTTATACAATATGAATATAGGGGATATTCCTATATAATTCAAGGTGATTAGAGGTGGAGCCTGACAGGGTTTACCTAATAATGTCTTTTGAAAAACAAACAGTGAAACCACAGGAAAGTAGCTGGCGGTATCAAATAATTCTGATACTTAAGAGAAAATATTGATGTTGTTACCATAGAAGTTAGCTGAAGCATGGAGGTTGGGTCAGCAATAAAGGGGTTTGGAAAATAGAATGCCTGCGTCATATACTGCACTTTTAGCTTAGGAAGTTAATGTACATTTGTGTGAATTTCTAAGCTCTTATTTCATGTCTATCTGATAATCTTTTAATTAATATTATTACTTACATTACTATTATTATTACCATTACCATTATTATTTTCATTAACATTATTATTAATATCATTAAAATTATCATCCTTATCATTACTGTTATTTTTACCATTATTATTATTATCATTATTATTTTTATTATTATCATTATTATTATTATAGTTATTCTTATTATCATTATCATTACTATTATTAGTATACCAATGCAGTTAGAGTTTTATGATATGTAAGGATGTAATCTCAACATGTATGTCTAAAATGTTAAAAGCGAGCCTAATCAAAAGACACAACCCGTGGATGTTTCCAGTGATAAAATGTGCATTATATTAAGAATAGTAGTCTAGTGTAAAGCGAATTAAGTCAATTAAATTCTACACCGGGTAGTTGTATAGTGATTCTAAAAGTGTCGCGAAAATTCTAAACAAAATATTTTCTGCGTTGTACCCGCTGACCATCAAAACGAGTATTCTCCAGCCGCTGATGAAATACACCGAAGGTAAAAAGGAATTGAAGGCAAAAATTGCTCGTCAAATTTCAGTTATTTTAAACAAATCCATCCATCAAGGTGTTGTTTCAAAAGAATTTAAACTTGCAATTGTCCTAACTATATTTAAAATTTGAGATAAAACAGACTCCACCAACTATATAACTATTATTTTAAGAAGGGTCATTGATAAACACTTAGAGTAAATCATAACGGCGAAATTAGTGGAGCACTTATAAAATCATTGCTTACTAAACCAGAAACAGGACGTTTTTAGAAAGCGTCGTTCTCGTTTAACGATTCAGCTGAGATTCTTTTAAGTGGTGACCACTACTCAAGATAATTTTATCGATCTGGACGTAATTTACCTGGACTTTAAAATCTTTTGACTTGCTCCTACAATTATGACTTTGAGAAAACCTTAAACTGCTCAAATTAGAGGCAAAGATTTCGAATGGAATTAAAATCGTATACAAAAGGTTGTTTTGGTGGAGAATCGTCCGAGTGGGTAACTCTGACTGCAGGTGTTACATAGGGTTCAGTGATGGGCCCGGTACTGTTGAAAATGCTCAAAAACGATATGGAGAATTAATTTGTCAAACAAAGTAGCCATTTTTTGTGGACGATGCACAGATGGAGAAGATAAAAACTCAACCATAGAGTTCCTATAAATCAGTAGCTAAAACAATGTAGGAGTGGTCAAAATATTAAACAGAAGTTTAAATTTTTAATGGTAAAATTCCTCTGTAGTTTAGTTGGATCATTAAACAACAAATACTATGTAGAAATGTTCATATTAGCGTTGTCATGAATGGAGTCGCATTAAAATTTATCAGGAGTCATAGTTTGATTCTTACTTACATAGGTTCAACCATATTTATCTGCAATGAATTCAGAATGTGGCAATGTAGTTAATAATATAAAAGTGAGATGGCTCTTTTAAAGAAATATTTCTCACATGTTTTGTTTGCTATGTCATGAGATTGAAATAGATCTCAAACGGATTTTAAGATCATGTCTGCTAATTTTGCTTAAATTTCTTGTTTGATATAATAAGTTCACTTAATTCAATAAGCAATAGTTGCATGACAAAGGAAATACACTGAGTTTTATGATACAATTCCCTAAAGAATATTTTATTAATTACAAGGTATTTGAGAGAACAGTTTACATAAGGTTCATCTATCTAATTGCACGGGGTGAATTGGAAAATTAATATTATTCGTCTTCAGTATATTAATTGATTTTAAGAGATCAAAGCTATCGCCTTAATAACGGAATGTTTAGATCTCAGTAATTAGTTGTGTAAAGCTATTTTCTCTTATATCCATTGGTCGATCCTCCATTATTTTAAGTTGTATCCTAGTCTTCTCATTCAATTTCCATAAAGCATTACTCATCATCTATAAACGCACTCAATGTAGCTAAAGGAGAAGTGCAGACAGAAACCCAGCCTAAACCTCATTACTGTCTTTTCAAGAACATGCACTAGAATCCTGAGTGATGAATTTACTAGGAAAGTAAATAAAAAAATGAGCAAGAGATAGAATTCACAGTACACAAAACTTTCTACAAGTCAGTGGAATTAAAATATAATTTTTCTATATGAACACAATTCTCGAGGCATGGAGTAGCAGATGTTCTGTCTTTTGAGCACGATCATTTATTATTATTATTATCATCAAGCTACCAAAGTCATTCCCCAGGGTGTAGATACAACAGAATTGAATTCGCACAAAATTCCAGGGGTACTGGAGAAAGGCAGAGGCAACACAAAGAAACAGGCCCCTAGAGAGCCTAGATAGTGAATGAGGAGTTACTGTAATAAATAAACATTTAATCGAGGCTTAAATGAAGAAAAATTAGGAGGAGACAATATCATTTGGTAATTCATTCCAAATTTTGACCAATGAAGGAGCAAAACACCGAGAAAATTGCACAGTGCAAGGATTCATAGTATTCATAGCAAAATCTTTACGACTAAGAGTATACCTTGTCCCACGGATAGGATTGAAAGGTCCAGGCAAGACACTATGTAACGGAGGCCGATTGTTATTAAAAACTTTAAATAAAATACAAAGTGCAATAAATTGCCGCCGATAGTACAAATCAAGGGAAAGCTCAAGATAGATGAACTTCATGGAATTCAAAGCTCGATCCATAAAGGATTTTATTACATTTTAGTCACGACTAATAGTTTTAAAGCATTTTCGAACTAAGCCCGTCTTCTGCACAATTGAAGAGGATAAGAAACTGATGTGCTTCTCAAAAGTAAGCTTATAGTAAAGAATTACCTCCAACAAACCCAAACTAGAAATTTCGTCAACTTGTTCACCAGAAATTTTCAAACAGGGATGAGGTGGATCCAATAAATGGGATCTGCTGATATTAATATAATATCCTTTGCTATCATTAAGTTTTATGCCCCAAAGTTTACACCAATAAATGATCCTAGCCAAATCTCAGTTCAAAGACGCAGTAACTTTATCTGTTACTAGGAGAGTTAGCAAAGAAGTAAAGTGTAGTATCATCGGCATAAGATATAAGATTATTTTAAAGATGAGAGCCCAAATCAGAAGTAAAAGTAATAAAAAAAAGGACCAAGGACACTACCCTGAGGAACACCAGAAACAACAGGCACTGAAGCAGAAGAGTTTCCATCAACAAATACACACTGAATATTTTAAGAAGATTTTCACCAATACTAAGAAGTTTTTAACTTATCGTTTAGAGGCTTAAGGTTTTCCACGTCAAAAGCAGAACTCAGATCAATAGTAACCGCTTGAGATTCAAAACAACGGTCCATAAAAGACTGAAGATCATGAGACAGAGTCAACAGTGCGTCACAAGTTTCTAAACACTTACGGAAAACAAATTGAGAATAAGGTAATAAATTAAAATATTCACAGAATATGGATATCCGCTTAGCTAAAACTTGCTCTAAGATCTTGGATATAATAGGTGTAATAGATATGGGGCAGTACTACGAAGGAGAATGTGAAGCTGAAGCTCCCTTAGGAATCGAAATGATATTGGCCTTACGCCAACAAGATGGAAAACTATCAGACTTGAGGAGCAATCTATGTAAATATTAAGGCCAATTTAAGTGCTATAACTGTGACACACTTCATAAAAAATAGAGGGAAGAACATGTGGGTCTGTACCACCATATTTAAATTCTATAGTTCAATTCTTCTGTATCTCTACCTTACTCATTTTATTCTTCTGTTAGCAAATCTTTGCTGTATGCTATCCCTTGAGGTTTCTTCGAAAAAGATTTAACCCCTTTTATATTAAACGTTATTTACAACTTCTTCCTAACGTTCAAATAGGTCTTCGATGCCTCTGCAATAAAAATATCTGGATTTTGACTCGAAGAATTCATCTAACCAGGTTCTTAATTCTATATCAGTAATAAACGAAACGCCGCGCAAATTATTGGAGAGCGATCGGAACAAATGGAAATCTGATAGGGCCAAATCTGGCGAATATAAAGGATACCGCAGGATTTCCCAATTAAGCGTTTAGAAGGCGTCTTTTGTCATATTAGCAATGTGAGGACGAGCATTGTTGTGTTACAGAAAGACTCCATAACGTCAATGAGGTCGCTTTTCACGAATAGCTTCGTCGAGTTGATACATTCGTTAAACGTAGAGTTCTGAATTGAAAATCTCTTTGTTCGCAAGGAGCTCATAAATAATGATGCCTTCACAATCCCACCACACACACAGTATCGTCTTTCATGGATGAAGTCCGTGCTTTATTCGCGGAAGTGGTTTTTTAATTGGGGCTAAGCCATTGTTTAGGATGGTTCATGTTGACATAAACACACTAATTTTCCTCGCCAGTGATGATGCGGTGAAGAAATCTGTCCTTATATCCACGAGTAGCCTTGTGACGAGCAAGCAAATCTGCGGAAATCGTAGAGCGTTAAGTTTGTTGCTTTCGCTCAAAGCGTGCGGAACCCATGCACCGAGTTTTTTTAACTTTCCCTATAGAATGAAGGTGATTCACTACAGTTTTATGATCACACTATAATTGGAGAGCCAATTCTCTAGTCGATTGACGAGGATTTTCATAAAGTTCGTTCTATCGATCTTCATCAAACTTAATAGGGTGACCAGAACGTTCTTCGTCATTAAGATTAAAATGACTGTTTTTGAAACGTAAAAACCACCATTGAGCTGTCCTTTCTGATAAAGCATTTTCTCCGTACCCCTCACAAAATATCGCGATGAGCTTTGGCTGCGTTTGCATTGTTCCCGTCTCGATTAAAAATGAATAACAAGTGTCGGAAATGCGCCTTTCTTTCAACTTGACATTCCATTTTGAGGGTATAAAACAAAAATTAAATTAACACAACTTTTAAATAAACCACAATGACTTATTACTCAACTTCAAGATGCAGCCGAAGCAAAAGCCTAATAGTCTACGCTGTTAAGAGACGTAGCCTAACCTTTGCAGATTTTGCTCTCATTATTTATTATTGTTTCTTAATAGTAAGTTTTACATAGCTCTTTATGGAGTTAAAGTAAGGCTACTACCCTTCATTGTGTCAGGCGAGCGTCGTATAAGGGGGATAAATTGAGCACTAGTTGTCCATATTATCGGCCAAGACACCAACGGAGAGTCTCAGGGTGCATCATTGTCATATGGACGATATCAGGCACTTTCTTACTCTTGACCGCAGAAAATGAGATATCATGGGTAAGCCCCATTTTACACTTAACAATACCGAAATATATTAAAGCCTACTAACTCATAAGTTTTAAGAATAAAAGCTAAAAAGCGAAAAGAACATCGAGGGCATCACTGTACGAAAGATTCGAAGACCGAGAAATTGAAATGTGGGGTAGATTCGGAGTTAGAAAAAATCTTTTTCAAATTCTAGGAAGAAGAGGAAGGGGTCAAAAATCTCTTCTTTTCACCTTCTGTTGCTCAAAATTTATCGCTAAAGAGAGGAATATGGTTAATACTTGCCGAAGTCCATTATAACTGAGAGTGAAAGAAATTCGGTGGTTAAAGAAAAGTCATTGTCAATGGTAGCAAACAGCCAGCAGGAGACTATGGGTTAATTTAGGAGAGATACGTACTCTCATAGCTCTTGGAGCAATAGTAGGCTCCTCTTTCATCTCTTCAGGCTATGTAACTACCAGACATTTTTTCCCGCCAAAGCTGCACTATTTTAATAAATTATTTTATTTTACATTTTGAAAGAGAGCCCTCGTTGGTTAACCGCTGTTGAAATAATAAATAAGTGACTTCCTAAGTCTTTCTCTTTATCTCTGGGCCTGAAACCTCTACTTTTTATTATCATATAAAGAAAACCATTTATTATTATTTTTTCTTGGTTTTGCATTAGTAATTAAGGTTTTGCTCTTTCATTCTTCTTTTTCATTTATACATACTCGTATATTCATAATTTCAGCAGAATCCCATGAATTTAGCTATTTAAGCAGTTTAAGAAACATTTTGTCTGTTTTGTACCAACCTTCCATTCACCATTCACCTAAATGCTCTTAATTATATTTAATCAAATTCCTTGCATAATTCATTTTACTTTTAATTATCTTCTTTCCACTCCACATCACGCTTTCATACAATTTTTGCCCAGAATTTGAACGGAATTGACTTGGAGCCATTTCATGATCCAACTAATCTTCATTTTACAGCCGTGAAAGCTGAATAAGATCGCGATTCTGATTAAATTCTCACCATTTATCGCGACTTAGTAAAATTCATCCAGAACTTCCATACCACTAAAGTATTTGCAGGATAAAACATTTGAACGCTCAATATTGCATTTTCACCGCCTCTTAATACAAATCTATAGGTCTTGGTACCTTTTGGTTTGCTTTTATACACCACTCACCTAAGTGATGACTAGCAATTACCTAACCATTAATTATATTGGGTCTGAGCTGAGATCTCCTGGACGCAAAACAGCGAATGCTTCTTTGCATATTATGATCTATTTGAAAAATGATTCGCATAATTAAAGAAGATGGTTATAATCGATCCACTAATTGCCTCCAAATAAATCAAAGGAATATTTTAAATTAAAAATGAAAACGGATATGGAGTTAAATAAAAGCGATATATGAATATGTAAATACACTATCGAAATTCATTTGAAATGAAAGGATCTAAACTATTTAAATAAATATTAGTTCTTTTAATTATCAAGTTTGTTTAGCTTAGAATAAATAGAATAAGTATGTGAAAGGAATTATTAAAACTAACTTACAAGATCAAAAGCTTGTTAAATCGTCTTTGAACTTTAAAATAAAATATTGAAGCACATAAATACAAAAATCACTAATATCCTTATGGATAAAATGGGATATAGGTCTGTTTATTTTTGGTATAAACTTAAAAAAATGTCTAAGTTCATAGAGGGTCACTGTTAATTTAATGATAAATGATAACTTCTGATGTAGAGCTTGAATGTACGGAATATAACAGGGTGTATTTATTTTTCACGAGGCAAGTATTGATATAATAGGTGTTTATTATAAAATTGCTTTCTCTCCGCCAATGACATCAGCTTTTAAATCAATATTATAAATTGTTCTTTTATTGTGAGTAAAAACTTTCGACAATTTGGAGAAGGTAATTATTTTGCTTTAGGTTAATGGTTAAATAAGGAATTCTGCACTATTGCAACAAAATTGATCGTGGGGTTCAGTTTAATGGTTTGAGTTAGCTAGAGTTATTTCAGAATATTCTCTTCATCAAATTATTCCTTAAAATTAAATAAAGATCCCCCAATCGCTAGAAAAAAAATAAAGTTTTCCCTCAGATCAACTATTTGTTGCTAATCATAGGTTACTTTTTTCTTTCAGCTTCTCTGCATTTAAAAAAGAGATTCTATCTTCATTTTAATTATAACACACCCAAATTAAATTCGGAAAAGCCAGATGACGAGAAGGGATTTCATTTGAAATATTCGCCTTTTTTACTTGGATCAGAATTGAATTATCAATAAAAAGGTGTATTACTTAGCCACCTTATCTCACTACAAGTTCTTATAAGTTCTTGTCTCTGAAGCTCTTTCTCTCGATTGCTCTTATCTACGTGTCTTCATTCTTTTAACACCTCTCACATATTCTTCAAAAGCTCAGGCGTAATTCTGACCTTTTCTAACCCTTTTTTAAACATATTTATACCTAGTAATTTTAACAATCCACGCCATTTTTCTTCTTGTTTTTAATTTCTCTGTAATTTTTAACTTTATTCCTACTCTTAATTTATCCATTACCCTCTTGTACATATTGATATATACTTAATATTGCCCTTACTTCTTCACAAATAAGAAACTCTCCATAAATAAACGACAATTTCAGTCACATTCATTTGCTAGGCATCTTTATCTCTTTCCAGTTAAATAAGCTACGTGTACCCATGCTACAAATTATCACCATCGTTTGTATTCCTCATATGGCAAGGAATCAATTTCGATGACTCTTCCTTATCTTCTTCTATCGATTGACTTTATTTATAGGACTCTCTTGATTGATTTCTTTCTTTACCTCTTTTGTCCCGATCCTATGGCCATTCACCCTACCTCATCTCGTCGATACCATTCTACAAGCGAGCATCAGAGAGTCTTAGTACCTTATATAAAATTACACTTAGATGACAAAGTATAAAATGGAGTAATATAAATATAATAATGCAAAGTTTAATAAAAATAATAGCCAAGTTAGTATTAAAAAAAATAATATAGATATGATATTTAGAAATAATATTTAGGTCATTATATATAACACTACCAAATAATTACTAACAACAGGATAATGCAATTTAACAAAAGATTGAAAATATAATTTGATTTATTGTTGCTTTAAGGAAAGTTTCTACCACTCAGAAGTGCAAAAAGATCCCCGTTCTGAGTAACCTGACTTTTGGTTTAATAGAAGCAGAAACAACTTCGTATTTTTGGTGAAGTTGTTTGGAAGCGTAGTGGAATAATTGTTGCTCTAAGAAATGTTTATGGGAACACTGACCAAAATCATCGTTATTACCACTTCTTTACTACGCCAGAAATCCGATGTTAAGTAATTGCCTCCATTTTAAACGTCAGGTTGTTAAGATAAAGAAATTTAATTGCATGTAGCTTCAAAACAAATCCATAAATTATTATTTTTTTAATGAAATAAAAACTTAACATCTTAAGTGTTGAGATAATGTTCTTTATATCTGAACCTAATTAGAGGCGAATCTTTTGCTACAGGACATCAAACACCCACTGAGACGTGAAGTTACGTTATCAATTGGAAGAAAGGGCTGCAACGATTAGTCCCATCTATTCTTATCAATTCCCTCTTCCTTTACCTCCTTTTATTATTTGTTCACTCCTTTCATATCCTCTTTTCTTTGTAAGTCTTATCCCATCTTATTACCTTAGAAATTCCTTGGCCAAATTGTATTTTCGAGATTATTTTGATACAACTCTTTCTACACCGCATAAATATTACATCTGCCTGATATCATTCCCCTAGCAAGCTTCAATTTTACTCTCCTCTGCCCGGTCCGTCACGTACATCGGTACAAATCCTTTTACACGCTCGCGTAATTCCATCTTTCTTGGCATTCTTTAAACGAAACTTGCATCGACTGTTAATTTTGTTGCCTTTTCTGGAAGAAATCCTTATTTTTTATGATATCACTCTTTGCCTGGCTCGCCCAAACATAAAAGAGAGAAATAAAGTCTGAGGAAGAGCTAACTAGAGGAGAAATACAACTTATTTTAATAACGAGTAGGAAAAATGGAATTACGCGTAAGAAATGAATTTAGACTGTTTTTTATACTCTTTTTCAACCTACTGGATAATTTTAAACTTTTACAACCGTGCGTCTTAATAATGTCTTTGCCATTTTACACGTTAACGGTCCTTTTGCTTATAGACTTTTAAATTTCCATTTTTCCATCTAGGTTTCAATGGGCGACCTCCTTGCCTTTTCAGTGGATGTAATGGCCGTTTTTTCTATTTTCTGATTTTGTACACTTCTGGAAGAGGGCTTAAGTGACATGCTCATCTTGTTAGCTATAAAGGAGTGCACTAGGATATTACCTCGATCGATTACCTCATTGTGGATAATACCAGCCTTGTTTCGCTAATTCTGCAATTTTGTGCAGAAAAGAAAATCATATTTTTTATCTATTTAACTGTTATAGAAGGACAAAATTCCGCTTTCAAACTCGGAAATAGACGTTCCAGTGATGACGTTATTCTTAGCAAAAAATCTATCCTTTATTAAATAATGGAGTTAGTTTAATTCCTTTACTGTCTGTTCACTACCCCTTCATGTTTGTAGATATATAATAAGAGTTTAGTATATATATATCGAGTCTAAGGAAATAATAACTAAAGACATCTAAGTTTAGCATGCCCCAGCGATGTTCTCAGGTAACATAGGAGAACGGGCAAAAGGGTAAATGATACGAGACTGATTCTTGACCTTAGCTCAAAAGGCAGGCCCTTCGAGGGTGCACTTATATACAACCCATTTAAAAGTGCAAACTGCCGATCTCGTATTATGCTCCCTCCGAGTCCCCCTCCCCATCCACCTCCCTACCCACCTTTGCGGGAGTAATTTGTGTATATAACAGGTTGACCCGAGTAAACCAGGCTTTTTGTTCGTTCTAACGGAAGAGACAAGTAAGTCACCGGTTGAGAGATTTTTCGAGTTCGAGAAAGAAACAGAAAAATCATCGGTAGAAAGATTTCTGCAAGTTAAGGAGAACTTTGCAGTCCTTGTACGAAACTAGATCGTACCAAGGAAGCTCATCGCCGCTCGAGCCCCAAGAGATTGAGTATCAAGCTAGCCAGTTTGAGGCCTCTAAATCTTACTCTATCTGAGTTGGACAAACCCCAACTAGATAGAAAAAATAAAAAGAAGAAAACGATTTCATCTCGTCTGGAAGCAAAGTCGCCTCTACCCAAGATCCCTCGTGACGTCACCCGTCAACTCGCAAGGCAAGTCGTCGAGCGCCATCTAGCGAACAAACAACCAACTCCGATCAAAAATCTCCGAGCATAGTCTAACTGGGCGCCAGTATTTAATTTCCATTACCTTATGTGAGTAAAGATTAATCTTGTTGTTTATGTCCCCGTGCATAATAATTAGTTTATTTGATGTCTGGCCAAGGACAACGATATTAATTTAAAATTGTTCCCCCTCGCCATAAAATTATATCTCGAATCGAGCTGTGAGAGCTCACCCAGTAAGCCCATTTTCTCTTTGTTTAAGTGTATTAGATTAGTAATTGTTTTATGTTATTAAGTGAGATGGTTCATGTTCATTAAAGTTTATTTTTTCAGGGAAAAGTACCGTTTTAACTATTCTCGAACGAGTTAAAGTGGCAATAATTGATAAAGTCAATAAAGAAACCCCTTTTATGTATTCACCTAGAATTAAAATAAAGATTAGCATTCTTAGAGCCCGATCCTCAAGCGATCACCGAGGCACGAACCTACGCCTCAATTTAAAGTCATTTGGTTTATTAAAAATTAATAAAACAAATAAATATATATAAATAAATATATATATATATATATTAGCTCGGCTAAAATACGACAATGTTAGAGGTTTTTCTAATTTTATATTCGGCAAATAGTGAAGAAATTGCAAGTCGTGTGTACATGCCTTATGATATAAATTACCCTATATTTGCTAAGGTTGGATGCTCACTGACTTGCCAATGTTTCAGAATTTTCCATTTTTAACCCAATAAGTATACTATCCAAACATCTTCATTCGCAAATCAGAACCACTTTATCAACGATCTACTATAAATAATCTTGATCGTAGAGATTCTTCTGTTTTATGCATTTTGATATTCTGATTTAAATCACTGAGGGCTTGATCAGGAATGTATTACGCAATTATAATCTGTTTAGGGATCTGCAATATTGCTTTAGATAACCTGATTTTAACAGACACTTGGGAATTGACTAATTTTATTTTGTAAATACTAATTAAAATAAATAGTGCTTATTTATTGAGTACAATGCAATAATGATAACGAGTGTTGTCACATCTGCTTTGGAATTCACGAAATGTGTATGCAGTTATTGCCACATCGTGTATACTAATTAAAATATTATTAGAACACATTTTTACCAATTATTTTTCTAAAAGATCCAAGTTAATCTTTAAAGAAACAAAAAATAAGCATTAAATATTTTTTGGTGCTAATTATCAGACTACTTTACTTTTCAAATCCATTTGTACTTAGATCATATTTAAGCAATTTGAAGGTTTACATTTTTTCAAATTTATCATTATAATGAGGATTGCTTCTAGAAAGACTAAATTTAATGTTAAGCAGAAATACCAATCCGAGGAAAATAGGTGGTGTCATCCTTAGTCCTACAATAAAAATAAACGAATAAAATATTTTGTAATGTTGAGAAAACACAATTGTAAAAATATAACTAGAACAGTTTTAAATAAATTATTTAGAAAGAGCCAATAAATTTACATTAAAAACACTAGGAAGATTTTAAAATATTTAAATTGTTACCTTGTGTATAATTACTATAATGTGATAAGTTAGGAGTGCTTTGATTTATGAATCTAATGTTTACATATATAGAATGGTTTTAAAATGAAATATAATAGAAGAATCAAAGCACAGTTTTCCCAAGCTCACTGTTGAATATCACTGACATAGCCAACAAACGGCTTATACGATGCCGAGGTTGACTCAACCGACTGTAGCGGGAAATACACATCCAAAATAATTTATTTAAATAGGATGCGAACCAATGACAAATCACTATTAACTTTTTGGGAGAGCTGTTTTATGTAGAGTATTTTTAAGATAAGAAGGATAATGTGGAATTTATACTAATAAAATCTTTACATTGCTTTTACATTTTGGGAACATGAGCTCTTATTGCGGAATTTTCTTTGTTTGCAAGTATCTGCCCTTCTCTATAACTTATGCCCATATGGGAAGAGAATTTTGCCTTCAGATTTCTCAAGGAGCTTCCATGGTATTTGCCTGGAAACTCCCATGAGATTTAAGTAAAAATATAAACAAACTCCTATGGCTTTTTGGAACCATATCCTTTACATTTATTTTTATTTTAGATTTAGATTTTATATTGATTTTTTATGAAAGGCAATTTGAAATTTTATTTAACAAAAGTATTTCTTTAACGTTTTGTAATTTTCACCTGAGAACTTTATTGTAAATACCCAGCTGTCTTTTGCCACCTTTATCTCAGGATTGCCTGGTTGATACACTCACCTCAAAAATGTACTCATTGTCTTTTCAACAATATTTGATGTAAAACAAAGGATTTTACTAAGTTAAATTCTGTCTATTAGATTGCAATATGAAAAACATTGTATACGCTGTGAAGAAAGATCTTATTGAATGATATTTTGGTTGTCATATCGAAACAACTAAAACGGTTTAATCTGAACCTCAAACTAGTGGGCTTTCTGTATACTGATGTTTTAAGACTATTTATATTTTTCTAATTAAAATATCTAAAAATTGAAAGGTATTATCAATTTCAGTTTCCATTGAATTTCTAATATCAGGATGGATAGTGATTAAAAGTTTAAGAAATCCTTAAGCTTGAAAACGTTTTTTTTAATTTCCCGATGAGTTATCTACGAAAAGTCTATAAAATCTTACCTTTACATGAAATTGGAATTTTAGAAAAGTCCTCGCCCCTAAATGCGCTATAAGATAATCTGCTGCCAAAGAGCTATTTTTTACTACATACTATCTCTATCGATTTTCTTGTAAGTATTGACAGAAAAAGTAAACCCCGACCGACTAAAAACAAGATTCAACAAGGGACTAAATTGTTATTTAATGAACCTATGGAAATTTGGGGAATCCTTAAAACTTCTGTCTAAAATACTGGTCTTTGTTTCATTAACTGGTATGTTTCGAAGCAGTGACTGAATATTGTAGCTTATTTAAAACTATTAGAATTTGTTTTCTCTGCAAACTATTCCGCTTCAAAATTTTGCGAATTGGTGATTGTGTATTCATTCTTATCTAATGGCAATAATAAGACCACAACGTATTTTCCGGGATTTTATTCTAGTAAACTTTAAGTGAACAAAATGTGCGTAATGGAATTCTAGATTTGTGTAGTTTGGTAAAAAATAAAGTTTTGCTAACCTAGAACATGTGGCACAGGTGTTAAAAAATCGATTTTCTTTTCCCTTTTAATTAAGATAAAATTTGTTTTTCTGGTTTTTGTCTCCTTTAGGATTTAGAGGAGTCTGCCAATAAAATTTGTTTTTTGGTTATGTAAACCGATGATTTACTTTTTATAATCCGTTTCCTTTGTCTGATTTGCAATTATAAGTTACTAAGAATTTTACGTCAAATTTCCGAAAAATAATTGAAGTAGATTAATATAACCTGAATTTTTGGTATGTCTAGAAGAAAATATTGGAAAGTTCAGTTAGAAGTGTCATACCAAGGCGACAATTTTTAGGTCTCTGGTCAGCTTCTCTAAGAACACCATAAAAGACTCTGTCGACTTTCTATCAAAGTATATGCCTACTTTCAATCAATGATGAATACCATATCATTTATAGACGGTCTACTTATCAAAACTAGTAGTCGGCAAAGTCAAACTATGTTTAAAAATGATAACATTCAAACACATAAGTGCAAGGTAAAATCACTTGGTATAAGTTCTTCAAAATCTTGAACGCTAACAGCTTATCATCTCTCCGATCGAAACAGATAATTTCAATCACTAAGTTTGGAATTTAATCGCATAAAACTAAATTACACGTGGTTACTAGTTTGTTCGTACTGCTGTAATGAAGCTTTCAGATTACAACGGGTATAATGTACTAAGTTAGAGATGAGCAATTTGTAAGAGATTGGTTTTTCGTTTTTAAAATAGATCCTGATATAACCAGCAAGATTCGGCAACCCCATGATAGTGACAAATGACTAACTTACGTCGTTTGAGGCTTACATAGATGGCTGGCATCAGAAAGGCAGAATCAATTTTCAATTGCCATAAAAACAACGCCATCTCTGCCACTCTAAATCCCGCCAAGTGACACTGTCGAGGAATAGGCCGAGAGGTGGTTGGAGTTTTCTCCGACTCTTATATATATATATATATATATATATATATATATATATATATACTCTATTATCCCGAATGCGTAGGAGTCGTCGTACTCCTCCTTATACTTCGGTTGGCCCGTGTCCTGAATGGGTTTATTGACTCGGAGGGATTGAAATGAACTTTGACAACAAGCGACCCAAAGGAAGTTAGATATACAACAATATCAAAATAAAGTTTTAATGAACACTAAAAAATAAAACATATATATATATATATATTTATATATATATACAAATAATGTGCTTTGAGAGATAAATTAATAAGGAAATCTCGGATATCTCACTTGGCTTGAAAATTACTATTCACCATACAAATCCGTATACACTAGTAATACTGGTAAGCTTCGCGGTGAAGTCAGGGAATGTGAAAGAGAAGGGTTACCTTGGAACTTGATGTTCGGGTGGTGCTGGTGAGTAAAGGTGATAAGATAAGGGGTGGAGACGATGAGGTAGGTTCTCCAGGGACCAATCTGATCCCACAGTTCCGTTACGATTCTTACTGGAAGAAGGCGGTGACGGGAGCTTCTTTTTACAGAGGGCCCCACGCTCGTGAACTCCGCGGAATCTTAGGTTGGGGGGAAGGGGGGGGGGGCGAAGTGAACTATCGACGCGTAGGGTCACGGAGAAAAGCCGAGATGTAATTTTCTCGCTTAGGGAACCAGAGTGAGACTGTTTATAGCTTCTGCTCCGACATGTGAGTAGGAGCTTGGGTCCGCATTGAACTGCAGACCAACAGGGTAAGGAGCCTCCCTGACTAGGACCAATTTTCTCTCCGAAGACTTGATGCTTCGAGGAATTACCACTACACCGATAGATGGCAATTTCTGACCCACCAGACTCTGTGCAAGCTCTACTACTCCGGGTTAAAAGAATTCGTCTTTTATACTCGAAGCTCGGGAGAGGTTCTTAGGGTACCGGAAGTAGATTAGATGTCAAGCCACTCCATTTTATCCTTTATAAACTTCTGGCAAACTATCGGAAGTGAATATTGGCTCCCATTTATCGATAAACAGTCCGGGAAGGAACTCGCTGGTTAGCTTAAATGGCCGGTGGTTTCTTCCGGCTGATGACTACCAGATATTGGGCCGGAAGCGGAAGGGTTGATAAGCGGCCGGCCCTGAAGGGGTGGGCAAAACTTGGGAGCTTATGCTATTCTCCTACAGACAGCTTTCACTTAACCTTCAAGAATCTCTCCATTAACCCGAGGCTCATAACCGACAGCTCATTCGCTATACGTTGGTCCCTTTTGAATTTGGGAAGGAAAAAAAAATCCTAAACTAAAAAGAGACTCATTATTAGGATTTAAACTAATGAAGAGGTCACAAATTGTTGATAAATAAGAAATAACAATGAGGCAATTTTAATTGTTTCTTGCAAACTAACGAGGGCATCTAACCAAGAAATTTTAAAGAATTCTGCAAATAATGTGATGCAGATAAAGAAGATGAAACTGTGTGCAAGATATATAGATGCAGTTCTTACTGCGTCTATTGAGGCCAAGAGGGCACGCGATACACAAATATTAGTTTTCGCATGATTGCCTGTGGTACATCGACCATCTCCTTGCTGGTGGGTAAAATGAGATGAGAAAAGCAAAGAGATTGGTTTGGATATTGAAGTAGAAAAGGGGGGTTAGAAAGCAAACATGGTAAAACCCACCAGCCCAGCCCACGACAAAGGGCTGAACCACTGTTCCGAACCCCGAATAAGGATAAACATACGAAAGGTGGTGGACGACTAGCCAGCAAAATTAGCTAGCCTCTCAAGAAAATATTTGAGAAAGAGGATGTAAATAAAAAGGCATAATTGGATATATTTCATCATAAAATAATGTATAAAGTTACATTAGATTATAATTGAAATGGATTGTAGGCATAAAATAACACTTTGTTATCGAACTTGGTAAGTATTTCTTGCTTGTCTTGTAATTATCAGTAACGAAGACGCGAAGAGTAGAATTATCAGACATAAGCATGGCCCTGTGATAGTGAATGACCTCGGCAGCCAGAGGATAACGAGTATACTGTAGCTAAACGGTTCCCTGGATTTATTTGGCAGCCAAATGAATAACAAATCGCACCTGGAAATACTTGATTGGATCAAAGTATTTTCAGAGGACAACCTCAGTAGCCAGAGGATAATGATTATACTGTAGCTACAGGATTCCCTGGATTTATTTAGCAGCCAAATTAATAACAAATCACACCTGGAAAATATTTGATTGGATTGAAGTATTTTCAGAGGATATCGATTATACTGTAGCTACAGGGTTCCCTGGATTAATTTGATAGCCAAATAAATAAAAAAATCGCACCTGGAAATACTTGATTGGAGCAAAGTATTCATTTCCTGTAGAAGATTTTATTTCAGCTCAGTTATTATAGATAAGCCCCAGAGAGGGATGTCAAATTGTAATATATGGGTATATTCAGTGATTTCCACCCTCCTTATCCAGAGTGCCCCAAATATTCAACCTGTTATACGCTCCTAGGCTTGGTTTTACTTTTTCAAACGTCACCGTTATCTACACGGAACTCTTAAACTGTTGCCACCCTGTAGAGAAAGGGAAAATGTGTGGAGTAATTCCCAAATGGATATGGCACGACCACCCCAACTGGATGCAATTCTGTAGTGGGAACATCCACCCAACTTGGATGTATCCCACGTGTCATTGAACGTCAACCTTCTAGCTGTTGCATAGACCGCTAGCACAGGGTGGTGTTATATAATTCCCATAGCCACCAACAAGCTGTAGGATCATGGCTTTCTCCATTAATCTCCCCCAAGCGGTAGTAGGGGGCAGAGGTCTTCTGCCGCCTAGAACTTTAGGGAAACCTAAAAGCAAACTTTTTCTGTCCTTAAAAAGGCAAGGTATTGATTTTCTTCCCTGCCCGATGTACTACGGGGACCTCTTCTCCATCCGCCTCCTTCCTTTATAAAACGAGCATACTCTATTGATCTCTAATACTCTCAAACACGTCTAGACAACATAAAATGTGTGAAAGATGGCTCTAACCCTCAGAATAACTTAATAATTATATATATATATATATATATATATATATATATATATATATATATATATATATATATATATACCTAAAACTATGAAGCGCTAACGAACGAGAGTACCTTCGAAATTGGTTGGTGATGAAAAAAATCTCAAAGCGGAGAAGTTAGGGAGGCTTAAACGTATAGAAGCAAGTTAGAGTACCTGATTAGTCTAAAGAGGAAACTACTCGCTGCTGGAAACAAGAATGAAGTGCTACTTTTCTAAACTTGCCCAACATGTTCGCAGATATCACTCTTAAGTTTGAGCATGAGGGGGGCAGAAAGACTTCAGATGTTTACTGCAAAAGGGTTGTTGTCCATCCGGTTTCATTCTCAAAGTTTGACCGGTTTGGGATCCGAATGCCGTAAGTAGGATCCCCTCTTGGAGTATCTTACACATATTACACTTCCCATAACTGCGCCACTCATCACACACATACACTCCTCACAAACTCACCTTGATTTTCTCTTCTTAGTTTCGCAAATAATTAAAGTGGAACTTAAGAGAGCGTTATTTTGACTTACTCTACTGCAAACACTTAGCAAACATTAACCCTTCCTCACAAATGCATTCCTTCGTTGGTGTTGCGCCTTAGAAAATAATGAAATTAGGCATCGTAAAATGGCGCAGAAAATCAAGAAAAATATATCCTGACGAAGTCCTCCTAAACATTGTTCGTCAAAATAACTTAAATATAAGAACAATAGCGCTATCTTTTAACATTGCTGCAAGAAAGGCCATGAGATGAACATGTTAGGATAAAGTGTTAATTAAATGAGGGATTACATTAAAGCATTAGTTTTTTCTTATATTTGGATGACATAAAGGCCAAACAGCTGTTTGTTTCCCCCTAAATAGTTGCATTACAATTATCTTATGTGTGGAACTATTTTATTCAGAATCAATATTATTATTATTTCTTCAATATTACTTGCCATTTTTGTTTAATAATTATTTTAACATATTAGTTTATTATCATTTACTATTACTTTATCATCAATCCTAGGTAAAATAAATACGTATTTAAGAGAAAAGCTAGCCCTTCTTTCCCTCTCTAATTCCCCCGCACAAAAATACTCAGCACTTTTTAAATTAAAACCTGAAGTAGTATGTAATAATTGGCTCTAACGAAAAAGTCTAGAGTTCAATTTGAAATTTGAGCAAGTAATAATGCAATGCATACATATTCTAGCACTTCTATTTCTGTAGATCTCAATTGTTTTATATAACACAGGCCTGCATTTGAAAAAAAAATTTCTGTTCCCCAGGATTTTTTGGTGGTTTCTTAATGAATCCAACCTCCTGAGCTCAAAAATGAATGTATATTTGTTCAATCAGGTCAGATTTTCTCAGTAAAGCATACACCATTTTCATTGAGATTTTCTCATTTTTCCTGAATTTTTTTTCAGAAACCTTTCTCTATCTAATATTGCATTATTATTGTTAATCATAGAAAAAGGAATAAACGCATGTAAACTATGATCCTTTTAATAAAACAAAAAATTAAAGAATGCAAAATAATAAAAAAATAATTCTAATTTCAAAGAAAAGACCTTGATGATTTTCTTTTGTCTCTCTCATCACGCTTCAAACACCAAGAGTAGTCAGGAAACAAGTTTACGTCCCATTTACCCTGGTACCTGGATTCCATTGTTTTTATGTCCTGGTGGAATCTTTCCCCCTGTTCTTCACTTTAATCCCCGCAGTTGTCGAGAAAATAATCGAGATGGGACTGTAAAAAGTATATCTTTATAGACATTCGAGCTCCCAAATGTTTGAGACTTATTAGGAGCTGATTGACCAAGGCAACATGTTTTGGGCTTCTTTTATTGCCTAGAAAATTGTTAACTAAAGCTTTGAAAGCTTTCCAGGCATCTTTTTCCAGCTAAATCATTGATGCCTCAAACTGCTGATCTGAGGTGCATCAAAAATTCCCGCATGGAGCTTAGCGTCACTAATTTGTGTAAATTTTTGAAGAAGAAATTTAAAAGCTTGGCCTTCTTTATTAAGGGTTTTCACATAATTTTTCATCGTGCCAAGCTTTAAATGCGGTGGAGGAATCAGTATTTTGTGAGAGGCACTAAAGGTTCAACTATCACATTGTTTGATCCAATTCTAAATGCTTCTCATGGAGAAGCATAGTGCATACTCTCTGCACGACTCCTCCATAAGCATAGGCAACAGGGATGCTTCATTTAGCCTGTTTACATCCTAAGTATAAGAGATACTACCTGAAAAGAAATTTAGCAATGTATGTAAATTCAAATTGTAATATTTATAAAAACAAATTCAAAGTAATATTTCTTTAAACAATAAGAATATAAGTATGCACTGAAAAATCTGTTATGCCGATGCATTAAATCATTGTATTGGAACTAATTAAATACATGTACATCTTATTTTGAGTTTATTGAGTTATGTTGTATACCTTCTCAATTAGGATAAGTTCCCCATTAACCCCAAAAGATGCATTAAGCTATAGGGACCACTTCAACAAAAAGATATAACTAAAAAAAGACTCATGATTTCCAGATTTGCATTCTTGTAAAATGTAATTTGACCAAAAGGTCTGTGTATACAATTATTAACAATTAAAAAGGAAAATGTCAATATCAAAGAGCTTAGAAATGCAAAGTGTAAAATGATCTTACCTTTAAGTCACCACATATCCTCCAATTGTGGGTAGAGTAATTCATTGCATCCACCAATATTTCCATATTTTCATATCTTTCAGTAAGTTGGATTGAATGGCCTATAGGGTTGAAGGGAATTCCAGGGGCATCAACAAGTCCTTTAATATTGGCGCAGTATACTAAAGACCTGGAAGAATGCTGTAAAAAATAACTTCGAAACTCTTGTTCTCGATTTTTGTACCAAAAAATGTTGTTTCTTTAGCGAGAAGATTACTTTTACGAAGACGTGAGCCAAGAAGTTGTGTATTCTCCCTTGAAAGCCCCAGATTCCTGTTCAAGTCGTTTAACTGAACTGGAGTGAATGGTCTTGCGACCATATCATGTGTAGCACCATGATAAGACTCAGATGTTTCATAATCTTGATCAACTTCCATATTAATCTCTTCATGGAACTTTTTTTGTTCAGGGGTAGGAGGTATAGGAATTCCTGGACTATGGGGCAGGGGTTTGATGGCAGAAGGAACATCCGGATATGCCACACTATGTTTATTCTTCTTATTTATATCTGTAGAAAATATAATTGCATATTACATAAAGGAATTGATTTAGAGTTGCAGATAGTACATAAATTTTTAGTAAAAGATATGTTCATGCTAAAGTGAACTATGTTAGTTTTTTAATTTTATGCTAATTCTATGCATAATAATGACATTTCTAGGAGGTAGTATAATACAGAAAGTTTAAATACTTGTTAGAAAGCTCACCTTTAGGATTTTTCATGTAAAAATAGCAGTCTGTAGTGTGGTCGTTTCCCTCTCTCCACACCATGGAAACACGAAAAGAGAGAGACTTCTGTTTGCCCTGACTCCAGCGTCTTAAACTTATGTAGCATCCCTTGCAGCAGATATGTGGTGCAAATCTTTTATCTTAATCTCCTAGCCTTACTCCAAATTATGCTTGATACAAAGATTTAATTACAGGAGATATTGTACATTGCTGCTCTGAAAAAGTCACTTTGCCGCAAACATAGCAAAATCTGTCGGAGCTATTCTTACATTTTCTGTTAGTTTTTAACTCAACCACTATTATTATTATTATTATTCTTATTATTATAATGCTGAGCAATTCGTAACCTACAAATATATAAACTTATTAACATAATTACTTAAAATGTACACATAATTTACTGCGAATACAGTAGTGGAAAAACTATTGAAATTTTCATGTGATATAGGCCATGTATAAACTATAAAATTATTATCACTTCCTGTATCGCAAAAACTAGACCTGATAGAGAAAAACGAATGCCAGATTCGGATTTAGGAGGTCAATTTTATTAAGAAACAATACAGAAAACCTAAGGTACATTTTTGACGCAGACCAGTGTAATTAATGAAATATTTGACCGGATTTCCTTTTCCGTACTTGATCAAAATAACATCCCAAATAATGGAAAAAATAAAGTTTGGTAATAAAATATGTTAAAACTTTTAAATAGAAAATAAAGCGTATATCTTTAAATTTTGGAGATTTAAATAGTTCATTCCATATATCTGAATTTACAATCATATATATTGTGAAAAAGCTCAACCTTAAAATTCTCTTCCCATTTTATACGATTGCTTGTAATATTTTGAAATTTCAAGTATTCTGATGATTCTCTTTTGAAATAAGAATAATGTAAAACTATTAATCTGTATTATCATATAAAATGTCAATTTATATCAACAAGAAGCAAAACTCTAAAAGGAATCATTTACTGATGCAATTGAATTTTTTTCCCTCATAAATGTAAATAGTTTGCAAGAAATAAGAAGTTTATTGAAAAAGGTTACATAACCTTTGACTAGGATTTTGATGATGCTTTTCTTGAAATTATTTACCCAAATATTCTTTCAAGCATTTAGCAGCAAACACTGATGTGGTATACGATGGGTTAAGTATAAATGAACGTAATATTATTCGGGCAATGAAATTTAACAGGGGTAATTTGCAATATTAATCAGTAATAAAAAATACTTCAAAATATCTCCTGATTATGATAATAATGTTAAAAAAGTAATAATAATATTAAAGTAACAGAAATAAATTTGGATAATATAACAGACCACTTATGACACTCTATCTGGCAATCACAGTAATGGATAACAAGTGAGTGTTTTGTAAAATACCAATATCATGTTAGGAAAGAGTTTATTTAAGGAAAGTATAATTTTTTAGAGATGATATGAGACCATACCAAATACGAGCAGACTAATTTATTTTAGATATTCGAGAGGTAGATTTAATAAATTTAGGAATGTTAATATTTCGAGGAGAAGAAAAGCGAGTTAAGCATGATGTTGGTTGCATGGTAAAAACCAAGAGATATCTATGTTTTTTGCAAACGTCATGTAGTTTAGGACAGAGGTGGTGCTACCTGAATCTAAAGGTTTGAAACCATGGTGATTTTAGATATCAAAAGTAAATTATCCAGTGTGATTTTCGTCTTAAAAATTAAAATTTGGGAAATCTCTTTAAGCTGACCAAAGACTGGGATGGACTTTTGAGGAATGGTTCAGAATTTATGTTGAACTTTAGTTTATCATCAAGGTGAACAGCAAAGTTTCAGTATAGTAGGTGTAATAGGTTATTTGTCCAGGATAGTTGACTTATTAAAGGATAATATTACATAGCTGGTTTTACGAATGTGCAAGGATAGTCTCCTTACCCTAAGCCATATAGAATTATTAGATAGCTGCGTTGAGGGGACGAGTTAGTGTATGTAAATTTGATAGATTAGGGACACAAAAGTATCGCTAGAAAATTGTTTGTAATTTATTAAAGCAGAAGAACGAGATATGTCATCAGTGAAATAATAAGAAGAACGATGCCTAGGATAGAGCCATGAGGAAAAAGTATAGACAAGCTGACTGGGGGAAGAAAAACTATATCTACGGCTACTGATTGTTGTCAGGTTGTCGAGGAAGAGAGAAACCAGGGACTATCAATGTCACCGATTCCAATTCGACTTAGACTATTTGGTAGATTATTATGACTTACTCTATGGAACGCGTTATAAAATTAAAGAAACAATAAAATAGTTAAGTCTGTTAATTTAAATTACCGTATGCTTTCATAAGGAAAATTTGAATTGATTAGACGTGCTAACGTTTGGAGTTAATCCATATATATGAGGATATAAGATTTTATTGTCAGAATGAAATCAAAGTGTTGTCGGCGGTAAAAGAAAAATTTTCCTGTTTGAAATCTTCCGAATATATGTACATATATTGGTATATCTGAGTAGATTTTAGGTAATACAAGGAGAGGAATTATGCGATGTAAGGAGAAAGTTGAAATGAATAGATCAGGTTTGCATTGATTATGTTACAGAGAAAAAGATTATACCGCACCTTTTAAGACATTGGATTTATTTAAGAAGTGAGAGATGTAATAGTAGCGAAGGCGTTACGCAGTTTATGAAGGTTTGTGTGTCTACAATCGTAAAATGATATATGGACGAAGAACTTTGTTTTAGTTTGTAAGGAAAAGATGATGAGAATAGATAATTGGTGAAGTATATCAGCAGAATTTATTCTAGAGGTGTTTGAAAGTTGGTTGTAGCAGTATCCTTAATAAAAGTTGAAGAAGAGGAATAAAAATGTGTTGATGTATTATAAATGGAAGGAAAGAAAATATGGGACAAAAATTGATGAATATATTTCAGTATTGGAAAGATTAAAAATGTCTATAGTTGAGTCAGTAAGTATTTTGGAGTGTGAGGATGAAGTTAAAACATATTGTGAAGAGGAGGAATATAATTAAAGCGATGGATAATAGAATCTATAAGGTACGGTTTATGTGTACAATAGTGTGGTTTAAAGAGTTAACAACATTTAGAAAAGTACAGAGATTAATTATATCATTAAATAATGCCCACTCGTCTTTTTAAGAAGCTCTCTACGAACTTAATACTTAGACAGAAGCTCCTCCACCTATGCAGTCTCACAAAATGTGAAATATAGTGAACACATGAATATCGGGAAAATTTTTGGGGGAAACTAAGTCTTAGTGCCAATTATTAATCAGTTTGTATAATTATTTGTCCTCTTATGCAAATAACTTGTTTTTTTGGTTTGCAGAGCTGTCTGTATTTAAGTGAAAAATATATATATTTTTCAGTTTAGTTCGGAAAGGGCACCGTTAAATCATGTGAGGTCATTCAAATTTGTGGAATTTTAATTAGATGCAGTTAGAAATGTAATGGATCTTTGAGTTAAACTTTTTGGCCGAAATCTCGATGACGTCAAATTTAGAAAAAGGATAAAGGGCGTTGTTGTGTTTTATCGGGAATTAATAAACCTCTCTCGTTCGATATAAATGAATTTAGGTTTTCAATGGTCTATTTAGGAAATCTAATATATGAGGGGATACCCTCGTAAGACCACCGTGAAAGGAAGCTCCCTTGGAAATACCCCTCTCGTCCTTCAAGACAACGTTCGCATAACGTGAGAAAGTTCGAGAAAGAATCAGTCCCTCGCTTAATCACCTGTCATAGATTGTTTGCTTTCAGATGCCACCCGTCCTTCCCCTCTCCCTTGCAATAAAACCGTGCGCAGCCTTCCTGTCTCTACCAGATGATTCCGAGGCCGGTCTATTGCCTCGCTAGGGCAGCCACATTAACGATACCATATATCGCTAGGCAGGTTTCATCGTCTGCACCGACTCGTTATCAGGAAGTGTCTTTGCATATAATGGCATCAAGAACCCTCTAGGAAGCACCAGGCCCTGAGGCTATCTATCAGACTAGCCAACCGGCTATTTTAACCTAAGTTGACTATTTCTCGATGAGATTTTAACGACGCCATTCACTCCGTTCAGACTGCCTGTCTGTTTCCCGTGAAGCCCTGTAACCCTTGTTCGAGTTGTCGTCCCTCCTCGAAGATCTCGCCAGCAGATTAACCTTTGTTTAACTTTGGCTTCTGTTCATAGGAAAGCTATCGATCCTCCTTATTCCCGGAGAGTTGTGTGTCCCTCTCATCTTTACTACCACTTTAAGATTCCCGTTCTTTTGAGACTGAGACGCTGTGCCGATCTGCAGAATCGTCTCGTGTTGAGATTACGTCTCTCTGGAGTAGAGAAAATCTCATTATTCATCGCGAAGTAATCAAACCCCATCGAAGTATATTCTTAAAGACCTGCGCCGTTATTCCTCCCCCCTCCTTCCCGTCCAATTCGCCCGCGCTTGAAAATAAAGTGATCTTGTATTGTCATCCCCAGATTACCTCGTTGATCTTCACATAATTAATTTAACCACCTTTATTAAGTATTTTTTTTACTCTTCTTGTATATATATAAATTGCCCCCCTTTTATTATATATATTAAAATTATATTTTCGGGTCTTGTTCTTTATATATCTTTTGAACTGCAACTTTGCAAGCCATTTGTAAAAACCGCAAAATCGCCCCCTCTATTAATCGCCCCAAAACATATCTCAAGCAGCCTTTGGTCAGCTATCTGCCAATTCATGTATACGACTCGGTGCGCCGAGCAAGTCTACACAGGCATACCTCAACATAATCCTTTAATAGATAATTAATAGATAATTATAAAGTAAAATTATACTTTATGATTGGATTGAATTTTATGCGGTTGAATTAACTTTGCACGAGTTAATGAGAATTAGAGTACACATATGATGATTGACAAATATTAATTAGATTATAGTTGAATGTTGAATGAGTAAATATTATAAATGTATGATAAATATTTATATGGATTGATAAATAGATTATATAGTTAAATGGATGGGGTAAGTATTATTCTAGATTGATATGTAGAAATAGATTGTATGGATTAAATTGGATACATAAATAGATTGTAATTTGGATACATAAATGGATTAAATAAATAGATTGAATAAATAGATTATATAAATAGATAATATAAGTAGATTACAACGTAGTTGGGATGGTCTGTAAATGAGAGAAAGAATCACGTATTAAAAACGAGATTCTTTTGGGACATATTTAGCTAAATATTACAATTTCAATATTACAGACCTGATTTCGATGAGTCGAACAAAGTGAATGAATGAGCATGTGATTTTATTTGAAAACGCTCGAGAGATCGGGCGTACCAATCACACGATTTAAGTTATGGATACCAACCCTCGTTGTAATAATATATATATATAAATATATATATATACAGGTATGATTAAATATTTCCACTTGTAGGGGTGTAGACCGCTACAATACTACCCCACCGAAGGGAAAAGCTCGCACAAGGTGTTTACAAAAATCTTAGACTATATAGCGGCGAGGCCTCCTTACAACGTGTCCAGAACGAGTTATAGTGCCCATTAGCTCACTCGGATTGTTAGTCAGGAGGCGATTAGCAGTGCCACCCGATTGAGGCGGGAGATTGTCGTGAGCGAGGACTGGAGCATCGGGTGACGATTGTTCTGGACCTCACGAAAAATCGAGAGTCGGGAGTTGCGGGTTGGTCACTTGATGTTCTCCATCTGCTGTCGAGTGGTCCTGCAACAAAAAATGAGGCCGCAGCAGTTTGAAAGAAGAATTAGGGGGTGTAGAGATGGTTGGCGGAAGGTTTGCGAGTATAAAGGTGGGAGGAAAAGTTGCAATTTGATTTGAAAAAGCCGAAGAAGGATTCAGAAGTGGAATTAGTTGGTTGGGAAGTGTTGAAGGAATAGTTGGCTGCGAAAGATAGGCTGGGATAACCACTGGACCTATATCAGTGGAAGAGAAAGGTAATGACTGTTTCAGGTGAACGGCCTCTATTAAAGCTGGTTTCAGGCGATCAATGGAAACCATATCCTGCTTGGTGCCAAGCTGAAGAACAAAGAATTTCGGCTTCCTGGAGATGACTAGAAAGGGTCTGTCATAGACAGGTCGCAAGGATGTGCGAGTGGAATCGCGACGGACAAACTCATGAGAGCAAGTTGCCATCTCCTTTGGAACCAAAGGTTTCTGATTATCAGGCAATCTTGTGGGGGTTGGCTTTAACTCAGCCATCGCCCGTACTAAATAGTGTACGTATGCAGCAGGAGGTATTTCGAAAGGAAGAGGACAGTCAGCTGAAGAAAATAATTGATCTGGAAGACAAAGTTGCGTACCATAGACGAGTTCCTCCGCCGAGCAATTTAAATCCTCTTTCAAGGAGGCATGAATTCGCAGGAGAATTAAGGGTAGCTTCTCCACGCGAGTGATGTTGGGGTAAGTGGAGCGTAAGCTTAACTTAAGAGTCCTGTGTAAACGTTCCGCCTTAGAGATACTCCGGAGATGGTAGCTAGTGGTACGGAGACGAAAAAAGCCAAGCACTAACATGAGTGCATCCCATTGGTAGGATTCAAACTGGCTACCTCGATCAGTCATGATCGTTGATGGGATACCAAAACGAGCAACCTATGCTGAGATGAAGGCTCGAGTTACAGTGGAAGCTCTGATGTCGGGGATAGGAACTGCCTCTGGCTAAGATCTAAAGCGATCTATCATGATGAGAAGGTAAGTGCGATCACGCGAAAAGGGAAGAGAACCAACCAGATCGATCGAATGGCGTCAAAACGTGCCGATGGAAGTAGAAAAGCAGAAAGAGGGGAATTTGTGTGGCGTTAAACCTTTGCACGTTGACAAGGGAGACATGCGTGGGTCCATTTTGCGACGTCGGTGTTCATACTTGGCCACACATAACGTTGTGCGATGAGTTTTCGAGTTGCTTGAATGCCAGGATGAGAGAGACTGTGAGTCTGGTCAAATACGCGCCGACGGTAAGCGAGAGGAATAAGAGGACGAGGACAGTTAGGAATTGAATAGTAAACCAGGATGCACCTGGAAGGCTTGTGTGGCAAGTCAATCTCGTGAACGACGAGTTGAGAAGAGTAACGCAGTGTTTGCGTGTCTTCATCTTGTTCCTGTGCAGGCGCTATTGTCGCGTGATCGATGGGTAAAATTTGCCGGAGTTGCGTTCCCGAAATCGATGAAATGCGAGAGAGCGCATCTGCTACGACGTTTGAAGAACCAGGAACATAGCAAATATCGTTTGTCATCTGCAGGATGAAGTCAATGTGACGACTATCAACTGAAGATTGCAAAGAGGAGGTACTTCCTAGAGGCTAGTGCACTAATAAATGGTTTGTAGGCGGTAAAGACAGTGAATTCACTCCCTTCCAAGTATTGTTGGAAGTGACGGAGGGTGAGGTATATGCTCATTATTTTGCGAGAAAACGCACTGTACCTCTATTGAAAAGAAAGAAGAGGTTTGGAGAAGAAGGCGAGGGGTTGCCATGAGTCACCAACCTTCTGTTGTAGCTTCGCACTAACATGAGTAACGGACGCGTCCGAAGCTACGCTTATGGGAGCTCCTTTTGGTGCGAGAGAAAGCCTCGTAAGCTTCGGGGGAACAAGAAACAGGAAGGTTTTTCTTTGACCTTGAAAGTAATTTGTAGAGAGGTTGCATAATGTGGGAGATGTTGGAAATGAACCTGTGGTAAAAATTTACCATCCCGGAAAACTAAGAAGCTGCTTTAGCGAAGAAGGTCGCGGAAAAGCGCGGATAACTTCAAATTTGTCCTCGAGAGGACGAATTCCCTCAGGGAAAATTTGGTGTCCCAAAAAGGAGAGCTTTGTGACACCAAAGATACACTTAGAAGTGTTGAGTACGATACCATACTCATCTAAACATGTAAAATTTTGGCGAAGGTGAGAAAAATGCTCCTCTAAATACGAAAATGCTATCAGCAGGTCGTCTATATAACACAAAACGAAGGGAAGACCTCTCAGAACCTGATCTATGAAGCGTTGGAAGGTTTGACCACTGTTACGAAGTCCGTAACGCACTCAGTTCATGACGAAGGAACCGAATGGAGTGGTGATAGCCGTCTTAGGGATATCATCAGGTTCAATCGGGATTTGGTTGAAAGCGCGAACCAAATCGAGCCCAGAAAAAAAATGGAACAACCGAAAAGAGCGGAGTTAAAATCTGATAAGAAAAAAAGAGGATATCTATCCGAAAATGTACAGGCATTGAGTCACCTGTAGTCACCTACAACTCTGAATTTCCCCGGAGTATACTTAGGTAATACATTAAGCGGTGAAGCCGATGGGGAGGTGGATGGGTAAGCGATCCCGGCTTTCATCATGTATTTAAATTCTTGCTTCCTTAGGGCAAATATATCCTGGGCCAGTCAACGGGGGCGTGAAAAAACTGGCCCTCCTCTCGTCTCTATCCTATGCACTACATTGTGCTTGATGGGTCTGTCCTTAGAAGGAGGCAGACTGAGGCTTGGGAACTCCCACAGAAGTTGCTGGAAGCGGGGAGCAGTTTCAGGGAGACGAACAGAGAGGAGAGAGCTGGCGAAAGGAAAGAATACACCATCAACAGTTAGTGTCGTAGTTCTGTCGACGAGCTTGTGGTAACGAGAATCAACCAAGAGGACATGAGCGGAAAGAAAGTCGAGGCCCAAAATTTGCATGTCTACTTCGGCAACGATGAAGGTCAATGGGAAAACACGACGTAAACCGAGAGAGAAATCGAGAATACGCCTCTAATAAGTCCTTATGTCCGATGAATTGGCAGCTTTAAGGACCAGATCAGTATGGGTGCAAGCTTTCTCGACTGAAGTGGCTAGAATGAGATTGCATTGAGTGCCAGTGTCAACTAGGAAGGAGAAACCACAGAGTGGGTTATGAACGCTAAAGGGAGGATCGACGTGATGAAGGGATGAGGTTGCAGAGGTGACAGACCCACGTATATACCACTTGCGAATTCAGTTTAAAGTTTCCTGTGCTGAAGATGAAATTTGTGTATGTGAACCCGTAGAGTTTTGTAGGATTGGAGGTGGTGAACTTAGGGTATGTTGAGATAAGGATTTTGATGTTACGAGCATGGCTTTGAGCATTTTCTTGCTCTTGCACCAAATTTTATTTGGTACCAGCAAAAGCCTGAAAGTTGAAATATAGTAGTGTGAGCAGCACGAATTGATGGATGGTAAAAATTGCAAGGCTGTACACAGCGGACAGCGTTGCTCCCATAATTAGAGTGGTACCAGCAGCTACCCTGAAAGTTGTCAGGATAGAGGAAATTAGACGAAGGTTGAAAATAAACCTGCCTTGCCACACCTCTTGTGCTGGAGTCCTTGTTGGTTTTGCCTTTTTCGAGAGGAGGAACGACGTCTGACTCCTCCGTCCTGCTCACGATGTTGCTCTCGGTGAAGACCCGATCGCAACTTTAGGCCACGAATATCCATTTCAATCAACTCTAGAATGGATAAAAGACCCGAAATCTGGGAGGATTCATCCTGAGGGAGTCCTGGCCGGTTCTAAGGAGGTCCAGCCAGTGACTTAACCTGAGAAATGAATACATGCGAGTGTTTATTTACATCACTAAACAACTGATGGCCTGCATTTCCTCAGTTGATGAAAGGATTATTATACAGGGCGTCAGACGCCTCTGCCATTTTCTCCACGTTCGATGGGGACATTTAAAGAAGGGGCTTAATTTGATCTAGCATTCCACGCAGGAATATCTCAGTTATGAGTGGCTCGAGTTGGTCGAGCTGTGCTCCTCTGACATGTACAAGAGCTTTGAGATGGCTAAAAAATTGCGCGGACGCCTGTCCTCCATTTCATGCGTATGGAGAAGGATCCACAGGTCATCTATTTTTGATCTTCCAAAATGCTCCTTTAACGCCCTCTTGAACGTAACCCAAGAATCAGAAATTACCCTATCCAGCAAAATATTCTTAAAAACGGAAAAGATACTGTGAGGTAATTTCTGGGCTAGGGCGATCGTTCTATGGTCCTCAGGAACTGCCCGGTGTTGAAGAATGAGATCCACCATTTTTCACCAGCCAATGGAATTTTGTGAGTTGAATGGTGGTAGCTGAACCATAGTGGGAGGTGAATACGAGAGAATGCTTGCTTGGGGGTGAAAGTGATCGAATAGGTCATCGTTGTAACTGGGGAAGATGCTTGTGTGTTTGTAATTTTCCCCGATGTTGGGGCGTAGCTTTGGGCTCCGTCGTAATCCATTTATAAAATATTAAAAGTGTTAATGTGTGTGTGTATGTGTGTGTCTGTATGTGTGAGTGTATGTGAACAAATCCAATTCATCCGCTTGAAGGTAAAAAGAATTGAAAAAAAATATCGAATTTTGATCACTCTTTGTCCTTACTACTGTATTGATACTTAATTCTATCAAATTGCTATAGGATAAACTTAAGGATGTTAAGGCAAATTTTGGATTGAGAAACGATCACGTGTCGATAATGAAAGTTCACGCGAGAAAAATCGAACGAGTGAGTTGAGAGGGTCTGTAAATGAGAGAAAGAATCACGTATTAAAAACGAGATTCTTTTGGGACATATTTAACTAAATATTACAATTTCAATATTACAGACCTGATACCGATAGGATAGGATAGATTATACTATGCCAGGCTCCAGAGAACTTGGAAACCTAGGCTATACTAGATACTAGATTAAGGTAAGATAAGCTAGGTTAGCCTAAGTTGATTATACATTTGTAGGCTCTGCTAAGCTAGGCTAGTTTATACTCTGCTAGGCAGCCTAGGCTATACTTTGATAAGCTAGTCCAGGCTAGGATACAATGTGATAGGCTCAGGTATACTATACCAAGCTAGGTTATACTAATATATACTATGCTAAGACTATATATGCAAGTTTATACTTGGGGCTAAGCTAATGTATACTCGGCTACTCTAGGGTATACTATGCTATTCTAGGCCATTCTACGTTATGATATACTAGGCTGGACTATACAAGGGTTTTCACTGCTATGCAAAGCTCTGCTGGACTATACTACGCTAGACTAGGCTAAATTATAGTGTACTATGCTAAGCTAGCATAGGCTAGGGTATGCTAGGCTAGACTATGGTTGGGTGTGCTATGCTAAGATATACCAAGCTAAAATAGGTTAGGAAATACTAGGCTAGCAAGGTTAATATTATGCTAGGATAGGTTATACTATGCTTATACTATACAATGGTATGCTAGATTAGGGTAAGGTAGGCTATGGTAGATAGGCTATAATATGCTAGGCTTTTCAAGGCTAGGTTAGCCTAAGCTATAGGAAGATGGGCTAGGAAATACTATGATATACTATTCTAAACTATATTAGGTTACACTATGCTATACTGTACTATTATTGGCTAAGCTATACCATGATAATCTATAATATGCTATATTATGGTAAGCTTTACTATCCTATATATGTTGGGATATACTAGCCTAGTTTTTGTTAGGCCAGGCTTTCCTATGCTTTCTAGCCTAAGATAGGCCATAATATACATTATCTGCTAGGCTAGGCTATACTATGCTAGCTACGCTAGAGTATTGAATGGTAAGTTCTACTAGTATAGGGAATCATAGGCTAGGCTAGGCTAGAGTAGGAAATCCGATGCTAGGCTACGCTATACTATGGTAGGCTATGCTATGACATAATCTACTCTGTTATGCTATGATATACTATACTATGCTATGATAAACTCTGTTAGGCTACGCTATGCAGGATTTACTATGTTATCCAACCTAGGCTTGTCTATAATATGCTAGATGTGGCTATACTATGGTAGGCTACCCTATGATAGGCTAGGTTTGCCAGGCTATATGAAATGTTAAACTATTTTAAACAATACTAGGCTATACTAGGATATGCTATGCTAGGCTATACTATGCTAGGGATACTAAACTACATATACTATACTATATTAAACTTTACTATACTATCTTTTGGTATGCTATTCTATATTATACTATGTTATGATATAATATACTATGCCATGCTATACTATCCTCTAATATGAGAAGCACCACTATTCAAACATATGCCATGTTATACTATGATGTAATGTGTTATGATATACTATTCTTGATTTTGCAATTAGGCTGTGACCATTTTTTCGCCTTTCCAATTCCATAAATGAGGTGTGACAAAAGGTTAAGGCCCGTTATTTTAATTAAAAAAATATATATATTTTAGTATAATTTAGGTCTGCTTTTTAATAAACTTTTAGAAAGTTGTGACGTTTAGTCACTATGTCGTTCGTTACACATTTTGCTTTTTTTTAACATTGTAAGAATTCAATCAATTCTAACGAAATTTGAAACCATTATGTTGTTTAACATTCTCTTTCGAATGATACAATTGGCAAAGTACTTCCATGTTAGCCCGGGAATTATATTGTTTTGGCAATAATATCATAACTACTTGGCCGATTCTAAGGAAATATGAAACCCTTATGTTGTTTTACATTCTACTTCAATGCTATAATTGGCAAAGGCCTCTCAGGGTTAGCGAGGGAATAATTTTCTTTCGGCAATAACATTAAACTATTTCGACCATTCTAACGAAATTGGAATTCCTTATGTTGTTTTACATTATATTTTGAATAGTATAATTACCAAAGTCCTCCCAAAGTTAGCAAGGGAAGTATTTTATATTCTTTATCGAATGATATAATTGCTAAGTTCCTCCTAAGGTTTCCCAGGTAATTTGTTTTTTGGGACAATAAATCATAAATATTCGGCTGATTCTAACGAAATTTGAAACCCTTATATCGTTTTACATTCTCCTTTCAAATAATATAATTGCCAAAGTCGTCACAAGATTAGCCAGGAAATTCATTTTTGGGGGGCAATAACATCATAACTATTTTGCCAATTCTAACGAAATTTGAAGCCCTTAACCCATTAAAGCCTAGCGTTGCATATATGCAACGTTTTCTTTAATTTTCCAAAATTGAAATAGAACCTAAATTACATTTAAATTGATATGGTTTTTACTCCAAAATGATGAATAAAAGATTGTTAAATAAATTCAGCTATATAAATAAGTTTGAGAAAGCATCTGGCAACTCAGAAACATTCTGAAAACGAAGCAGTATTTGGAATAGCATCATGGCGTCTACCAGCAAGTAAGTACCTATTTTCGAATTGCATTTTTAGTTTGTTATATATTCGATTTTTCACTTATATATCATTTATTGTCTTTGAAAGAGGTTTATTCATATGTATCAATCACTCAAGGTATGATTCTTTTTCCTTTCCTTTATTTTTTCTTGTTCTTTCAAAAATGATATCTCTTGTTACACATATGCAACACCAGGTCATTAGGCTATCAAAAAATGTTATCCTTCAATATTAATTTTCCTTTATTTCTCATTAAATGCATAACTAATATGATATATTTTTATGATTTTTATCATTTAATTTATGATTTAAATATGATTTAATTATATTTACTTTGACATTTCTTGATTTTTATATAATTTTGCAACAATTACTTATATTTTTCTCCCACTACCAGATCAGTCTCTGTGGAAGAAATGTTGAATATTCTTGATAAGGAGATGGCAATGAAGATGATTTGGATCGGATCTACATAGAACCCCCTGAATCAAGAATTGAATCCGATGAAGACTCTGGTGATGAAAATGGTGGTTCAATTGATAATCTCTCTAGCAATCAGCTTCTTTCAGGGATCATAGCTTGTTTCCGCAGGGGCAGGGGTATCGGTGAGGAAGACTTTATTCTAACAGAAACTTAGCCAAAGAAGAAAATATCCTGGGACAATAATGATATCAGAAGTGCAAGTATGATTTTTCCTGCTTAAGATTACTCTAGTTATAGTGACCAATCGCCAACAATTCTTTTTGAGAAATTCTTTGATGAGAAAGTCTGGAAATTGCTCGCAAAGGAAAGTTCCCGGTATGCTTTATTTTTAAATCTTTTGATCCCAAGATTTCAGCTAATGAAATCAGGGTGTTTATTGAGATTCTTTTGCTTAGTGGCTATAATAATCTTCCATCACAGCGTATGTATTGGGACTCAGAGGAAGATGCATGCTATGAGAAGGGATAGTTTCTTGCAAATCAATAGATTTGAACATCTTTGCGATATTAGGAATTTTTCCTCCCAAGACAAAATGTGGAAACTTCGTCCTCTCAAGGACATCTTACAAGAAAACTTTGCCAATGATTTCCAACCGGAAATAAATATATCGTATGATGAAGCGATGATTGAATATTATGGAAAGCATGATTGCAAGCAGTTTCTAAGTTTAAAACCAATTCGTTTTGGTTTCAAAACTTGGTGTATCAATACCGTTTAAGGCTATCTTTTTCATTTCATTGTATACCAAGGCAAAAACATAAAAGTAAATTCAAACTATGAAGGTAACTTGGCAAAGTGTGCTGCACCATTGGCAACAATGATTGACAGTCTTCCTGAAATCAAGAAGGAGTTGCAGTATCATTTTTACTTTGATAATTTGTTTACAAGCACAAATTTATTATGCCACCTAAAAGAACGAAATTATTGCGGAACGGGGACTATTCGAGTAAACAAAATTGATAAAGGCTGTCCTTTTTCAAACTCAAAGATTTCAAGAAAAAGCATCGTGGAGAATTTAAATATGCCAGAAATGCTCGTAATAATATCATTTTAGTAGGTTGGTTGGATAACAATGTTGTGACAGTTGCTTCAAATGTTCACGGCATTACCTCAGTTGCGAAGACCCGCCGTTTCTCACGTAATGCTTGCAAAGTGATAGATGTCACACAACCTAACATCATTTCTAAGTACAATAAGTACATGGGCGGGACTGATCTCATGGACCAAAATATCAATGCTTATCGCATTGGTATAAGAGAGAAAAATTGGTGGTGGCCAATCTTTACATGGATTGTTGATGAAGCTGTACAAAATGCTTTGATTTTATACAAAAACTGTAATAAATCGATAAGCCAGCTAGAATTCAGACGATCGATTGTGCAAACATTTTTTTAAAAATATGGTTCTCAACCAGGAGTAGGTGGTCCCCTCAATATTTAACAGGAGAGCAGCATAAACACTCGAGTATCTGATTACATCAGGCTGGATCCAGGTTGCCATCTTGTCAGATACATCCCCAATAACAAAAGTCCGAGATGTACAGGTCTCAATTGCTCATCAATAACAAGAACCGAATGTCCAAAGTGTTCCGTAGGTTTGTGCATAAATTGCTTTGAACAGTTTCATAATGCCTAATTTGTTAGCCGATCAGTCTAGGGTTGCATACATGCAACACAAGTTTTTTGTTTTTTATTCCAAGATTTCTCATTAAATATTAATCTTTGATAAGAATTATTACTCCCCTTTGCCCTTTTTACTCATATTATAGTAAATATTATAAATTTGAAAAGTAAAAAAAACTTAGGCTTTAATGGGTTAAGGAATTTACATTCTCTCTTGATTGATAGAATTGGCGAGTTCCTTCCGAAGGTTACTCTGGGAATTATTGGAAGTTTTCAAATACGTAAGGACATAAATCAGAATGAGTGATGGCACGCGATATTTTGGTTAGCAGATTTTCTTCTATTAACTCCCTGTTATAAGGATTGTTCCATTTCTCCATAAGTGCGATAATATTACAAATTTTCCAAGCAACTAGGACTTTAAATTTTCCACTCATGTTCCTCAAACCTTAGATAAATACTTTCCTAAATGCAATTTTTTATTGATATTTGGCTTTGGGTTCTATCAACTCTACAGATTAACCTTCACTTCTGAATTTTCTGCCCTCGAGTCCGTAGTACTAAACTAGAAGATTCTAGATATCAAACTAGATGAAACAAAATGATCTTTACTACTTAAAAACAAAATAAAATAATGGATACAACATGGAAATACAAAGGAACTGAGTAGGCAAAAGGTTTACAAACGTCAGCTCCAGGCGGGAGACAGGAGCACGTACACACAAACGTACACAACCGACAAAAGAGAAACTACGATTACGGATGGATCTGCCGCCCAAGGAGTCTGTACCCAAGAGAAAGGCAATCGAGCGTCGAGCTCGATTGATTTTCAACAACACGGTTGTGTTTGCACTTGGTTGATTACTACTAGGCCTGCTAAAAGTTAGAAAGGAAAATACAACCTGTCTTCTAACAACCACTGCTAGCTTCGAAAGGAGGGTTCGAGGGAGTATTTCGCCGCGGAGATGGTGAGTCTAATACAGCAGTGCGAGAGTCTCCTCGTTCCTTGTTCTTATTTTTTCTTATTAAAGTTCTTGTCTTCGGGCTCTTGGGGTAAGGGATGCGGATAGAAAGAATTCTTCTGTGTTCCGTCCTCTTTGGCAAAATACTAATCTTACTCAGGTCAACGCTTATCTATTCATATGGGCCCGCCGAAGTGATTTTACCGGGGCAGCGGAAGTGCATTTGACTTTATCTATATAGCGGTGCCTGGAGTCAATTTACTTCTCTATGCCATTGTGCGGAACCTCTCGTTGTTACTATTTGGATCGCTATAAGGCGTCTTATCTAACGAAAGTTACCTTAAAAAAGGATCCGATCGCGGGTTTTTTCCGTCCTACCCGTCTCTCTCTATCTCTTAACTCCATTTCTATCATCTTTGATTCAGTATTCTCTTGTGATTTAAGTGTAAATTACCTTTTAAACTTTCAGAGTATGAATTAATTTTTATATGGAAGCCTTTTGCCGTTATATTGATGTAAGTTTAGCATATATATTTTTTTCAGAGAATCGTTAAAAATTTAGCATCAAGATATTTGCCCCACTAATGTATATATGTTAGAAAGAACAGAGCATTCATTTGGCATTTTTAGTCTGTTGCAGACAATTTTAACTTGTATATTTGTTTGGAACAAGTTCTAATGGGTCATTTTGGGGTATATAATTTAACACTAAAAGCTTGTGTTAAATTTTCTAAAAAACTTAACCTAGTAGACTACGTTGTTATTTTGTGATTTTATACCCAGGGCTTCGAGAGGCTAAATGTAAAATTAATTGTGTTCAATTTATATATTTCTCTCAACTTTATTTTATTTTAAACGCCACTCTCCAACTTTGCACTACCTGAATATATTGTTTTAGAATAACAAATCAGCTTCGCTTATCGGACTTTCTCGAAGGGAATAAGTAAAGAACAAGGGCAAATTGTGGTAATCGAGAATTATGTAAATTTTTACAGTGTGATTTCCAATATAAATTACTCTAATTTTTTAACATTGTGTGGGTGTAAGTATATTAAATCTTATCTGAACTGGTTGTAGATCGAATACTGTTTTATACGATTTTGTTACCATTTGTTTAAGCCGTTATATAACAGAAGAAAAATAAGCAAGAATCAAATTGAGCAAGATGATAGTGTCGCTGCGATTTAAAAAAAACGTTAGCTGCTTATCCTTTATATGTTGCTGATGTTACATGCTTTAGAAAATTTGAATTTTTTATATTTTTCTTGCTCGTTTTGGTCATATATAACATTACTATTTATTCAACTTTAATTTACTGATATATCCATATTGATATCCAAATTAAAGGTTTATCTAGTATCTTTATTGACCACTAAGTTGTCCGAAAAAATTCGGACGCGATTGTATATATTTGATCTTACCAAGATGCTCAGGACGTCTAAAATGCCTAAAGTATGGATCATGCTCATACATCAAGTAAAGGATGCAAGAAACCTGAACAGCACAATGAGGAATCTGGTTTAATCAACCCAAGACTATTATGAAGATGCTTTAGGAAAGCTAATCAAAGCACCTTTCATTTTATGCCGGTCTTGTAATCGACTTCATAACCGTATCAAGCCGTTCAAATCATGTTGTCCATAGCATAACATAGGCTACAACGACACATTTTTATTGTATGATCACTCGATGGTCTTCCCCGAGCCACTCTCAAGAAATGATAGTCCAAGTTTTCAAACAGAAGGCCAATCGTAGGTCGTGCAGGCTGTGGGAGAAGAACTAAAGTCAAACTCGAACAAATGGCATCTTATGGTTACATGGGTTTTTCGTCGACTTGCCGAATATTCGTTGGCGATCTCCAAAACTTCCTTACGACGTTTGAAAAATGAGAATGATTTTCCTGGTTACGGATAATTAATCCGTTTCAGAAGCTATAGTTCTTTTCTTACCTTGAAACTGAGGACCATGGCCACCTTTAAGAATGTGTCCTCCTCCAAATCACTGAGATTGGTAGTTAAGGCGAAGATGTGCCCTTTAATTTATTTTTCATGTTAAAAACTGCTATTAGACTGAAATATGGAGAAGATTAAGCAAAGACTTTTATGATTTGCTAAATGTGTGTTAGGAAAAACCTATATAGTTCTGAAAAAAGTGAGAGAAAATGCTTAGGTCATGTATGGCTTTCTAAATTTCTGTTCTTAAATGCTCCATGCTCTATGTAAATGCTGAATACAAAATCAATATTAAGAGGTTTTACGAAACTATTCAAGTTTGTATATAAGGCATTACCAGGCAGAGGCTTATCACTTGCCAACTTGCCATTAGGTAGATTCAATTGCTGGAATAAAATTACTTTCATAATAGTATAATGACACGAGGGAATTTGCATAAATTATATAAGGGGTTGCACTATATCATTATTTAGTGCAAATATCATACGATAAAATAGAGTGGAATGAATGGACAAGATATATCTTATTCGTATAAGAACAATACTGGAACAAACGTAAACTATTCGACATGAAAGGACAATGGTAGCTGTGTAAACAATAATTATTACAATTTGACTGCTTAATTAGATGTAGGCTCTGTCATATCCTTCATTTTAAACATAAGATTTCCATACAAGTAGGAGTTTCGAGTTTTCCTTCAATAAAAGCTTTAACAAGGTCCTTTATCTATGGAAACGCTTTGTGATGGTTGAACAAAGTTCCCCGCTTTGATATCAAGGACATTTATATATGATTCCGAAAAGAGCATAACAGGTGTGCTTTTGGATGCTTAAACCCTCTAATGAGATCTCCATTTTGTGTCTGGAGCATTTACATTCAAGAGATCCCATTTTTAAGGACAAAAAATAAAGCATTTGGATTCAACTAAGAGAATTAAATTGAGCAATTCACGAAGAAGTCAGTAATTGACTGCTCTACTGGCACTGAGAAATGAAATAAGTGACTTCGTTGGGAGAAGAAAAAGGTGAAAGTCATAGTTAGTTGACAATTGCACCATATATAATATATGTATATACGTAATACATAGAATTTAGGTAAAAAATTTTGGAACTAGATAGAATAAGCATTACAACATACTGATTGCAAGGATATTTTTAGCAGAAATATCTTGGTCGTACCCATTGGGACGGAGTTGACCTTAACAAGGCTCGTACAACGCGCACTTTCTTTGAGGGGTTCCGAAAAGTATTGAATCAATAACTCTTCCAGCTTTTACAATGAGAACGGATCTCTATTCATAAATTTCACGTGTTCCTTAACTTTAGTCCCATATAACTCTTTTAGGGGCCCTGTGGTTATATTTTTGCAGTGGCATTCATCTTTCCTAACTCTACGGTTTTTCATGAAGCCCTTTTCAAAGAAGTCAAGTAGAGGGCTTTGAATGATTCTTAACTGAATATACACCAATCTTCTAAAACATGACTATATGCTACATACAATTATTAGATATCTGGTATTCTTAAGGATTATGCCCTCAAAATTTGTGCAAATAAGAACCAACATTTAGTAACATGATATTTATTAAATCAATGAAGTCATTGCAAACCTTCGAACATTTGTAAGAGGACGTCCCCCATCTTTCCTTCCTAAATTTAAAACTTCTAAAACGTAAGTTTATGTAAGAGTATAAAAGATACCAATCTGTATATTATCCCTCTTTAAGCATAATCAACCTACTCCTATTAAATAATAAAAATATAAGAATAAATCCAAAAAGACACGGTAGCGATTAATTGAGTTCGGCTATGATATATTTAAGTAAAACTCATCAAAGACTGGTTATTAAAGAAGAAAGAAATATTAGAGAGAAAGACTCTTATAAGTACTTCATTTGTTACTTTTATACAAGGCTTTGTTCACATCTAGAATTTTCCGAATTGCAAGATTTTTTATGCTATGAACTTTTTTTAAATACTTCTGACTAACGCCTCATTAGACCGTTAAAATTAGCTCTGTAATCACAGCACTTGTTATTTTGACGGCCTTTCAATTAGTTTTCTTTTTCCTCGGATAAATTTCTTGGATTCTTTGGTGTGTAATTACCAATATTTTCTTATTTTAATTCTCGCTTATGCCAATTTTAGAAAGAATAGCGGTTTTTTTAAAGTCGTACCCCTTATGTCTTTTTCCAATAATATCATTTACCGTACCTATTATATAAGAATACTTAAAAGGCAATGTTCATACTATTTCATTCACTTTTCTCCTAATTTGGCCGCACCTTATGATAAGTTCCTTGGAATATTTAGATAAGACTTTATTCTATTGTTCTTACCTGCATAATATAAATAGTTGAGGGGTAGATCAATTTGTAATATTGTCCACAAAAACGATCAAATCCTCAACTTTTCCTCTCTGATATCAATATATCCTCCTTTACCTTACTTTTCCTGAGCAAAATTTCTCTATTTGTACCTAGTAAGAGATTTATTTACAAAATTAACCACGAAATCATCATCTACATCTTGAGCAGAACCTTAATGGGAAAAATATTATTCATTATTACAAGATTTGCTTTAAAATATTTTTGGCAAATGCCTATATTGCAAAGTAAGAAAATTGTTATTATATAAAGAAGAGGTATGCATTATTGTTTGTTTAATTCTCTAAATTGACTTTCAAACTATTGTTAAAACACTCCTTTGCAATTTACATTTACTCCTTAGGTAGTGAATTAGATTAGAAATCTGGAAATTTTGAGGGATGATAAATTAAATATTCATCATATCTTCCTGATTCCTTAGGCTTTTCTGAATTAATTTTCTAGGTTGGAAATAAGTCAAAATGTGAATCCACCTTTGGCATTATTAAATTAGGGCCTAACATCCTAACTTGTCATAATATTCAGTCTTGGAGCAACGATTTTTTGTTTAAAACTCTGACGAGTCTAATAATATTTAGTATTTACAGTCAATGCTTAAGTTTCTCTTCCTTGTTTGTCTCTTTCTTCCATTTTTCATTATTAAAAACATGGTATATAATGTCATTTTATTCATTTTACATAAAACACTTGTTTATATTTGAATAAATGTCATAACTCATATTTTTCGTAGACTTAGAACATTGCATTCAAACTTTTACTTTAAGTAAAATATTTATGACTGATTCTTTTAATGTTGATGATTTTAGCTTACTATTTGAAAGGCAAACTGCTTAAAGAGATTGAAAAGTGTCCAGGTCGCTACTTCTTTATTCAGCTCTTACTTTAGTCAATTTACAAATTAGAATCCAATAAAGATTACTGCTCAACAAATTTTATACTATTGGATTTGGTAACTAATGCATTTTTATTAGAAAACAAGCTTATTTGAAATTTCGGTAATAATATTCTTACGGAGGTATATTTTGACCAGCAAACTTCTTCTAACCGTTAGTAGGCCAAATAAGTTTTGAAAAAATCTCAAAAAACCACAATATATGAAAAAGGTATTGTCTCAAAAAGCATATAAATTGAAATCAAAGCGTTAAGTAGCCTGTAAATTAAAAAAAATTCTACTTCATTTTCTTTATCTATTAATGTGTAAAAATAGAATTGTCTACGTTCTAGTTCTAGTTCGAAAACTAATGGTACATACATAGTTCGACAGTAGGTATAAAAACCCAGAAGAATGACTTTTACAAGAAAAGTAAAGGCCCAAAGATCCATCGTTTTCGAATTATCGAATCATAAAGATTGGAGATCTCTGGGGATATTTCTTACTAGATCCGCAAATATGGCAACACTTGTTTAATTTAATGGTCTTCTGCTATCAGTGAACATTGTAAAATAGCTTCTACAATATGAATTGCTTAACAAATTTGGAAATGGCAATTATGCATATGGCATATGGTTCGGCCAATCGCAATACTAGATTGGGTGCTCGATTGTATACAGGGTGTTTTATCAACCATCATTTGTCTGATCATTGAGTTCTCAACAGGATTCATCAACGGTCGAGAGACACTGGCAGTTTTCGGGTAAACAAAAGAGAAGTGGATGGTCGTTGTAGGCGAGTTAACGCTGAGAGCGAAAAGCTGATACTACAACATTTTAATACAAACCCACGTACAAGCACTCGGGTTGTTGAAAATGCACTTGAACTGAGTTATTACTCAATAGTATAGCAAACACTCCTTGATAACGGCCTCTACCCAACAGCTGAATAGTACTTTTGGTCTATTTCCATGGCCAGTGAGGTGTCCAGATATGGCACCTTTGAACTTCTACCTTTAGTGCTACATGAAGAGTTTAATTTATGAAACCGCAGTGGAGACAGAGATGGATCTTATAGAAAGGAGAGTGGACGCTGCAGGACTCATTTCGGATAATCCACGAGTGTTTTATCGTGTTCGGGAAACGCTTCTGCGTAGGTACCAGACCTGCATTGACGTACAGGGAGGACATTTCGAAAACCTATTGTTATTCCAATTCCATAATCTGTTTACCTCACTTACTACTCTGGGGACTGCCCCCACCAGAGTTAGTTATACCATACTCAACATTACGATTTGATATCTCGAAAACGATTGATTTTTAGACATTTACTTATTCGTGTAAAAGTCATTCATTTGAGTTTTTATAACTACTGTCAAAGTATGTACCATTATATATATATATATAAGTTAAGGATGAATCCGAAAATGAGACGCGTAAGAGTTCTCATTTAATAATAATGAAGTTTCGGGACATTAACCATCTTCTGTTTTTATAATAACTATGATCACAAGAAATTGATACATTAAAATATGGGTTGGCTTGCACTGACAAAACAATGAACTGAATACTTTAATTAGGTTATGTAGGGATTCTTTAAAATTATTGATTGCGTAAACACAAATGTTAACCTTTAGCGAAGAGCAAAAATGGAGAATTGAGGGAGAGATTTTTTGTATGTGACGTCATAGGATTGGTAGATTGTAAGATTTAAGAATTTATGCGATGAGGAGGGCCAAGGTAGTAGAATCAGTATTGAGGCTGAGGTTTAATTGCCTTATGGACATTGATTCAAGAATACAGAGGGAGGGAGGATCTTTGGAATGTCCTAAAATTCCAAAGTTTATGTGGGAAATATCAATCATGCATTTACTGGAGTGATCATGGATGGAGGAATACTCTTTAGTAGTGAGAACGGAGCTAATAAGCGGGCTTATGCCTAGGTGGGAACAGACAGACTCGGGCCTTAAGTGAGCTGACCGTGCTTCCATTATAGGTCCCTGGTGGCACCTGAGGCAAATAAATCTATATACAAACAGGCAGCTTATATCAGGGGGGTGGGGTTCTGTTCTTTATTTGAAAAGATTGTCCTTATATGAAAATTACCCATTAGAACTACTTTAAATTTAGTGTACTCACGACCTGAAACGTCGTTATAATTAAATGAGAACTGTTACCTGTCTTATTTTGTGATTCAGCCTTAACTTAAAAATAAGACTCCTTAGAAGCAAACCGATTGAATATATATATATATATATATATATATATATATATATATATATATATATATATATATATAAGAAAAAAATCCCACAGGAAACTGAAGGCGGATTCCAAGTACTTTCGAACATGTTCTCTTCATTATCAATCCGGTATGTATGTATTTTGTTTAGTCCCATAAATGTCTACATTATTTGCACATAGATTGGAATTTTCCGGGAGTAGACCTTATCTATTTGGTTTTATACTTCACATCCGTCTTTGATATTATTTTTCTATTTTGGGTCTTCTCGTTGTACATGGGCGGGGAATTGCTCTTCTTATTCACGTATATATACCAGCTTGGTATAAATATTTTCGTTATTGGTTGATAATGAACTGAACAGGTTCAAAAGTACTTGAAATCTGCCTTTCATTTTCATGTGGGCTTTTTTGCATTTATTGCTCTATTCACGCGCTACTTTGTGAGTATATTTATATATATATATATATATATATATATATATATATATATATATATATATATATATATGCTGAAAATTAATGCCATATCGTAGGGAAAAGATGAGGAATTAAACCACATTCTCCGAATACAATTTAATTCAGAACAGTTTCGGAGAATGTGGTCTAATTCCTCATATATATATATATATATATATATATATATATATATATATATATATATATATATATATATGAGCATATGACGCCTTAGGTGGAAGAAGGGTCGAAGCCACATTTTCAAATTGTTCAGGAGAGGCTTCCAAAGTTTGTATATTATACATCTTGCAGTTAATTGGCATAATCCAAAGTTTTATCGGTTACGTCTATTTCAACATTTTCTTGTTTATCCTTTTAATTTACATTTGTTATAACAAATTTGTATAATATTTCGCTACGTCTTTTGGCATTAATTTTGTGAGTTCTTGGGTATCAATTTTCTTTTCCTTTGTTATTGGGAGCATCTTAGAATACTTTGGAGGCAGTGGCGCTCGAACTAAATTGAACAAATTGCAGCTGTAAGAATTTCTGCTTCTTTGTAGCCTGACAGGATGGCTACTACTGTTTACGCTTGTTTGAATTCTAGAAGAACTCGCCTACCCTTCTTTGTATTGATGATCCAAAACAAATTTTCTTGTATCAATAAAATTAATTGCGTTTGATTTCCTTTTGACAATGCGCTCTTGTAAAACTTTAAAATCGAATATATTTCTTTGTTCAAGTTCTATAACTTTAAAGCGCTGAGAAACAGACGTAGTTATTGCTTTTACATAATAATTCTTTGTATAAATAATATCATTATACTGTTTTTTATGAATTATTTTGAATTAGACTGATATTTAGTATAACGATAAACTAAGTTATAAGGATAACTTACCCGTGTAAAAGGCCATTTTCAAATTTGGTGGCTTAAGCCTTTTTTCCATATAACGCGTCATATATGATTTTTGACAAACAAATACTCAAATTTAAAAGTGACGAAAGAATTTTTGCTTCTTATATTATGTGTTTTAATGAAGATATTTTTCTGAGATTAATATATTAAATAATGATATCGAAGTCCCAATTGTTGTTTTGCGCTAAAATGAAAGTAAAGATTATATTAGATTTGTTTAACCCTTGATCCCTGTGTCTTTGCTTGGTGCTACTACGACAAATAATATTTATCCCATTTCGACATAGTGAGAACAAATTTCCATTTGGAGCAGTAAAATTCGCGATGTTTCTTTACGTCCAGATACTAGGAATCAAAATAATTAAAATTTCTATTCAAATTGGCATTCAAAGTTAACTTATTCATATTTCTCACATGAAAAAATAGTTTTTTAGGGCAATCCTCTCCCATTTTTCTACTCTTCTTTACAATCTATATTATCCCTGTTCATTCTTCCGTCTTAACACTAAAAATGTGAATAATGCAATAGTCCTTAGTCTTGCTTCGTAAACTCATATTTACATTAACCTTTAGCCATGAGGGGAAGAGCTACTCTGTTTTATCCTCATTCAATATTTTCAGCATTCAGATATTTGGCCAATGCAGATTTAACAAAAAATCTTCCTTAGTCGTTATCTACGTGAAGAAAATATTATTATTAAAGAATTGTTTAGTATGGGTCTCCTAAATTATGAATTATCCAAACAGTTGATCTACAAATTTGGATATATTCATTGTTTATTCTACCTGAGTTTGATAGAGGTACATAAAATTTGTGATCGATTGAATACGTTTATCGATGAAAAACAAATTAAAATGTGTTTAACACCATCTCATGGAATTTGGAATTATTTCGAATGTAATTATAACAATAAACTTTAATGTATGGGTTAAGACAAGTACAGTTCATCTTATGACATTTGAGGCTTAGCAGAATATATTTTATATTTTCAATCAATTTCATTTCTATATGTGGACAACCGTGACAAACCACTTTGATTAAAATTGAGAATTTTCATTGTAAATTAACAAGACCAACAATAAGGCTGCATTCACACCAAGCCAGATATTTCTCTTTTGTCTTGGCCTTGGGTTGAAAGTGTTATTTCTCAATGGTTTGTCGCTCTATTAAATATTTGATAAAAAAGTCCATTTTAATCCCCAACCTTGCTTTTGTGGCTAGGACGTTGAATTTTTAAATTATTCCATTTAGGGTAAATAACGTTATTTGGAGGCAAATAGTGAAAATATATAAAATTTTTAAGTGCTATGTTTTTTTCAGTTATGGTATAAACATGATATACTGTATTTAAAAAGTTATAGAAACAGTAATACAGTATTAATAGCTATTATTTTCCTTATAATTTGTTTTATTGTGACCTGGACAGCAATGACAGCTCTCTTACATTCCACATAGATTCAACATTAATTTGGTGAAAAAAAATCTAGAGCTTTCTAGAACATTCGAGAATTTTTTAAAAGTTTGAGGAATTTCATAAACATCCTAGGCAACCTAGTTGACTGTATATATACAAAGAATGTCTACTCAACAGATCATTTTAACTCTATTCGTCACAGCGCAGGCATCGTTACTCATCATTGATAGAAGCATTCGTCACACATGACAGACGCATTTTGCTATGTCTGCCGCAAATTAATTAAGACAAGAGCGAAAAGGTACTCTGTAGAGAGATCTGCTAACATGTATTAGGCATACAAGGCATATTTCGGCATGCTAATCGGCGATCAAGACAAAACTTGGGCACTACACTTTACCTGTGCGCTCTGTGAAATAACTCTTGAAGGTAATATTTCTAAATAAATATAATGTGTTTTGTTTATTGCATACTAGAATTTTTTTAACATTTTTAACAACACTAATTCAAATGCATTTGTATATTTATACTGATAAGGTTTTCATTTTGCTATTTTACAGGATGGTACAGAGGAGAAGAACCCTTTCAAACGTCGAGCAGGAAAAGATGTGCCTGTTATCATGTATTTCCACCCTCATTCATCTATTGCGGCCAGGTCACACAGTTTTGAGCTTCCCGTACCCACTACTCAAAAAGGAGAGCGGAAATCTTTAGAAATGAAAAGCAGTTCAGAAGAGGATGAACACATTAACCCTGATTACAGAGGTGAAACTGAGAAGAGAAACCCATACTACCCCAAGCGAAAAGATCTCAACGACCGTTGTCAGAGATCTTGGTCCCACAAATTCCAATGCCAAGCATTTAACATCGAGATGCAAGCAGCGTGATTTTTTAGAGGACATTTGCAAGCATGGGGTGACCAAAAGCGTCACCAGTGTTTTTCAAGCTTTTTTACACGAAAAGATGAGCTTGGTTTTGGTCAAAATTAGACCAGTCCGTTTGAGGCAATCGGAATCGCCTGTAAATCAAAAGAGTGATGCCTCTTTAAGGACAACCAGTCCAGGAGCATCAAAGCAGTGCTGCTTCATAACAGGAACATATATCCATCTTTTTACCTTGTCTACTCGGTCCACGTCAAAGAGGAAGACGGTAGTGTCAAAATCTTGCCAGATGCATTGAAATATGAGGGGTATGGTTAAGAGGTTATCGGAGAGTTCAAAATGATGCCCTTTTTGATGGGTCTCCAAGACGGCTCTACCAAGTTTCCATGTTATATTTGCTTTTGGATCAGCAGGAACACCGTGGTACACTCCCATAAGCGAGATTGGCTACTACGTATAGAGTTAGTGTGTGGAGAAAAAACGTCAAATGGAAGCCTTAGTTGGAACCACAAAAAGTACTGCTTCCTCCTCTGCACTTAAATTTGGGCCTTATTAAACAATTCTTCAGAGTTCTAGATAAGGAATCTGAAGCTTTTAAGAATTTCCAAGATTTCTTTCCTAATCTATCTGCAGCAACGGTGGAAGCCGAGCTCTTTTTCAGTTAAGAAATAAAAAAGATCATAATGTGCAAGGAGTTTCTCGAAAAGCTCACAAGGACGGTAAAAGCACCGTGGGAAAGCTTTATCGAAGTGGTTCTGAGCTTCCTAGGTAATCACATATCCGAGAAAATATGTAGAGTTTGTTGAGAACTTGGTGAGAAACCTCAGCAAAATAAGTTGCAAGAAATCCCTAAAAGTCTAAATTATTAACGCCCATCCTGATAAATTTAAGGAGAACATGAGAGCTTACTCCATGGAGAAAGGCGATCGCTTTCATTAGGATCTATTGGATTATATAATGAAAATCTGATGGGAGAATATATTTGGGGGCTGATTCGTGAAAGTAAATTACAGTCTAAGCATAAATTATGGAAAGCAACTCATTTCTAATATTTAATTTTGTCACATATGTAAGTCTAAAATGAATAAATGATATTTTTGTATCGTGTCGTTATGTTTCTTCTTCATGCGAATGAAAGTTCAAATTCGCTACTTCCTTCTAGAGGCAATAGGTTCATTGCATATAAATATCATTATCTTGGACACAAAAGCAAAGTTTCAAATAAATAGCTGTTTTTTCATGTATTCTAGATGCAGGCAAATCTAAAATAATAGTTGCTACCCGAAGACAGAAATCGTGTTACACAGTGTAATCATTCACCTCAATTCACTTTGAATCAGCACCGTTAACACTGACTGAGGCAAATTGTCAGAATCAACAGACAGTAATGTGGAGGCTACCTTTGAGGAGTAGGGATGCAAATGCTCTCGGTGGAAGAGAGGGGTTGCTGTCACTGAGGCGGCGTCGTCGTAGACATCAAAGGAGATTATGGGTGCATGAAATTAATGCTAGAAGATCTGAATTTGAGAGCTGCCATTTATTACAAGATTTGGTAAACAAGCCTGAAAAACGTTACGATTTTTCAAGATAACCACAGGCAATTTAAATTGTTAGTGGAGTTCATTGCACCCTCTATAAGAGGGTGAAGAAGGTAGTCAACGAAGGTAGGTAGCGACCGTGAAAAAAGTAGGAAAGAGATTAGAACACAAATAAAGCTATATTATTTTATCATTATTATTTTCTCATATTATTATATTCTTACTAGTAATATATATTAGTAAAGGTTATTATTGTTAGCGGTAACTTATCTCTCGTATTGCGACCATTTCTTCTGTTGTTCATTCCGTAAAATATTTTAGTTAATAAAAACTTAAAATTCACCTGTTCATTTCATTTTAGCAGCAATTTCCTCCCATTAAGCAGCAATTGCATTCCTATCTCAGTCCATAGGATGGCAATGAACGCAATGAATTGCGTTCTGAAGATTTTGAGAATCCTCGATCTCACATTCAATATCATTGATCTTTGTACAAAATTACAATATTTCATTCAGAAGATCGACCTATTTTTAACTCTTGAATACCCGTAGTATATCAGACATTTTCTTTTCTAGCATCGATATAATCTTAGTTAAAGTTGAGCAAGAAAAAGAAAGAGAGTGATTAACAGCCTTGAATAAAGAGAATATTCATATCGTCTGTAATAGAAGTAGATAATAAATTTAGCAATTTAATATTTCATTCCCTAGCAGGACAGGAGGAAGGTCATCTTTTTATTTCGGCCGGGAAAAATGAACTAAAGGCGGTTTTATAATGTTCATGGTAATGTCTAACATCTTCTTACAGCCAGAATGCAAGGTCTTGCGTCAGAATATTGTTACAAAAGCTCTTCCAGGTTATTTTATATAAAGAAAATAAGGTTTAGTTGAATTTTGGAAAGAAATACCATTAATATTTGCTTATTTGGTTGTTAGACTTTAGCCGAAACAAAGCTCGGCAACGAGCGACAATGAGCACTTTTTTATTATCATTAATTCATATTTGTCTCCAAGCTGGAATTGCGAACTTATTTACAACGGGACCTAATAAGGGCTTTTAGCTACATTTTTTAAAGGTTGCAATCATAGAAAATCATCATTAAATGTGAGGTTTCACCATTCTATTCAATATTCGGGGAGTGTTTAAATGTGAACTACTATAAAGCACAACATTGTAACGTTGTTACGGAACCAAAGTCAGTCAAATTGTATACTTCACTGAGTAAGAGAACTTGATTTGACAATGCGCATCACATTGTAGCCATGTGCATGAATTGAGCGCCTCTCGATCCGAAGCACTTCTAAGAATTTATCTTCCCAAGACTAATAGCGGTAGAGACTATTCATTGACTTTCACCTCCCTCACAACAGTTTCTTCACGAATACCTCTTTCAGAAACCATATGTGAACATGGTTTAGGGGCTAGAATGCAACTACTTTGACTGGAAGAGATTTTGGCTGGAAATACAGAAAGAAAAGTCTTTTCGGCAGCTACTTATTCAAACATGTGTTTATGAGAATATTGTGCAAGGAAAGTTGTCAGTGGTGATTCTCTACGATCTGGCCAAGACGTTTCAAACATCGGAGAAACAAAAACTTGTAAGGTTGAAGGATAAATAATTGTTTTAACGAGTCTCAATTGTATCTTAGAAGAGGACTAAGTTCATGAGAGTAGGAAGTTTTCTACCACTCAGCAGGAATAATTTTCCTTTTATATTAAAGAAGGCTGACAGATTTTGGCACCTCGATATTTATCCACTGCATTCACGCATATGCGCATGTTGTTAATCAAAGTATGGTAAAAATAATAAATTAATAAGCGTTCGAAGGGAACATTCTATGTAAAGCATTCTTTTTTCATTTAAAATGAATGGCTGCGTTTAGAGCAACCGTGTAAAATATAGATTGCGGCATATGGTAATTAAGAAGGAATTGTAGGTAATGAAGAAGGACAATTTATTGAATCAAATTCCCCAAAAAGTAAAAACGTTTTAGTTCATGAAAATAAACAATAAATAATGTCCGAATCACGTATTTTCTATCATAATTCTCCCCAAAGCTTCGTCACATTTTGATAAATAATCCCGATTGATTGATTTACATTTATTTATTCAACTTTTTTCTATCCTTCTAAATACTTTCTCCACTCTAATTACCCGAATTATCTTTTTAGAGACAAACTAAAGTATCGCAGAAAGGTCAAAATTAAATAGCCGTGATATTATTATTAGTCATTTTTAAAATATTAAGAATGGCATTGGGAATGAGAAGTGCAAAACGAAACACAAGATAGAGATATAAATGAGTAAACTATAAAATTTCTTTAATATGTCTTATTATATGGACACTGTAAAATAAGGTTAATAAAAACGAACCAAACCTGGACGGAAGAAAAGATTTCGCTCAGTAGATTCATATAAGAATATCATTTTAGTTTTTCTTGCGGTAGTATTTGTGATATGAGGACTTAAAATTATGAGTGTGATGGTAACTACAATTGACTTAAGATATTTCAGGGCTTGTATAGTATGGAGATTTCATGGGTCAGTGGGTTTAGGACCAACGGTGGCAACATCGAACAAATGAGTAAGCCAAGGTATATTTATGAGTGGGGTTCATTATCCTGGATTAGTTTGTTCCATAATGTGTTACCCCGTAAGGGGACCGGCTTTTTGCTATCCTGGCCGCCTTGCTGACGGGACTCAGCACCCCTGTCCAACCCCAGCTTAGCCTCATATCCTTTCTTCAAAACACTTGTGTTTTCATGGTTTTCATACAACCTCTACCACAACTTTCTCTCGTCAGCCTCTAATTTCACCGGGTAGATACTGACCTTCCTCTTGGCCAACCGTCCTGGATCGGGGCTGAGTGAGGAGTGGACAACGTTCCCTAACCCCTGAGCTCCGGTTCGGGATGGTGTGTATTTAACAACCTGCTTCATCCCCACCCATACCTTCCTCACATCCCTTTTACTTCTTACTTCACCATCTATCTTTGATTTTACGCGGTGCCCAAGGTGAAGCCGCCATGCTGATGGGCTGCCAGGTCACCAGGTGGGAGAGAAGTCCATCTTTTTCTTTCCCATTGGACTGCCAAGAAAGCCAGCAGGCAGCCCTTTGCCGACCACTCCCAATTAAAGCGGCTCGGTAGGGCAAACTTCTTAAATGGTGGCACCTAGCTCTGCCAGGCCCGTACGCACCCCTTGCAGAGCGGGCTACTGCGAGAGGTGATGTGCTATTGCATCCCGTAATAAAAAGAGGAAAACCATGCCCAATGATGTGTCAATAGAAAAAAATCCCCTTAATTCCCCCTGTGTCAACGACGGAGTCACCGAAAATATGGAGATACCCCCCCCCCCCCGCTGTGCTTGCGGAGGGATCCTCCATATTACTCTAACCGAAAAAGAGGCTTACTTCTCTCTTACGACTACGGGTAAAGGGGACTCTCCCTCACCCCATTCTCTGGTGGTGCTTTCGGGCACCTCCGTGTTTCCACGGCAGTCCATCCTTTTCTTTCCAAGAGGAGTGCCAAGAAAGCCAGCAGGCAGCCCTCTGCCGACCACTCATCATTAAAGCGGCTCGGTAGGGCAAACTCCCTTAGGGGAAAAGGAAAGTCAAGCCCCTTCGGTCGCCTCCCTCAAAAGCATGGCAGGCAAGAATATTGAATCTGCCGGGGTCAAGGCCTGTGCCTTCCCACACCACCTGACTAGTGACAACAATGCCAACGACCTGCGATGTATTGGGGGGATGGCCAACTGGAGGCCCCTCCCTGAGGTAGAGATGGTTATTGAGGCAACCAGCCTCAGAAGGTAGGGCCTTCCATGGGGGGAAATCCGGGCTCGGCGCCGAGCACCGAACCCAAATCCGCCCATATGCAAAGTCCTACTCAAACGGCTAGGGTTTCCGAGGCAGTACAAGGCGGGGAGGGCTCTCCCCTGACCGGCGCCCCTGAGACTGCCAAGAGCTTCTTCATTTCGGAGAAGGACCTAGGTGAGGCCGGTCCATCTGGTCTGCGCCCTCCCGCCAGCGGAGGGTAAAAGCGGGTTCATTCCCCGCCCTTCTCGCCGAAAAAGGAAAAAAATAAGAAAAATGCTAAAAAGACTTGGGGCATCCTCTCCATCCGCGGGGGCTGCGGGGACGGATGATTCTGCTGCTACTTTGGAAAGTGACCAAGCCAAGATGGGCACATCCGGCCCCTCTACTAACCCCCGGATGCGGAGCCCCCGACTAAGACTAAAAGTGCGCAGGGCGGAGCCTCGATAACATCGGGGCCCTTCATTCAGAGGGTACCTAAAATTTTCTAGCCCTCTAAGATTCTAACGCTTTCTTGTCATTCGTTCCACTGATGGCACCATCTTGGCCAAGGGTAACATGATCCATCAGAGGAGAGCATTAGTTAGTGTAATTGGTAGAGGCCTGAAGGTGACCCGTTTCTCGAACTGGAGCCTTCTTGCGAATGCGGCGGATCCCTCCGAGGCGGCCAAGATAAGTGCTCTTCGGACACTTCATGGCACCCCGGTGAGTGTGACACCGTACCCTACCATGAACTTTGTGAAAGGAGCAGTTTATGCAAGGGAACTCGTTGTCTACTCCATAGAAGACATCACCTCAGAGCTGGCGGTCAAGGTCGAACGTGTGATGAGAAAACAGGGAGGGGCCTCGAGACCTACCCGTTACATTCTTTGTTCCGTTCGAATGTAACAACCTCCCTAAGGTCGGTGCGTGCCGATTGGTACCGATACCGCGAAAAGGCATTCGTGCCACTGCGGTGGTGCTATTACTGTGACCGCTTCGTCCATACGAATCGTTCTTATAGACGTGCAAAGTCAGGGTCACCCGAAGTTTGTGAAAAATGCTCCAAGGCCGCACACGATAAGTCTAAATCGTGTGTGGCCAAGTGTGTCAATTGCGGAGATCCGCAACCCGCTTCTTCGAAGCAATGTAGTGCATAGCTGCTTGAGAAGTAAATCCTGGCCGTTCAAGCCCAGGATCGACTCTCATTCCGCGAGGCCTCGGACTTGGTCCCCACGCGCCTGGATCTGCCTGGAATGCCTTATGCCTCAATAGTTAGATAGGAACCCTCTGCTCCTGGCCCATCCAGGCCAACGAGCACGGGTTTTTCCGCACCCATTTAGAGCCCTTCTGCGGGTTCTACTCAACATGCGGGCTTTCATGGTAAAGCTGGCGGCAAAAAGGGCTCACACCCAGCCCCGGCTAAAACCAGCGCTCCCCCCGGCGAAACGGCCACTCGCCTCCACATAGTCGTTAGACTCACATGAAGCAACACCCCTGAACTTGGTTGCCAGGCCATCTCCGGGATTCCTAAAACTGTCCGCCAAAAGGAGGACAGCAACAAAGGAGCTTCGGCTCCTTTGACCACGCCTAGCGGTGGGCTGAGTGGCTCGGAGACGGTGGTTCCTTGAAAACAGTGGCCCCCGTCCTCCGAAGCGGCACCTCCCCCAATAAGTCCTCCAAGGCGACAGCGCCTTCAGCGCTTTGTCCGGCCAACAACACCTGGGGTTCTGCTACCGGAAAGCGTACGGCCATTCCCGTGAGGGTCCTTTGTTCGAAGAGGGCCCCTGTGGCTCCTCCGAGTAAGGCCTGAAGTGCATATTCCTTCACTGGAATTCCCGTGAAGTTTAGGTTGGTAGATGGGGTGGTTGAGGTCTTCTCCGGCAACCGAATCCACGCGGGCATGACAACTATTCCCAGAACGTCTGGCCATTTTGCACGCCGACCACTCCAATGGTAGCCGGCCGAGTGTGAGACGGCCCTCAAACAGAAGCACTATGTCTACATGCGATATAAGCGCCGCCCGAACGATTTCACTGACGGTGAATTTTGTCGGGAAAGGGCAAGGTTTCGGTATATTTCAAATCACGCCCCTGCGGCTCTTCTTGGCGGGCATACGTGTCTTCACTTAACGAGAAGATCAATCTGGCAGAGGTGTGCAAGCGAGTCAACAGGAATCGGGGCATGTTCTGGCAGGACCCCCTCCCGTTCTCTCTAAGAATAGGACCACAATCTCGGCCCCTGCGTCCGTGGAGGAATCCTTCGCAACCGCTTTTTCCGCATTCTCTAGCCGGGATGCTGCTCCGCTAGCATTTAATGCACGTTGTGATGTCGCGGAAGGCCGCCGGCGGGACTTTACCTCAAGAGGCGGAGAACCCTTCAACGACATGTTCACTGTAAGTGAGTTGCGCTCCGCTCTTGCATCGTGCGCGGACACCGCCCATGGTCCGGACAATGTCACGTACGCCATTCTCCGACACCTGGGTAAGCGAGGCATTGTCTTTCTCTCAGATTTGTTCAACAGGATCTGGGTGGAAAGTCTCCTCCCAGATTCCTGGCGAATCGCTACTGTGCTCGCCTTTCGCGAACCGGGGAGAAATCACCCCTACTCTAGCCTGTTTCCACCCACTCTCTCTAACTTCTGGCATGTGCAAGTTGATTGAGAAATTGGTAAATGTTAGATTAACCTTTTTTCTGGACAGCGGGGGCCATATTTCTTTTGTGCACTGCGGCTTACACAAGTTCTACTGCACGTCGGATGCTCTATTCCGCCTAGAAAATGCCATCTGCGGGGCCTTCCTTTGTAGACAGCACTACGCCACGATGTTTTTCGATCTGGAGAAGTCCTATGATACCGTATGGCGATAAGTTATCATGGAGACTCTCCACACGATGGGGGCGAAGGGACGCCTCCCAATGTTTATATCTGAATTTTTGCGAGATCCTCGATTCCGCGTACGTGTGAAGGGAGCCCTCTCCCGCCCAAAGGAGAAGGAAGAGGGTGTCCTACAGGGAAGTGTCCTCAGTGTCACACTGTTTACCCTGAGCTTAAGCTGGATCACTTCGGTGCTGCCGAAAGATGTTCTCTCTACGCTCTACGTGGACGACCTCTTAATCTCTTTTGGCGCGGCCCAGATGCCAACTCTGGAGCGTCGACTCCAACAAGCATTGAACCGCGTCTCTCGATATGCCAAGGCGCATATTCTTTGGCAAAGAATAAGGTGGTGCACTTCGGTCCCCATCCACCCAGAACCAGATTTATTTCTTACTGGGTGCGCCTGGAAGTAAGTGAATCGAACCGTTTCCTTGGTCTTGTATTTGACCGACGCCTCACCTGGGATGCTTATATTCGCAGCCTTAGGGTCTCTTGTACCCGCGCCATGGATATTCTCCGTTCCGTGACGTTCAGCGCTTGGGGCTGCCCTACTTTTTTATCGATCTTTTGTTCGTTCGAAGCTCGAATACGGATGCGAGTGTTATGCATCCGCAGCCGAGCGTTTATTGCGGAAGGTGGACTCGATCCACCACACCGGCCTTTACCTTGCAGCCGGTGCTTTCGGCACTTACCCCATTGAGAGCCTTTTGTTTGATGCTGGGGAGATGCCACTCGCTCTGCGCCGCGTGCAGTGCATCGCCCGCCTGTACGCGTGAGCCTGGCGCCTCCCTCAGTCGCCAACAGCTCTCACTGCATCCACAGCTGATCTCGACGGTGCCTTTGCGCCGAGAGATGCCTGTCATACCCTAACCAATTGGGTTTAGGGCCAGGAAACTCCTTCGTTAGCTAGGTTTTGTTCCCTTGCCAGTGGCACCCCTTGTTTTGCCTAGGACGCCACCCAGGAGGGTACCACATTTGGCTATTTGTCGCCACGCCTCTGCTCCCAAAGCTTGTCCAGCGCTGGGAGTATTGCGTTCGACCTTTTTGGAGCACACATCGTGTCACGCTGGAACTGTGCCAGTGTATACGGATGGCTCCAAGTCCAAAGAAGAGTTAGGCTTTCCCGCTGTATCCCCTCTGTTTGAAGTCAGCGGGGTTCTGCCAGGCGCTGCGTCTATCTTCACGGCTGAGCTGGTGGCAATACACCACTCAATACGGGAGATTACGCGACGTGCCCAGTTCGGAGAACGGATTGTGATCTATACTGACTCACAAAGCGCCCCGAGTGTTCTCGTGGCATTAGAATCTCCACATCCCCTGGTTCGAGATATCCGTTACGCCACGGTTTTGGCGAGCCCGGAGGATGTCGCAGTTTGGGTGATCTTCGCGCACTTTACCTGTCCCGTAACCGGGATGGGCGGGGTCGCTACCGCCTGTCCCTTGTCTTCGGGATGAGTGCGTGCACATTGACTGGTGGACTTATTGACTTTTGGGGGAAGGCCGGCCTTCTTCTTATTATTTAAGGTGGGTTTTGTTTTGTTTTTTGCTTTTGTGTTTTTCCCTTATAGGTCGCACGCTCTTGCGCCAGGGTGACCTCTTCCCGACGCAGGAGCTTGCTTACTGCTCGCTTCCTTTTACCATTTTTTTACGGAGGGGGGTTATCTTTTTGAATTTTATTTTAAAGTAGCCTAGTACTAGGCCAGTTTTTAATACGGTGACTAATGCCCACTAGTCAGTGGCCATATGAGGTGTTTAAAAACAAACAAAAAACTATAATGTTTTAATCTAGGAATTTAAGAGCAAATTGCTAAGGGGGGAATAACATAAAGGTAGTGGTAAATAGGGAAATGTAAATGATAGGGAGACATAGAACCGCGTATGCTCCGGGAGTTTCACAATTGAGCTGATTAAAGACATATCGATGAAGATCTTTCTAGTGGCATTAGGGCAAAGAGGGGCAAATTCCGGGATATTTCAGCCATATTATATTTTTCATGCTATATTCGGAAATAAATCATAAAGACTAGGCTAATTGCCAGTGTGAAAAATGGTCATTGGCGAAACTGCCTCCGCGATTATTCCTATGTGGAAAATATCCAATTAAAAATTTCCCATGCGGAAAATCGGCTCTAATAGAGCCCGATTGAAATTAGTTAGGTAAATAGAGATTGCATTAAAACAATACCTATATTAAAAGGAATAGATCACAAATTGAATATTTATCATCCGTTACAATAATTTCTATAATATTTTTCTCTCTTAAATTAAGGCCCGTTTAATTTTTTTCTTTGGGTAGAGAATCTTCTCTTTCATCATCCAACGCAGGTCTATTTCTTAATTTTGTTCACATTTTTGTTCAATTAAGTTAGGTTAGGTTAATTTTCAAGATCTGAGTTGTCCATTATTATTTGTATAAATCTTGACGTCGGAGATGCAGAGCTGATAATAATAATACATAAACTGATAATTGAATTATGAAAATATCTATTTTTAAGTTTTATTGCAGAGGTAATATTTAGTATTTTCATCATGACTGTTTCAAGTGTCAATTTTTGGAATGACTTTTTTTACAGTGGCTCTTTTTCTACATGAGAATATTCCCGTGTCAATTTTCCCCTTATGCCAAGTTTTCTGATTTTCATTGTCTAAATTGGCAATGTTATTAGAGCCGGGACATCTGACATCCCCTTCCAGTTACCTAAAGGGAGAGAGATAAGGAAAATAAATATAAATATCAGTAAAGGAGTAAAGGGTTGGAATAATGAAAAGCCACGGGCCCAAACAGTTTAACGATAAGGGACTATACGGCCCGCTCCCTATCACACACAGGGAAAATTTAAGAAAAATAGTCGGCGACTAACTGAAGAAATTGGTAGGGAAAGTATTTCTGAAATTTATAAAATACATTATAGTCAATTTAAACTTTATGTTTTCCATTGAAAATTCTTTCGAAAATTATGAAATTTAGAATAAGGATCTCTCCCTTTTCGAACTACGTGAGTTTAAAATTCCCTCTAAATATTACGATGAATTATATGTAAAACAATCTACCCTTATTTTCTCTAAGAGCTATTAGTAAAACAAATATTCGCTAGGGAGAGGCGACGATTATTATGCTTTATTATCTCGCATCTGTTCTCTCAACCATTGCATCTATTCTAAATTACAAAATTTAATTATATCTCGAAGAACTGACTAAATTATAAAGTTGTTAACGTAATATTAATGGAATTCCTCTCATTAGGATGCTCCGAGTTCTCAATGTAAATTTCCGTCTATTTTCCTTCACACATTTTTTGTCTTTTTGTGCGCTGGAATAGTTTTTATACTCAAGATGCATAGTGATGCCTCAAATTATACCTGGACACGTGATTAATAAACAGCCGTTAACTTTTAGTTGCATTGCTTTATCAATGTATGCAATAATCTAATACCAATATTACTTATAATGCCTTATTTAACAAATGAAGGCACTTGCGATCACGTCTACATTTTGAGCAAAATTATTCATAATTAAAATAAACCCCAACAAACAACTTTCAACACCGCTACAATGACTTTTCTTCCTCTCACCAAACCTCTACTTAATAAAACACTTACACACTCCCTTCAGCTCAAACTAACAATTTATTCTTCTCAATGGTTAATTTGAAACAATGTCAGAACAATTATAAATTCCTTACCTCTTGAGTTTAAGCTGGTTCTACGATACATGTGTATCAGTCGTCGCTATTTTAACTCTAAAAGAATTCACTTTTTTGGTCATGATGTTAAATAAAATAGATCGAAAGGCTATATTTTGTTCTTTTGCAGAATGATCATGCGCAGAATTTGTCGTACTATTTCTTCTGCCTTTCAAAAAAAGGATTCAAGTCTTAACTTTCCGGTACAGCAAAGCTATTTAGATTGAGATTGCTGAAAATGTTTCTATAACTAGAGAATTACATATAACAGAATCTTTATTCTAAATTAAAAGGAATTGAAAAATTAGTGTTGTTAATTGCTCAAACAAGCAGCACTATACATCTTGTGGGAGTTGGTTGTCTGTAATTAGAACTAACCCCATTTAACCCACCTAAGGATTGTTTATTTTCTTCGTCGCTAATAGGAAACAATTTAGGAAATAAGCTAATCAAAACTAACCTAGTCTATTCTTATTTAGATTTGATTAGATTTAGTTAGGTTAGGTTAATTCAGGTTTAATTCGTTTATATTATATTAACGTCATAAAGGAATTGGGAAACATCATCTTTAGAAGATCATTATGTCGAATGAATTTCAGTATTAGCATCATCGAATATCAAACTAGTACAAGTAAAACGGGGACCTAGTTGTTTTTGTTCCTATATACCCATCGACATAAGTATCAATAAATAAAGCTATTTCTGTATTACTTTTTTCGCTGGAAAATACATAAAACGCAGTAAAAGCAAATATAGTTATGAACAAGAGGTAAAGTCCATCCAATGATTTGCGGCGTTTTATGATAGGAGGATAAATGGTTATTGCATTGATGGATTTCCATGGTTCAAATCACCTACAATTGCCTTTGAATAGCTATTTGTGTCATGGTCATACGGGTCATTTGATGTCTCTTAAAGGTACAATTAAATTTTACTTATTTCAAAACAAAGGCGACGCTTTGAGCCAGCTCTTCGTTGCAGCTGAAAAAAAGCCATGGAGTATCATGAACTAAGTCAATCAAAATTCTAGTGAACCAAAGAATCCCAATTTATAGCAGTCCACCTATGTGTAGATGGAAAAGGAAAAGACCTACTGCTCATAGTCGAGGAGAAAAAGAAGAAAGCAATTGAGGTAAGTCAAGAAAGCCTATTGGTGACGGCTTTCAGAAAGCCGCATATACGAGGGCGGTCAATAAGTTTTGCAAATTGGGAGGGAAAAACAGAGGAAGGGGAATGGCTGTTTGTGGGGATGTTAGGGCAAGTTATGACAAGTGAGGAACTGCAGCCACACGCTCTTGCTTCATCTATTTAAGAAGCAGTAGCTGATCGCAGATCGTCATTCACAAATTTTTACAAAATGGAGAAGGTTGAGCACCCCGCAGTAATCAAATTTTTGACCAAGGAAGGCAAGAATGCAAAAGAGATCCATTAACGCATGGGTACAGTGTACACCAAAACCGCCCCTTCCTATGCAACCATTGCTCGCTGGAATAGAGAGTTCTGCCATGGTCTTGAGTCTCTCGAAGATGAATCCATCCAGGACGCCCGTTAAACGTGACCAATAAGAACAATGTGGCCTGTGTGGAGAGAAGGATCCAAAAAAATCGACGGGTGAAGTTCAAAGAAATCTAGAGAGAACTTGGAAAATCACATGGAAGTGTTATCAACATAATCCACGACAATTTGACCATGACCAAGGTCTCTGCCCGTTGGATCCATAAAAACCTCACGAAACTTTACGCCACATGATCGACTTCAACGTCGTTAAAGTTCGGAGGAGCTCCTGCTCCTGTACAAAAAACAACTACGACCCGGCGAGATTCGAGTCACTTATAGTGACAGGTGATGAAACTTGGGCCATTACTGGGATGCCGAGACTAAGCTCGAAAACATGGCCTGGAAGCACAGGGGGTCTCGACCTCAATCAATTTCTGGACTCCACCTTCAACCAGAGGGAACATAACCACCATCTTCTGGGAATCTGACGGAGGGTTGATGGTTGACTATGCGCCTCATTGAAGGACCATCACAGGGTAATATTGCGCCAAAGATCTGGCTAGGTTGAAGAAGTGCATCCGTCAGAAGCGGCGCGGCAAGTTGACCCGCGATGACCTGCTCCTTCATGACAATGCCTTTGTCCACAAGGCCAAAGTTGCACAAGCTGCCCTGTTCGAGTGCGGATTCGAGGAGCTCAACCATCCCCGCTACAGTCCAGATCTGGCCTCTAACGACTACTTTTTATTCCGCCCGCTCAAGGCTGCACTGCGTGGACGCCAGTTTGGGAACGATGAAGATGTCCAGCTCGTCGTCCAGGAGTGGATTGAACAGCAGTCGGGAGATTTCTGGTTGTCGGGAATTCGAAGCCTCAGGGACAAGTGGCGCAAGTGCATTGAAGTCGAGGGTAGTTATATTAAAAAATAATAAAACACGTTCCCTCATGTTTCGTTCCCTTATATCCGAATTGCAAAACTTATTGACCGCCCCTTGTACTTTGAAAACTGACAAAAACGTATAGGTAATAAGCTTTATATTTTTAAGAATATTTAGTAAATATTTACACCAGTCCATCACATAGATAACTTAAATGTATTTAAATATATCTTTCAACCTCTAAGCATTGTGGGATAACTAGAATTAATCGTTTCTTTCAAGGCTAAAGCCTATATATTATATTTAAGATGGCTTATGCCTATCTAATTCGAGACACCTATTTGTTTCAAGCGAGGTGAAGCCACATTAGGTTTGCCAAGGTGACGAATCGAATTCAAATTCAAGTTGATTTCACAGTAGCAGCCATAAGCTATAGATACCAGCGCTTCGGATCCACTGCTAAATTGTACGACCTATCGAATACTAAAAAGCCCTAAAACAGTGAAAATTGGCAATAAAATCCATGGTTCCAGTCCCTCGACTAACCATCCGATCTCCGTTCCATCTCTTAAAACCTCAAGCCCAAGGTAGGCTGAGACGAATCATATGTAACTTCCTTGCCAGTCATCCCTGTGCGCTTACGTACAGAGGTTCGCATAGCCTTTCGACCACTCCCATAGAGTTTGTTCCAAGTAGCTCTGTTAGATTTTTTTTTTAAACATCGAGTATAATTGCCATTATTCTATTAAAACTATGTGAATATTAAAGTTTATTTTTGTTCCTACTTTTACATAAGCTTCATAGTCCGCATCCTTAATTGGTTTAATAACGGCCAGCTGCACTATCATTTGTATTTTACCTCCTCGCACTCCTTTAGCGAAGTTGCACGCAACTTCCCTCACTTCTATCCCCCATCTCTGTCATGGCCAGAGTTGAGTCAATGTCACTTGACCTTGACTTTGAGCGTCCACGCATCTCGGCTAGAAGTGACTTATATGTCGGCGGGTCATTCTACGACATAGTATATATATATATATATATATATATATATATATATATATATATATATATATATATATATATATTAACTGGTTTGGGGTTTCTAAGGACTTTAAAAGGTCTCTTTTAAGGTATTTTAAATGTTTAAGCTTGATGAAGGCTTGGCTATTTATAAAGTAAGCGGAAATAATTTGGCGAATATTTTTCTTGTGTTGGGTGCACCTGCCTTTATACATACCCTGTGTACGTTACGAGCCCGGACCTCATTTATTCCCCTCAGCTGAATTTTACTCTTTGCCTAACAAGAAAGGCTCTGTCGAGTTTTGTCCTCTGTGTTGTGAGCAAAGTTGAAGGCTCTCGCGTTACTTCGGGTCTTTCTGAGTGCTCGAATGAAATTATTAATCGCGTCATGTGTATACCGAATTAATTTAGGTCGACAATCCCATTACGTTTTTTAAAAAAAGTTTAGTTCAAACTCCCGACTATCATGTCTTTATTCGAACTGCTCCTTTATACAAGAAGAAGGGAGAGCCAAGAGAGAGAGGAGAAGAGACAGAGAAGAACGACAGAGAGGTAAAAAGAGAAGAACTAGAGAAAGAAAGAGAAGAACAAGAGAAAGAGAGAGAAGCAAAAGAAGGCATCCAACGACATGAAATGGAATTGTTTAGATCGAGGAACGAACGCTCTCCGTCAACCTGCCGAATGACCTCCCACAAACTGCGTCCATTAACGTCCCCGTTTACAAGGAAGAAGAAGATTTCTGGTCATATTTAACGCATTTTGAAAAGATCTTCGAGCTAAACAACTGGGATCTTGAAGTGGATGGTGTCGCTAATCTCCTGCCGTTGTTATAATCTAAGCTCCAAGATATTTTCATATGCCTCCCGTCAGAGGAAACGATCGACTATTTGACGTTGAACTCGGAATGGTTAGCAGCGTATAACAAAACCCAGATTTCTAATGCGTTAAATTTCGTCACGCCAGAATACAGCCCAACCAAACTTTTCGACAGTTTGAGCATACGCTTCTGAGACATTTCAACTTCTGCCTCGATTCTTCGAAGGTTCCCCTCGAGTATGAAGCGTTAGTTGAATTCACTCTGAAGAACCAGCATATGGCTTCGCTTTCTTCTGAGATTCGTTCGTTTGTGAACGACCGAAGGTGTACCATCTTCAAGGAATGCATCGAAGAAGCCGATATATTTGACCCAAGCCCCAATTACTACCCTAAGCAAGGAACAAAAGCTAAACCATCGTCCCCCAAAGGTAAAAGTGGCAAACAAAAATTTACACCCCGTGACCCTAGCAAGTTTATTTAAATAACTGGCCCTGTAAGCCCAGAAACTTTACTTCATCTGAACCCCGTGACGTTGTCATTCTTGTCGAATCCCCCTTCGTCATACTTCCCTAAGAGGCCCATCGCGTGTTTCTCCTGCGATTTTAAAGGACATTGGAGGATCAACTGCCATAACATCTTCTAATTCTGTCCTAGTTCTCTCAATCAAGTGCACCGAGCTTGTGCTACCCCCACGCCACCACCGTCGCAAGTTGAACAACCACCCTCTCCATATGCTTTGCATATGGAAACCCCCTGCGCCTTCGAGTTCAGCAGTGTTCTGAGTAATTAATTCGCTAAAATGCAAATGTACTGCGATTCACTCCGCCCCCTCTAGACTAAAGCTCATAATAAGGTTCAGTAGTCCACCCGCTGTAATAAATTCTTTTCCTATGTCGTGAAGAACGATCTTCTGTTCCGTGTGTGCTTTAAAAGTAAAAGTTCTGAGGCCCATGCATTATGCATCCCCCGTTCGCAGGTACACCTCATATTAATGACCGCCCATGATATCCTCTTCTCTGGCCATTTCAGCCATTCTAAAGCGGCTCAGATTATTTTTCTTGGCCCGGTGGTGTAGAAGATATCCTTAATTATTGTCTTTTGTGTGATATCTTTCAAAGAAGAGCCGCAAAAGGACGCGTCAGACACGCTCTGCTTTAGAAGGGACCCATCATATCTGAACTCTTCGCTCGTGTGGCAATCGACCTGATTGGTGCAATTCACCCCCTGTCAGGGGAAGGCCACAGCTCCCTGTTTACACTCTTTGATTTATTCATCCGTTTTCCTGAAGCAGTACCCTTGAAGAAAATATACAGTATCACCTGCGCCGAAATAACGGAGTACATCGGCAGGCTAATAATGATAAATCCCCCTTAAACCACCTCTTATCACAGGGCCGCACCAAAATGTGCGAAAAATTCAACGCTTCATTGAAATCGATCCTAAAGAAATTGTGCGCCGACCACCCCCGAAAGTAGAATAGATATTTGCGGGTAGCTTTGTTTACCCACCGTGAAATCCCGCATCGCACATTAGGATATGCCACTTTTTAATTTCTATATGGTCGGAACGACCGAGGCCCTATGAGCATTTTAAAAGAATTGTTTTCTAACCAAGAATTGGACCAGAAAATCCAATCTTCCTAAGCATATCTATTAGAACTTCGGCACAGGTTAGAAAAATGTGCTGAAGTCGCTTTTCAGAACGCGGACACGAAATTAGACCAATACAAAACTTATTTTTCCTCAAAAGTCTAAGGATCGTTGATTCGAACTCGGCGAGGAAGTTTTATTATTATAACCACCAAAAATAATAGACTCATAAGTCAATAGAAGGGCCCCTTTCCCGTCATCAAAATTTGAGGCCCTGTTGACTACCTCATTCAAACTCCGTCTGGGGAAGGGTTATATCACGTACACATGCGCAAAATGTACTACCACCGAGCGTGCATCAATATTATTGTGGCCATTGATGAGAAGAGGAGGATTAAACCTTGCCCACCTTGACAAGCACTACCGGATCCCAGTCATATGACCTAGACGTTCACGCCCAGCTGCACCTCGATTTAAAGATTCAGCTGCAGCAGTTATTGAGTCACTTTGGAGACGTGATATCCGAGGTTCCCGGCTGTGCCACTCAGTTCGAGCAAGATCTTATTTTAAAAACCCTGGAGCCTATTCGTTCTAAGCCGTATCCCCTGCCCATCCATTTTAAAGGGGTCTTCAACGCAGAATTACTATATTATTAAAATTTAAGATAAAGAACCTTCCCATTCTAATTAATGTTCCTCCACTGTGTGGCAAAGAAGTCATAGTGGTCATATACGCTGTGAGTCAATTTTTGGAAACATAATTCAATGACCTTGTTCTAAGCTGAGCCTATCCCTTTGATTGACCAAAACCTCCATCTCTTTGAAGAGGCAAATTACATTATAGAATTGGCCCTATGTAAAACTTATCATCAAATTTCCTTTGAAGACGGTATAAAGAGATCCACGGCTTTCTTCACAGACAAAGGCGTAATGTAATTACGCCGTCTCCTTTTCGGCTTGGTGACGGCTTGTAGTAATTACATTCGCTTGATGCGAAGAATATTAGACGAGTTGGCAAACGTGACTTTCTATTTCGATAACATTTACGTTACAAATCGTCAGTGGAAACATCACGTGATCGCCTTTTATGCCATGTTGCGTCGCCTGGGCGAGAACGGACTCACAATCGGTCCGAAAAAGTGTCATTTTGCTTATAATATGATTGCCGTCCTTGGCTTTTACATTGGGAACAACCGATTGCCCCCCCCCCCCAGGAGGACAAAATCCGCGCCATTGTGGAAATATTCCATCCGTCCACTAATAAGCAGCTGAGATCCTTAATGGGATATGCTTCTTTCTACCGCCGCTTTGTCCCCCATTTCACCTCCCTCTCGGGGCCTTTGTGTAATTTGCTGAAAAAGAAGTTCCCGGAAAGAAAGTCTGGTCCCCATTAGCTCTTTTCCACTTTAAACAGATGAAGGAAAAAATAGCTTCCTTACCAATCCTCCGTCTCCCCAGCACTAAGAAGACATTTTGTATCAGAACTGATGGGGGTAATGAAGGGTTAGACTGAGTTTTACTTCAGTATAGCGATAGTTACCCCGTTGCCTATGCTAGCCGTAAGCTTCTTCCGTGGGGGAAAAATTATGGGGTTATCGAAAAAGTGTCTCTAGCCATTATCTGGGCAATACAGAAGTTTAGAATTTATTTATTAAGTAAAGAGTTACTTGTAGACACGGATCACAGGCACCTCGCATATTTGCGAAATGAACAAAGCAATAATGGTCGCCTTATGCGCTGTAGTTTATTATTCCAAGAGTATCAATTTAAAATTAATTATATAAAAGGATCCGAGAATTGTGTTGCGAATAGCCTGATGAGTAACCTACTAGAGCCTACCCAAACTAATTTAGGGGAAATTTTGTGCTTTTAACTTTTATGTTTAATTTTTGTTCCTCTTGTATGAAATGGATATATTGGACAATGAGTTCCTATGTTAACAACGATGGGGTAACCCTTTGTATCGTTCGGATCAATTGATACCCTGTATTTTATATTTGCCTTTGTATCTTTCTGTATTGTTTTTTGTCTTTAGTGTATGTTAGTTGTTGTGTAGCTCTAGATCGTTATTGACCTTAGGTGATCGTCCCCTTTCGAACTAACGTTAGTCCTTGTATCCCATGTTTTCTGTGTCTTTGTCGAATTCACTTATTCCGTGCACTCCTGGATAGTCTTTGTACGTAAGTATGTCCGAGCCTCTAAAGCGTGACCCGTTCAAGGTCAGGTATCCCACTATTGTATCCCCGCTTGAGATCGGAAAAATTTGAAACCTATAATACCCATTAGGCGATTGTCAGATGTCACTTTTTTAAAGTAACTTCTTGTAAATGAATGAGTTGTTGAGAATAGAGGTTCCTTAACCCCAGCCATTTGGCCCATCCGTGGTTTGGTACATATCGTTTGGGACGAATACTCCCTCCAGCTAGTGTCACTAGCAGGGGTTAAACTCCCGGTGGTTAAAGTCCCTAGAAATACCATTCGATCCCCCATTCATCTCTTAAAGCCTCGAATCTAAGCTAGGCTGTGGATTCCTTGCAAGTCATCCCTGTGTGCGTACGTACCGAGGCTCGTATAGCGTCTGTAACAGGTTGCTCCGAGTAGCTTTGGTAGATCGATTATTGTAAACATCGAATATCCATTGCCATTATTTTATTTTAAACTGTTTATTGTGTTTACTATGTATACATTAAAGTTTATTTTTGTTCCTACTTTTTCAAAAGCGTCATAGCCCGCAGCTTTCATTAGTTTAATAACGGCCAACTGCACTCTATCGTTTGTATTTATATCCCTCACACTCCTTCAGGCAAGTTGGTCACCAAATTCCCCCACATCTATCCCCAATATCTGTCGTCACCCGAGTTGAATCAAGGTCCTTTATTTGAACTTAGGCGTCCAAACATCTCGGGTAGAAGTTATGTATATGTCAGTGGGTCATTCTACGATTAGGATCATGGCAATTATATTATTCAAAAGAGAAAGCAAAACAACAGAACGGTTTCAAATTTCATTAGAATTCTCGGGCTAAACTTTGGATGACTTTGGAAATTGTACTATTCAAAATAGGCTGCAAAACATCACAAGGCTTTCAAATCTTTTCAGAATCGGCTGAATACTTATGAAGTTACTGCCAAATAATTCCCCGGCTAATCTTACGAGGAATTTTGCAATTACATTATTCGAAAAAATGTAACACATCCTAAGAGTTTCAAATTTCTTTATAATCCGCCGAGTAACTATGATTTTATTGCCAACACAAACTAATTTACAGGGTAATCTTGGCAGGACCTTGGCAAATATATCATTCGAAGCGAAAGAAAATGTAAAACAACATAAGGGTTTCGAATTTCAGTAGAATTGGCCGAATAGTTATGAAGTTATTTCCAAATAATTCCCTGGCTAACCATGGGAGGACTTTGGTAATTATATCTTTTGAAAGAGAATTTGAAACATCATTAGTTATCTCCAAAACAAAAAAAAGCAGGACGGGGACAGACCGATCTACTAACATCGTAAGATATAGAGACGCACGCGACTAATAATAAGGATAAAGGAATAAAAGGAGGTGGGACGAACAAAATATTCGAATGAAATAGATTATTACTGCAAATCTCAATGAGTAATTTAACCTTCTGAAATGTGTCTTGGTCCTCACTTAAACTCGTTTTGGCAGTAAATTAAGAAGAGGAAAGTTGTTACATTTTGGTTGCATGAGAGTAAGGAATTTCTTAATTAATTTCTAAATTCCAGTAATTGGAAGATGAAGACAAAAATTATGTTTATATGTATTGGCAGGAAATTTGAATGCAAAAAGCAACTGATTTTTTAAAGAGCCAATTTTTCTTACAGATCATAAGGATTTAACTTATTTTGGAGCATCAATCTCCATCCTTCTTCTATACAACAATTTACAATATTTGGTAAAGGACAAATATTGTAAATCTTTGTAAACATAACGGCTGGAACGGAAAATAGCAAATCTAGTCCTGTACTTTTATTAAACCAACTTTCACTTATATTAAACAGAATTGTTGGAATGTAAGCACGCTATATAAAAGATTTCCAGTTTAATAAAATATATCTCTACCTACTATGGCAGTAACTGGCCTTTCTATTGGCTACAAAAGTAAACACATAATATTTCATAAAATATACTGCCAATGATTTTTTAACATTCTGCATTGGTGTATGTGTCTATGTGAAATAGATTTAGGTAATGAAATGTTTGATTAATTTTATTATGTGAGAGTTGTTTTGTGTTTCCAAAGAGTTCAAGACAACATTAACTATTTTATTAACCGTCCGTCGTTATATATGTGTGCCTATGGGAAATTCCCAAAGTAGGAAAAATGTAAAACAAAAACGATCTAAAGCAAGGTTAAGTATATTCACGCAGTATTCAGATAATTTTCAAAAACATTCTTTCATGCGTATATATGTGGCTATATTTATCCAAACAATCACTTCATTGCGAACACATTTTAGTCATAAACATTAACTAACTCACTGTTTCAATGCAATCTTCTGTTATGCTCCTAATACTCCCCACGCCTGCAATAATAATCATTACAACACAAAAAAATCGTTGTGTGACCAACAAACCTAAACCTCATGATTCCATACCATTATAGACAGGTTAAAATTAATATAAGTACAAAGACGTGGCAATTAGTCTACATTCAAACAGACTATCATTAACTCACCAAAAAAATCACATAAAGAGAGATTCTCTAACCACATATTTGTGTATATCTTCTCCGTTTCGTGTTGAAACATAATTTACTCTCGAATCTAAGTTGTTTTTTTTTAGGTAGAGATTTCGTACTTTTATTAGAAATGAGTGTATAAAGAGATCATAATGCGCTGCTAAGAAATTCACTTTTGTCTTATTGGACAATATTGAGATGGTGAAGGAACAGATAAAAATTCTTACAAAAGAAAGTTTGACTCATTTACTTCTGCGAAGTTTCCCTAGGGTTAAATACGAGAAATATATTTCACCTTTATTCATTTTCTTGACAGCTCAGTTTATTTGACAACTCACTTCGATCTACGCATTGCGAAAATGGAAAACATGCAAATCACTAAAATATAATAGCTGATATTCAACGCGATTATGAGAACGAAAAATTAAGTTAAGCCAATTACTTAGTTATTTTGAATTAAATTTTAAGAGAGATATGATTAATGTTTAATAGAAGAGAGAATTTAAAGTATTGGGACTAAATAAATCGAAAAATTCCAAAATAGTCTTCAATAAAATTAATTTTAAGTAGAATTTATATAATTTATCTTGGGAAATGCACAAATCAGGTTGGAACGAAAGTAATGTCTAATTTTCGTGAATAAAGTTTAGATATTTTTTAATAAAATAGTTCCTCTAATGTAACTAAAACATACATTTCAATACATCCAATTTATGATAGTCTAGTTTACTGACGCAGAAAACTGAAAGGTCGTTAAAGAAAATTTCATTGACATCTTTGCAAGGAATATTTGAACAAACCAACACAGCAGTATTTTCTACGTTTGTTTGTTATCCCACTATAAACGTATATATTACACGATTTATTATTTAAAAACTCCTTAAGGAGTTATTAAATAATAAATCCTGGAATATATAGATTTATAGTCGGAGAACAAACTAACACATTATATTAAGGTATCCAGAAATTCCTGCTGATATTCTGGTATTTATTCAGAAGGCTTAACTATAAGATAACTTGAAATTTGCCAAAGAATCTATATTTTGTCGTATTTATTACAATACATTGAGGCATTAAACGTTCCTTTACTAGAAGCTATAAGAACCAAAGAAATGTTTGCATTAAACAAGAAATAGCTTATAAACGTCTTTTAAGCAATACCAAAAAACTAATAGTAGAAAGCTTTTACGCCAGGAAATATTTTCACCGTAAACAAACTTTGCTAGTGACTGCACATCTAGATTCCAGTGAATGCCTGCAAACACACCGATTGTTGTTGCATAATTAAAAGAAATCACCTCGTACGCGGGCCGGTGAATAGGTTTTGCAATTGGGATATAATGAAACGAGATATGAGGAAAAGTGTTTTATTATTTTTCAATATAACTACCCTCGACTTCAATGGATTTGCCCCACTTCTCCCTGAGGCTTCGAATTCCCGACAACCAGAAATCTCCCGACTGCTGTTTAATCCACTCCTGGACGGCGAGCTGGACATCTTCATCGTCCCCAAACCGGTGTCCACGTAGTGCAGCCTTAAGCTGGCGGAATAAAAAGTAGTCGCTAGGGGCCAGATCTGGACTGTAAGGGGTCTGGTTGAGCTCCTCGAATCCGGACTCGCGCAGGGCCACTTGTGTAACTCTAGCCTTGTGGATTTTAACGATGTTGAAGTTGATGAAGGGGCATGAGGTTTCTAGGGATCCAACGGGCAGAGACCTTGGTCTTAGCAAAATTGTCGTGGATGATGTTGATAACACTTCTTGTGATATTCCAAGTTCCCTCTCGATTTATTCGTCCTTTACCCGTCGATTTTCGAGGATCATCCTCTCCACACCGACCACATTGTCCTCGTTGGTCACGTTTGACGGGCGTCCTGGACGGGGCTCATCTTCAAGGGACTCAGGACCCTGGCTGAACTCCCTATTCCAGCAAGCAATGGTTGCATAGGAAGGGGCGGTGTAGGTGTACACTGCAACTATGCGTTCCTGGATCTCTTTTGCATTCGTGCCTGCCTTGGTAAAAAATTTAATCACTGCGCGGTGCTCAACCTTCTCAATTTTTTAAGATTTGTGACTTACGATCTGCCATCAACTGCTGCTTCTTAAATAGACGAGGCTAGAGCTTGCGGCTGCAGGTCCTAACTTGTCATAACTTGTCCTAACACCCGTACAAACAGCCATCCCCCTTCCTCTGTTTTTCCCTACCAATTCGCCAAACTTATTGACCGCCCCTCATATTATTGTGAAATTCTGTTTTCTACTTATGTATATTGGTGTGAAAACTCTACCAACTTTGTCAACATTATGTGAGTCGCTGATATTTATTTTCGTGTTTGAATAGTTTAGCCAATACGTTGAGTCCGAATACTAGTTTTCTGTTTGCGACAAAGAAGTTTGCTTTCCTTCAAGACGGCGAATCTTGAATTGATTGAATGAACTCCAGAAAAAAAGGTAGCACAAAAGTATTTATACTAACATTCAACAGCTAGACGAATTCACATTGCATTTTGGATTTAAGAGAAAAATCCCCATCAGCTCGTGTGCAATATGAAAAGTACGCACACTTGGTGATCCTACAACGATATTTTTACCTGCGGTGAAGCTCCAGGTCTAGGCGTCATTTTCTATTCAAAAGGAGTAAAGTCTAATTGTACCTATTTAAAGCCATAAAATGGCCTATATAAGCATTGCACATAGGGTTATTCACTCTAGAGATTTCAAATCTGCCATGGGCTTTGGCGCTTTGAGGCGCCATCTAGTGGCAGAAGCCTCATTTAGTTATTCAAATACAATTATAAGTGATTTGAACCATGTGAAACCATGAATGCAATAATGATTTATCATCTTATCAAAAAACGCCGAAGATCACTTTAGGGACTTTCCCTCTTGTTCAAGATACTCTTGCATCTGAGCGCAAGTCAGACTTGGATTTTACAATATTTTGTTCCTCTTTCACAACACTCACTCACCAAGAACATAATGTACACACTAACATCTACTTGTTCACTTTATTCTCCTTTCTAATAAAATCTACATTTGGAAAATCTACCCTGTAAAAGTTTTATTAAATCTCAGAAAGCTAAAATTTATTCTCATATAATCAACCTTTTAACAAGTTTTATTCATACATTCCTCTTACATGCTAATTTAACCTCAGAATATTTCAAAGATATAACGTGATAACAAGTAAACTTTCACTGTTTTTTACTGTTTCAGATCCCCTATCACATTCGTATATTTAATTTCCTTTACTCTACAGATTACACTTTCTTATCATTATCCTCAATATGCGCCATGAGTTAACATTGGGATTCCTGCTAACTTATGCATTGATTCCACATTAAATCGCTTACTCCAAAGAAATTTACCTACCTTTCCTAACATTTCCTAACTTGTTTTCTACCTACAAGGACAAAAGTAAATTTATACAAAATAGTCTCTAAACACATATTAATGAAATCAATTAAGATATGTATTTTTAATAAAGGATACAAATAAAATGTTGAAATTAGATTAATTGAGCTTTCCAATTTAGTTTTTTTTTTTTGAGAGAGAGAAAAGAATAAAATATCTGGGCTTGAACGCACATAAAAATCTGAATCTCAGAAAAGACAAATATATGGCAATAATTTTAACAATTTAAAAAGCATCATATGTAGAGTAAATAGTAAGAAGGTAATGAAAATTTGATTCCTTATCTACATATATATATGAAAAATTGAGTTGAGGCTCCAAATAACCTAAAATTTATGACACAAACTTCATTTATTAATTTTCAAAAAGATTTCTAAAACTTCTCTCTGAAGTAGAGCTACTCCAATATGTTAGAACTATCCTTGTATGCGAAAGTAAGTCTACATGTTGAAACCGTTCATAAATTATAGTGTTCTTTTAGGAATCTAAATTTATGGTTAATTCGGAAAGTAAGTTTGTTAAGATTCTCGAGAACTTCTCAGGAAATAAAAGTAAAATATTTTTTAAGAGAGAACAACAAATCCTGAAAGTTGATAAAGTTTTGGGTCACGGGCTCTCTACATCTCACTATGTCGTTCGGTCCTCACTTTGCCTTTTATTGTTTTGGTAATAAAAATGTAACTATTCGGCCGATTCTAAGGAAATCTGAAACCCTTATGTTGTTTTAGATTCTCTTTCGAATCATATAAATGCCAAGGTCCTCCCAACGTTAGCCCGGAAATTATTTTGTTGGGCATAATATCATAACTCTACAGCCAATTCTAACGGAATTTGAAACCCTTATGTTGTTTTACCTTTTCTTTCGAATGATATAATTGGTAAAGTACTCCAAGGGTTAGCAACAGAATCATTTGGCAACAACATCATAACTTTTCAGTCGATTCCAACGAAATCTAAAATTCTTATGTTTTTTTACATTCTTTTTCAAATTATATAATTGCCAAGGTCCTCTTAAGGAGCGTCCTGGAATTATTGGAATTTTTCTGGCCGTAAAGTAATAAATCAGAATAAATGAGAGCACGCGACTTTTGGTCAGCAGACCTTGTTATATTATTGTCAAAATTAACATCTTTTATGACGGTCTAGACCTATTCTAATAAGATTCAAAGTCGAATAACGAGACCTTATATCAAATATATATATATATATATATATATATATTAGTGTACTTGGTTAGCAGTCTTTCTTGAATGCAAATTTTGTTAAAGACCATTGTGTACTTTGCCTTTATTAATTTCCTTGTACAACTTTCTTTTCTTCTAACTATCTTTTTTATTCCATCTTGTAGATGGTGGATTACTTGTCCAGTATTCATCTCTTTTTTAAATGATTGTGTTTAGTAAAAAACAAACTAAATTGCTGAGCTTTCGATCTTATTCGATCCTCTTTGGAGCGTTATGGAATTTCTTGCCTCATTTACCGATGTACTGAGTGGAGTGAGGATCTGGCAGAAAGTAAAGTAAAAGAATTCGGAAATTCTAAGGTAGAAAATGGTTTTTGATAGTGGTAGAGGTATGATAGTAGAAAATAGGTGTGCCAGTACATCTGGCGATAGCTTCTTGTGGTAATCTTGTTTGTTTGATATCTTGAACTTACTTTTCAGCATTCAAGCCTTTGTTTTCTGTTTTTTCTTTTCTCTCTTTTTCGAGCTATTCTTGTTTTACATTTATGCGTCTTTTTATTATTTTCTTTGTCCTTTTGGATATTTTGATTTATTTACTGAATTTATTTTGTTTTGTTGTTCATTTTTACTTATTTCTTATATCTTGATTTTCTTTCGTTTTTTATTACTTTGTTGTTCATGTCCTATTTGGATCTTTTGTTTATATATTTTCATTTGTATAATCTTTATTCTGTCCATTTTGGATCTTTTGGTTTCAATCTCTTGCTTTGCATTTGCTTAATTTTTGTCCTTTCTAGTATCTTTTTGTTTTTCTACCTTCGCTTATATTTGTTAGGCTTTAATGGTGAACTTTTCGCTCTTTAATTCTCCTTTAAAATTGCATATTGTTTGTGCGATTTTCCCGTTTTATTTATGTATATATTGGTGTTACAGCTTCTTGAATTCGCCGTTGGCTGCTGGCAAATCCTTGTCTATATTGTCTAATTCGGGTCTCATGATCGAAGAGTCGTATATTTCGGATGATACCTTTTGGTATATGTTGGTCAATTTTGCTCCATATTTTTCTTGCTCTTTCATGTAGGATCACATTTAGGAGTTCTATGTCGGTTAGGTCGTGTAGGGTTGTGCAGGGATGCAGTCCAGGAGAATCGCTTAAATGATGTATCGAAGTGCCTGGTTTTGCACCAACTGGTCTTTTCTCATTAGTATCTTACTTGCCAGATGTAATGGAATTGCCGGATACAAGAGGATTGGCCTTGCAAGGGCTAAGTACAGTTTCCTTTTGTTTCGGAAGGATAGCCTTCTGAACCTGTACAATTGCTTAACCCTTGTTTTTTCCTAAGCTATTTTGTCAGTGAGAAGTACGTTATACCCATTAGTGTTGAACTTTAGCCCTTGGGTTTGTCCTTCAGTAGAATATGGTAGAGCTCTTTGTTTATCACAACGTCATCTGTCTTGACTCGTCCGACTAGATAACCTTAAACTTATCATTGTTAGTTCGGATCTTATTTCGCTTCTCATAAACGTTTATGTTTCCAATCTCACCCGCTGTCCTGTTGGCTATATCGACAGGGTTACTGTAGTCGCTGGTAATGACCTAAGAGATGTCGTCAGCTAGTTTCACGTGGAGTGCCTAGTCTTAAGTGGGAAGAAGGAGGTCGCTTGTAAAGATAGTGTATATAGTGGGGCTTAGACAGCCCTCCCGGGGTACACCAGCTTTCATAGTTAAAGGGTGTCCCTCATAGCCATTTATCTTTATAGTCGCCTCCCTCTACTCCAGATAGTCGCAGAGGACTGATATTCTTATTTAGTCTGGGAATCCAGACTTTGTCGAATGCCGACGCAACACCTCTCAGAACTACTTCAACACTCTTGTATTGTCCTTTTGCGTTGGCAACGAACTCTGTCATAAAGGCAATGTCGGTTTCCGTATCAAGGTGTTTTCGAAAACCATTTTGCTGCCTGTTGTACAGATTCCCTGCGTCTAGATAGCATTTTAGCCGGTCATTTAGGAGCTATTCGTAAAGCTTACCTATGAACTCCAGGACTGAAATAGGCCTGTAACTTTTGCCCTCTCATCTATGTCTGCCTGGTTTAAGGATCAAGAACATCCTCGCTCTCTTCAACCGGTCCAGGAAGTATCCGACGTTCAGGCAAGCATTGAATAGTTGTAATAGTGCCTCGTTAATATTAGGCGAGATATTTGGAGATGATCCATAGTTATTTCCGAGATGCCCGGGGCTTTCTGCTGAAAACTTGTAAGTGCTTTTTCGTACTATTCATGAGTAAACGACCTTCCTCCCTCTCTCGGTTGGTGAGTGTTGTCGACGTACTGGAAGTGTGTTAGTTCGGGTCCTCTCCGTCTCAGCTGTTCCATTCTTCTTCCTCATACTCCATATCAAATTAACGGTTTCGGCTAGTCCCTATATATTATTGTCCCAATTTGGCATCAACAGTATATGCCCGTTTTTTTAAACGAAACAAGTCATTCTCAATCGCGCTCATTTTTCTTTACGAGCCGAAGGCTAGAATTATACCAAAGGATCTGAGCCGCAGTCAATTGGTCCATCTTTGCTTTCGGTATATTTCGTTTGACACGAATAATCCCGCCAGTTAGTGTTGTTAGTGTTACTACTAGAGGTTAAACTCCCCGTGGTTAAAGTCCCTCGAATAACCATCTCATCCTCCAATTCATTTCTTAAAGCCTCAAACCCAATCCAGGCTGAAACAACTAATCTGTGGCTACCTTGCCAGTCATCCCTGTGTGCGTATGTACAAAGGCTCGTATCGCCTCTCGACCCTCTTCGTAGAGCTCTCACCGAGTAGCTGTGTTAGTTCGGTTCTTGTACACTTGGAGTATCAATTGCCATTACTCTATTTAATCTATTTATTGTGTTTAACTCTGTAAATATTAAAGTATATTTTGTTCCTACATTTTCATCAGCCTCAGAGCCTGCAGCCTTCACTAATTTAATATCGGCCAACTGCACTGAATCGTTTTAAATATAAATCCTTTCCACTCGTCTATGGAAGTTGGAGCCCAACTTCTCCCCACTTCTATCCCCATCTCTGTTGTAATCAGAGTTGAGTTGAGGTCACTCATTTGAACTTGAGCGTCCATGCAAATTGGCTAGAAGTGACGTATTTGTCGGGGTCATTCTACAACATCAAGTATTTTATGAATAAATTAATATTTTCTTAGGAAATTTTCTAAGAAAAATTCATTGATTGCATTTATAACGATTGGGGAAAGTGTTGGACAACTTGATTTTCATTATACAATATCAATTAAATGTAACTATGGAAGTTTGGAAGAGGAGCTAATCATAAAACGTATATTTGTAAGAATTGCTGATCATAAGTTAGCTCAGGTAATGCACTTAGATAAAAAGTCGACTGCCCTTGGTGCTATTTCTAAAAACATAATGTATAAAAGTATTTTCGAACAAATGGTTCATTGTCTTGAGTCTAAAAATTATGATATTGTAAAATTTAAAACTAAACAGAACTAGAATAGCTAGCTTTAACAAGAATAAAGTTGAAAAGGTAGTGTGTCTTGTGGATATCCCTTTTATAGACGGTTCATGTTGTCCTGCCAAAGATATTTGTAAATAAAAAGAAAAAGGGTTCCTCGTTTAAGATGAAACCAATATATGTACAATAGTTATAAAAATTCATAGTTATTTTAATCGAAGCTAGTCTGCCTGCAGTTATTATTGGAGCATATATTAGAGGTCAGGCTACTTTTTTAACTGATTTGCATTTTTTGTACGGAGAGCTTGGGCTCTGCACCTCTCTTTAGTATCGCAAAGCCCAGTGGTAAGATTTTTGTGTCCTTTATAGGTATGTAAGTTAAATTTAAAAATTTAGCACTCTATGATAAGTCCTTAATAAATGAATTGTAAGTATATGAACGATTGTCTAAACGTCATTTAGGCCTTCCAATTTTAAGGCATATTATATTCTAACGGACTAAATATTATTATTAATGTTTAAATGTTATAGTCAAATACCCAACGAACTTTTTTGTTAACTGGGGGAAGTACTTCAAAATTTAGTGCCTCAAAACGTGAAAGTGAATATTTTTTTAATGTATCTCTTAACGATTTCCCACGGTTTTTATTACTCCACGTAATCCTTATATGCTTAAAATAGTCTGTTGCCATTTAAAAAATGGACTTGAGCTGCATATTCTTCAAAAAGATAGCAGAAAGATGATTTATTGTTCTAACTTACAAAATGTGAGATTACCTTTGATGCGTGCAGGCTCACATAGACAAGAGGGAAAGTCCTTTTCTGATAAGATGATGAATGATTATTGCATTGACGGTTTCCCATAGTTAAAATCACTTAAAACTGCCTCTTAATGGCTAAATGGCTAAATGAGGCTTTTTCACTAGATAATGCCACTCAGCGCCAAATCTGATGGCAGATTTTAAATATTTTGGGTGAATAACCATATGTTGCATGGTCATATGGGTCATTTGATGGCTCTAAATGGATAAAATTGAAATTTACTGCTTTACTGCGGCAGTTCGCCACATGTAAAAACAAATTTTGGCGGAAAAAAGATGTGCAGCACATCTTGTTTTAATACTTAGCTGAATCTCGAATTTATTTATAGGCCTTCAATGAGCTAATTCTAAAACAGTAAGACCCCTATGAAAGAAAGATGAGACACTTTACAATAAACACGCACTGGTGGTTTAGAACACTTTTCCACTTCCACCTGATTTACGGAAAGTAGAAAGTAATTTCCTCAAAGCGCAATGAATGAAGCTTTCCTTAGTCTGACTTATTTTTGAATCTCTGCCACCTTAGGTTCAGGCTGCTGCGTCCACTCCTTCACTGCAATGGCCGAAAAAGATAACAGTTATATGACTAAATATAATAATAGAACACAGGACAAATATGTTAAGGGTACCTACGCTGCCGATTACACCTGGATATTATGATGCTCAGAAACTTTCTATCTTCTAGCTCAACATCTCTCAGCGCTTAATACAGATGAATGAAAGAAGTCAAAAAAGCGATATCTTTGTATGTTTTCTTACTGGTTGATAATTTAGCTAAGAAAGGCGACTCTTTAGGGATTAAGGAAGGCACAGAGAGGCTATCCTCTAAATAATGCAAACATATTAATGCTTTGGCATTGTTTAGTTGATCTCAAAATACTGAGCAAAAGAGGTCTATCCTGAACAATGGGGACATAAGAAAACAATCATTTTTTTTACTCTAGGTTTCCCTCCTCCCACATTTATAAAACAAGATCTCTTGTCATTTGTAAGCAAAGAATTATCTAGCAATGAAATTAAAGCAAAACCTAACAAAAGATGCAATAGTTTAAATTGTAAGAATATTGACTATCCATTTTTATTACAATCATGTAAAAACTGCTACTATTTTTTTATTTTGACACCTCCTCTCATATATGTATATACTGATTATTATCACAAATACAATTTGCACCATTCTCTATGGATAGTGAAAGAAGGTGTCTGATGGATTGGCACTGGATCACAGAGATCTATGTAGCGTCAGTGGAAGGAAAAATTATTAAGATCTAAATAGATTCATCTGCTGCAATGATTTATATTTTGTTTCCCATTCCATGAAATATTGCGCCTGATTGGAGATAACTTACGAGGGACGGTCAATAAAATTTGCGAATCGGTAGGTCAAAATAGAGGATGGGGGAGGAAGGGGCTGTTTTCGGAGGTGTTATGACAAGTTATGACAAGTCAGGACTTGCAGCCGCACGTTCCTGCTTCGTCGAATAAGAAGCAGTAGCTGATCGCAGATCGTCAGTCACAAATTTTTTAACAATGGAGAAGGTTGAGCACCGCGCACTGATCAAAATTTTGACCTAGGAATGCAAGAATGCAAAAGAGATCTATGAACGCATGGTTGCAGTGTACACCGAGACCGCCCCTTTCTATGCAACCATTGCTCCTGGAATAGGGAGTTCCGCCATGGTCATTAGTCCCTTGAAGATAACTCTCGTCCAGGACGCCCGTCAGACATGACCAACGAGGACAATGTGGCCCGTGTGGAGAGGATGATGCTCGAAAATCGACGGGTGAAGGTCGAAGAAATCGAGCGAGAAATTGAAATATCACATGGAAGTGCTATCAACATCATCCATGACAATTTGGCCATGACCATGGTCTCCGCCCGTTTGGTCCCTAGAAAGCTCACGCCCCATGATCGACTTCAAAGTCAGTAAAATCCACAAGGCCAGAGTTGCACAACTTGCCCTACGCGAATGCGGATTTAAGGAGCTCAACCATGTTCCCTACATTCCAGATCTGGCCCCTAACGACTACTTTTTATTCCGCCAACACAAGGCTGCACTACTCAGGCGCCAGTTTGGGAACGATGAAGATGTCCAGCTCGCCATCTCGGAGTGTTTTGAACAGCAGTCGATAGATTCCTGGTTGTGGGGAATTCGAAGCCTCAGGGACAAGTGGCGCAAGAGCATTGAAGTCGAGGGTAGTTATATTGAAAAATAATAAAACACTTTCCCTCATATCTCGTTTCCCTATATCCGAATTGCAAAACTTATTGACCGTTCCTTGTATCTCTTCTAATCTTTGAGATCAAGTGATTGATAATAATAATAAACGTTAAATACATTTATCCCATCGCAGTTTCTTTCTTTTCCTTTCTTCCTACTCCGAATAAGAGCACCCTTCTAAACCTGGCTAAAGGACCTTAAACTGGCTAAATGAAGTCTCATTCCATCCTAGCATTGGTCTTCACCTACTGATGTAAATGTGATTGTATTTTCGTGATCTCTCCACCACAACTTTCCTTTTACTAAGTATCGATATTAGTCTGCTTTGCTAAGTGGGGAGAATGGTATCGTTAATGCTGCTCACTGGCGTCAAAGAGTGGTAGGAACATGTTTCAATTAGTTGTTATTGTCATTTGCCGAGGAAAAGGATGGTAGAGGGCTATATAACGAATGCAATTGATTAGATGCAAGTCAGGACATCAGTAAACCTGATATAAGTACATAATTTATGTAGGAGAATGCTAGTGGAGCATATCTTATAAAAATAAGAGAAATAGGCTCATGTAGGGCAGCATTGGCAAAAGTGTAACCCGATTTAATATAAATAAAAGGAGCAACATTTTTACAGAAGGAATAGTTCTAAGGTTTGGAGAAACAACTCTCAAAATACAAAATAAAAAGGTAGAAAACTGCAAAGGATTACCAGTCTAGTTTTGCAATGGCTATGAAGTTTGATGAGGAACGATCATTTAATATTTATACATGGTATAAACAAGTTGAATTAATAAGACCCTTTGAACGTCTAAACTCATTAACCAGGAGCTATATCCCAGCTAGAAGATAATAAAAAACCTTTAAAAATGGCGAAAGTGAGAAGCATCTAAATGTAAAAATATGTTTTGATTGTTATTTTATAGAACAAGATTTACTGACCAGAGTTCGTGCTCAAACTTATTCTAATTTATGACTTGACACCTTCAAAACTTTCAATAATTTCCGGACTAACATTGGGATGACTTTAACTAATATATAATTAGAAAGAAAATGTAAAACGACGTAAGATTTAAAATTTCTTTAGAATAGGCCGAATAATTTTGATGTTTGTAAGGAGAATAGCATAATGCAACCACGTTTCCCCCACCTCCCTTCTGGCCGGGTGGGTTATGAAACCTTTCCCTTCCGGCGCGATATCTGATAATCTCCAGCCGGAAGAAACCACCGGCCATTTCAGCTAAGCACCGAGTTCCTTCCTCGACTGGTTATCGATAGAGGGGAGCCCATCTTGGCTTCCAGTGGTTCCAGGAAGCTTACAAAGGACGAAATGGAGGAGTTGGTCTCATACCTACTTTCGGAGCCATGTGAACCTTTCCCGAGTTTCGAGTATAAAAGATGAATTATTTTAACCCTGAGGGTAGAGCTTGCACAACGTCTAGAGGGGCAGTAATTGCCATCTATCTCTGTGTAGTGGTAAATCGTCGAAGCACCGAGTCTTCAGAGAGGAGATCGCTCCCAGTTAGGGATGCTCCTTATTTCGTTGGTCTGCAAGTCAGTGCGGACCCAAGCTCGTACTCGCCTGTCAGAGCCGAAGCTACCAACAGCCTCACTCTACTTCCCTAAGCTAGAAAACTACTCGGCTTTTCTCCGTGACCGTACGCGTCGATAGGAGATTTCGACCACCCTCCCCCTCACAGAGGCAGTCAAGATTCCTCGGAGTTCACGAGCGTAGGCCCTCTTTAACAAGAAGCTCCCGTAACCGCCTTTTTCCAGCAGAATCGTGAAGGAATTGTGGGATAAGGTCGGTCCCTGGAGAACCTACCTCATCGTCTCCACCCTTTATCTCACCAGCGCCACCCGAACATCAGGTTCCAAGTTAATACTTTTCGTTCACATTCCCCAACTTCACAGCGAAGCTTACTAAAATTCCAAGTGTATAGGGATTTACATAGTGAATAGTTATTTACAAGCCAAGTGAGATATCCCATTTTAGCTTATTAATTTATCTCTCAAAGCACCTTATTTGTATACATATATTTGTATTGTTTGGTGTGCATTAAAACTTCATTTTCATATTGTTGTGTATCTAAATTCCTTTTGGTCGCTTGCTGGCAAAGTTCATTCCAATCCCTCCGTAGCCAACTTCTAAGCAGTCTGAGTCAATAAACCAATTCAGGGCACATGCCGAACGAAGTACAAGGAGTACTACGACGACTCTACCGCATTCGGAATAATAGGATATATATATATATATATATATATATATATATATATATATATATATATATATATATATGAGAGTTGGGGAAAACTCCAACCACCCCTCGGCCGATTCCCCGACATATAGAATATATATTATATCATATTTATTTCTGATGTCAGGTGTGCGGTTTGTTCCAAACACGTCAATTTTGAAATTCTTCTTTTCTAATTGGCAAGCGCCCAAGGGGGGATATAACAAACAATTAGACATTCTACATTTTGTTGGTGAAATATGAATTGACCCCGTGTCATTTTAATTTTTTTTTTTTGTATTGTCGATATACAATATAAAAAAGGTTAGGCCCCACTCGATAACCCTTGCTGGCAGCATTTCATCAGGAAGTAGTAACTCTCTGTACTTTCTTTATTATTTTTATTATTGTGTATATTATTTGTCACGGCCTATAATCTGTGGTTAAGTCGTAAAGCTCTTTCGTGAATCAGCGGATCCGACAGCGTATCCAGGATGTCTTCCTCCTCATTTGAGATGTTCCATAAACAGGGACAAATTTTGGGTCTTTCGGGCAAGCAATTGATCGAATACGTTCAGAACGAACAAATGAATGAACGTGAGGAAAAAAGAGAAGAACAACGAAGACAAGAAGAAGAGAAACGAGGACAAGAAGAAATAAGAGGAAGAGAGAGAGAAAAGGAGAGAGAAAGAGATAGAGAAAAGAGGGAGAAAATTCGTCAACACGAGCGTGAGTTAAGTAGAGATGAAGTAAAAGTCGTTTCCGTCCGGTCCAAAAGTCATCAACCTCAGGACCCGTATGGTGATCAAGATGACTTTTGCATTTACTTAGCCTATTTTGAAAAGATCTTCGAAGTCAATGGGTGGAACATTGAGTCTGAAGGAGTAGGCCGCCTGCTACCATTGCTCAATTCTTGTCTAAGAGAAATCTTCATTGCCCTCCCAACAGAAGCTACAATAGATTATTTATCTCTTAAAGCAGAACTCTTATCCGCGATTATTTTAAACCCCTTAGTGCTACAGACAAAAATTTCGATCGACTAGGATGCAGCCAGGACAGAAATATCGACAGTTCGTGTTGATCCTAAAGAAAAACCTGCAATTTTGGTTGGACTCGCCTAGAGTCGGTGGCGACTACGACTCACTGATATATTTTTTTAAAGGACCAGCTAATGCACACCCTCCCTACGGAAATCCGTGCATTTGTGCAAGATAGGCGTTCCTCTTCCTTTAACGAGTGCCTCGAAGAAGTGGATCTCTACGCCACAAATCATCATTTGTATCCTAAGGAGCAAAAGAATAAGTCCTCCGTCCCCTAACAACCAAGGGTAATCAAAACCGAGAAAACCACCTAATTTAGTATAAGTCCCAGGCTCCTTTAAACACAAAGGTAACCACCATAAGAAGCAAGAAGAGATGAAACCCCCAATTTTAATGCTCCGTCGAGTAACCCCTACCGGAGTAACCCTATTGTATGCTTCTCTTGCGCAACTTCTGGTCACTACAAATCTCAGTGTCCACAAAACTCCCGCTTTCGCTTTGCCCCTGGACAACAGGTTACCAAGTTTTCGCAACTCTTGCTGCCGAACAGCCTACCGCGCCGGCGTCTCTGCCATCTTCGTCGACCTCTCAAGAGCACCAGGTAAGCTTTCATTTTAATGAGAGTTCTTCTGGTGGGCTCAAATTCGAGTCCCAATCTATTAATGGATGCAGACTATCAACTCTGGTGAGAGATACAGGGTGTACGGGTATAGTGGTATCAAACAAGCTGCTTCCTCCCGTGGATCCTCAACATAAGACATTAGCTGTCGTACCCGATTTCTTGGGAAGAGCTAATAAATTCCCAGTGGTGCAGTGTCACGTAAAATGCTGCTATTTTATGGGGGGACCAATGTCGTAGCTGCGCCGATTAAGTTTTGGGCAGTGTTGGTAGGGCAGGGCTCGCAGCTCTCCCAAACTGCTATGTCGCAAACTCTCGTCAACCGGGCTCAGGCTAGAAGATACGCCTCCCCCCCTCCCGCGTCTCTTAAGCTCTCTTGCACCCCCGATTAAGAGGGACTAAATAACGCACAATTCATAAGTGCCCAAAAGGACTGCCTTTTTGGAACTACAACCCTTATGGAAAAAAGCCAAACGAGGAGAGAGAGAATCGGTTCGTGGAGACCGAAAAGTGAAGTATGTGGTAGAAGACGGTTTGCTATTTCGTACTTCCCCGGATCCAGTAGGCTCCACGTTCAAGGGCCTTTGCATATCTAGGGCGTACGTTGCGAAGATTTTACAAATAATACACGAAGGTGTGTTTGCAGGACACTTCAGCCATATTAAGACCTCGCAACGCGTATTTAAGTATCTTTTGGCCTGGTGCAGCAAATAAAATCGCAGAGTTTTGCAGAACCTGTGATATATGTCAAAAGAGAACCGCCAAAGGACGATTACAACCGTCCCTCTCCAGTTATATCTGAACCATTTTACAGGGTTGCAAATGATCTTATTGGACCGATACATCTCCCTTCCACCGAAGAACACTACTACGTTCTCACCCTCGTCGATTAAGCCACTCAGTTCCCTGAAGCAATTGCTCTCAAAAGAATTGATAGCATCTCGTGTGACTAGGAATTAATCTCTATTTTTTCACGGGTAGGGATCCCTAAAGAGGTCCTTTTTGAAAGGGGTCGTTAATTTACATCCGAAAGGATGGAGTATGTAGGTAAGTCGCTCCAAATTAGACCCATTTTCACCTCGCTTTTTCACCCCTCTGCAAACGGTATGTGCGAGAAGTCAAACGCTACCTTGAAAAGCGTGCTTAAAAAGCTGTGCCACGACCAGCCCACGGATTGGCACCGATACCTGCCAGTAGCTTTTTTTGCATGTAGGGAGATTCCAACCCCCCCCCCCCCCCCGAACTCTGCGATTCTACCCATTTGAGCTTCTCAATGGTCGCAATGTCCGAGGTCTACTAAGCATTCTCAAGGAGCTCCTCACGAACTCTCGATTGGATGAGGAACTAAAGACCTCCAACTCGTATGCTCTGGCTTGCGTGACAGGCTAGAAAAATGCTCGGATGTTGCCATGAAAAATTTCAAGATCAATCTAGAGAAGTATCGAACGTATTTTGATACTAAATCTAAGGCAGAAAAATTTAAACCCAGGCGATGAAGTTCTGCTTCAAATCCACACAGAAACACCAAACTCCTATCCCAATGAAAAGGAACGTTCCGGGTCATAGAAGCTAGAGGGCCCGTGGATTATGTCATTCAGTCCTCATCTGGCAATAAGTTGTTCCACATCAACATGTTTAAAAGATATCACCGGCAAGCTTGTGCTAACAATATTTTTACCTTCGACAAAAAAGGGACAATGGAAGCATCCTTCCCTTGGGACCCATTAAATATTGTTTAGACGATATGCGTCAAGGCGGATAAAGATTATCCTTTGCCTGATCTGCCTTCCTCTCATTTTCCCCATGAAGACCTGGCCACCGTAGTCAACGTGAATCCTCACCTAGGTTCCAAGGAGACGTCTCAGATTGTCTCTCTGTAAAAGAAATACCTAGACGTAATCTCCGAGTCTTCAGGACGCTCTACACAATTCGAGCATGAGCTCTCTCTCACCACGACGAAGCTAATTACGAGTAAACCCTACCCTCTTCCAATCCACCTTCGCAAGGCCTTCAGCGAAGAAGTCGAGAAACTCCTTAAATTAGGAATAAATGAATACTCCTAGTTAGATTATTGTTTCCCGAAAGTGATGGTACGTAAGCAGGATCAAACTCTTCGTATGTGCGTAGATTTTAGAAAGGTAAATGCTGTCACGATATTCAATGCTGAACCCATCCCTTTTATCGACCAGAACGTGCACTTATTTGAGAAGGACAAGCACATTTCTGAAATAGTCTTGTGCAAAGCCTACTATCAAATCCCGCTTCGAAAATCCGTAAAGAAGTTTACCACATTTCCCACTGAAAAAAGGTTAATGGAATTCACGCGTCTCCCTTTTGGTTTAGTTACTGCCTGCAGTAACTGTAACCAGATGATGCGAAAAATTGTAGATGGGTTCAAAAATGTCTCTTTCTACTTTGACAACGTATACGTTGCCACACGCATCTGGGAGGAGCACCTTCAATCGCTCCGCCATATCCTAAACCGTCTTATGTTCCACCAATTGACAATCAAGCCATCTAAGTGCCACTTTTCTCAAAGCACTATCTCTTACTTAGGGTTTAAAGTAGGAGAGGGACAATTATACCCCCCAAGAGGACAAAGTTAAGGCAATAGAATGCATGCCAGTCTCTAAATCCAAGAAAAAGCTTCGTTTGTTTCTTGTCTCCATCTCCTTCTTTCGGCGGTTCATCCTCCAATTCGGTTCCATTGCGTCACCCGTCAATGACCTTCTTAAAAAGGCTTCACCAAACCCCATCCTATGGAATCCCGCCATGACTAAGAGTTTGGGTGAGCTGAGGAAAAAATTAGCCTCTGCTTCTCTCCTCCGTTTGCCCAATCGCCAGAAAAAATTAGGCATCCGAACTGATGCCTCTCTTCTCGGCATTGGGTGAGTTTTATTACAATATGAGGAAAAAGGAACCCCATTTCTAGTGGCGTACGCGAGCCGGAAACTATTGGTTCGCAAAAAAGCATACGCTACTATAGAACTTGAAGCTTTAGCAATCATTTATGGCATTCAAAAATTTAGGATGTACTAGATTCGTAGATCTTTTAATGTCGAAATGGACCATAGGCCACTAAGCCTATTTAAAAATTGTAAACGTTAGAACGGCAGGCTTATGAGATGGTCCCTTTTATTGTCAGAATGCCAATACAATGTATCTTACGTAAAGGAACGGATAACGTCATTGGTGATAATTTATCACGCAATCCGATAGACGAAGACCCTAGTCGTGGCGACTAACCAGATCTGTCCGGCCATTCTTAATTTTTTGTTCTTGTATGTATATATATGTATGTTCTATTCATTTTATTTTATGTATGTCTAGTTATAACGGTAATTTCTAAGACCTTGTTGCGAAATATTACCATTTCATTATGTTCATTTTTGTTTGTGTGTTTCGTGTATGTATGTTTCCTGGGATATCATTTTGACTCTAGATTGTAACTGCAAGTAGGTTATATCTTGTGATATTATCCCTCGTTCCATTTCAGAATAATGTCTCCTCGGGATGAGCAGGGATGTAGGAGATAGTATAATGCACCCACCTTTCCCCCACCTCCCTTCCGGCCGGGTGGTTTATGAAACCTTCCCCTTCCGGCCCAATATCTGATGGTCTTCCGCCAAAAGAAACGGCTGGCCATTTCAGCTAACCACCGAGTTCGTTTCTCGACTGGTTATCGATAGACGGTAGCTCATATTTTCTTCCAGTGGTTCTCGGAAGTTAACAAAGGACGAAAGCTACCTCATCTTCTCCAAGCTCACCAACATTACAAGTGTATAGGGATTTACATTGTGAATACTTATTTACAAGCCCAGTGAGATATCCAAGATCCACTTATAAATTTAACTCTCAAAGCACCTTATTTGTTTATATATATTTTTCTTGTTTAGTGTTCATTAAAACTTTATTTTCATATTGTTTTGTATATAACTTCCTTCAGGTCGCTTGCTGACAAAATTAATTTCAATCCCTCCGTAGCCAACCTCTAAGCATTCTGATTCAATAAACCTATTCAGGGCACGGGTCGAACGAAGTATAAGGATTAGGACGATGACTCATCCGCATTCGGGATAATAGGATATATATATATATATATATATATATATATATATATATATATATATATATATATATATATAAATATATTTATAAGAGTGGGGGTAAACTCTAACCATCTCTCGGTCTATTCCTCGACAATGTTATAGCTGAAAAAAAATAATTTCAGGGCTAACCAAGGACGACCTTGAAAAATATATCATTCGAAAGAGAATGTAAAACAACATAAATGTTTAAAATTTCGTAAGAGTCAGCTGAGTAGTTACAATGTTATTACCAAAACTATAAAAGCAAAATGGCGACCGACCGAAATAGTGAAATTTAGAGTCGCACGCGACTAAAACACCTCACTAGAGTTTTAAAAGAAAAACTCAAATTAAAATGCCTATATGCTGCTCAAAATAGATATTATTAGATCTTATACACAATTAAAAAAGAGTAATAGACGCTGACTCCAGGCTAGTTAAAAAAGATTGAAAAGATTGAATTCAGAGGTTTAGGATAGGTAAAGAAAGATCGTATATGAATAACGAATTCCTTAGGTGGCGAAATTAAGTAAAATTCATCGAATCTTTTTTCAACCTTATTTATAAGATTGCTTTCAAAGAGATTCTTAGGTAAAGATCTACAATTCTTTGCTACTTTAAAAAAAAACATTTTTAATCTTCTATTTCAGTGGTAATATATTTGTTTTATGTATTGAAACTTATATTTCTATTTTCAATTTGGTTTATAAGCTCAAATATCTTCTTAATTAAATAAGACTGAACCTGCTGTGTATTTTAAATACTACTCGTACAATCAAGTAGCTGAGTAAATGTCGATATACGAGTATCTTGTAAGTAAATTGTTATGCCTCATCCATCCCTAGTGTAATATATTCCTTATTTACAAATTAATTACGTTGCTCGACGCTGTACCCATTCCAATATTTCAAGTATGGATTTCATTCTTTAAGAGAAGAATAAAATATTTCGATTTAATTCCAAATATCTCCAATGTATTCATAAAAACTATTGTCCTTTTTGAATTTACAGTTTGGGAAATTTGATATGAATCGAGATTTAAACATCTAACACTTTCTCAGTGTATTATTTTACATTTATCAACGTTAATTTGCATGTGCCATCGTTCTGACTATTTAAATACTCTTTCCATTAATTTTGAAAGTTTTTTCACCATGATAATTTGCACAAATAATATGACATCAAGTAATTTATAATTTTACAAAAGGAAAACGTTTTAATTTTATTTTTATAAATTAAAAAAAAGATACGTCCGAAAACTGATCCATGAGAAACATCGATAGAGACTGAATGCATCGATAACGTATTGTATTAAAAAAACTCTTTTGACGGTTTCTCAGCTAGTTTTGCATCTATTTTTCTAAGCTGCCAAATTAAATGATCGATATTAACTTTATGTTTTTTTTATGTGAAACAGTATCCAAATCATATTTTGAATAGATATAAACTACGTCTACGCTTTTATCCCAGTAAAAAGATGAAATTATTAGTAAAAAGTCATGGAAATTAGTTATGCTTGAGGATCAGCTTCGATAGCGGTGTTGTCATATTTATTAACTGATTTTCCGACAAATGATAAATTATCCTATCGCTAACAATGACATCAGAGAGTTAAACAATTACGGAAGTAAATAAAATCGGGCGAAAATATCTATGATCCAGAAATATCCCTCTTTTTTCAAAATTGTGTTACATTTGCCTCTTTGAACTGCTTAAACACTATTTCTTAGATAATGGATTTTTTTAAAATTAAAAAATGGGTTTAAAAGATTACTTTAGAATTTTTTGCTTTTTTTTACGATAATTAATTTAATTAAGAGCTCATTACAATATTTGATAGAGTATTGTCCTCATTAAGGGTATTGTTTTATATCGAAGGTAAGTTGTTTGCATATTCACAGTAAAAGGATTCACAGAATGTTCACTTCATATCTTTATTAGCTGTTCCTGAACAGCACATAGTTTTGAGGCTCAAAAATTATCTCGCATTGGCATATATACATTACAGTAAAATTCGGCAAGATATGAAATTTGAGCTGTTGACTAATGAGAGACAAGATAAACCTTCATGGTACAATTTTGTAAAGAGAGCGACATTTTCCAGAAATCGACAAAGAGGCTCTCTACATAGGTTGCATTTAATGCACAAGTTATTAAGGAAAGATAGGTGGGTTGTAACGAACCAGCTATCCAAAACATTTTTACAGCATCGGATGTGTAAAATATACATTCATATTATAAGCTAGAGAGAACAAATTAGCGGCGAAACCTTTAAAGTTTACCCCTATCAGGCCTCCTAATGCTGAATGTCACATTGGGAAAAATATTAATAGCGTAATTAAAATAGTTGCTATCCTTCATATTTGTGGCTGTTAGGTCTGGAATACGGTCGAAAAGGGTGCAAAAGAAAAGCGAATAGAGTATATCTAGTACAAGCCAATCCCCATTAGCAGCAGAATTTGTTAGAGATGATGTCTAGACAGCGTCAAACCCGCACTACCATGGCCAGGGCCAAAGGAAACGGAATATAGTGCGTTTCTGAACTACTAGATAAGCAGTTGTCTGTTGTATTCGAATCTCAGAGGTAAGCATCTAAGCTCCGATAATAGAATAGCAAAATTGTCTCTGTAGAGCAGGTGGAAACCTTCTTCCGGCACCACCATGATGATGGCGTCGATGCTTATATCAAATATGTGATAGTGAGATCTGTTTCATGTGGATCGCCCTCTTTCTATCTTATTGGAACCGTAAATATATCCAATCCGTACGCTAAATAGAGGATCTCGTTTGGAAATTAATTCAAATTGTTAATGACGTTTCGTCACTTCTATAATATGGAGAGTCTCCATAGCTTTATCCAGCCAGAGATTTGCATTTAAACCGGACCGGAACTTCGAAGGCCACACTATGCGGGAAGATGGCATCAACACTGTCCTCAAGATAAGTTAACATAACGAAAACTTTATATTAGAACATTGAGGTCTTGAAGGATGTACCTGCCTTCCGTATGTTAGAATCTTCTTAATTGATTCCAACATTTTACTACTTTAAGGGCATTTAAAGCTGTCTATAAGTCGCGATTTATTTAAAATGTTTCTGAATTGGGTACAACATGTAAATTCTAGTACCAAAGTGTATATTGCAACAATCATAGCCGTGAAAACAGTTGCAGTGCTTGAAAAAGCATTCAGTATCGCCTCTTGTTAAGGATCATCTATTGTTTTAAAATGATTATACCGCAGAAAAAGATAAGATCAGGTCTGTATAAGCCCATAAAAAAAGAATTAATGCTAATGGAGAAGGCTAACGTTGGACAATCTGTTCAATAAGTAGAGAGAATCCCTTGAAATAGATTGAAAGTAGCGTCACCGGCTTGATTGAAGTTACCCATTGATTTAATATAAAAAGTTCCCCTACATAACAGAATGTGAAATATCATTTCTTTGGTACTGAACATACTGTACAGATTTACAATTAGGTACTTCACAATTCCTAGATAATCACAAATGTCTAAGTTTAATGCCATCACTAATCAAGAACGAATTACTTATCATTCCCCAGGGCCCCTTTATACTAGCTACTTATACTCGCATATGTGCATATGCTAGTGAAATTGAAAAAAGAAGACTCTCATTCTTCATGATATTAGTGCTGTTTCTGAGTTCCGACGAGAGATTTACTCCATGATATTTCATACAGATTATACCCGCTTCAGCCGGCCGGCTAGATCAGGTGAGATGATGGTATTTAGACTGCATCATCAAGCTAAGTGGAGGAGCTGCCTCTAGCAGCCAATGGGTAGCCGGGCGGAGGAGTTCCTCGAATGATTCAACGGCCATGTGTAGGGGAGTAAACCTTCCAAGTCCGGAGTAGAGCCTCAAAAGCAGAACAATGCGCTGTACTCGCTTACTCCGGCAGCTCCTACGGCCAACCTGGTGCCAAACGTAGTGCTCTGCATTCCCTGAGATGGCACCGACTAGGCCGAGCGGGGGATATTGACGCCTGGGAAACCCAAGATTTCATACATTTTGCCCAGGCTTGCACCAAGGACAGGTCACTTTAGTATGAGTGCAGAGTCAGCGCCCTCGGAAAACACTGTCTTCACATGCAACAGCTGCAAAAGGACCTGCTTTTCAAGGATCTGGCTGTACAGTTACAGGCGGCTTTGCAGTTCCACCACAGACTAACTTTCAAGGCGCAATCTCATTGTCCTTCGAGAGAGAATGATGCCAACTATACTCGCGAGCAGGATTTTCTAAAATTAAATTCTCTGGCAATTTCTTAAGTTTATGACGAAAGATTAGATCAAACATAATTAGAAAATTAAAGAAGTTCAACGGAAAATAATAATTTATTTTGTTATTAGTATTTTCGAGTTGGTAATATTAAAAAGTATGTATAAATTAAATTTCAAAATTTAAATCATTCAAATAAAAATAAACTGTTATTTTTATTAAATGAATAATACATACATAAAAGAATGAATTAATTTAATTTCAGAACTTTCATTCCTCAAATTTTTAGCAGATTTCACCTGAAGTTCGATTTTCAAAAGATATAAAGGAACGAATCAAACAAAATGAAACTATAAATTATTATAATAGAATCGAAATTTGGTTTTCAAAAACATTGACCTAAAGTGGCTTTGCCAAGTGACAAAGACAATAGACTAGGTTAAACCTGAACTAAATTATATAGATGTAGTGCTAATCAAAGTAATCTTGGATAATCTTTCATATCAAAGGTAATAAAGACGATACAATTAGACTGGCTATGTAAAACAACTTTGTATGACTGCTGTTCAACTACTTGGTAGAAAAATGAACCTAAAGTTTTCCGATTATATTATATAGAATGTAAAAAAAACACAATAAAAAAACAGACAGACATCATGGAAGCACTCAATAAAAGGCTTCCTCTAACATAGTGTTTACAAAAATTACATTGATAAACAGTAATTTATCCACCTTTGATACATTAAAAAGTTAATGGGTAAAGAGACCGTTAGGAATGCATGTAGAAATGAATTGAATAATTTAGTTGGCGGTAATCTCGGACTAAACCTTTAATATTTTGGAGAAAACAAAAACGACTCTGCCGGAGGAAATTATTTAAAATTATTTATCCTAGAATTGAATTGATAATTCTTTTAATTCTGATTTAACTATATTAAAAATTAAGATGATATTAAAGATTAGGATTACATCCTTACGGATAATCAAACTCCAAATGTACCATATTATTATTATAATAATAATGATGATGATGATAATAATGGTAATGCTATTAATAATAATGATAATAATAATGGTAATCTAATAATAATAATAATAAAAGTAATAATATTAATTACAATATTATCAGATAGGCATTAAATAGGACCTTAGAAATTTCCACAAATGTACATTATCTTCCGTAGCTAAAAGTGTATATAACGTAGTCATTCTATTTTTCCACCCCCTTTCTGCTGCCCCAGCTTCCTTGGCCAGCTAACCCAGATGTCAACAACAAGCAATATTCCTTCTTACTCGTAAGAATCTAAATTCTCTAATACTGCCGACTACTTTCCTATGGTTTCACTGGGGGTGGGGGGGGATGCAAAAGAAATTCTTTGGTGAACCCTTTCTGGATCCACCTCTAATCATATTGAGTTATAAACTATTAGTTAATACTAAGTATGAGTATCCTGTACCATTAAAATGTATTCACATTGGCTTACTTGTAAGAAAGTTCCACCCCATTAACCGTATGATAAAGTTAACTGGATAGATATTGCCACCGTGTTAAATGCTATATATACCCATTGGCTCAATTATAAAAGTCTACAAAACTTAGTAACTAAATTAAATAGAACTGGACCATTATTAAAAAACGCCTTCTATTACGTTTAATATTTTATGTAACCACACCCACTTGAAATGAGCATGTCAAAATAACAAAAATGCTTGTGAGTGAGAAGAGACTCACAGAAATAAATAAATCCACCACCGTGAAGTTGTCACATTACGACCTCCTGCCTCGTGTAATTCAACATAACTGACTTATATCTTCAATCGTAACACTGGCAACTTTAAATTTTCAGGGGCAACATACAGACATCCTCTTCGTTCTCGGCATCTTCTGTGAACTTCTTACTCTTCTTTCGGCCCCGTGGTAGTTTCGCCTACAGATACTTTCGACGGAAATGAAGAACAATCTTTGGGACAAGGACGAGACAAATCATTCTCCTTAGTGGCCTAAAAAGATGCCTTTTCTTTTATTTTAAGCGCTTGATCCAATTTCCTTTAGTGAAAAGCCCCATTTCTTCAACATTAATCGTCAAGAACTAAAACACTACCAAACAATTCTACAGTACAAGTCTAATATCTTTAAGACCTTCTCCAACATTTTCAAGAAATACACTGCTGTAAAACCACTCTACATCTGTAACATCTTCAGAATTTTCCAATCTTTCATAGAAGTAACGTTAAAGAATTGATTTTAATTATTTCTTTTAGTCAAATCTAAACAAACCTTTCCTTAAAATGAAAATTAAATTAATAAAAGCCATTTCTCAAAGCAGAACAAATCAATATATATTAAATAGAAATTATATAACGTACACACAAGTGAAATTTTATTGTAAAAAAATTCAAATTAACTTTCTTTCGAAAAAGTGAATAGTGAAACGGAAGACACTTTTTAATATATCATCTTTAAATATAAAAGTGAAAATTTTAATTAATTAAATGTTTAAATTTTTAGCAAAACTTAAAAATTATGTTTCTTATTATATTTAATTTAATTTTTTAAATTAACACTTAGTTAGGAAGTAATACTCCCAGTTTGGTTAGATTTAACGATTTTTTAGGCTTTTAACTATCTTCCACTCCACCGCCAACTTAGGTTAGGTTCGGAGAGTAAGTTACTGAATCTAGTGCATTCTTTTCCTTTGGATCAATAATTCTACGTGAATCACTTATCTTTATGTCATTATTTACTGTTTTCTTAAGAAAGTGTTGTTCTAATCAATTTAACTATGGTTGCACCCGTGGTTCTGTAAATTCCCCGTTGATAGTGCTGAGGTTAATGTATGTGAGTGGGTGTTGTTGAGCTTGGTTTGTCCCAGTAGTTGCCCCAAATGCAACACAAATACTTCCACGACAATGAACACTCCAGTTTCGAACGTTGCTACTATTACTACCACTACTAATGCTTCCCAAGCATTTGGGGCAACTACTGGGACAAACCAAGCTCAACAACACCCACTCACATACATTAACCTCAGCACTATCAACGGGGAATTTACAGAACCACGGGTGCAACCATAGTTAAATTGATTAGAACAACACTTTCTTAAGAAAACAGTAAATAATGACATAAAGATAAGTGATTCATGTAGAATTATTGATCCAAAGGAAAGGAATGCACTAGATTCAGTAACTTACTCTCCGAACCTAACCTAAGCTAGTACCTGGCTAGATTTTAAGACACAGTTGATAACACAATTTAAGGACACAGCACAAGCCCAACAACTAACTATGATGACTTCTCTTTTTAAGATAGATTGGAAAAGGAAGAAAATGAGCAGTTAAATGACTTTTAAACTGTACTCTCAAAATGTTATGAGTATCCCTTAGGGCAGTACACGATCAATTTAACATTACACTCACCGCCCAGCAGTATAATTTTCTTTGTGGCTACCGCTGTTTTCCAAAATTTAACAACTATTGTAAGGAATAAATTTCAGGAGATTTTAGACATAAACCAAAGCTTAAGTGAGAATTTGTGTAGGATAAAAGCCCAATACAATGACATAACACCTTCCCAGGAAAGTCTGAGAAACTCCGATGAATTGGATTTAACACAATACAAACATTTCTCTCATTAAAAGTAATGAAAATCAATCCTATAACCCTCCGAGTAACACTCAAACTACACAATCCTCACGTATACCAAGTTTCCCACAACCTCAAAAAACCTTTCGAACACCTTTCCAAACACCCCAACCCAGAGAACCAACTTAACAATTTCGCCTTTATTTAACTGTGACAGCCATGGCCATGTACTTACTAAGTGCATCTATCCTTTCTATTGTTCTTGGTGTCGCGAACATGGCCACCGATGTGGTAATACACCACGTTTTAGAGAAAAGGCATATCCTGCATATAAACATAATTAAAGAGCAAAATAAATAAGGAAAACAAAAAAATACAACCAAGCTAGGCATATCCCTATACCAAAGAGAAGCATGCAAAAAATCACCCCGACAAAATGATCGATGGAGGAATATAAAGAATGCAACACTCACATGCCTTATCCCTCAGAGTATGACCACACACCTAATTAACCCCAGAGCCTGTCTGCCAAACCTTTTTTAGCCGAACATTTCCAACTATCGAACCACGACCCATATTTTCCCACAGCCATGTAGGTCATAATGCAAAACCAAATGATCTCCCAATAGACTTAATTGTTAAAGTTCATAAAGATGATTTAGATTTTGAAGCCATTTTAGACACAGGCGGACATTTCACTTTATTAAACAACAAATACTAAAACGCTTAAAGGCCATTACAAGTCATAAATATAATACAACCCAACCTGATGTACAATTGAGTGGCGTTACAGGCAACCATATTCCTACTTATGGAGAGATTGATTTATTTGTGAATTCTAATGACTCAATTTACCCATCTCATTTTTTTATCGTTGATAATACTGGAGCAAATTTTCATGCTGATATTCTGTTGGGCAATGATTTCTTTATTTCAAACAAATGGGAAATATTCCTCGCCAGATATTTATAATATTATAAGATGTCAGAACCGGCAAAGACCGTGTGGCCAACTTCTAGGCAAGCTTTCCTTCAAACCACGCTGATGAACTTAAGGTGTGCATCTAACGGTTCTTAAATATGTTTATGGTTGTTGATTTAACAACGATTTCCGGCAACTCGCTCCACGAGGAAGCCACCTTGTTTGAGAAAATATTTTTTTCTATATTTGTTTCAAATCTTCGTTTCTTAAGTTTGTATCCATGGCTTCTTGAACAAGGGTCCAACTCGAAAAGGCTTTCAATTTTTATTTTATCAAGTGATTAGAGGTTGAGTGCTTTAAGTCTGTCTTCGTAAGACTTTTGACGTACTCTAGGTATCATTTTTGCAGTACGATTTTGCACTCTCTCCAACATTTATATATCTTTCCCCAAGTATGGATTCCAAAAGTGAACTGCCTACTCCAAATGAGGTCTAGCCAAAGATTTGTACAGGGGAATTACTATATTTTCCAATTTGTAGGAAAATGTTCACTATATGAAACCAAAACACTCTGTTTGCATTCTTGCATGCATCCGCGCACTGCCTTCCAACTTTCAAATCGTTGAAGACTAGAACACCAAGATCTTTTTCTTCTGATACCTTTGTCAGTGGCATGCCTTTTATTGTATAGTTAAATTCTTCGTTCCTTGCTCCAATATGTAGTACCTTGCATTTATCAATGTTGAGTTTCATCTGCCAATTTTCTGACCATTCCATAATGCTATTTATGTCTCTCTGGATTTTATGTTGATTGGCAAGTGTTTTTGATTTACCACCTAGCTTTGTATCGTCAGCAAAGTTTGAGAATAGGATCGCTATACCTTCATCTAAGTCGTTTACATATATTAGAAAAAGCAATGAAGCACCCACCTCTGAGGCAATCCACTTGTTACCTCTCTCTATCTGGATTGGTGACCATTTATAACTGTATGTTGTTTCCTTCTGTTGAACCAGTCTTTGATCCACTTGAATACGTTTTCACCAATTCCATGAGCGGCAATCTTCTTATGTAGACGCTTTTGAGGGACCATATCGAAAATTTTTGAAAATCTAAGTAGATTATATCTGCTGTTTGATTCGTGTCATACTCTTCGATGATGTGGGTTGTGGAAGACAAGGGCACAGGTCTTCAAGAAGATAATTCGTGGTAGCCTGACGGAAACGACTTGAAGATTGGGTTTGATTACTTCATGATAAAGAATGAGATTCTCCCTGCTCCAGAGAGACGTAATCTCAACTCAAGACGATTCTGCAGATCGGCAGGGAGTCTCACTCTCTAAAGATCGGGAATCTTGAGGGGTGGTGAAGATGAGAGGGCCACATATCTCTCCTGGAAGAAAGGGGCTCGATAGCTTTCCTACTAACAGCGGAAAAGTTTAATGAAGGTAGATCTGCTGGCGAGATCTTCAACTAAGTCCGAATCGATCACGAGTTACAGGGCTTCACGGGTAACAGACAGGCATTCTGAACGGAGGGAAAGGCTGGCTTTCAATCTCCTCCAGTAATGGCGAGCATCGGGTTAAAAAGCCGGGTGGCTGGTCCGATAGTTAGCCCTAGGGGCTGGTCGTCTCTACAGGGTTCTTGGCGTCAATATAAGCAAACACACTTCGTGAAAACGAGTCGGTCCAGACGGTGAAACTTTCTTCTTGATGTGGGGGTAGGGTTAATGTGGCTACCCTTGCGGGGCAATAGGCAGGCCTGGGAAGCATAGAATCTAGTAAGGATGCTGGCGCACAGCTTAAACGCAGGAAAGGGGGATGACTGGCGTCTAAAAGAAAACACAGCTGTAGCGGGTAATTCAGCGCGGGACTCATTCTTCCTTGAACTTTCGAAAAATTCTCACGCTTTGCGCACGTGGACTTGAACGAAGAAAGGAGTAATTTCGAGGGGGATTTCTCTCACGATGGTCCTCCAAGGGCATTCCCTCACCAGCCAAAAAATCTTCTTTACTTTATTGCTTAGATAGAAACTCTTAATCAAATTCGAAGTATTTATGTTCCTACCGTTTCATTTCATCTTCTTTTCCACTCAATAAGTGAGTTTATTTAACAAGCTTGTGCACTTCATTGAGAAGATCCTTACTCTTCATCTTTCCTGGAGTATTAATACAAAATTTCGGTAGAGAATAACTACTAAGAGGACATACCGATATACTTTTGGATTTTACTGCCCTTATAGCAGTGCAAGAAAACTTGCTAAAATTTCAGAAACAATTACAAACCTTCTTCAAATATACACTCGTCCCTGTATACTCATGATATCATATATTAATCCACACCAAAAGGGCAATACTCCCTTGTATAATCTTAATCAGATGATTCAACTTAAGAGTGGCATTTGTGTTTCATTTAAGGGAACACTGCAAATCACATACACACGTTTTGGAAATCAATTAGCTTTGAAATTGAATCACCTTTTCTATTACCTAATGTTTGCACCAATCGCACTAAATATGTCGAAATCCATAAAATTTATTGAATAACTGTAAATTAAACAGACCTATCTTCTCTTTAACTTTGAAACCAAAACCAATTACTTTAACGAGTTGAAATTATCTGCTTCTTAGGTAACCGTTTTTTCAGAGTTACCTGCACCAACTTGGGAGGATGAGCTAAATACATATAATAAGGAATCGATTGTATGTAACAAAAATTATAAATCAAGGTACTTTTTTCACTGCCACATTATGCACCATGTTTATATGCGGTATTGGCATCCTATTTATAAGGTAGAAAAGAAAAAAGTCTAATAATATATAGGCAGCCGCACCTATATAAATGCTAAACCACGATCATATGTTTAGATCCAGGTCTTTCACAAAGTAAAAATTATAATTTGCTTTCCGAATTAAGCCCATGTAGGATTAGACTAGCTATTTATATTTATTTCAGATTTTTAGTTAATTTAGTATATTCAATTATATGTTGTACCTATATTTAGGTAATGCGTTGGCATTTTATAAATTTCCAAAAAAATACTGCCGAGGTATGCCTGTGAAGACCCGCTCGGAGCAAGGACGCATACACAAGCACAAGCCGTCTGTGATATGCTTTCGAGCAATTAAAGGAGTGGGAAGCCGCCTCCTTGATTTTTATAGAGTGCGTTTAAGATTGACTGGGATTTATCTAATGGCTTGCCGAGTTGCAGTTCAAAGAATATATAAAGATCAATACCCCAAAATATAATTTTAATATATATAATAAAGCAGGCAATATATATATATATATATATATATATATATATATATATATATATATATATATAAGGAGAATAAATTACTCAATAGTTAATTGGCTCGTGACTGTTTAAAATATGAAAGAGCTAAGCGTGAAGTGCAAAATTATCGTTAACTCGAACAATGGAAATTATTTAAGTTTGAGCGGGAATTCAATTCAAAAGGAGATCCAGGTGACGATTGACGGGGAGTGTAATCAGGGGATTACCACACAAAATCCGCTTACCTTAAAGCTTAGTGGTGTTCGGAGCAGGAAAACAAAAGGTACAGGTTTTGGATGAGATACTTCTGTGAGTCCTGAGGAGAAGGACTCGTAGATGGGGGTTTTGAGTACTTTTTGTTAAAAAACAAGATTTTCTCTGCTCTATAGAGATGGAATCTTAAACACGAGACGGTTTTGCGGCTCGGCAGGGAATCTCAGACACAAGTAACGGGAGTCTTGAGAAGAAAATAGCTCGATAACCTTCCTCTAAACAGGCGCCAAAGCTTCACGAAGGGCGATCTGGGGTGAGATCTTAACGAGGAGGTACGACTCGAACAGGGGTTGCGAGACTTCGCGGGGGAACAGAGGGACAGGCAGCCTCTCAATCTCCTCAAAGAATGGCGGACACAGGGTTAAGTAGCCAGGGAACGGGTCCGTTAAAAAACACCAGGGCATGGACGTCCCTAGAGGATTATTGACGTCAGTCTATGCAAACTTACTTCGAGATAACGAGTTAAATCCTACAGCCAAGTTTGCTTCAGGATATGAGGTTTGGTTGGGATGGCCGCGCTCTCGAGAGAAGGACATGCCTTTGAGGATTGGGGGCGAGAAATCAGCTTAGCGCGCGGGAAGAGCAACGAGGCGCTTCCCGTATAAGCATATACAGTCAGTCGAGTGACTCAGTGCGGAACTGCTTCCTTCTTGATGATTCTAAAAGTCCCACGCCAAGGACCACGTGCTGGTCCTTTGAGGGGCATTCTCTCACATGCTTCCCTTTCTGAAGATGAAATTTTCTGATACGTAGAGGAGGGAAAAGGGCCTCCCCAAACATGGGAAGGGGCGCGTATAGTTAAATTTTCACATGTGTCTACAAGTGTATAATATTAGCGGGCATTTCAATTTAAGCCTACACAGTGGTCACCAAATGAAACAATGACTCGCTTAATTCCGGATGCAGGGTACATTTAAATAGAGGTATCCCGTTAACCAGCGAACACCCCAAAATACAGGAAATAGTTAAATGTTTGTCGCCAAAAAATCAATTTAAATAAAGATCCATTCATGTTACGGGTAGTGTAATAAAAAAAAATACACAAGGGGCAAATATGTAATGAACGCCAATTTTTACAGGGAAACAAACAAACATAAAACGTAAACAGAGAGGACGGAGTCCTAGAATTATTAAAAAGGAGCGAATACACAGGCTCACTTATATACACGAGAGTATAGGGCTTAACACGATTTAATTGGCAGGGGAGGATCCTTTACCGGATTCCTAATTAAACAGTCCGAAATACAGTTTTCTGTCCCTTTTATGTACAAAATTTTAAACTGGCATTGATTGCATTATAAGTATACCCCATCACATAAGCCTTCCGACCTGGGTTTACAATTTTTTAAATAAGCCAATGGGCGATGATCTGTTTTGATCATGAATTCTTTACCTAGCAAATATATTTTAAATTTTTGCACGCTCTACAGGATCGAGAGAGCCTCAAGTTATATTACCGCATAGTTCCTATCGAGGGACGAGAGCTTTCGGCTGGCGTACGCAATGGGATAACAATTGCCATCTTCTCAAGATTGGAGCAAAACTTACCCAATGCCTTCACTAGAAGCATCAGTTCGTATTCCAAATTGTTTGCTCGTGTTTGGGAGTGGCAGTATGGGAGCTGACGGTAGTTTTTCCTTCACGTGTTGGATTTAGTTACCTTGGCATTCCAGACGAGGTGGTTTGGGGAATGTATTTTAGCAGAGCTCTAAGTGGGGACGCTAAAGCGGCGTAATTCGGGACAGAGCGCCTGTAAAAGGAGGTTGATTCGAGAAAGGAGCGAACTTTTTTCTTAGTGCACGGAAGGGGCATGCCGGCGATGACCTTCACCTTTTATTGATGGGGTTCCATTTGATTTTCCCCAATGTGGAAACTAAGATATTTAATGGTGCCGTAAGCAAAATGGCACTTGATGGGGTGTATAGTAAGGCCGTTTTCACGAAGCCTACTGAAGAGGGAGACTAGATGTTGGTTCCATGTGCAGGTGGCCATGTAAACGTTATCAAAATAAATTGAAACGCTATTTAGCCGATGCAGTATCCGGTGCATCATGCGATTATAGTTACTACAGGCAGTAACTATTCCAAAAGGAAGAAGTCTAAATTGCATTAGGCGGTGTATTTCCCAGCACTAGCCTTAAGGAGGATTTGATAGTAGACCTACACAAGTCTATCTAGGAAATAAACTTAGCCTCTTCAAATAGATGTAGGCTCTGGTCTATCAAAGTGATAGGCTCAGAGTCGAAGACCGTTACGGCGTTCAGTTTCCTAAAGTCTACGCACATGCGAAATCACTGGTCTGGCTTCCTGACAATAACAATGGGGGAGCAATAATCTTACGTGGAGGATTCAATGATTCCCAATTTTAGCAGGTTTTCTGCTTTGGAGTTAAAAGCAGAACGCAAGAAAACGGACAAAAGGTATGGTTTAGAGCGGATAGGCTCCTGGGTGGTTAGAGTTATATCATGCTCAAAATAGATAGAATAGCCAGGCTTCTCATCGATTACATCCGGGAATTTAGTCAACAAAAGAGCCAATTGCATCTTCTGAGAAGGTTTCTTCTGAGGATCTAAGTCGTGTTCCAGGGACAGAGCTTTCACGGAAACCAGGGAGCGAAGGGAGAGTGTAGTTGGTGTCAGACTCGACGGATATGGTTTGACTTAAGTTAATAGGGTCAGAGGAATAAGAGGTTTGCATTATTGCCTCTTCGTCAATGGCAATTATATTATTAATGCAGGCGTGGCCGTGGTAGCACTTGAGCATATTCACATGAAACAGTTTGTTACCCGAGGGGGTCTGTGTTAAGTAATCCACGGGGCTGCGCGCTTCTAAAATTGGTAAGGGGCCTTTCCATTGGGACAAGAGCTCATTTGTCTCCGTGGGTAGGAGAAGTAAGACCTCGTCACCGGGCTTGAATCGCCTATCTTTTGCCCTAACTTTAAGATAGGTCCGATACTTTTCTAGGTTTAGGTACGTATTTTTGTATACTATATTTGCGCATTCTCCAGGTGGTTCCTCAAGTCTAACAAGTAAGAATACGAGGATTTGATCTTCTCATGCAGGCGGGGATTGGCAAAAAGTTTATCAATATTCTCATGGGACCTCGGACGTTTTGGCCATACAAAAGTTCGAAGGGGGCAAATCCTAAAGTTCTGTGGAGGATTTCTCGGCAGGCTAACAAGGTAACAGGCCTGTACTGATGCCATTCTCGGGGCTGGCCATGGCATAACGTTTTCTAAATGGTATTCTTGAGGGGGTAGGTGGTATTTGCCCTTCTGTTGTAGTCTTATAACAAATCACAAAAGACGTTCAAAACTCGGCAATTTCTTTGCCGTCACCAGACAAAAGAAATAACGGAAAATTCACTAGGACATTTTATTGTGGTTAAAATGACCAGCCAGAAATTCATCTGGATAAGTCGGAGGACTTGAGGAACATGCGAACGTGGGATACATAAAGAGCGAATTGGGGATTTATGCTCAGCCGAACTGGAGCAAAAATAAGTCCGTCACTAATGATGTAGGCAACTTTATTTTGACCGCGGGCAGATCCTCGTTCTTCATTTCTCGCTTTTTCTTACAAGGGCTGGAGGGTGGGAAACTCCTTCTGACCGCTTGCAAATGTTTTGTTCTGAAGAACTGAAAATTCTAGGGCATAAGGGGGTTTGATTGGCATGTGTCGCGCAGTGTCCTTTAGCTCCTGGGTCCTCGTGATAACGGGATAAGGAAGAGCTGAGGGCTTTGGCCGATCACCATGGCGCAGATCTTAATGGAGGCTGATATTCCTCAACCCACCAGTAAATTATTTACATTTGAGATAGCAACATACCACGGATAACCGATTTGCACGCTCCAAGTAGTTAGCAACAACTGCGAATTTATCGTCGTCGGGACTAACTGAGCGGAGTAACTATTCTGATACAACCATGTAAGGTCAGTCGGTGTCTCTTACGAGGGTTGACACTCTGAAACCATTAACCCATATGTTTTCGAACTCAAGACCACCGAGGAAGCTTTTGTTGAAAAAGAAATTGACTTGCTGTGCCGGGGAACTAATGGTGGGGAGGTTTCTGGTGTTTCAGGGGTAATGGGTGGACTAGAAAGAGAGGCACTTATCGGATGGACAAAAATGGGAGTTTGGTGGAAAGTTGGTCCTCACATGACCGATAACGCTGAAGGAAAATCATAGGAAAAGCCTTCGAGGGTAATCCGACAGTGGGGGATTAATGATAAGGGCCTAATATCCCTGGATTCCTGGGGGAATAGGAATTGTGTTTGGATGGATCAGGTACCTTCACAAACTTGGGTGATTTCTTTAGGGGAAACTTGAAGATGTTACCTTTACATATGGCAGATGGGGGATGCGATTTCTTGGGGGTCTTTCGGTTATAGATGGTGTCTTGAAACGTGTACATTCGCCTCTTCCATACATTGTCTAAGGGAAGACACACGTCTATCCTTCACAAGTGCGTGGAATTCGGAGGATAAAGCAGCCATCAATTGATCCTGTAAGACGAAATCAAATAGGGACACGTAATCGTGGTTGACTTGGGATGAGTATAACCAGAATTGCTAAGCCCAAAGGAGGGTGAATAAAAACAAGCGTTAGGTCTGGCCAAGCAGTATCCCTGCCTGGCGAATCTTTGCCCTATACGATTCATATCAATAGCCGAAAATAGTTCTAACTTGAGAGTAGAGTAGTCGAGGATGGCTTCGGCGGGGAGTGAAATGAAAATTTGCCGAAGGTAGGTTTTGAGGAGGGGGGTTAGTCGAGCGAACCATCTTAAATTGAGTTAAGTAGGCGCTGAAATCCCCGCTTTCCTCAAACACTGGCAACTTTACTAATGGGGTTTTTGAGGGATTCATTCGATGAGCTAAGGGAAAGGGTTTCCAATTGGCTTCTGTTTAGCTCGCGTTCATGCTAACGAATTCTTTCTCTTTATTCCATCTCTCTGCTCTCTTTCTCTTTTGTCATGGGGCTTCTCTTTGTTCCTTTTCACTTGTTTCTCCACTTTCATTTCCTTCTTCCTCTTGAATATAGGTAACTAGATCTTTGCCGTAAAACACAAGGATGTCTCATTGGTGTGATAAACGTTCAAATGATGATATCTTGCTGGCGTAAATGCGCGTCTGGCCGCTTGGTGCGTCCAATTAACTCACAGAAAAGATTATGGGGCTCTTACCATAGTATCATAAATCCTAACGGAGATTTTATCACACAATGATTGTACGCAATCAATAAAGAAAAGAAAAGTAAGTTATAGTTCAAAAATTGATCTCTAGATGACCAGTAATTATAGGGCATTTTAATCCTGCACGAATATTAGTAGGGGTTTCGTAGGAGATCGTCTAAAAGAACCCCACACATAAAGAGAATAAATTTTGAAAAAACGGGGGAGGAAAAAAGATCCATCAAAGAAAAAAATTGGAAACCTGGTTACTTAACAACTTAAGTAGGGGAAAAAGTAGAAAAGACAAAGGGTTCCTTCAAAGCAAAGTAACCAACCTTACCTGAAACCAGAATCTAATATAATAATAATGATATTCAGAGGGATCCTCTAAAATAGGAGTATTTCCCCACCTCCTAAGATATTACTTTGGGAAAGAAAGCGAGCCGTTACTCCAATCCCCCTTCGACTTCAACCCTTATTTTAGACTCTCCGCCACGTCACTGAAAAATTCACACCGAGGCATGACGCAGAAATTGAAGGCTGCCTCTCCAACGTCTTAATCCCCCCTCCCTGTATCACCCTGAGTCGGGAGATTACTCATCTTTTGTGTAGATTTGCCTCGATCAACTTTTATGGCTCCAGCCACTGGTCGTTCAGTTTGATCCGCTGATGGCGGCCTCTTACACTTTTCCGGAAGGAGACATCGGTTGTCCCGGCCGATAATGAAGTTTCGAGAAGGCCTCTCTCTCTCCCTGTTTTGGTGAACTCCGGGTATATATGCACTCTCCCAAGTATTACCTACAAATTCAGGTAGACAACGCTGCCTGAAAGGAGTTCGATTCAACGACGCTCTCTCCCGAGAAGTGTTTAGTGACGGTTGCAGTCTACGGAAGAGCTGGACATCACAGTCATATCTTCCGTTCAGGGAGAAGAGACTCGTGAGGCAACGTCAGCCTTTCTCAACCGCCTTCGGATCAAGAATTGGAAAAGCCGTCCTCCGAAGCTCTTCTGGTTACCTCTTGAGGACAAGAGGCCCGATAGCTCGCTCGATCAGAGTTTAGAGAAAGTAGCACCCCCCTCTTAGGGCTCTTGGCTATACTCGTGAGTAATCAAGCTCACCAAGACCTCACCCCAAGTTCACCCAGCGTTTCTCTCGAGGTTCAAAGGATTAAATCGCTCACTACCCTAAATCTCCCACTATAACCACTTAATAACCCGGCTTATCCAATTATTATTGGTAACCTAATTCCGTCTGATTCATGTACCTATATATATCCATATTTATTTTGTGCCTTTTATTTAGTGTGCATTAAAATCTATTTTTCTAGTTGTGTTTGGAATATTCCTTGGTGACTAAGCCGCAGCTATCTATTCAAATCGTACTTTTAGAACAATAACATTTGTTGCCTTGATAGCCCAACTTAGAGACCATGTGCATATATTCCTGTACACTGGGAAATACTTCGATAAAGATATATATATATATATATATATATATATATATATATATATATATATATATATATATATATATATATATATATTAGTGATGGAGTCGTTCCTTGGGAACCTTATTCGTAGTAGGAATATGAAGACATATGCGATGGTTTTGAACATTTAATTTTCCGGACGTTTCGGTCATTGACGATGACCATCATCAGCGAATTCTTAACCGTTATAAGAATTCGCTGATGATGGTCATCGTCAATGACCGAAACGTCCGGAAAATTAAATGTTCAAAACCATCGCATATGTCTTCATATCTCTACTATATATATATATATATATATATATATATATATATATATATATATATAATTTGGCGTCAGGGTTTGAGTCTTCCTAAGAATCCTCCCCACCTGATTTTGGAGTACTAAGTTAAAATAATAGCAGCTGCATTACCAAGAATATCTGAAAATCAATATATTAGGACAATTTTCTTTTTAAGTAACGGGTAACTACCAAATTTTAAGCCCATTCTTGTGTGGTGTGTCCTCAGTTTTTCTAGTTACTTAAAAGAGAATACTAGCTAAGCAGTAATAGTAACCGCCATTTTTTTTGTATCGTAAGTCAGATCAAATAGTTAGTTATTTTTTAATTTTTTAATGTGATTTCGCCGGGTTTTTACTTGGACTTATTAATAATTTTGTCGTTAGTAGAATTTATATTTGTTTTCAAAATTAAGCTTCAATAGCTCTGGTAGCTTTTTCGTGCGCAAAGGTCGAAAGTAGAATATCCGAGGTGTGTTCATCGATCGCTTTCATAAGCAAGTACAGAGCCTAGGCTTATCTTGGAAAAATTTAATCCCCTATGTCCAGGAATAAGAAGGTAACACACCTACCGATAGAAAAACACAGATAGAAGCAGAAGAGAGAGAGAGAGAAAAACGCACAGAGATGTACTAGATAAAGAAAGAATTAGTTAGTATGATAGAGGGATAAGCCGTAACCAAGTCGAGATAAAGTCCGTATGATCTCGAAATGAACAGGCTCAAGTGCCCTCACTAAAACTCTCCACATACAAGGATGGAGAATTTTTTGCTCTTATTTAACGCTCTTCGAGAAGATCTTCGAAGTCAACAATAGGAACTTAGAATCAGATGCTGTCGCCCGGCTACTTCCACTATTAAACCCTCGTCTTTTTGACATATTCGTTTCGCTTCCTTCAGAGGCCAACCTTAATTATTCAACCCTAAAGGCAGAACATTTTTCTACTATTAACATCAATCCAGAATTTTATAGGGTTAGATTCCGTTTTGCGCGAATACAAAAATGCCAAACCTACAGATTATTTGAATTCACGCTTCTGCGAAACCTCCAATTCTGGGTGGATTGTGCCCAAGTATCAAATGATTATGAGTCGTTAATTGAATTTATTCTAATGGATCAACTGATGTCGACCCTCATTCGCGAACTAAAGGCCTCCATTACAAACAGAAAAGCATCCAAATTCAGAGAGTGTGTGGAAGAAGCCTACCTTCACGCTTTCAGTCACGACCTCTACTCCAGGAAGGTCAAGAAAAACCAGCCCCCACCCAAACACAAGTGTGTGTTTAATCGAAGCCAACCCAAGGGCAACAACGGCTTCGTAAAAGTGCAAGTGCTGAGCAAGTACAGGCCTTACGTGCCGAGAGAACAAAAGGACCATAGCCTCCAGTACTCCCTTCCACGCCTAGCAACTACCCACGCAGACCAATTTTTTGCTTTACTTGTGGCGCCCTTGGGCACTTAAGATACAATTGCCCCCCAAATTCTCCACTGAGGACCTCGATGAGTCACCAGATCCATCAAATCTCTGTTGCCCCCTCGCCTAATCTGCTAGCCGCATCACCAGCAGCCCCTGTTTCCTCTCTCTCGGATCAACATGTATATTTTCTGTTCAACAAGAGTTCCCCCGGTGGGCTCCAGTTTGCAAATGGCACACTAAATGAATGCTGAATGTCAACCTTGGTTAGAGATACAGGTTACACCTGTATAGTAGTATCCGACAAACTACTACGCCTCCATAAGCCCCCAGCATCACAGGTTAGCGTAGGTGCATGAATTTTTAGGTCGTGCCACCAGGTCTCCAGTGGTACGGTGCCATATTGAAAGCTAGTACTTCAAAGGATGTGCTGACGTAGTCGCTGCCTCGATAAAATTCTGTTCCCTCATAATCAGACAGAACGTACTGCTCTCTCAAAACCCAATTTCTCAGCCATTCGTTACCAGGGCCCAGGTCGAGAAAGATGTATCACTCGCGGTAACCCTATCTTCCCCAGACATCGACCTCGCAACCAATATTCAATTTGCTGAGGCGCAGAATAATTGCATCAAATTACAACCCGTGTGGGAAAAAGCAAGGAAGAAGGAGACTAAAAGGATGCGAGGCAATCGGAAGATCGAATGGACCGTAAAGGACGCATTATTATACCGTTCTTCTCTTGAGGCCGCACCTACTTCGGCCTAAAATCGAAGGCGCGTTCGTTCAAACCAGGTGACGAAGTACTGCTCTTGCTTCTCTCCGAAGAAAAGAAGCTCCTCTCACCGTGGAAAGTACTTTTCTCCGTTTTAGAGCCCCCCGGCCCAGTGGATTACCTAATCGAAACTCCCTCCGGTAATAAGATTGACCATATTAACTTCCTAAAAGGTACCACCGCCGTGCTTGCCTAAATAACATAGTTGCCCTATACGAAAAACCCATCCTCGAAGCCGCCTATCCCGCTGAACCCTTGTGTCTGGTCCAAACGGTATGTGTAGAAGCAGACGCTGAGTATCCCCTACCATCTCTTTTTCTCCCCACCAAAGCGGAGACTAATTCGGACTTGGACGTAAACATCAATCTCGCCCCTAATGAGAGGACTCAATTGCTTGCCTTATTGGAAGGCTTTTCCGACGTCATTTCAGAATTTCCAGGTTGCTCAACCCAATTTACGCATGAGATTGTTCTCTCTACTCAAGATGCGATAAGAACCAAGCTTTAACCCATACCCATACATTTACGGCTGACTTTCAATGCAGAGATTGAGAACTTATTAAAATTTAGAATAATAGAACCCTTGTCATCCGATTTTTGCTTCCCTATTGTCATGGTTAGGAAGCCTGACAAGTCGTTTAAAATGTGCCTCGATTTTCGCAAAATAAAGGCGGTTACAAAGTTTGACGCGGAACCGATACCCCTAATCGACCAAAGTCTTCATGCCTCGAAGACGCGAAGTTCATCTCCGAGATCGACCTCTGAATAACCTACCACCAAGTGCCGCATTAAGAACAATCAAAGCGCTTTACCGCTTTCGCTATAAAAAGGGATTATTTCAGTTTACCCGATTTCTTCTTGGGTTGATAACTGCTTGCGTAAGTTATAACCGGATCATGCGCCGGTTGTTAGATGGGCTATCGAATATCACGTTTATTTCGATAACGTGTACGTCGCTGCTCGTACCTGGGACCAACACGTACAATCACTGGGCGCGCTTCTATCCCGGTTACCCGTAGACGGGTTCCCGGTAGGCCAGAAAAAGTGTCACATCACCTATGAAACTATTAACTACCTTGGCTTCCAGGTCGGTAGGAATCAAATGCTGCTCCAGGACGACAAGGTAAAGGCTATTTCGGAAAGGCCGCTCCCCCTAACGAAGAAACAGTTCCGATCAATTTTGCAATCCGTGTCATTTTATGGTCGTTTAGTGCCGTATTTCGCTGCCATAGCCGCGCCCCTTAACGACATTCTTAAGAGAACGGTCCCCGATCCGGTCAATTGGATCCCTTCCGCGGAAGATCGCTTCCACCAGGTAAAGGACAAACTTATCTGTCTCCCTATTTTGGGATTATGAAAGTCTAATAAAACATTGGTGGTTCGTACCGATGCCACATAGGAATGACCTAGGTTGTGCTCTCGTCTAATATAATGACGATGGAGGGGAATATATGGTAAGATATGCTAGTAGGAAGCTGCCTCTTCGCGAAAAGATGTATGTTACCATAGAGCTCGAAGTGTAAGCCATAGTGTGGTCTATTCGTATGTTTAGGATGTATCTCATAGGTAAAGAATTTAGTGATAAAGTTATCAGAAAACCCTGGCGTACCTAAAAAACTATAAGAAACAAAATGGTCGTTTAATGCGTTGGAGCCTACTACTCATGGAGTACCAATTTCAGATCACGTATGTTGAAGGCACCGACAACTGACTAGCCGAAAGCTTGAGTAGGAGTCCAATAGAAGAACCCCCTCCACCAACCTGAGTGTATAGTAAAATTCATGTTTAACTCATTTTGTAAATATTAGTTTCCTTTTTTTGCTTGTTGATGTTGTGCGTGCCTATGTATAGATTGTGTTATCTGTGGTTACACATATGTAAATCAAGTGTAGTGTTATTTGTTTTTTTTATCTCTGTTAGTAACCGTTAAAATTACAGCTTTATAAGTTACCCCTCTTGATGAAATTAGTTGTAGATATTTTTTTCGCCCCAAAGTGTTCTGTGCTGTAAAAATGTCTTTGAATAAGAAGGAGTGTAAATGGATCCCCTAAAATAGTAATATTTCCCCAACTCCTAAATTACTTCGGGAGAAAAAGCGAGCCGTTACTCCCCCCTCCAACTTCACCCTTTTTTTAATTGCCGCTAGGTCACTGAAGCTTACCTTGAAGCTTATTGGTGTTCGGAGCGGGGAAACCGACGACACAGTTCTTCAAGGAGAAACTTCTGTGAGTCTTGACGATTAGAACCCGTAGTTGGATTTTTAGAGTACTTCTTGTTGAAGAACGAGATTTTCTCTGTTCAAGAGAAATGGAATCTCAAACATGAGACTCCTTGGTGGCTCGGCAGGGAGTTTCAGACACAATGAACGGGATTCTTGATGTGGGAAGCAAGATGAGGGGAACTGCACACTTCTCCGGGAAGCAGGTGGCTCGATAAGCTTTCCTTTAAATAGGGGCCAAAGCTTTACGAAGAAAGATCTGATGGTGAGATCTTAACCACGATATAAGACTCGAGCAGGGGTTGGGAGATTTCGCGGGGGAACAGACAAACCGTCTGAACGGACGGACTGGCAGTCTTTCCATCTCCTCAGAGGAATGGCGGAGGCAGAGTTAAATAGCTAGGTAGCTGGGCCTTAGATAGCTCCAGAGAATGGCCGTACACATAGTATTCTCGATGTACGTCTTTCTAAACTTACTTCGAAATAATGAGTTGGATAGGACGGCGAAGATTGCATCAGTATATGAGGTTTGGTTGATATGGCTGCTCTCGCATGGATAAGATGTGCCTGTGAGGCATTGTGGCAAGAATTCGGTGTTATCGCGGGGAAGGGAGAGCGAGGTGTGTCCCACATATGCCACTACGTCTGGATTGAGTGACTAAGTGCAGGACTGCTTCCGTCTCGATGATTCTAAAATTACCACGCCAAGGAATACGTGGTTTGTTGCGAAGGGGCTGAAAGGGGTATTCCGTGGCACTTCCTCAAACGCTGGTCCTGGGAAGGGTATCCCCCCACAAGTACATTATCAAGCGAAGATAAAAGTGCAGTATATAACGCAGGAATTTCATTTCCCCACCCCCTTCTTGTGACTAAGCCTACAAGCTTGAGCTAACCTCTATGGCAAAAACAAGCAATATTCACTCTTGAATATCTAAATTATCAAATACTCCTGAACAATTTCCTGTGTCTTCATTGTAGTTTTTTGTTTAAAAAAGAGATTCTTAGCTAAACCATTTCCTGCACAACCTCTAATCATCTTGAATTATATACTATTAGTAAATACTAAGGTAGGAGTATCCTGTATCTTCAAAATGTATTCAGATTGGCTCAATTGTAAGAAATATCCGCCACAATAAAGCCTTATGAATAAGATAACTAGATAGATAATGCAAAAACTATCCCAACGTGTTAAATTTGCTCTATAACTATTGGTTCAATTGTTAGAATCTAAAAAATTAGTAACTAAATTAAATATAACTGTACCAGTATTATAAACCCCTACTACTTGTGAGAAAGAAGAGACTCACACATATAAATCAAAAACCTTGAAGTTTTCTCATTACCACCTTTCGTCGCATGTATTTCAAAATAACCATTTTATATCTTCAAGCGACTGCTAGTCTCCTCTTCCGTAGAGCAATGTGACTTCTCCAGTCGCAACCGTAACTGGCATAATCTTCCTACTCATTCGTTTCAGACGATGTTCCGAACTTCGTACTTTTTTCATTCGTAATCAACGACGTTACAAGCCGTAAACTGCCGTAGTCTTCCTTAACAGTCGTATCATACAATGTTCCGAACCCCGTGCCTCCTCAAGCAGTATATGAAGACGTTAGTAGTCGTAAACTGTCGTAATCTTCCTCAACAGACATATATGAATAATTTGCAAGCATTGTGCCACCTCCATTCGTATAAGACGACGTTACCAGCCATAAACTGGTGTAATCTTCCTCCCCACATGTATCTGACGACATTCTAAGCTTCGTGCCTCATGGAGTCGTATAAGACTACGTTCCGAGCATCGTCTAAACAGAGTAGCAGCCGTTAACTTGCGCAATCTTCCATATCAAATCTTTGACCAAGAAAGGCAAGAATGCAAAAGAGATCCATGAACGCATGGTTGCAGTGTACACCGAAACCGCCCCTTCCTATGTAACCATTGCTCGCTGGAATAGGGAATTTCGCCATAGTCGTGAGTCCCTTGAAAATGACCCCCGTCCAGGACGTCCGTTAGACGTGACCAACGAGGACAATGTGGCCCATGTGGAGAGAAGTATCCTCGAAAATCAACGGGTGAAGGTCGAAGAAATCGAGCGACAACTTGGAATATCACATGAAGTGTTATCAACATCATCCACGACAATTTAGCCATGACCAAGGTCTCTGCCCGTTGGGTTCCTAGAAACCTTACGTAAAAAGATGATCGACTTAAACGTCATCAAATTCCACAAGGCCAGAGTTGCACAAGCTTTCCGGCACGAGTGCGGATTCGAGGAGCTTAACCATCCCCCTTACAGTCCAGATCTGGCTCCTAGCGAGTACTTTTTATTCCGCCAGCTCAAGGCTGCACTGCGTGGACGCCGGTTTGTGGCCGATGAAGATGTCCAGCTCGCCGTCCACGAGTGGATTGAACAACAGTCGGGAGATTTCTGGTTGTCGGGAATTCGAAGCCTCAGGGACAAGTGGCGCAAGTGCATTTAAGTCGAGGGTAGTTATATTGAAAAATAATAAAACACTTTTCCTCATATCTTGTTTCCTTATATCGGAATTGCAAAACTTATTGACCGCCCCTTGTATAAATATTTCGATGGTTTTAACTTACATTTAATTAGTTGAAATTTCATATATTTTGTTGTCGCTTATATCAAATCTATTTTAATCATTCTTTTGAGCAATTTTTTAAAGCGAACTTTGGGCATCTAGTGCATAACCATAGTGTTGGAAAACTCTTAGTGAGAAATAAGGAAATTCACGAAGGAAAATGTGTCAATTTAATTTACTCTTTTTCTCAAAACATGTGTACGTTCTGATGTGCTCCAAATTACCTAGAATTCCTATGGCATTAATTATTTTATTTTTACTTACTGAAAGATATGAAATTGTTCTCCCTTTTTGGTCCAGTTGCTCACATACATATTGATGAGCATTTTTTTATAGGAAGAGTGAGTCTTAATGTTAAATCTATATACTTAATTGGTTTAAGTTGACATTAACAATATATTGCGATTTGTTTTATGCACATAAATGCCTCCACATACAATAATTTTCCTTTGATATTATACCCTGGGTCTCAGTCATTCAGGCGAATACTCATCAGCTCTCCATCTTCTTACACTCACCACACAGTTTTCTTAGCACTAAACTGGTTGTTTCGTAAGAAAAAACCATTCGTAATAGCGAAAGAGACTTAGAGTTTGTGTAGCGCAAATTATACTTTATGGCTTAAAACTTTGCGCAAGGTATAAGAGTAAAACTAGTCTCAATGATAAAGGTACATTTTGCCTGAACTAGCAACCATGTTGTGTGGACTTCTGAACAAGTGGAAATGATACACATCTAATATAAACTAGCTATTCAGCTAAACTATGGTGCCTGAAAACCAATAGTTATTGGCAGTATCACAATGAATATCACCCCCAAATTAACTATTTGGTTTCAATCGGGCGCATTCCAGGGCCAAAGCCATACAGGTTCGATGTTATTTGGAACAGGAACTTCATTTATTTTGCTTTCTAAAAAGATGCGCCATCAGGCTAAGAAATACAGTTATCATCACCTAATTGGTCCCAAAGAGTTGGTAAGAGGTCTCTATGAAGCAGGTACCTTTTTGTGTTCATGACACTGATTTTGAGCAAATTTGTTATGCTCCAGTTTCCTAAGATGAGAAGAAAGCCCAGGCAGTGAGCATTCAGGATGTTTCACCGGCGATACAACAGAGTAATCCTTAAGGCGTTCCCATTTCCTTCCTCTAGAATCTCTAAACAAATGCAAAGGATCTTACTAAGAGAATAGCACTTTTTTCGTAGTCTTCAGGGGTGCATTAATTATTAATGATTACTACCCAAAGTAGGGCATATTTCTATGGTTTTCTCGGTGAGATGTGGGTTTTCGCAGCCCATATAGACTTAATATCTTTGTCAAAAAGTTTCTGCATTACTGTGCCCGTTGAAGACTTCACAGATGCTTCATGCTAATTTGAGTATGCTTTGCAATGGAAGATACTTGTATGTTGAGAGGTCACCTTAACAGACACCGATCTTTGGGTATATTTGAAATTTAGAGTCAATAAGATCCTACAGTTGCAATAATCTTAGTTACTATCTCTTTGCATTTCAGCCCACCTTGGTACATACCAACAATAGTTCACGACTTTTCTTTGGGAGAAACAATTTATGGAATTAAAAGAGATTCAAGCATTAATTTTTTTTTCCCCAACTATTAAAAGATAAAATATTTTTACACAACTTCATTCCTTTACCCCATTTTTGTCATTATTTTAACTTTTCTAGCGAATAGCTAAATTCAGGTGCAATAAGTAACTTCATACAGAAACAGGAGTCTAGCACGATTTTGGATTCAGCTAAGAAATAGATTTTTTCTATATATTTTTGAAATGCTGACGTTTTAATAAACCTACAATAATATATATATATATATATATATATATATATATATATATATATATATATATATATATATATTATTGTACGTTTATTAAAAAGTCAGCATTTCAAAAATATAGAGAAAAAATCTATTTCTTAGCTGAATCCAAAATCGTACTAGACTCCTGTTTCTCTCTCTCTATCTATATATATATATATATATATATATATATATATATATATATATATATATATATATATATATATAAAATATATATATATATATATATATATATATATATATATATATATATATATATATATATATATATATTTATATATATATATATAGCAATGATACTGTCGTTGCCCGGTTGAAATGTGCGCTCGGAAATAAAGTAGGACGGATCTGAATTTTTTCTTCACAAACAATATTCTCATTCTATGAACTAAACTTAATCATGTTCAACAACGATACAGAACTTTTTGTCCCTTAATACAAACATATTACTTTTGCTTCTATATCTAGAGAAATCAACTTAGAGTTGACCATAGGAAAGACAGGGTTCCTTTGATTGCAACTCTGCCACTAATAGAGTTTCACCTTACGAATTTCTTTAATTCCTATTGAAAAACTTACACGGATTGGGAAATGTAGTCTTCTGAATATAAATAGATATTCTGATCCTGATTGATTTACAGACATTCTGTGAATGAAGACATTTTGATTTTTTCCACTCCCATTCAGAATGGTTGCCTCTGACATGTGGCATTAAATTCTTTACCACCAGCCGAAAGCTATTACAGTTTCTTTCATCCAAATTAGGCAACATTATTTAGATTTACTACATTCAATTTAAATTTGTGAGGAGATATTTCATGACGTTCTAAAGAGCATAGGAACTATGTGGAATAATCGACTATTTGAGCAAGAACCGAAATTGAATCAAGTGACTTCATGTTAAAAAACTTAGTATTTAAAAATTCTCCCATTAATAAAATGTCCTGCATTTATAAAATTGCGAGCAAATCTTGGCTTCGTTTTTATATAGGCCATTCAACAAAAAGCCTAGATGTGAGAATAATAAAACATAATTACTATTGTCTTACGTGGTAAACTTCAAATGCACTGTTTATTCATCAATCTACTTTCAACCATCAAATAGATTGATCTAATGCGAAATCCATTATTTTTGTGGCCAAATTTACTGTAAGAAATTTAATGGAATCAACCATGATCAAATTCTCCCATAACATTAATTTCAATCTAAGTGAGAGTCTTTTTAGATTAGATAATTGTATGATCAATAATATTTGTTTGCAATATGAATTTAATTTGTTCAATTCATTTGTATATTGTAGTTCTGCGGATAGGCTATTCATTTGTTCGTCAGTTTTTATTTTTCCCCCTAAACGATTGTCCTTGTTCGTCAGTACGTTTGAATGACGTCACATTCCTCTGTTTATTAATTGTTTCTCTATTCCATTTTTCTTCTGTCCCTGATGATGTAAACAAGAAAGAACTTGTGTAATATTTTCCTTTGGATATATATATATATATATATATATATATATATATATATATATATATATATATATATATATATAAATTTAGATATATTAAAATAATTATTCCAAACACTTGAATAAAAAATTATAAACTAAAAATATATATTGGTATAACAACAACAAAAAAAATGAAACTCCACTGCTCGTCGTTAACTGGAAGAAAAACTATCACTGCCTCTCATAATCTCTCTCTCTCTCTCTCTCTCTCTCTCTCTCTCTCTCTCTCTCTCTCTCTCTCTCTCTCTCTCTCCTCTCTCTCTCTCTCTCTCTCTCTCTCTCTATATATATATATATATATATATATATATATATATATATATATATATACTAGGAAAAAACTATAAATATGAAAAAATCCTATAATATTTATTAACATCCGAAATTATATATGGAGATCTGAAATGAATCTTCTTAAGACCTTCTTGGAATCCAGAATTCCAAGATTTATGGATATTTAATCCATTTTCATACCTCCAGATAAATGCTAGCAATCCTAAAAAATAGAAAAAGGCAATTCTTTTTCATGTTTTCTTTTCGCTTCTTTTTTGCTGAGGTAAATCCAGATAATTAATTACCTACCTATAGGATAAATATGGAAACGTTAGGCGAGCTTTCATATTCTTCCCTACCATCCGGAGTTATGATAAATTGGTACTAACCTCACAAGTCTATGAGCATTAATGAGCGTTTATATACGAAATTATTTTCTGGTTTTGCTTATGTTTAAAATTACATACAAGAGCCATTAGGAGCTAAATTAGAAAACTTTAAAGATATTTAATCATGCGAATTCTAGACTTTCTCAAATTTCGAGGTGATTGAATCCCCCTTTCTGTATCTCCAGCACTTTTAATTTTATTGCCTTTTACTCCAGTTTACATCCCCCTTATAGCATACAGTATGCAAAACAGTTATAATGGAAACTATATTCGAGTGATAAATTAGATGTAGGGGAAGTGAAGGTATGTGAAAACGTCATAGCGGACGCGTCTAAAGAGAAAACTACTTAGCATGTTGGCGCGGAAGGGCACGTACTTTCGAAGAACCTGCAAAGCCTACGATTTTAATGCAGATCCCAAGTAGGAGTATTGTAATTATGATGACACACAATTTGCCATGAGATGGCTCCAGTATGTTTGCTGGTGTAACAACGAAAGCTCTCTGTTATGGTCATTTCTGAAAAAGATCAGGATATCTAGAATGAGTTCAGATTAAGGTTTTCGGAGAGTTTTCTACCAATCAAACAAATGATCAAAAAACAGGGTTTTGTAAAGGGCACCGCATTAACCGATGCTTTAAAAGATTTAGGTGACCAGCATGTTCCTATATCTCTACCAGAGTTTAATAATCATTATCTCTTTCACTTGGCTTGCCAGCATTTTTATTTATTTTCACTATTAATTTTTTAAATATTAAAAAAATGTATAAATTAGAGACTATTAATTTGGCAATTTCAGGGTTTAGAAAAAAACATAGATCTCGTGTGACTTTTATTATGACGTTGAGTGTATTGAATTCAAATTTGAGAACAAAAAATTCCCATCACGTAAAACTTTCTTGGAAATTGTAGATTTAATAGTTATGCGATTGATATCGATTTGCGCGATAGCATAAGTGTATTTCGCTCCCAAATTTAGATTAAATGTGTCCATTGTAATTAATTCATAAATATATAATGAATGAGTATGTTTGTTAGCATTATATATTGTATTAACCTAAATTTGAGTATTTACTTCTTCGTTTGTAAGACTTCGCAGGTGTATCACGCTTCAAGTTCCAGCCGAAGTCATCTATTATAACAGGGCTCGATTTTTTCCTTATACCTGTTTTCCATTGACGATATATTTTTAGAAAACCTCTTTCCATGTTTTTCACTAAGATATACTGAATTCTGTGGAAAAAAATAGAGATGAGAATGAAGAAATTGTAACTTCAGTGAAATAATACATCCGAGAACTTAGTAGCACTTGATTAGGCTCTCCCAGAAGTCCTTTGCATACATCTTTGAATGCCTGCCAGTCAACTAGCTTAGTTTCATCCATTGTCACCTCCAACTCTTCATCAGCTATAAGTTGACGAATCATAGGGTGTACGAATATCCCTTCTTTAATCTTAGTGTCGTGGTACATCATTCTACATCATACACTATTCCTATATTAAGTAGAGGGTCACTTAATTACTTATTGCAACGCGAACCGTTGAAGGTTTCAAATCCTTAATAATCACAGTGCATAAATGGTTGGCCAGATTTAATTGAATAGGCCGAGAGTATCGTTCAAGGTTAATTAAAGATGAATTAACAAAAATATAATTTTATTTACAAACATCATACATAATAAGAATTTAAAAATAGCAAAAAGGGATTATTTAAATTGAAATAGTCTCTAGATAATTAGTATGAGGAGAGATTCTGAAATAGAGTTAATTGATTAGCGTTACTGGGCTCAGATCAAAGGGGAGACTTGACAATACTAATAATGGAGAGGGTTTTAGTCTCATGGGTCAGTGATTTTGAGGAAGGACTTTCTTACGATAAGGCGAGTGGGGAACGATCATATGGGGCAAGTAGGGCACGGTGCGAATGAGGCAAGTAAAGCATGATCCAAACCAACCTTCCGATAAAGATAGCCAATCTTCAAAGATGAAGTTCGACGGGAAATGTGTGAATTCTCGTAATTCCACTGTAAGAAGAAACTTCTTTTCCTCAAAGGTAATCGATGAAGACTTTCTTCGGTTCGATTAAACTAAGAAAGACTGTTTCGGAAATTCAAAGGCTTGCCGATAAGAGAGGCTACCTATTGACTGTTGTAGAATCACGGTGGAGAACGTCGGCTGTCTGATGAATGCTCACAGGACTTCGATGAGACGATGAGGATGGCATTGCGGTGCGTGCTGGACTCCTCGACTACAGTGAAAACTGAACATTTGTATGCTCGATTCTGAAAGAAAAGGGGGAATTTGGAGAAAGCAGTCACAAGCTCCAGACATCTTAATCCGGAGGCGGAGTCGATTCATCATTTAACAGCAAGGTGCGGGACACCGCGGCTCTTTCTCGCCTCGTCACCGGGGGAAGAAGGCTCGGCCTGATTCTGCCGGATTAGGAAATACTTTCCCAATTCGCTCAGGAGTTGAACATTGGCGAATGTTCCCAAACACTAAGTGACGTTCTCCATTGCAGGCTACAATCACACGTAGTCTACAATAAAGTGGAGGGGGGGGGAGGATCAGAGGTTGTTCTTTTACCCTTGGCATTATTTATTTTATGGAGAATCGCTTTGAAGTACTGGAAACATGGCTTTTTATGTTGCAGTGCTTTGGTAAATTAATGCATTAGCCCTAGTTTTATATGCAGTGGTGGCAAAATGACTGATCTGGATACATGATATACCTCTTGGCTTAGCTGTCCAATCTGCAGTGATTTAAAATAAAATCAGGCTAAAAATGGATATTACTTGCTGTGATCACTTGCAGAAATAATGGAAGTTCACCAGTTTATACATTTTGATCTTATTAGTTGATAAATTTATTGAAAATATATTAAAAACGATGAAAAACAACACATTAAGCAGAAGTAGCAAGCTATTGAATGCTACTCTATCTCGCCAAAAATGACGTCAGGCCTTTTGCCTTTCACTCAGGTAGAAAAGCAACTTGTACACCTAACACAATATATATGAGCTGCGCAGCGTTTGCATGGTCACCCACTTTACATCTGAAATACAGCTCATAAAGTTTCTTCACATAACGTGTTTAGTTAACTGCCTCTTGTATTTTATTAATGTAACTGGGGATTTTTTGCATTCTCTAGGCATTTTAGCTCTTTTTCCTGAACTTAAAATGCACCAAGTCAAAAAAGCTTAAAAAAATAATATAGTTTTAAGACCAATCTGCATTAACTTATAATTAGTTTTATTTCTAAATCTGACGTACTATTAAATGTGAAATCGGAACCACAGATATATACATATAGACATGCAAGTCTTATATAGACGCTAATACTTTTATGATAGAATATGTTTTATCCGGAGATTTTCTTAAATTATGACTAAATTTGCTGGTCAATCATAGGATTTATTGCCTCTACCAAGGATATATTGCTAGGAATCTTGTCTAACCCCCATTTTGCATTAACGTAATTATAGTTCCTTTTACAGAAATGGTTATAATAAAACCTAAGTCACGACCATGACTCGCAGTGCTAATGAAAATATCTTAATGCTGTTCGAAGCTCCGTTGATAGTAATTCTCGATTAAACGCGTATGAAGACGCAGAGAGTTACAAATCAGTACAGAGAAAAGAGTAAATTATGTAACTGCAGACTTTTATATATTATGAACTTGAAGGAAGGAAGAATCATCTTTTAAATATGGCGAATATTAAGAGGAAAGCATGTGCTAACGGAATGAGCGCAAACTCTTTGTAAATTAGCAACTCCTAATTATTTCGGCTAATCAATTTTTTTTAGATCTTAGCAAAACTTATAAGGTTGGATTATAATAATGTCATATGAGTCGGCCATTTATATCTCACTAGTTAAGCAACAATCAAATAAAAACAATCTAAACAGTTATTTCCTACAAGCCACACCACACCATCTTCCTATTCTTCATGTTATTTGGAAAGCTCTATCCATTGTGAAGGGTTTTACGACGATTACCTAACACTTTGTTACTCTACTCAACGGTTAACGTAAACCAAAGCTTCCTCGCTGATAAACAACGTTCTTTGAAGAGGTTGTTTTCAGCTTACCATTTAAAGAGCCATTTGTGCATCTATAAACTTGAGGAATAAACATTTGCTCTAGTTTCGTCGTCTATTACAGTTGGTCCTCGGTAACCTCGTTTGCCACCAAAACAGCATCTTCCTTTGAAATTTAACAGAAAAAATGGTCTTCCCCTCTCTTTTCTCGTTCGTTCCTTTCACAGAACCAGCTCGTGCTGTATTCTTTGCCTTTTCATTTTTTGTTCACTTAAAAAAATAAGTTTGTAATGAATGCGATCCAGTATATATATATATATATATATATATATATATATAAACAATTAATTCAAGGATGGGCGTGTCATGAATGCATACTGCTTCCGAGACACATCGAGTCTAACACGAGAACAACTTTGGGGGAAGAATTCAATGAAGATTCAAAGACTCGATGTTGTTGATCAGCCAAGGTTAACTTCAATATCAGCATGCCATTGCTTGGTGGTAGAACAATTGAATTAGTTGGCGAATTTTAGTAGGCGAGGAGGTGATCAAATCCGGCCCGGATGACTTAAGTTATTAATACATTAATTACGTCTCTTTCTATAAAAATGATTCTACTCAATTGCTTACCGTTAACGATTTGGACAGCTACCGGTGTTGGAATATCGAGAAGATCCTTTGTCGTGAATACTTATGCAAAGAATCTGTTTAAAATACAACTGTTCGCAATCCATTCGTGGTAAATTCACCATGCTCGTGAGTTTGTGGGGCAATAGTTGAAATTGGTACTCTCTTTTTCCTTATGAAACTATTAAATCTTTCGGAATGTTTTTACCTTGATATGCTACTTGTAATTTTGATGCATTTTTACTTCGTTTTATTAAGCTTTTGGATTTACATGGTAAGTTTATATACTGGCATGTTATTTCTCATCGTTATAGATGTTTATTCTATTATGGGAGTTCCTCTTGTCAGGGAAAAAATTAGCTATCTTACTAATCAATCAATTAGGTTATTTTTTGTCTAACAAGGTCAATTTTTTAAATGTTTACATTAATCCCTACCTCTGAGTAGGAACAAACAAAAGGTTTATTTTGAGTTAAAATCGTTTATTTCACAAAGTTTTCCATGCATTTTGCTTAAATAATGCTGTGAGGTTACAAAATTTGTTTTTCTAAATTTGGGGAGAATTTTTCTTTTTACCCATATTATAGCCTATGGTGTAATTTTACTAAAGGTTATTCCGTGGTGGTTGCTATTATTAAAAACATCTCAGAAAATAATTTTCTAGGACCTATTTTTGGGGTTTAAATTATCAGATCAAGTATTTTTGTGAGTCGGGTGAAGAAGAAACTAAATAAGAGAGCTTTCTTGGAAGTTGTAATAAAACTCGTATACATAACGAATAGTTATCTCGTAGTCATCTTGTAGTTATCTTATTTGGATCATAGTACCATCAACATGGGAAGACAATTCCTACCCTGTATCGATATGTTCCCGAACAGGATACTTTTACACTGGAGATTTCAATTTTACCCATACACTATTGCATTTCCCCTGAAACTTGACATTAGGCGTTATTTATGAGATTTGTGCATTGACATGTCAGCATGTGCAAAGTAAAAGTGTGAGAAACAGAGAATCAGAGGGAAATGGTAAGGTTATAGGGTAGAAGGATGAGATAGAGCGCGAGCGGTTAAGCAGGAGTAAGATGGCAAGGGAAAGCGATAGATAAAGAGAAAAGGAAAAAGAGAAGGAAAGCGAGAGGGTGATGGAGACGAAAGGGTGCGAAAGAGAGAGAGAGAGAGAGAGAGAGAGAGTGAGTGAGTTATCGATTGATTGATTGGTTTTTAATGGCGCAACTAATAGGATATTGGCACCAGCTAAACCTTTTTTATGTAGCTTGTCAATTTTTTATGGGTGATGAAGATTTACAATTATGATTCAATAATTGTGAAAAAGGAAGAAAAAAGAAAATAAACTATAAATTTAACATAATGAGTATTTACAGATGTAGTGCAGAGCTATGGATGAATGAGGGTAAATGGATGAGTAATGCTTTATGAGAGGATGAATGAATGTGTTAAAGATGGTGGCGGTTATTGGTTGAATTAGACTGAGTAAATGAATAATGCCTGATGAAGCTAATAAATAATATTTATAGAATAGTCTTTTGATGGATGCATAAGGAGGATGTGGATGAATGGGTGAAGGCTAAACTATTTAGAATTTATTTTAGAGTATTCGTATTGTTTTAAAATAGTATATATATTTGGGATATATATATATATATATATATATATATATATATATATATATATATATATATATATATATATATATATACATCCAGATCCACTCCTCGAGCCAGGCCTAGCATGGAGAATAGGGAATAGGCTCCATCTGGCTCGCAGGATGGGACACTCTACCATCACGTGAGACACTGTGATGGACACCAAACAATCATCGTAAAAAGAGGCTAGATCACTCTCCATTAGGTGCCTATGAGTAGCTTTGGTGTGACCCATTCGGAGACGTCTAACCACCACCTGTAGGTGGCATGGCAGACCACTGTACTTCCATCTATCCACGCTTTCGCGATTCAAACTTAGTTTGTATCCATCTAATGAGCTACACTGTTCTTCACATGCCTTAAGTAGGGTATGGCAGATAGCAGGTCGGAGATCACATGCTGGTAATGTGAGGGTGGTTGTTGTTGTCCTTGATGCACCGTTTTATTGCCAGGGATCCCCACGTGGTCATGAACCCTGCAGAAATGCACAGCGACCTCGCTTCTTCAGAAGATGGAGCCAGTCTAAGATCAATAGAACCAGTGAGTGGTCGGGATTGAAACAATCTATACCTGAAGAGCACACAGAGAGTCTGAATAAATTACAAAGGACACATGAGTATTCAGGAAAATTAGGTTGATGGCAGTAAAGAGCAGAGTGAATATAAAGGCAGCTCTAGGAAGAGTGCCCCCATTCCTAGATGAGGGAAAGATAACTTCAAAACCGACTCCATCATCGGCCTTGGAGCCATCTGTGTGGACTGGTATAGATCCATGAAGCAAAGAGTGATGGTCTTTAAACTGGAGGAGCACAGCTTGTAGGGGGAGTGATGCTTTTACCCCTGAAAGTGCCCTACAAAAGGTGACCTCAGGTAGATCCCAGAGACCTCCTCTGGACTGCTCCTTTGGGCTTATTTGCACAGTCATGTTGAGTTGGGGGCGTCAAGCAATACTCGGATTCGTGCACCAAATTCCCCAGGATTGGAGCTCCTACATAGGGTTGGGTGGCATTGGCATCACCCCCACACTATTTGCTAGCCAGAGAATAAAGTATTCTCAGTAGGCGGCACCCCAGCATCTGATTAGTGCTGAATGGCTTCAGAGGTCCGAGAAAATTGCACCTCCATCCACTAGAAGGCTATGGATGGAAGACGCCCTGAATTCCCCAGTTGCGAGGCACACTCCCCCGTGGAGGATGTAATCTAGCGGAAGAGTAACGCTAGCAACGATATTCTAGGTTTGGCAACATTATTGCGTTGTACAGCCTCAACATGATGTCGCGGTCTGCACCACATGATGCGTTTGATAATAATTTTAGAAGGTTCATTGCCCTTAAGCAATCAACCTGCAGGGAACGGAGGTGAGGAGCCAAGGTTAGTCTAGAGTCAAAGACCAACCCTCAAAACCAAGCCTCCTTCCTATACGGGATCAACTTGCCATAAAGATACAGATGAGGGTCGGGATATATACCCCAGATCCTGCAGAAATGTACTGCGATGGGCTTTTTCTGCAAGAAGCGTAAACACCTAAGGGTAGCCCACTCAGAGACTCTCTCTATGCCAAGCTGGACCGTCTTTTAGACGCTGAAATCCGCGTGTAAGGTGAAGACCACTTTGTACAAATCTTTACCTCTGGATGTTGTTTCGTTTCTCTTGGAGTTGTCGTACAGCTGAAGGGGAAGTAGTGTCAAACTAGGCTACTGAAGTGAAAAAGGTGCCAAATGCCTCTGCCACATCGGCAGATGCAGCCACAGTGTTTCAATTCAACAACAGGATGGGAAATCATGGGGAACCTACTTCCCCATCACTTTATGGCCTCGTTGCCGGATCTTTGATATTTGTGTGGACGGCGAGATGGAGCTTACATAGGATTACCAGGAGGAGCGTCGGGCAGACTTCATTGTCCAGCGGTAGCAAGCTCTACCTCGGTGGAAGGCAATTTTACGGGCTTGCGAGTTAAGCTGAGTTCTGTAGCTCTTCCCGGCCAGCCGAGAGGCCCTTCTGGCAGTTGAATAGTTCTGGTTCCACAAGGGAACCGGACGACGTGGGAAATTCTCCGATGTGCGGGGATGCTCACTAATGCGGCGAAGTGGAGTCAGGATGTGATGAATTCCACATCCGCATCGACAATGCAAAAGTCTTCTGCACGGTGGTCACGGTTGCAGGATTCCACAAATTTCGACCAATTTGCACGGGGAAGAAACTACTTTGGTAACATGTATTGTGAGGAGATACCACGGTCTTTAGAATTAAGGATAGTGGTCGCTTCGACGAAGATCTTCATTGACCATCCTAGAGAAATCCGCTGCAATACTTTACCTGCGGAATGAGAGGTCTATGGCATTGGATGTGCCTGTTTGAGTATGGGAATGTATGGGCTGACTAGTGTTGAGGTAAACTAAGTCATGCCTATCAATAAAGGTGAGGAATGAGTTACCTCTGCTATTGCAGATGGAATCCCCCCACAACAATTGGAGTCTCCGAGCAGTAACAATGGAAAAGAGAGCTGAGATACAAGTTTTGCTAGGTGCCGGTGTACAATGCCATCACTTGGTGGTATATAAATTGAGCAAATTATGTAGTATGCACTTAGGTGGACACTTCCTGATACAGCCTGCAAGGTGGATTCTATTTTATTTCTTAGAAGGAGGCATCATGATGGTGATAGAAACAACTCCCGCCGCCATGTTCTCCAGCACCGAGAGTAGCATTTTGCAGTAATTCATATCCATAGGGGCACCGACAAATTCACTGCCTCATCATAGTCTCTTGGAGGCAGATAAATACTAGCAAAGAGTCTGCCACCAAGGTAGCAAGTTTTCACTACAGGATCTGGTAATTTTTGATCGATGATTCAGGACTAGTAGGCCTGTCATTTTAGCCGATGTTCCTGCTGTGGAACTTGACATTTTTTTAAACTCCACCTGAAGCGAAGTTAAGGTGGGGGTGAGGGTTGGAGATCTTTTTCTCTTTTCTTCTTCACCGTTCATTATAGGGGCTTTTATGGATTTTTTTTTGCAGTTCCATTGGTCCCCCTCGTTGGGGGAGACACTGATGGATGCTTATCACCTTTCTGTGTCCTTATGGAATTCTTGGGGGACTCTACCTCCCAAGGCATGACAAGATGTCGTCCTCTTTATGGGGTGCCAAGCGTAGCTTTAGGTTGGAGCTGGAGACAGTGTTGCTCTGCTGCTTCTCTGTGTAAATGCGAGTTAATTTTTGATACAAGTGAGATTGTGGATTGTAAGAAGCATATTTTGGAAATCAGCGCAAAGTAATATCCTGTGTTGAGTGTGATGCCTGCTGCCTGGATCAGTGGTACATCCTTCCGGCTCCAATGTGTCACAAATTTAAGCAACATTTTAATTACCCAAGGATTTTGCTAAGACAAACCATTCGTCACTTATCCTAATGACATTTTTCGATAAGACTATAAAGGAAGATACTGAGGGACCTCCATTCTATAGTTATCCTTTGTACTATTTGGTTGTTTGCGCTCTATGATTAGGGATTGATTCTATAGCTGATATATTAAGTTTATCTATTAATTATACTTTGTCTGGCCGTAGTCGAGATTGAAATCTAAACAATTTTAGTGGTGACTATACATCCTTTGTTAACGTGTGTAAAGAGCAATTTATATTTGGTGATTGCACCTAGTGAAAATTTTAAGTTAAGACAATCTAATAATGGGATGTACATAATGTAGTCTACCTATTATAGATAATTGCATACAATATAAGGTTAAAGAAATTGAGTATACATACATAAGAGTTAAGTATTGTAAACATACAGTTAGAAAAAATGAGCACCTACTTCGCCTCCATGGGCTTCTAATATCAATATAAGAGAGCGGTGAGTTTTGTAGTGTGAATAGTGGGAGTAGTTGCAGTCCAAAACTAGAATAGATTCAACTTCGGTGCTCTATCTCATTCTAATTTCATCCACTACTCATTATTTCTTTCATCCTTCTTTCGCCTTTTGTATTCTAAATCTCTTCAACATACATTTCTCCAGAATAGAGGTACAAATAGGCAGCTTATTGAATTGTGTTCCATTTTTGCCATAATGACTGAAAAGAAATCTTGTCTAGCCTAGTGGACCTCCATCTATTGGGACCGGCATAGAGAAGCTGGTGTGACCATTTGCCCTTTAATCAACTCGTTTGATTAGGTTCACTTCTACGATCCTAGTTCAGCTTTTGTGACCATGATCTTACCCCTTTCTCCAAACAAATAGGATCCAACCCATCGACATGACCATCGTCGTATCTGAGGTTCATCTCCTGGCTTACTAAAGGGTGTCGACAAACATGAATATTTTTCCTATTTGTAGCGGCTGAGCCAAGAAGGAGCCCTAACTTATGCAGTTTGCTGTATGCCGTTCCCTAGTTGGGGTCAGAGTAAGCCTTGCTCTGACATAGTAACTTAAATTTAATTTATTGGATATGAATTTCCTCTATTTATTAAAAACAGTTACTCAAATTAAAATCCAAACAAATCAAAAACTAAAGATGCTAAGCAAGCATCTCTTCTAAATCTAAAATAAACATAATCACTCGATTACTCCCCACAAAAAAACAGCAAAATTAAAATATTTGTTCAGATCTGAATGCTAATTAAGGGGATTGAATATTAAATTACTACAATTGCACCATAAAACTCTAGAAAAACCTACATGTCATTTGCGTAGAAGTTCGAACAACAATTTAATAGGTAATAAAAAAAACAGAGCGAATTGTGTGAGCAACAATTTGCTAACTCCGAGAGTTAGCAAATTACTAACCCTCACTGACCTAAGTGAACATTAACTAAAAGCCACCGACAAAATTATCCTTAACACCAGAGTAAAAAAATCCTGGCTCAGACACTTCTTGCTAAAGACTAAAAGCACTGAAAAATACATCATCTACACAGAAATCACGAAAAATGCAAGTGTCATTCACATTCCTAATATAATCACCATATTGAATAATATATTCCAACTCTTTACAAATCCCACCAAAATTAAAATTATATTCAAAGCAGAACACTGTACAACAAAATTTCGTTCGCGGGGCCACCTAATTATCTTAGAGAAGAACCTCTTTTACTTATATAATGCTATTAATATCAATTATTATCAGTTAGGATCGATTATAGAGGCCAGCTCTATGGAATAGCTACCACAATAAAATAACAATTATATCCGCTTCACTTCCATTCATTTTCCCTAGCCATCAGAGTCTTGAAATCAATGATAACAGTCTCTCTCAGTTCCACTAGGGTAAGGCTTCTATAAGTCTATGAATTAAAGATCAGAAAAATTAAATTCCGCGCTAGCACGCATAAGCAATATCTCGAAATTTTCCGTTCCACTAAACAAAGTACTTTTGTAAACTGCACAAAGACCGCACAGATAACTGCATCTGGAATTTTCAGATATCAGACACAAGGCTGTTTTCAATAAACGAACATATGAATCCCCCTTTGGATATTAGAAGATTCTCAGGTTTGAAAAGTAGCACTTCCCAAAAAGAGAAGACCACTGCACTAAAGTTATTTAACACCAAAGAGATAAAGCCAATATAATTTGCCAAATCACTGCTAAACCATTTTTGGTGAAGAAACCATTTCCCTCGATGGTGTGTCGTGTTAGACGGTTCACACCTCTACCATTAATTCTTCTTGACTAGTGCAAAGTACCTTCATTATGTCTGCAGATAAACAATGAATCTTTATTGCCATTGACTTAACAATCACAGAATATGCGAAGGTAACCATTAATCAGACTCGTACATGATCAGTCCAAAAACCGACGTGCCCGTTGGCATTAAAATAAAAGACACGTTAGCTTCTGTCCTCAACAATTAACAACCTGTAATGCCCTTCGTATGTTTGCTTCTGAGCATAGAGGTGGCAGTGATGGCAGCAAGATTAGCTGTTACAATAAGAATACTGCGCATGAAGCCGAATTTCTGCATTTAATTCACCCTCTTTTTTCAAAGACTGCTAACTGCAAATAGTAGAATGAAAATCTAACTGAAGGGCATTAACTTCTCCCTCAGATTTAAGAAACGGTGGACAATTGGGATCTTGTGAACAACAAATCTGGTAAAGAAAAATGGCACTATGGCGCAGGCGCTTAATACACACATATCACGCCCAAAGTTACCGTTTTTACACTCTGATGCTATCGCCTAGCTTACTACCACCAACTCTTCCTGCTTCATATCTATCCGACATGCATCAAAAACCAGTTTGAAAATTTTCCACTTACATAAGAGATGATCTAGAATCTATAAATTTTTGCTGACACCACTCCTTTAGACAATTAAAGGAGTAAGGAACCGCATCCATAATATTTATACAGATTGCGATTTATGGTTGACCGGGATTTATCTAATGTCTTGCCAAGTTGCAGTTCAAAGGATACGTAAAGAACAAGAGCCAAAAATATGATTTTAATATATATAATAAATAGGGTAATATATACATATACAAAATATGGGGAACAAATTACTCGATAAAGAGAGTTAATTGTGTAAATTTCCAATATGACAGAGTTAAGCCGGAGGAGCATAATTAAAATTGACTTGAACAAGAGATATTAATTACAATTAAGCAGGAAATCAATTCAAAAGTTGATGCTGGTGGTGATTGACGGGGTGTTATCAGAGGATTATAACACAAAATCACTTTACCTTGAAGCGTGGTGGTGATCTGAGAATGGGAAGGCCAACAACACACAGTATGTCTTTGAGAAGATACTTCGGGGAGTCTTAACGAGAAGGACACATAGATTGGTGTTTTGAGTACTTCTTATTGAAGAACAAAATTTTCTCTGCTCCAGAGAGATATAATCTCAAACACGAGACTGTTCTGCTGTTCGTCAGGGAGTCTCAGACAGACACGAAGAAACGGGAGTCTTGAAGGGTTTCCGAGATGAGTGGGGCCACACAATTCTCCGAGAAGAAGGCGGCTCGATAGCTTTCATCTGAACAGGGACCAAAGCTTTACGAAGGGAGATCTGCTGGTGAGTTCTTTACGCCGAGGTACGACTGAAACAGGGGTTGCGGGACTTCACCGGGCAACACACGAAACGGTCTGGATGGAGGAATTTCGAGACTCTCAACCTCCTCGAGGAATGGTAGACTCAGGGTTAAATAGCTAGGTAGCTGATCCAATATATATCCCAAGGGCATGGCCGGTTTTTGAGGATTCTCGACGTCAGTCTATGTAAATTTACTTTGAGATAACCAGGCTGATCGGACAGCGAAGTTTGCCTCTCGTGGGGAAATAGACATGCCTGGGAAGCATGGGGTGAGAACTCGGCGTTATAGCTGGGGAGGAGGGAGTGAGGAGCGTCCGGAAGCAAATACAGCTGGGTCGGCTGAGGCTGACTCAGCGTAGGACTGCTTCCTTCTTGATGATTATAAAATTACCACGCTAAAGAGCACGTGGTTGAGAGCAAAGGGGCCCAAAAGAGGTATGCCGAGGGGGGTTTCCTTTCATGATTGTCCTTAGAAGGCATCCCTTCACAGATTTTATTTTTTGTTTTTTAGATTAATTTTATTTCTAATATCATAATACTTTGACAATTGGTTAATGAATAAACCTTTTTTTGTAACTTTTGCAGTACCTTCAAAGTTTTATAGTAAAAATCGAATTAATATTAGGTTGTTGCAATATTGGAATACCGGGCATGTATGTGTGCATGAACTTTTCTTTATTATTTTTAGGTTACATATTTTTTAACTCCATAAATAGTTTTAAATCTTCTATTCAGGGATATATAATAGAATTTAATTAACAGTAGGATATTTTTTAGTACTCGTACAAAACACATTGGGCATATTTACCTAAGTTATATGTAAGTATATACATACATGCATTAGAAAGCACCCTAGATCCTATTTATGTCCTATAATTTATTAATTCCTTGTTACTAGATCCCGTACAATGAAAGAAATGCTAAATTATGTAGAAAAGGAAAAAGACGAAGGACTAATCGGTGCATATGTTATTCTAATCCTACCTGATTAGGTAAATGAAAGTGGAGAGGATAGTGATGATGAAGATCAAGCCAATAATGTAAACAATTTATCAGGTAAACAAGCATTACCCAAAGCAGAAGGAAGTTTTGTACAAAAAGGATTCAGAGTTGAAGCCAACTTTGGAAACAATGAAGAGTCTCCTGTTTCCTCTTCAAGAGTCTAAAAACATCTACGAAAATGGCTCAAAAAGATTTCTTTTCAAATTTTTCCTCAGATTCCTTTTTGTCTCTAAATTAATTTTCATATATCCCCTTGACCCTGTTTCTTGTTGTAAGCCTTTTATTGACAATAAAGTGTGGAACTTTCTTAGAGAAAGGACTGAAATATATGGTAGAATAGAAAAAGTCATCTATACTTTTGAAATTTCCGTGTCAGATCTAAAGTGCTTTGCTGCCATTCTTTATTTATCATGCTATGTAAGAGTACACGTATGGCATATGTTATGAAAATGTCGCACAAGAAATAAGACGAAAAAGATTTAAAGAAATAAAGCCAGATGTTTACTGCTCAGACAACGAAAAGCTTACACCTAATAAGAAATTTGTAAAGTTGGACCTTTGCTTGATCTACTAAATATATAAAATTTTAATGGCCTATTCTTCATTGAAACAAGAATGGCCATTGATGACAGCATGCTGGCCTAATAGGGAAAGCATGGGGCAAAGCAGTTTTTAAAAGGTGAGCCAATCCTTTTCGGATATAAAATGTAGTGTCTCTGTGAACCACTGGGTTCTTTGAGACAATGTGACACATACCAAATTAGACAAGAAAAACTTCACCGTGAACTCAGAGTAGGTGCTTCAATAGTCTTGAATCTCAGAGAAAAACTGCCTGCCAAAGCAAAATTCAAATTTTATGCAGAGAGACAGATTTTCCTCTTCTATCCATTTAGTTGATGAATTGAACCATCGTCGAATCGGAATCACAAGAACTGTCATGAAAAAACGACTAGAAAATTGTCTTATCAGAGAATCAGCAAAGAAAACAAGAGGGTTATATGATTTTGTGACTGATGACAAAAGTAAATATACTGTCACTTCCTGGCATGACAATCGTGTTGTTTTGATGATTAGTACTTGTGATCCTGTTTTTACCTTCGGCGAAGCACCAGGTCTCAACGTTAATTTTTTTTAAAGGAGTAAAGTTAAATTGTACCAAAGTAGATCCATGAAATGACCCATATAACCATGGGAATTATGGTTATTCACCCTGCAAATTTGAAATCTGCTATCAGATTTAGCGCTGGGTTAGAACCATCTAGTGACAGAAGCCTCATTTAGCCATTCAAAGGCAATTGTAAATGATTTGATCCATGGCAAACCATCAATGCAATTAACATTTATCATTTTATTACAAAATGCCGCTGGACTTTGTAAGGACTTTCCCTCTTGTTCACAATGAAAATTTCAATAGTTGTATTCAAGTGGAAAGAAAAAGATACAAGTTGGCAAGCCAAATGTAAATGCACAATGCAACAATTATATAGAAGATGAAAAAGACGAAGGACTGAGCAGTGCTAATGTTATTCTAATCCCACCTGACGATGGAAGTGAAAGTGGAGAGTATAGTGGTGATGAAGATCAAACCGATAATGTTAGCAATTTATCAGGTAAACAATTATTACTCAAAGCAAAAGGAAGTTTTGTACAAAAGGATTCAAAGTTGAATCCAATTAGGGACACAATGAAGAGCCTCCTATTTCCTCTTCAAGAGTAAAAAAACATCATCAAAAATAGCTAAAAAGATCTCTTTTTAAATTTTGTCCCAGAATCCTTTTTGTCTCCAAAGTAATTTTAAGATATCCCTTTAGAGCCTGTTTCTTGTTGTAAGCCTTTTATTGACAATTAAGTGTGGAACTTTCTTAGAGAAAGGACTAAAATATAGGGTAGAATAGAAAAGTCATCCATACTCTGAAAAATTTCTGTGTCATATCTAAAGTGCTTTGCTGCCATTCTTTATTTACCAGGCTATGTAAGAGTACACATATGGAGTATGTTATGGGAGGTTGGTACCGAAACCTACAATGAAAATGTCGCACAAGCAATGAGGCGAACAAAATTTTAAAAAATAAAGCTAAATCTGTATTGTTCCGACAAGGAAAAGCTTACACTTAATGAGAAATTTGATACAAGCAATGCTTGTATCAACTAAATATGTAAAAGTTTAATGGCCCATTCTGCATTGAAGCAGAGAAACAGATTTTTCTCTTCTCTTCATTTAGTTGATGGATTGGACCATCGTGGAATCGGAATCACAAGAACTGTCATGAAAAAAACGACTAAAAATTTGTCTTATCAGAGAATCAGCAAAGAAAACAAGAGGGTTATATGATTTTGTGACTGATGACAAAAGTAAATATACTGTCACTTTCTGGCATAACAATCGTTTTGTTTTGATAATTAGTACTTGTGATCCTGTTTTTGCCTTCAGCGAAACGCCAGGTCTCGACGTTCATTTTTTTGAAAGGAGTAAAGTTAAATTGTACCAATGTAGATCCATGAAATGACCCATATAACCATGGGACATATGGTTTTTACCCTGCAGATTTGAAATCTGCCATCAGATTTGGTGCTGCCTGACACCATCTAGTGACAGGAACCTCATTTAGCCTTTCAAAAGCAATTATAAGTAAATTATACAATGCAAAACCATCAATGCAATTAACACTTATCATTTTATCACAAAATGCTGCAGGTCTTTGGATGGAATTTTCCTCTTGTTCTATTGGAAATTTCAATCGTTGGAATTCAGGTTAAAGAAAAGATACAAGTTGACCAGTAAAATGTAATTGCACAATGCAACAAGTACATGGACAGTGTTGGTAGCATATACGGGAATTTCCAAAGACCTGCGGCATTTTGTGATAAAATGATAAGTGTTAATTGCATTGATGGTTTGCCATTATTTAATTCACTCATAATTGCTTTTGAAAGGCTAAATGAGGTTCCTCTCACTTGATGGTGCCACCCAGCGCCAAATCTAATGGCAGATTTCAAATCTGCAGGGTGAATAACCATATGGTAGTGGCCTGTGTTTTCTTTCTGAGTAATAAACAAAAATATATTCTTATAAATTTAAAATAACTCGATACATTACATAAACCTTCAAAAATATAGAAGAAATTCTAAAATACACCGCCTGTAAAAGCACCGTTTGCTTACTTCCGTAAGTAGACATTTTTTTCGGATACAGACCACACGCAGGCGACAAAATAGATAATACAAAACAAATGCCTAAATGAATAAAACAGGAAAACACCTTTTGACCCTAAATGCTGGTCCAAGTATAAGCCAGTAAGTATACTCTTAGTGAATGCGTGAATGAATTAATGCCATTAGCGGCGAAGTTCTACCCGAGATTTCAATCAATATGAATTCCACTAAATGTATCCTTCCAGCAAAATATTCCTAAATGTAAAAATAATTACTGACACTCTGCGACCTATTTGAACATTAAGTATACACTTCGACAGAATAGTCTTGAAACCAAGGAACGGAAGTTCTCTGCTAAGACACTTCATGTTGGACCGAAAGACAACTGAAGATTAATCCGCTAAGGAATCACGAAAATATGCGAGGATGAGGAAACAAAGTTGACTAAGTCACCATATTCCATATGATCTTACAAAGCTTTCTAAGATTTAATTTGTTCAAATTATTTATAGTAAATGCTGGACAAATTTAGTAACTTTCCTATTTCATTAATAAAAGAGATCCCAATTTTCTTTCTTTCTCGGAAAAATTAACAAGGGGCAATAGGGAAAATAATAATACCGTATTTTTAGGGAAAACCATCTCTCTTTCAAAAAAAACGTTGCTCCATATCCCTATCTTCAGGAGTTGCTATGCCGCAGTTTGCGATAGTGCCGAGTCGGAATCCCACCAAATAGATAAATGAACAAAATGTCACATACGTCAAATAATATTGAAATGAAACTACAAAGGTGCAGCATCCTTGAATCACCGACCATATCCTTACCCTTAGTTCAACAAATCGGTTTGCAGAAGAGAATCCATCAGTCAGTGGAGATGATAATTAATTACCACTCATCTGCCTCCGAAATTCTCTCGTCCTTGAAGATAAATAAAATAAAAATCGACTGCCCTCCTACATATTCTCCGAATATTCACTATCTAGTTATTTTTACCAGCTATAGAGAACACCCAGAAACTCATGATTAGAAACAGTGTTCTTTGAAGCAAAAATTCAAGAGATACAATTAAACACCAGCGCTTTGAAGGAGAGCCTCATGATAATACAAACGAAAAATGGTGCCAGAGAATTAGCTTTGTTTCCTCATGCCAATAGCCTCGAAAATCAGGGGGCAATAACCAGGAGAGATTTCTCCATCTAAAGAAACACTTGAACTTTAACATTCCCAGCGTTAAAGCTATAACAAAACCCAAGGATTAAACATAAACTATAAAAGGCCAACTTCCCAATTCACACAAGTTTACCAACAATCGTTTCGCCAAATACAGCCTACATATTAGCTCTCTGGAAAGGATCAGAATCACATAAATCATATGCCAATTTTAAATCACTACCTGAGATAAAAGGATTAAATAACTTCTACAAGCAACTACACCTACAAATATCCACTGCCGGTCTCAACTACAAGCAACGGCATATATATCCGCCGAGATATACACTATGCCAGTGACAAGCTCAATTGCCATTTATCGATATAACTTTTAAAATATTGTTTAAAGCTTATTGCCAAATACATTAGTTATTTTCCCTCTAATCTTCTTTTAAGCCTTCATGGCTCAAATCAACTAATCGAATAACATCTTAAAATCTAGCAACGTAAGCCTTTAAATCTAGCAGAGCCTGATTTTATGAGCCGAACTAATAGCCATGGATTGTCCACACGCAAAAACTCCAAACTCTTGAAAATTACCAAAGAACGCTTAGCTACCTGTCTTACACCCAAAGGATTATAAATAGCCGGAGAATTCTTCAGCTGACCATCAAAATTTCTTTGAGAAAAATGCCAAATGATTCACCCTTGATATCACCTGAGCCTAGAGTAAGCCAACTCTCTCGTCTCACAAAAAGATAAAAATATCGTTAATAGTTCGAACCCAACAGTTCCACCGACAAAGAAATTTCGATCCAGCATGCCAAACCATTTTTTTAGTTATTGCTACAATTGTAGCATATCTGGCTGTAAGTAAACTCCAGATAAAATTAAGATTGATATTTGTTTAAAATAGATTGTCAGCTATACTATATAATTCTTGCTTGTGTTCTTTAGCATAGAGCAAACTGGTTTCTTTTCCGCTTCAACTACTCACAGTGACTAACTAGTTTGTGGATTGGTCATCACTACAAGACTTTTACTCAATCAGTAAGCTAGGGTTATTTCTAAACTTACTTCCTCGTTATGGATTTCATTATTCTTTTAAAGTACGTATATTTCCTGAGATTCTGATAAAACAATGAAAATAGAAAACAAATTAAACAGGCCTGCATATAGCAGAAAACGGCTAAAAATAGCTTTCATTTTTTAGAAATTGTAAAAGTGGTATTATAATATATCAGTTTCTAACAGGCAGACGACATTTGCTTGTTTAATGTGAGACAAACATGAAGTACAGATAAATGTTTGCCTGGAATAGAGTGAATGGAATGCAATCTAGAAGGCGCACCTTACCTTAGTTTGTTTACTCCATATGAAGTTGAATATTAGCTGTTTGGCTATGAGTTTTACAAGAGTGAAGCTATTGCTGATTATAGGTTCTGGTCCCCCCATATGATAGAAGTGATGCTAAAAACGGAGAGTTTTGTATTGATTTTGAAGAGGGATGTATGTAATTAGAAATATTAGTCATGTGATCTTTACAATAGATATAATTGTAAACAAATTAGCGTAAAAAAGAAGGATTGAAACTAAAGCTATTTTTGCAGCTGAAAATATTATAAATGCATATAGCGTTCCTAGTTGAACAAAATTTATGTGACAAAAGGTTAACTCACCAAAAGAATCTGAAAAGATGTACATTCATATGTTAAGCTAAGGAGTAAAGAAGTAGTTAAAAGTATGATTTTGCTATCCCTAGTAGGAAAGAATCTGATGCAGGAGGTATCCATGTAAGGCTATAACAGCCATAAATAAAGGACTATTTCTTTAAATGATTCAGCTATTTTAGCTCAAAATGGTTAGTGCTTGAAAGAGAACACGTGATGAAAATGGAAAAGGAGGGTGAATCAAACGGGAAACGGGGGGATGAATCAGAGAAAAGGAAGTGTGAGTGAAAACTTTTGGTAGTAGAAGAGAGAAACAAACTGACCTTAGGAAAGATCATATGTAACAAAGCTAATGTTGTCAGAATAGAAAGAACGAAGAGTATGTGGGTGTTCACAACTGAAGCCAGAATATAAGGATTAAATAAAAAAGTGAAACGTCTAGTGATTCGCAAAAATGAGCTATACATTTAAATGATTGATAGTGACATTGAAAATGTAAGAACCATGCAGGAGAATACCTAAAGAAGGCGAAAAAAGCGAAGAGAGTGATAAATCTAGGTAACAAAATTGCAAACAAACCATTTTCTGACTATAGATGAGAAGTGAGATAGAAAATGAATCTATTTTGTAAGAAAGTATGACACATGGGCAACGAGGCCAAAAATAAAGGGCCAAGTTATTTTGAAATGTTTTATAATGTGGATTTTAAAAATGATGCGAATATGAATATTATTGGCTTCTTAAGTAAACTGCAGTGATGTAAGGGAAAGGCAAGTATGTACAAGATCAGTAGTATTGTGACATGTTTAAACGATAGGAAGGTCGTTGAGGTAGATTGACGAGTCACTGAGATGCTTAAATTAGTGTCGATTTCTATTATGTGTTTCACGACATTAAAGATGTGATGAAGGTATATATTGTACGATTTATAAATGTAAAGAGTAGACAGCAACCCGGAGGAAATTTAGTAAAAAACATATGTACATCCGTTGAGTGTTAAAATACATGATAGTGAAAAATTAGGATTGGGATTATAAGAAGAATAATGTGAGATTTTGAGAGATGAAAATGATGGGTTTAGAACAAGAAAGTTTGGAGATTCCTGAATATATTTTCATTCAGATAACTTACGAAATTAATTGGATTTAAGTATTGGATGTTTCATAATGAATGGTTCTGGGAGCAACCAGAGCGTTAGTGAATTCTTGGTAACTAATGTGTTTAGTGAGAGAAAGCTGAATGAAAATATGTTGGAGTTGACGTTATTGTATCGTACTGGGTCAATGGTATCGAAACAAATGCCAGATATCGAGTGCGAACAGTAAAAATGTACAAATAGAAAGGAGTCACTGGTGTATCTACGAAACGTATATATAGTTTGGCCCGGCTGAGTACGGCATTGTACCGTCTCAAGAAAACGTTAAAAACAGTTATTGCAGAGCGTGTTACGAGGTTTCATGGTCAAGTAAAGAGGATGGATATAAATATTATAGGGGGGAGTCTGAAGGGGATATACGAGAGTTAGTGTGTCTGGGCGATAGTTTAGCAGACCGTGTAAAATAGGCAATGAGTAAGTAAGTGCTTAGAAAAATTGAATGGTACATAGAAAGATGCTCATGAGTGAAATTTATATAAATGAAAAAGATTTCCCGTCTTAATATAAAGGGCTATTCAGTGTGTCTAAAATGAAGGGTGGCTATGAGCTTGACATTAAATAAAAGGAGGGCGAGATAGTGAGTAGTTTTCGAGATCCAGAAACGAACCTACCTCTTTGTTTGTAATTATTTTTCAAATATAAAATATAATAAATTTTTTTTTGCGTTTGTATTTCTGCGAGGATATGTCTGAGATATTTTAGATATGCATCTTTTCGAGTTATCGAACCTATAGTTGCATAAGTTAATTCAACTCGCTCACAAATATTCCTATTGCATAATCCCCCTGAATAAAGTTTAATTATTTGCTGTCAGGTAGCTTGAATAACTTTGCGCTAAGCAAACCACCTTCTTTCGTTTGTTTTTATTATCGACGGTTTTAATTTTTTTGCTTCTATATATTTCCTGAATCTTCAATCTTTTCCCTTTCATTGAATTTCTAAATTTTGGGAGCTTAAAAACAAGATTCTCGCATGCCATGCGAGTGGTTGAATATTATCGTCGCCATCTAATATTTTTACTATTATTTGTAAAATATTGAAACAATATGTCGTATATATATTTATTCTATAAAAAAATGTTTTCTTAGCTTCCTTTTAGAAATATAGCCAGACTAATGTAAGAAATATTTCAGAAATAGTGAAAATTTGAGTGTGCAAATAATTGCATTCCCTCACATTCTCTCTCTCTCTGCCTCTCTCTCTCTCTTGCTCTTTCCTATATGTATGTATATATATATATATATATATATATATATATATATATATATATATATATATATATATATATATATATATGTGTGTATATACTTCATTCAACATCCAATTTATTCTTATTTTTCTCTTAGCTTCTCTAAACTCCGAAAAACGTGTAATCTCTTTAGATTTGAAAGGACTATTTAAATCCTCATGTTATCCATTTTTCATTAATCTTGTTGTTTTTCGTACTTTTTACGCATATATATTTTTTCACTGGTCTAATCATTTAATTGAAGTTAGCAGCACGGAGATCGAAAAACATTGCGGAATAAAGGTTATTTCGCAAATTTAGCACCAAATATTTTTCATATTCTTTTCCTCAAGTTTATTTATTTTTAAAGGCTATGTTATAAACTGATAAAGAAATTATTGTATTATGTACTGTGTTTTTACAACATTGAATTTTTTCATTTAGACACATTGTCCTTTAATTCCTGATATTAAATTAAAATCTCCCATCGTTTGTGCTAGAGCCTAATAAAAGAGGAAAATATCTAATCAGGGGAAATACAATGTAAACTACTGAGAGGTTTCATTTTTTACTTGATGTAAGAATAGATTGCACAAATGTTTTGCTAAAAGTTAAGGGTATGAAGAGAATGTTTCTATGTTTCATGTTTCAAACATAGTCTGTCCGTTGGAACATCGTGATTCGTGTTTGTTTTACTTTGATGGTGGTCGAATCGAGAGCATAGCTAATACCTGATTCAGTTAGCAAGGTGTGATAACAGAGGTTTTAGATTTACTGAGCATAAATATTAAAAAAATATATTATTTCTTTTAAATACAACATATACTTTTCATTTTTGCTAAATAAAACAGCAGATACAATAATTATTTTTATTCTGTCCTGCACTTTGTGTAATAATGTAAACATTTTAGTCAACTCATTGTCATTTTGTAAGAAAAGCATACATGATGGGATAAAATTGTCCGGAAATATTAAATTTCTAGCATCTCCTTTAATGTGCACCATTATATATATATTAAATATTTTTAACATAATTGAAAATCTCCTCTAATTTTCTATTTGCTTACTTGTTGTTTCCTTTTTTGTGTTATGGATGTTTGTCTTTTGTTCGATATAATTCTCCCATTGAATGTCTGGACGTTACACAATTTTGAGGGAATTTGTCAAATAAATAAGGAAAGCACCATACAGAGCCCACATTGATCAATCTAAGAGAACTCATAATCGACAGTTATCCCATTAGTCAAAACTCATATCTAAGCAGGATAATTCCTTTACTTATACTTTATTCCGAAAGTCAATTATTTACCTCTCCTTTCCCATTCACCGCATACCATTTTATATCTACACATAGGGTAATATTTAAAGAGATAATTATTAACTTGATTTTGTCATAGACCCAAATATGTTGGAGTAAACTTATTATAATTTCATTCGCCTTATCCTATATCCATGTCATAAAAGTTTGCGATATAGAATTAGCCAACTGTAGATCACAGCGACCAATGTTCCATGAATGGTATGGAATTGCAAACCTTTTGGAACTTATACCAGCTTAAATATTGTGGCTCCAGCAAAGTACGAGGAAAGACACAAACACTTGTGGTAAGAGGGAAGTAGTTTTCATATTACAAACCTTGAATAGAGTGCCATATCAATAACTCCACCATTAATCATCCCTTATGACACGCTCCTTCCTACTCGGATTCAATCATTTTAAAGAACATATTTTAACTGGAGTAATGACATACGATTAAATCTTTGGCCTGTTATCCTCCCAACGCTTCTTCACCTGTCGAAAACTTCACTCACAACTGGTCTTGTGACCTCTTCCTTCAAACGTGCTTACATCCGTCCGATTCTTAAAAAGCCTCAACTGAACCTCACTGACCATTCCAATTATCGCCCGATTTCGCACCTTTCTTTTCTTTCTAAGGTTCTGGAGAGAGTGGTTGCTTCACGCATCAACAGTCACATGTTGGCCTGTAACATTGATGAAACCTATCAATCTGGTTTCAAGTCAGGTCACTCCACAGGAACCGCCCTTCTCAATTTGTCCGATTGCTTACGAAGAGCCGCGGACAGGGGCTGTGCCTCCATCCTCATTCTACTCGATCTCTCCTCTGCCCTCGATACTATTGACCATACCGTCCTACTTGATCGTCTCCACTCTTTCCTCGGCATATCAGGCACCATGCTTGACTGGTTCCGCTCTTACCTCTCGTCTTGTACCCAATCCGTTGTGATTGACGACGTTTCATCCGACTCTACCCCTATTCGCTTGGGAGTGCCACAAAGCTCTGTCATTGGTCCTCTACTATTTCGTATCTACCTTCTCCCTCTTAGTTCTCTTTTCCGTAATCTGGGTCTATCCTTCCACCTCTATGCTGATGACATTCAAAGTTTCGTTTCCTCATCCCCCACGTCTCTTGCCTACTCTATCATGACCTCCTGTCTGCCTATTCTTCCATTTCTGACTGGCTCTCTACCAACTTCCTCAGGCTTAATCACTCCAAACTCCAAAACTAAGGTCTTCCTGTTCGGCACACCTGCTCTTGTCAAAAAATCTAAATCTTTTTTTCCCTCGCTTACTCTGAGTGGTAATGCTATCATTTTCTTTGACTGCGTTAGGAATCTGGATGTTGCTTTTGATGAGCATCTCTCCTTTAAGCCTCATATCCGCAATGTTAGCAAATCATCTCTATGTTTCCTTCGTAACTTCTCTCGCATTCGCTCTTACTTTGATCGCCAAAATCTTGAGAGTGCTGTTCATGCCTTCATCACCTCACGCCTTGACTACTGTAACTCTCTGCTTGTGAATTTGCAATCCTCCTCTCTCCGCCCCCTTCAACTTGTACAGAACTATGCCGCCCGGCTTCTCCTTCGTCGCCCTCGCTTCTCTCCCTCTAAACCCTTGCTGCATGAACAGCACTGGCTCCCTGTCAGATCTTCTACTCACTTCAAGATACTTCTCTTCACATTTAATGCCCTAAACAACAAGGCCCCTTCTTACCTCTCTTCTGCCTTCTCGCCACGCCATGTCCCTCGTGTTCTTCGGTCATCACATGCACCTCTTTTGAATATTCCTCGTTCATCCCTCTGCTCAATATAGGACTGCTCCTTCTCAATCTGCGCCCCTAAATTGTGGAATGCTCTTCTTGCTGAAATCAGGTCTTCTCCCTCTCTTACCACATTTAAGCGTCTCCTTAAAACGCATCTTTTCAGAATTGTCTTCTCCCCCTCTTGAATTTCCATTGAATTTTTATTCCTTTTTCAGCACAACGTGTGCTCTGGGAAGGCCTCAGGCCTTGAAGAGCGCAATACACAAGACTTATTATTATTTTAAGTATAATTGGAAGGAAAAGGGTTCGCTCACACTATCAGTGTCAATAAAAATTACAAATGAAAAATGCTTCGGGTTTTACATGTAACGAAATAAACAAGAGAACATCCATCATCCAAACTATTTATGTAAGCGCAAGTTAATTGATGTGAACAGAGCCTATGTTGAATTCTGCATCACAGAATATTTTTACATCATTTTCTTAACAAACAGACAATCGGTGCTAACAAAAATTGTACTCAAGCTAAAACACCTCCATCAGAAAGTAGTAAAAAGCTAGGTTATCAGCACCAAAATTTCTGTGTCAGTATAATCTCTCGCGTTTGAAGTATCTGCACAGGGAATTTGGCATATATAGATAAAAAATATGTAAAAATAAAGTAGGTAATATCAGAGAGAAAACCAAGAAAAGGGCGTCATTGCATCCCACAAGGTAATTCCTAGGAGAAACCACGGAAACTGAAGTTTATCATATTATTCTGATATGTTTTAGTGGCCCTAAACTTGAGACCATATCACTAATTATTGCCTAAGTAATGACAAAAAGAAATATTCAGTTTGTGTGAAGAGAGGGAAACAGAATTGGTGTAAATTGCCTGAAATGCTGATGTCCACATCTTGAAATAAGACAGGACTACCGGCTAAAACAATGATGAGGCCAACAGATTAAAGGAAAACTAATAAACATTTCCAACAAACTTATTATAATGCTTAAAAAGAAAGGTATAAGAAACCTGGTTTCCTGAAAAACTGCCTCATTGAAAATCTCTGGAGACAATCACGACGAAAGCAACTGCAGAAAACGAAATAATAGAAAAAGGAAGTGACGAGGAAGTGGAAAATTCAAATGACAGTCACGAACGCGAGTCCAAATAAAGAAATGTGATGAACATTCTGTCTAGATCTATAGGGATGAAACTTGATAATTGTACATGAGAATACATGTACAACTTTAAATATAGTAAATAATTCATTAAATGCCTACTAATAACAGAATATATTAGAATAGATCCAATTGAGTGCAAGAGAGTGAAATCTGAAAAATTTCATAGCATTAGCAACGGGCGGAATTTATAGGATCAAAAAAGAGAGAAAATTATCAAGTAAAAATAATTAAAAAGTTAAAGATTAATTCCAAACCAAGGCAAAAAGAACAAAAAGAACAAACAATTATAATGATCCACAAGAAACACAAATAAAGAAAGAATTGATGAAGCCGCCAAACTCTTAAGAAAGTCAAAAAATATAGACATCTAAAGATAGACGAATAATACAAGGTGACTAAAGTATACTTAATGATCTCTCCACTAGTAATATATAGTGTACCAGGCTCAAAGGCGAAACTACAATTCACTTCATAACTATAATCTGATTTGTGCTAACAGCAAAGCAGCCCAGTTTCTCTAGGATATTATCACAAGAAACCTCTAATTATGCAGTGAATGGAGATTGTCTTCATAATCTTTATATTTCATATAAAATATATATGGTCTCAACACCGGTTTTACTTTATGATCAGATCGGAATCATGTAATAAGTAAACCAACATGCTATCCAAATGAGATTTAAATTTAATAATTCTAAGTCAAAACAAACTATATTTATAGGTTACCAATAACACAAATAGGCAACGCTTCTAAAGATTAATGAAAAATTAAAAAAATAAAAATTTATAAATATTGAAAAAATAAAACCTCCCTACCATGAAAAAAAATCAATAATAGTCACAAATAAAAATGAGAGATAAAAAGATATTTAAGAAAGAAAGGAAACCGACTAATAGAACAGGGTTGCAAATAAAGATAAACCTTAAAGAATCACAAGAATGAAATGATAGGGAATATAACGACCCGAGAAGCAGCAGAAGAAATTGTGTTAACAAATGTAATTTAACTTTGTGCTTAATATACATTAATGATCTTAACTTATTGGCGTAATATAAAACTATAAAACAAATAAACATGCTAACCTCCATGAAATTGTAACTAGCCCTCAAAATTAATATAAAACGATGGAACGAAATTAATACCTCTACTATTTGGATAAATCCCTGAGGTAGGCTATATTTTTCCTAAAAAACTGTTAGCCAATATCATCAAGAAAAAAGTTTTTTATTAAATTACATTTTTGTAATATCGCAGAGAATATTAATTATTTGTTGAATTGGAATCTATCAAATGTTATACTTACCTTGTATTTTGTGGAGAAAATGTACGTCTTTACAAAATAATTTATAAACGTGATTGTCGTTGAAACATAAAATATGATTTTGTGAGATTGCTTTAGGAGCTTACAGTACCAAATATTTTATAGACAATTTTTATATATGTTTGGTAGAACTAAGTAATTTAATCCACGAGTCTAAGAGGTTATTTCACTTCAATCTTTTATTTAATTAAGTTGAAGATAAAGTTTGATATAAAAAAATGAAGTAAAAAAAATGAAGTTTCTCTAAAGCGTTAACTATATATTTTTATTTCTTTTATGGGACCAAACCCGTATTAATAGTTACATAAATGAGGTATGGAAAATATGTGTAAGAAAAGTGATGACGATAGTGTAAGAAAAATGTTTGGTCACTAATAGTTTGGACCCACTACTCTTGTTTTTTTTTCATTTTTGAGAGCACGTCTTTCGACTGCCTATTAGGGAAAAATTCACCGTACTCACATTACAGATTAGTAGTAGTCTAGATTAAAAAACAAAAAATTATATTTAAATGACAAATACTAAAACGAAAAAGTACAAAGGCTAAGACAATGGCTAAAAATCAACAACAAATAAAAAAGAAAGGAAAGCAAAAAGGCAACAAGAAGGAAGCGCGCTCTGGCCCTGGGAGTTGGCGTGACTCCCACCGAATAAAGATGTGACCTACAAAATAAAGTCAAATAAAGTGATGGAGGCCAGCCTCCTCTCAAAAGTCGTATAGTCCACAAGTTTGTGTGTGAAAACTAGTCCTGATTACAAAGAACAAGCGGTAGCAACCCGGCTCTACCCTGTACCATGACCCCTAACGTGCGAGGAGTCCACCCAGCATCGGGCATTCAAAAGAATTTGGCAAGCAGTCTGGAGGACAACGCAGTCTTTACAATAAGGCGCAGTCGAGCACTCCATCAAATGGCGTTACGTCTCGTAAATGTGTCCAACTCAGACACGACAGAAAGCAACCTGAAGCCGTCGCTGCATTAATGCGTAGGTTCATGGGAACAGTCACGGTGCAATTGCATGAAATTTTAAATTCCCCTCGACTGTCTCTCATCTTCTTTGCCAAAAGGCCCGTAGGACTGCCTGGATTTCGGCAATGTAAACGGTGTAAGGAAGAGAGAAACGCTAGTCTAGTCGCCTAGTCCTCGCGGATTCTTTGGCATTGTCAGCAGCGCGCTCATTCCCAGCAATTCTTACATGTCCATGAACACAGCAGAAGATAATCTTAACATCCAAAACCGCGGCGTCACGTGTAACGTGAAGCAGGCGATGCAGAGATTCCATTGCCGCGAGAGCATTCAGGGTACTATGTTAATTGCAAAACATCACACTCTGGTCCCCAAACCGGGCACATCGACTTATCTCCACTATTGCAACCATCTCGGCAGTGAGGATTGTCGTGGTATGACATTCAATTATATCAATACCATAATATACCTATGGGAGAGGACCAATAACTTGAAAGCAAACCGACAAAATAGACGGAAAACCACCGTTTACGGGCTAAGTAACGACAGAGTGCAACGAGGTCAGGTAAATTATGGACAATGGCAAAGTTTAAGGTTATTTAAAGAGACATATACAAAAATAGAATTATATTTACACAAAGAAATTAATAAGAGAATTGAAGGGTAAAATTACCTCAGAGAATTAACGGGCAATAATCACATCAATAAACAAAGGGGGGAAGATTAACTCAATTGGGTTACTGAAGGGTGAAGGGGGGTTGGCTTAAGGATGTCTTTTGTACGTGAGGTGAGACCGCTCGGACTTCAGAGCGGGAGGATGGAGTGATGAGGGTTTTCCAAAGGCAAGGAAGGGGGGCGGTAACTTCCGGTAAAGGGCAGAGTATTTTGGCTACCCAAAATAAGAAGGGCTTTGACAGGGGTTGATGAAATAAGTCGGAAAAATCACTCAGGGGGATCGTTCAGTGGAATTACCTCCTGGCTGGGGCTAATTCCAAATACACAAAATAGTCCACCTGTCACTTTGCTTTGTTGCTAGCACTTTACTTGGAACCATGGGGAAATTTTCTTGGTTCTGGCAAGACTTCTCAACTCCGTGTCTCTTCCGGGGTGTCGAGCGTTATTTATGTCCTAGGCTATCCCCGGAGTTGGGAGTTAGTGGGAAACAGCTCTGCTCTCGAAGAGCCTCGAATCTTCCTACCGAGCTATTTTAGCCTGCATAAAGGTGAATCGAGGGGGACTCAATTCGAGGCTACCGCTTGTGGAAGGGGAGGGGGAGGGGGGTAGGCTTACCACTTTAGGCCTAGCTGGGCCTTCTGCTGCACATGGGAGTTCCTTTATGCTAAAGATCTTCCACGAGGGGATTCCCTCACAAAGATAGAAGCAGCGCATAGCAGATCCCCGTTGACTTCAAGCAGAGGGGATACATCGTGGAAACCGACCCTCTCTTAGGAGTTGGAGCAATCTGTATACACAGGCACGGTTCCAATGTGACGCGGAATGTGCTCCAAAAAGGCGGAATGCAATACGCCCGGCGCTATAGAAGCTATGATAGTAGAGGCGTGGTGACAAATAGTAAAATGTAGTACCCACCTGGGTGGCGTCCTGGGTCAAACCAGGGGCACCACCGGCCCAAAAGCTATACTGAGATCTCGGAAACTTTTCCTGGCTCTAAATCCAAAGGGCTCAGGGTGTGACTCAGGTCTCTCAGGAGAATAGGCACCTTTCTTTGAGATGAGCTTCGGATTTAGTGAGAGCTGTTGGCGACTTAGGGAGGCGCCTGACTCGCCCATACATGCGAATAATGCACTGTGCAAGGCGGAGAAAGAGTGAAATCTCCCCAGAATTGCTAAGTAGGCTCTAAATGAAGGACATTCGGTGGGCACCGGTCGCCAGGCGAAGGTCAGTGTGGTGGATCAACTTTAACTTCCGGAATACACGCTCGGCTGCAGATGCATGAAACACGCATCCGTAGTCGAGCATCGAACAAACTAGTGATCGATAAAAAGTAAGGCAGTAGCCGTATCAGGGCCCCAGTCACTGGAAAAACACAATACGAAGAATATTCATATTTTGGGTACAAGAGAACCAGGTGAGTCATAGGTCAAAAACAAGACCAAAGAAACGATTCGAGTCCACCACTTACAGGTTAACCCCATATAGAAAGAAGTATGTGTCGGCCGGAGACATGGATGGCGGTAGAAGTGAACCATCTTAGTATTGGCCAAGGAAAAACGAAGCCTGTTCCCTTTGGCGGATCAAGAGTCCCTGTTCAATGCCTATTGGAGTCGACGCTAGAGACATGGCATCTGGGCAGTGCCAAAAGATATCGAAAGGTGGTCCACGTAGAACGTATCGAGAAGATCTTTCAGTAACATCAAGGTGATGCCGATGATGCAGTTTTAGAATGAGGAGACGTCGCTCGGGATACCTTTTTCCGGCTCTTTTGCGCCCGAGAATGCTCTCCCTATCCGTATGGAGAATCGATGATCTCACAAAAATTCAGAAATAAAAAATGGATGTCGTATAATCTCCCCAAATTTTAAGGAGTCTCCATAATACTCCACATATAAAAACACCGTTGGAGTAATGCTCTCTACAAAGAAAAGCTTCCCAGATGGCCCTCTGCTAGAAGAATCCTCTCCGTAAGTGAAGACACGTATTCCCACCAGGCAGAGCGGCTAGCTTGCTTCGAAACTTAACGAAACATAGATGTAGTTAGATGAAATTTTGCGACAGTGAAATTGTTCGGGAGGCGCCTATAGCGCATGAAGGCATAGCGCTTCTGCCTGAGTGCCTTATCACACTAGGCTGACCACTACGTAGAGGTCGGCGTGCAAAACGGCCAGACATTCCAGGAAAAGTAATTTGGCATATGGCGATGAGGTTGACAGAGAAGAACTCAATGGCCTCATCCACCCACATAAACTCTTCGACTTAGAAAGATAAATCAGTCATTTCCTGAAATACAGACTACCGTGCTCAGTAAAAGTACAACCAGGGCAGGCTCTCCAAGGGCAGCGTCCCAGAAAATTATATTTTTATGGGGAAGGGATCAGTACCATGGAGTTCATCGACTACCCCCCATCTAAAATCACGCCGTGCATTCGGAGAGCACAGAGATAGATCGAGACATAAAAAGGAAGCGGTTCTCGGGAACTGATGCGTAAACACATCCACAATTAAGGCACCCTTCTCCAGCTCGTTGATCAGGTCGGCAACGACCTGAACCTTGAGATTGATCGAGGAGTCTCCACAGAATGGCTGTCTACCATTAAAATTCCCGTCCGAGAGAAAGAGCTTTGGCAACCGTGCCACGACGCGTGGGAAGTTCCCCGCTTTGAAGTCAGCTGAAATAGCAGAAATAGCAGTAGATCTCCTATTCAGGTGCAGGTTCACAGGTATTGAATGAAAGGAGGTACCTTAAGCAAAGAAAAGAAAGGAGACATAATGCTGGGTGTTAATGGCGCATACCCCTGCCTGGCCCCTATCCCTTGGTAGTAGGGTCTCAAAACCCTTATACCCCGGTAAAGTGGGCAGGAGGCACGCTCCCAGTATATTCTCATGCTAAAAGATATCTAATGGGGAACAGAAAGATTCGAGCCACCGCAGCTCCTCTCGGTTAGCCCGGAGTCCACGGCATTTCCCCTGTAGGCCTAGCTCGCAGGAGAAGCGAGGGCCCTCTTCCAAGAGATGACCCTGTTGGTAATTGCCGTCGCTTTCCGGTGGCAGAACCTCAGTAGCTCTTGGACAGACAATGCACTCTCGCCTTTGAGGACGTATTGGGAGAGGTGGTTGGGCTTGCCATGCGAGTTTTTTACTCCCTCTTCCTCGAACTCTTAGGATACATGAATTTCTCCTTTCGGGAAGCAGCTTTAGGAACCACCGAAAATGGATTCACGACTAGCTTTATGGAGGTTGCCTGGTTTTAGCAGTGGCTGGATGTGAAACTATAGTGCCGCCAGCTGTAACAGGAGTGAACACGTTTTCAGTAGAATCCGCCAAAGTTTTCAGAATGGGTGCGGAAACGACATTGTTCATATCCCTTGAGGGGCCAAGAACAGAGCCCTAAGGCATAAGACATCCTAGCCATCGCCATGTGTTCCAGGACCAAGTCCTTAGCCACTCGAAATGAGAGGCGATCATGGGCCTGAACGGACAGAATTTCCTTCCTTAGGAGATATTCACCACATCCCTTTAAAAAAGCGGGGTGATTCTATCCGAAAGCTGACACACATGGCCACACACGATTCAGACTTATCGTGAAGCAACTTGCACAGACTTCGTTATGCACTTACTCATAGAGCTTGTCACAGTCGAACGTGCCGAAGAGTGTTGGTCTGGGTCTCGAGGGCCCTTCCTGTTTTCTCATTACACGTTCTACCTTGACCGCTCCATGGTTGGCCAGCTCTAAAGTGATATCACCTATGGACTATTCCATGAGTTCTCGTGCATAAACTACTCATTCCAAAAGTTCATAGTAGAGTTCGGTGTCACACTCACCGGCGCGTCATCATGTCCGAAGGGTGCTACTCATTGCCGCCTTAGAGGGATTCGACCCATTAGCCCAAAAGCCTTCCGTCTGAGAAACGAATCGCCTTTGTATCTCTACCGATCACGCTAGCTAGTGCTCTCTGTCGAGGTATACCTGTATATATAGACTAGCTCGGCGCTCAGAATCTTACTACACAAGTACAGGCAGACAGCTTGCAACAGGCCGCTTGAGTTATGTCTGGGCGATAAATAAAGAGTGCGAATTACGGTTGACCAGGTTTAGATTATTTGCTTGCCAAGTTGCAGTTCAAAGTTTATATAAAGACAATACCCCTAAATTTTAATTTTGATATATATAAAATAGAGGGCCAATTTTTATATATATATATATATATATATATATATATATATATATATATATATATATATATAAAGGGGAACAAATTGCTTATTTTGATTAAATAAATTATGTCAAGATTAATGAGGAATCTGGGGACGACTATACACGATTTCTTTTCCTTCAAGCGTGGGCGAATTGGATAGGGGGTAGAAGACAACGACGCAGGTCTTCAAAAAGATACTTCGGTGAGTCCTGACTCGCAGGACTTGAAGAATGGGTTGGATTACTTCGTGATGAAAAATAAGATTTTCTCTGCTCTAAAGAGACGTAATCTCAACTCGAGACGATTCAGCTTATAGGCAGGGAGTGTCAGTCTCGAAAGACGGGAATCTTGTAGGTGTGGGGAAGATAAGGGGGTCGCACAACTTTCCGGGAAGAAATGGGCTCGATAGCTTTCCTCCGAACAGGGGCTAGAGCTTAATAAAGCCAAATTTGCTGACGATATCTTCGATGACGTACGACGACGAGTTACAGGGGATCACGGGAAACAGACAGCATTCTGGACGGCTTGAATGGCAAGCTTTCAATATCCTCGAGAGATGGTGAGTTTCGGGTTAAATACCGGGTGGCTACTCTGCTAGAGGCATCAGGGCCTTACGGTCCCCAAGGAATTTTTGGCGCTAGTCTAAGCAAACACAATTGATGATAGCGCGTCGTTCCAGACGATCAAACTTGCCTCGCAATATGGGAGTACGGTTCATATGGCCACGCACGGCATTAATGCAGGGGAGGGGTGGACGATCGTCGTCTGAAAACAAACACAGTTGGGGAAGGGTGATTAAGCGAGTGAGGGATTCTTCATCGACTTTCTAAAATTCATCACGCTGGCTCAGGTGGTCTTACTAGAATACAGTGGTATCGCCAAGGGGCTTCCGCTCACGGTGGTCCTTCGTTGGCCAAGATGCTGCCATCATTAAAACGAATTACTAGAAAGCATTTGAAGCCAGCGGGCTTGAAACTTCTTGTAATCTCTGAATGAGGGGCCCCAATATTATCGAGGCTTCACCCTACGCACTTGCAATTTTGGTCTTTGTCTTGAACTCCCCACCCGGTTGCACATCTAGACGCACCAGCCGATCATTGCTTGGTCGTTTATCGAAACAGCTGCGGAACCCTCCGTCCCAGTGGCTCCCCGGGAGGCAAACGAGCCCTTAATCTTTTTAGTCTACCTGTTTCTTTTCTTTTTAGAAGAGGATCGTGGGTAATGAACCTGCTTCTCTCCTCTGCCGGAAGGATCCCTGAAGGAAAAATTTGGCAATTATATCATTTGAAATAAATGTAAAACAACATATGTGTTTCAAGTTTCGTTAGAATCGGCCGAATTGTTATCATGTGATTGCCAATACAAAATAATTCCCTGACTAAATTTGGGAGTACCTTGGTACTAATTTCATTCAAAAATGATTGTAAAACAACATAAAGTTATCAAATTTCTTTAGACTTGACAGAGTAAATATGATGTTATTGCCAAATAATTCTATGGCTAACGTTGGGAGGACTTTGGCAATTATATCATTTGAAAGAAAATGTAACAAAACATAAGGATTTCAAATTTCATTAGAATCGGCCGAATAGTTATGATATTTGTGCCAAAGAATATAATTCCGGTGCTAATTTGGAATGACTTTTAAAATGATAGCATTGAAAGAGAATAAGGGTTTCAAATTTCATTAGAATCGGCCGGAGAGTTACAAAGTAATTATAAAAAAAGGCAAAACGAAAACTAACTAACTGACCGACTGACAGACCGACCGACAGAGTGAGATGTAGAGTCGCCTGCAACTATAAATATGAGTGATATTCGACGATGATTGCTTGGTGCTTGTCACGGATGCTCATGATCAATCTTAATTATTGGTAAGGCACTTGACGACGTATTATTAATGAGGTAAATGTCGATATTAACCTCACCCTCAAATATTGAGAGCAACTTTCATGGAGACTAACAAGACTCGAATGGTTAATTATTTGCTAGGGATATGTAATATGAAATATCAAACTGCTGATTAATAAGTGAACCTTTGTAGAGATTTTCTTCTGAATATCAATCTTAGCTGATTTATTAAATTGTTACCAGATACAAGGGTAGGATTTAAGTTAATCTGCTTTCGGCTTGAGGGGGGATATCTTCCGATACCTTTCATTTTTTTTAGAGTCATTTTAAAGTTAAATTAAAAGTGATTCTGTATTAATAAATTATAAGGAAGCTATTTTGGCCTGTAAGTTTGAGAAGTGAATTGTGTTATGTATTGATATTCCCATGGCCAACAAAGAAGACCTTTACGAGGCAGGGTGAAACAGTGAATGAGTGCTACTAGTCCTTGGCAAAAAATTACAATACATACGGCCATACAAGACACAAAGCAGGTAAATCATTGATCATGAGGAAGCATATATATTTCTACAACCCAGCCAGCATTATTAGGCGACCAGACATAACATAATTATACATACCACCCTAATATGGAATTCGCTTCACTGCCTTATAACTCAGATTTTATTCCCCCATATATGTAATTGGCTACAAAGGTCAAAAGGAGCATGATCCAAGTTATTGGAGCGAGATCTCTGCCTCAGTGAGAAAAGAAATTTACTTCCTTCATACCTAGGACAGAATAAAATCAAAGACTCCAGAGAGGCACTAATTAGACCAAAATGTAACATATACATATGCAGAAGTCACGCAGTTGGACGATAAGCTCAGTGTTATCGACTACACTGTCCTATTATTTTCCCTCTTCTCTCTCAAAGTGCAATAGAGATACAATATACTCGTCCACCGTTATGATAATAAATTAGTTACATACCTTACCTCAGAATAAAATATTCCTCCTTTGCTGATTATCCTTCTCAGTGAGAAATCTAGAACTTCTTATCTTTTGCAACTCTATTATATTCTCTCCATTTTCTCTCGAGTGTTGCCATTTGACCTTTGACATTTATATTACCTTTTGATTTACTAACTGTCTATGACTTCTTAAGAACGTAAAGAGGAGTCCTGTGTAGAGTGTTACATCTGGCACTAGGTTCTGCGTACATCTTTTTGTAGTAGTGCTCCCAGTGAAAAAAAAAATAGATTAACTACTCCTGGAGGTATTTCTTCCCAGATATGCCCCCGAATATTTCAATTGGTAACCATTCTTTTTCTTAAATAACTTCTTTCTAAAAAAAGCGACAGCATACTACTCACTGTTCTGGTAATTTATACATTTTCTGTCCTATCTATCTAGAGTATATATTTATGTTTTAGGGACCCTCAGTTACTCTTTTTTTCAGAAGGTTTAACGAGGGAGCGATTATAACCTAGAAGGAAAAAGAAGTATATTTTAGCAAGTCTTGTTCATTCAGTGGGCAAGTGGTAAAGGAGAAATAAGAAATGATAATAACAAATATATATATGAAAAAAAACAAAGGTCAAAATTGAATATGAAAAGAATTCTTGGATTATAGAGTATGGAATTCTTACGCAAAGCAAGTAAATAAAGTCATTAATTTGAATATATTTAAAGACAATTGCCGATCTTACAAATTATACATATTTTACTAATACATTTCTAGTTTTCTCAATTCATCCTCTTTTCTGGTTCATTCACTTTTGCCCATCGGATCGTTATAGTTTTAAGATGATATAGCTTAAATAAGAAATGAGCTCATCGATAGGCCTTAAGTATTTAATCGCTTGAAATTTGCATTATATTAAAATTTCTAGTCCACAATAAACACACAATCTTCTATTATAATAACCGTTATTATTCTTAAACAAAATAACAATTAACACGCCGCTATCTTGATCTCAGGAGGTGGTAGGCGTGGGCGAGCATTCAAAACTCTAAACAAAGCCTCTCTGTTGCTTAAAAGTTTAACTTCGTTTATGTTTAATAGTCACTTTCTCTCCACTATTAATTATGTTTCATCAAACATTTGTCCTATAAAAATATTTAATTGAAATTTAGGTATTAATTTATAGATGAATGTAACACTTGACAATTGATAATTAATAAATATATTGCATTATGAGCAAAATTCTTGTCTCAAAATTGGTATATTAATCTATATTAGGTTTTTCAGGCATGCTTTTGCAAACTGCGATTTGAATGTCTTAATAATTGGTTTTCTTAATATTGCTTAATTTTTCTATTCATTATTCTCCTTTACAATATTCATGATTACATAGACAATGAGAATAAATAATGCGAAACCTAGCGACATAAGTTAATTATTAGTACAAGCGTCATTATGACCACTAAAATGTTCTCAAGATCGTTTAATAAAGGTTATATTTAGGTAATAATGATTTGTTAATAGGAAATGAACACACATGGATATAATGAACAGAAATCAACGCAGTTGAGGCACAATTAGGTAACAAAGGACGGGAATAGGGTAGATGTGTACTATTTGATTGTAAAGGAAGCGGCCCTCCTACGGCGCGCATGAGCGTGATCATCCTTTTGGATAATCTCTGTCCTTGTTGTTGTTTAGGTTTCAATCATTTTGTTTTTTCTATTGTTTTCTTTGCTTTTTGTTGTTTTTTTTATTTTATTTTAAATTGGCAGAAATATATTCTTATGTTTGTCTAAATTTCTGTTATGCCCTCGTATTCTCGTCCATTTGAGACCGCTGCATTGCTGAATATGTGAGTGCTATTCGATTATAAGTGTTGGGTGCATCTTCCAGTCACACATGTGTCAAAACAAAAGTTGTGACCACATGTATCCATTGGTAAACAAAATAGGATAGGGAAAACCTAGATAGCATATATTTATAAAAAAGAGTTAGCACCACGTTTAACCTCTTTGCATCAATCGATTCAACAAGATTAGTCAGAATATCCCAGGGTAGTTTTGTAATATGTAAAAACACCTAGCATATTGTTTAATGTTTTAACTTAACCTACATAAAGTTACAGTTTAGAGAATAATCAGCGAATATTGCCCTGTCCTTTTTGCTGAAACATTCAACACAATATGCTAAAATAAGATGGTCTATCAAGTCAGCATAGCCCTTCTAAGTGTTGCATGCCTAGAAATTTGGGAATTGAGATCTAAGGGTGTTCTTTCTTTATTGTAGGCTCTTATGGCTGTGAATTTGTTACTATAGCTGGTCTGAAATCAGGGAATACTATGACAGCATTATTTTTCTTCCATTAAAAAAGTCAATAAGCAGTCATCGTCTTGGTTGTTCCTTGTGGCCTTTGGTAAAATAATTTTCGAAGAATAGCATAAACCATTTCCAACATAAAGACTAGCTGCCTGTACTAGTTTTATCGGAGCATAGCGCCCAATCTTTGACCGAAAATCCACCCCATTTTCTGTAGATGAACTGTTCATATGTTGGCTTCTAGAATATGTCACGAAACTTTTATTATGAGTCGGATCTCTGGAATAATGGATTGTACAATAATTTTCTTCAAAGGCATTCAAATAGTAGGACCATTTTTGCCTTGTGTCCGAGTTTTAAATTAATCATTGTGCTTTAATTAAAATAGAAAGTTTTTAAAATTGTGATAAACTAGTTATGCCGCATGATATTTGCAAAAATTTTATAATATGGTGACTTTTTCCCTAAACTTTCTTCTTATTTCGTGTTACTGAGATTAACGAAAGAAACATACCGCCGATCTAAGCTAACAGATCATCATCTCTCGTTTCTTTCAATATCTATTTTATCACACCCCATCAAAGAAAAGCTCAAACTTATCAACAGAAAGATGTTTTAAATACAACGTTTTTGTCAAACAAACAAAGTTGAATTCACTAAAAATGCAAGATATTTCTTTTGCTAAATAAATCTATTTTTCGCTACCCGTAGTTTTCTCATTTACCTTTAATTTATTTTTTCATTTTCAACCATCTTTTACTTATGTGGGGAAATAAATATCACGAGGACAAACAGACGGTATTTTGTTTATACAGATCCAACGGTTACGTTCCATATGGTCCGATACTGAACCCCCCTCCCCTTTACATCGCTGCCCCAAAGATCCTCTAGGTCGCTCGCAAAGAATGATAACAATGAGCAGATTTCATAGTCCGTTAATATAAACATAGGAGGGTGGGATAGCCTTTAGAATACAAATCTAAAAACAGACTTACTGTCCCCTTCCGATTGTTTATGTCTATTTTCGCCAAATAGATGAAATTTCACTTCTCCATAAGTAAACCAGAAGGGCAAATGGTCGAAACGTTACAAATATATGCCCTAGGAGAGAGCCTGAAAGGTGGACCCTCGTCTTCCCTTCCCTCCAACCTGAGGATAATCGGCATCTATATATTTCGATCTGGAGAAATGTAAAGAGAATCGGAGTAACAATCAGAAGAAAAGAAGGGAATCAGGGGACAGTGGAACCGAGCAAGATTTTTCTTCCCGAGGCCGTTCCTTTGGTCGCCTAAAAGAGTGGACCAGTGGTATCAAGAACCACTCTCATACTAATCTCGTTCAGAGAAACCCCATATGTCAGTTTTCAGAATAGTAACAGAGATAACTAACACCATTGATGAATACTAACGTGAATGCCTATTCTATAAAAGATTCACCTCTTGGTGAAGTCTCATCATCGAGAAGCCCGCAAGTGTAACACAGGGATTGGAATAACCCGTACATTCACAATCCCCTCCCTTATATCTCACAAGTCAAAAAGCATCGCCACGTGCTCCCCACCTACCCCGGGATAAGCATCAGCTGTTCTTCCCGAATAGCTTCACCAAGAGTCTCTTTCACCCAGAGAGATGATCAGCTGTTTTTTTTGCCAGTCTCGCGATCGCAAGAAAAGCTCCAGTCAAACGCGTCTCGAATCATCTTATCTAAGAGCTTCCCGTTCATGGTCACCCAACGTCAGACTCCCTCTTATTTAAAGGTAAAAGGAATCCAAAACTTATTCATGTTCGTTAGTTACCATTCCATGCGAAATTGAATTTTGCGTCGTATAGTACTCATTGGTAGTATTAATTTTTATTAGATCCTCTTATTATAGCATTAGTATATTTAAAATTTTAATATTTAATTTTTCTATTTAATTAAAAGTATATTTTTGCCTAAGTTGTTTAATTAGATCCTCGAAACGCTGCAAATGACAATAAATATATAAAGTTACGAATCCTTCCTGGTTTAAAGAATCAAAAGTAAAATAAAGCACTCTTAAAGAAAAGTTGAACGGGGTTATTCATGTACGGAGCAAACATACATACGTACTCGCCCCTATACCAAATCATTAAAATTGGTGTCAGGTTTGGGGTATTTAGAAGTACTCAATAATAGTTGATTGCGGTGCATCACCTTGGTTAGTAACATAAAATTAGTGACTGGTTCTTGGATATTTAGAACTTAATAATAGATGATTGTCTTGAATCCCTTTGTTTAGTAACAAATTTGTGCCTAAGCGTTCGATGAAAATTGAACATAATAAGAGGATAAAGTCGGTCTATAATTTTTTTTATTGATTGTGGTTAGCCAGTGAATGGTGTAAATAAGTTTTTTGGGGGGTATTCCAATTAACAGAAAGTGTGGGAGGTGAGGTTGGGTTAGGCAGAACGCTACTTGTTACGTGGTTCATAAGTAACTTTAGCGTACATAAGTGAGTTTGTGACAGACATAGGCAAAATGCAGTCTTTCGAAAGAATCCAACAACAAGGCCAAACTCTTGGAATAGCAGGCAAAGAACTAATTTTCTACGTCAAGGAACAAGAAAGGACAGAGGGAGAGGAAAAACGAGAAGCGGAGTAAGCCGAAAGAGAAGCAGAAGAGAGAAAACGAATACACGTACATGAAAGGGCATTGAACAAGGCTCGGGTGAAAGTCAATTCCGTTGGATCCCGGCCCAGAGCTACGCAGGTACCTACGATGAAACTTCCAAAATATAATGAAAACGAAGACTTGTGTTCGTATCTAACCCACATCGAGAAAATCTTTGAGGTGAATTATTATGACATAGAAAAAGAGGGAATGGCCAGATTACTGCCTCTGCTTAATACCCGTCTCGGCGATATATTCATCTTGTTCCACCTCGAAGCTTCTGTGGATTATTCTACCCTTAAGTCCGAGCTACTGGTCGCCATTAATCTAAATCCTCAGGAGTATAGGATGAAGTTTAGACATGTTAGAATTCAGCCTGGTCAAACATATCGTCAATTTGGCTTTAACCCATGAAGACATGCCCAATTCTAGGCTAGATTCAACACAAATCGGGAATGAGTTCGAATCTCTCGTCGACTTCATTCTTAAGGACCGCTTATTGTGTACCCTGCCACCAGAGATACGAGCATTCCTCAAGGACAGGCGAGCTGATACGTTTACTGAGTGCGTGGTTGAAGCGGATCTGCATGCTTCCAACCACAAACTATATCCGCGAGATTTAAAAAGAACCAGCCCTTGTCTCCACAGAAAGATGAATAACTCTATAAACCCCAGCAAAAAAAAACCTGCTAAATTTGTCAATACCTCCGGAACCCCAAACCCAATTCCTTTTCATCTAATGATCAAAGAGAAATTAAGGTCCTATTAATCTAAACCCATCGTCCTCGTTATACTTTAGAAACCCCGTTTCGTGTTTTAATTGAGGCAGAACAAATCAAATTAGCTTCCATTGCCCCCAAAATTCGAGGCTTAGGTTGTCCTTGAGTCAACAAGTGCACAACATCACCGCATCTCCCCCCCAAGAACAACCTCCTGCTTCAGCGTCTCCTTCGTCCAGATCGAATTCCCCTGAAGAACAGGTGAACTTTTTGTTTAATAATAGTTCTCCCGGAGGAATAAAGGTCGAGACTGGATCCGTAAATTGTTGCCGAGTCTCAACATTGGTACGCGATACGGAGTGGACCTGTATCCTCGTATCAGATAAATTGATTACCCCAGTTAGCCCCCAGCACGAGAGGTTCGCGGTCGTCCAGGATTTTCGGGGTAGGTCAAACAAGTTCCCCGTAGTCAGATGACACATATAGTGTAATTATTTCACTGGCTGGACCGAGGAAGTGGCATCGCCTATTAAATTGTGTGATGTCTTAATAGGCCAGAGCACGCAGCTCTCCCCAAATTCGGTGGCTCAGCCTGTAGTCACACGGATACAAGCCACTAAGAGGTCTGCAGCCTCGACTCCTTTATCTCCTCTTGAGAACCCGAAATACGAAGAGCTTAATTCCAAACCATTCGCTCCCGTCCAGAAGGACTCTCCGACTTTTCAACCACTGTGTGTGAAGGCAGCGAAAAATGAAATAGAATCTGTTCGCGAGAACAAATGAATAAGAATCATTATGGAGAATTCCCTACTATTCCGGAAGCAGGCTGAAGTAACATAAACGTCAGATAAAGTTTTGTTCATTCCCCGCTGTTAGTCCCAACGGCTATTAAAAATTGCACATGATGGATTATTGGCTGGACATTTAAGTCACAATAAAACCTATCTACATATTTTTAAATACTTCTTTTGGCCCGGCGCCGCTAAGGAAATCGCCGTATACTGACAGTCACGCGAATTGTGCCAGAAGGCCCCCGCTAAAGGCCGGGTACCGCCGGCTCCCCTACAGAAAACCCCAGTCATTTCCGAACCCCCTTTCAGAGTGGCTATAGACTTGGTTGGGCCCATCCATCCCACGTCTAGCGAAGGACACTCTTATATCCTCACTTTGGTAGACTGCGCCACTCGAAAACCCCGACGCAGTTTCACTCAGGAAAATTGGCAGTATTTCATGTGAAAAAGCCCTCATCTCCCTTTTTTCCCGAGTCGGCACTTCTAGAGAAATTTTCTCAGGTCGAGGACAGCAGTTCACGTCTGACTGATAGAATGCGTAAGCAAGTTGCTCCTCATCAAACTCCTCTTTACGAACCATTTTCACCCCTCCGCAAACGGGATGTGTGAAAAATTAAATGAAACCCTAAAGGCAGTGTTAAGAAAGCTCTGTCAGTCTCAGCCTCGAGAATGGCATCGGTACCTTCGCGTGCCGAGAGATCCCTCACCGATCTCTGGGTTTTTTTCCCCTTCGAGTTGTTGTACGGACGTAACGTCCGAGGACCTATGAGTATCCTCAGGGAGCTCTTCACAATCCCCAATTAGATAAAGTAGTTAAATCTTCCTATGCATATGTGATCGAGCTGCCTGAACGCTTGGAGAAATGTGAAGAGTTGGTACGTTCAAACCTCAGTGTGCAACCTAGTTAAATACCGAAGTTATTTCGACTTAAAAGCAAAAGCTCGAAAATTCACGCCTGGGGATGAAGTATTGTTTTTACTGCCTACAGAGACAAAAGAGTTACTCTCCCAATGGAATGGTCCCTTCCCAGTCATAGAAGCTCGAGGCTCCGTTGACTACGTGAGTGAAACTCCCTCAGGCCATAAATTGTATCACATAAACATGCTCAAGATTTATCACCGCCGAGCGTGTATTAATAATAATTTTGACGCTGGGTGAAGAAGGTACCAGGGAAACTTTATACACCTATGAATCTCTTCAGGTGGTAAACACGATGTGGTTTACGTAGAGTCGGATAACTAATACCCTGTTCCCTCATTATCCTTCCCAAAGGACGACACGTCCACGGAGTTCGATTTAAACCCCCACCTTGGCCCGCTCATATATTCATATTTGTCCGCTCGAGTGAAGGAAAAATTAAGTTCAGCCCCCATCCTTCCCATACCCAATCCCCCAAAGAAGTTTGGAATCCGCAGCGATGCTGGTGGTGAAGGAATCTGTTGTCTCCTGGTACAAATGAAGAAGATGGTACCCCTTTTCCCACATCTTATGCAACTATAGAACAGGAAGTGCTAGCCATAATTTGGGGAATGAAGGAATTTAATTTCTATTTAAAAGGTCGTGAGTTCAACGTGAAAGTCAATCACCGGCCTCTGTCATATTTGCGTAACAGCAAAACCCAAAAACAGCAGTCTCATGCAATGGGGTGAATGGTTCATTGAGTACCAATTTTATATAAACTATGTAAAAGGCCTCGATAGGTGTATAGCCGATAACTTGAGCCGAAACCCCACAGAGGGTTTCTAAGAAGATCCCGTTCAAGGTCATCCAACTTCAGACTCCCTATTAGTTAAAGGTAAAAGGAATCCAAAACTTATTTATGTTTTTTAAGTTACCATTACGTGCAAAAGTGAATTTTGCGTCAACCATCGCGTTGTACTCATTGGTAGTATTATTTTCATTAGATCTACTTATTATTGCATTAATATATTTATAGATTTAATATTTCATTTTTTATGAAATTAAAAGTATATTTTGCCCTATTTGTTTAATTATATCGTCGAAACGCTTCAAATGGCAATAGAGATATAATATGACGAATCCTCCTTGGTTACACAATTAAAGGTAAAATAAAGCACTCTTAAAGAAAAGTGGAACGTAGTTATTCATGTAAGGAGCAAACGAACATACCTACTCGGCCGTATTCCACGGCAACTTCCTAATGATTAATCCAATTTGCTACTAACAAAGATTTTTTTAAAATCACATCTGTTCCTTCTTTTAATTTTGCTGAGTATTTATCTGATGAGTAAGTTTCAAGCGTATTTGGACCAAATGTATTCCATATTCTATTTTTTCAAAATTGGTAAAGCTTTCTCCGTGATATTCTTACACTAAATTTAATAAAAAATTCATCGTAGAAAATAAAACTTTGCCCTCTCTGTATTTAACTGTTCACTAAAATAGTTTAAGTCAATTTCTCCCACGTTTCCTTACACAATAATTCACAAGCAGGCAGTTGCCAGATGGACCCCCCAACTCCCAAAAAATCTTTACAAAATATATAGCAGCACACAATATCGCACAAAATTGTCTCACATGTAACTTAAAAGACAAATTACAAGCTCTCAGCATTTAATAATAGTGCCTCCTTAGAAGTCGCCGTAAAACAATAGCTAATTTAATTTTTTCTTTCAAATATTTAGGATTAGAACTAAATGGATAATAAAATAATAAACATTGAACTGACGAGTTCTATTAGTTACGGATAAACAATATAAATATGCTTATGTACAGAAAAAAGTAGACGTGATAGAAGAAAACTGACTGTAGTTTAGAAATCTGTAACCGAATTTCGTCTAAATTAAGTGAAAAATTTAAATCAATAGATGTTTTGTTCAAAACTGATTCTCCGTGTTATTATTCAAAGTTTACAGAAAAATCACATAGACTTTTAGAGTGAATTATAATTAAATCATCTTAATAAATATATGGATTTGAATAGGCTATTGTATGAATACTTTTTGGTTGATAATTTTTTGAAAAAATTATTAATCGTTGATTTGTCTATTAAACTAGTTGAAGGATTTGTCCCTTAAATAATGAATAGTTCCCAATCCCTCCAAATTTTGTTACCCTGCAATAAATTATTCGTGAATTATTGAAATACGAGGGGCGGTCAATAAGTTTTGCAATTCGGATATAAGAAAACGAGATATGTGGAAAAGTATTTTATTATTTTTCAATATAACTACCCTCGACTTCAATGCACTTGCATCACTTGTCCCTGAGGCTTTGAATTCCCGACAACAGAAATCTCCCGAATGCTGTTCAATCCACTCGTGGACGGCGAGCTGGACACCTTCATCGTCCCAAAATTGGCATCCACGCAGTGCATTTTTGAGCTGGCGGAATAAAAGGTAGTCATTAGGGGCCAGATCTGGACAGTATGAAGGGTGGTTGAGCTCCTCGAATCCGCACTCGTGCAGGGCAGGTTGTGCAACTCTGTCCTTGTGGACAGGGGCATTGTCGTTGAGGAGCAGGACACCGCGTGTCAACTTGCCGGTCCACTTCTGACGGATGCACTTCTTCAATCCAGCCAGTTTCTTGGCGTAATATTGGCCTGTGATGGTCCTTCCACGAGGCGCATAGTCCACCATCAACACTCCCTCAGAATACAAGAAGATCGTGGCCATGATCTTTCCGGCTGAGGGTTGAGTGCTTCCAGGCCATACTTTCGAGCTTGGTCTCGGCATCCCAGTGATGTACCCACGTTTCATCACTTGTCACTATGCGTGACTCGAATCCCGCCGGGTCTTGGTTGTACAGGAGCAGCAGCTCCTCCGAACTTTGACGAGGTTGAACTCGATTATGGGGCGGGAAGTTTCGTGATGTTTCTAGGGACCCAACGGGCAGAGACCTTGGTTTTGGCCAAATTGTCGTGGATGATGTTGATAACACTTCCATGTGATATTCCAAGTTCTCGCTCGATTTCTTCGACCTTCACTTGTCGATTTTTGAGGATCATCCTCTCCACATGGGCCACATTGGCCTCGTTGGTCACGTCTGACGGGCTCATTGGATGGGGGGCATCTTCAAGGGACTCACGACCATGGCGGAACTCCCTATTCCAGCGAGCAATGGTTGCATAGGAAGTGGCGGTATCGGTGTACACTGCAACCATGCGTTTATGGATCTCTTTTGCATTCTTGCCTTCCTTGGTCAAAAAATTGATCACTGCGCGTTGCTCAACCTTCTCCATTGTTGAAAGATTTGTGACTGATGATCTACGACCAGCAACTGCTTCTTAAATAGACAAGGCAGGAGCGTGCGGCTGCAGGTCCTGACTTGTCATTACTTGTCCTAACACCCCTACAAACAGCCATCCCCCTTTCACTGTTTGGCCCTACCGATTAGCAAAACCTATTGACCACCCCTTGTATATTGTGGCCTTAACTTAGCTAAGCATATTAGTCTGTACTGAATCGAGTCTAGATTAATTTGACATAGAACTGTTTTTATAAGTATATATGTGATTATGAGAAAAAATGATAAAAAAAACTAAATAATGGTGGTATGAACCACTGCGAAGGCAAATATTTACGAATGATTAGAGATGAAAGTAACTTCATTTTCTCTTTGTTACTAATAGATTTGAAGAGAAGTTTACTTTCATGTAATTCGAAAAACTTCAATACTCTCTCGCCACCATTGACATTTTATATCCCCTTTTTTACAAAGGTATGATCTTTTCTCGACTATGCGAGGTTATACAATTATAAAGGAAATCATATTCAATTTATTTTAATGCTTTTCAAATTCATGCCAAATTAAAACATCTAACCATCTAGAATTACTAATTAAAACCACGTTATGGCGGTTAAATTGTAATTGGTCTTCACGAAAATGCACCACCCATAAATGATTTAGCTGATAACATGAAGGATTCTTAGGTTGAGTTAATTACGAAACTTGTTACTTCGGATACTTGAAAAAGAGATGAACCCCTACAGGTGTTTTGAAGTTGGTGCCTGGGTCATTAGTCTCAAATTCAAGAAATCTCTTGATATTCACGGTAATTTAGCCGTGTATAGGAATCTAGTAGGGTTACAATGGTGTTTTTGATAGTTATATCTCACGAAGATTTCGCAGTTCCAAGGTCAGTCGCGCTTCTAAGGTTATTATAGATAATATATTGGAAGGTTGTACAATTCAATTATCCTAATGAATTTCAGGGAAAGGGAATGAAAGTTAACATAACTGAATTAAACTGCATAAAAAATTCATATAAAAGGATCGCAATCAACTTTAGCTCTATGCTTCCCAAAATATCAATTATAAACTGGGCTCCCATTTCACATTATTGTAACATATATCCAACAATACCATCTACGCATGTTAATTTGTAAAAGAAAATGTGTCAAGAAATGGTTGAACATGAAAGAAGTAAAAATTTAGGCAAGATATATACCCCACAGCTTAATGTTGGCATTGGCTGGTTGAGAAAGAAAAGTAATCAGGGGTCATTGGTGCCAGGAGCCATTGATCTTAGAGATAATATTTTCAGCATGTTTGCCTACTGTAAACCTGCCACTCCGTTGCGGGATTACTGCGTATGATTACTTGTCTTATGTATGTATTATAAAAAAAAAACCCTGAAAAATTCACTCGAACTTCGGAAGATATTAATTTCCATGTAGGTGATAAAGATTAGTATTACGGTAATAATCAGGTAAGCATTAGCAGTCCCCAAATTCGATGTAAAGATAATCTATCACGACAAATTTCTATTTGTGGCAGATTGAAGAATAATCATAAGTCGTCTGTCGTGTCACTCCGCCTAGATCAATGATGATGCTCCTCAATTAAAAGAATGCCTACATACTCGTATGTGCTGCTATTTAAGAAGGAAACGATTACGTGTGTTTTTGTTCACCATGAAGTTTATGTTGAACTCCAAGAAGAATACCGTCCATCACAAATCGAATAGCTGTTTTCACTGCCAAGAAAACCCAGACAAATGGGGCCGATTGATACGGTGCAGCATTTTTCTCGCCTTGACATCTATTATATTTAACACGATTTATCCACAAAATTCGACTATGAGGTCTTCTCTTCGTATGTGGTTTTATAACTGATATATCTGTACACAACTGACAACCCTCCTTCTTTCTCATGGCACAGTTAAAACTATTAAAACGTAAATAGATTAATGCTTTCTTATTACTTAAAAGCCAGAATATATGTATTAAAATCTTACTTTTATATGCTTGTACATTTTTTATATGGGATCGGATTCATATATGGCAAAGGGTTTGAGACCAAAGGTGTTTAATAATATCTGCTTATTTTGGGCCAAAAAATAATTTGATGATATGTTGGCATAATTTCTCTATGTTAATAATAATTATATATCACGGAGTTCTGATGAAGATTTGAAAGGATAACCCTTTTAAGGCCCTAACTTAGCTTGTAAAGACAATAAAGTTACAAAGAAGTTATAAAGATTACTGCTCTCAGTTATCTTACAGAGGAGGTTTCGGTAGGGCCTCTGGTTGTGTGGTTGGGGTTTAACTTTCCTAATGTATTCGCAAATTATCGTACCTCTATCTCTTATTTCTATATATATCATTTCACTAATCCCTATTGTGATGTTAATTCTAGTATAGGCACTTTTATTGCCAATGGCATCTCAATGATGGATGAAATCCAAGCTCCAGCAAACCAAGCAACTAGCTCTCGTGGAAAGAATAGCCTTGTCATTAATTTCTTTACCGATCACTTCGTGAGAATCTTTTACACTATAATATGTAATATTTTAATATGCCTGTCTGTTTTGCTTTCACTAAGTTCCAGTTCCACTAATCTCTAATATTATTACTTTTTCTCGTCTCTATCTTTCCTTCCTCGTGCCTTGGATGACACGTTTATCGTAGTTCAAAATTGAGATTGACAACGAAATGAGATGATCGTTACAGTAAATCATACTAGAACAATGATATTTTTACCGTTCCTACAGAGAATTATCTAATTCCGAGTTGCAATTTCGCAAATTAAATGTTTTGTTCTTAAAAAATTCATCGCCGTAGAAAGCTTCTTTTAGAGAGTGTCAAACCAACATTGTCTCTAAATGAAACGGAAGTAAACTGTCTCATATTATTTTTTAGTAATTTAATGAGACAATATGAAGCCTTGAGTAATCCTTTTCTTTTCAACATGTAATGTAACTGAGTTTCAGAGTTTCTCAACAGACCAAAAGAGCCAAACACCTTATTCAAACATAATATTCCTAATGAAAGTTATATATAAAAATATGCATTAGCCCGACACAAAATCTCACAAGGTATTTTAGTCTTGAACATATTTGAATAGCTGGTGCCATTGAGAATCTTAGATCGCAACAGCACTCTTAAGAACTTACAACTAGGTTTGAAGGAAAACCTGGATGGGTTCAACTCTCTTACATGAAACGGAACAATTCATGGTACCGGAAAGGCCAATGACTAATTCCGTTTAGAACTACCATCACTTACTCCGTTTTAAATATCAGCTTGGATTTTTCTAGACGCGCAGAGGTGCAATTGATTATACGGGGACGATCGGTTCTTGGTCACATTCTTTTTAATAGCAATATGTATCGTGAAATTCTTAGGTTTCACTTTTGTCAGTGACTCGCACAAACGTTTGTCCCAGGAGATAAAAAAGGTACATATAATGTTCGTGTAAACAGAGAGAGTTTTAGCCTAGATACATGTTGTCAATAGTAGAGCAGGCGAAGAGAAAGAGAAAAAGGGAAAAAAATTTGAAAGTATTAGAGATAGATGGCTATAGAGAGAATAACAGAATAAGAGAAGGCAAAATAGAGAGAAAAAGCGCACGCTCCACCTGAACAAGGCGGACAAAGCATTGCCCAACCTTAATTGCTCTTTAGTTAAAGTTGCCAAAACAGCCGATATCCTTCTCAAATTATCTTCCCCTCTTAGCTTTCGATAATTCTTCCCTATTCCAAGAATATATCAAAACATTGGAGCGTGAGGTAGTCCTGTTGTCTAACAAATCTGAGAAATTTATTTAACGGTGTTCTAGATAATTTAGACAAAATGGCGTCAATCCACTCCGGTAGTCTAACCGTCCTCGATCTTCCTTAATCAATTGGAGGCGTGATGTCTACTGAAGTGACAACTAATATTTATAAATTATTTTTCGCAATTTGAATTCTATCGGTTGTTTGGAGGAAAATAAATACCTCCCCTCAATTATTGGCGTTCGGATTCTAGTGGATTCTGGAGCAGCCCATACCGCGAAACCCTTGTTTTTTTCTAAAAAGAAAAGTTAAGTTCCTCCATTCTTTGAAATCACAGGCCGCAAAAATTGACCGATTTCACTCTACTCGCCCATCGGCTCAAACTTAGTAAAAAGTTACTACATCCTTCACTTGTAATTTGATGTGTAAATATCAATCGGAAGCGATTTCCTAAACAATTTAAAGCTCACTGTTTGAGCTTAACCGGCTTAGGTTTATCGAAAAACAGACTGACTATTCGTCTATGCATAACAGCTTTCACTCCCACCTGCTCCGCATCATCTTCCATTTACAGTTTATCATCCATATGAAAATATCCTCATCGATATTCCTAACCTAGCCAACCCACTTTAGGTCTCTCCATCTGCCCAAACTCGATGCGGCGAAGGATTTTTTAGAAAATATGCGCGCTGGCATCATTCGCCCATTTAAAAGCAAATGGGATTCCTTGTTTAATTTTGGTCACGAATATTCATGCAAATAAAGATCTAAATGTGTTCCTTATCTTGGGAAAAGTGTGGTTGCAGATCTTGGGTAATTTTGAAATCTTCAGATATAATGATTTTCTCTTTTTTATTAATGGGTTTCACACCATGCGGCAAAGATAAATTAAAAATACCCTTAATATTAATAAATTCGTCGTGAGTTTCAAATAAAATTCAATTTAGACATTTTACCTAGAGTGATTTTTCCTCAATTTTGTACGTTATTATTGAATCATAAAATTAAAATCTAATTATTCGCAATTATTTAAAAATGTAGATTTTCTTAGTATTTCTTTAATAAATCCCTTCTTAATTTCAGTTTAATATATTTGACCATAGCTCTTCGTACTCAATTTTATCACATAGAAGTTTTTTAAAATAAATATATTTTAATTTTAGGATCAATAACATATAAATGTTATTTATATTAATTACCTTTTATATGTTAAAAATTTGAGAAGGATAAGTTTGGATATTTAAATAATTAAAATGGTGATTTTTTTTTTTTTTTTTTTTTTTAAGAGCTCATCTGGCGACTGCCTACTTGGGCATTAGTCGCCGTATTAAATTAAAATGGGGAAATATGGGAAACATCACCTCAATAGTTTCCAAAACCGCCACATCTTTTATTAAATGCTAAAAGCACAAATTCTCTTTAGCTATTCCTTTATTGTTATTTTTAAATTTAATATAAAGTGGTCATTTCATAGTAATTACTACCTACCCTCATATAACCATATTTTTTTAGATTTATTTAACATTAAATATTATATTCCTCTCTTTTCTTTTCTTTCAAAAAGTTTACTCAAGTTCCTCGAGATAAGGAAACAAATTAGATAGCGACCTGATAAGGCAATCTACGGAAATGATTTTAACTTGGAAAAATAGGACGGAGTCTGTTTATCCTTTGACTTTAACTTCAATATTGATTTGAATATCGATGGTAATTATCGATATAATATTTACTAAATATTTCTCAGGAAAAACGTTTAAGTTCCTAAGAGCGGTGGCCTTAACTCAGACTTCATTGCTCCTAAGACACAGCGCGAGAACTCCTCATTTATATAGGAGTTTGGTAGTATATATAGGTACTCGTTTTTACTTCTGTAGGTTTGGAGGTTTATTAATCTTAGTTTGTAAAGCTTGTATAAATTGCACCAGAATAGCAAACCAAAATAAATCCAGTTTAAGAGCATGCTGATTTTGTGGGTGGTTTTCTTCTATTCCATATAACATTGTCAATACCAGCATTGACTAGTGTGAAAATAATATATATAAAATTCAATTTTTAGTACAGTTAACTCTAACTTTTAAATAAAAGTAAATTTAATGATAGTAAGAATAGTCTGTGAAAACGTATTTTTCTCTCTCTATGTATTTACGGTAATTATTATCATTTATTTTTTTAAGTTGAGATCTTAAATATACAGATTTAAAGAACTATGCTCCCAACAAATTAATCAAGTCTTTACTTCTTTTAGAGAGTTCGAATGAAGTTCTAATTTTTAATTCCTTTAATTGTAACAACAGAACATTTTCCTTTTCACATCTACATATTTCGAGAGCCATTTTACTCAAATAAACGAAAGTCAAGAAGCATTTGAACACATTCTCATATAGGGTTGAATTTGTCATATTTTTTCAATATATGCAGAGTTACGGAACTACAAACCAGCAAAGATACTAAGATCAACCCAAGCCTTGTTAATGTAAAAAGGAAAGAGTGGAAAGTCGAAGGCGAAAGAAAGATAAAAAGATTAGATGAAATGTATGTACAAGCAATTAGTCTATCAACTCGCTTATGTGAAGAAATAAAGCTCTGGCCTATGCGCTGTCTTTTTAAATAATATTTCGACAACTGCAGTTGCATTCCTTCCATTCTCATGGCTTGTTGGGGGAAATGCTGCTATACATAATGCTTATAGTCCAAAGCGATCAGAACGCCTGCAGTTCTATTACATCTTCCTTAAATTATATCGAAGAAAATCCAAGCTGAAAAGAACTTGGTGTAGAAAAATCAACAGTTATATAGGAAACAGTGGATAGTTTGTTACCGTTGAAAGCACTATTTCTGAGCATACATACGTGTTATCTGGCGTCGATTCTCCATTATTTCCATCATAGTATAATCAGTTAAGCAAGATCTGTTAAGAAAGTAATATCATATCTGATTTCATTTCTCTCAAAATGGTATTCAAAATAGGAGTTACATTGCTAAGATCTCGGCGAAATTGGGTGTCAATCTTTGAAGGATACAAAGGATAAACAAAAGGTCGCGTGAGTCAGGCGATGATTACGAGGTGACGGCGACACGCAAACCTTACTGTAAGCGCTTTAATATGAAAATAACCACCAAATTTGTCACAAAGAACTAAATCCTCATTGACAACAATCCCAGCAGCTCAATGAAGTCCACAGAAGGATCCAAATGAGTTTCAGGGGCTCTAATCAGGCAGTTAGTATGTACATGAGGACAGTCGAGGCTATCTATTCCCATAATATGAGAAAGGGTTAACTTATGTAGAAGAAGATGGAGAAGCAGAAGGAAAGTCCTGCGAAGCTTCTGAACAAACTAGTGCATCCCATCAATCTTAGCATGCTTCGATTCTTCTTAGATAAGGAGAGTTTCTGCAAGGACCAGAGATTGAGCTTTACAAACACCACTGGCTAGCTGTGTCCCTCAACGGTATACCTAGACTCATGGAGACAATTATCCTAGTACCCATTTTAGTGTTTGGGGGGTTTAATAACTGAAAAGAAGGTATACCAAAGTGGATACTCTCGGAGGGCTTCAAACTCTATACATAGGGCTATATAAAATTCCAAGAGTAGTAGGTGTTAGCTTGAATCCGGATGTGGCCGCTGGAAGCCAAAAGGAAAGCAGCATGACTCTGCACTCTGCTATACCAGCAAGAGAACCATATCTTCGGTGTTACTCAGACCATCTGGCCTCCCATATTTGGCATGGAAAAATAGAGACCAAAAAGGTCCCGTTTACCAGTCATGTACAGCTTCCCTTTAGAATCATTAGTTTTATTACGGTAAACAAAGGAACTTGGCTAAGGCTTGTGGAAGGTTTCGAAGCCACCTTGAGCCCGAGGTTTAGGCCGACGGTGATTTCATTGAAGAAAAACTATATTACAATCTTTCAAGCCTTTAACATAAAATTTCGGTAATATAATTGTACCAGAGAATTATATTCTTTTATGTTTAATCTTTGCAACAAATCACCCACCGCATCCGAGTAACTACGTATGAATAAAGGTTATGCAGATTTGAATGAATAAAAAAAATAATTTATCAGCCGAAAAATAATTTACTAGATAAATTGAACTCTTTAAAATTATTATAGGGGAATATTTTCACAAAATAATGTATGAGTAATTATTATTTAGTGTGGGGGCCTTTATTCTCTATTTTCAATAGAACTCCAGGCAATACTCTGTGCAGGGAAGTTAATATCTGTGATATACTTGTCGTTCGGTAAGGTCTTCAAAAAATGTCAGTGTGGTAAGAGGCATTATCCTGCATGAAAATTGCAGGTTTTACTTCGTAGGTCGGAAACTCGAGCAATTCATGTTATTTCAGCAATAACTATGTCCGCTAAGTAGATAAGTAGCTCATTGGTTTATATCGAAATCACGCCACAGACCATGACACTAGCTTTGATAATATTCATACTCTTTTTGTTTCAATTTATAGAGAATCGTGCGCCTGTACTATGACTTGTGTTGAAAAAAAAACGGTCTTATTTAAATCATGTTTTTTCTTTTTTTTCAAAATTTTGTTTTTTCTCAAAAATTCAATATATTTTCCCCAAAAGCTTTTATTTTTTTCATATAACAATGAGTATTATGCAACTATAGTTAACAAATTAACAACAGTAGTGGAAAATCCGCTAAGCAAGCCGAATTGGAAGAAAGAAGAATGTAGAAAAAGGAAGAGATAATGTCAGAATCTCTACAACCACAACCATCCTTTAGTGGTTTCAGTATTAATCAAAATGTGAATCAAATGGGTGTAAATTTAAGTTCCATTCTAACAGCAGATGATAGCCCCCGTGACAGTAGCGATGAGAATATCTCCGAGTAAGATGGTAGCTCAAGTAAAAGAATCAGTACCTATTCGTAACTCCATGTCATTCAACATATTTAGATTAACTCTATGTACCTATATTAATTTTGTTTGCCAAAGGAAAATATTGCTAGACACAGTCCACAGATATTATTCAGGATTATGCATTTAATTTAATTCTAGTGGTTAATTTTAATCATGTTATAACTTATATATATATATATAGTTATGGTTTATAATTATATTATGTGCTCACAGAGATCTTTCAAATGAACTAATGTCAATTTTCTAATGTAGACCATCGACTTTAGTTAAAGGAAACTTGTGATACTCTATTTTTTTATTCTATAATATAATAATATTCTATAGTAAGTATATACATAGTCTTTTCAAATATATAAACATATATTTTTTTCAAAATTATTATATATGCTTGCAAATATCTTTCAAAATACATAGGTTCAAACAATGAGTGTAGACTGTAGTGAAAGGAAAGGTATAAAAGCTTATTTTATTCTATATGATTATGATATTTTTATATATGTTTAAATGTTTAAATGGATAGTTATCTTTCATAATCTGTTCTAAAAGATCCTTTAAAATAATTAGTTTAGAAATTAAATTATATTGCATATTATTAAGAGTCAACGGACAAGTGTTATATTACCTTTATTATATTATCTACAAAATATTTTCAGTTTATCCCATGCTTATTGGAGGATTTCTTACTTCTTAGTAAACTGCAATTAATTCATTTATATAGATAAAGGATATCTTATTGTATACCTACTATTCCTTTAAGTCTAGTCAAAGGAATAAGAAGAATTATAATAATAGTTTACTAATTGTGTAAATAATATATAGACATTGAATTTAATTAATGAGTTTATTTATCATTTTAAAGAGCTCCAACTAATTAAACATAGGATCCAAATTTTGGATAAGTAGTTTCTAGTTGTATTACATTTTATTACATATTTGAAATCCTTAACTTTGAAATTAGTTTGAGATTAGTTTTGAATTATCAAAAAAATTTTGTAATGACTCAGTACTAACTATTAAGTAGTGTAAAGAGAAAAGGAGTCTACTGGCATTTAAATATTACTCTATACAAGACTTCATTAAATTTGGTCATTGGGGAAATTTTTTCCTAAGGAATTGGTGAGTTGGCAGTTTATTCATGCTAATCTTTATATAGATATCGTCTAAAATGCTTTTTCTCACTCTGATAAAACTAAAATTACTTATAAATATAAAAATATGGTATTATTTATCTAGTAAATGCTTAATGTTTTTCATTTACTTCAAAATAGTACACAAAAATATGTTATTTTGATAATACTTTGAAAAAAAATAAATATTTGAAAAAACCCCCGCTTTTTTTCATTATTTTTTTTAAGCTATGATTTTTCAGAAAGAAACGTCTTTTTTGAAAAAAAACATTTGAAATAAAACATGTGTGCAACTTTAACTCTGACGAATGAATCATATGCTACCAGATCCCATCCACTTGAACGTAGATTCGTTAATAAAGTGGACTTGAATAAATTGATCATCCTTATATGTAACTTGCTCTAATGAATGCAAACAAGCCTTCCATTTCTTTCTAATAATTAATGTCTTGGAAATAATTTTGACCTAAATCTTTTTCACAATTTTGATAATGCTTCGGTATTCCCTTTCTGAGGTCTTTCTTGCGTTATCTCGTTGTTTACCTTGTCATAGCTTAAGAATATGTGTTATGCACTACAATTTTGGAGGGCTGAACAGTCTGCAATAGCATAAATTGGAAGATCATCTTGATAGTGAACCGTTACAATCAAGTCGTGTAGAGAAATAAGAGTAAGGGTCTTGTTAAACATGTTACCTGAACTTGAGTTATTTGTTATGCAATCATTTGCAATTATATTTACAGATTCTTAAAAGTTATCTGCCGATAACTTTCGCGGATTTTTTACGCAAATTGAAACTTCATAATTCCTTATGAAAAATTTAGGAAGATGATATACTAGAAATACAGGAGTTATGATCTTTATGGACCGTACTCTATGTATATTGAACATTTTCACTTCTACTTTGTTCCCATTTTTCCTCAAGTATACTTCCCTACAAAATCACAAAAGTATGACTAGGAATTGGATTTTTGCTTTTGATTTTGACGAAATCTTTGATAGCCTATTATATATATCGTTAAAATTAACCAGAAATATGGATAAGCTTATTAAAATACATAACAGGAATTGAATAAAACCTGTATATTTTGCGGTGAAATAAAATTTAATTAGCTTACAATAGCGAGTAAAGTAAAGAAACAATATTTGCTATATATACTTTTCATTATAAGAAAATAGGCAAACTATATTAATGAACTTTGAGTTAAGGATAAACGGCCGTCGCCTCTATTTCCGTGGTCAAAAGGATGATTGCACTGCCAAAGAAATTAAGGAGTTTCAGGATGAAAACATTTTCGATTCGAAGGATAAGCTGATTTGAATTACTTAGAAAGATTTAATCCAGATAAAGAGATCTAAATCTAGCGACATTGAGTTGTATCACTAAAAAGATATAATCTGCTTAAAATATATGTCAGCTAATGTAATTTAACATTTAATATCTCAAAGAAATAAATAACTTTTTTCTGTCACTAAACCAGGCAAGGTGTGAATGGGTTTGAGAGCAGTTCATGAACATTACATGTATTACTGAACGCTATTTTAAAATGAATTAAGTAAACTAAGTTAATAAATGATACATTTTAGATTACTATGAAAGATTTTCAGTATGATGCTCTATTGAAAATCATATCTATATAAATTGGAATGTTTATCCTTCAATAAAAAAATAGAAAAATAAAATAGAGGTCTTGTTGTTTCAGAGGAGAAAGGAGTATTTGGCTATCTTGCTTATGCACCAACATAGGAGGGGCGGTCAATAGGTTTTGCGAATCGGTAGGGCAAATCAGGGTATGGGGGATGGCTGATTGTGGGGGTGTTAGGAGAAGTTATAACAAGTCAGGACCTGCAGCCGCACGCTACTGCCTCGTATATTTAAGAAGCAGTAACTGATCGCAGATCGTCAGTCACAAATTTTTCAACAATGGAAAAGGTTGAGCACCGCGCAGTGATCAAATTTTTGACCGAGGAAGGAAGGAATGCAAAAGAGATCCTTGAACGCATGGTTGCTGTGTACACCGACACCGCCCCTTCCTATTCAACCAATGCGCGCTGGAATAGGGAGTTCCGCCATGGTTTTAAGTCCCTTAAAGAGGCCACTCGTCCAAGACGCCCGTCAGATATGGTAACCAACAAGGACAATGATTCTCGAAAATCGACGCGTGAAGGTCAAAGAAATAGAGCGAGAACTTAAAATATCACATGGAAGTGTTATCAACATCATCCATGACAATGTTGGGTCCCTAGAAACCTCACGCCACATGATCGATTTCAACGTCGTCGAAGTACACAAGGCCAGAGTTGCACAAGCTGCTCGGCGTGAGTTTGGATTCAAAGAGCTCAATGATCCTCTCTACAGCTCAAGGCTGCAGTGCGTGAACGCCGGTTTGGGGAGGATGAAGATGTCCAGCTCGCCGTCCACGAGTGGATTGAACAGCAGTCGGAAGATTTCTGGTTGTCTGGAATTCGAAGCCTCAGGGACAACTAGCGCAAGTGCTTTGCAATCGAGGTTAGTTATTTTGAAAATTAATAAAACACTTTTCCTCATATCTCGTTTCCTTATATCCGAATTGCAAAACTTAATGACCACCACTCGTAGAAAATGATGCCAAAAATCATCAAGCGGATAATTCTTATTCATGACTTTGGGCGATTGAATAAATAAAGAAAGAATGACATAAAGTATGTAAGTTGCTTTAATTATCTTAAAGTAAATTATTATACATAAATACTTCTTAAAATTAACTATTTAAATTTACGCGAAAGTGCGAGCAAAAAATATTTATATTGTTCTTTCTTGCACCCAGTCATAATGAAGTTTGGATGCCACTGCCATATATATATATATATATATATATATATAGCAGGCAATGAATTCGCTACTGTAGGAGGGGGGGAGCTTGCGCTTCGGTACTAAAATTAAAATCTAAAATTTAAACAAAGTGTAGTCATGGTTACATTTTTATGAATTTTTTGAACTTTGCCAATTATAATAATTTTAAAAATTAACTCTAAACTATTTCTCTTTTTCAAATAATGACCTTGCTAAAATATACTTATAAATAAAATAAAAAAGCAATCTAACATAAATTTTCTGAACCTCACCAATTGTAACTCATTTTCTTTTAAAACATTATAAAGCATCGGATAATCATATTTTTATTTTCTGATCTAAACAATTTTGTGTTTTTAGCGTAGCCGATTGATCAAAAGAGTGGTTTAATCGAGATAGAAGCGGTTGCTCGCTGCCTTAATGTGTACGGTTCGAATCCCACCCCAGCTTGGATTTTTCCGAAGTACGGAGGGCGGTCAAAAAGTTTTGCGAATCAGCAGGGAAAAACAGAGGAAGGGGGATGGCTGTTTGTGGCGGTGTTAGAACAAGTTATTACAAGTCAGGTCCTACAGCCTCACGCTCCTGCCTCGTCTATTTAAGAACAGTAGCTGATCGCAGATCGTACGTCACAAATTTTTCAACAAAGGAGAAGGTTGAGCACCGCGCAGTAATCAAATTTTTGACCAAGGAAGGCAAGAATGCAAAAGAGACCCATGAACGAATGGTTACAGTGTTCACCGACACCGCCCCTTCCTATGCAACCATTGCTTGCTGGAATATGGAGGTCCTCCATGGTCGTGATTCCCTTGAAGATGACTCTCGTCTTGGACGCCCATCAGACGTGACCAAGGAGGACAATGTGGCCTGTGTGAAGAGATTGATCCTCTAAAATCCACTGGTTTAGGTTGAAGAAATTGAGCGAGAACTTGGAATATCACATGGAGGTGTTATCAACATCATCCACGACAGTTTAACCATGACCAAGGTCTCTGCCCGTTGGGTCCCTAGAAACCTCACGCCTCATGATGACTTCAGCGTCTTTAAAGTCCACAAGGCTAGAGTTGCACAGCTGACCTGCGCGAGTGCGGATTCGAGGAGCTCAACCCCCCCTCCCCCTACAGTCCAAATCTGGCCTCAGATAAAGCCTCAGGGACAAGTGGAACAAGTGCATTGAAGTCGTGAGTAGTTATATTGAAAAATAATATAACACTTTTCCTCTTATCTTTTTTTCTTATATCTTAATTGCAAAACTTATTGACCGCGCGTCGTAAGAAATAACTATTTTCGAAAAAATAATTATTCCGTTTTCTTCTTCCTGCAGTGAAGTTGGATTTATTTGACCATTCTCTCGCGCTTATGAGAGATATATGCATATATATCTATATATATATATATATAGAGAGAGAGAGAGAGAGAGAGAAAGAGAGAGAGAGAAAGAGAGAGAGAGACAAAGATACTCGTATCTGTATCTGTATAACTGTATATGATATTCTATCACTCAGCCCCTCAGGAATTTTCTGCAATATCTCATTTTCCTGGAATTTTCCACGTCAATAGGAAAGGACAGATTTCATTCTTTGGTATCCTATTTTTCAGCTATAAAATCGCTTATCTTATGCTTGAAGATCAATCTAACAGAGGGCCAAGAACAGAAGATTATCTCTCTATGATACCTAAAACACAGGTTTGCGATATCGCTTGGAAAAATAAGCATTAGAAACCCTTTTCAAATGATAAAATTGTTTTTTAATAAACCTGTTCTTAATTTTAGTTTAATATATTTGACCTTGCTCTTCGTACTCATTTTTATAGCATATGAGATTTTTAAATAAATATGTTTTAATTTTAGCATCAATAAAACCTAAAGATTATTTATATTAATTACCTTTTATATGTTAAAAATAGTTAAAAGGTTAAGTTTTGATATTTAAATAATTAAAATTGTGTAATAGGGAAAACATCACTTTAATAGTTTCCAAAACCACCACATCTCTTATTTAGTGCTAAAAGCACAAATTCCTTTTAGCTATTCCCTTATTTTTATTTTTAAATTCAATATATAAAAGTCATTGCATAGTATTTATTACCTAACCTCGTATACACATTACTTAACACTTTTCTCATACTCTCACTTGTATCCATTAATAACTCTAGACATTGTTATCATAGCACCCACACAAATGTATCACTCTATCAGACAAAACCTCTTCGAGCCGGCTAGCCGTAAATTTGAACAGGTCCTGGTCGGTATTTAAGAATAAATGACACAGATCATCAGGGAAAGCCACACAGAAAGCATTGCGCTTTAGGCATGAAATTAAATTCTGTTCATTAACTCTTGGATTCGGACCTCGGACTAAGGCATCTAAAAAGCACGTGAAAGGATGGAAAATCCTCTTTGCAGATCGTGGTCAGAACATCAACCCTCAGCACAAGTTGATACTTTTAATGAACAGAAGAATGAGATTGACATTAATTATTTCCATGCAGGATCCTTTCTTTCTGCTTTTGTTAACCAGAAAGAGATACTTCCAACCTACCACTAAATAAAACTGGTGGTAGACACTCATATAAAATGCGATGTATATTTTGTCGCAGGGGTTTATAATTATATTCCGAAAAATAAAAATACCTTTGCAAATTGCCTTGCACGAAAGAAGTTATCGCAAAATACTGAGAGTTGAACATGCTAAAGAAACACTCTGTTGGAAAGAAGTCACCTTCGCTGTCAAGAAAAAAGCAACCTATTTAGCAGGTTCTCCAACAACATGCTATTTCGGAATTTTAGAAAAATTGTGGGAGTGAATTGGCACTGATGGCTCTTTCACTAGTTATATGCGTGATAATTTGCTCTGATGGCCGTCTCATACTTGGGCTACTACCACGATAGTAGTAATTTTTCAAATGGCCAGTGGTTAGAGGAATGAAAGCCAAACCAATTGGCAAGGATAACTGACCACTCTTTAACGTAAAACTCTTGATTTATTTACTAAACACCAAAACAATGTAAAATATCAAGCTGTTACACACCTAAAAATATATATGATAAACAGAACAAAAGAGTCCTTTGATTATCTTTGGTAAGGAATGAGTAAGCTGTCTTCTTAGTTACCTAATTTAAGCTTTCACCTCATGTAATGATCCGTCAGGTAATGGGCTAGAAAACATGCTGTCGTTTGACTAAAGTAGTTGCAGCTCTATACTATTTCTTTAATACATTTTCACTTTCATTAGCCACACCACTTTATTGATATATATTAAAATGCTTAGGAAAGTATTCCTACCACTACCCAAAAGCTAAATCTTTTTCTATAGTTCATGAACCATATATTGCCAAACCAATCTTTTTTCTACATATTGAGTGAAATGAAATAATAGATGGCCACAAATTATCAACAACGTTTTGAAAAAAATTAAAGAATAATGAAAATTTTTACGAAAATTTACAAACAAATTGTATTCTTATCCTAAAATTTTATAATTCATAAGGAATGGTATAGTCTTTTAGCTTGATGAAGATCCATAAAATATTAATGTAATTTTTATACTAGATGCCAACAAATTTAAGCTGGAAATTTTTCACTCTTCTATTTGCAAAACTTCTCCAAATAATCGATGTTTTGAGAGTCTCTTGCATGGATACAGAACTTTAGGCAATACAATTAATATTATCATTGTCATTCTAACATGCTTATTTTCGCCTAATTCTAGCAGGAAGTTAACAAGTTCGATTTTTGTTGATATCTGAAGTCTACCAACGACTGTTGCCCAGAATCTGCTTGTAATATAATAGATATACCTCAATATTTTAATGTGAAACTGATTTTTTTTTAACCAGCCTCACCACTGTCACGCCTAAAATATCTGACATCATTTTCCTTTCATGTGATCATAGAAAATGGCGAAAAAATAGTAATATTTATCCAAATGATTTTTGGTCTACATAAAACTTGCCATCTCAAAGATATATTTAGATGTAGTTGACATTTTCGAATGAGGTTCATTCAATCACACCTTATGCAGCATATTAAACAATATGTTCAACTAATATTAACTCCTTCATCTCCGTATTGGACGTTATTGGCTATGCTATTTATCCTTGGATTAGTTTTAACTGATTTAGGGATATCACAAATCCTGCGATGTGAAATATTCAGCGGAATACGCGAAAGAAGCACAAGTGCAGTTGGACTCAATCCGTAATCTTTCTTCTTCCTGAGTGCAGTAAATATTTATCGATAAGTGGTAATTTAGAACACTTTTGTAGTCCATTTTATATTCGAATTTCATAAGTATTCTCGATTTGATATAGCAAGATAGATCACTCCATTTTCCCATGAGGATTGCTTGTAAAAATTTACTCTATTATGAGATAGCAAATACTATTCATGTATTGCTCAGATTATTAAAAGACCACAAACACCATGTATCTGACTTTGAAACTATATTTTAATTTAAACCCTATTTATTAAACATATGTGTTTGAAATGTCTCTCGTATAAAAACCTTTTAGTTGCGAATTTAGATAAAAAGTGTTAGCATTCAAATGTCTATTATATATCCCTCTTAATGCCTCCAAATTTTGTTACATTGCAATTACTAGTTAATGACGTATGGTGAATAAATGTTGTGTTATTTAGAGGTATGAATACTTTCTGACTGCGGATCTTACCTTTCAAACTTTCGGCTAGATTCTCCGTTGTTAGTTTTAAGCAAGCTGGAGGTTTTTTACTTTCATCTTTCTTTTCAATACTGTTGAATAATTGTGTTTAATTTCGCAGTAATAATAGATATTTTTTGTTCCCTCTCTTTTTTTCATTTCTTTAACAATTGTCTTTCACTGGTAGATCAGGTTTGCTACATTGCGTGTCGGCATATGTAATAAGCAGAGAGGGAAACGTTATATGCTTGAACTCCGGTTGCGTGGATCGAGTTTCAGCTTTGCCGTTAAATATGACCAACATATGGTCCCCTGTAATTGATAAAAATATGTATATCTCAGTTTTATGCTTCGAAAAAAATGTGTAATTAATGAATATTTGTATATTATATATGGTTGAACTATCTACTTCAGCGAGCAAGAGAATTTCTTCGGTTTATTTCAAAATCTATAAAGTAATGTGATATGTTTATTTATAAAGTTTAAGTTTTCTGGTTTAGAATATTCTTCACTCCCTCTAGATTGTTTCGTTACTGTAGATTTTTAGAATTTTTTTTTTATCTAAATCCGTAAATTGTTTTTACGTTCCTGTATCAGGATATTTTTTCGTTCACACTAGGTAATTTTTTTCGGGGGAAAATGCAGCTCCTCCTTCTGGCCAAAGTGCACCAGTAGTCTTTAACTAGGTTAGAAGACCCGGCTTATTATTTCTTTGAGTCATTTCATTATAAGTACAAAAATAGAAGCTTAATAACACTCTCTTTCAGATAGATTGGGAGAAAGATACGACAGAGAGATGCCAGACTTTAGAAAAAGTACGTAGAGAAAGAAAGGAAATTTATGAATTACAAGGAAAATCTAAAATATTGAAATAAGGAATTGTCTCATGGTTATTTTCTTAAAACCAATACTACCTAGGGACTTTGAAACTAAACTACAACAAAGCGTACAGAAATAAAATTAACAGTTGTAAATATACTCTACAATTTATTGACAAGATATCGATTTTCTCTTTGACTATATACCCGTTATTCAGAGTAAAGAGGGTTAAGTAAAAAAATGTAAGAAGATTACGAGGCGGCAAATCGAGACTGCGGTTTAATTCAGAGTTCCGTTTATACACACATCGCACGAGAATCCCTTTGTATTGATGGAATTACGGAGAGTTGAGATTAAGCTCTTTTATTTAGTTCTGTTCCTTGCTCCCGAGGAGCTTTTCTAAACGAAGCCCCAATCGCCTTATGTGTTAAGGAGTTAAGCCAATGCTCATTTTGTAAGCCGAAAACTAAAGCTTTTACGCAATTAGGATTAGGATTCACATATTTTCCTTCTTTCCCATTATTATGCATCGAAGTTTTCTCAAAAAATTCTTCTCTCAATAGAATATAAGCATTTTCGTTACTGACGTGTGCAAATTACATTCTTTTGGGCGTCAGAACAACCAACACCCAATATAAAATTACGAAACAGCAAACATCGAAGATCTTCTTGAGGCTAGAGTTTAAGAAAGATTGTGAGCCAAAGGGCAAGGATTGGTGAAGGAAGCTAGGATATTTATCGATTAAAACCATTTTATCGATGTTGTTTACCTACCCAAACTGCAACCAACGTAATCAATTTTATAAATATTCATCCGATTATCGCTAACTTATATTAGGGTTAGCAATAGTGAAACAATCCTCCTTAATGCCAAAACTAAAATAATATAGAGTTAATAACGGAAAGGAAAGTTAGGAGCGTTTATGAATTGTTGATAAAGTTGAAGACAAGTTTTTAGGAAATTTCCAGGAAAAAATTCCTAGTTAACACACAAGAAACTAGAGTTCGAATTTAGCTTGTGCAACGAAAAAAGTAAGCAACAACATGGCCGAAACCCCATGTTGCCGTTCGCCGAACAATATTTGTGTGAATATGCAACTGCAGAGAGTCACTTGGACGAGCGTGTGGTAGTGTGTTGGGTGAGGGGGCACACAAGCAACCAACTCACGGGTGGATAGACAAAGTTATCTCCGGTAGAAGAAGAGGGAAAGTGAATCAAAATTGCCGCAAAGAGCAAGGGAAGCAAGTATGAAGGCAAGTATGTGGCAGTTTATATTAAGGAGAGCTTTTCTTCATAAACGAGGGTAAAAGTGTGTGTTACGCCAGTAATACAGAATTATGAAATTGATCCTAACTGTCGTTCATCCTTGAAACCTATGTTCATAAATTTTTTCATGTTGATTTGGAATTGGAAATATGATCCGATTACGGAGACATCAAAAAATAAAATAGACTACCAATTAATTAAGTGTAAAGAATGAAATACATTTTTAACAATCAAATTACATTTAGAACTGCCACATACTTGGGCCTAGATTTAATAATTTAACAATTATGAATCCGGTGCTGATTTTGGAAATTTTTTCCTTTTTCTTTTCAATTATTTCCACATATATTTATGTGGAACTGAAGCGGCTACGAAAGGAGTTTGATTCTTCTTTGGTAATCATACACTTTCTTTTTTGCAATATGAAAGAAAGCCCCTTTTTCCCCAAATAAACTCAAATTTCCTTTTATAGGTGACTATTTGAAGTCACTGGTTGAATTGTCAACTTAATAATAGAGATATATTTTTCAAATTTGATATTACCAGCACAGACAACCAATTCTGACCTTCGAACAGTCCAATTAGCTCCTCACACCATAACAGATGAGCCAGTAAGTTTCCCAAGTGGCTGTAACCACTTTATGTCACTTTTCTTTTTGAGTATGCTTCAAGCCTATGGACCTCCACTGTCTGAAAATTTCTCAACCCTTAATTCCTTAGGAAAAAATATGCTTTTCCAAATTACACAAGAATTACCATTCATTTCTTCAGCTCATTCATTTCTCTTCTTAACATTGGTCATATTTAAAATAGGATTCGTCCTGGCCTCAAGATCATAATATCTTAGAGATATGCAAGTTATTTTCTGCTCTTCTTGACCTTATTTGGAATATTTATTCTATTTCAGTCTTTTCACCAATGGTTATTCTTAATCGACAAAATCTTCTTTAGCAGATGACAACTTCCTACCATAAACCGTAGAATTAATTAGAATTATCTGAGAGAACATTTGTCGAACAAGCGAGCCGTGGTGCTATTGTAAAAGAAATAGGGCGCTGTTTCTGAAAAGTTTTATAATTCCTAAATATGAAACCAAGTAGCCTTTATTCGCCAGAAGAAATCTATACGGTTTCACCCCTTTACAAACAGGCTCAATCTACCCAAGATAAAGACATACTGTAAAAACAAAATGGAGAAATGGAGAAACCTCGTAATTTTCCGCGCCTTCGTGTCTCTAAAGTACCCTTTGTTCTCAAAAAGACCGGGGATTTATTGCAAAAGACATTTCTTTGACGCTTCGCTGCTTTGATTATGATCACAAGTTTGCTTGGCAGCCGGCTATATTTGCTTACTAAGAGCGACTAGTTTTTGCTAACTTATCCATGTTTGAGGCAAAAAATTAGACCTGTGGATTATTTAAAATTGGGATTCTAATGTTCTTGACTAAGAAGGAAAGGCCCTCTCCCCGAGGCGACCTTGGTGCGTAGGAATCGAAACCAAGCCTGAGCATTTTCCTGTGAAATAGCCTACCATGTAGAGTGAGGTCGATAAATTCTGAAAAACAATTGCAAACTATAAGAAGAATATAGACTGTCCTCCTTCCGCGGGACTTCCACTTAGGACAGAAAAGAAATAAGTGAGAAGAAATTTCTCTACACAAAAAACAAAAATATTGAAAAGGGACCTAGGTGGAATCTCAAGTACATTGGCGACGCTAGTTGAGAGGTTCCCCGTCGGTACTTAATCCACCCATTTCCACTAATTCTTTTGAATCCAATAAATTAACGAAGAAATGTTTTTTATATAGCAACAATCCATCAGTTACCGTCTTAGTGTCTGCCTTTGGTAGAAAACCAAATGTCACTCCGTTTTCACATAGGAGCAACTTGTGTGATGTAGGTAAATCTTTCTAGTTTCCTAAACTGTGTACTTTATGGACAGTCAATGCCAAACCTCTGTGAGCTAAAACACAATCTACCCTGACTTTGTAAAAGGTATAGTATATATATATATAAAAGAATGAGATGATGCCAATCATACCCTGCACCATTTGATTTCAAGAGTAGGAAACTCATAAGGGGGCTTAGGCGTATTTCTCGTATCATTATTGCTAGTGCTTCTGTCAAATGCATTAGTCTGAAAGATATCACCAGGGTAGCGTATACAGCGTGTTCACTTTCCGTTTTGTGAGATTGGTTTTACGCAATTTTCCACTTGTTTAAAACTATAGAGTTTATTCTATGGACTCCATATCTTCACTAATAAGTTTTTTAACTTCATATCCCGCTAAGACAAACGAAGTACGTACGATACGTTGCACAGATAGTTGTTATCTAAACGGACTCATTGAACCAAATGTATTTTTAAAGCTAGCTGGGAACACAGATAACTCTATTTAGATGGCCCTGAATTTATACACTAAAAACAAAGCTGGGATGAGTAGACCCCATATGGATGCATGGAAAAGTTTATGAAAATATAAACTCGTAAATTATAATTGTATATTATCATACCACAGATTTATCCTTCACCGTACTTCCAAATGTATCTAGAGTATCAAGTTATTTCCTTATCTGGAAACAAGGCGGCGTGTCGGGGTACAGCGCCATCTGATAGAGCACTTCGTGGAACTCGTACTCGAAGACAGTTATTTCCTTCACGCATTGGGCTAGATATGGGTTCACTGTCCTACACCGTGTGGGCTTTGTGCCCTAGCACTCTAATTACCAGGATTTATTGTGATCATTCTCCCTTTATCATGGTTTTGGGGCAGATTAATCCGTTTCACTTACACCCAATGTAAATTTTGTGACTAGCTAATACAGAGTAGGGCAGAAAGGTAGCCCCGATTTCAGAGATTAATAAATCACAAACACATGATCATACTAGAAAACTTTGTATTTATAATAAGTACATTAAATGCCATTGTGATCCAAGTGGTTTTGAAAATTGTATCACTTAAGTGACGCTCGCCAAGGTCGATGTAGTTTTGAAATCTTTCTCAAAAGTTCACCAAAGCTCTTTGAACCATGTGCCGTGGAATCGCATTGATTTCGTGAGTTATTGCTGCCTTTAGATTTTCTACAGTTGTTGTCTGGTGTTGATACACTCGTGATTTTAGGTGCCACATTAGAAAACCATCTCGATGGGCTAAATCCGGGGAATGTGAGAGTCACCCAATATCGCCCTGTAGAGAAACAAGACGACCCGGAAACATATCATGGAGGACTCCCAGTGAGTGTCTAGACGTATGCGATGTGGCACTATCTTGTTGGAACCATACATCATTCGGATTATGAGCGGCGAGAAACTGGACGACTTTAGGCTGGAGAAACCTTTCGAGGAGTTCACAATAACGGTCCGATGTAACAGTTAATGGATCACCTTCTTCGTAATATAAGGATCCAGACGCTGAAATTACACATGGCACACTAAACAATAACCTTTGCACTATAGAGTGGTCGTTCGTGAAGTTTACAAGGGTTATTGACTGACTAGTATCGAAAGTTCTGTTTATTAACCATCCCCGATAAATGGAAGTGCGCTTCATCACTGCAAATCAGAACAGCTGTTGGGAAGATGGTATGGAGAATGTCCCGAAACAAAGTTGTGCGGGTTTATAATCTTTATTGCATAGCTCCTGTACAACCATCATTTTGTAAGAATGCATGTGGATAGACCTGTGTAAGATTCTGCGGAACACTTCGAACGGACATGCGTAAGTCAGATGCGTGTGTTCATGCTGAACGTCTGGAAGACAGCTGGATTGAAGCTGTCACAGCTGCAACATTTTTTGGCTCTGTAGTGGTCCTAGAATGACCAGGACTTTTCTTGTTTATAGCCGATGATTTTTGTCTAAATTTAGAAACCCACCGACGAATTGTTTTTCCATCCGGTACAGGATCATGACGACGAGCGCAAAGTCTCTTCGGAAGGAACGTTGCGTCGTTAGGACGGACTCACCGTACTTAAGAAACTCTTCCACAACAAATTCACGATACTCTTCACTCCAACACATGGTGAATACTACCTGAAACAGAAAATAAATGGCATTTAATATACTTCATATAGATAGGAAGTTTTTTCTTGTATCTTCATATGTTTGTTTTTTATTAACCTTTGAAATCAAGGCAACTTTTCTGCCCCACCCTGTATTATTGACTATATTATAAGTTTAGAAATCTTTTTTAAAATATTAGTGAACTCTTGAAAATTTATTCCCTCTACCTTTTCTTCAACCCAATTGGATATCAATAACCTCTGTGCCATCGAATTTGAACAATTTTAATACATTTCTCGTTTCATCCTCAAATCTCAGTTAGGAATGAAATTGCGATGAAAAAAACAAACATTAGAAAGCCTGATTGACCTAATAAGCTTGCGTGGTTATCCTCACAAAAAAACATATCCATACACATACACACACATATATAAACAAGAAGGAATCAACAAATTTCTACTTTGTCGTTGATACACTTTTTCTGAAACCTATTATCATCAATATGACATTCACATCACTACCCCTTCCATAGAATGATAATATCATACTAAGTCAAACTTAGAAAACGATTTTAATGAGTAGTTAATCCGAACTTATATCGAATTCACTTGAAAAATACTACCGTTATAACTCACAACCGTCCATTGCAACACAGGAACCCATACTTTATTACTAGGGGATAAACAGATTGCTCCCAGGCAGTCGTCACCCCTGAGCAAATTTTTCAGTTCTCTCATAGCTAGAGCTTTTCCTTTCATTGGTCTAGTAATTATCGATATTTAGCTCAACATGAGTTACTAAAGGATGTGAATTGGTATTTGCTGTTAGCTATTTAAATTCCATTTATCTTTCGAAATAATTGTGATGTCACAAAACTGGGCTTTTTCATTTGCCATTACTGTAAACTGAAGTGAAAGAGACAGAGAAAGAGAGAGAGATGGACGCGAAGGCTTTCAACCAAACAAGCTTCCTGTCTTGTTTGATAGACATTTAGTTCATTCATGCGATGTATTTACTTAACAGCGGATTCTCAATTGTACATTTATTCCTTTACTCTCTCATTCAAAAGGGGTTGAAAATTCTGAGATTCACGTACATCTTCTCCTTATACGAACTTGTTCGTGAGGGCTCATAATTCATTTTTTCCTCTTATATATTAGGTAAGGTTTTCTTATACATTCTCTATTTTATTTATCTTATTCAATAATCCTTTTCGTACTTTATGCAACTTAATTATTTTCCATATCTAGGAAAGAAATTCACATTTGGAGTAACATAAAATTCTGGCAATAATTAAGAATGTATGCAGTGAGGGATAAACTGTTTGATGCTTGGTAGAGTATTTGTTGGAAATAAGGCGAGTGCTAGGGTAAAAGATAGTTGTGGTACGTTGTTTGATATAGATAGGGTATGTTAGTCAAAGTAATTTGCTGTGTCTATGGCTGTTTATTATATTTAGGGATAGAGTAGTGTGAGAAGTGCGAGTGGCAATGAGGAAAGGTTTGTGAGTTTGAGGAGGAATCGTTAAAGGATGGTTATATGTTATAACCTGATGACCTGGTAGCAATGGATGAGGATCGCAGGGATTTGGAAATATTGAATGTGTGCGTGCGATAAGGAGTCTAAATGTAAATTAAGAAATATTTAATGTACTTTATTGTATTTAGAGATGAGAATGAAGTGGCTGAGATTTCCGTGTATTTGGTTAAATCCATTAACACGTTCGAAGTTTTAAGTATTTAGGTTGTTTTGTAACTGATAATGGTACAGTGGTCGAGATGAAGTAAATTGCGACCAGAGGGGTTTAAATGCTAGAAAAATTTAGGTGATGATTACAGAAGGGTAAGAGTTCGTGTGTAGAAAATGTCAGTGTAGTTGTAATAACCTTGGAATTTGGGAGTGAGACTATGGTATGGTATGAAATGGAAAGCACTCACATGTGAGCAGTGCAAATAGACAACTTGAAAGGGGTGCTTATGTGCAAAAAGTGGAGAAATTATGGAAAGTTTGTGCAAATGATAATTCTGGTGTGAAGAGTAGTGTGACTAAGGTTGTTTCTGAAAACGTTCATAGGTCGTTTTTGCTTTTAAGGAGAATGTTTGGAAGTATATGTGTGAAGAGAATGTACGAGAGTGTCAGGGCGTAAGAAGGATCGGAGTCTCTAGTAAATTTTCAAAAGGTATGTGAATGTTTGTTTGAGAAAAAAATGTTTAACAGGGAAAGAAGTGGATGAGTGGTGTGCATGGAGGGAGTTCGTGAGAAGAAGTGGATGAGTGGTGTGCGTGGAGCGAGTTTGTGAGAAGTGACCTTCTGCCCACAGGAGAATCATCACTAAATCAGAAGCTAAATTACTTAGCCCCCTTAAATATGAAAGTTCTTCTGGATGGGAAAAAAGATGGGTCACTTTAATTTTAAAATGGCATAAAAGGGGCTGGAGGGCGGAAGTTAGTTTTAATTATCATTGAAAACCCTGACCCAAATTTGCCCGAAAGTTGAAAATTAAACTGTCGTCGTTAGTTATTTTGTTATGAAAATTTTAGTTATAATGCAAATGGAAGTTTTGTCTATATTTATCTTCAAAAAAATATAGCAAATGAAGACAGAGCGAATATTATCCGATCTAAAAGAAGAGGTCATCGAAATGATAACATTGTGAAAGTGATGTAGGTTTCAGAAAAACAATTCATGTGGCTGGATTCCTATGTTTCCTACAAACATCACTTGGTTGCTACAGAGGCTCGGTAAGTGCATTTTGCTCCGAACAATCCACAACATTTTGGGTTGAATCGGACTTTAGTGCTGTTTTGGATATGTAACCCGGTTTTTCGTGTTATTTTTTTATGTTTGTTTTTCTGGTCACAAAACAAAAAAAGTCATTAAATCTTATTGAAATTTTATTTGGGCAAGGAGTTCCTTAGCACCCTATTAATTTTCTTAGGACAATTATAATAGCATATTTTGTAACGTAAGAGTATATTCGGGGATTAAATTCAATCTTAAATGTATGAAATATGGATATTCAGCCTATTAACCTTTTGAGCGCGAACGTTCCCATTTTGGGAACATGGGAATAAATATTTACAATAAAATGTGTATATATTGAATTGCTCTCAATAAACACTAAAATACTTTGACTGATGTTGACTAAGTAATATTTATTGTTATATCGTATTAATTTTTTAATATATCAATATCGCCATTTTCAGTTACCGTGACTGTTTTTATTCTGAACTTCACCATTGGTCAGATATCCCATCCTATAGCTGCTATACTGCATCCCGTTTTTCAAGACACTATTTTTTCAGATGTAATTATCAGTATGATGAAAATAATTTGAGTTTTGTTATTTATAGTAACATAATTTACATGTTCCCAAAATTGTAACCTTGTCATGTTGCCTCATACAAATCTATGTGCTCGCAAGAGGTAACGTGTAGGTTTGGCTGTACAAGCTGAGACATTTTGACTCCTGCTGTATCCTGATATAATTGCGCAATATTATAAGCTCACAGTCCCTGCCTCCACTGTCACTTGGTGTTTTTTATCCTAAAGCACGTGTGGTCTTTTTACACATAGGTTTTACTATAATAAAATGTTGTTTTTATTATTTTATGCAGTATTCTCTTATTATAGTGTTTTATTTTATTGCGTGGGTATGTATGTGTTTGCACGCGCACGTGTGTATGTATGTATGTCTGTGTGATTATATTTTCCCTTCAATTGTGGTCACTGAAAAAACTCGAGATTATACATGACTGTGTAGAATAAGGTCGAGTTTAACCTTTCCTACGTTTCTTAGCCGAGAGAGATGACAGCTGTGTAGGTGGGAGACTTATAATACAGACAGAGTGCAAATCCACTGAATTTTAAGTTAGCCAAATAGTCGTCTCTCTTGTAGGTTCAGGGGGAATAGAAAAAAGGGTACAAAATTAACTTTACTAATATGAAAATTAATGATTATTTTATAAAAGTTAAAAGGAGTTTTGAAACAAGTTATATAACACATTAGACGTATACGAATCTCAGCTACTTATATGGGGGGACTTGGGAGGACGGCCGCCGTACACACAAATGTACAATACTGAGCGAACGGTCATCGAATTACCTTGAACGTACACGAAGCCGACGATAGAGGCTTATACTTGCACAGGAGAGCTGCACGCTGCTGTTACACCGAATATTTGATCCGAGGGAGTAATCCTTGCCTTGTCGCAAAGTTCAAATAATATTCTCTTGACAATGACTACCAAAGGGATGAACTTGGAGATATTGCCTTCGGGTTTAGAACACCGAGTTAAGATTGGGGGCGTTGCGTTCGAAGAGTGGGTAAAAACGAGTACAGGGTAGACTCACGCAAATTAAACGAGAATACTTGGAGCTTGAGTGGTTCTGCGAGGGATTGTGCAGAGTCCAACGGGACACAAATAGTGGGTTGTAAGAGGGCGGGCAGACAGCGGATAGAGACGGGGCGGGCAGGCAGCAGTTACTGCTTTCCAACTCTGGCGCCGGAGGATTTATATTGAGGTCGAATGTGGGTTTCCCCCTTCCTCCAAAGAGGAGGATTCATGGGTCCGACGCATCGGCAGGCGAGGGTATTCTCGCCATATAGCACGATCACGGGAAGGTTCCTAACCCGGCGAGGCGAACCTTTGTCCGTCTACCAATGGAACCTTTTCGGGCTCTCAAGCTTGTCGCGTCTTTATGTGATGGCGGGTTTTTAGGCCACCATGGCATCTCATTATTTCGCAATTCCATTAGCGCAAAGAAAATGAGTTAACTAGGTTTTTGTTCTCTCTTTCTCTGTCTCTCTCTCTCTCATCTCTGACAATGAAGATGTTATCAGCTTGATTAGTTTAGCTTTTTCTATGCTGATCTTCTCTGATATACATGTCTTACGTTTCTTTTAATTCCTGGAAGAAAAATGACCCAATTCATACATCGTGAAACGGCGAACAATGCTGTTGAGAAAACCAAAAGTCAGAAAGTTAACGTGGTGCTGCTGCCTACTGCCGCTGGATGTAAGGTTATTGATAGTGAATAAAAGGGTGGCAAACAGATTTTAGACATGGATTGGATTCCAAATGAAGCTAATGGTGAAGATGAAGTTCAGGAGGAATTAGAAGCGTTAGATGTTGCTGAGGAGAGTGAAAATGAGGAAATTCGGCAATGAAAGAAGATTGAAAGGTTACCTCTACAAACACACTGCATGCCGCAGGAGGTGGGAGACGATCATTTTGGCAAGAAACCTTATGAAATTTTCAACTTGTTCTTTGGACCTGAAATTATCCAAGATATAACTAAACAAACAAATGCCATTAGAGGCAAGAATAAATAAAACTTTAATGTCCCTGCGGAAGAAATGAGTAAATTTATGGGACTATTTTCTTATTAGAGGATACCACAATCTGCCATCAGAATATGATTATTGGTCTCCAAGTTAAGATTTGGTTGCACCCGTATTTTCCAAAACAAGGAACAAGGAAAAGTTTCGTACCATCAAAAGATACCTGCACCTTGCTGATAAATAAATTCTAGCAGCTGCAATGATCGCCAAGATCTTGCCCTTACTTGAAATGATAAGAAGTATTAACCAAAAGTTTGTTATATTTCATGAACATTAAGCATTGATGAATCTATGATTCTATAGCATGGTCATCTCTCTGTTAAGCAGTTCAGAAGTAACAAACCAATAAGATTTGGTTATAAAATTTGCATGCTCATTGGAGTAGATTGATATCCATACAACTTTTAAATCTATTGTGGCAAAAAGAGTGACTCGAAGACTCGGTAACTAGAATCAAATTTTGTGATATCGATGTTGCAGCCAGCTGAAAATGCTGAGCACTAGGTTGTGTCTTTTGACGATTTAATCACAAGCCCTACATTGCCGACGGAATTCGCTGCAAATGTGTTTCGAGCAGGTGGGACTGTTTGAGATAACAGAACAGGCAAATGTCCTATCTTATCAAATAAAGAAGTCAAAAAGAAAGAGCGAGGCTATTTCGACTACAAATAAGATGGTACAGTATTGTATGTGGAAATGAATTACAACTTGGGTGTGACAGTTGCCAGAAACTGCTATGGTGTGACTCCAATTCATAAAGTACAACGCCGTGTTCAGAAGGAGAATAAGAAGTTAGTTGACTAGCCACATTTCATTCACATTTCCAACAAGGGAATGGGAGGCGTTGATGTATGTGATAGAATGTTGCCAACTTACAGACCGCGGTTGCGTTTAAAGAAATGGTGGCGGAACATTTTCTCAAACATTCTGAATCAAGCAGTGGCGGCTTTTTTCAGATTCTATTAACATATTAGTTAATCGGCAGGTATGTCACATATAATGTTTAGGAGAGATATTGCTCGAGCAATAATAAAGTTTCAAGAAGAGAGGAAGAGGCTTGGAGGACCCTCCGCACTACCTGCGAAAGTAGTATGGTACGACAGAATTAATCATTTTTGAAATCATGCACTCAAGGGAGATGCTGCTTTTGTATGAACAACATACGACTGCAGTGCACAAAATGTGGAAAGAGACTTCACAAGGTGCGCAGAAGAAGTAAACTAGTGGCAAGTAAAAATAAATTGAAATAATATTTTATTCATATAACATTTACTCTTTTCTTAACTATAGTATAGGGTTTGCATGTTTTTGTAAGAATAATGTTTCAATACCATATAAAGGCAATAAAATTCAAAAGAAGTGAAGATTTCTTTCATATCATATGGGTAGCTTTGTGTTATATATTGCGCCAACATTCCCATTTTGGTAAAAACACAAGAGTTTGAGTGTCATCAGCCAACATATGGGAGCTTTTACTCTAAAACTAGCAGGATAACATTGAGAGGAAGATAGGTCAGCCAGTAAAGGGTTAATATATCATTTTGGTTTCATCAAAGTTCAAATATTATTACAGTAAAAATATAAATATATTACTAAAATAAATTGACAGGCGGGAAAGAATAGGATCACAGGCAGAATAATTTGATCATTGTCTCAGATGTAGTGCGGGAGTTTATTCTCTCATGACCTTAGCAGTTCTCATAATGAATGTAAAACAAAAGACAATATAATAATAGATAACTTTGATCCTTAATTATATTGTAAGAAAACATTAATTAAAGAGGAAAAATATATTTTATTTTAACTTCCTAATTAATATTTCAAAGATTTGCCAAACGTCGTTATTTTACCTGCTTCATCAGTTAACAAGTTGGCGAAAAAACAAGAAAAATGATATTCCATTTCTTGAGATTGTTTTCGCCAAATTCCACTTGTTTCAAAATAAAATGTAGTAAATGTAGTGACTTGAGTTTGTCTTCAAGTCAGATGGAGTTTGGATATTAAGAAGGGCAAAACCCGAGAGGAAACATGTTACTCGGTGGTGATAAACTGACGGTGGCTGTTTTTGCGGCATCTACATTGCGCTTCTCTTCCTGATTTAATATCACATATTTTTTATTTTGTTTCCGTAAATCACTTGTAGCATAACAATTTTTCATGAGTCAAAAAACAGCGGAACTAAGAAGCTTACTAGAATAAATGAAATTGGGGTAGGGCATGAATTCGTTATTGGAGCTGTGAATGAGAAACTTGAAGAGTTGGCAACGCTATAGGAAATGTCCTCGCCAGGGTATATTTTAACTGAAAATGACTGATCTAATTAAATTAAGGTAAAAATGAGAAGGGGTCACAATATTTTTTCTCCCTGGTCAGATATATACTCTTTACTTTTGTTAATAGTTTCAAGAGAAATTTGATTTTATCTATCTGTTTTCTAGAAACTCATAAGGTATCATATGAGTTCAAAGTATGATATATTAAAGATTACAAACTAGCTACGTTTGTTTCTGCAGTTACAAAGATCTCTTATTGAAGAGCTCTGAATCTTCTTTGCATTTTCATTTTTGGGTATTTTTCATTCATGCCTTGAACTAAAGTTTTTGCAGCAATTTGGGGGCTTAGGGAATAAGATGACATTCTGAAAGGACGATTGCATGGTTTGTAGACTTTTATTTTATGGACAACGAGATAACTGTAAGCATTATGTACAAATACGCTTCTTTGCTATAAATATTCTTACAAAGTTTATCTTTTTTTTTGTAAAATTTATAGTATTATATGCTTTGCTACTTATATTAAAATCTTTAGGAAGGATTATATAAAGATTTACAAGCATTTAACGTCATTTTTTTCAATCCACAGGGATGCTGATGTTTGCTTATTTAAAATCTAGTATTTTTTTGTTGCTTTTAATCTGCAGATATCTTCGCGATACAACTTGAGAAAATACAGCTGTGTTTAAACATATTGGGTTTTCGTTTAATTTTAAATACTTATTTTTGTTTTCTTTCCCTCATAACTTTCTTAGCCTCTTAAACTGCTACCTCTAATTAATTTATCGTTACCAATTTAACGAGCTGCAGTACGGATCCAGCCAGGTTAAGTAAGTACCTGAATCCATTAACAAATCCAGTCCTCTCGAGTTTAAGCATGTTTTTTTTACGGGGGGGGCAGGGAATTTGTCCGATGTATGCTGAGTTTGTAATAATTTTAATCCCTTCGGTTCCGAAAGACATTTTACTTTCCAAAAAAGATAAAAGATCTCAGGTACAACTTATTAGGAAGAGATTTTCTGGTCTAATATTGAACTATGGAAATACCTCATTGTGCTGGCGAGGAATTTGTTTTGTTATAAAGTGTTTAAGTCCGGATATATATATATATACATAGATATAGAATCAGCAGATGTAAAAAAAATAATGAAACCCTTGAAATTGGTGTAATCTATGCTGAAGACATGTTTGATGAAGTGCTCTCTACCTTATCTTTCTGGTTTCAAAATTTGGTAAGTGGAGAAAAAGAAATAGCTATGAAACTTTAACCATTTAAAAGTTGTTCTGTAAATAGTCTCAGAACTTTTCTTTTGTAAATTTGTTTCTTACTAGACTCTATTGCTCCCAATGATAGATTATTTTAATGATGAATATTGAGGAGTGGCTTTCCGAAAAGCAGTCTGTTAAATTGAATTAAAACATGTACATATTTATTACTTATAAGTTATCGGTAATCTTTGTTTTTATTGTTAATTCTAATCATTAAACTTGGCTTGGTTGGTATAAAGAACCTTTTTATTATTTAAGTAACAAAACCTTTTAATTTTGGATTATGGCAATCCTAGGATAGTTTTGATGTGAAGACCTGAAAATACAAAGGAGAAGTGATATATAGTGTAATAGGTTCATGAATTAAGAGAATGTTTAGGATTGTATAGATAAAGAAGTCTTACATGTCAGATGTCAATACTAAGTGGTGAAAAATTGAATAGTGTGATTATTTCTGTTGGAAGTAAAGCTTCTATCTGATATGAAGGGGAGCAAGACATGGTTAGGTGAGGTAGCCATATAATTTTAATTGATATATTTATGGATGGAATAGTTAAAAATATGACGATGTGAGTAAGCAGGGAAATTGATGAGAAATGGTGTGATGAGTTGTGTCGATGTTGGTATATGGTAATGCTATAGTTTTAGTAGCTAAGGGTGAAAATGATGTGGATCAGTAGTCTTTTGTGCTGGTTAACGCAGAGTATATAGGATTATGTAACTCTGAATAGTCTTCTGGGTTGATAAAATGATGGCTGGGCACATGCTTATTTGGGTACAACAAAGGTGGTTGAATAAAAAGTAGTAGGATAGAATGTTTGTAGTAGTAATAAAGCGCACCAAAACAATTTTGTCGAAAACTGATTGTAGTTGAATTCTTTTATCCCACTAGTTATTTCTCCGATTTTACTCTTTGTCCGTATTGTATAGGTGTTTAAATGATGGAGGGGGGGAAGGAGAGGAAGGTTATTTTCTGGTTATTGTCTCTCTTCTCTCTTTTTGTAATTTTTGAGAACTTTGAAGGTTTGCTGAACTTTTTCGCGTTTAAATGGGTGAAGAAGCCTGTGTCTATGGTTATAGGCGTATTTTTATTTCTCAGGGGGGCATCTATTGATTAATGTAGTTTATGTATATCATAAGGTATTGCTTTTGGGGCGTCTATTTTGTTGTTGCGAGCAATCTGTCGTCGTGCGAGAGAGAGAAAGAGAAACAGGGATTGAGTGTGACGCAGTTTCTTTAGAATTGTGCAGATTAGAGTTGATTCCTTTCGTGGTTTAATTTATATATCTATTGGATCTATTTTGCGGTTTAGATTTTTAAATGGGTTACAGGATTTTGTTTTGGTAGGCTGTGTGCAATTCTTGGTTTGTATTCTCTCTGTAGTGTTTTAGTTTATAGATATGTCTTGTATGCAGTCTTGAGACTTTAGTGAAGTTTTGGGGATACTTTATCTTTAACTCAAAATCAATTCTAGATTTAATTGCATGCCAACTTTTTCCTCTCATGTATTCGTGGATTTTAAATTGAGCTGTCTTGAGGAAAAGGGGATATGGAGTAGCTTGGACAACAATACACGAGCTGACATCTATACGATTGCATGCACTCGTAGCTCCAAAGTCCGCAGTTGCATTGACCTGCGGTTATATCAAATCCACACATTGTAATTCATTTATTTTTACCTGTTGAAAGAGAATGTGCAACAACATAAGTGTTTATAATTCCGTTAAAATCGGCAGAGTCGTTATGCTGTTATTGTCAAAACATAATAATTCCCGGGCAATCTTGGGTGGACTTTGTTAATTATATCATTCCAAAGTAATTTTAAAACAACACAAGTTTCTCATATTTCGCTAGGATTGGCCGACGAGTTGTGATTTAATTGCCAAAACAAAATAATTCCCTGGCTAATTTTGAGAAGGACATTTAAAATGATATAATTCGAAGAAAAAATTTAAACAACATAACGGTTTCAATGTAAATTAGAATGGGCTGAATAGTTATGATGTTATTGAAAAAAAAAATAGTTCCCAGGCTAGGCTTGGGGAGACTGGTAATTATATTATCTGAAAGAGAATGTAAAACAACATAAGGGTTTAAAATTTCATTAGAATCGGCTGACTAGTTACAATGTTATTACAATAACAACAAAGCAAAACGATGGCCCACCCAGCGACTGACCAACAGAGTGAGACTAGACGTGCACAAGACTAAAAATCCATCTTGAATCTGATCTAAAATAGCTGAGTTACAACCTTATACAATACATTTGCTCTAAGTTTTATACTAATTTACTGGCTACTGAACAACTATTAATTTCTTGTATTTTTAGAGCAAGAGTAACACACTTTTTATTTCGTATATTTATATCACAGTATTTTATACAGTCTGTTTTAATGATATGAAGAGACATATCCTGTGTTGAAAATACAGTACAATGGGTTAAAGTATATGTACATATATGTAGTCTGTTGTTTAGAACTTACATTAATATAATATTTACGGAAATACTATGAAAATACAAAAGGTTACTGCCAGATTACCTTCCAGGAAATTATTGTAAAAGTTACATTCAGCTTTTTCTAATAATTTCCTAACAGGACATACTCCAAATCACTTAAAAATTTGGAGATTTTTATTATATCTTTCTAGCAAATATATTAATTCATCATATGAGTAAACATTATAACATTTAGTTAAGCTCAGTTATATTATTTAACTCAAAACTAATTTTGCACTCGAATATAATTTTTCAGTTAGTATTTTATGAAATATGATAAAACTTTTGAATGCAACATTAAACTTTTGTTTCTATAGAAGACACAATCTTAGTACGTCTAATTTCGGCTCTTCATGATGAAAACTTTCAGGAAAGCACGCATTCACAGTAACATATAAAACAGTACAACCCTATATTACTGTAAAGATTGACAGCGCAATTCTGTCCCATTTATACCAATATTTTACAGTGTATATGTACTTTCATATTTTCTATACTCTGAATATCCTGTCTTTTACTCTTTGACTGAGAAAACCTAAGAGCCATAAAATACCAACTTTGTGTAAGCAATTTTTTACAAATCTTCTTTCTTTTTGTGGAGGTTTATAATTTGTACATATTTCAGACTGCCATGTTTCTTCTTTAGATTCGACTTGTCTAGAACCTAGTTAACTACCGAATACATCGCACTCTGTGCTGTCAGAATAAATTTTATCATCCTAGTTAAATTTGTTAATGAATTACTACTCTGTGAAACTTTGATAGTTTAAATATGTCATTGTTAAACAGTTTTACTTAACTTCATATCTGCTTATTTTCAAGCTTTTCTCGGCACCTAGGCAAGCTTGTATGTGCGCATTCTTTTGTCATGGTTGGCCAGCGGATAATTTTACGTTATTTTAATTGGGGTTAGTCGGTTCTGGAATATCAGTTAGGTGAAAAAAGGAATATCTTAAGCATATATACCTTCCAAGTGGTAAGCGCGATTAGAGGTTAAGTAATGCTTTGTTTATATTCCATATACTGATGAAACATGCACTCTCCTTCACATAGTCACATAATATTTTTCTAATTTATTACTTCAAATTCATTCCCCGCTCCATAAAGGCCTTCAACAACAATTACGCACGAATACTTACTACCAAATTCTCGCTTTAATCCACAAGGAAAATTATTTCAACAATTATAATGATTGCCATTTCCGTGCTTCTTATTTTCTGAAACAATAATGGTGATGATTGTAAAGAAATTAGACTCCCGATTTAAGATCTCGAATAGGTTAGGCTTGTTATACAATATAAAAAATCGGGCGGTACCACTGCTTTCTATTTGTTGGTTTCAATGCTTTAGCTATGAAAATTATTTTTGCTGTTTTCAGGCAGCCATTTCGGATGTTAAACGTCTCCTCCAGAATGCACCAAGTTGCTATTGTCATGGTAGTATAAAAGCACTAACGCTGGATGACAGCAAAAGTGATATAAAACCCACGATTAAGAGCGGAAGGGTAAAAAAGGAGAAAAACGAATACATTAAAATAATTTATAAAAGTAGGAAGAGGATAGCATACGTAAAAGTTGGCGACGATATCTAGAGATGGAAGAACGATGTCAATTTACTCGGACTCATCTTCACCTCCAACACCTTCACCCAGCAGCTGGGCAAAAGGATAAACATAACGAAAGCGAAACTGCCCAAGGTTTTCCAATCCAGTATACAAACACAGGGGAATGAGATGCACTAATACATGTTGCCCAAATCAGTGCTCCTTTATATAAAGATCTAAATGAGCTAGGGGTTCTCACACTGCCTGGCATGATCGCCAAATTGGCTAATGAGCTTTTTTTCTCAGACTCATCAAAGTACCACTAGTACATTATGAAACATTAGCCATTGTAATTTTTTAATTCTTACGAACCGTCTCAATGTCTAAAAACGATACAAAGGCATATCCCTTAACGCTAATGGAATTTCCACAATATTGTATGATAGTGTATATAAATATGTGGATTTCAACCTTATCTCACTAAACGAGGCTTACATGGGTTTTTAATCCTTTAGTGTTTTGTAAAGTATGTTTACCAGCGTCATGTATATAACTCCACTTATATTTAATATAAGTACCTTAATAATGTGCATAAATATTCGGAGTTACGATTATGTGTGTAAATATGATTGAAATTGAAGAAGTATTAATGAGAAATTTTTAACACTTCTGGTCAAAGTTAGGTAACCATCAAATTATTTTTTCCCATAAGTTAACTTTATAGTATTGTGTATTTGACGCAAATTTGTAGGACACTAGGTCGTTCATCTGCTATATTTAAGGATTTTGTTAGTTTTTATATTTAAGTTTTGTCGCGCGACTATTTTCGCTCATAATCCTTGATGTTTTGTTCTTAGCCTTCGAAGAAACGCACATACAAGGAAAGTTTTCTCAACTTCAGTTTCTCATTTATTCTAAAAAATAGCAAGCAGTTGCCACATTGCTTCATCTGCAAGATGAATCTTGCAACGAGAACATGAAACACTTCAAGCTTGAAGAACACATCACGAAGTTTCATCAGGAAATGGCCAGCAAGGTTTTGGCCTAGTTGAAAATCAAAAAACACCAGCTCAAGAGATCGAGATTGTATCTTAAAATAGCAATTCATTTTCAACACAGCAAGATAATGAAAGCCTCATACATGATCTTGCTTCTTGTTACCCAGCATAAAAAGAAACAAAACTAGGAAGTCGTTCTTTAAAACTTGTATTATAGAGGTTGCTCGACTTCTCTTCGATCAGAACTGTGTAAACAGGCTCAATCATATAAGTCTCTCAGACACCCCATTAAGCAGTGCATCGATGACCTGTCTGAGGAAATTAAACTTCTCTTTACGCAGAAAATGCGATTGTATCCCAATTTTGTTATCCAACATGATGAGATCGTTGACGTCGGAGAGAATCTTACCTTTTGGCTTACACTCAGTTAATTTCTTAATATAAGGTGGACGAGTTCCTCATGCTTGCCCACTGAAAATAACTAATAAACTTGCTGATTTTTGGAACATAGTGTCCAACTTCTGATAAAAGAAAAAACTTTCGAGGGTAAGGTTGGTTGGTGTCCTCGCGGATGGAGCTCCAAGCATGCTCGAATTCATGTCAGAATTTGTTCCTCTGGTAAAGAAAAAAATCCGGATGTCCTTATAACACACTGCCTTATCCACCGTGAGGCTCCTACCTGCAATAAGATTTATGCTGCTCTCAAAATCTCTTAAACACTGTAGTCTGCATCGTCAACCATATAAAGTGCTGGGTACTCGAAAGCAGACTAGTTTGTAAGTCGTTCCAAGACATGGATTCGACCAAAAAGTCATCCTATTCTACAAATCTGTTCGTAGGTTTCAAATGGCAATGTTCTTACTCGTGTATTTGAAATCTTTGATGAATTGCATGTATTTCTGCAGCTCAAAGCAAGAAGACGGATCAGTTATTAAGTAACATTCGAGAGCTGTTTAAGTGTAGTATTGCTTACATGCCATCATGTTTGGAGCTTCGAATGGACTTAACTGGCAACAAAAGGACCAAATACCACCATTATAACGCACACAGAAGCCATCAAGCTTTTTTCGACAAGCTAGTGCTTTGCAAGAGGTAAGTAATATTCGTATTACTGTTTATCCACCCTGCCCTTATCCAGGCATATCCCGAGGGCCCTAGCGGCTTTTCCTCTTAGAGGAGAGGTGGCATGATGTAATTATTTTACACCAAACATCTTTCAGGTGCATATAGTTACCCATCGGCACGATTCCTCGGACAGATAGGGTGTATGTTGTGCTGCTAAGATGGGATAGAACAGAAAGCAGTGTTGTAATTGGCTATGTGTTTGATGAAATATGTAAGACCTACCCACCCCATTACGGGTCGTAGCGCTGCGTTTTCACCAATTGGTAACCAAATCTCTACATACGCTGACGTTAGTGGACCAACGCCGTATCCACTCGGCGAGCAACACCTTGGGAAAGGCAAGTTGAGAAGGAAAATGTAGCTTCCTTCCAACGTCTGAATGAGGTAGAGTGGGTAAAAAAAATTAAGAGGAGATGCAATTAGCGATCAGGAAACACTTCTTAATCCTACAAGAAGAGGAGAGACACTATTTTAAGTATATTGATGCAAGTGTGAATGTACAGCTTAAACTTGCCCGAAATCCATCCCCATTCACTGTGGACGAATTCGCGGAGCTCAACAAAAATACCACATCCAAAGAAGAGTTATAGAAACAACAATTGTGTTTTGTGAAAATGCTTTCTGCTTTACCAAAGAGCATCGAATTAGCCCTGAACAATCTTATTCCTTTCATATGGAATTATCCCTTTTAAGTTTTTTCCCGACTTTCCTAATAACCAAAATCAAAGAACCGCAACAGATTGGATGCTGAAGCAGAGATGCAATGAGCCTTGATCCACGCAGACTGGTATATTGATTTGTTTATAACAAAAAATACATGAATATATCAATTTTTGTTAATAAAGATTAAAGAAAAATATTTTTATACCACTCTCTTCTATGATTAATCTTTTAAATTTTAAAATAATGTATCTGCAATATTAAAAATATGTACGTTTTCATGAATTTTATATAGGTGAGGGCCATGGTAGGTACTACTGAATGAGGATGATCTACTGGAAAAGTTTGAGAAACACTGCACTAAACAACACCAGTAAAGCTGCAGCATATAAAAATATCAATATTGCTGTAGATATTAAATTCCAGGAGAGATTGACAGTCGCCCTCTGTCAGCAAGTCGGAATGATACCAGCACACCGGATATTAAACAAACAATGGTGTAATATGTGAAGCCACTAGACAGCAGAGTGAGAGAAGAAAGAAAAAAAGCAAGATGAGAATAACAAGATATCCAAGAGAAGGAGAAAACGAAAAACTTCCCCTCCCGGAAGCCCGTTAACAGAAATTATACCACAACTTTTTTGTCCGAAGCCCAGAGATAATACTAAGATCTATCGAGATATATGATACAGAATAACAAACATTCAATAAGCCCAGAATGAAAAACTGCCAGACACTAAGTCAAAAAACAGTTACAAATTGCAAAACAAAAACCACACAGAATCAAATAGAATTCAATATTAGATAAAAAAAAAAAAAAAAAATGGCTGCTTCTCTTAATTTACATGCAGGTAAACTATGTACCTAAGCATCGAAAATTTCATTTTCTACACTAGAAATTGAACATTCTTGAGACTCAACTAGCTATTTGATTTTCAATTTCAACTTTATCAACAGGTAAGGAAGGCCAAGTATTCTTCTATTCTGACCTTAGGTATCAAACATATATAAGTAAATACTTTTACCCTCGTAATTGTTCCAATCAATATATTTGCTGAACGTTTGAGTTCTTGACGGAGGGTATCTTAATTAGAAAATAATATTAAATTTGTCTTTCATTTTTTTTTACCTATCATATGTACTTTAATTGATTTTCAAACATTGGACTTTTTTGTGAGGTTAATAATGATATACCATATTTTAAATACTTATATACCCTTCAATTCGAAATTTTATTGCGATTTTATTCCCTTTTCAAATTTATGTATCTATTTTGTTTGTTTATCATGATGCTTGTGAGACTATTAGTCACAGAAGTTGTCAATGTTAAAAACCGTAACTTCAAGAAACTATAATTGTTAGAAAGAGTGGTGGAGTCTTATCCTCATACTAGGTCTCTGACTTACAACCAGTAACTCTTTCACAGGTATTTTACCCTTGGCAAAAATTTAATTAAGAATCCCGTTGGCTAATTTATCCCAAATGTTTAATGCCCTCTTAGAATTTGAAAAATCACAAACCTTCCCCCCAGTAACAAGTGGGACTTTTATAGTGAGAATCCTGGCCGTGGCACAACCTGCCTCTAACCAGCCTTCGCACGTTCAGTAGGAATTAAAGCCTATATATATATATATATATATATATATATATATATATATATATAATGATCGTAGATTGAGTCATAGGGTCTCAATTCCATCGACTTAAACAAAAGCGGTGTGTCCAGATCAAGGACTAGAAAAATTATTGCACCGGACTATGAGCAATTCTACGACATTTATAAAAGTGGTGTCAGCTTTAAGGGGTCAAATTTTTGAGAAAGCAAACTCATATAGCCTAAAACTTGTCAACACCCAATGAGATTTGCCGTAATTTAAGGTACGAATTCCCCTCGAAACAGAATGCATGTATTAGATCTAAACTGCAATGCGATTTAAATCTTCCTAGTGAATCTTAAACGACAAGTTCGAATAAACGAGCTCTTGGGCTCTGATATTTTGTGTTTTGGGCTTTTTCGGCTTTTTAGACGCAGTCTGACTTCACATTTTATTTATTTATCTCTTCCCTCTATCGATTTTTCCAAACATATCTATTTATACACTATAAATATAAACTTCACATCCTCTGTTGTATGAAAAATATCAAGATATAACGGTCAAACATATTCTTACGTATGACATAGTACAGTCCGAACCTAGATAACAAAATACCAAAGTTAACATTTTTCAAAATTAGAATAAAAGTGAACAAAATATTCTTTCAAATTTGATTCGGATATAATCATAGTTTCATTTCCACATGAGTGTATACAAAATGCTAATGCTGAAGAGTATGAATATTTTTAATTATAACTTTCAGTTTATTTAGAACAAGTCAAAACAGATATATGGCAACAGTAGCGGGTGTATTGTGAATTATCATTAAAGGTATAATCATTTATTCAAAAGATAAGACAGGTTAATGTCTAAAATTAATTCATGAAGTAGCTTTTACAGCGGAACAGTGAAAAAATGACTGCCTGACAGTTCTTCGATCTGGACTCCGGCCAAGTTTGTTTCACGCATAATGAAGCTCTTTGATGATACCCGGTCCTGCATTTTCACGAAGAAAACGAGTTGGCGTCAAAATTTACACTCAGCGAAACTGACAGGATGCAAAGGATGTTAATAAAGGAATCAGTTAAGAGACCAACCGATATCACGAAGGAATTTTCAGCGAACAAGTATCCAAATGGGTATAGATAGATTCACTTGCGTTGCATGAAGAAGTTGGGACTAATAACACACAATTATTTCATAAATCTGCCAAGAAAAAAAATCCAGAATCTAAATTGTTCTTTGCTACAGATCATGTTCATCATTACTAAAGCAATTAAAATCTGAGCGAATTGGATAGTAAGCAATACAGTTGAAAGGTGTAACCCACATGCGTGAAATTTAGAGATGGCATTGTTATGGTGTGGGGGATGATTCCAAGCGCAGGTCTTTACGATTTTTGAGACACAGTAAATACTACGAACATCTGGAGTACATGAGCCATTTTTCATGTCGGACAATTCTCTCTGCCACACAACAAAACTTAAGGCCCTTTTGGTGTGTATTTCAATAAATATTTAAATTATAAATCGTTTTGCTCAGAGCCTGGGGTAAAAGGATAGTAAACGTCAAGAAGACACTCGGTAATAAAGTTGTTGTTTGGAAGACTACGAATATTGAAGATCTCTCGGCAAATATTAGAAGTATAGAATAAAATCAGGTCAAAAGAAAAGGATAAGTTCTCAAACTTCTGCGGGAAAAGACGAGTTAATTTCCTTCAGAACAAGAGCCTGCATACCTGTCATAAATATTTTGTCAAAATTTCTATTGGATTATTGTGTTATTTTCTGGTAATAACTGCATCGTTCTTTATTTTTTAATGAATCCTTTCTTTAAATAGTTATTTCTTAACTCATGTCTTTTCATTCGTTTTTTTTCATAGGGTGAAGTTTGCGCAGTCTCATAGTCAATAATATAAGGAAATTTTATGTAAATTTCATGGAAAATTTAACTAATAATTTTGATGGGGATCTCCCTTTTTTTCGTTGGTGTTTGAAAACAAAATAAATATAAATTTTATTTAGAGAGAGGTAAATTTATCTTTGAAAGACACTGAGATAAACATATTAAAAGAGCAAGAATATTGGATAGCTTGATAAAAAGAGAAATATGAAAGAAGTCATTGTTCCCCTCGAAAAATTCAATGTTATTTCGCAAAATTTCTGACTAATTCAAGGGACTGAATTTAAAGTATTTTTTTAATCCTTGGTAAGTCCGGATGTAAAAGATTTTCTGGAACAAATTGGTAAGTGTTTGTTTAAAATAAATTACATGCTCGATTTATGTATCCATTAAAACAAGGTTGAGGATAATACTAAAAAAAAATTATTTGACTTATCTATGTATATTTAATTTTATTTAAACTGAGGAATTTAAATGTAACAAGGAAATTTCGGATTATGAAAGCGCTTTCAAGTTGTGTTAATCAGAAGCTCATATCCAATTTACTTAAATAATTTTGAATATTAAAGTTAGAAATGGTGACATCAGGTTGGATTGTTCCTCGGATTAGTATTTAAGAAGATTTAAAATGCATTTGCCGATGATAATTTGATGAGCCCTTTGTAATATAAGGTAAATTTATATAGCTAAACTTTATAAGTCAAAAGTATTGTCGCATGAGATTTTGAGTCAAAAATCCATAATAATATTGACTAAAAATATTCGATTATTCTAAATTAGTAAAATATCATCAAATATATTAATCAGATGATTAAATAAGAATAGTTGTTTTAAATTACTTTGATATAATACATACATTTTGAAATAAAACTTAAAAAATAAATTCCCGATAGTTTTCTAAATATTTACATAATATAATTAAAATACACAAATTAAAGATTTAAGTAAAGTTTTTAAATATGGGTAATTGTCATAGAGAGAGATAAAAGCGCTATGCGGATGGATATCATCGAGCAGCGGCCTTAGAGAGCCAACCCACTTCGGGCGATAACAAGAACTGAACGATAAAGAAAACGATAACAAGAATGATGGACGGCGCCGCGTCTGATAAAGTGGAAGCCCTTTCTGGGGCCTCGAGCAAGTCACATCCGGTGAGCCAGTATAAAATATAAGATGCAGGCCTCAAGAAAGTAGTATCAGCCAGCCTATTGAACGCGACGCGTAAACTCTCAATTCAGTTCCCGCACCCCTCGAGAATTTTCTCCCTATTGACGATAGTCTAGCGACAACTGACTATTATTTTAGTATGGCTCCGTTCCCGTCCGGCGTAATACTTCCTCAATCTATACTTTCTAGGTTAAACCTAGCGAATGCGATTCCCATTTTGCAATCTCTCTTCTCCCCCGACATCTTCTGAAAGCATACCACTAAAAGAAGGCTCTGCGAGTGACACAATCGTAAATCCCGTTTCCCCTTTTCTTTGAATTGTTTAGTAGTTTGTTGGCGCGCCCAGCCGTCTAACGTAAAACATGTCTATGCGGCTAGCCATAATAGTTACCCTAAAGAAGGAAAGAAGATGGAACCTCCATCTCCCAAATCCATGGCTAGCAAGAGATATTTACACCCTATATCAGAAACAAATTCTCAAGGTGACTGGCCCTTCAAACCCCAAACATTTTTTCTCGTGCAACCAACGTGACGTCAAACCGTTATCGTCTAATCCCCCTACTTCATCATTTCCCAGGAAGCCTATCGTCTGCCTCTCATGCAGTATTAAGGTTCATAAGAGGCTTAGTTCCTCTCAGAACTCGCAATTTCGAAAAAATCCTCTTTATCAGGTATACCAAATCAGTCACACGTACACGCCAACATCGTCGCAAACAGAATCTCCTCTCCCTTCGATTATATCTAGTCCCGCTGGCATTTTGTTCGATAAAAGCACGACTGGGGTCCCTGATTGGAAACAAGAGCAGTAAACGGCTGTCGTATCTCCACCATCGTACACAAAACAGGGTTCCCCTTCATCTTGGCTTCGGGCTGGCTACTTTCACCTGTATCGACATATCACGACAAATTTGCAGTAGTGCACGACTACTTGAGTCGCGAAAATAGATTCCCCATTTTTAAGTGCTTTATCGAATGCATTTATTTTAATGGCTAGGCAAGAGTGGTAGCAGCCCCTCTCAAGTTCACGTTGTCCGTGGGTCGACCCGTGATCACCTGTTCGAAAACGGAAAAGGAAATATAGAAGCCCGCACCGCTAGAAACGCCCTGCGTTTCAGAATTAAAGAATGTTAAAAAAGATAAACTCACGAAAAATCAGAAAGAATGGGATTTTCTTTGTCATTTTGAAAAAAGGCCCTAAATAAGGTGCAAGTAGCCGTTAGACGCGATAAGGTAATCTATCTTCTCATTAAGATGGCCTACTTTATCGCGCTTGCAACCAAGGCAATAACCAAGAGTCCCGAGCGTTATCTCACCCCGCTCCCAAGTTCATCTCTTTCTGCAGTCCACCCACCAAAGTCTTTTTTCGAGTAATTTTAGCCATACGACGACGGCACGGAGAATCTTCAAGTATTTTTATATGCCAGGTACAACGGACGAAAGTTTATGTTACTGTCGTTCGTGCGACATCTGTCATAAGACGGCCATAAATGGAAGAGTTACTCCTGCACCTTTACAGGAGTAGCAATCGATTTAATCGGTCCGTTTTGCTTCCCGTCGAGTAAAGGCCATAGCTACGGGTTAACCCAGGTCAACTATTCCACCAGGATCTCCCTGGCCATGCCTCTTTTTACGGCTTATAGAAACTACATTCAGATGATGGGATGAATATCAGACTGGTTACCTAGTATAACATTATATTTCGATAACATTTATGTAGCTACCCATGAATGGGATCAACATCTAAATGCCCTCAATGCACTATTGCATTGACTTCGAAAGCACAATCTCACAACTATAGATTATTTAGGTTTTCATATCAGGAATGATCGATTAGCACCCCAGGAAGACAGAATTCGAGTGATTGTTTAAATGTGATTTCCAGCAACGAAGAAACAACTAAGATCTTTCATGGGCTCTGCGTCTTTTTATCGAAGGTTCATCTGAAATTTCGCCTTCCCATCTGATCTTTTAAACAAATTTCGAAGAATAATGTCCCCGTGAACCTCGTTTGGACTCTGGTATCAATCGCCAGTTTCAACCAATTAAAGGAAAAAATAGCATCTGCACCCATCCTTCATTTGTCCAATCCCCAAAACTCGTTTGGACAGACACTAGCAATGACGGAATTGGATTCGTACTAATTCAGTACGGGGACGGTGATGATAGTTTCCTCATCGCTTACACTAGTTGAAAATTACTCCCACCTGACAGGAATTATGTGGTTATTGAGAGAGGTCGTTGCAATAATTTGGGATAAGTAAAAATTCAAAATGTTCTTGGTAGGTAAAGAATTTATTATAGAGATGCATCATAAATCCCTATCTTGCCTAGGTAATGTAAAGGATAATAATGGATGTGTAATGCATTGGAGCTTGTTCTTCTAAGAATTTCAATTTAGAATTTTGTATGCAAAGTGCTCTTAAAATTGTATAGCCAACAGTTTGAGCAGGAATCTTCTCTATTCCATTTCAAACTAAGCTTGAACCGATTACCTTAATTCTAGGATTTTTTTGTGTGTTTGCTTGTTATATATATATACTTTGATATTACTTTTTTTTAAGTTATAAGAACATGTAAATAACTTCTTTTTGTTATGTAAATTTTAATTTATGTGCCTTGTATCCCTTTGGGCATGTGTATAAATTTAGGTCACTATTGACCCGAGGCAAACGATCCTTTATTTAAACTTCAAGGAAATAACTGTGGCTATCATCAATTAAATATTTTTGTACTTAATTTTATACCATAATCGCTATACAATTTTACTCTCCCCCCTACTCCCAGGTCCATCTAGTTGAATTTACTCTTGTACTTGTTTTAATTATTTGCGTTTCTTCGAATTTAGTACCATGTATTCTCCGTTGCTTGATCCGCGTTGATGTTACAAAAATTGACAAGTGTAATCCCTTTTGTTATTAGTCGGATGTCACTTTTCCAGAAGCTCCATCTAGGGAGGGAATAAGAAGTTATAGTGAGGGAGAAAAGCGCCGCTGTTCGCCGGATTCAGTGAATAGCGGCCTGAGAAAGCCAACCCACTTCAGGCGATAACAAAAACTAAAGTGGTTAGTCCACTTTAGTTTTACCTTAGGAATTAGTAAAGAATTAAAGGGATTTTTACCTAGTTACATGCCTGTGTTCATTAGTTAAATTTGAGACCTCTTCGGGAAGAGCTTCTATCAGAAAGCAGGCTCCTGATGACTAAACTCATACCTTGGAATTTTCTTGAAATTGAGATCCTTTCAATATTGACTGACATGAAAAAACTTTGGAATGGTGCAGTAAAGTTAGTTTCAGCTGAAATAGTCACTGTCTTATTAGTTTGTTTAATTTCTTAAGGTGATTAAGGACAATTTTGATGTACTGAATAAAAAATAAACACATTGGTTTTGTTTGATTTTGTATTTATCGCTACATTATGTTTTTTAAGGTTTTCTGACATGTATTGGTATTTTATATTTATTTTATACAAGAATCTTTGCATATTTATTTAAAGAAGCGAATGCTGAAGAATGTACTTGCGACTATTTTAACTAGCTGGTATTTTTCTTTTGCAGGTGAGTAAAATTAATTTAACCAGAAGATCTTAAAAAATAAGCCTAATATATTCTGCTATATTAGGGTTATTATTCCGTTTTTCCATGGCAAATCCTGTCACAACTTTCATATAGAATTCTTGCTATGCTTATTTTGGTATGAAACTTGGTTACCAGGATAAGGCTTGGATGCTAAACATGATTTGCAAGACATGCACCAAGTATCTGTGGCGTCGAAGATATGGCAAGAATGGTTGTTTAAAATTACCATTATTTTGAGGGATTTGAGAAACCATGGTCCACCAAGTACACGTGCTTCTTTTACTTGTTGAATAGTATGCACATTGGAGATCAATTAACTCCATAACAGAGCGGTTGTTAATACAGAACATATTTGACGTTCTTTAACTCCATTTGCTCATCAGAGATCCAGAGTTTGAAAATTCAAAGAAGGAATTGGAAATGTAGGCGTAGAAGGCATTTGCTAAGGTTATGAAGAACATTTTGCCAGCAAAAAGTTCAGGAACTACAGAAAACTTCCCATCACTATGCTGACTGCTTTCAGAAACGTCGGATGGAACATGAGCATCAAAATACATTACCTATTCTCATATAAGGTTTTGTTTACGGAGAATCTAGCATCATGAGCGAAGAGGAGCGGGAGAGATTCCATCAAGATATAAAAGAGATAGTGAAAATGTACCATTCTCCTGAACTCTAAATTAAGATATCCCTACCTATAGGAATTCGAAGAATTCTAAGAGAAGGAGGTTTATCCCATGAATTCTAAACAATGATGATCTTATATCCCATTTACATGTACTAACGTTTTTTAATAAATTTTATTCGACGCAAACTGATAAATATTTTAACATTTAATAAAAATGTGTTAGTAAATGTTGTTTTTTATCTTCAAAACATATTTTTAAAAGTGAAATATTGAAAAAATCAACTGAAAAAGTTCTAAAAATGTTATAATTTAAGTTATAAGATAAGATTTTTTTAAAAATCAATTTAACAGAAAGACTTACCAAAATTATTTTTACTAATTCATTGATACATTTAAGTTCCAACTGTTTTTTAGGTTAAATAGAGTCTCTTATGATATTTTAATCAACTCAATGGAAAATTCACCAATAGAATTCTCACATTTGCGAGCTTTACTTTCTTTTCTGTTTCTGTGCAAAAAAGATTACCAAATGGAAAAATCGCAAACAAATACAAATTATTTTTTACTAAATGATGCTTCCTAATGAAGTCTAATTTAAAATACTAACCTATAGAAGCTAAAAAAATTCAACCTTTAGATAATACGAGTTTTAAACGACACACATTTAAAAACAAACAGAATTTTTTTATCCTAGTTTTCAACTGCTAATTTTAACAAATAAATTCATTTATTTAAGGATATGTGGCGAAGCAACTCCTTGATGTAAAAATAATTTACTCTCGGGTCTATTGTCTTTCATATGCTTGTTTATTTTGGGCGCTCTAAATGACCCCAAAATATATCTTTTTTCTTCCTTCAAATTTTTTTTTAAATTGAAATAGTTTTTAGTATTTTTTTATTTGTAAACTTTTTGGATGAATTTATTTATTTGTTTGTGTTTTGGTTTTTCTAATATTATTTTTACATCTTTACTTTGTTCCTGGGTTTGAAGTCTAAAACTTTGTTTTAGATTTGTAGGAGTGCGAAATGTCTGAGAGAAATTCCTTCCAACTCGATAATATAAATAGCAGAAAAACTTACTCAGTCAAAAGAACGGACTTCGCCAGTCGTGTGGCATGAACATCGGAAACGGAATCAAGAGGTACCTCGTTCGAAACTCCAGAGTCTAATAAATTTTAGAAAATCGCTTAAGAAAGAAAACCAAGATGAAGGATCAACTCAACATGAATACGGCAGCCAAGGAAAACGAAAGAAAGAATTAGAAGGGCCAACTCAAAGAAAAAGAAAATTCAGTCAGAAGAAGAAAATTAAAGAATAAAAAATCAAGAAGAAATGAAAAATCAAGTTGAAAGCAATATGAACATACAAGCACGAATTAATAAAGATATAAGAAGGACCAAATTAAAGAAAAAAGAAACTTAGTCAAGAAGATTTTATGATATTACCAGTCTACAACAATAAAGAAGATAAAGCATGCCTTCCCCCATAGCATTTTTGAAATCTCATTACGAATATTGTTTGAAATACTTTTATCCGTTTCCTTATCTCATTCCATAAATACTATGTATTCAATTCATTTTTCTCAAATTTAGTAACAATATCCTTTTTATACTTTCAGGCGTTTCAATCCCGTTCATATTTGTTAAAGCAGTATTGTCATTTAATTACTTTTCTTCGAGTACATTATCATTTATATTCTTATCTGTAATTTTGTTTTAATTTTTTTTTATATTTCTTAGATATAATCACAAAAGATGCAACTGGTGACAAATTCTTTTGTTATATGTAATATTTTTCAATTATTAATGAATCTACATCAAATATCTTGTGAATGTCAAAGCTTTGTTTAGAAGATTAGTTTTTCCATTTAATTATTGGTCTAAACTTATCCAATAATATTTGCGAAAAAGATTGACTTCAATAAATAAAAATATAAACTTAAATTGTATTCATCGTGAAAAAAAAGCTTAATAGGTACAGGATCAACTCTTTTCTTTGTTTGGATTTTCTTAAAAATTATTTCCTTAATTTAAAAGGTAAATGAAAAACGTTCTGAACCTCTCCTTTTTCTAATCCCCTTTCTTTTCAAAAAATAATAGGTGATGATATTTTTAATTAAAAAATGATTTATTGTGTAAATAAATCGCACATGCGACTAAAACAAATGTTACTTATATTATATAAGTGATCGGACTAAAGATAAAAATTGAGAAATTACTTCGATAAAACCTTCGAACATACGAAAAAACGAAACTGTCGAAACTTAATAATCATACATTTTCTACATTTTTTTCTAAAATCCCAAATGTTCCATAATTATATAAATAATCTGAACCTGAAAATTTATGATTCTTTGTTTTGAAAACTTCTCAAGTTAAAATGTAATCTTTGTACAAATTAAAATAAAAATTCCAACTGATAAAAAAACTGAAGTCTTAAATTACAGTGTAGTGGATAAAATCTTTTTATCTTACCCTTCAAAAGGAAAAAGAAAACTGTAGGAAGAAGAAAACCCATTTTTTGACAGAAGTCAGCACAACCCATCTTCTCCTAAAACCCAAAACGTACTCTCACGGCTAATATGTATATAATGGGTGTAGTTCCTGAATTGACACACCATAGCGCATTAACCGAAGAGACAAAATTCCTGGAGGAAAATTAAAAATCGAGTGAAGTGCTATAAACAACCCCAAACTATAGGGTTTATCAAGTATGTCATTTAAAACCGTGATTAAACCTTGTTATTGTATTTTAGTTTTATTTTCATGAGATAGTATCATATTAATTTGTCATATGCCAATATTTTAAGAATTTATTTTGAAAAATATATTTCAAAAGAAAAGCGGAGCTTGCATACAGCATATCACTATCTGGCAACGGTTTTGTCTCTAACTATTTTCACATTCTTACTTATTCTCTAGGCATAAAGGAAAGAAATATGAATGAAAAACATTACGACTCTCGTTTATTTTCCCTTAAAATTTGCTCTAGTTATTTCATTTTACTTTACTCTGTTTTGGAGCCATTAGCTATTTTAAATCTAACGGATATATCCTTTAAATATACGAAAAAAGCAAGAAATACCATGCTTAAAATTTGATATGTATTTTTAAGCTTCGCCATTTGTATTTCTTTCATTTTTTAATTTGAAAACATTCAAAAAGTATTTATGTTTATTCTGTAATTTACCATCATTGTTTTTTAAGAAAATTGAAAAATTAAATTATTTTAATAGGGACAAACTACATAGTATCAAAACTTTTGGCCATGACTATATCCATACCTCTAAATTCGTGGTTAGTTAATTTGTAGATAGAAACAATTTTAAAAAACAAAAAAGAAAACAAAATCCAGAAAAATTGCCGACTTATCCTTTTCGCTGCGTGTGGCGTAACTAAGCTATCATTGAAAACTTCCACCAGTGACGTGTGACGGCGTGGAGCAGTCATATATATACTGTCTTAAGTTATATCCAGTTATTGAGTAGAATTTTTACTTTGTAATTGTGGCATGGCAACCGTTGATGTTCATTTTGAATTATCTGGCAACTTCTCAAGGCTCATTACCCTAAAGACTCCGTTATAAGAGATATATCTCAGTGCCCTTCAAAATAGTGAAAAGTAAAGTTAGGCTGAGTGAAATAAAAAATATTATACAGAAAGATAATTCTTCTGATGAAGATGAGGATTGCGATTTGGAAATATTCAATAAAACTTATGATGATAACTTTAATGAAGACGTTATAAATATTTAAAATACTGCCCTGGGTGATTTTAGCTAGCAGCGATTCATTAACTAACTCTCTTTGATGACTGCAATTGTCTCAAGAATTTTAGGAAGGCATTTTATCGTTCCTATTTAGACAGAACAGAAAAATCCTTCAAAGCGATGGCGTGTATGCTATTTCCATGCCATAATAAAAGATACGAGATATGTCTGTGAAACTTATACAGATAAACCCAGTCTTTGTATTGTACCTCTCTTTAAAATGTATCATACTTAACAAAATTATTAAAGGTAAAGTTTGATATCTCTTATTATTTTCCTTATGAAAAGGTTTTATTTTATTTTCGCAATAAACAAACATAACCTGTGGCAAATATATTGATATATTGTGCATTTATGCTTCGACTGAAATAATAAAACATTGTTCCATGGTTTCCACGTATTTTGGGGCAGGCGCTTCCATCACTGACCTTCGGTTCGTGTCCACAGTGAATGGTTTAAAATATAGTGTAATGGAAATGAATTTTATAAAATATGTTACCTTTATAATAAATCTTATAAATGCTTAGAATATAAAATTATCTGTAAGGGGAATTTTTACCATTGGAGTTTTCCGTGCTATAAGAGGTCAGGCAGAGTCAGGAAAGGCCCTCAATCGAGAAATTTTCCAAGCACCACCATGATTTTTTGATTTTCTTGATTTTCATTGATTTTCTTGTGGATCAGAATAAGCTTTTTTCCAAAAGAGTCTTGTTTTAACTTAGGGTCAGCCGGAGTTTGCCTCTAAGACGATGCTTTCAGACTTGCATGTGACTAGCCTTTTACACCTTGTTCTCTTCCTATTCCCGGACATGTATCCCCAGCAGCACATTCATAGAGTATCATAGGTATGAAGCTTTTTGCTTAAGTGTGGCTGAAAGGAGTTTTTATTTAATTATAGGTTAAAAATATAATTTTTCCTTAAAAAATAAAAATAAATTTTACAATTTGATTAATATTTAATAGAGAAGAATATTTTATTTGTTGGCAAAGATGAAAAACAATTAAATAAAGGAGATATATAGTCAATTTCATGAAATTTGCATTTCCACCTAATGATGATTAAATAACTCTTAACAAAACAATATTATAAAGAACCAAATAAGAAATAAACAAGAAAAAACAAAAAAATAATATATCAAGCAAGATTTAACAGACAAAAGTTGTTAATGCAGAATCGAAAAGGCGAGCCAAGCTCCGCCAAATGATAAACATCGAACGGAAAGGAAGAATAACAAGCAAACTCGGCCAGATCTTGAGTCCAGAAAAGGACGAAAGTATTTATTGATTTTGCAGGTAAAATGGGAATTATTACAGGAATAGGAGAATAAAAAAGATGAATTAATATCAATTGTGTTAATGGGAATAAAAAAGAGGCTAAAAGCTAAATGAGTAAATCGATTCAGAAGAAAGAAAAAAGTTTATGGCTGATATTTAGAAATGACGCAAGAAGGGTGAGTTAGAGGTAGATTAAATAAGGTAAAACAAAGTAAAGCGAGATTATCGCTCACAAGAACATAAAGGAGGAGACAAATGAGGCATGAATGAATGAGAAACTTGCATGTAAAACATAATATCGTATCTTTAAATAGTATGAAATAAATTTGGAAAATAAAGCTATATAAAAGGGAAATAAATCAATTGATTTTTGATATCTTGTTCAACGTAAATAACATTGCGGTTAGTGAAGAAAAACAAAACAAAAAAAGAAGCCTAAATTTAGGAAGGCAATTAAACTAATAAATTATAAATATGCGCTGCAATGACTGAACGTAGCAGATTATTTATGATACCAAGGGAAAATAATATATAAACTATGTGTAACAGAAGCAAATATCACTTAAAACAAAGGGCTGAATTGCCTGTCGATTAATTTCATTGAGTTTTATCAAATAGATAAAGACTCTACCCCATTTACGTTTCATATATATTGCCCTTAATTGTTTTGCAAAATATTCTTCACAAGTTCTGCAAATTAACTCGTAGAGACTATGGCTACACACTGCCACAGAAATAATTTATTGATTAGATATTCCAAATTGTCTTGCCATTGCATTATGCATAGCATTTACATGCTCTATTATTGTTTGTGGCAGTCGCGAATACTAATAAGCTTTTATACTCTATTTCCAATACTTGGGGCTATTACCTTTTTTCGAGGTTGGTGAGAAACTTGATCCTAATGATTCGAGATGGACGCTTCGATTTCGAAGGCACATTCATATTTCTCGTGTTTTTGTTTGAACAGTATAGATGTTCGCCATTCCTCAAATTCCGAGTCATAACCTCACCGTTCTCCAAAATATTTGTATCGGATTTAAATCAGGCCGCTGTGCAAGGAAGTTTATCAGGCAATTTTTTTAAAGCATCCGAGAACTGCTTTACCTTGTATGATGTAAAGTAGGCAACAGTGCTTTGCTTGAAAATAGACTCACATAGTCCATTGTATGGCAGACATTACCGCATTGTTTCACTTTAGCACCTATTGGTTTCTTATATCAGATGACTTTCAAACAACATAGATATTAATTGGAAGTAACTTAGCCACCTACCATGGAGCGGATTCTTGTTAGTAGCTCTTCTTGCTAGGTTCTCTTTACCTGATTGCTCAGCAAGGTTTATAATGCAGGCTTTTCCAATAATTAGGCCTTCAATTACTTGTTGCAGTATTTATTTCCTTAAAAAGCAAATATTTCTTGGGATCTTAAGTAAGGCACAAAGATTAGACGTGAAATTGCACCGTTTCATATTTGGGGTCAAAAGGCGTACGCTTTACTTCCGCTTCAGGCAGCATATGGGTAGATTTGAAAGAACTGGAGTTTACCTTACAAAACCTGATCCATCTCCTATTCATAACTATCTATCACAATGTGGCTCTAGGGCTACTCTCGAGAACTTCTTGATAATTAATGCAGTAAGTAACATCTAGAATCATTTTATATTAAAAAATTCAACTTAGTGTCAATAATAACTCATTATCTGTTCCATTAAATATAGTCACTATTTACAAACATCTCAATGTGTTAGATTTTACAGTGTTTTGCCAAAATAAAATCCACTGCCAATTATTTTCTTATTTTATATAAATTTCCTTGTTGGTTTTCCCCTTAGTATTTCCATTGTATTCAATTGGTCTCCAATTTAATATACATGTTTCACTATTTTTTGCTTCTGTGTTAAAAACTTATTAGGTATATATTTATTCTGTATTTTGTATTGTTTATTTTTAGCACTAGTGATGGGATTAGTTATCATCTTGAAACGTTTCTATATATATATATATATATATATATATATATATATATACGAGTATCACAATTCAGGTAGAACCAACACAAGCGATTAATTAATAATCTCGTTACTTAAATACCTTCTTTTCCTTCCATGCACACCATTATTTTTCAGCTATTCCTTAACTTTTGGAATTTCATCGAAATGTGGAAAAGAGAATGAAAAAGAATTTTGAATTTTTTAATAAAATTTCACTAACGCCTACCACGTAACTAACCAGCTCCTACCACGTAACTAACCAGCTAAATTGAGTTTTCTTCGTAATTCACTTTTCAATTGTGAGAAAATTTTTTCAGTGATAATTATTGTATTTGAAAATCACTTCAGCCCTTTGCCTGCTGCCAGGATAATTCCAGTGAGCTTGCTGTGTGCGACAGATATTAATTTTTTTTAGGATATAACTATTTACTATTTTCTTTAGCCCCCTTGTTATTTTTTCCACTGCAATGATTATAAAAACATGTTTATCATTGGGAAAATGCGCTCGTGTCGTATACAAGTTAGCGAATTTATTCCTTCACATCCGTGACAAATAAGAAATATTCTTTCATAATAATATTATTATAAAATTTAACCGTCTCTTTCTATTTTTCCAAATAAAATTTGTAACGTCTAAAAAATATAGAGCCTTTTATAGTTAAATTCAATGTTTTTGAAAAAATATTAAAATATCAAGGCCCACACATTCGAACGAGTGGACAGCGCGCAAAAATTAACAGCTGGAAGGGGAATGTCGTGGCATTTATTGACTTCACCCCCATTTTCTTTCTTTCTTTATTTTATGTGTTACCTACACAATTTTATTTTTATTTCTAAATAGACATAATTTATATCTTTCACTTCACTTATTGTAGATTTAAAAGGCTTTCTATAAAGTGGATAAAAAAAGTATTTGTAAGCAATATTACATTTCGTTTATCCCACCATTTTAAGCATAATATATTGTTGCATTGCATCGATTCCCTCTACCCCTTTATTTTTTAAAAAAAATTAGGCATGTTCTTGCTATTGGAACGAAATGTTCCACTCTTACAATTAATTGCACGATACAAACAGTTTTACTCCAATGGAGTACTGAAAAGCAACTCAATTTTGTACGCATCCAGTTTTTTTAAGGAGGAACGGCATCTTTTTTTCTATTTATATGAATTTCTTTGCTTCAAAACATTATAATAGGCATTTGTTTTATAAAAATTATATTTATCAAGTCTTCATTGATAAAGTGTTCAAAAATAATCTATTTCTTTTGAATTTTGCGTAATATATGAGGAGGAATTCAAACCTGATAGTGAAGATTTAAACATACGCACTGAAGGCATCGACCGAAGGTCAAAGAATGGCCGCCTCGTCCGTTTGCGTGGTAATCGGCATGCTGAGTATAAGACTATTCCGTCATATTGATAATATTGTGAAATTTTAATAGCCCTTTGCATTCTTCCAAATATATTTTGTAATATAAATTATCAAGCATTTTATCTTGAAATGAAATTTAATGTTTTTAAATATATTAAAAATAAAGGCACACTTTCGAACGCGTCAAAGCACACCAAAATATTACCTATCAGCAGAGAGAAGAATTTGTAGTTTATTGAATCAGTTGAAGGAAGAAAATATAAAGGAGAGAGAATGGAAATGGGGGAAAAAGAGATGGAGAGGAAATCAACACTGAGTACATATTTTATGAATAAGAGGGTAATCAAAGAGGAAAATATATATGATAACGCATTTAAGTGCAAGCTAAAGTTTAGATGCAGAATCAACTCACTGCAACTTAATTGGAGGAAGAGTTTTGCAAGAGAGGAGGAAAAATGTGTCCTCTGCAACAGAAGGAGAGAAGGGACACTACGACACTTCCTAGTAAATTGTGGGGGACTAATAGAAATACGTAGAAAGTATACTACTATAGGAGACGCCACATTAAGGAAAATGCTCTTGTTCAACCCAACAAGTGAAGAAGCATAAAAGAAATACACAGAAAAAATATCAAAGAACTACGGAAAGCTAGGAAAAGAAAGATCGAAATAGCCCAAAACCTAAATCTGAATATCAATTAAAGTTATTGCGCTGCCGTTGCAAAGGCCTTAGCGCACCCTACATCTGTATCTGTATCTGCAGCCTCCTTCACATTTACTTCCTTTCTCTATTATATCAGTAACTTACATAATTTTTTTTAAGTGCATATTTTATTATATTTAAACTGCTTTCTATAGCGAGGATAAAAAATATATATATTAAAACTGTATCTATTTACAGTTGAGACAATTATGTACATTGAACTAGAGATCTTTTTCTTTATGGTACTTTTTAAAACAAGGGTAAACACATAATAGTACTTCACATTCACCACAGATATAATTTGTCTGTTGATATTTTTTCACAGTTTTTGTTGTTTTAGCGCATACATGACAGGTTGATATTGAAGGAAGAGGCTTCATAAAATGAATACCAACATCAATAAGGCGCGAAGGTCGATTACCAATATGTATAATATCAGAAATTGGATATTGTTTATATTTATCTACCATTTGTGCAATCACAGTGTTTGAAAATTCCAAAATTATTTTTTATCTCTTGTTTGTTTTCTCCTTGTATATATATAATAAGCGTTTAGAATAGATAAGTCAACAAGATGGAAGAAAAACTTCCTATACCATCTAATAGTTTTACGCAAACACTCTATACCACTTATCCCCATATCACTCTTGTACTCAATCACACATTTAGGTTTCAAAATAATGTTATCATCTCTATCCCTTTTCCCGCTCTCACACATTTGATCATCATGCACACTTGTAAGCAACTGTATATCCCGTTTATCATATCATTTAACGCATAGCATATTGTTGTATTGCATCGATTCAACCTTTCCCTTTTTCAAATATTTAAATTTAGGCATGTTCCTTCTATTGGAACGAACTGTTTCACAAGCCCCAGTCTTATTTTCTAGTAATTTTGCAAAGAGATCAGGGCTTGTGTATCAATTGTCCACAAAAATAACATGTCTCTATTTAAATAGGATTCAAGCAGTCTCATCCCAACTGAGCCCGTCACAACTACTTCATTGTGGATAGTAATTTCTGTACCAGTTCTAGTATAAATAATTGAATATATTACGTAACCAGTCTCACAATCGCACAATACAAACGTTTTTCCACAGAATTTATGCCTTTGATTTGAATTGTATACAAAGGTCTTTGAAAGGATTCAACTTTGATTTAAATCTCTGTCTAATGAGATCCAAGACAGGTTGATTTTTTCTCTCTTGCTAGCTCTTTCAATTGTTTTATCGCGAAAATGTAAAAGCCTCAATATTTGCAGAAAGCGATCTCTTGACATGAGTTTTCCGAAAAACTTCTTTTCGTGAAGTTCATTACTTCTTGACCAGTAATCATTTAGTAGATTTCTTTTACTGTGACTCATGAGAACCTAAATAGTCAAAAACAAGCGAATTTCATCGGCGTTCGTTTCCTTCCAGTTGTTATGGCGGCTATTCGGTTTGTAACAATTTCTTTGCTTTAAAAATTTATAATAAGCATTTGATTATGTGATAATTATATTGATCACATCATTGTCGATAAACTGTTCAAAATAATCTATTTCTTTTAAGTTTTGTATAATGAAGCATGAAAAAGTTAGCCCTAATTGTGAAAATTAAAAAAAAGCAGTGTGGGCAGGAAATTCGATTCATATGCCCAAGGCCAAGTTGTAGCATGCCGTGTTCGTTTTCGTGGCCAAGGATTGGACTCTTCTCGAATTTTTGTTTGTTTTTTTTTGCGTTGAAAATAGTAGCTCTAAAGTAGAGGTTAGGTTGTCATAGGGAAATGTTAGCGAAAAAGATGCAGAAACGTTGATAGAGGAGAAGAGGATATGTAAGAAATGTCAAAACATATGGTTGACTCTGAAGGAGGAAATAACGCAGTTCTTGATTAATAAAAAACATCCTACTATAAGAAGGCTTGTTGATATGGTGTATGTGAGGGTTCGGTGAGAGAAAAAGCGAGAAACAAAACTGAATCAGGAAGTTGCATATTTTTATGTTTAAAAACACGTATGTTTAGCCTTAATTATTAAGTCACACAAGGGGGTAGTGGCGTTCTCAATTATGTTTCTTTATAGGGGATATATATATATATATATATATATATATATATATATATATATATATATATATATATATATATTGATAAGGGCTTCTTGTATTAAGGTATAATTTAGTATGCACGATGAAAGATATGATGGAAAACGAGAAGTTCATTTAGTTTAGTTGATTGTACAACGTTTTGAGTAAATGTTTTACCCATCTTCTGGTAATGTAAAATTTTCAAAAATTCAGGAAGTGGTATTATTTAAATTGAAATAATCTCTTGATGTTATTATGAGGAGGGATTTTCAATAGAGAATTTATTGATTATTGTTACTAGGCTCAGATCTAAAGGGGAAACTTGAAAATACTAATAATGGAGGGGGTTTCAGTCTTATGGCTGGGTAACTTCGAGAAGGTCCTTCTTGCGATGAGGCGAGTGGGGAACGATCCGATGAAGCAAGTATGGTACGGTCCGAATGAAGCAGTTGAGGCACGATCCGAACCAACTTTTAAAAATTCCGTTCGACTGGGAATGTGGGCTCACTCGTAATTCAACTTCAACGGGCAACTTCTTTTCCTCAAAGCTAATCGATATGGATTTTCTTCGGTTCGATTAAGTAAAGGCTTGCCGTTCACAGAATCTGGCAAATGACTAGGGTAGAATCACGGCTGCTATAGCCTAGCTCTCTGACGAACGCTTACGGGACTTACTTAAACTTGAGATGATGAGGACTGCCTTGAGGTGCGGGCTAGACTCCTCGAGCAACAAAACAATCCGAGTATTTGTATGCCCGATTCTGAGGGGGACTTGGAAATTTGTAGGAAGGAGTCACAAGCTCCAGATATCTTAATCTGGAGGCGGATTGATTCATTATTTAGTAGCAAGGGGGGAGCGAGAGCGGCTCTTTCACGCCTCGCCACCGGGGGTAGGAGGCTTGGAACAAGTTCACAAGATTAAGGGATATTTCCCCAATGCGCTCAATAGTCGAAACTTCGTGAATGTTCTAACAGCCAGTGACGTTGCTCATGGCGGGCTAAAAATGCACGTGGTTTCCAATAAATTGTGAAGGAGGGGTTGTTCTTTTGCAACCTCATAAGTGATTACATTTCTTTTGAATTACTTTTGTCCTTTAAATACTTCACCTTTTATGTTATTAAATGGAACTGATACAGATAGAATAAATCTGCATTCGTTATTTTACGTGTTGACAGTTGCTAAATCGAACGAACAACTGCAAACTTCGTACAAGAAATCTTTTTTTGAAATACGCCATTGAGCCTCCAGTAAGTGGTAGCTCTTAATGATTGAATACTTTAAAATTTTATTGAACATTTGGAAAACTTACAATGTATAGGAATATGTAATCGAAATTTTGTACAAGAAGAGGGGATGCAAATTATTACAAAGAAGTTGTGTAGAGGTTTAAATACATACACTGTAAATTAAATTCTGAGTTACACAATTCTTTTTTTTGCACACAGATATGTTACTGAACCACCAAAATAAGCAGGAATATTTTGGTCTTCAGCACAATAATTTCTTTAACTACATTCTTTTCATTGTAATCTTCACGTTAACGTATATAATTTGCAATACTTGTTATATTTGGTATAAATCTCTCTTTAGTAACTTTCAGGTTAATATATTCCTCTTCATCAGGCGGTCAATTGCCTCGAACTCCCATAACTACAAATGTGTGAAAGAGATGCACTCTTTATTTCGCTTCTTATGCTTTAACCTAACCAGAAAATGGACGACTGATTAGAGATAATAAATAATTATCAAGAGGTTGAAGCAACTGAGCTTTCAGGCAAACCATATTCACTGCGCTAGTTTACTTCAAAAATTAAATTCTCGTAAACCATTGAACAAAAAATCTTAAGCTAGTCTCATTCCCTCTCATCTATAGCATTGCCACCACTTGCCAATTTAGAAATGAGGCCATATTTTAGTTAAAACGAAGTACTGATGTTTCTCTGTTTGCCTTCCGAAGTCCTGTATTTACTTATTTGGGGTGACCATGCATTATGTGCCGAATATAGGGAACATTTTACTGCACATCTTTGATACATTTCTGTCATAATTTATTCTTTTAAACTCTAGGGTTCTCATAGACGAAGAAAGTGCATTTACTATATGTATCTATATATAGGACACTAAAACTGTTTAGGTGGTGATGACATAGTTCACTCATATTTAAAGGTACTTTAGGCGCAGCATAAGCCTGCATATGAGGGTTGGATATATGGTCACCAGCTGGAAGGATCACTTTGAGGGAGGTATATATAGTCACCACTTTATGGGAGCCAACGGATTAGGACTTTATAAGCGGGATCAGTCACATCTTTGGAGGGCTCAAGGTCACCCACATTATAGCAGGAGGAGGTTAAAGGTACATGGTAACCTAGTTAATGGGTGAGGAAAAAGAACCCTACGGATAGGAATCACGCCAACAGTTTTAAAGGCTATAAATGACGCGGATATTTTGGAGGCGTCCTTCAAGTCCCACGAGTGAGGTAAAGGGAAACATTAATCTGGAATCTGACTACAAAAGATATTCAAACAATATACCGGCTTGGTTAGGCTAGCTAAAACTTGTGATTGAGAAATGACTGAGAGGAATAAATGTTTAATTCCAACAAACAAAAACAAGCAAGACGACAGTAAGGCTTTAGTTTACATGATTACGGTCAAGGAAGCGAGTGTTACGAGAACAAGACTTAGGATGTTATAACTGGGGCTTTGCTGTGCTAAACAATCCGTAGTTAGTTCTTTACATTCAATCTTCTATCTGACTTAACTGTTTACCCAAGTGTAAATGAATCTCCTTCTGTCGAATTCTCCATTTTTCTTCTATGAATTTTATAGGAGGCGTGGTCTCTTTTCGTCCCCGGGACCAGAATACGTTTAGCTCCGCGTCCCCTGCAGTAGTTTGCCTATTCATATGTCTAGAAGGTCACAGGTTAATATCGCCTACAAGTTCACACTTCCTCGATATAAATTTTAGCATAGCTGAGCCGCCGCCATCTCTCTCCTCTTAATTCCAGTCCAGATGAGAAATGTTCGTTTTATTACTGTGAATTCACGGCTTCCTTTTTAATCCCTCACCAGTTTAAAAATAAATATATATATATATATATATATATATATATATATATATATATATATATATATTTACATCCACCAAAAAATTGTTGTAACTCTTCGTATTCATGTGAGGCCCTTTGCCGGCCAATTTTAGTGCTTAACCCTCCCTCCACACATCCGCTGGGACTATGTCACCGCCAACTTTTGCACCAACCTCAACGAAGCATGCTTTAAAACCACGATAGATGGGAGATGCAGGTGTTGTTATCTGTATTCCTCTTCAGGAATAAACTACCACGAAAGGACTACCATCGTCTTTATCAGTGAGTGAGAGTCTACCACATGGTATGGCAGCACGGCTGGGCGAATGCTTTCAACGAGGGACAGAATCAGTCTTCACTTTTAACCGTCATTGTTGAGAGTGAATTACGCTCCTTTCCGCAAAACTTATTGCAGTAATCGATAGTCTATCTGTCCCTGAGTTAAACCTGCAAGTGAATAACGTCAAAAAAGAACCGCATCAGCAACTACTATTGTGTCCATAATCATAGCTAATCGTTTTGAGGCTACTCTATTTTTTCAAAAAGGAAGGTAAATAGACATACTCGAGTGATGCAATTTTTTTGTCTATGTTTGTATTATACTTTGAAAGTAAAATATACAAATAACACTGTTACGCAAACTTTGTCGTTGGGTAGCAACTGTTATTCTCTATTTGCTTGTGTCTAGAATACGTGAAAAAACACTGTTGTTTATTTCAGACTTTGCTTTTGTCTCCAGGATAGTGCTTTGTACATGAAATTTACCTATTCTCTCTGGAAGGAATTTGCGAATTTGAACTTTTATTCGCATAAAGTAGAAAGAAAAATGACATGATACAAAACAAGCATCTATTTATTCTAAAATTACATAGGTGAGACAACTAAAATATTAGAAATAAGTAGTTTTTTGTGACTTACGCTTATACTGTAATTTACTTTCACGCATCAGCCCTAAAATATAGTCTCCCTTCAGATTTTTAGTATACAATCCTTGATAGTGGCGGTCAAAGTCCAGTAGATCCTGGTAAAAGTGCTCGCCATGCTTCATATAGTACGCTCCCATGTTTTCTTTGATTAAATTTTTTAAGATGAGCGTAAAGTATATGTATTTTCAGACACAACTTGTCACCAACTCTATTATTATTACTAGTAGTAGTATCATTAGTATTATTATATAGACAATGCAAAGAGCATTACTGAAAATTTGGGAAAATAAATCACCATGCACAGCAAGAAAGAAAGGATAAAGCATTAAACAGCCCACCCTTTACGCAACAAAAAGACATTAGCCAATCTTTTAACCTTATTCAAGCTTAGACGCATTCAAAACATTTGTGAAAAAGCTATTCTACAATTTACTTAGCTCGGTAAAATGCACTTTTAAGCTCTGGATGGTTGCTAAAATCTCGGCAAAATTTATGCAGAGGGTGATGCATATCATTCACTCCCTTTAATAAAATATAAAGAGCTCCATCATCTCTACAATGTCCAATGTCTAAGTCCAAATCTGATAAAAAAAACTTTACAGAATTAAGGGCCCGATTAATCAATCTAAGCAGAGAGTCTGCAGCAAGACTCCATACAAGAGACAATACTCAAAATTAGGTAGAATAAAAGAAAAGAAACACTTGCGAAGAAAATCATCATCCTCATAAATTTTCTTAGATTTACGAAGAATGCCCAATTTCTGCGATATATGTATCGCGAAACATGTATTTTAGATGCGTTTTACAGTGGGTTTCGAATCTAGAGTTAATCCCAAGAGCTTAAGCCGGTCAACCTTGTAAGTCAAAGCTCCATTTGTTAGACGTTTGGACAGCAGACGTTCAAAAGTCTTAAAAAAATTGGTGTGATGGAAATTGTCCTATATTGAGTGGGAGATTAAGATAATGATGAACCTTTAGAAATTGTGGTAACTTGCCTGAACGCTAGCATTCAGGAAATGACCCTCAACAAACTAAAATAAGAAATATAACAGCCAGTTTTGGAGCTAGCTGACTTCTAAATCTTTTAAAATCAATGGAAAAAGACCAATAGGAGCAGTTCCCCCATACTCGTTCAAGTTAAATAAAATAAATTTTATTCCAGAGAATCTGAAGGCAAATGTATTAAAACTATGTAGCGGGTAACAGCCTAAGGGCATTTGAATCTCTTCCCTACTTTTCTTGGAATTAAAACTGTCTTCAAAAAATGCTGACTTTATCAAGAAGATGTTATGGTGACGCTACCATCAGTCTCCATTAATGGAGTAATAGAAGCCACAAAACCAACAAAGCAGATTTAAATGCTAACCACCAAATATGCGACTGAGCAGCACCTGTGAGGACTTTCTTCACATTGGCATTATGTTGAGCTTCAGCCTCTTCATAAACATTATTTGCCATGTTCCTCATTGCAACATAGTTCTCCCAACACAACCGAGAGTGGTTATCAGACCAAATATTATAGGCAGCATGCTTATCACGATAGGCCAGGCTACACTGGTCATTAAACCATGCTTTATCGTTAGATCGAGCTTTAAGAGTTTTCTATTGCTACAAACCTACTTTTTACATCTAATAACCTAATAACCAGTTAATTCTAGATCTGATAACAACCTCAAATGGAGATGGTAAAGTCCGGAATACCTAATCTAACTAGACTTTACAAGCCAAACTGGAATAACAAAATCTAACTTGACTTTACAAGCCAAACCTCGGTGATCTGAACCTTAACAACCTCTCCCACCTAATTGAGTAAAATATCAAGACGATTGCCACTTTTGTGAGTCGCACCAGTAACTAACTGCTCACCACAAGTAATATCAGAAAAATCGAGAGCATCTATACTTGATTCATTGGTTGGGGAAACTAAGTTCAGGCAGTCTCTATGATGAGCTTCTAGATCACTAATATAAATGAAGCAAGATTTCTTGTCCACCTCCGGAATATTAGTATGAGTTCAGAGGGCAATCATAAATACTGTCATCTAAGTCGGGGTTTTATAAAGGCTAAAAATATAAAATGATTAAAACGGCTGCATACTCTAATAATAATTATCTCATGACATCCACATTCATATTAATAAAACGTAAATGATTAAATCCCGTTTGAGTGTATACACTCAAGGAGTACCTTAGAAATTGCATAGGCTTTTTCTTAAAATTTTTAAAAAGGGAGTTCTGAGGTATGCCTCCTATTTCATACTAGAGTCTCAAGCAGCAAATAATATCATATGTAGCTAAGGTAACAGAAAGCTCTCTTAAGTTTTCATGGAGACCACGGATGTTGCAATTGAATAAATTGCAGAATTTACGATGGATAGGGCCAGGGTTAGATTCAAAGTCGCCAGGCAAAATAAGAATGATGCCTGAAAAAAACTGATAGAAAGAAAATCTTAGAAAATAACAACAACAACAAGCTAAACAACATAAACAACTACAAACTACCAACTAATACATTCTTGGCACCCCCCTGACCATTGAAGGGCTCCTGTGGAGTGGAGGCCATGACTAAATGTAGTATTGTCATATTTTGGTACAATGAATTAAGATAGAATAAAGTTTCGGAAAGTATTGAAGAACAAGAGATTCAGGGCTATGTCATCGAGGATAATTTTCGGCTTTATAATTAACAAGAAAGCCCAGAACCACTGCAATAAAGCTGTCTCACGTTGCTTTTTGCGTCAGAGCTTATCTAGAGTATTAGCGAATTGTTTCATAAGGCCCGATGTTAAGTGCAGACGAGGAAACATTACTATTTGGGAGTCCAACAAAGGCTCCTGGTGTGGCCAATCCCGCTGGTGGTAGCGTGCCAAAAGGAGTCTGCTGTCCCAAAGGAAATGTTAACAAAAAACTTGGTAAGGCTGCCTTGAAGACCCATCAATAAGTCCACCATTTTGAAATCTCTGATAACATTCCAACCGTACTCTTCATATTTCAATGCATCTAGCATGATCTTGACACTCCTGTATTCCCCTTTGAGCTGGACTGAGTGAGCAATTGAAAGAGATGGATACGTGTTCCCTTGCATCACTGCATTGTGGCTCCCGGACGAGCTTTCCTTGAATAGGCGCCAATCTTTGGGGTTATAGGCAATTCCGATTGCCTCAAACAGACCGGTCACATTTTAACGAAAGCAAAGCTCATCTGGACGTGTAAAAAACCTAATATTTTCCCACTGTTATCTAACAAGTCTCACTGCTTGAGTTTCGAATGTAAAAGGATAGCATTGTAACTTGTGAGACCAAGATCTCTGATTATGTCGTTGAGATCTTTTGGTTGGGGTAATCTGGGTTTCTATCCTCAGTTGCATCTTTGCAATATGGATCAAGGAATTCACCCTCTTCTAAACTGCTTTTTCTTTCTAAAAACTGCTGCTCTCTTTTTGTACTAATGGGTACGGGGAGCCCGAAACTGTATTGCCCTGGCGCAATAGATTATTGAAGGTCTGGATACATGATAACAGGCGCATTTCTGCCTGTTTGACGTTGGACAGGGTTCACAATGCAGAAGAAATAATTGCTTGAGTGGTCAGTTGGTTCCCTCCAAATTCGTGGAATTGCGAAATTCATCTCTTTTCTCCTATGTACCATCTTGTAAAAAAAACAAAATGAAAACCTAAATATAAAGAGACAATTTTTTTTCATTTATCCACATAAATAAAACACATTATATATATATATATATATATATATATATATATATATATATATATATATATATATATTATATATATATATATATTACCTTTCAGATTTCTTTTGCAGACCTTGCCGGTGAAATTAGGTGCCCAATCTTTGTCTTTATCTCCAACTGGCATGCCGAAATATGGCTTGATGGCCTCACACAATTCAGCAGATCACTCTATAGAGTACATCTTAATAAATTCGCCACATACATAGCAAAATGCGCCTGTCGGAGGCTTAGAACGACTTGATGTCATGTATGACGATGCTTCTATCAATGACGACTGACGATGTTTGTGCTGTGACGGCTAGAGTTAAACTAATCTGTTGAGTAGACATTCCTTGTATTTATACAGTCATTAAGTTGCCAAAATATTCTAAAAAATCTTCAAACATAAAAATTTATCGAAATTTCTAGAAATGTCAACGGTTTTTTTTCCCCAAATTAGTGCTGAATCTATATGAAATCTAAGAGAACTGCCATTTCTGTCCAGGTCGCAATAAACAAAATATAAGGTAAATAATAGCTATTACTACTGTATTAATGTTTCTATAACATTTTTAATACTGTATCTCATGTTTATAACATAACTGAAAAACATAACCCTTGAACCTTTTTATCGATTTTTACTATTTGCATCAAAATAATGTTATTTACCTTAAATGAGCCAATTTAAAAATTCAGTGTCATATCCCCAAAATAAGTTTGGGGATAAAAATTCACATTTTTATTTTATAGAGCCACAAACAATTGGCAAAACCACTTTTTACCCAATGATAAGAGAAAAGTCAAATTTTGTTACACAATGTATTTAGAGTTCAAGCCAATTTTCTCTATGAAAATATCAATTAATACGCGCACTCAATATATACTTTTATTCTTTTTCATGCTGTAGATCAACGTTGCGAAGATATATTCACTGATATTGCTTCCTGTTTATTCTATAAGAACCTGAAACTACTAAAAACTAAGAATCTGTTTCTCCAGCGCATGTTTGATCATCAGTCACAATTAACGAATTGGTTCATATCCAGCTAATTTTAGAGAGAATGTCCGAAAATTTCGTTGTTATTTTTGATAAGAACTTTTCCATTGTTTTTTCCCTTAGGCAAAGTGCACCACCATGTGAAAAATATAAGTATTATCCCCAGATTGCTCCTGAAATAGGAAAAGCTGCTGATGAAGCATGGTTTTGTATCAATTTATGTTCATGGCAGTGTTGTTCAGCAAAATTCTTAAAGCTGCAGATAGTTCCGTTTAAAGAGAATTAGTAATATACACTGAAAGTGTTCGGATACTCACCGTGAAAGAAATATGAGGAAAAAATGGATTTGCCCTGACATGGTTGGTCGTGAAACAATACTTCCACCTTAGCGTTCTAGCTCTAATTAGGTGGTTGGTCGGCTAGTGACCATCGATGTAAACGCTTGTTCTGCATTTTATACTGACACTTAATTCTCTCAACAGATAAGCACCAGTCATCGGATATATTTTAAATTTCTCGAATGCAATCATTATCGTCAAAAGTTTCTTCTTCGTCGTAGAGCAACCTGGTTTTTCAAGAGTTCTGTTACACTATTTTTTTATCTTTGACAGGCTTACGTGTTTAAAATAGGAGAAAATTCCGTCAAACAAACTATAATTTTTATTTTTTTAACACGTATCATTAAAATATCTTTGGCATTGTATGCACTTGTGTCAAGACGGAAGTAAAAAGAATATATTTTCTCCTACCTTATTTTGTCAACCGTTTGGTTCTTATAGAGGACCTCGAAAAGGTTCCAAAGGACAAAATGACAGCGCTTGCAAAGAAAAAGTACATCTCAGGAGCTACACTGTTCTGAGCCATCAAGGAAAAGGGTGGCAAGAGCTTAATTTCTCTGGAAAGGCCATATCATAGCAAGAGTATACGAGAACTGCGTGGCGTCGTTTTTCAAAACTTGAAGGGTCGTCCTACTTGAATTTCATTTTTTCTCATATAAAACTCGTCATTGTTGATTGTTTGATTAACAGAAAGAACTAGCGCGTGTTAAATTTGGGTCAGAACGCCTTAGAGTTGCGCTACATGTCATCGACCAAGCACCCAGCTTAGTCTTCGAATGCGAGTAAGATAGCGTCGCTGTTATTCTTGGGCGATTACAGGCTCACCGTGGATAAATACAGGAATATCATGGTTACAAAAAGGTCGGGTGAGAATGTCCATGAAGAAGGACGGTGCCCAGGCCTACACAAACAAGATTGCACAAGAGTAGTTAGTGTCGAACATGAATTTCTGATCGAAGATTTTTCGCCGCCGCAGTTGCCCCTTCTCAATCCCATCACAAACAACTTGTAGGGGCATATCGAGGGCAAGGTCTCCAAGGTCCGCCACAGCGACGTCGAAAACTTAAAGTCATCCATCAATCGTGTTTGGCCGCCACGTAGAATGACTTCGTCCATAACGTATGCGTGATCTTTAGTTTTCGCCTGAGCGCGTGTTTGTCGGAGGGCAGCCATCTTGATTACTAGTACAATTTCAACCCATATCTATTTGGTAAAACAATAAAATTGTGTCTAATCGATTCAAAACTATCAGTGTGCTTTGTTAAGAGAGCCGGAGAAAATGTAACAGGACTTCTGATACTTGGTTGTTTCTTCTTGCGCTAACTAGATTCCAGAAGGCGTTGACGAAGAGATGAACTTTTTCTCTCGAGCAAAACCGCTTTCAAGTCTGAATAGAACGTGCACACTTGAAACCACCGGGACGTATTCGCCAAATAAGGTGACCGCAGAACCAAAGAAGATACCAGCAGCCTCTTAAATTTCTTGAATGAGCCTTGCTCCATCGGTTTGTCATCTGCCTTGCTCCGCCGGTTTCGTCATCCACCTTGCTGAATTGACTACTATTCAATTTTATCTTGCAGAACGATTTAAGTTACTGAGCTTGTTCTTCAATATACTGACAAATTTTAAGGAATAAAACCAGCTCAAATAGTAAAAGCCGAAGGTCGGAGTCCCTGATGAAAAAGAAAGGTTGAGGAAAACATCAATACCATTATAAAATTATAAGAAAATTTGTCTCTGACAATAGGCTATCGGTTAAATATGGAGCCTTTTCTATCTCAATATGCCCCCTAACTGATTGCTGTTAGATCTGAAACACCACAAAGTAATCTTTTGCATTTCTATTTAGGTCCGGAAAAAAAGTTGACTTCGACTCTTTATCAGGTCTGTTATAGCTCAAGTATCCCGAATTGAGCAAAACAAAAAACCCTCTGGCTATTTATCTTATGGACCACTACTTGCAGCACTGCCGAACAAGATGCTCTTATATTCGCATCCAGAGTGCTCACAGCTCCTCATAAGACATCCTCACCATAGAAAATACTTAAACATTAGATCATCACTCACTTACCTTATAAATACTTACGTACAATGTCGTCCTTAGCTTGATGCCCGCCCAAAGAATAACTTCTTTCGACTTCACGCTCCTTGAACATCGAACCCCGATCTTCCAAATTCTACTTGCCTTTGCTGTTGAGCTTAAAACTCCTATTCTCACCATGCATCGCATCAGCTGACGTCTCTCTCAAACGCAGATGACTTCTCTCTCATTTAGACGGGCCATTGTCGGCCAAAATCCTTCAGTAAATACCTCTCGGCATATTCTCGCATTTCTCTGCATCCCATGCGTGACTCTCTCATTCACTTATCCTCTTACCCTCTTCCTTCAGATCCGCACTATGCTTTTCACGCTCCATCATAGGAAAAGTCCTCATGCATGCTGGAAACAAGTTGTAGTACTCGCCCAGGTAATGTAGTGTTTAATGGGAGACTTAACACTTCGTTTGTGGTACTTCCTGTCTGCCTGCTATATCATTGCTTAATATATGCTCTAAATCTTCCTAGCACAAGAAATAATAGACCTCGAGCTCGTACCATCTTAGTGCGAAAGTGTGCTCTGCAGATAATCTAGCTAAACGTATGTCTTCACTCCGTTCACCACTTTAACTATCATTTTTACCCTCCTATATAACTTCATAAAGAAAACTTTGCATTTTTCCTTCTCCCAGATCCCTCTTTAACGCTACTCAGTGACATTTCAGCTGCTACCATCCTCCAGGGAGGAGGGATTACAATTTCTAAAGGGTGCCCACACGCACGAGCGCGGAACGGTGTGCCGAATTCATTTATTGTTTTCTTTTCCCCGATGCCTGGGACAAGCGTATCCCATTCTGGTGCATACGAAAGATGAGCCTCATTGCTTTCAAAAAGTATACGCCAGACTCTGCTCGCAAGACCCTAAATGGACCCTCCTCAAGTACAATTCTAAATATCATTGATCCTACTGTTCTAGTATTATCAAAGTTCTGGCGGTAAAATCTTTCAATAAATGAGAATTTACAGATGTTTATACACGATTAAGGTAAAAAATTTAAGCAAAAAGTTTGGAATAGTTATGGATAATTGCTTGACACCTCTTATTACTAATCTATATATGGAGTTCTTTTGAGACTTAATTTTAAACATAGATTACCCTCCCCCCTTCAATTTGTTCAAGTTACGGTATGTGACATAATATGTCAATGAGATAATAAATTAAAATTTAATGTATTTAAACTAAACAATATACATTGGTGTCTTATATTATAATTCAATCTAGAGGTTAGAAAGGACTACACTGCCCCATTCTTAGACATCTTAATTAATAGGATGAGGCAAGGCCTCATATTCGAAGTATACAGCAACCACTTCTCTACAAACTCATGCAAGCATTTATATTCAAACCACCGCAATACATAGTATAAACCCCGTTGTAATTTTACTTACATGTTTTTCCATGAACTAAGAATAGGTTCCCCAGAATACTTAGATAAGCAAAGAGATTATATTAGTAACTAAGGCTAAAAATTATGCTATGCATTATATTTACTCAACATTTGTATATATGGCAGTAAATATTCTTTTCGACGTGTCAACGATAATAATATAATGTTTAAGGAAAAATATGCTGTCTTCACCTTATAACAGAGATTTTAGTAGAAATCCGATTCTCTAAAATCACTCAAAATAAATGTCATAATTAAATATGGGTAATCGATACATCGCATGCAGATCAAGAACTCCCCACACTCGCTAACTTCTAAAGTATTTATAAAGTTTAATGATAATATTAAATGGAAACCATTATTAGCAATCTGCTTCATTTTTACATATGTACAATTGTAATTGCTCAATTAAGTGAAATATGGCCAAATATATCATTAACTATAATAATTAGGATTCTCCCTCAAAATATATTCTGCTGATTTTAATAATCTGCACACTTCAACTTTTATCTATGGCTATTTTTGTTATATATCATTATTGCCTTACACATCAGGTCGCAAATAAGGATCCACTCGGGCTCACCAGGATGGTTTAGCTTATTCAAGTTCTTCTTTGGTCTTGGATGTCAGAATTTGTGCCTCGCAATTATTGTAAGAGGGTTACTGAAGGTACTCATTCCGTACCAGCATTAAAGTGGACTCAATTATTTACTTAAAGCTGGATTCCCTTATTTGATTCTCTCATCAACTTTTCCCGCTGTTGTCAGATGGATTTTGGCCTGCCATGCCAGCCAGAAGACTTGTTGTGTCTTTTTCTGCTGGCCACGGCTTCGTAGTCTTCGTTGCAGCTACCTATCTCTGCATTTTACAGCCTTTACAGTTTGGGTGTCGACATTTTGCTACCCTGTGTGAATCATCATCATGCAGCTAACTTCTCAATATTCAGATAGCTTCCAGTCCTCCATGTCAGCTAATTGTTTATTTCAAATGAAACTTTAAGGATACAGTAAATTTTCCTATAAAAAGGAGACATTAAATATCGTCAAATTAACTCCAAACCTTAAAAGCTAATACAATCTGCATCCTTGTTAATTCAGTGAAATGTTCTTAGTAATTAAAGAGGAAAGCACTCGGAATCTGCTTTCTATTTTTTGTTAGTCTCTACATAATCGTGAATCACGTGCTAATATTTTGAGTTCATAATCATTATATATATATATATATATATATATATATATATATATATATATATATATATATATATATATATATATATATATATTTGTAGCAGAAATAAATGCACACTAGACATAAGGATTTAAAAATGCTCTATAAAATAGAAGGTAATTACATTGGGTTACAAAAGACATCTTCGTAATTCGTCTGTTTTTTAAACCAATTTGAAACAATTTGAGACTGCTGATTCTAAAGAAATGTCATCCGTTTCTTCCGATTTGGTCTGATTTTTAAAATATCCGATCTTATAACTAAATTAATCACATTTTGTGACATTTTTAGTTTATTATTTTAATGTTCCTCATCCGAGATAGGTTTCTAATATAAAAACATCGTTTTTAAAAACAAAATTTAAATTAAATATTAACAAAAATTATTAGTGTACATTGAATTGCAGACATGTATAAAGGTAAGTAAAGATAAATTGGATATTAACTCATCATTGTTCATAATTCACGATATGAAGTTTCGTTTCTTCCAACTCTTAAAATGCTCAGCGGTATGGATATCTCTCTCTAGATTCCTACAGTAATCATCCATCATGACTGCATCCAAGTTTCTTTTATAGCTGGTCTTTCTCTTTCATGTCCTGATTCAATTTTTCTCCCTGCTCGTCGCTCATTCATTCTAGATTTTCTGGAAACCAATCCATATGTGATAATTAATAATGAAATTTCATGTTCATATTGCATCCAGTTTTTCTGAAAGCATTCACTTAGTAGTCATAGGTTTTTGTTGATCCTGGTCTTTTTGTTGCTAAAAAGGTTTGTCACGATGTGAATTAAACCCATCCACTAAGTTCTTTAATTTTTTAAGCTCTGGATATATTATGAGAAGGCGCAGTTGAGCATCTTCAGAGATGCAAGCTATCAACTTTTCCATGGTAAATACTGGAAAAGCGAGCAAAAGTAAGTTAAACAGCCATGCTACCCACCTATTCCAGAGCGTTGTTGAACTGTTTGATCCAGCCTAGCTAGATGTGCAACGGTTGAGAGAGTATTCTCTCTCTGTCCACCGAAGGTTTCTTATTCCGTACACATATAAGACTTAATATTGAATAGATCTTGATATTAACAACCATGTGAAACTTAATAAGATACAAGGAACGCATTAAATAAATAATAAGTTAATGAGATATTTTTGCTTTAGGCTAAATGATTTTAAATTTTTTAGGAAATATTATTTATTTTCAAAGTTTATAACATTTTTGTTAGCTTCTGTTTCGTTTTGTTTATAGATCTATGTGCCAAATAATATTGTCCCTAAATATAAATATGTAGTTGTTTTAATATCATTAATATCGATTGTTTTTTCTAAGAGAGTTAATCATCATATGACCTAATGAATTAGTAATAAATAAGAAGGCCATGGGAATAAAGAAAGTTCTTCAAATATTTTGGGACCCATTGCATTAGATTGCACTCTTGCACGTAAAATTAAATTCTCTTCACTAAGAAAAATTTGGAGCTCTGCAGATAAATGCTTGGAATTCAATATTTTAGGATCATTATAAAGACAGATATTTAATACTGAAATAATAACTATAAATTTTCACTTCTTATTCATTTTACATACACCTTAGTACAAAAATTAACACGCAAAAACAGTAAATTTCGATGTCTGTAGAACAAATTTTTGCGTAACTTTTCCAAATTTTTTTATCTCTAAATTTAATTTAGCAAAAATATTTTGAAAATGAATAATAACAATTCCATTTTTCTATTGAAATGCATCTCTGTAGTAGAATTAGATAGATTCTTAAAATGTCGTCGTTCTAGACACGAACACTGCCGTGGTACCAGGAACTGAAGAGGTTTCGGTCTTTAAGTTTTACACTATACTAAAAAAAATATATATATATTTATATATATATATATATATATATATATATATATATATATATATATATATATATATATATATATATATATATATATAAATATTTATATATATATATATATATATATATATATATATATATATATATATATATATATATATATATATATATATATATATATATATATATATATATATATATATATATATATATGTAAAATTACTCATTTAATTAAGTACAACGTTTCGGGTATCTTACCCATCTTCTGGTCTATAAAAGGGATTTAGAACACGTTCAAAATTACAAAAATTATAATGTACACAAAGATTGAAAATATATTATTTAGTTAATTGAAATTATGGCAAATCGTTTGAAAACTATTGAAATTTAGATATGGATCAATTATGGGTACTTTAAATATGCATAAATATAACACTAGTTGATGCAATTATTGGTTGACAAAGATATTAGTCACTTAATGAAGCAGCAATAGTAATAAATTATTTAATAAATTGAAAATGTGAAAAAATCATTTAAAAACTTGACACTAAATGTAGATGCTATATATATGGATAAATATAAAAATATACTAATTGGGGCAATCAATTGGTACACAAAAATATTAGTCACCTTTAGTGGACGGCTAAAGCGGAGAGACTGAGGAAAGATTATAGAGGGAACCGATTAGAGATTGGTAGGTTGTGAAAATATTTTGAGTGGTTTATGAAATGAGAAGGGGAAAAGCAGTTGAATCAGAATTTAAACTGGGATTTAGTTGTTTTATAAATGATGATTCGAGAATGCGCAGGGAAGTGGAGTCCTTTGCATGTCCTATAATTTGAAAGTTTTTGTGGGAAATTTCTGTCTTACATTTAATTGAATGATCTCGAATGGAAGAAGTTTCTTTATTGGTCAAGGTGGAGCCAGTGCGAGAGCTAATACCAAGATGAGAACAGACCCTAGCCCTAAGTGAGCGAACAGTGCTGCCAATGTAGATCCCCTGGTGGCACCTGGGGCAAATGAATTTATAGACAACTCAACAGCTCATTTCAGTTGGGATTCTGTCTTTAGTTCTAAAAAATTTTCCAATATGAAAGTTGTTAAGGAAAACTATTTTGAAGTTGGTATGCGTGTAAAAACTTTTCAAAAGCTTATTAAGTTTTCGGCGTAAGGGTAGGTTGAGTGGGCCAATATCAGGAAGAAGACAATAGCGGAAATCCTTGAGGACAGAGGAAATTTCTTGTGGAGGATGGTATATTTTATCAAAGAATTGACGGATACATTTTTGTACAAGTGAGGGCTGGAAACAATTCCTTTGAAAATAACCCAGGAGAAAACTGAATTCAGAATGAACAAGAAAATAATCAGATGAAAGCTGAAAGCCACGGTGAAGGAGGGTTTTGATGTTGTTGATCTTATAAGAAATATCACAAAAACTGTAAAAGTTCATGCCAAGACCAGAAAAGGAGGATTTACGATAGACGGAAGTGGAGAAGTTGGGCGAGGAGCGTGATATGAGACAATCCAAAAATGGTGATCTGATTATTTTCTTGTTCATTCTGAATTCAGTTTTCTCATGGGTTATTTTCAAAGGAATTGTTTCCAGCCCTCACTTGTACAAAAATGTATCCGTCAATTCTTTGATAAAATATACCATCCACAACAAGAAATTTCCTCTGTCCCCAAGGATTTCCGCTATTGTCTTCTTCCTGATATTGGCCCACTCAACCTACCCTTCCACCGAAAACTTAATAAGCTTTTGAAAAGTTTTTACACGCATACCAACTTCAAAATAGTTTTCCTTAACAACTTTCATTTTCGGAAAATTTTTTAGAACTAAAGACAGAATCCCACCTAAAATGAGCTATTCAGTTGTCTATAAATTCATTTGCCCCAGGTGCCACCAGGGGATCTACATTGGCAGCACTGTTCGCTCACTTAGGGCTAGGGTCTGTTCTCATCTTGGTATTAGCTCTCGCACTGGCTCCACCTTGACCAATAAAGAAACTTCTCCCATTCGAGATCATTCAATTAAATGTAAGACAGAAATTTCCCACAAAAACTTTCAAATGAAAGGACGTGCAAAGGACTCCAATACCCTGCGCATTCTTGAATCATCATTTATAAAACAACTAAATCCCAGTTTAAATTCTGATTCAACTGCTTTTCCCCTTCTCATTTCATAAACCACTAAAAATATTTTCACAACCTACCAATCTCTAATCGTTTCCCTCTATAATCTTTCCTCAGTCTCTCCGCTTTTGCCGTCCACTAAAGGTGACTAATATTTTTGTGTACCAATTGATTGCCCCAATTAGTATATTTTTATATTTATCCATATTTATAGCATCTACATTTAGTCGTCCACTAAAGGTGACTAATATTTTTGTGTACCAATTGATTGCCCCAATTAGTATATTTTTATATTTATCCATATTTATAGCATCTACATTTAGTGTCAAGTTTTTAAATGATTTTTTCACATTTTCAATTTATTAAATAATTTATTACTATTGCTGCTTCATTAAGTGACTAATATCTGTGTCAACCAATAATTGCATCAACTAGTGTTATATTTATGCATATTTAAAGTACCCATAATTGATCCATATCTAAATTTCAATAGTTTTCAAACGATTTGCCATAATTTCAATTAACTAAATAATTTATTTTCAATCTTTGTGTACATTATAATTTTTGAAATTTTAAACGTGTTCTAAATCTCTTTTATAGACCAGAAGATGGATAAGAGACCCGAAACGTTGTACTTAATTAAATGAGAAATTTTACATGTCTCATTTTGGGATTTATCCTCAACCTCAAAATAAGCCTTCTTAGAAGCAAACCTATAGAATATATATATATATATATATATATATATATATATATATATATATATATATATATATATATATATATATATATATATATATATATGATTAAAGCAAGAACTTCATCCATGAAAGATGATGCTGTGTGTGTGGCGGGATTGTGAAGGCATCATTTTTTATGAACTACTTGTGACCAACGAGATTGTCAATGCAGAACTCTATGTTCAACAAATGTATCGATTCGCCGAAGCTATTCGTGAAAAGCGACCTCATTGACGTTATAGATTCTTTCTGCAACACGAAAAGGCTCGTCCTCACATTTCTAATATGACAAAAGCCCCCTTTCAAACGTTTAATTGGGAAATCCTGCAGCACCCTCCATATTCACCAGACTTGGCTCCATAGGGTTTCCATCTGTTACGATCTCTCTCCAACAATTTGCGTGGCGTTTTGTCCAATACTGATGTGGAATTAAGAACCTGGTTAGACGGATTATTCAAGTCAAAATCCAAAGATTTTTATTACAGAGGCATCGAAAAACTAGTTGAACGTTGGGAAGAGGTCGTAAATAACAACAGAGAATACATTTTTAAGTTTTCCTAAAATTGTTAATAGTAATGAATGCATTTGATAAAACCGCAAGAACTTATTCCTCAACCCATTATATATGTAAATTAGGGTTTCCATCTGTTACGATCTCTCTCCAACAATTTGCGTGGCGTTTTGTCCAATACTGATGTGGAATTAAGAACCTGGTTAGACGGATTATTCAAGTCAAAATCCAAAGATTTTTATTACAGAGGCATCGAAAAACTAGTTGAACGTTGGGAAGAGGTCGTAAATAACAACAGAGAATACATTTTTAAGTTTTCCTAAAATTGTTAATAGTAATGAATGCATTTGATAAAACCGCAAGAACTTATTCCTCAACCCATTATATATGTAAATTATTTACATATATTTTAAATTATTTATATATATATATATATATATATATATATATATATATATATATATATAATTAGGTAAAAGGCCAACTTGTATGCAGGTTGTATTGAAGTCCATAGCTGTGGCAGCGTTATTAATTTTAACTTGTATTTTCTTTTTTTTTCTTACAAGTTTTTTAACGGGCGAATGACATTCTTTATTCCTAGACTGTTTCGACCATGTTAGGTCATCTTCAGAAAATGAACAGAAAAGGAATTATTTAAGAAATTTCTACACTATGAAAGAGAAAATGAACTTGGCTGCTGGTTCTGGCGTCAGGTCTACTCCAAAGAAGAGTAATATTGACCTTTTTTACAACGTCAATATGAACATCGGCCCCCGTGAAGACGAAAACTTTCTCAAAGCTATTCTCCATCGTAACGTGACCCCAACCGACCTTAATACTGATATTAATCTAATTATATACTACAAGACAAAGAAAACAAGTAGATGCATCATGAAGAACAGCCTTATCCACCCAACTAATGAACTCCAGGAGACTAACGTCATGTACGAATATTCGTGCAAAGTCGGTGACTGCAAACATGGCAATTCAAAGTAGAGCGGCGTACCCTCCACTACCATATCAAGGCGACTGACGTCTGACCTGCAATATGGCGCAATTTAAAAACATGCCCTCTCTTATAGCACTACAGTAACCTGTGAAAAACTGAACCAGGACACCTCCATCATCCTGAAACTCCCAAACTACAGAAAATTGCGGATGCTTGAAGGCGTCATTATTCAAATTAAGAAACCTGCATTTAACGTACAACTTCGACCGGAAACCAACATCTCGGCGTCTCCGAGTTGACGGCGAACTAGATCGGAGTGAATAGCAAGACTTTTATTTTTTATTTTTCGGGGAGAACAGGTACGGCTCGCGGTTACTCCTTCCCTCTGTGCCCCTCCAACGATCGGGGGTGCAGAGAAGAGGAGGAGGCCCGCGGCTGACTTGCTCCTGGAGAAACTACCGACACTTCTGACTCTAAGTTCAAGTGAACCGATAGTGAAGTGCTAAATGAAAATTCCGAAAGAAGCTTTAGAAGAGAGTTTATAGTGGGAGACGGAAAGTTTGGAGTTAAAAGGAGACATATTGGTGAGGAGGCAGATTGAGCAACCTCGGTAGTCAAGGGTGGAATATCCTTGCCCGTGGGACAAGGGGGACCTGCAGATTAAAGTGGATTCCGAACCACTATCCTGCATTTCCTCATCATTCATTATGCTTACTTCCTTTCTCACACTTTAGCACCTATGTTCTTCATAAAGAAGCGACCGGACCGCCTAATCTGTGTTCCCTTATTCTTTTCATCTTTCATTCATGTGTTTATTATAGCATTCATGTCGTTTGGAGTTATCTTAGCTCTAAGCTTTGTTTATGTATTGTTATGTTACTTGTTTTTACTTTCCTTACTATTTTAGTTTACTATGTCCGTTTTATTTCTGTTTTACTATTAACTTTCACTTAACTATCATTTTTGTTTAACTTTTTAATATATTTCACTTATTACACTTGAAGTTTATTTTGTTTGCATTATTTCTGTTTAGACTTAAACTGTGTTGTCTCCTTAGTGGGTTGTTTCTTCCTATGTAGGTTGTTTAAATTCGGTTGTCTTATTAGGGTATCAATCTGGTGTATTGTTTGGTTATTTCGTTTGTTGGATTTGTATATAGTCGGGTAAATATATTTCTCGTTATGCTTGTTTCTTCTCTCTAATTGAATTTCTACTTAAGTAAACATGGGAACCTCCTCGAATCTCAGCTGTTGTCTGCCGCTGGAAAATTGAGTGTTATAGGGGACTACAGCTCTGGTGTTCGTGTGCTGTGCAAATATTCTAGGTAGATCGTCGTCTATCTTATGTTGATATTAAGCGTTCCTACTCCTGTTTCTTGGTGTAAATCCTGTAGTCTTCTTCTCTTTCTCCTACGTCTGTTGGTGATTAGGTAGATAGCTTTATTTTGTATTTTCTGGAGTTACAATTTTTCAGTCCTTGTTTCGCCCTTGATAGGGGTTGGCGGGTACAGTAGCACATCTCTTCCTTGTGCAAGTTAGATTTTTCTTGTATTTTTCATGCCTAATTCTTTTAGATTGTACAGTAGGTTAAGCATCGGAATGGCCTTTTCTTCCTCTCCGTTATATGTTGTTTGTAGCCTCTTTTTGTTATTTTGAGTCCTAGCATGTTGCATTCACTATGATATCTGTAGTTCTGATCTTTAACTACAATTTCAGCTGTTTTGTTCGTGGAGATTCGGGTTATTGTAAATTTCCTCCTGTTCGTCCTTATCTTCCAATCTCTTTCGTAGTTGTAGATGTTGCGAATTTCTAAAGCTGTTGTCCTTGCCTGAAATCGTACTTTCATGTACGGAGTGACGATGAGTTAGTTGGCTTATATCGTCCGCGAACTGTATGTTTAGGCAACCAGGCATATTGGTGGTGACAGATCTGCTATGTATATTGAATACAGCGTGGGGCTGCGACAGCACCCCTGCAGGAGTCCAGCTTCCAATTCGAATTCTGGTCATGAATAACCATTGATCTTCACATATGCTCTTCGCTCTGTGACCTAATCGCAGCCAATTCTTTCCAGATTGCTATTCATCTGGAGATTTAAGATCTTATATTGCATTCCTCTGACTCAGACTTTGTCGAATGCTTTTTCTACATCTCTGAGGACCAGATCGATGTAGTTATTCTCTGCTTCGGCCTTTGCTATTTTATCTGTTATTATGCCAAGTGCCATTGTGGTGTCTTTGCCTCTTCTGAATCTGAACTTATAATCATTATAAAGGTCATTTTCTTCAAGATATTCTTTTAGTCTTCTATTAAGGATTTTCTCGAAGACTTTGCCGATGAATTTCAAGAGCGATATTGGCTGGTAACTGCTGAGGTAGTTTGGTGGTTTTCCTGGCTTCGAAACGAATATCATTTCCGCTAGTTTATAGCTATCAGGGAAGTAAACGGCGTTTAAGCAACCGTTAAAAAAATTCTTTAATGCACTCAAGATCATGTTAGGTGCCTTGGTAAGATTAATTCTGGTTATTCCTGAGGGGCCTAGCGCTTTCTCTTTGAATGATTGTATTACGCATTTAATCTATTTCGTTGTTATGTAGGCCCCTGTACCCAGAATTTCCTCTCTTTCTCGCTCTACACTTGGTGCTGTAGTGATCCTGTTTATGTTTCCTTGCAAGACTGTGTGGACCATTTCATCTATCTCTGGATTGAAATCTTCGTCCTCCTCTGGTGTTATAGAGAATACTGATTTCCAGTGATTACGAAAATGTTCTTCTGTGTTCCTTTCTTCTTGGATCTTTTCTTCCCGTTCATTCTTAATTGTTATTCTTTCTCTAGGAGTCTGCCTTTAAGTCTATTTATTAGACTCTGGTTCTCTTTTGGGCTTCTCTCTTGTCTATTTTCTTTATTAGGCTATCCCAAATGTGGCTTTGCTGTTCTTCTATGAGATGCCTCAGTTCTTCTCTCCGTCTTCTGATTTCTTTTTATTGTTCTTTATTTAGTCGTCGAGAATTATTTGGTCTAGTATTCGTCTTAGTTGCCTATTCTTTCTCTTCATTTCTTCTGTCCATCGAGGATGTGAAAAAGGACGGTATCTTGTCTTTGGTATATATCTTTATTCCGTCTCAATATCGTTATTGTTAATCTTGACTTCTCCTCATCAATATCTTCCAGGTTGGCGTCAGGGAGATCCTTTGGGACGAAGTTACTAAAATCTTGTGTGTAACCTGCCCAGTTTGCTCTCTTGTAGTCCTTCCTCGCTGGTACCGGTACCTGTATCGGGTATTGAGTCATGGGCAAATGTGTTATAACATGGTCGCTACATGAAAAGGTACTTGGTTACATGTGAAAGTTGTATGGCATAATGAAGCTACTTAGCACGACGTCTAGTTTGTAGCTGCATTGCATGTGACATATGTTGGAAAGTCTGTTCCTATTCTCTTAAAACTGTTTCTTTCCAACATCATTTTTAAGTTAGCTCCTCTTTTGTTTCTGGAGCGGTATCCATTAGCACTGCACCTGGCATTGAGGTCTCCCATAGTGATGGTTGGGAAACCTGTGCCCAAGATTCTAAATAGGTTGTGTAGTGAAAGGTAATTTCTTCTCGGTCCTTGGTATCTCGTGGCTACTATTATTAGCGTTTAACCCGTTTCAATTTTTACGGCCAAGTATGCCTCATCCAAATTATTAAATTCTTTGAACTTCAGCCCTCTTCTTATTGCTAGTGCCGCCCCGTCATGATGCTCACCTGAAGGGTTCACGTTTATGAGAGTGTAATCAAATATTTTCATTCATTTATTCTTCTGGATTCACTTTGTGTTCTGATATTAATATTATGTATGGATCTATCTCTCTGAAGTTATTTCCTAATATCGATGTTTTACCGATCCACCCTTGAGTGTTGATTTGCAGATGCTGAGCTTTATTTTCCTTTCTGGTTCCAGTGTTTATTAAGTTTGCTCATCTAGAGATCTCTGGAATTCTGGCGGGTTGATCTCTTGTTGGGTTCTGCTTCTTTGCCGTTAAAGCTACCATTCTCAATACTTTGAAATGTACAATGGCAGAGAGAGATGCAGTCGCAAGAGTATATTCGAATTTTATCCTCCATTAATAGTTTTTGTAGTTCTTCCTCGTCTTCTTCTCCTGTCTTTCCTTTAAATGCTCATTTGCATTTTCCTTCTTTAATTGCCTTAATGATGACGCCCTGTTTCTTGCCTCTTGGGAGGGGGCAGCTGCAGACTTTAAGTTTTAATTCCTGGGCTTCCATGCGTACTATTTTGTCTCCTTCATTACTTTGCACTGAGATGTTTGAAATTGCGTTCTCTTCCTTAGTGTGTTCTTCATTTCTCGTTGATGGCAACGCTGAGGCGAAGTTGATTTTAAGGATTTCAGATGAAGGGGGGGGGGCAAGAAACCACATCTTCTTTATTCCATTTTACTCTAGCATTATATTGATTGTCCTAGTGAAGGTGCCCGGTTTCCCAATATTCATCACATGGGAATAGAATATGCATTTGAGCACTTCTGTTGATGCCCCTTGGGGCACAGTTAGATGGATATTTGATTCCGGCATATGCTTCACAGTTGTTTAGCCACTCATGCGTTTTTGCATTTCTTCTAGTTTCTTTTTCGTTTCTCGCTTCTCTTTTCTTTCGTTCTATTATCTACTTTCTTTTGGGGCATGCCATTGCCATAGTCCGATGTGGCCCATAAGAGTTTACGCATTTCTTAGTACTTTCATTGCACTGTCTCCATTCGTGGTTCTTCTGTCCACATTCAGAACATTCTGTATCTTTCTCAGTGCAGTCACGCGTCAAGTGGTCCTCCATCTTATAGCAGCGGGAGCACATTCGAATATTAATATGTTTCTCTCGCTCCATGTTCTCTGGTGGATTCTTATGGTAAATATGATCAGTCCTTGTTGAAATATCTTTGCTGCCATATCTGTTGTTGCACAGACAATTTTAAAGACATGTGTGTGGTGGCCAAATTCAATTATTTCGTTTAATTTTATGCCTTCATGATTTTTTTCTATTTCTTCTTTTATTTCCTTTTTGTTATGGAAACCCACCCAAACATCGACTTTCCTGCATATGATGCTTGTGTTTGCAGTTATCCTGGGCAGGATTTTGGGCTTTAGTCCTATTCTCTTTAGTGTCTCTATTCCTTCTTGGGACACTAATATTATACCTCTTTTTCCTTACTTGCAATTACCACGTAGCCATTTAGGATGTCGATAATTTTGACGAGGGCTACTTTTATATGTCCAAATAAAGTCTCGCAGAGTTTTCCTTTGTTCGGTTGGATCTCCAGGTCAATTGTCCATAGAGGTACTTGTAGGCATTCCAGGCTGCCTCCTTTACCTATAGGGGAACGATCCCCTATCCTTTGCAGAGCACACGAACACCAGAGTTGGAGTCCAGTTTAACCCTCGATCACCCCGCCGAAGACAACAGCTGAGAATCGAGGAGGTTCCCATGTTTACTTAAATAGAAATTCAAAAAGAAAGAAGGAACAAGAATAACAAAAAAGATATTTGCCCGACTATATACAAACCCAACAAACGAACTAACCAACCAGGACACCAGATTGATACTCTAATAAGACAAGCGGATTTAAATAACCTACATAGGAAGAAACAACCAACTAAGAGGACAACACAGATCAAAAGTGTAAAGAGAAATAATGCGAAGAAAATGAACTAAAAGGTTAATAGAGAACTATATTAAAACATTTAACAAAAATGATAGTGAAGAGGAAGTTAAGAGTAAAACAGAAATAAAACGAACATAGTAAACTAAATGGGTAATAATCGAACTATAGTATTAAAAAGTTTAACAAACTGTTGGTAAAGTGGTAGTTAATAGTAAAACAAGTGAACAAAGTGAAACTAAAGTGAAAAAGTGATACTAACAAGGGAAAGTAAAACTATTTAAGGAAAGTAAATACAAGTAACATAACAATACATGAACAAACGCAGAGCTGAGATAACTCAAGACGGCATGAATGATATAATAAACACATGAATGAAAGATGAAGAGAATAAGGACACACAGATCAGGCGGTCCTCGCGCTTCTATATGAAGAACATAGGTGCTGAAGTGTGAGAAAGTAAGTAAGCATGTTGCATGATGAGTAAGTACATGACGGTGGTTTGTAATCCACGTTAATCAGCAGGTCCCCATTGTATCTCGGGAAAGGGTATTCCACCCTTTCCACCTTTGACTACCGAGGTTGCTCAATCTGCCCCCTCACCAATCTGCCTCCTCACCAATCTGCCCTCTTTTACCTCAAAACTTTCCGTCTTCCACTATAAACCCTCTTCTAAAGCTTTTTCCGGACTTCCCATTAAGCACTTTAATATCAGTTCACTGGAACTAAGAGTTAGAAGTGTGGGGAATTTCTCCAGGAGCAAGTCGGCCGCGGGCCTCCTCCTCTTCTGTGTCTGTACGCTTGCTCTCTCGCTGTGAACTGGAAAAGGCTATCACGAGTAAAGGAGGAAAAGTTTTAGGCAGGACCTAAAGAAAAGGCCTTCTCAAGAAAATATATGTTCTCCTGGGGCTGATTAGGGATTCTTCCTGTTCCTCTTGAGTGAAGTAGCCCAAACCACAAGGTGGTTGCTCTACTTTATTCTAAATTTCCGACTCTTTTTTGATACCTTTTACCTTAAACTTAGTTTTCACTAGCATTACATATCTTGGCCACCTCCCAGGTCTGAGTTGCAGCTCGTAAGAAGCTATGGTGAACCCCTGGAGGACACCCTCTTAGGCGGCCAGAAAAGGGGGGCCGAGTCTCGGTCACGAGCTAGAACCCAACTGTTGACTGCTGTTAGTGCCAGTCCCATTTTGGTAGGGTTGACCAAGGCGAGTGCGAAAATTGAAAGATAGGTGAGATAGAACTAAAACAGATAGAGGGGCTCCTCTCACTATTGAAGGGTGGTTAAGATTCCATAGCTGAAGATCAACAGAAGATTTTATTTATTTATTTTTTTTAAAGCTCATCTGGCGACTGCATGCTTGGACATTAGTCACCGTATTAAAACTGGCTTAGTCCTAGGCTACTTTAAAATAAATTTTAAAGAGACGAAAAACACCCCAAAAAGGGAGAAAGGAAGACGCTTCTACTTCGGGGGGAGGTCCCCCCGGCGCAGGAGCGTGCAACCTAAAGGAAGAAACAAAAAAAAAGCAAAGAAAAACACAAAAAAAACTTAAATAATAGGAAGAAGGCCGGCCTCCCCCAAAAGTCAACAAGTCCACCAGTCAATGTGCACGCACTCGTCCCGAGTACAAGGGAGAGGCGGTAGCGACCCCACCCATCCCGGTACCTTGAGAGGTAACGTGCGCGAAGATCACCCAGACTGAGACATTCGACACGAATATGCCGAACGGTCTGGGGGACGACGCAGGCGAGTGCTCCATCAAATAGCCCGATTTGAAGACGTCAGAAAGCAACCTGAAGCCACCGCGGCATTGGAAGATAGGTCCATGGGAACAGTCACGGCCCAATGGCACACAACTTTAAGTTCCCTTCAACCGTCTCCCATTTTCTTTGCCAAGCAGTCCGAAGAGCTGCCCTTATTCCTGCTATGTAGTCAGTGTGAGGAAGAGCGAAACGCTGGTCTGGCCGCAGATTCCTCGCGGACTTTTTGGCACCCTCATCGGCGCGCTTATTCTTGGCAATTCCTACATGTCCAGATACCCAGCAGAAGATAATCTCGACATCCGCCTGGCTTGCCAAAACCGTGCCGTCACGGATATCGCGAACTAGGGAATGCGGAGATTTCAATGCCCCGAGAGCACTCAGGGCGCTTTCTGAGACGCTATAGATCACAATGCAGTCCCCGAACCGGGCACGTCGCGTAATCTCAAGTCCTGAGTGGTGTATTGCCACCAGCTCGGCCGTAAAGACAGAAGCAGCGCCCGGAAGAGCCCCGCTGACTTCAAACAGATGGAATACGGCGTGGAAGACGCCCCTTACTTTGGACTTGGAGCCACCCGTTTACACTGGCACGGTTCCACTGTGACAAGAGGTGTGCTCCAAAAAGGGCGAAAGCAATACTCTCGGAACTGTACAACCTATAGGAGCAGAGGCGTGGAGACAAATAGCCAAATGTGGTACCCTCCAGGGTGGCGTCCTGGGCAGAACCAGGGGCGTCACCGGCACGAGAGCTATATCTAGCCCTCTAAGGAGCTTCCTAGCCCTAAAACCAAAGGGCTTAGGATATGACTGGCGTCTCTCGAGGGCATATGCACCGTCGAGATCAGCTGCGGATGCAGTGAGAGCTGTTGGCGACTGAGGGAGGCTCCGGGCTCGCGCGTACAGGCGAGTGATGCACTGCACGCGGCGCAGAGCCAGTGGCATCTCTCCATCATCGACCAACAGGCTCTCAATGGGAGAAGTGCGGAAGGCACCGGTCGCAAGGCGAAGGCCGGTGTGGTGGATATAATCCACCTTCTGCAATAAACGCTCACCTGCGAATGCATAAAACTCGCATCCGTATTCGAGCTTCGAACGAACAAAGGATCGTTAAAAAAGTAGGGCATTAGACCTATCAGTGCCTCATGCGCTAAACGTCATCGAACGGAAAATATTCATGGCGCGGGTGTAAGAGCCCCTAAGGCTACGAATATGAGCCTCTAGGTGAGGAGTCGGTCAAATACAACACCAATGAAACGGTGCGATTCCACCACTTCCAGGTGTACCCTATTAAACAACAAATCTGTGTAGGGGGGAGCCGTGGATGGCGGCAAAAGTGCACCACCTTAGTCTTGGCCAAGTTAAACCGAAACCTGTCCACTTCGGCATAGCAAGAGATGCGGTTCAATGCCTGTTGGAGTCAACGCTCCAGAGTTGGCATCTGGGCCGCGCCAAAAGAGATCGAAAGGTCGTCCACGTAGAGCGTAACGAGAACATCTTCTGGCAGCACCGAGGTGATGCTCAGGGCAAAGAGTGTGACATGAAAGACACTTTCCTGCGGGACACCCGCTTCCTGCTCCTTTGGCCGGAGAGGGCTCTCCCCACCCGTACGCTGAATCGACGATCTCGCAGAAATTCAGATATAAACATTGTGAGGCGTCACCCCACCCCCATCGTGTAAAGAGTCTCCATGATACCGTATCGCAATGTGGTATCTTTTGCCTTCTTCCGATCGAAAAACACCGTGGCGTAGTGCTGTCTACGAAAGAAAGCATCGCAGACGGCATTTTCCAGTTGGAGCAGAGCACCCGACATGGAGTGGAACTTGCGGAAGCCGCACTGTGCAGCAGACAGATGGCGTCTGCTGTCCAGAAAAAAGGGTAGTCTAACATTTAACAATTTCTCCATCAACTCGCACACGCAAGAGGTTAGAGAGATTGGGCGGAAACCGGTTGGAGTAGAGTGATCTCACCCAGGCTTGCGAAAGGCGAGCACAGTAGCGATTCGCCAGGAATCTGGGAGAAGACGCTCCACCCAGATCCTGTTGAACAAATCTAAGAGAAAGGCCATGCCTCGCTCACCCAGGTGTGGAACCATGGCGTACGCTAAAGGCGTCCGGACCAGGCGCGGTGTCCGCGCACGAAGCGAGAGTGAAGCGCAACTCACTAAGAGTAAACCAGTCGTTAAAGGGTTCTCCGCCTCTGGAAGTAAAGTCCAGCCGGCGGCCTTCCGCGACATGATGACATGCATTGAATGCTGGAGGAGCAGCATCCCGGCTAGAAAATGCGAAAAAAGCGGTCGCGAAGGATTCCGCCACGGACGCAGGGTCGAATTCACGCACAGTGAAATCGTTCAGGTGGCGCTTATAGAGCATGTAGGCATAACGTTTCTGTTTGAGGGCGTCTTACATTCGGCTGACCACCATGGGAGTGGTCGGCGTGCAAAATGGCCAGACGTTCTAGGAATAGTCGTCAGGCCCGCGGCGATGAGGTTGCCAGGGAAGAACTCAACGGCCTCATCAACCGACCCAAACTCTTCGACTGAGATAGATAATTCAGGTATTTCCTGAAATGCAGGCCACGGCGCCAACGCCAAGCACCACCAAGGTGGGCTCTCAGGCGGCAGTTGCCCTAAAAATGATAAGTGAATGGAAAAGTGATCACTACCATGGAGGTCATCGACCACTTCCCAATCAAAATCAGGCTGTGCATCCGAAGAGCACAATGATAGTTCAAGGCAAGAAAATAAAGCTGTTCTCGGACAGTGATGTGTAAACTCACCTACATTTAGGACACCCATCTTAAGCTCTTCGATCAGATTGGCAAGGACTTGTTCCCTGGAATTTATTGAGTAATCTCCCCAGAGAGAATGCCTGCCGTTCAGATCTCCAAGCAAGAGAAAGCGCCTCAGCAACCGTGCCACGACGCGGCCCAAGTCCCCCTCGTCAAAGTCAGCTGACGGTGGAATGTACGCAGAAATGACATTATATCTCCTATACAGGTGCAGCTGCAGAGCCACTGCCTGAAAGGAGGTATCTAAAGAGAAAGGAAGAACAGAAACATCATGCTGTGTGTAAACCGTGCATCCCCCAGCCCGGCCACCTCGTGGTAGTGGGGTCGCCAGACCCTTATGCCCTAGGCAGGCGGGCAGGGGGCACGCGCCTATCAGGGTCTCCTGCAGAAAGATAGCTAATGGGGAACGGAAAGAGACGAGCCTTTGCAGCTTCTCCCAGTTAAAGGAATATGCCCTGCAGGCCTAGCTCGAAGAAGACGCGGGGGCTATCTTTGAACAGAAGACCCTCACGGGAATGGCCGTACGATTCCTAGAGGCAGAACCCCGGGCGTTTGGCCAGACAAAGCGCTGAAGGCACTGTCGCCTTCGAGGGCTTATTGGGGGAGGTTGCGCTCGCCAGGCGAGTCTTTTCTTCCCTCCGCGTCGAAACCTTAGGCGGGCGCTGTGGCTTCGGAGGCGGGGGGCCCTATTTTCGAGGAACCATCGTCTCCGAGAACCCACTACACCACTAAGCCTGGGCCAAGGAGCTAAACCTCCTTTGTTGGTGTCCTCCTTTTGGGGTATATCTTTAGGAACCGCGGAAGATGGCCTGGCAACCAACTTCAGGGGTGTCCCCCCCTGTCAGTCTAACGACTCGGTGGAGGCGCATAGGCGTTTTGCCTTACGGGAAACGGTCACTCTAGGGGGAGAGGGGGGAGCCCTGGTTTCAGCCGGGGCTGGGTATGAACCCTTTTTGCCGCCAGCTTTACCAGGGGAGCGCTTGGGTTGAGTAGAGCCTGCAGAAAGGCTCCGAATGTGCGCGGAAACAACCGTGCTCGTTGGCCTGGATGGGCCAGGAGCAGATGGTGCCTTTCTAACTATTGAGGCATATGACGTCGCAGGCAGAGCTGGGCTCGCCAGGACCAAGTCATTAGCCTCGCGGAATGAGAGTCGATCCTGGGCCTGAACAGCCAGGATTTCTTTCTCAAGGAAATATGCACCACATTGCTTCGAACAAGCGGGGTGCGGCTCTCGGCAATTGACACAATTGGCCACCCAAGATTTAGACTTGTTGTGTGCGGCCTTGGAGCAATTTCCCCAAACTTCAGGTGACCCCGACTTTGCACGTCTACTAGAACGATTTGTATCGCCGAAGCGGTGACAGTAATAGCACCACCGCGGCAGAGGCACGAATACCTTCACGTGGTAGTGGTACCAACCGACACGCACCGACTCAGGGAGCTTGTCACAGTTGTACGAGACGAAGAGTGTAGGGGTAGGTCTTGAGACCCTCCCTATTTTCTCATCACACGTTCAACCTTGAACGCCCCATGGTCGGCCAGCTTTAAGGTGGTATCCTCAATGGAGTAGTCAACGAGTTCCCTCGCATAAACTACTCCTTTCACAAAGTTCATGGTAGAGTGCGGCGTTACACTCAATGGGATGCCATGAAGTGTCTGAAGAGCACTTATCTTGGCAGCCTTGGCGGGATTTGCCGCATTCCCCAGAAGACTTCCGTGCGATAAACGGGTCACCTTTGGCTCTCTACCAATTGAACTAGCTAATCCTCTCCTCTGATTGATCATGTTGCCCCCGGCCAACATGGTGCCATCAGTGGATCGAAAAACAAAGAAGCGTTTGAAGCCAGCGGGCTCGAAAACGCTAGGTAATCTCTGAATGAATGGCCCCAATATCATCAAGGCTCTGCCCTGTGCACTTTTGGTCTTTTTCATAGTCAGGGGCTCTGCACCTGGGGGAGCAGAGGGGCCGGTTGTGCTTATCTTGGCTTGGTCGCTTGCCAAAGTGGTAGCAGACCCATCCGTCTCCGCAACGTCCGTGGATGGAGAGGATCCCCGAGTATTTTTAGTCTTTTTGGTCTTTTTCGTCCTTTTCTTTTTTGGAGAGAACGGCGGAGAATGAACCCGCTTTTCACCTTCGCTGGTAGAAGTTCCCAGGCCAGATGGATCGGCCTCAGCCAGGTCCTTCTCCGAAATGGAGAAGGTCCTGTGGTAGTCGTAAGGGCACCTGTTGTAGGACATCCCTCCCCTCCTTGTACTGCGACAGAAACCCTAGCCGTTTGAAGAGGACCTTGTGTAGGGGCGGATTCGGGTTCGGTGTTTGGCGCCGAGCTCGGATTCCCCCTATCCCCAGGCAAGGGCCTACCGTCTGAGCTGGGTTTCCTCAAGGACCAAGTCTATCACAGAAGGGGCCTTCAGTTGACCATCCCCTCCCAGGACATTGCAGGTCCACTTGGCAGTGTCACCAGTCTTTTGTGGGGAAACACAGGCCTTGACCCCGGCAAGGTTTAAGATTCTTGCCAGCAGGTCTTTTAAGGGAAGCGACCGAAGGGGCCTGGCATCCCTTTTCCCCCTAAGGGGGTTTGCCCTACCGAGCTGCTTCGATGAGGATCGGCTAGCTTTCTTGATATTCCCCTTGGAATGAAAAGAGGGGACTGCAGCTGGAAAAAGGGAGGTGCCCGAAAGCACCTCCAGAGAAGGGGGTGAGGGGGAGTCCCCTGCACCCGTATTCGAAGGAGAGGAGTAAGCCTCCTCCCTGGTTAGAGAAATATGGAGGGCCCCCTGCGCAAGCACAGGGAGGGGGGCAGCTCCATCTTTTTTCAGGGGGAGTTTAAGGGGTTTGGTTTTTTTACTCATTCATGGGCATGGTAACTTTATTTTTACCACGTGACGCAATAGCTCATTACCTCTTGCAGTTGCCTGCACTGCAAGAGGTGCTTACAGGCCTGGCAGAGCCAGGCACCACCATTTGGAACCACTCCTCCCACGTGGTGGCCTGCAAGTCCATCGGCATGGCGGCTCCACCTTGGACACGGCGTAAAACTGAGTGTGAAGAGGAAAGGAAAAGGGATGTGAGGAAGGTATTGGTGGGGATATAGAAGGTTGTCCAAAAATCACCATCTCAAACTGGAGCTCAGGGGGTTAGGGAACGTTGTCGCCTCGTTCCTTAGCCCCGATCCAGGACAGTTGGCTGAGGAGAAGTTTAGCATCTACTCTGTGAATTTAGAGGCTGACCAGAGAAAGTTGGGGGAGAGGTTGTATAAAAAAGCGACCGAGTAGGGGAGAAATACAGGCTATCTGATAAAGGAAAAGAGTCTAAGCTGTGGCCAGACGGAGCGCTGGATCCCGTCAGCATGGCGGCCAGGATGGCAAATCGCCGCGCCCCTCATGGGGGATCAACAGAAGAACCACTCTCCTCGGACAGGGGACGAATCCCTGGAATATGAACCCATCGGACTTCAAAAGGTTTCCCCTGAAACTCATAAGCAACGGAAGGAAAAGATCACTACAAGAAGTAGTCCAATGCTTAGTTATAGATCTAGAGATACCACTAAACAAATGCATTGATACACCATCTGGATTCACAGTTATTTGCCCAGAAAACAAAGACTTAGAGCTGTTACATTCACCTGCGGGGAGCATTACGCTAAGGAAGTTGAACTTTAAAACTAGAGTACCAACACAAATCACAGCTAACAGAAGTGTCATCTGCCAAAAAATCGAGTCCTGGTTAGGAGAGGACTTATGCCAAGTAATAAGAGAATAACTTTATGAGAGACAGAAATGGCTTAAAATTGCAGAGGTTGTCAAATTAAAGATCCCACTCATGTTTTCAAGGTCATTTGTGAATCTACCGAAATTGTTCGAAGGATCATAAAACAGGAACTTCTTGCTTTCAACATGAGGATCCCATCCACCCACATAGAAAGAGATGCATTTACAAATACACAGATATGCTTCAGATGTTATGCGTTGGAAGAACATATGACACAAAATTGCGCCCCTAAAGATTTTATAATCTGTTCTGAATGTGGAACTGAAGGCTATTCTTGGCGATACTGCAACAATACAGTTAATAAATGCATCAACTCACAAGGAGGACACAGAACTATGGCCATGATATGTCCCCGAAAAATAGAAATTATAAAGAGAAAAGAAACAGAGTTAAACAGAAATAATACGAACGTATATAAAAACTCAACGTAGAAATGGTAAAAAGTGACCAACAAGGACCGGCAACTCAGATTAATTTAGATGGTACGCTCAACGTATTAATACTTACTTGTATATTACATGCCCATGTGATGAACATAGCTAACCCGGGAAGTTATGCAACAACAGTCAACAGCATGTCACAGGAAAACGGGCTTGAACTAATGAAATTCCTAAAAGAAGTCGATTCATTGGCTATTTTCAGAATCCAAGTTACAGAAAAGACAAAACATGAGTTAATCGAAGAGGCGAAAAAGAATCAACAGGCAGAAGAATCAGAAAAGGACACAATCAGCAAAGACTCAGAGACTGAAAATTCCTCCGACAACACAGAGCAAGGGTGCACATGGGTTACTTGCAGGAAAGCCCAAAGAAAGGACAGATTTAAATCTGCAAGTAAAAGGGGTCCATCATTCAGAGATAAACTATCAGAAGGACCCTCGAATGCAGGCAGTAGAAAGAGAACCCAGGAGAAACGAAAGAAGAAACACTGATAACCTAACAGTTGGCCAAACAAAACGGAAAAATAATAAACGAACGGAAATGGACAATTGGTTTATGAATATTAAGAAATTAAAACTACTACAAATTAACACATGCAAATGAAAGACAAGGAATTTATGTACAGAAACTTATTTAAAAAAGTTGACCCAGTTGTTTTCCTTATAGCAGAACATGGAAGAAACAGAGTAAACGAGAAATTAAAGATATGTAACTAAAATCTTTTAACACAAATCCTCCATGAGAAACACACGACGGAGCGGCAATAGCGGTCAAGCAAGGATTGCAGTACAAAACAAAACAAGGATTGGTAGATGTATATTTAGCTATAGAAATTAAAATGGAATTAAGCAACATCATTTTCATAAATGGATACCAGCCACCCAGGAGCCCCTAATTACCGGTACAAAATTTTACCAAATTCTTCAACTATAGGATACCGGTCATTTTATTGGGTGATTTAAATGACCTTTTTCGGGGCTTCTGGGTACATAAATACAACCAGAGTCAGGTTAACAACTTAACACGCTTATCAATAGACGTATAATGCAAAGACTGTGACCCAATTTACCTACATACTTACAAAGAGATCAAGCAACAAAACCGGACATCTGCCAGACTAACTTCAATCTGCTCATTAACTATTTTATGGAACCATCTGTTCATTCCTTCAAGATTACCTAACATGATCAAAAGACTTCTAGGAATAAAGAATGTCATTCACAGATGTTTTTTCTCGGCTCGAAGACCCCATTAAAAAACTTGTAAGAAATATTAAGGAAATACAAGTTAAAATTAATGAAGCTGCCACAGCTGTGGACTTCAATAAAACCTGCATATACTCGTATATATATAAATATATATGAGAGACAGAAAAATTTGGACATAACTGATTAGGTATATGAGACGAGAAATTATGAATTTATCCGAAGATAGGGACATAAGAAGACAAATATGTACATAAAAGTGAGTAAAGGACGTCACAATAAAGGCAATCCATACTAAGAAGACAGAAATAACGCTAAGGCAAAATGTTTCAAATACTATAGAACAGGTCCTTTAAGAAAAGCACTAGAGTTGGATGTTTATAAAGAAATCTTCTCATTGAGAAAAACTCAGCTAATGGTTTTTCAGCCAGTCGGGTTTAGCTTTAATAAAAAAATTTATTTACATTACATTCAAATGTGTTTGGGAATTAGAGAAGATCTATTTATACAGATTTTTATTTTAGATAAACACTGATAAAAACTCTCTTGGGCTCGTGTTTTGTCAACACCTTTGTTTCGTTTCATACTTTATTTCCATTCTTATTTTGGGTTTGCCATTGCGATAAATTTGAAATTTTCATTTTTATTCTCCGGGTAATTGCTGCTTTCCAAAAATTTCTATATTCAGTTCCGTTCCTTATACACTTTTTAAACTTACGGTTTATACCACCACCGGATTTTATGTATTCAAGATTATGGCTTGTAGCGAACTATTTCTCGATTTATAATGAAAATTAACACTGAGATTCCTTAAAACTATCTGGTTGTGTTAACTATCAATATTCTTTCAGTATTTAAACACCTCAAATTGTCGATTAAAAAAGGATTGAGGTGTAATGTCCACTACACATTTATAGAGATATTTAGTTTGTATTTAAAAAATGTGTTGTGATCCTTTTCCCTAAGGTTAGGATTGTACTACTTTTGAATATACAAAATTAAACTAACGATTGTCTGTTTTCGTGTCAATTCATTTAGAAAATGTATCTTCTGGATATTTAAGTCACTTGCTATAACCTTGATCTTGACTCTTTTATGCCAAACGCATTTATAAAAAAATAACATCATACTCTTCCGTTTGTCCCTTGAGGAGGCATACAACGACCATTTATAATTTATTATTACTAATCATGATATAAATCACTAAGATTTGAGATAAATTATCAATATTCCCTTTCATTATCGTACTCTTTTGAATTTAGGTAAGAAATAATCGCTCCGTATTCCTTCAAGATCTGTATCTACTAAATTTTAATAAAACTTTAAGTTAAATACTCCAGGAAGATCTTTTTAGAATTTTGGTTTCTTATTTCCGTATAAGTGTTGATAACCAAATCTTCCCCGCCCGTTTATGTAAAAATAACAGTATTCAGGTCCAGCTTTCGTTAAAATTGTTGAGTTACCTGATTATTACATTGTTGCGAACAGCCTTTTCATATATTCTCTAATTTATACAGCAGCCCTGTCAGAAATTCGATTAAAGTATCATTAAAAAGTCTTCCCAATAACTTCAAGCTTACCCCATTTTGATTAAACCTGTCTCTCAAGAATACCTGGCTGCGCTCGTAAAAACTTTTAATAGTTTGTGGGCCTTGTTCCTAGAAGAGAACTTTTGTGGGAATAATTTGGTATGAAGCTGTTCAATAGAGACCATCACCACGCATATAATCGCAAGAATCAATGCAAACGCTGCATTACTACTCTTTTTTTCACCTTTCTCTTCATTTGCAGGTACTATTTATGGATTTTCACGGACCTTGTAGATAAAAAAATTTTACTTCCAAAGTTTATAATCTAAATTTTGTCCTAGTTCGATTTTTGAACAAAAATTACCCACTAATTACATTAGCTCCTCAACTGTGCTTGTTGAATAAGGGTATCTCCTCTGACTTTTTGGTTTTATACCCCTGAATTACAGCAGTTACACCCCCTAAGGATTTCACGGGAGGACAAATTTCCAACTACTCTTAATATTAATCAAAACAAAAAACTCAAAATTTTAAGGTTTTACTAGTAATGCAGGCTTAGGTTGTCTTAGTAGAGGTCCATGTCACATTTGGGAAACTACTACCCACGGTTACAGATTGCGTGATTGGTAGCCCTCAACAAGATTGCAGAATAGCCACAGATGATATCTCTTGTTTTTCCTTTAGCCCACCTCAATCTGAGCTGCCTTCCACAGCGGTGACGAACTCCCTCTCCGAGTTATTTACATTAGAACGAGTCGCCTGATTAAACTGTTTTAAGGAAAAAGGATTTTAACCTCTACATATATCCAAGACGTCAGACAAAATATGAAAATGTCACTTGACGCTTTAAATTAAACGAGTGAAAAACAGACGCCATCAAGTCTGACAAGGTTCTTTATTGTAGCGCTATTCACTTAGAAAAATTAAACCTTCATTAAACAAAGAATTGTAAATATTGGATTAAGGGCTTAAAAACTGTTAATTGTAGAATGTTCAAATAAAGATTTTAGTGAAATCTTTAGCCAATATTCTTAAAAAGTATTTATAATAATCTCTTAGTTTACTTAATAGAACAACCGATTAAAGTTTATTAGGAAATCAATGTTACATACAAACATAGAGAAAAGAAACCTACCTTTTAGTCTGCAAGTAAAAAATTCGTAAACTAAATATGGCAACACTTTCTCATGCTAATGTAGGCTGTACTAATGCTATTACTGATTAATCGGATGGCATAAAGATATAAATTTAATAAAACCACAAAGCAGCTTTTCCTGTGAAGTATTAAAGAAATTATACTATCTGACATTTTAAAATATCATAATCAGTCCCAGAAATTTATTTTTCGTATAATAAATAGGCTGGAAATCGATAAATAACTCTAAACGAAAATCTCACGACGCAATGGTTTGATAAAGGACCGTTTGGAGACTGAAGAAGATATTTTGCATCAAGTAAGAGAGAACATGAAATTTCATGTTAATCGCCAGTCTGGTTTCTGTTGTTTGAGATATGAGGTACTCATACCATTATTTATGCTAACAATTCTCACATTAATAGAAATAATTGGGGCGTATAGTTTGTCCATTAGTCTGAGCATGTCCTGTAGAGTCTGAAAAAAAGTGATGTTTATCAGCGACGAAAATAAATTAAATATACTACAGATAGGAAGGGGAGGAGCATGTAAAGCATTGTGCAGTGAAAGGTTTAAATGCAGATTCACGCAAATCTATTAGGGTGTGGGGTAATTCTTTAAGAGAGAGAGTCTAAATAATCATCTCCCCTTTAATGGGAAATTAAATGCCCTAATTTAAGCAGAGAGACAAGCTATGTAAATTTCTTAATAGGAAGGTCGTTGCTACAAGTATTGGAAGAAAAAGAATTGAGGAAAATCAAGCTCATCATCGAGACATATTGATCAACTCATGCGGCTGAAAATGTGCGCAAGTCTTTTATAACAAGAGCCTGCATACTTCCTGCTAATATTTTATTCAGTAGTATATTGAGTGGATAATTATGTTTTTTACTGTTTTAGGCGAAATATTTGTAATGTGATGATTTAATATAGCCTCTTTAGCATCCGTAAGCTACACTATTTATAAAAAAAATTGAAAATTTGCCTAGTAACAAAATAGAAAATTTCTTAAAATCCAAAACAAATGAATATTTTAACGCATTAAGATAAGTAAAATAAATACGTGAATAAATAAGAAAATCTCCACGTAATTAAAGTAAGCATTAAATTGGCAGATGAAAAACAATGGTAAAATTTAAAAATTATGGATAGGAGATACTTTTAATTTGCAGTCCTCCTTTCCCTCGCGATAAAATGACAATTTTGTACACTAAATTTTCTTCTAAAGGTTCCAAAGAAAATATCAAACTACTGAAAAGATAACAAAATAAAGTTGGATACCATATTTGCAGCATTATTATTCAATGTTTTTTTAAGGGAGTATTCATCTTTTTAATTTTCTTAAATATTCAAGAATCGTGAATTTAACATCTTTCAATTCGTGTGATGATGATACTAAGCTAGATCAGATAATAACAAATGATATAAAGAAGTTGGAAAATATTTATAAAATTGCCTTAGTAAGTTATTTATTTGCTGTGAAGATTTGGAATTTAAATGTCGAGAGACAAGAACTTATTAAACAAGATAGCTGCACTATGCTCTAGAGAAAATGGCCCAGACTTGCCTTTGTAAGCCCAATACGAGCATTTTAACCCAAAGAAATTAAATTATACTAAAGGTATAATTGATGTTAACTCCAAGCTAGTTTCCAAAGGTTAATAGCATAATTTTAAAAAATTCTTATCATTTTTAAGGCTCCGTTAAGAAACTTGCAGCATTTTTTTCTGTTAACTAAAACACAGAGATGTTATTAGGTTAATATCCTGCTGTCTTTCAAGGATATGGTGGCCATTTTTCAGGCTCACTTCCTATAATAGAACTTAGCTTTCCTTTCATTCGTAAAATCTATTGTTACCAATATCTTACATTCAGGCCAATGAGATGTGGAAACTTATTTCACTCTTTGGTGAAAAGGAAACAGTTTAATGGGTGAAACTATTGAAAATAGTGAAGAAAGTGAGTAATCTCAAAGGACTCAAGCCCCAAAACCTATAAAGAATATGTAGGCGGTAGTTCAACATAAATATTTACATAGTAGCATGACTACTGCAGTACTACAAGATTAATGGAAGACGAAAAGAAAACAATAGGCCATATCAAATATGATAATAACCAATTAGTTTCGGATAAAGAAAAGGTGGCCAATATATTCAATAACTGTTTTGCATTGGTGTTTATAAACAAAGACGAAGATGATATACCACGAAGAGACGACATGATCAACTTTAACGACCATAACTTTTTAACAGATATCGAAATCTTCGAAGCAGAAATAATTTTTTATATCATTAAGTTAAAATCTAGTAAATCTCCAGGTCCTGATTTAATCTATCCAGCGCATTTAAAAGAAATTTGAAACTTCTTAGTGGACCACTAACAAAAATTTTTAAGAAATGTTTAGAAGAAGGTGTCATGCCATTAGATTTTAAGCTAGCGAATCTTACTGCTATTTTTAAGAAGGAAAAAAGAGAACTTCTGACCCAATATCGACTCATAAGTTTGACATTAATCGTAGGTAAATTAATGGAATCCGTCATTCGCAATAGGTTTATCGATCATTTGAAAGCGTATAATCTCATAAATGATAGTCAACACGGCTTTAAACAGAAACATTCATGTTTAACTAATCTTTTAGAATTTTATAACATCAAGATTAAAAGCTATGAGGAAAGTAGATCTTAAGACATAGTTTACTTAGACTTCGCTAAGGCATTCGACAGCATTCCACATAGGCGACTACTAAGTACCACAATAGATAGATTCGTGGCTAAGTAATCGCAAGCAAAGTGTAGTTTTAAACGATAAATTTTTGAGGTGAAAAATGTAACTAGTGGCGTAACTCTAGGGTCTGTGTTGGGACAGGTGCTGTTTTTTATTTATGTAAGCGATATGGAAACCGGCTCTCTTGGTAGATTATCAAAATTTGAGGACGACACAAAAATTGAGAGTAAAATATTAAATGAGAACGATAACAAATTAATTCATGGAGATCTAGATATAATCTTCGAATGGTTTAATAAATGTATCAGGAAATTCAATTGAAACAAGTGTAGAATTTTCCCGAAAGGGAAAATACCCAATTTTAACTATAAAATGGGTGGTTAAAATCTTATCTACGTGGACGAAGAAAAAGATTCAGGGGTGCCGGTTTCAATGGATCTTAAGTTTAACAAACAGTGTGACGAAGCGTGTAATAATGTGAACTGAAGATTGGATTTATTGTGAGGGGCTTTCAATACAAACACCAAGATATAATCATAGCTCTATATAGAAGTTTAGTAAGACCATACCTGGAATATGAGATACAACTGTGGTAACCTTGTAGACACGTAAACATCAATATAATATAAAGAATTCAATGATTGGTAACTAAACTAATTCTCTTGATTAGTCACAAGTCGTATATTGAAAGAATAAATACATTGAAACCACCAACTCTCGATACTAGGCGATTGTGAGGTGAGCATATCGAAGTATTCCAAAATATAAATAAATACTAAAGCGTAAATTATGATTTTTTTATGTACGACCAAGGGATCACACCTATGAATAAATTTAAATTTAAAGAACGGAGGTTTTATGCGATAATATCTAAAAAGAATTACACCTCTAAAATCATTGATGAATGAAAGGCATTTCTCGCTGAAGGAATTAAATTCTAGAAGTGGGAATAGTTTTAAAAACAAAATTTATAGTTATTTTATGAATAATGCCATTGTTTAAATACGAAGCCATGTTGTGGATTGGATCTCGCGTGAGTGAGCATCGTGTCGACAATGTCCAAAGGATCACTACTAGCATATTAGTATAGAATGGGATTGGACTTTGAATCGACTAAGTAGTCCTTGCTTGCTCCCTCTGACTATGTAAATGTGTAAAATTAGGATATTTTCGCCTTATATTATGTTTATTATTATCACAAACATAAAATTAATTTAGACAATTTTTTTTAAATTAGTAAAATAATGCAGAGCCAAATATAGTGTGATGAAAATATTTTATAAAAAATAAATTACTTTTTCAACATAGTCTGCGGAAACAATCCTATAAGCACGAAGGAATATTGTATTTAAAATATTATTTATACTGTATAAAAGAGTCATAACATTTTACCCTCAGAAGGACAGCTTTAAATAAAATTTTGTATTTATATGTATAAATATGTTCCTAACTGGTTGTGTATTCTTATGTTGCGCTGCTAAATTAACTTTCATTGAAGAAACCAAATTATTTTGTTGCTCAAAATGAATTAATATTAAAATTAGTGTAACAAATCCCAAAATAGTCATTTTTTTTCACCAAAAGAAACTTAAATGTATTTTGGTACATTAACCAGGGACAATAGTTTCAAAGAACTCATGTTAATGTTAACCAGATCCGATGGTCCTGCCAAACATCTGTTGAGACTAAAAGTTTACATTAAAGGAAAATTTTAAATCAGAGACACATAAATAAATTAGATAAAGAAAATTTTCACAAAAATAGGAAAGAGAAGAGAGTTAAGTCGTTCTTCAAAAAGATTCAGGATATCATTGACGGAAGCACTAGTTAAAAGGGAAGATAAATTGCATCTAAATTATTATGGTAGGGGAGGGAATGAAATTTAGCCCTGTAAAAAGTTATAAACTATTAATAGTAAGTAAATACGAAAGTCCTGCAATCAATGGTTTGAGTGCCCTAGGAAACATTTAAAATATGACTAGAAAAATAAGCCCAAAATACAAGAACATACCACTTCTATCATAGGCAGTAATTCGTGATTCATATATGGTCAACTATTCGCTCCTTTCCTTATCATCATTAACATTAAAAACTAAAATTATTAATATTTTTGTACAATATTGTCTATACACGATACATTTTGTTTAGAAAATAAGATGTATCCTTCCATCTGTTGATATACCTATGAATTAGGTTTGTTAAATAAAGCCACCGACAATTAGAATATTATTGTTTTCTTTTTCCGTGGATTAATTGCTATCCTTGTTATTATGAGAATAATTAGAGCTTTTTACCATCTTTAAAAAGATAAAGTAATACAAAAATATACTTTAAAAATATATATATTCAGAAACAATTTATTTGCTGTATTTTTCTCGCGGATATGGTTTCTTTCTTCTACGTTACAGAATCTTCAAGGTTTCTATTTGCTACCCAAGAGGATCTTAAAAATAATAAGGTAAGAGTAAAAAATGACTTTCTGTATAATTTAAGAAGATATTATATAGATTTAAAGCTCCAAATTATAAAGGCCCAATATATGAAGAAATTTAAATTAGAAAAGCCTTCATAAGATCTCAATTTATTTATTTAGTAACTGATATTAAAAAATGGATAATAAATCTCAAGTTTATTGAAAGGAATCATTCAAACGGTAGAGATTGTTTTAGCGTAGGAATATTTAATTTACTAAGTTCAATCTTTAGTTTTATCACTGAGGGAAATATCACAGGTATGGCTGGAGATTTGCATCCCTTTATGAATGTTTAGACGTCCGGAATTTATTCGTATTTATTTTAATCTCACTTCTTTATAACTTCGACGGAAAGTTTAATTATGTAGTTCTTATAGATATTTTGTACATCGTTTTCTGATTACTAACTTTCTAAGGCCATCCTGTAATAGATATATTTAATATTATTCTGGTCAAAACAAGTTAAATTCTTTTATGGATTTGAAATTAAAAAGTCTGATAATCAAAAAAGTTTAACTTGAATATGACCTTAGGAAAATTGTATCAGATCCTGTTTTTAACTACTAGGACAACTATGTATCTAGCTCAGAAGAGGTAACATGCATTTTTAGTTCACCCAATTTAATTTGTGTAATGTTTCAATATATTTACTTTTTATCTTGCAAAGTGATTAATTAAATATTTCCACTTTTGTCTTGCAGAAAAGCACGATCACTCAGAAAATGGTAAAAGATGGAAGCCTATGTGCAAAACATCATAACATTTTTTAAAATTGGCTCCTAACATAGCTTATAGGTTCGATTTAAATCAACTGAGTGAATAAATTCATGGAAAACCTAGTTCAACTGTGCCATTTGCGGTACCATTAGTGTGGTGAGAGACCAAAAGCTTGACCAAGAATGCTACTTCTGCCTTACAAACATTTAAGGAATTATAGTAACTATCAAGCGACGAAGTACAGTACATACAGTATCCCAATATCGCTTCTGCTATGACCAGTGCTACACAACGTAGCATTTTCAGTTTTAAACCCACCTACTTATCACGAACTTAGTAGTGATTCTAAATCAAGTTGTTGCTCGAGGAGCGATGACTACCAGGTCGACTAGGGAAGCAGTGAGGCCATAATATTCAGCTAGGGAGCTCTTTATTATCTCACAAGATAGCTTGATTTGGCTAAGTAAAAGCTGAACTACATGGAACTATATTGAAACACTGTAATAAGCTGAAATATGGAGGGCACATGAGGGCACATAACTAGAGCTTGTGATTGTCATAGAAATCTGTATGGGTTTTTCAAAATAGAAAACAACCTTTGCTACTGACTCATACAAGCCGAATGGTTGGAGTTTGTAGCAGCTTTCAATATTTCGAACTAATTTTTGGATTTCCTTAGTGGAATTTAAAGTTCATCTGAATCAACATTCTAAGAGTTAATTGATAAAAAAAATTTAATTACCCTAATTTATTTTATAATTGAAAAAATAGAACAATATTTTGCCATAGCAATATAGAACAATGGGAAAATTGGTCTCCTAATTCAATGAAATTTTACTAACCCTTTTTAGTAAACCAACTTTTTCCGGCTGTATCAAAGCACTTTTTAATCCATTATCTGAAAGTTTAGAGGACAAAGTTTAATGCCAATGATGTAATTATCCGTTGTTATGCATGATTTCTGACGAAGATTTTCCCAGTGTTGTATTATAAATGCCATGCATTATTTGTCTCAAACAAGAATATAAAAATTATGAGCAGGCGATTAAACTTCAATAAAGTTAACCTAATCTTGCTTAGAGGAATGAGTCATCGCATTTTAATTAACCTCTCCTGGTTAACAAAGGTAATCATTAGTGTGCATCTAGCATATTTTACTCAAAGATAAGATAGTTTTACCAATTTCTCCCTAAATTACCGATGTATTTATGTTTCTGTGTTATCGAGTCAAGTGCAACCGGCAATGCAGCATTTAGGAAAAATGGTATAATCAAATCAGAGTCCGATAAAAAAGTCCCTTTTCCAAAGCCAAATCAAATGAAAGCCTTATCTACCAAGTTGAACTGATTAGGAAGCAATCGTTACTTAACTCTTTTATAACCATTGGGACAATTCGTCCCTAAGAGTTTCAAAACTAACTTTGTGGCAAAATATATTTTATTTTAATGCGTTTTTCATCCCATTGGTACTTTACTTAGTTATAAAATTTTAATTAGAATTACTTCGGTAGTAAAAGGGTTAACTTATAGTACAATTTCAATATGCCATTTTTAGCTGATTCTTATAAAAGAAATTTTTCGTAATGATTTTAAAAGTATTTAGGCTGTCCAAAAAATCCTTGTACATATGCTAAAATGTCCATGGAGAATAAAATCCTTAAAGCTCAAGTGCTCTCAATTGGTCTATTTTTTATATTGCATAAATTGTCCTATCTGCTTTCAGCTGGTAATTTATTCTTTAGGTCATATACTGCCATTGACTGAATTGGCTTCAGTTCCATGTTTTGGATATCATTTATGCCGGTCATACTGTTCAACTTCTAACTCAGCCAGCCAAACTTGTATAATTATTTACTCTTTTTCTCGTCACAGAGGATGTTTTAATAAGAAAAGCTTCTTGGCTTCAATTTTTTTTAATTTTCATGGAATATTCAAGCATTTTAAAGTTTCGATTAAATATGATTTTTCTTATCAAAAATATATAGATAAATGGATAAAAAAACAATTTTTGCTCTCATCAATGATTGCGATATACTCGTAGATGGATTTAATTTACAATTACTTTTGTGTTAAATGTTTATTTCAATATTTCCAGAGCCTATCTCTTCCCTATTAGAACTAGATCCTCCCTTTCGAAAATATCTGATTTATTACTATAGCCACCTTTTTGTTCTGTTAAACTTAGGCATTACTTTGCCTCATAGAAGCGCGTCTTCTGATTAGACATGCATAATAAATATATATATATATATATATATATATATATATTATACATATTTTGAAATTATCAATGTCTCATTTTTATGTTATATACTGTTTGAAACTAGATGACTAGTCAAACCTAGATGGAGTCTTTAAACGGAAACACAAATACTTGATGCTTAAAGAGCAAGATTTTTTTTTAAAAGTTTGCATTTTTAAAGTTTGCCTTTTTAATATCCCGCTCCAAACAAAGAAGTACTCAGAGAACTTCGTAAGGACAATTTTCGTGTGAAAGGTCGTTCATTAATCTTTATAACCATTGATGGGAGAGAGTTTATTTTTCCTTCACTGGACAACCCCCCCCCCCCCCGCATATTACTTAGATAAATATTATTCTACTGAGGTGAAAAATCTTAGCTGATTTATTTCATTGCTAAAAGAAAATGACAGAAGTTTTGGGGAAGAAAGTCACGCACAAATAGGAAAAGATCGAAAACCAACTCATGAGTACTTTGGGATTTGCTAAGGTAAGAATATCAAAAAGAATTCTATCAGAAATCCCTCAAGATTAAAACTTTTCATTATTGAGTATTTTAACTTATTCCACACTCTTCGTTCCTATATTATAAACTGTGCTTCTAAGAGATGATTTTGAACCAATAACTGACTCTGTCACATTATTTTAGAAACAATTTTTGATTGCATCATTGTTTTTTACAGCGAGGTGTCATTGTGTGAAGAAACAAAGACAATCAATGATGAACATAAAGAGAGAGAGAGTATAGTAATAAAGTGATACACATCACAAATAAAAATCAAACGATTACACGATGTTTCAGGAAAAGATTTGAGAAAATAAATAAACTGAAACAAAATCAAGTAGCTGTGAACGATCAGCGCAGAGAAGAATTATGTCTTGTCAAAATGTAGTTCATTGACTACACCTAATCCCCTAAAAATTTCTCGTTAATTTGAACCTGCGTCTTCCTTTTCTAAAAGCAGATATGATTTCTTCATTGAATGAAAATACTCTCTTCAAATAAATTGAATTTTTTTCCTTTGACGCTAGGGTTACAGTCTGCAAAATTTTCCTTATGAAACCTAAAGTATTTAAAAAGGTTTCTGTGTTAATTCATTGAGATTTAGGGGGTTTGCTTCCCTGGTAAGCGCAATATTTGAATGCGCATTCAATACATTAGGAATAGTACATTAGGTCATTTCTTATATTAAAGGTAAATAATATAACAAACTTACAGATTCAGTTTAAATAGAATTCTATTCTTAATCAAATATTTAAAAGATAGGTGGTTGTATTCATTCAAAGGAAAACTCTATCATTTTTCTTCAGCAAATTTTGATGAAATGGACAGAGAAAGAGTGGAGAAATCACTTACATATATGTACTACTTCAAAACATTGGCCATGGCTTAAGTTTGCATTATGCGGGACAAGTAAAGCACTCTTAGCATTAAGCGTTTAAATCCACTACACCATGATAATTGATGCACCCTTAGCATTAAGCGTTTAAATCCAATACACCGGGATAATTGATGCACTCTTAGCATTAAGCGTTTAAATCCACTACACCATGATAATTGATGCACTCTTAGCATTAAGCGTTTAAATCCAATACACCGGGATAATTAATGCACTCTTAGCATTAAGCGTTTAAATCCACTACACCATGATAATTGATGCACTCTTAGCATTAAGCGTTTAAATCCAATACACCGGGATAATTGATGCACTCTTAGCATTAAGCGTTTAAATCCACTACACCATGATAATTGATGCACTCTTAGCATTAAGCGTTTAAATCCAATACACCGGGATAATTGATGCACTCTTAGCATTAAGCGTTTAAATCCAATACACCATGATAATTGATGCACTCTTAGCATTAAGCGTTTAAATCCAATACACCGGGATAATTGATGCACTCTTAGCATTAAGCGTTTAAATCCACTACACCATGATAATTGATGCACTCTTAGCATTAAGCGTTTAAATCCAATACACCGGGATAATTGATGCACTCTTAGCATTAAGCGTTTAAATCCACTACACCATGATAATTGATGCACTCTTAGCATTAAGAGTTTAAATCCAATACACCGGGATAATTGATGCACTCTTAGCATTAAGCCTTTAAATCAAATATGTTTATTTAGCAACTATTTATATCTGTGATCTTCTTTACATCTGATATTTTTGTTAGTCTCTCAGTGTTTTCTTTATTTATTCTTTGTTCTAAGCATAACCTATCAAGTGGGTAACAACGCAATTGTAGATTGCGTCGTAGCGCTGGGAAGCGATGGTCGGCTAGTTTAAAGCCGGAGTGAATTCAGTCACGTAGACACTCATGGTGACGGGTATAAGTAGGGACCCCTGAGTCGAAGAAGAAGAGTCAATCAGGAGTTGCGAGCACCTAATGCTACTTGCGGAACTAAACAAGACCACTGCCAGCACTTGTCGCTATTATCTCTTCTGCTGCACCGATTGCAAGCTGGTGAATTACTCTTCTCTCTCGCTCTCATCGGGAAGTTGGATAGATCTGAGCTCCTTACAACTCTTCCCTGTTTCCAGGACAACCATTAGCCGTGTATTGCATCACTACTTCCGTCACAGGTATTTGGAGTATTTCTTTTGATCTTACGCATTATTCTTATGTTCCCGTTTACGAAACCTACAGTTATTTATAAAGTACGTAAGACGGGGGGAGGGATATTCCTGTACCGTTTGTCTGGAGTAGCAGTGCTTATTTCATAACGATGTGTTGTCGTCGCTGGTTTAATCCCAGGATATAATGCACTTTTTGTGCTTTGTATTTATTTAATACATTTGTATTTAATGTCACCCATTTGTGCACTGTATTTATTTAATGCATTTGAACCATTGATTGTACTATTATACACCTGCAGATATCAAAGCACCTTCCTGTTGGACCTTTCTTTATTTCTGTTTTCGGCCGAGAGAACCTAGTTCCTCGTCTTGCCTATGCACTTCCCCATGGATCGTTTAGAAGATGAGTTAAAGAAACCGTGGCACTGTTTTTAAAATTTTCCATAATTACTAGAAATTCCTATCCCAAGTGTATATATGACATTATGAATAACTTGAAGCTTCTTTTTATTACCAAGCCAAATTAAACTTTTAAAAGGTATCCATTAATATTTCACTTAGTCATGGCATGCTTTAGATGGCCTAACATGAAACGTCTTGCACTCTTTAGACATTCTTTACAATTATTATTACAATTGGTGTTCAACTGAGATTACTTATATAATGTAATTTCTTAGTGATACTTTATTATTTCGAGGCCTTCTCATTTCTTCATTTTACTCTTCCAAGATATTTATCCATATTAATCTTTTTCTATTCGTCAGAATTCTTCCATACAGCCTTCTTCACTGTCCTAACAGTTTTATGTGGTTATATGAGACCACTGGATAAGAATACATAAATCTTGATAATATACAGAACAAAGGAAGATAAAAGCAATATCTTATTAACATATGTAATTGCTTTATGCTTTTGAGCCATCTTATAAAAATCATTTTTTTAATAGCAAGATTCTTTTAAGTTCCCTGAGACCTGATCAAGTCTTCAATTAAATTTTCGGGCAATAATGATTCAATGGTTTTCTAAATGGCTCTCATCCAAAACCCTTTAGAGCGAAAAAAAGTATGTATTATTTTTGTCCTGACCAGTAAGTGTTGTTTTTCAACTATTTTTATTACAAAATAACAGAAAATAATCATTATTTGTTTTAAACTTTTATTGTGTGGCTTGTCTGATCAAATATTGACTAAGAAGCAGGTACGACTTCCAACGGTCACTCAAAATCAAGTAGATTTTACCCCTAAAGATGCCCTTCTACTTCAGTGAGATGCCAAGGTTCTCCCAGACTACAGTTGGGATAGATGAACTCGGACTCGCGCGGTATTTCTCGTTATTGGTTCCTGTGATTTCGAGATATTATTTGCTGTGCTAGAGACGGAAAGAGGAACAGGGGAGGCAAAAGCAGCGGAATGCATCCAGACTCTTGAGTGTTGGTCACTCTGTCCTCATATTCATCACAAGGTCTTCGATACCTCTGCTTTAAATACGGATCTCCACCGTGGAGCTTGCACGCTGATTGAACAAGGACTTGGGAGGAAAAAAGTGTGGATACTTTGTCCTCATCATGTCTTAAATATCGTCCTCTCCAGTTTCTTCAAGGTAATCTTCGGGGCAACTAAAATCCTGAAACCTGACTCTTCAATCTTCCCAACTGTTATGACCCAAACTCAATCAAGAGATGTACATATATTTGTGCCTAAGCTAAGATGCTCGCTACCATAGATTGGAACAGCATCACATTGGCATGGTTTTATGCATCCGGCAGGCTACGAAGGAGCAACAAGTGCAAGCAGACTGCGCGAACTTATAAGATTTTCTCCTCTTCTTTGGTGAAGGGTTTGATCAGCAACCAAAGTTTCGGTTTCTAGGCCAGACGATTCATGTGCGGTGGATGCAAAAGGAATTGCAAGTCTTGTCTTTAAGTATCTTTCGGTACTATTCTACTCCTCCTTTTCGTCGCCTTGATCTATGTGCGGTTCTGGAACAAGGTCCTGGAAGGCATACAGTCCCATCGCAACGATTTGGAATTATTCCAACCCCTTCGAGCATACCCAGATAAATAGGACACAGATACTGCCAAAACTCTCTTTGTACGCCATCTCTAGTATCTCGCAGAGAACCTGGTTTGACTGGCGTTCTTCGAAAAACAGTTGGTGATTAGGAACACGATGATGACCAACCTTGAGCGGGAAAGGATCTAAGGGTGCCCACGTCGTTTGCAAGGTGTCCCAGAAATCAGAATTGGGCTGGTGGCGTTTCTGACTAAGAGGAAGCTGAAGATGTTCAAAAACAATGCTGAGCAGGGGAAGGAGAATGCCAAATATGTAGAGCTCTTTCTCTCATCTACACCTTCAACACATCGCTGAACAAGGACGAAGGGCAGAAACAGTACCTACTTCGCCTCCTGGATAATCACCCTCGACGCTCTCTGCTCTGACCAAGGGAGGACTGATGAATGAGGGTAGATTCGGAATTGTAGAGGGAAAGATTGAAGCTCCACTTCATTTTGTTATTCAAGTTGACACGATGAAGCATTATTATTTATCAACGTTATTTCCTTTTCATAGAAAATACTAGCTATGCTATGCTAAAAAAGAACAAAAATTAACATACTTTCATTTTTTCTTGTGTCAGGCAAAGATACCTTTTTGCGCGACCCCCAAAATTAAACGAAATATCCCTAAAATTGTTCTAAACGTAATTTATATATATCTAGAGTTAAAAGAACAAGGTGTGCTTCAAAAAAGTCGCGGGCCCACACTTATTCTGATTTATGTCCTTAGGACTTTGCAAATTTTCAATAATCCCCGGAGTAACCTTGGGGGGACATTGGCAATTGTATCATTCGAAAGAGACTGTAAACACTTTACGGGTTTCAAATTTCGTTAGAATCCGCCAAATTATTATGATGTTATTGCCTAAAAAACCTAATTTCCTGGCTTAGCTTGGGTGACTTTAGCAATTATATTATTTAAAAGGGAATGTGAAACAATATAAGGGGTTTAAATTTCGTTAGAATCAGCCGAATAGTTATGATGTTAATACCTAAAGACCTAATTCCCGGGCTAACCTCAGGAAGACTAGCAATTATATCATTCAAAAGGGAATGTAAAACAACATAATCTTTCATATTTTGTTGGAATCAACCCAAGAGTTATGATGTTATACCCAAAACTAAATAATTCCTACGCTATTCTTGGGAAGACTTTGCCAATTATATCTTTCCAAAGAGAATGTAAAACAACATAAGGGCTTCAAATTTCGTTAGAATCTGCCGAATAGTTATGATATTGCCAAAACAATATAATTCCCGGCCTAACATGGGAGGACTTTCCTAATTGTATCATTCGCAAGAGAATGTAAAACAACATAATGGTTTCAAATTTAGTTAGAATTGGCTGAATTGTTACAATCTTATTAAAAAATTAGAAGCAAAACGTGGACTGACCTCCTGGCTGACATAATGAGATATAAAGCCGGCTACGACTAAAAATTCAACACTTTCTAAAATTTATTACAAAGCAAAACGAAGTTATATTAAAATATATATATTTTTTAATTAAAATTGTGGGCTTTAACTTTTTGTCACACCTGATTTATGGAATTGGAAAGGCAAAAAACTGGCCACACCGTAATTGCATTGTCTAGAATAGTATAACAGAGTACAACAGCATATTATTGCATAGTGAGGCTTATAATAATATAGCATAGTATAACAAGGCATATTATATTATAGCATAACATAGTATAGTATAGCATAGCATAGAAAACATAGTATAGTCAAGCATAATATAGTGTAGTATATGTGGTATAGTATCTCCTAGCATAGTATAGCTTATCATAGCATATCCTATATAGCCTAGTATTGTATAGAATAGTATAACACATTTTATAGCCTAGTATAGCTTACCGTACGATAGCCTACCATAGTATTACCTCAACTATCATAATAAAGCCTAGCGTAGTATAGAGTAGCCTAGATTGCCTAACATAGTAAATTCTGCCCAGATTGCCTAACATAGTAAATTCTGCCTAGCCTTGCATTGTGAGGGTATGGAACGTGCATACTTGCATGCCGCCAGACAATCGTGGGAACGAAAGAAATTTGTCGTTTGAGTTGACCTTCGTCTCCTCTCTCTCCCCCCCACCCTCCCTTGACATTCTACCGCCCTCCTCCGCTCTGTTGCTCAACGTAACTTGAAAAAGAGAAAGGAACATCCAAATAGTTACTGGAAGTTACTATTTGTTAGTGTCACATCCAGTTAGGAGTGAACTAACTGAAACTGCAGTCAGCAGCCATAAACCCGTCGTCTTATCCCCCCTATCCCCGATAACGCGTGTTAACGCCACCCGAACCACCCCGTCTGGACCTGAGTAGTCGTCTCTCCAATCCATCGCAATTAATGGTAATCTGAAAACCCAGTGTCCCTCTATTCTTAAATTACCTATTTAATTAACAGTGATTGATACTCCCATTAAGTCATTATAAATCTAGACGCTTAACGTCAGTGTTATCCCCCCCTCCCTTTTTATTATTATTTATAATTGCTGTCAACCCACACTAATCCGGTTTAATATTTAGTCCTTATTTACCTAAATGCCCGTTTGACTATTGCTACTAATTATTATTTTGGTGTAAAGTAAAGTTTATTTTTGTTCGTGTGTTTATTTGTGGCTTCTCCTTTTTGACGTACCCGTGGCAAGACTTTAATTAAGAATCCATTCGGATAATTTATTCAACCTGTATTATGCACTCTTAGAATTTAACAATCACAAACCTTCCCCTAGTAACAAGTGGGACTTTTATTTTGAGAATCCTGGCCGCGGCGCGACCCGCCTCTAACCAGCTTTCGCACGTTTAGTAGGAATTAATGCTTATATATATATATATATATATATATATATATATATATATATATATATATATATAATGATCGTAGATTGAGTAATAGGGTCTCAATAGACGATTGTTGGAAATAATTAATTATTTCCACACAGCAGCGTCAATTCCGACTGATAGCCTTATAAACCCTATTTTGCCAAAAATATGTCAATTTCTTTATAGTAGTAAGTTGGAATGCCTCTGCTGAAGCATAGACGGTCGCCCATAAGACTTCTTGCCCAAAACAGTACACCTCCTTGGTGTTATTGACCTCGCAACCGTTGGCCACAATCATTTACAAAATATACTCAACCATTTGTCCAACCGCCGTATGCGTTTAGCAACGTCCTGGTATCGTGAGTGAAGAGAACTCAAATCATCTTAAACAACATGTACTTTTGGCCATTGAAGTTTCAAAGTCGTGTCACAAGGCATTAAAATAGGTAGTTTTAAGAGAGCTCGCCACCGTAAGGGGCGCGGCGATTTGTCATCCTGGACACCGTGCCAACGGGACTCACCATCCCGTCCAACTCCAGCTTAAACTCTTCTCCTTTCTTCAAAACAGTTGTGTTTCTCTCCTGTTTCCTCGGTTTTCATACAACCTCTCCCACAACTTTCACTGGACAGCACCTAATTTGCAATAAATGATGCTGACCTGCTTCTCAGCCAACTATCCCATATCGCGGCTAAAAGGGGATGGGACAAAGTTCCATAACTCCTGAGCTCCCGTTTGAGATAGTGGGGTTTTAACAACTGCTTTATCCCAACCCATACCTTCATCACATCCATATTCCTTCTCTTTTCACACTATATCAATTTAACGCCGCGTCTAAGGCGGAGCCACCATGCCTAAGGAATTCCAGGCCAAAAAGGGAGGGAAATTCTTGAATGGCGGCACCTGGCTCTGCCAGGCCTATACGCAACCTTTGCAGGGCAGGCTACTGCGAGGGGTGATAAGCGTGTGCATCCAAAGAGAAAATTAGGGTCAACATGTCTAATGATGCAAATTTTTAAAACAACTTTCCCTTTCCCCCTCACAATCAACAGAGCCGCCTTCGGGCAGCTCCAAAGAAAAAATGGAGGTTCATCCCCCCCTGTGCTCTCGCAGGAGACCCTCCAAATTTCTCTAACTGGAGAGGATGCTTACTCCTCTCCTTCACACACGGGTGCAGGGGACTCTCTCTTTCCAGCGGCAGTCACCACTTTACTTTCCAAGGGGACTGCCAAGAAAGCTAGCATGCAGCTCATAGCCAATTGCTCCCCATTGAAGCGGCTCGGTAGGGCAAAGCCCTTAGGGGGGAGAAGGAAGCCAGGCCCCTTTGGTCGCTTCCCTTAAAATAACTGCTGGCTAGAATGCTATCTAGAGAGGTTCAAGGCCTGTTTTTCCCAAGACAAGACTAATGACACTGGGGGAGGAGGGATATTCAAAGGGATGCCCCACGCCTCAGACGGTAGGGCCTTCCAGGGGAGGGAATCCGGGCTCGGCGCCAAGCACTAAACTCAAGTCTGCTTCGAGAAAAGTTCCTCGTCAAACGGCTAGGGTTTCCAAGGTAGTACAAAGAGGAGAGGAATTTCCTCTTCGGACCGGTGCCCCTACGCTTGACAGGACCTTCTCCATCTTGGTGAAGGACGTTGCTGATGCCGGTCCTTCCGGCCTGGGGGCTTTTGTCGGTGTAGGGGAGAAGAGGATTCAGTCTCCACCATTCTATCCTAAAAAGAAAAAAAACAAAAATGAATAAAAAGACTCGGGGCTCCGCTCCTTTCGGAGGGCATGCGGGGACGGATGGGTCTGCTGCCATTTCGTTAAGTGACCAAGCCAAGATTGGCACATCCAGCCCCCTTTTTTCCTAAGGTGCGGAGCCTCGATTACATTAGAGCCCCTCATTTAGAGATTACCCGGCGTTTTGGTGTCTGCTGGATAAGTTTACGCATCACTGCCTGAGAACCGGATCATTTTCTTGCCTTGATCTATCTCTGTGCTCTCCGAATGCACAGCCTGATTTTGATGGAGTGGGTCGAAAACTCCCATTGTAGTGATCAATTTTCCATTCAAATATAATTTTCAGGGCGGCTGGCACATAAGAGCCCACCTGGGTGTTGCTTGGCCCGGGCGCAGTGGCCTGCATTTCAGGAAATGACTGAATTCTCTATCTCAGTCGAGGAGTTTACGGCGGTAGATGAGGCCGTTGAGTTCTTCTCCGGGCAACCTCATCGCCGTGGGCCGTTTTGCACGCTGACCACTCCCCTGTTGGTCGGCTGAGTGTGAGACGGCCTTAAAGAAGAAGCACTATGCCTCTATGCGCTATAAGCACCGCCCGAACGATTTCACCGTCGGTGAATTTCGAAGCACGCGCGCTGCTTTTTTTGGCGGGCATACTTGTCTTCACATAAAGGGAAAGACCCTCCTCTCATAGGTGTGGAAGGGAGTCAAAAGGATTCGGGGCAAGTTCTTGCCGGACCCCCCTCCCGTTCTCCAGGAGTAGGGAACCGCAATCTCGGACCCAACGTCCGTGGCGGTTTCCTTTGCGACCGCTTTCTCCGCATTCTCCTGCCAGGATGCTGCTCCACCAGCATTCAATGTACGTCGTGATGTCGCGGAAGGCCGCCAGAATTTACATCGAGAGGCGGCGAACCCTTCATCGACAGGTTTACTGTGAGTGAGTTGTGTTCCGCGCTTGCTTCGTGCGCGGACACCGCCCATCGTACGGACAATATCCCTTACGCCATGCTTCGACACCTGGGTGAGCGAGGTATGGCCTTTCTGTTAGATTTTTTTAACAGGATCTGGGTGGAGGCTCTCTTCCCGGATTCCTGGCGAATCGCTACTGTGCTCGCCTTTCGCAAACCAGAGAGAGATTACTCTACTCCGGCCTGTTTACGCCCTATCTCTCTAACGTCTTGCGTGTGCAAGTTGATGGAAAAATTGGTAAATGTTAGGTTTGCTTTTTCTGGACAGCGGAGGTCATTTTTTTCTGCATATTGCGGCTTTTGCAAGTCTCAATTCTCGTCGGATGCTCTCCTCTGACTGGAAAATGCCGTTTGCGAGGCCTTCCTTCGTAGAGAGCACTATGCCACGGAGTTTTTCGATCTGGAGAATGCTAATGATACCGCATGGCGATACGGTATCATGGAGACTCTCCATACAATGGGGGCAAGGCCTTGCCTCCCAATGTTCATATCTGAATTTTTGCGAGATCGTCGATTCTCACCCGGCTGGGGGAGCCCTTTCTGGCCCAATGTAGCAGGAAGAGCGTGGCCGGCAGGGGAGTGTCTTAAGTGTCACACTCTTTTCCCTGAGCATCAACGGAATCACCTCGATGATGCCGGAATGTGTTCTGGCTACGCTCCACGTGGACAACCTTTTGATCTCTTTTGGCTCGGCCCAGATGCCAACTCTGGAGCGTCGACTCCAACAAGCATTGACCCACGTCTCTTGCTATGCCAAAGCGCACCGGTTTCGGTTTTTCTTGGCTAAGACTAAGGTGGTGCACTTCTATGGTCATCTACGGCTCCACCCTGAATCAGCCAATTTTATAGGCGATTTATTGACGACTGCATAATTTTTTCCGTAAAGAACAACATGCATCTAATTTCTTGAATTCCTTATCACGCAGCACCTTAAAATGCAATTCATACTGGACATAGAAAATAATGGCTGTCTGTGTTATTTAGACAACAAGTTATCCTGCACCGCTACCGGATTATCTACAAGTGTATTTTGCAAAGTCCCTTGAACTGGCCTATCAACAAGCTTCTTTTGTTTTATTCAACGTTAATTTAAAACTAATAATATTGACACGCTGCTATATAGAGCATTTAAAATATGCTCTAATTACAAACTAATACATGAAGAGTTTTCTTTTCTAAGAAATATTTTCAAGACAACGGATTCGCAAACTTTTTTACGGAAAACCGCATAAGGAAATGTGTTGATCATTTCCTTAATCTGACTGAAGATATAGCCATCGTTAGTAAAATCTTATACTTCTGGTCGGTCCTCTTCTTTGGCCCACAAACCTCAAAGATGACTGATAAGATATGCTCGATTATCCAAAATAATCTGCCCATTTTGGACCTCAAAATAATTACCCCAAACCAATATACAATAGGCTTGCTCTTTCGTTATAAAGATCGCCTTGCTGATGCATGTCGTTCATCTTTCATATATAATTACTTGTGTCTATCGTGCAATGCGACCTATATTGGCCTTACCAGCCGAACCCAACATTCAAGAGTTGCATACCACGCCAGGAGGTTCTGCCGTACGAGTTTGCCCCTGACTATTCTATCATCAAACTCCACGCCAATTCTTAGAATTTACAGGTAAAGATCGAAGACTTTTCTAGAGTCTCTACAACTAATATCGTCTCTGATTTACGAATTCTTAAATCCATATATATTTTATAGAGTAAACCCACACTTAACGACCAAACTTCGTCTTTCCCATTACATATTGCACGTTAGATGGTTCCCTTACTTTACCAACCTTATGTTAATTCAAATTAATGTTTCCCTTACTTTGCAACTTTCATGTTAATTTGTATAAGTTGCCATTACCAATGCAATTCCATCCATTATAGTTGTAGTATCATGGTTTATAAAAAAATGGACAAGTGAGACCATTACCCTTATGTTACCTATCCAATGTCAATTAGAATTACTTTGTATTACTTTGTATTTATATTAAATATAATTCCAGTACCCAGATGATGAGGCTGGCCCTCGAAACGTTCGTTGAATTAAATGAAGAAAGAAAATGGTGCTGCCCTGGTTCTCTTATGTATACACACACACACATATATATATATATATATATATATATATATATATATATATATATATATATATATATATATATATATATATATATATATATATATATAAATTTATATATATATATATATATATTTATATATATATATATATATATATATATATATATATATATATATATATATATATATATATATATATATATATATATATATATAAATTTATATATATATATTTATATATATATATATATATATATTTATATATATATATATATATATATATATATATATATATATATATATATATATATATATATATATATATATATATATATATATATATATATATATATATATATATATATATATATAAAATATATATATTTATTCAGTAGCACACTTGAAACACCCTGCTGAAATAGACACAAAGTGACATCAATGAAGCAGGAAACAAAGTTCCAAACCTTTCTTCTCTTTAAACCTCTTCAAGGGAGCTGGGAGGTAAAAAATGTGAAATAGGCAAGCGATAAAAGAGTCACATATTAAAAAACAACCAAAGTAGTGAAAGATAAACGAAAATCCATAAAACCCAAAGATGATCAGAGTATAAATAATTGTTGAGAAAGTCCTAAGTTTTTATAAACTTAGTATGAATTAATAACTTTACATTAGTTAATTTTATTAAAGGAAACAGAGATATGTATGTACATGTAAACAATATTCACTGAAGGTCTGATTTATTATATTGATAATATTTTAACATATTTAAGCTTTATACAAATGTAAAGTTGTCTAATTTAACATTCCTGCATGAAGTTAAAGTTATTTTCTTTTGTGAATTTAATAATGGCAGATCCTACAATATTTCTTCTGACGAACTTACTTTAGTTAGAACTAATTCCTGCTCTATTCCAATCAATTTGGTGATCATACTGGATATTTCGTCTAACATAGTTAGCCAAATAAGTTCGAAAGATCTTTTAAAATTGTTACACAAAAGTAAACATTTTTAAATGATACATAAATTTAAAATGAATTAAATAAATTACATATAAAACACCAATCTTTAGTGTTTCTTACATATCTGATAATTACAGTGCTTCTACATTTTTGTATAATTTTAGATTTAAATATCACAGAATCTTGCGACATAAAACAAAACTGCCTTAATTGGGACCAATATAAGATTTATTCTTAACGATGTGAATGAGAAATTCAGTTGTTGTTTTTTTTTAGTTTTTTTTAAAAGCTCATCTGGCGACTGCCTACTTGGGCATTAGTCGCCTTATTAAAAGCTGCGTAGTACTAGGGTAATTTAAAATCTAATGCAATAATACACAAAAAAAAATCAACCCAAACAACACCCGAAATTAAAAAAAGGGAAAAGAAAACGCGTAGTAAGCAAGCTCCTGCGTCGGGAGGAGGTCTTCCTGGCGCAGGAGCGTGCAACCTATAAGGGAAAAAAACAACAAAACAAAACAAAAAATCCTGGGAAGAAGGCCAGCCTCACCGCAAAAGTTAACAAGTCCACAGGTCAATGTGCACGCACTCGTTCCGAATACAAGGGACAGACGGTAGCGAACCCGCCCATCACGGTACCGGGACAGGTAACGTGCGCGAAGATCACCCCTTAAGACTGGGACATTCAACAAAAATGTACTGAACAGTCTGGTGGACGGCGCAGTCGTCGCAATAGGGCGCAGGCGAGCGCTGCATCAAATAGTAAGGCGACACACGAGTGTGTCCTATTCGAAGGGGACAAAACCCGACCTGAAGCCGTCGCGGCATTGGAGGATAGTTCGATGGAGATAGTCGCGGCGCAATGGCATTTAATTTTAAGTTCACTCCGACCGTCTCCCATCTTCTTTGCCAAGCATTTCGAGGAGCTGCTCCTATTCCTGCCATGTAGTTTTATGAAGAACAGCGAAACGCTTGTCCGGTCGCAGAGTCCTCGCGGACTCTTTGGCGACCTCATCGGCGCGTTCATTCCCCGTAATTCCTACATGTTCAGAAACCCAGCAGAAGATAATCTTGACATCAGCCCGGCTCGCTAGAACCGTGACCTCACGGATATGGCGAACCAGGGGATACGGAGATTACAATGCCCCGAGAGCACTCAGGGCGCTATGTGAGTCGCTATAGATCACAATCCGGACTCAAAAACGGGCACGTCGCGTAATCTCCAGTACAGATGGTGCATTGCCACTAGCACGGCCGAAAAGACAGACGCAGCGCCTGGCAGATTCCAGATAACTTCAAACAAAGGTCAAACGGGGTGGAAGCCGACCCACTCTTCGGACTTGGAGCCATCCGTATGCACTGGCACCGTTCCAGCGTGACAGGCAATGTGCTTCATAAAGGTCGAACGCAATACTCCCGGCGCTGTACAAGCTTGGGAGAAGAAGCGTGGCGACAAATAGCCAAATGTGGTACCCTCCAGGTTGGCGTCCTGGGCATGGCCAGAGGCTTTACCAGCCCGAGAGCTATACCTAGCTGTCGAATGAGTTTCCTGGCGAGAACATCTTACGGCAGCACCGAAGTGATGCCGTTGATGCTCAGGGAAAAGGTGGGACACTGAGGACACTTCCCTGCGGGACACCCTCTTCCTGCTCCATTGGGCCGGAGAGGGGTCCAATCCAGCGGTATGCGGAATCGACGATCTCGCAAAAATTCAGATATAGACATTGGGAGGCGTCCCCTCGCCCCTATCGTGTGGAGAGTCTCCATGATACCGTATCGTCATGCGGTATCATAAGCCTTCTCCAGATCGAAAAACACCGTGGCGTAGTGCTCTCTACGAAGGAAGGCTTCGCAGACGGCATTTTCCAGTCGGAGCAGAGCATCCGACGAGGAGTGGAACTTGCCGAAGCCGAACTTTGCAAAATACAGATGGCTTCCGCCGTCCAGAAAAAAGGCTAATCTAACATTTACCAATTTCTCCTTATCAAGTTGCACACGCAAGAGGTTAGAGAGATTGGGCGGAAACCTGTTGAAAAAATCTAACAGAAACGCCATACCTCGCTCACCTAAATGTCGAAGCATGGCGTACGGGACATCGTCCGGACCATGGGCAATTTCCGCGCACGAAGCAAGAGCGGAGCGCATCTCACTCACAGTAAACTTGTCGTTGAAGGGTTCTCCGCCTCTGGAAATAAAGTCCAGCCGGTGGCCTTCCGCAACATCACGACGTGCATTAAATGCTGATGGTGCAGCATCTCGGCTAGAGAATGCGCAGATAGCGGTGGCGAAGGATTCCGCCACGGTCGCGGAGTCCAAGGTTGTGGTCCCATTCTCCTGGAAAACGTGAGGGGGGTGTTTCGATAACTTGCCCTGAATCATTTTGACTCGCTTCCACACCCTTGCTTGTGGTGTCTTGCTATTAAGTTAAGACAGGTATGCCCGCCAAGAAGAGTGGTTTGCGTTCTTCGAAATATACCGAAACCTAGGCTTAACTAGACGAAATTCCCCGTTAGTGAATCGTTCGGGCGGCGCATGTAGCGCATGTAGGCACAACGCTTTTTTTTGAGGGCCGCCTCACACTCGGCCGACCACTATAGGTGTAAAACGGCCAGACGTTCTGGGAATAGTAGTCAGGCCCACGGTGATGAGGTTGCCGGAGAAAAACTTAACGACCTCATCAACCGACCTAAACTCCCCGACTGAGATAGAGAATTCAAACATTTCCTGAAATGCAGGCAACCCGCACGCGCCAAGCACCACCGAGGTGGGCTCTCAGGCAGCAGTTGCCCTGAAAATGATATTTGAATGAGAAAGTGATCACTACCATGGAGGCCATCGACCAACCCCCCAATCAAAATTTGGCTGGGCATCCGAAGAGCACAAAGATAGGTCAATGCAAGAAAATGAAGCGGTTTTCAGGCAGTGATGCGTAGACTCATCCACATTTCGGACACTCATCTCAAGCTTTTCCACCAGATTGGCCAGGACTTGTCCCCTGAAATTTATTGATCTATCCCAACAGAGAGGATGCTTGCCGTTCAAATCTCCATTTAAGAAAAGGGCCACGGCATCCGTGCCACGACGCAGTGGAAGTTCCACGCGTCGAAGTCAGCTGACGGGAGAATGTACGCCGAAATGATAGTATAACTCCTATCCAGGTGAAGCTGCACAGTCACTGTCTGAAAGGAGGTTTCTAAAGTGAAAGAAAGAACGGAGACATCATGCAGAGTGTAAACCGCGCATCCCCCAGCCCGGCCATCTCGAGGTGGTAGGGTCGCAAGACCCTTATACCCCGGGAGGGCGGGTAGGAGACACGCGCCTAGCATGGTGTCTTGCAGAAAAATGGCAATTCATTCCAGTTTGCCAGGAGTCCAGGCTATTCCATTAAAGGAATATCCCCTATAGGCCTAGCTTGAAGGAAGTGAGGTTCCCTCTTGGAACAGAAAACCCTAGGGGAATGGCAGTACGCTTTCCATAGGCAAAATCCCAGCTGCTGTTGGCCGGAAAAAACGCTGAAGGAGCTGTTGCCTTCCAGGACTTATTGGGGGAGGTTGGGATCGCTATGCGAGTCTTTTCCTCCCTTCGAGGAACCACCGTCTCCGAGCCACTCATCCCACCACTAGGAGAGGGCAAAGGAGCCAAAGCTCCTTTGTAGCTGGCCTCCTTTCAGGGGGCAGCTTTGGAAATCCAGGAGAATGGCCTGGCAACCAACTTCGGGGGTGTTGCACCTGTGAGTCTAACGATTATTTGGAGGCGCGTGGCCCTTCCGCCTTACGGGAAACGGTCAAATCGGGAAAGGGATGGGCCCTGGTTTTAGCCGGGGCTGGATGTGAGCCCTTTTGGCCGCCAGCTTTACCAGGCGAGAGCCCGGGTTGAATAGAACCCGCAGAAAGGCTCCGAATGGGCGCGGAAACAACCGTAATCATTCGCCCATCCAGGAGCAGAGGGTCCCTTTCTAACTATTAAGGCATAAGACGTCCCAGGCAGTGCCGGGCGCGCCAGCATCAAGTCCTTAGCCTTTCGGAATGAGAGTCAATACTGGGCCAGAACGGCCAGGATTTTTTTCTCAAGGAGATATGCACAAAATTGCTTCGAAAAAGAAGGGGGCGGCTCTCCGCAATTGACACACTTGGATATACACGATTTAGACTTATCGTGTGCGGCATTAGAGCAATTTACATAGACTTCGGGTGACCCCGACTTTGAACGTCTACAAGAACGATTCGTATGGCCGAAGCGGTGACAGTAATAGCAGCGCCGCGGCAGTGGCACTAATGCCTTTACGCGGTAGCGGTACTAATCGGCACGCACTAGTTCATAGAGCTTATCACAGTCTAACGTGACGAAGAGTGTAGGGGTGGGTCTCGAAGCCTCTTCCTATTTTCCCATCACGCGTTCGACCTTGATCGCCCCATGGTGACAAGCTCTAAGGTGATGTCCTCTATAGAGTATTCAACGAGTTCCATCACATAAACTACTCCTAAAACAAAGTTCATAGTAGAGTGCGGCGTCACACTCACCGGGGTGCCATCAGTTGTCCGAATAGCACTTATCTTGGCCCCCTCGGAGCGATTCGTCGCATTCACCAGAAGTCTCCCGCCTGAGACACAGGCTACCTTCTGCTCTCTACCAATTAGACTAGCTAATGCCCGCCCTGAGGGATCATGTTACCCTCGGCCAACATGTTGCCATTAGTGAAGCCAGCGGGCTCGAAAACTCCAGGTATCCTCTGAATGATGGGCCCCGATGTTATCAAGGCTACGCCCTGCGCACTTTTAGTCTTAGTCAGGGGATCCGCCTTCGGCGGAGTATCGGGGCCGGATGTGCTGATCTTGGCTTGGTCACTTACTAAAGTGGCAGCAGACTCATCCGTCCCCGCAGTTCCCGCGGATGGAGACGAACCCGAGTCTTCTTATTCTTTTTCTTATTTTTTCGTTTTCAGGAGAGCAGGGCGGGTATTGAACCCGCTTCTCCCCTCCGCCGAAAGAAGCCCCTATGCCAAATAGACCGGTCTCAGCTAGGTCCTCCTCCGATATGGAGAAGCTCCTAAAAGTCGTAGATGCATCGGTCGGAGGAGATGCCTTCCCTCCTTGTACTGCTTCGGAAACGCTAGCCGTTTGAGGAGGACCTATATAGGGGTGAATTTGGGTTCGGTGCTTGGCGCCGAGCCCGGATTTCCTCTCCATGGAAGACCCTACCGTCTGAGGCTGGGTTGCCCCAAGGACTATGTCTACCTCAGGGGGGCCTCCAGTTAGCCATCCCCCCCCCATCCAAGACATCGCAGGTCCCGTTGGCAGTATTGTCACTAGTCAGGTGGTGTGGGGAGGCAGAGGCCTTGCCCCCGGCAAGGTTCAATATTCCTGCTAGCATGTCTTTTGAGGCAAGTGACCTAAGGGGCCTTGCTTCCCTCTCCCCCCTAAGGGGGTTTACCCTACCAAGCGCTTCAATGGAGGGCGCTCAGCAATGGGCTGACTGCTGGCTTTCTTGGCAATCCCCTTGGAAAGAAAAGGAGGGACTGCCGCTGGAAACAGGGAGGTGCCCGAAAGCCACTCCAGAGAAGGTGGTGAGGGGTAGTACCCTACAACCGTAGTCGTAGGTGATGAGTAAGCCTCCTCTGCGGTTAGAGAAATATGGCCTGGGCAAGCACAGGGGGGAAACCTCCATTTTCTAGGTTGAGCTGCCCAAAGGCGGCTCCGTCGATGGTACAGGGGGAATTAAAGGGGTATTTTTTCTTTTACTCATCATTGGGCATGGTAACCCTCTTTTTATTACGGGATGCAACAGCTCATCACCCCTCGCAGTAGATCGCACGGCAAGGGGTGTTTACAGGCCTTGGCAGAGCTACTTGCCGCCATTTAGGACCACCCCTCCCGCCTGGTGGCTTGGCAGTCCACCTTAGACACGGCGTAAAAAGATAGATTGTGAAGAGGAAAGGAAAATTGATATGAGGAAGGTATGGGTGGGATAAAGCAGGTTGTTATAAACCAACCCTTCCAGACCGAAGCTCAGGGGTTAGAGCACATTTTCCCCACCCCCTCAGCCCCGATTCGGGACGGTTGGCTGTGAAGAAGGTCAGCATCTACCCTGTGAAATTAGAGGCTGACCAGAGAAAGTTGTGGGAGAGGTTGTATAAAAAGCGACGAAGTAGGGGAGAAATACAGGCTATCTGAAGGAAACAAGGGAGACTAAGCTGGGGCCGGACGGAGCGCTGGATTCCGTCAGCACAGCGGCCAGGATGGCAAATCGCCGCGCCCCTTACAGGGGAATGAAAAATTCAAATGCAAGTAGAATACATTAACGGTTTTACACGTTTTTAAAATGCGGCCACCTCAGGTAAAGCATATTTCAACTTGGTAGTCCAACTCCTACCAAACATGATGCCACCTGACATTAGTAACAGTTTTAAGTGCGGCAGTGATTCTCTGCTTGAATTTCTCTAGGTTTAGAGTTCTATCACGTACATCCTATAAACTATGTGGAAGGGTCTCAGGTGAGGTGAATGTGGAGGCAATATCTGCAGTATGTAAACTTCATCACCAGCACGCCCAATCCATCTCCATGGCATATTCTTATTGAGATAGGCCCGCAAAATGAGCTTCAAGTTAGGAGGTGCCACGTCCTGGTGAACATGCACTCTTCATGTTCATTTGAAATGAACTCATCCATCAGCAGATTCTGAGGCATTTTCACATTTCCCTCAAAGAAATATGCAGCATACATATGACGTTTGGAGATGGCGCAGAAACACTCGCATTTCTTGAGTCCTTTCTTTGCTAAACTGTGACTTGGAGAATTTTTCACTTGAAATTCGTATATAATTTAGCAACTTCACTGAAAATTCATGTCTTTCAAGTTTCTCTGCCATATAAACACAATATTGTTTACGCTTTTGCTTGTCATCTGATTTTAAAGCCCGAAAAAGCCGTAACTTTAGGGTTTCCTTCAAAACCATTTCTCCAGAACACGACTAATGTCGTTGGAGGAATATGGATTAGGATGATTTCCTACCTAATTTAACTCAATTATGCTTCAAAAGTTTTTGTGAACCAGCTCGACCGTCTTCCTTCAATACTGGTAGTGGTCCAGATTCTTTTGCCTTTTTCGAACTTTTTCTACCATGTCAACCCTTGCATTACTGTTGATGCATTTTAGAACAATTCTCTCACAAATGTTAACTGCAAAGTTAAGTTCGATGGGTGTTTAAGCATACTGTATCACATAAAACGTCTTTGATTGTGCAGTAAATAGCATTCATAAACATAAACAGATACAAAAAATAAACAAAAGACATACGATTTGATGTAATTTATCATATGCTCAGAGAGAACGTCTTATTTCTGTGGACTCAAATATTAATGGATTATTCCTTGCCTTGCATCTTTTAAGCGCGTGTTCTTTAAGTATCCTTTTAACTAATCTCGGTGATATTTATATCAACCTGAGCCCCATTGAACTCTGCAACAATTTCTGATGATGTTTTCTGTAATTCTGTAGTAAAGCCTGAATTATAATGTCTTATCTAGGTGTTGTACGATGTTCTCTGCCAATTCTCCTCCTCGATACAAGGCTCCTGGTCTCCTCACATCGTCCATAGGGGTTTTTCAGCATATCTTGAATATTTCTTTTTCTTGCATTCAACTCATTGGTGTCAGTATTTCAGAATGATATTTTTTTAGAGGGGTCCTTAGTTAGTGTGGAATTTATTAAATAAATAATAATAATACATAAGAAGATTAAGATAAAGTAAAAATTCTACTTAGGAATAAATTTAATTAAGATATGGTTGGTTAGTTAATAATTTTTTTTAATAATATTAAAATAAAAAGATAAAGTAAAATTACTTAGGATCGAATTTGGTTAAGATATGTAATATTGGTTAGGTTAGGAAGATTGGTTCAAAAAACCTAATCTGACCTATGTTTCAGGATCAATTTTGTTTTAGTTGATTTTAAAATTTCTGCCATCTTATTACTTTTTTTACATCTTAGAAAAATATTTTACTTTTGGTTAGTTTACTTAATTGTTTGTTTAATTTCTATTGTATTTTGCGTTATTTGCAAAAAGTTCTTTCACCGATTATTTTTTAAATATACCCTTAAGATTCTTGGGAGGCATCAACTATGATTAATATTTTGGAAGGGGGTCATCTTCTAGGATAGAAATTCCTTGGGGTTCATTAATAAGGAATAGTGTTTCGTGTTCGTATTCTAAGATTAATCCGCAATTTCTACTTAGGATAAGCCTTGGCTTTGACAAAATGGATTTGTGCTCTCTGAACATCTGAAATTCTTTAGTTATAGTCTTATTACCTTTTTTTAAATAGAGAATACACTATAAATATAAATTTAAGGTTAAACATAAGAAATATTGGTTAAATTATGATTTTAGGAACCATATGATTATAAGAACTACACACCAGTTATTTTAATAGTTACTAATTCAAAAAAATTTACCTCCCGCCCTATTAGAAGAGGCGCATATTCTCTCGGGCAGGTCAACCAATCAGCGGGATGCGTTCTTCAGGCTGGCCAATGGTGCACATAAGGTAATAAGAAATGAAGCGGAAAGTTTGGAGTCAGATAAAATCAACCGAACAACTCGAATAAGCCGGCTAAGACGAGCAGTGGTACCCGGGATGACATTTGTCTACATATATAGACAGTGATCTCCTTTCTTCTGTAGTTCTATTCTGAAGAACCTGAAATTAGAAACGTCAATAAAGAAATCCAGAATGTTTTCTGATATTAACTTCCTCCATCCATGCTAGCACACACACACACATATATATATATATATATATATATATATTTCTATATATATATATATGGTGGACCATCAAAAACTTGCCAAAATTCAAACTTGAATAATCAATTAAATATAACTGAATGTAACTAAAAATTTGTAAATAACATTTTTGTGTTCCTTATTATCATTCTAAATTTCAATAATATATCTTTAATAGAACTGCTATCATGTTTTAGGGAATAAATTTTATAATATCAGACAGTATTATATTATCCCTTGCAAGAAGAATTTTTTTCCTTAAGTTAAAGGTTACTTTATTTATTTTTTATATTGCCATAAACATTTGTATGTAGTAAATTCCATATGGAAAAGCCCATATGATTACAGTCAGGTGAGGAGTCGGCTACTCATCCTTTTTGCTAAAATGAGAAAAAGATTATTGTTAAAATTCCTGTTATGTTTGTCTAGTATGAAAGGGAGAACAATCTTTCTGTAAAACGAAGTCTCCTTTAGGCTAGAACTAATGCCAATCAGGAAGCAGACCGATAAATTGTAGTTAGATGTAATTTTCTGAATTAACTTTGCATTTGTGTGTATCGATAAAATTGATTCTCTGTGTACCAAGCCATGACCCTCTTACAGAAACCATTACTTTTGGCTAAATCTTGGAACTCGTGATAAAGGCGAGATACAAGGATGTCCTTTTTATTTGAGTAATGTTGGCCCTTCTAAGGTTAAATCTTTTAGGTCGATATCACAAAATTTCTTTTATCTTGAGATGAATAGTGATGGTAGAGTAACTTATAACGTGTCTCTCTACGTTGGCATATATTATTGTCATAAAGGACAATGCCAATTCCTTTAAAAGATTTTATTTTTTGGATTTTAAAACACACTGCGCATATGAAAGGAAAATAGCTAATTGACTGAAGGTCTTCCTTTGGGATAGATGAGTTCTAAGTAGAAATAAAAGTTATTCTACTTTAAACATTTCATTCTGTGTCACAGTAGTTTTATTATACCCGACACTACCTTTCTAACGTACTATTCAACCCGTAGTTTTTATGATTTTAGTTGAGTTATATTTACTTCCACGTGTCTAATTTCTCTCTGGAAATAGGTTCGATTCTGTCTCTCTTAATTGAAAAGTAAATAAGACATTTTTTAAATAACAGATACTGTATTACTTACCATTTCCTGAAATCACTGTACCTAAAGAAGTTATATTGCTTGTTCCTGAGATGGGTGGTTTTGGAATCGAACCTTCAGAAAAGATATCTCTAAACAATTAACAAAACTTCTTTGCAAACTAAATTTAATTTGTTTTTCCAACTACTATACAATTAGGAATTTTTGTAAAATTAAAGAACAATCTCCTAAAGAGTAACGTTCTGGTGTAGATTATTTTTACTATTATCCAGAGTGTACCTTTGGAAAATATGTTGGAAGCACCCTACATACCCTTCCCGACAGTTGCCTCTCTCAAATGGGCATCAGCCTTAGAACAGAGAAACTTCTTAGTAAAAAAGAACATTCTTCTATTTAGCGAGCACGCAATTAAATGCCAACAATCCTATCACTGAATGACTTCGAGATTTTAGAATCCATCTCTAACCACCTGTCTCTAGGCATCTGCGAATCTATTTATATCGAAACACTATCTGCTTCACTCAATTTTGATTCCTCTTCTCTTACATAAAGCATCCTTTAAACGACCAATGCTAGCAAAACTTTATATTCCCTGTCACTCTACCACACCATATTCTCACTGGATATCAAAGATTCAAGTTATGTTTCTCATTTGAACCATTGGAAACAATCAATGCAATAACCATATATTATCTTATCACAAAATGCCGTAGTTCATTAAAGGGACTTTTCCTTCTGTTAATTTTCTTTTCGATTTCTTTTCATATAATCGCAAGAATATTTTACACCGTTTAATTGGATACGTTAAAAATAGGGACTTAAGTTGATTAAATGATACTCCAGGTTTTATTTAGAGATAAGTATACCTTAAATGAGCCAATTAAAGCCTCTTAGCTAATTCTCGCTCATCTCTGCGCGAGACCCATCCATTTTAGCCACTTTATGAGGAGGACATACGTTAAAACAAGTCCCAATCGAGAGGAATTATGGGTAAAAATTATGTAAGGACAGAATTAAGAGTGGTTCAGAGTCCTCACACTGAGTACTCTCTGCAGATGATTAGTTTTATATACTATATTTAAAAAAAAACAAGAGGTATGTCCTTCCAATGACCTGCGGTGTTTTCTGATAAGATGATATATGATTATTACATTGATGGTTTCCCATGGTTCAAATCACTTACACGTCCCTGTGAATGGCTATGTGAGGTTTCTGCAAATAGATAGCGCTAACCAGGGCCAAATCCGATGGCAGATTTGAAATCTCCAGGATGAATAACCTTATGTCTCATTGTCATCTGGGTCAATTCATGACTCTAAATGGGTAAAATTTAACTTTACTCCCTTTGATTAATAAAAGAGGATTCTGCCACTAGATGGCGCCACCCAGCGGCAAATCCGATGGCAGCTTTGCAATCTTTAGGGTAAATAACCATAAGTCCCATGATCATTAAGGTCATTTCATGGCTCGAAATGGGTACAATTGAAATTTACTCCTTTGAAAAATTGAACTTTACTCATTTTGAAAAAAAGCGACGCCTAGACATGGCACTTCGCCGAAGCTAAAAATACACAAAATTAGTTGTTATGTAAATTTAAGAAGCAAAAATCGAGGATGATGTCAGCCAGAACGTTTGTAAGAAGATATCATTTAAGAAAGTTGTGGAGACATAGGAAATGAAAATGTGTGGAAGATATATATTGGCAAAGACAAATCAGGACATTGATCAGGAAAGGATAAAATTTACCGCAGACCAGTTGCAGTATGGTTTCACGTGAACCAACTGTTACACCCTAGTGGATGATATCCAGTGGAAAATAGTTAGTTGAGGGCTCGACAAGGAAGTGAATAGGAGAGAAAGAGATGTCTATGAAGGAGAGACGAGTGTATGAAGTCATGAACAGGAGGGAAAGATACAAAGACAAACAGACAAAGTCAAAGAGACACAACAAAGTGGATAATGTGAAGTGGAGAAAGAGAGAAAAGAGTGAAAGTGTAAGTTAGTGAGATATATTTGGTGTGCGTTAAAAGAGAGAAAGTGAAAAGAGATCCTGCAAAGCCTTTTTGGTTTTTATCACAACTTAGAATATTCGGAAATTTTCTTAGGAGATTCGGATCTCTTTTGGAGAAATTTTGAATTTGTCGTTAGAATAAAATCAACCGACTAAAATGGACTAAACGTAATAACTACTTTCAAAAAAGTAGTTTTAAATTCTTCTATGCAACTTTAGACTCATTAGACTAAAGATTAAATCGAACTCTGCCCCATGCATAGAGATCTAACACCTTATATAATAGTCTACCAGAGCTTTAAGAGAAAAAATATGGAACTATAGCTCTCTCTTTCCTTCACTAAACTTGCCCAACAGTATTTAATTGTATGCAAGAAATTTTGACATGTAAATGCACAATGGTATTATAGATAAAAATGTGTTGTGTATATTTTCTGGTAACACTTCAGTTTCGGAGTGCACGGTAGGTGGCGCTGTTTATAGGCTACAATATATGTCTTATGAGTCAGACGGAAGCGTCAGATGTGAACAATTACGGCGTTATATTTTTTTGTATATGAGTATATACTGGGGGGCTTGCCAACACAGACACCCCCATTGATTAAAACTCAGGTTCATCGCAGGGTGGTTATCCCGCAGTGATATCTTCCCCACGAGCAGTTCCCTTGAATTTACTGGGTTCCCTCCCCCCAACAGCTTTTTACTGGCAGAAAAACCTAACCTAATAACAAACAATTCTTACTTTTATAGGTTTTTTGATTAGTTTATGCGGCTCTAGATAATCTAAAAGCTTTTCGCGATGAAACAAACTAAAGCCAAATTCGAATAACGAAGAAGCATATGGAGAGCACGAAAACGCAATAACGGAAGAAAAACATTTGCAAAACGGGTCCTATTTATAAGCTACGACGTTGCCAGTAAGAATCTGTTATCGTTCGCAGCAAACAAAAAATAGGAAAACAAAACAATAAAAGACATCAAGAAACCTTATCTAACTTAGAAAAAATTATAAACGAGCAGAGGCGCAGATATTTAGTAAATTATACAGACTAAAAGTTACAAATCCCCAAAACAACAAAAAAATATAACGCCGTGATTGGTCATATCTAAAGCTACCGCCTGACGTCATAAGAGATATATTGTAGCCCAAAATTGTAGCCTACTAACAGCGCCACTTACCATGCGCCCTGAATCTGAAGTATTACCTATTTTCCAATAATTTAACCTAAAATCGATTCTCGGTAACTGGGTCATCAATAATTTAGTCTTCGTGAACAGCTTCTTCTTAACTGACCTCTTGTGTCTAATTGGAAGAGAAATTCAGAGAGAAAATGAAAGATTTAATAAACCTCAAAAAGTATCCTTGATTCGCCAAATCCTAATCGAGAACAAACTACATATAATGAAAAACCTAAAAAATAAAAAGAGGAATTCGAAGAATAAAACCAAAAACAATAACTGAGGGAGACAGCGCTAAGCTCACCCATAAAACCGAAGAGGATAATTGGCAAAATGCTTCGGCTAACAATGGAGAGTTTCGGAAGTATGTCACTAATCAAAGACTTGTGTAAATTATGGATAGATTAAACATGCACGATGGTTTTCTTTCAAGAGTTTTAGGTTCCGAAGCCCATCACAGGAATATAAATAAACCAACCCCCTTGTGAAGCGGATATGATTCGATACTTGAATTTATATTGAAATCGACATTAAGAATTTCTCTTGAAAGTGCTTATGTGAAAAGGTACATATAAAGATCGAAATTGGAGCAGTTATTAAAATAAAAAAACTTGGTGGGGATCTGAATAGAGTCGAAATTTTGCGAACACATGTGCCTAAGTTTAAGGATGATCATGTGTAGTATATTTTACCACCGTACAGGAGAGACCTAAAGTTTACAAGAGATAAACTCTGAGGATCCCTATAGCATCTGTCAACCTGAATAAAATGGCTCTCATCTGATGAATAACCACAGCATATTTTACTATACTTTACTCAAGGTCCGTTTTGCTACTTTGCCTTTTTGGATAACCGGATAGTAAGAATGGCTCACGTCGCTCTGTTGGAGGGAAGGGCCAATACAAAAGTACCTAAACAAGGCACCTGGCGTTCCGCAGACTAGAAAAATTCTAAGGAGCAAATATTTTTTTATTTCTCCTTAATGCAGTTTTCTATTATCAGAAACTTTTTAAAAAATAAGAACAGTGATTAACTTTTACCTACAAGAATATCGATCCAAATTACCCTTTTCGAAATATTCCTACAGTAGCTATAACTTTCTGAGCTGAAGTCTCTGATATTAACTTACATGACCTAGTAGATCCCATTAGAGGTTATCATTAGGATGTGACCTTTCTCGCAGGGTTCTTTACGAGACAGCTCTATTCGTGAATGAAATTATTCACAGAGATCTACTAGTCCCAGGTATACATTTAATTATTTTCTCTTTAGAATATGTTTAACCATATATTAACTGGAACTCTAATACCAATAACTCTTAGCCTCCTATCACATGAACTACAGGGGCCACTTTATTGTATGTATTATATCTGATAAATCTCAATAAGTTTACGTCATTTTTACTTTAATGTTTTGTATTCAATTGAGTATGGAAGTATGGAGAAGGCAACTCTGTCACCTTTCAAACTCCGAAAAATTCGAGTTTGAAAAACTATATTTATGGTTGTACAGTGTCTGATAATTTATGAATCATAACAAATTAATATATTTTGTGGCTATACTCGTGAAAAATTACAAGTTCGAACATTAGACCTTTTAAAAACTTTTAAGCCCAGTAGCGCACTCAGCGGTCGCTGGCAACCCGAAAGGCAACACCTAAAAATTTCGCGCCATTTAAGTCCTACTTATCATACAAAAAGGGGAAAATAACGTGATTATCATACACACAATAGTCTCGCGTTCACTATCCATTTGAAGCAAGTCCAATCCTTCATATTAGCCTGCAAGAAGCTTTCCATCCACGCGAGCTGCATCACCACGGCCTCATGCATTCAAGATGAATTCCAACTTAACTTTGTCTTAAAATATTAATTGTGAGCGTTTTGCATTAGCCATCACTCCATTACCACAATTGCTCTATTTGTTACCACGTAAACAAGCCATACACTATTAAGCCTCCATGGAGTAACATCCCTGAACAGAATTTTTGATGCATTGTCATGGCTCTTAAATAAGAAAAGAACCAGCAGTCTACTACCACGAACACGGCCTTTGGATCAGCGATTCAAGGGCCACAATAGCTGCTAGGTATGTCGAAAGATAGGCTCCCCGTCTGCGAGCTGTCACTTGAGCCACTAAATATGTTTCACAAATACAAAATAAAGGCTGGACTTTTCACATTCAAGTAGTACTCGTTATTTGATTAGATAGCAGAGCAGAGGACTTACGAGGCTCTCAAGGCTATGGTTCCAAATTCCCCAGTGAGAGGCAGGGCGATTTGTCTTTCTGGCTGCTGTGCAGACGGAACTCAGCGCCCCCTCCGGCCCCAGCTTAGCCTCTTCTTATTTTTTCAGACAGCCTGTATTTCTCCCCTATTTCATTACTTCCCCTACAACCTCTCCCACAGCTTTCTTAGGTTGGCCTCTCTTTTCAAAGGGTAGATGCTGAACTTCTTCTCAGCCAACTATCCTGGATCGGGACTAAGGTGGGAGGGAAAAATGTTCCTTAACCCCTGAGATCCGGTTTGGGATGATGTGTTTTTAACAACCTGCTCGATCCCCATCCATACCTTCCTCACATTTCTTTTCCTTCTCTCTTCACAATATTAATTTTACGCCGCATCCAAGTTGGAGCCGCCATGCTGAAGGACTGCCAGGCCACCAGGCGGAAGAGGTGGTCTTGAATGGTGGCACCTGAATCTGCCAGGCCTGTAAACACCTCTTGTAGGGTGGGATACTGCAAGGGGTGATGAGCGTGTGCATTCCGTGAAAAGTTTAGGGTCACCATGCCCAATGATTTGAAATATAAAAAAAAATATCCCTTTCCCCAACACAATCAACGGAGCCGCCTTCGGTCAGCTCCTGTGCTTGCGCATGGGACCCTCCAAATTTTTCTAAACGGAGAGGAGGCTTACTTATCTCCTTCGCCTACGGGTGTAGGGGACTCCCCCTCACCTTCTTGTCTGGAGGTGCCTTCGGGCACCTCCCTCTTGCCAGCGGCAGTCCCCCCTTTACTTTCCAAGGGGACTGCCAAGAAGCCCAGCAGGCTGCCCATAGCCGACCGCTCCACATTGAAGCGACTCAGTAGGGCAAACACCCTTAGGGGGAGACGGATGCCAAGCCCCTTCAGTCACTTCCCTCAAAATACCTGCTGGCTAGAATACTAAACCTATCGGGGATCCAGGCCTGTGCCTCCCAAGACGAGACTAATGACAATGCTGCCAATAGGACATGTGATAAACTGGGGGGGGATGGCCAAATGTGGACCCTCCTGAGATAGAGATGGTCCTTGACGCAACCCAGCCTCAGACGTTAGGGCTTTTCATGTCACCGAATCAGGGTTCGGCCCCAAGCACCGATCTCAAGTCCACTCCGAAGCAAGGTCCTCCTCAAACGGCTACGGTTTCCAAGGCAGTACAAGGAGGGGGGGATCTCCTCCTCCGACTGGTGCCCCTATGACTGCCAGGACCTTCTCAATCTCGGAGAAAGACCTCGTTGAGTCCGGTCCATCTAGCCAAGGGGCTCTTGCCGGCAAAGGGGAGAAGAGGGTTCATTCCCCCCATCATCTCCTAAAAAGAAAAAAAAACTAAAAAGACTGGGGGCTCCTCTTCATCCACGGGGGCTGCGGGGAAGGATGGGTCTCCTGCTATTTTGGTAAGTGACCAAGCCAAGATCGGCACATCAGCTCCATCTGCCCTTCCCAGGTGCAGACCCACTGACTATGACCAAGAGTGCGCAGGACGGAGCCTCGATAACTTGGGGCCTTTAATTCAGAGATTGCCTGGGGTTTTCGAGCCTGCTGGCTTCAAACACTTCCATGTTATGCGTCGAATCCCTCCCAGGCGGCAAAGATTAGTGCCCTTCGTTTACTTGATGGCGCGCCTGTGAGTGTGACGCCGCAGTCTCCCGTGAACTTCGTGAAAGGGGTGGTTTATACGAAGGAACTCGTTGACTACTCCATAGAGAACATCACCTTAGTGCTGGCCGACAATGGGGTGGTCAAGTTCGAACGTGTGATGAGTAATTAGGGAAGGGCCTTGAGACCCACCCCTACACTCTTCGTCACGTTCGGCTGTGACAAGCTCCCTAAGTCGGTGCATTCCGGGTGATACCGCTACCGTGTAAAGGCATTCGTGCCCACTGCTGCAGAGGTGCTAATACTGTCACTGTTTTGGCCATACGAATCGCTTATGTAAACGAGCAAAGTTGTGGTTACCCGAAGTCTGTGTAATTTGCTCCAAAGCTGCACACAATAAGTCCAACTTGTGTGTGGCCAAGTGTATCAATTGCAGAGAACAGTACCCCGCTTCTTCGACGCAATGTTTTGCATATCTGTTTGAGAACGAAATCCTAGCTGTGCAGGCACAGTATCGACTATCATTCCGCGAGGCTAAGGACTTGGCCCTGGCACGCCGGCTCTGTCTAGGACGTCTTACTCCTGAATCAGTAGAAAAGGACCCTCTCTCTTAGCCTATCAAGGTCAACGAGCACGGTTGTTTCTGCGCCTATTCGGATCCATTCTGTGGTCTTTACTCAACCCGATCGCTTCCCTGCTAAATCTGGCGGCAGAAAGGGTACATACCGCGCCCCGGCTAAAATCAATGCTCCCCCCCTTCCGCCAGCTTAACCGTTTCCCGTAATGCGAAACGGCCAGGCACCTTCCCTGAGTCGTTAGACTCACGGGGAGCAACACCCCTGAAGTTGGTGGCAGGGTCAGCTTCCGGGTTTCTTAAAGCTGCCCTCCGAAAGGAGGCCAGCAACAAAGGAGTTTCGAACTCCTTCGCCCACGCCTAGTGGTAGTTTGGATGGCTCGGACACGGTGTACCCTCTAAAGGAGGGCGCCCGCATGCGAAGACGCAACGCCCGCTTAAGGTTTTGAGGCGAAGAGAGGAAAAAACTCGCATGGCGAGCCCAACCTCCCACAATAAGTCCTTGAAGGCGACAGCGCCGAGGGTTCTGCCCCCGTAAAGCGTATGGCTATTCTCGTGAGGATTTCTGAACAAAAAGATGTTCCGCGTCTCCTCCGAGCTAGGCCTGGAGGGCATATTTCTTCAATGGAATTTCCGTGGATGATATGCGGAGGCTCGTCTCGTCCCGTTTCCCGTTAAATATTTTTTTCTGCAGGAGACCATGCTATGCGCGTCCTCCTGCCCACCCTCCCCGGGTATAAGGGGTTTTTCGACCCAACCACCACAAGATGAGGCCTGGATTGGGGGATAAGCGGTTAACATCCGGAATGATGTCTACGTTCTTCTTTTCACTTTAGATCCTCCTTTCAGGCAGTGGCTGTGCAGCTTCACGTGTATATGAGGTATACTGTTATTTTTGCATACATTCCAGCGTCAGCTGACTTCAACGCAGGGGACTTCGGTCAAGTCGTAGCAATGTTGCCAAGGCACTTCCTCTTGCTAGGAGATCTGAACGGCAGAAATTCCATCTGGGAAGGCTACTCAATAAATCCCACGGTACAAGCCATTGCTGATCTGATCAAAGAGATTGCGATAGGTATCCTAAATGTGGATGAGTTTACGCATCCCCGCCCGAGAACAGTTTCATTTTCTTGCCTTGATCTATCTCTGTGCTCTCCGGATGCACAGCCTAAATTTGATGGGGGGGCTTGATGACGTCCATTGTAGTGATCACTTTCCCATTCAAATACCATTTTCAGGGCGGCTCACCTCGGTGGTGCTTGGTGGCGGCGCGGTGGCCTACATTTCAGGAAATGTATGAATAATCTATCTCATTCGAGGAGTTTAGGGCGGTAGATGAGGCCGTTGACTACTATTCCCAGAACGTCTGGCTTTTTTGCACGCCGAACACTCCCCTAGTGGTCAGCCGAGGGTGAAAAGCCCCTCAAATAGATGCGTTATGCATGCATGCACTATAAGCGCCTCCCGAACGATTTCACTGTTGGTGAATTTTGTCTGCCTAGAGCTAGTTTTCGGTATATTTCGAAGCACGCCCGCCGCTCTTCTTGGCGGGCATACGTGTCTTCACTCACCTGGAAGACCCCTCTAGCAGAGGTTTTCTCGCAGGATTGCCCTCCCGTTGTCCACTGGAATGAGAACGCAATCTCGGACCCCGCTCCGTGGCGGACTTCTTCACGACCCCTTTCCCCACATTCTCTAGCCGGGATGCTGCTTTGCCAGCATTCAATGTACTTCGTGATGTAGCAAAAAGCTGCTGGCTGGTCTTTAGCTCAAGAGGCGGAAACCCTTTAATGACAAGTTTACTCTGAGTGTGTTGCGTAAAGCTCTTGCTTCATGCGCGGAGATTTCCCATGATCCGAACGATGTCACGTAAGCCATGCCTCGACCCCATAGTGAGCGAGGCATGGCCTTTCTCTTAGATTTGTTGAACAGGATCTGGGTAGACGGTCTAGCCCCAGATTGCTGACGAATCGCTACTGTGCTTGCCGTTCGCAAACTGGAGAGAGATCACTCTACTTCGGCCGGCTTCCGCTCAATCTCTCTAATCTCTTGCGTGTGCAAGTTGATGGAGAAATTGGTAAATGTTAGATCAGTCATTTTTATGGATGGCGGAGGCCATCTGTCTTCTGCACAGTGCGCCTTCCGCAATTTCACTTCAAGGCGGATGCTCTGCTTCGAATGGAAAATGCCGTCTGCAAGGTCTTCCTTCGTATACAGCATTACGCCACGGTGTTTTTCGATCTGGTGAATGGCTATAATACCGCATGACGATACGTTATCATGCAGACTCTCCACACGATGAAGGCAAGGAGACGCATCCCAATCTCTATATCTGAATTTTTGCAAGATCGTCAATTCCAGGTACAGGTGTGGGAGCCTTCTTAGGCTAATGTGGCAGGAAGATGTTGTTCTGCAGGGAAGTGTCCTCAGTGTCACACTCTTTGCCTTAAGCATTAACGGCAGCACCTAGGTGCTGCTGAAAGATGTTTTTTCTACGCTCTAGATCGAGTTTTCGATCTATATTTGCGTGGCTCAGATGCCAACTCTAAAGCGTCGACTCCAGCAGCCATTGAACCGCGTCTCTTGATAGGCTGAAGCGCACAGGTTTCGGTTTTACATGGTCAATGTAAGCTGGTGCACTTTTGCCGTCCTCTACGGCTCCACCCTGACCCCTGACCCAGAATTGTTTCTTAATGTGGTACCCTTAGAAGCGCTCGAATGTTACCCTTTTCTTGGTCTTGTATTCGACCGGCGCCTCACCTTGGAGGCTCATATTAGAAACATTAGGGTCTCTTTTACCCGCACCATGGATATTCTACGTTCCCTGACGTTCAGCGCTTGGGGCGCTGATAGGGCTACTGCCATACTTTGTTATCGTTCCTTTGTTCTTTCGAAGCTCGACTACGGATGCGAGTTTTATGCAACCACAGCTAAGGTGGATTCGATCCACAACACCAGCCTTCGCCTGGCGACCGGTGCCTTCCACACTTCCACCATTGAGAGCCTACTAGTCGATGCTGGCGAGATGCCACTCACACTATGTAGTATACAGTGCATTATTCCCTTGTCCGCGCGAGCCCGGCGCCTTCTTCCTTCGCTGACAACTTTCACTGCATCCGCAGCTGATTTCGACGGTGTTTATGCCGCCGAAAGACGCCAGTCATACCCTAAGCCATTTGGGTTTAAGACCAGGAAACTTTTGGGGAAGCTAGGTATAGCTCTTGGACCGGTGTCGCTCCTGGCCCTACCCAGGACGCCAACCTGGAGGGTACCACATTTGGCAATTTGTCGCCACGCCTCTGCCCTCAAAGCTTGTACAGCACCGGGAGTATTGCGTTCGACCTTTTTGGAGCACACCTTGTGTCACGCTGGAACCGTTCCATTGTATAAGGATGGCTCCAAGTCCGAAGAGTGGGTCGGCTTCCACGACGTATCTCCTCTGTTTAAAGTCAGCTGGGCACTGCCAGGCACTGTGCTGTGTTCACGGCTGAGCGGGTGGCAATACAACACTAGGTACGCGAGATTACGCGACGTGCTCTGGCCATTGGAAGCTCCGATTTGCCTAATTTGCAATGTCCGTGACGCCTCTGTTTTGGTGAACTGGGCGGATGTCTAGATTATCTTCTGCTGTGTTCCTGGACATGTAGGAATTGCGGGGAATGAGCACACCGATAATGCCGCCAAAGAGTCCGCGAGGACTCTGCAACCGGATCAGCGTTTCACTCTTGCTTACACCGACTACATGGCAGAAATGCGGGCAGCTCTTCAGGCTATTTGGCAAAAAAAAAGGAAGACGGTCAAGGGAGCTTAAAGTTGCGTGTCATTGCACCGCGACTGTTTTCATAAACTTAGCGTCCAATACCGCGAATGCTTCAGATTGCTTTCTGTCGTCCCCGAATTGGGCACACTCGCGGGACGCACTTCTATTTGATGGAGCGCTTGCCAGCACCGTCCTACTGTGAACATTGATTTGTCCCCTAGATTGTTCGGCACATTCTTGTTGAATGTCCCAGTCTCGGCGATCTCCACGCCCGTTACTTGTCCCAGGAATGGGTTGCACATTGACTGGTGGACTTATAGACTTTTGGGGGGAGCCGTAACTTCTTCCCTTTATTTATCTAGGTTTTGTTTTTTCTTATTTTTGTTTTATTTGTAGGTCGCTCGCTCCTGAGACGGTGGGAGGGATATCTCTCCCCGGCGCCGGAGCTTGCTTCCTGATTGTTGCCATCTTCCCTTTTTATCGTTGTTGTGTTTTCATATTCCTATTTTAAAGTAGCCTAGTGCTAGGTTGTCTTGATTTCGGCGACTTATGCCCAAGTGGGTAGTCCCCAGATAGGCTCCTTAAATAAAAAAAATTAAAAAATGGTTCTAAATTCCCCATTGCACAGCTAGGACAAGCTTTCCCTGCTATTCCCGCATTCACATGACACACATCCGTGAGGCTTGAAAAAGATTCAACCTATAGAAAGCTTGGCACATGCTACCGATCATGTCCTTACTCTGGATAAGTTAGGTGGCCGGGCGCTAGTCGCCTATATGGTGCGACCTGCCGAGGATCACTCAGCTTTCCTGCTACTCATGACTGCTCTTATGATGGTAAAAATCATCGAGATGGTCCCAAATCTGACCAAGGATCTACGGGCCAAAAGCTCGCTTGAGGTAGGGGTCCTAGTTCATAACCACACCATCGGTTCTTAACTCGGTCTGGTTCTTCTCTGACGGTACATCCGTTGAGTGTATCAGTTAGCCAGTGCTGCTATCATCAAAAGTTTAAACGTAAGACCCATCGATGCCTCTCGCCAAACCATTGAAGGAATTCATTGACTAGCTCCTATTTTTCAATCGAGTGATAGCCTAAGTTTATTATCACCCCCTCAAGATAATTATTATCAGAAGGGATTCTCAAATCGAATAAATTGATTAATGTAACTAGGCTCAGATCAAAAAGGGTGAACTTGACAATACTAATAATGGAGGGAGTTTCAGTCTTACCGGTCGATGACTTCGAAGAAGGTCCTTCTTACGATAAGGCGAGTAGGAAACGATCAGATGAGGCGAGTGGGGCACGATCCGAATGAGGCAGGTGAGGCACGGTTTGAATGAAGCAGGGGGAACACGATCCGAACCAAGCTTCTGATGAGGATAGACAAACTTCAAAATGACCTTCCACGGGTAATTTGGGATTACTTGTCATTCTAATGGAAGAGGAAACTACTTTTTCCTCAATAGGGATTTTCTTCTGTTCAATTAAACGAAAGGAAAGTTTTGCGCAAATACAAAGGCTTGCCTTTCACAGAAGCTACCAATTGACTTGGGTAGAGTCATGGCTGAAGAAGTCTGCTGTCTGACGAAGGCTCACGGGACGAGATGATAAGGACGTCATTGAGGTGCGGCTGGACTCTTCAAACTACAGAATAACCCAAGTATTTGTATGCCAGATTTTTGGGGGGAAGGGGGAGTTTAGAGAAAGGAGTCACATGCTCGAGACATCTTAATACGAAGGCCGAGTTAATTCATCATTTTGCAACAAGCGGCGACACAGAGCGGCTCTTTCACACTTCCTCAAAGGGATAGAGAGGGGCAGGAAGTTTGGAACGAGTTCGCAGGATTAGGAAATATTTTCCCTACGTGCTCAGAACTCGAAAATTCGAGAATGCTTGAACAGGAAGTGACGTCGTCCATGGCACAATACCATACGTGGTCTACGATAAATTGGGGTATGGGGGAAGTTATTTTAAAAGTACTTAAAGCAATGGTAACCCTTCTCGACCAGCTTTAGCGTTTATTGGGTAGCAAAATATTTCTGATTTTCCTGAAAATTTCCCAGTCGGTATAGAAATAGTGTAGAATATATTCCCATAATGCAATAATGATAATAGCCAATTTTTCTTCTGAAATTATTTAAAAGTTTCAATTCGAAACAAATAAGATGCCGGAAAATTCGAAACAAAATATAAGTTAGTTAACTTTAGTCAATTATATGTTTACCATAATATGGATAGTTCTGAAATATTTGTCACTTCCTAATGATGGGCAAAATGAGAATTAGGCTATCCTAGTTGGGGTATTAAAAAGACTAGGTGAGCTAAATATGGAGAAGAGAAATGTAAATTTTGACAAACTAGAACATATCAAAACTTGTTAAACTGAATAGTGAGAGCCAAACAAGGATAGCCTAGTCTTCATTTGTGTCTCATTAAGGAGAGATGCGTTGTTAGGTCAAAATATTTTGAATACCAATCATTTTTTTTTTCTTGCCTGTTTCGTTTTATCAGCAATAAAATGTGAAAAAGATGTAGAACCAAATATTATATTTGCCTAAAACTATAGAGAATCTTTCAAATTTGCATGAACTTACCGGATGAGGTGTTAAGATTAATATGGCAAGCATACGTTTTAGTAGGCCACAATATTGAAAATACATTGAATATATCAATGAAGAGTGTAAATATTCCGTTTCGACATTCTGTCGTTCTTCTAACCCTCCAGAGATTTTCCATCGTACATTTATGTTTCTATGAGGAAAAATTATTTGATTTTTTCTTCTTCGTCCTGCGCGTTATTGTTGTATTTTGTTTGCCTTTATTCATCCATTGCATATATTTTGCTTTCGATGAAGATATTTTGTTCTGGAATGTATTACTTGCTATTATTTCTTTCCTTCTAAACAAAATAAAAACCTCATCTTCAATTGAGATCAAATTACCACTAGTGAGCGAACAAGTGACAAGACATTATGATGGAGAATTTCAGAAGGATAGAAACTGATCGAAAGAAAAAGGGAGAGGAAAAGTGTCTTAGCAGAATGCACCAAAAATTAGTCAAACGCGAGACAGAGGATGTCGAACGATCACAATTGTATACCACTACGAAATGCTGGTACACAGCGATTTGCTGAATATGAGACGTTAAACTTTCATCTTCCATAATGAAAACTAGTGCTGTTCTTTGTATGAAAATAAAGAATAAAGCTGCAAACACTTTGAAAATTATACAAATTGCCAAGCGGACCCAAATAGATTAACCTAGTAAAAGAGTGAGAGTAAGAGTGTTGTATGCGCAAAGCATGGTAAAGAAAAACGAGTGAAAGTAAGAGTGGAGAGAGATATCAATTTCTCAGAGAGAAAACTGTGCCATCTGTTTAACTCGACCGAGGAGTCTCGAACTCTGGCATAATTAGGCCTCACCATAAGGACAAGAGCCCACAAATCAATTTACTATTTTTATTCACTGTCTCTTCAAAGCACTGGAGGGGTTTATAGATAAGAAGAAAATAAACTCCAAATTACCCATAAGGTCAGGGCGTTTAGTGGTTAAAGAATGAGGATTAGAAAAATGTGTGGGGTGAGGGCTTGGCAAAAATAAATGGAAACTCATATTTACGAACAGATTCGGGGTTTTACATATGACAGCCGAAAATAGAATGGTGGGAGGGTCTTGTTGGAAGAGGAAAAGAAAACTCCTACTCACTCACAAGGTCGGGTGTTTTGGTGGGAAAGAATAATAATGGACAAATGTAGTTGCGAGAAGGAAAATAATTACGATAGAAGGAAGCAGATGTAGATAGGAAATCAACCTTCAAATTTTCTGTTGCAGTGAGCGTTAATTTAACTTACAACATTCAAAACAATTAAATAGAATACGTTAAAGATACATTCTAGATTAATATTATTAAGGCCTACGTTAGTTAGGACAAAGGATTAAGCACACTAGACAAAGAATAGTCACTTGTAACCAGAGTAAGGGCCTTTAAGCAAACTGACAATCATGGCTGCCAGAAAGCGTGTGAAAATGCAAAATTAATCACACCTAATTTTGAGAGAGTGGTAAATTTTAGGAAATAATTTTTATTTTTGTGCACTATTTTCTACATTAAATATAAGTTAATACTTTAAAAAAAAATACTAATTAATAGAAAACCAAGGAATATTTAAACAGTGTAGCAAAAAAGTCCCCAAAATGGTCATTATCATATTTGCGCACTCTTAGTAAACAAACTTGAAACGAGATAATTCATAAGAGATAATAGATTATGATAATGCTCTCATTCATCTGGACTTACTGAAAGTTTCCAAAAGATTCGTCATAAATTAAAGGAGGAGATACGATTTTACTACAATTATCATCGTTCAGAGGAACAAATCGCCATTCGTGCTAAATCTGAATAATGTTTTCGGCGAGCGAGGGTGGGAAAAATTTGATTTCACATTTAATTTTACCAAGTAAAGGTGTGATAAATACCTAAGGATAAGTTATATTGCTTAAAAAGAAAACACAAGTACAAAAATGTGTTTTATTAAAAAGGGTCAAATTTCCACATTTGGACCTTGTAATGGCCGCATGCAGCCATATAGCCGCAGGTTGACCATCCCCGATTTATACCAAGTAGTAGTAATTGTGATAGTACTCATAGTGATTTAATGGATGACCTCATCCAACCTTTACTGCAAAAACGCTTTTTTTCTCGCTACGGTTTACGACACTCATGCATCAATATTTTGGATCCAAATCAAGCTCCTAAAAATTTCTTTTCTTTATTTTTCAATGTGAATTCCAAAACAGATGCAAGTTCGTACATCTGAATTCGTCGTTTATTTATAGGAATACAATCCTTTCCCACCACCCAATGTGAACTGGAATGCTTCAAACTTCTTTCCTTTGATATTTTAATACTATTTCTTTCAATGATTTTTCGGGGAAATTTGTTATTTCTAATTTATTCTTATTTGTCTTATTATTACTCTTTCTAGTCTTTAAGCTTTTCCGTTTTATTTCTTAAGTGTAAGTTTTCTAATAAATTTACGAAAATAAGATGTGCTTATAATAATATTTACAACCTCTAACAACCTGCTCATATGAGGGTCCTAAAATAACGTTTGTTGAAGTGTGGCATTAGGAGACCAGAATTAATAATTCTTTGGTAGATTGTCTCAAAGTAAAAACTCTCCTTTACAATTCGTCGTGGTATTGTAGTTGTTGAGTTCCCTCTTATTTTTTTTGTCAGAGAGCCATATATTCAATGACTTCAGCGTGCCCGTCTGGCACTAATAATAGGGAGTGGAACAATACCCAGGTTATCTGAGTGGACTTTTTAATTACCTTATTATTGAGAGTGCCACAGCGTTTAATCCGTTTTAAGAAAAGAGCCATTCAACGCGTAAAAGATCCAGGGAAACACAAAGCATTATCCAAAAATAAATATATATTTTAAATTTACCAGTAACTCACCAAATATTTACACTAGATTCAAAAGGTTAATATAGTTATCTAGCTTTTAAATGGGGCCTATATCTTATGTGATTCTTTTAAAAGGCAAAGAGGGTAGACTTTACGTAAATAAACCAATTTCAAGTTAGTAATTTAGCTAGACTTTTTTGAACAGCATTTATCCAAAATATACGTTCTACAATTCTTAACTAACAATATGATAGGCATTACTAAATATTATTTCTTCTTTAGTTATCTTGGGTACAGTATTAAGATTCCTATTTAATCTGAACGAATGTAACTAGTTATTCTGACTTACATGAACTTGAAATGATCAGGGATTGACGGAGGTCGCTATATTGGCAGTATCCCGCTTCGTTGAGTTTTTCGACGAGATGGAGGGGCGGGGGTTAAGGGGACACGATGTCAAATTCTTCGGTTTTACGTTAAAACCGGAGGGAGGATTTGTACTCTATGGCTCAAGGAGCACTCTTCTGGGTAGCTCTTGAAGCTTTTTTGTATCCTAGTCTTCTTCGAGGGGGTTTCTCCAACTGGATTTTTTAGTATACGAGGTGATTTTGAATGTACTTGAAAAATGGAACTTCGTCGGAAATTAATTCTTCTTCTCTCTCCGGTCTTAAGATCTCAATTTAAGAGTCACTCGAGGGTAACCGAGTCTTCTATTTTCTTACTTGCGAAATTTCTGTTTCGCAATAGGAATGGTGGTCCAGCCGGTCTTCTTACTAAGCCTGTGCAGGATACTTCGGTATGGCACTGATACAAAATGTGGCGTTTTTAAAGTTGTAGAAGAATGATTTCGAAACTGGGTGAAGGACCGATCTCCTTGATCTGATCCTCTATCGTCTCTCACCGAATAATAATCATCCTTTTCTTTCCTTACGGCCAGCGACCGCCCCACCTTATGGGGGACGGGGCGAGGTCGCTGAGGATAGTCCAAGCGGTGAGGCGAGGGTGTGACGCAGAGCCCAAGTCGGCTTCTTTTTCAGAGGCACTGACGACCGTCTCAAAATTTCTCCTCGGTGTCTTGTTTCAGAACTGGCACCGCTATTTGTGACGCTTTAACCTCGGGCCTCCGGACCTCGTGGGAACTTGGAACCTTTTGAGAGCTGCGTAATAGCCTTTAGTGGTTACCTGGGCACAGCAGCTCGCTCGTGACTACCTATGCGGCGGGGAGATCAAAGCTTGGGCAGTTTGGCTGTTATTCCGATAACTAACGTTCTCACGCCCCTCCTCTTTAGGTACGTTATTCTCGCTGTCTCCGTAGAGGGAATTTAACATATATGTACACTTGGCCCTCTGGGTGCAGATAGGTTATAATTCCTCTACACATTGATTATTCTACTATTCTCCTCACAAAACATTAAAACTTCAATATTTGTTCGTTGTAAACTTTTAACCAAAGCTATTTTCTCATATGGAAACTCGTTTAATCACCGTCCATTTATTCCATGAAAAACAATAAAATAAACTCATGAAAAGACAAATCAGAAGAAATTGGTGGAAGGTTAATTAAATGACACCAAATTGAAATTTGATGTTTGGACTTTTGTTAACTCGTATTTCACACAAGCATTTTGAAGACTTATCTTATGTACTGAGATCATAATGATTGAAGACCCCTCGTATTTTCCGCTAGCCATTTGAAGACCCTTTCTATATCCAGCGACTCTTTTAAAACCCATAGTATTTTCCACGTCAAATTCGAGGGCCTATCATTTAGACTGCGATCTTTTTGAAGACCCTGTCGTATTTCCCGAGACATTTTGAAGAACCATTGCATTTTTTGTGACCTTTGTAAAGATACCTCGCTTATTTTCAAACTCTTTAAACTATCTTCTTATTTTCCACCACTTTTTTGAATATCCGACGTATTTTTTTTAATCCATTTGAAGCTTCTTGTTTTCACACGATAATTTAGAAGACCTCTTATTTACCATTACCCTTTCTAAAAATCATCATATTTCCCGCGACCTTTTGAAAAAACCTGCGTTTTTCTGGTGATCCTTTTGAATACAATTCGTATTTCTAGCCTCCCGTTAGAAGTCCCTTCGTATTTCAAACGACCAATTTTGAAGAACCTCGTAAATATAAGTATGGTTATATTTTTATTGATAAGATATGTTTTATTCATTTTTATCTTCCAAAGAATTAAATTCAAAAATCTAGTTGTTTCTTCTCCAAGTAACTCCACCATACTCGTTTTTAATTTAGTTTAACTTCTTAATTTTGAGTTCCTCTGCTCTAGCTCTGACCCTATTCCTCGACGCTAATAGCACGCCATGCTTGCGTTGGTATTTCGAATTAAAGAGCAATTGCATTTGCCTTCGACGCTCTCTTATCAATTTTAAACAATATTATCAAAACTTTATTAAAGAGCAAAATATCAATGCATGTATTGATGTAAATAAAGGTTTTATTATAATCTTCCGTTAATGATATATTAATGATGTGATTGGTGTTGTTATATGCAATGTACCCAACACCCAAAGTTCTATATTCCTGTTCCCAATGCCCGCATAAGGATATATAATCTAGACCTTCCAAACAATTTCAACTCCTCTTTCTTCATCTCATTCATTGTACAAAACTCCTAGCCAACAATGAGCTAGAAAAACCTTCTTTGGTATCACTTTGCTCGTAAATAAAATAGATAGAAAAAAATGTTTAGGGCAAAAATACCTACATAATCCAAAGTTAATGAGGACTTAATATTCTTTACTTTTTGCTATATTTTTATTATTTTATCTATTTTCAGGTCTTTAAATTGAAAATCCGAATTTCATTTAGAGAAAAAAGGAATCAAAATAAAAATATTTTCGATATAAAAAATATTTGCTTTAAGAAAATGAGAAGAATATGGTTTAAGCGAAATCAATGAGTAGTGACGTGATTTTTTTGAGGAAAATTTTTTAAATTTCAATTTTCGTTTTCTTGCCAAAAGGATCAAAGGAATGTTGGGTTGGAAAGTTGCCACTCGATGTCTTTTGTATAGGAATGATTATGAACAAATTGACATATGTCTACAACGAATTCGATTAATGCTCAACCTAGTGAGCGATGGACCCATTTGCTTCCATCCCCATTAATTCCTTTTTTTTCTTGTCATTGGTCTTAATTGACTTTTTTTATTCGTTCAATATACGTGCTTATTTTTACTAACCTTGCATTATTTACCACTAATTATTTGCTATATAAATTCAATTATTGTCTTCTCTCACTCTCGTTCTCTCTATATCTTTCTCTCTCTCTATAAATATATATATATATATAGATATATATAAATATATATATATATATATATATATATATATATATATATATATATATATATATATATATATATATATATATATATATATATAAATGAAATCTGAGAAACTACAGACAAATTCCAAGCTATGTATAAAGCAAAAATTAACATACCGACAGTACATCAGGTTCTGGGTACAAGGTACCGTGACTTGCCAGGAAGGAGTTGTTCTAAGAACCTTTCAACACTCACCCAAAAGGGAGTGTAATATAAGAGAATCGATTGACATAGTGATTTTGTGGGGTCGTAGATTGATTTTTTGAACAACCTAAAACGACTCTCTGTTGAAGCACGATTCCTGTCACTCAGGAGTTGATTAAGTGTTGGTTATCAATTTTTGCACTTGATCCTCACTACTATATATATATATATATATATATATATATATATATATATATATATATATATATATATATATATATATATATATATATATATATATATATATTTATTTAGGAAGTGATACACAGAAATAAAAGAGCAGATATCTTACTGGACTAAATTTGTCTGGTTTATGGTGTACCACCATAAAGTAGGCAGAGTTTGTTTAGAAAAGGTAGATAAATCGTTAGTTTCGCCAATGAGGCCCAAGACATTCGCACTACAACAATTTACCTTCTTTACTAGTAGGAAAGGTAACACATTTTGAGATATGCACAAATCTCTTATTGGGGCTTTGAAGGAAGGCAATACTCTCTGTCTCATTCGCGTTATTCTGGCCGATGCTAAAACTGGTGCCACCATTTAAGGGTCGACACTGAGGAAGGGAGAGTCCGCCATTTTTCTACGTTTCAAGTTTAGAAAGGGCTTGACCAATATTTCACCATTCACCCCCACGGGGGATGGATGTATGCAAAGGTAGAAGGATGTGTGAAGGGATAGTTGCGTATCTGGATGTTTACATAGATTGATGGATGGCTAGGTGCATGAATGGATAGCGGGAATGTTTCGGGCACAGTCCAATTTTTTTAGTCAAATCATCTGACAGAAACCTATAAAGACAAGAAAAAAGTCAATGACTTACATATATCTATTTTATTTCCGTTTTGAAGTTTTAGGGCAGTCTTAATCTTAAAAAAACTTTTGGGTGGGGTCAAACGTGTCAAATTTGGGATCTAAATAAGGAATCCAATCATCGAGTTCGAAATCCAGGATTGAGTTTTTTCTTATTGCTCTTGACCACAAGGATATGGAATCAAAACATTTAAAACACAGTGGGTTATAGGGAGTTTGAGGATGTACAGTAGTTCATCTAAATAAAAAGGTACTAAGTTGGCTCCTATATTTTGAAAGTAACAGATTACAGCGATTCGGTCAAAATAGTAAAAAAATCACCTCCTATGTCGTGTGAAGACAAGAGTATACCAATCTTTTCTAGCTAAAGTCCATCCAGGTGAAATAAACCTCCATCGACAGGTTTGGATATTATTAGCCAGCATATGATTTTGAAATTTAATAGGTAACAAAATTTTTAACAGAACCTTCTAAAACGTGACAAATGTTCTTGTATGTTAAGGTAATCAGGACACCTTGCATGATAGAAACCCGATGAAATGATTTAAGGAAGTGCCAATGGACATATCTGGTGTAACCTATATGACTAGGACTTGCCCCTATAGGGACGTGAAAAGTAGCAGAGACTTTGAATTTTTAATTGTTTGGATTGACATGGAATTGATATGTGCGGTTAAAAACAAAGTATTTTTAAGCCCCTAATAAAATCCCGTTGCATCTAGGTGTAATAAGTAATTTTGGAGTAAAATACTAAAATTAAATTAATTTTTCGAGGTTATGTCTTAAATTAGGACACTTATGACTGTTTGTCTGAAGAAATTTATCGAGAAGCTCATTTTTCTAGTTTTAAGAGATCTAATAATGTTGTCAGTTTAAGTTTTTGGTTGTTGGGTTAGAATCTACAAAATATAGGCGGGAAGTCTCACCTAAAATCCTCTTATATGTGGTCTTCTAGGTGAACTCGAATGTTAGTTCAGTCACCAAGCTCTGATAAAAGGCGTTTCCAGGACTAATTACTTCGTCAAAGGTGGAGAAATTAAAAGATTGATTATTACCGATCAAGGTCAGCGTGCACCCTTCTTATTGACCTCGTGCCTGATGGCCCTAACACAAGCAACCTTTGCGAGGATTTAACCCTTAAATGAGAAAAACGATACAGTACAGTTAAAACTCTTTTCTGGAATACTAGAGGAATATGTATATTGACGTGGTTTCACTGTGGGAGCTCAATTAAAACTTAGATGTCAGAATCCTCGTCCTGCGCGAAACAATTTCATGCTATATGACTTCTGCCTGAAGTAGTTCGAATGGCTAGGCAAGAGAAACTGAGCATTTGGTAAGAAGTTTTCTTTCCCATCAATATGGCGTATGTCGGGATTAAATTGTAGGATATATACCGGGCGGAGAATTTCTCGTAAGAAATGGCTAGTTAGAGTTTAAAAGCGTGCGAAGAGGCTAAAGAAAATGCGAAAGTTCCCTTTTCCACCTGGTGGCGTAAATGATTCACCGCGAGAAATGTATCCAGGAGGGGAAGGCTTAAAGTGTTCGACCGTTTCTCACCCCGCTCTAGCATCATTTAGAAGAATACTATGAGGCTGCATTTCCTTCTTTAATTTACTCAAATGCGGCCGTTAGAGCCACGTCGGGTGCGTTTGTTGTGATGTAAAGCTAATCTTAAGAATTCACATGGACTAAAAGCGTGGAGAGCATGAACTTTTTTAATTTCTGTGAAAACCATGAATGCTCCATCCGGTCACGTAAGCTAGGAGTTATTTTATTATTCAACCCTTTGTTGAGCATATTTAGAGATTGGATATTTGAGCATAGAATGGAATGAGTTGAAGTTAAATGTTTTTATCAAGATAAATTCACGTAACTGAGTGAAAGTACGCGTCCTTACTAAGTTTGTTATTACCTTAGTCTTGAGGGAAATGGACCGATTTCCATCTCCAGTTATATACCTAGATGACTCATTAAATAAATGACAACATATTCTCGACCAAGATAATCTGATTAGTGTTTGTCAATATACCTCTCCTCTCCTGATAATCGTGTTTGTGATATCCAATTGAATTTTTCTATCAAGTGGTCCATAAAAAACGCTTATGAAATTATTGGATATAATTTAAATGTTTCAAAATAGAATTAATTGCAGTATAACTTGAATGTTGGTGAAAGATAATTTTTGGCATAGGTGACAATGGTATGATGTGACACAGGCGTCTAATTCTGGACAAGAGTCTTTGTTGATCTCCTATACATCCCGCCTCACACCGCCTAGCTATTTGAACATCCTTACGCTTGGTTTTTGGTCTCGACAATCTTTCCGTAGAGAGATTTTTAGTGAAACGATTACAGAATTAAAGAATTGAAAACCATAAATAACCAAGATCCATTCGAGGTTAGTTTGCAAAGGAGGGGAATGCTGTAAGTCAGAAGTGAAGCACAGGTAAGAGGAACTAAGTAAATGGATAAAGAATCCTTTTCACAACACTTATGTTGAGTATACCGGTGTAGACCCTTTTAGTGTAAGTGCGCGTACAATTGCACGGGCAGATAGCCGACACGAGATCGTATCTGATAGGCATTGAAGCAGTTAAAGGAGTGGAAGGCCACCTCCTTTATGAGTACGTTAATAATTGGCCAGGATTTATATACTGGCTTGCCAAGTTGCAGTTCAAGGATATATAGGGATCAAGACCCCAAAATGTAATTTTAATATAAATAATAATAAATGGGAGCATAATATATACAATAGGGAGAAAATTATACTTGATAAGGATAGTTAGTAAGATCGAGAAGATTTACAAATGTGACAGAGTTAAGTGGGGAAAGCTAAGTTACCATTAATCTGAATAATGGAGACTATTTAAGTTTGAGCCTGGAGCCAATTAAAAGGGGATGCTACGGAGTCCAGCTGACGAATGACGGGGGGTGTAATCATGGGATTACAAAGCAAAATTGCTTTACCTTGAAGCTTAGAGTTGTTTGCAGGGGTAAAACCAACGGCATGGGTCTTCAGGGAGACACTTCGGAGGGTGTTGACGAGCAGGAGTGGTAGATGGGGATTGGGAGTACTTCTTGCAAAAGGACGAGATTTTCTCTGCTCCAGAGAGATGTGTTTTTAAGCACGAGAGACTGTTCTACGGCACGGCATGCAGTCTCAGAGACAGGGTACGGGAGTCTTAAAGAGGCGTGCGAAACAAAGGGAGCAGCCCGGTCCTCTGGGAAGAAGATGAATCGATAAGCTTTCCTCTGAACAGGGGCCAAAGCTTACCAAGGATGATCCTCTGGTTAAATCCTAACGACGAGGTACCACTCTAACAAGGTTTACGAGACTTTGCGGGAAACATACACATGGTTTGAAAAAAGGGACTGGTAGACTTTTAATCTCCACAAGGAATGGCTGACACAGGGTTATATAGCCCTGTAGCTTGTCCGTTAGATAGCTTCCAAGAGAATTCACGACGCCAGTCTGTAAAAACTTATTTCGAGATAAGGGGTTGGATTGAACGGCGAAGTTTAACTCAGAATGTAGGGTTGAGCTTGAACTAGCGCGTTCGAGGGGGGAGAAAATGTCCGCGAGGCCCGGAGGCGAGTTTTTGGCCCTTTCGCGGGTGAAGGAGAGCGATGTGCGAACCACTTGAGTAAATACAGCCGGGTCGGCGGTTCAGCGTGAGACAGCTTCGTTCTCTTCGATTCTAGAATTCCGAGCCAAGGAGCACCGTGGACTGGGGCTCAAAGGGGCTGAAAAGGCCGATTTCAAGGCGATTCCTCTCATAATGGTCCTTCGAGGGGCCTCCTCTTACAGCTTATTTCTGTAGTAATATTTAAAAAAATTATTTAGATATTCTATGCTTGAAGATATTTTGTTGTAATGTTTTCAACTACTTTCCAAAACAAGAAATTTCAAAATTTTTTATTTTCTAAGAAAAGAAATTTTGTGCTCTTGCAATGCAAAATCTTTGGTTTACTTGCCTTAAACATAATTCTTTTGACCGCTCCGTTATCAAGCTTAGATATTGTCTCATATTTTATATTGATAAGATCATTGGAATGAATTTAAAAATGTGTTTTTCTTATGCAGTTTTATGTGTACTTTTCAGATCTGAAATTAATTTTTGCAGGAAATGCATGCTTTCCCTATTATGGACCTTCAGTCGATTATGGAAAAAGTATGCATTTAATGGAAAAAAACAATTTCAGATCTGAAAAATACCCGTAAGACTGCATAAGTAAAATACATTTTTAAATTTCTTAAAACGAATATTTACCAAATTGAACTTCAGAAAAATAAAATTTCGCTTATAGGCCAAATTAAATTCTAAAATAAGAAAACTTTGCAGAAATAACGTCTTCACCTCATAAAATTAAAATAGAAACAAATAAGCCTCCAAGTCGTTCATAATTTTTCCGGCAGTGTCTTACGACTCCAAGTGTCAAAACTCATTATAACTTTACTCTCTTAAATGAAGCACCCTGTTGATTAGCTGTTCATCATAAATATATTAAAACTTTATAGGAAGAGTTTAGCCCTTTATTTATCCTTGCAGAACACAGTTGACAGAGTCATGGTTTATATTTACATTTCCGACTCATAATTCCTTCCAACTCCGTTAAGTTAATCAGCGCTAAATGTTCTGCGTTGAAAAGTTGAAGATGGAGAATTCATGACGTGGTTTTAAGTGATGATAATGGCCCCTTAAAGCATTAGAGCCTCATCCATATGAGCATTTTCTTTATGGAAAGGCGATAGAGGAAAAACGTAGGATGAAACTAACAGAGGGAGATATTTGTTTGAGAAAGGGCGGAATATATTATTAGGTATCCTCAATGTTTGTAGCTCTTAGGAAAAATTAAAATTACAAGGTTTATTATTCTTTTTTCAATTATATATTAACGATTTTGTTCTGCATCTTTTTCCACTTTTATTGTGAAAACAATATTCTTTTTAAATATTAGAATTGCGATGAAAGATTTGTGTTAATAACGCACCTTTCTAGAATTATTAGGCTAGACTTGTTAGGAAATTAACTATGACAAAGCGATTTTATGTATGATATTAGCTAGGACTAGGCTAGCTTATTACTGGAACTAAAATAGAATAAGATTTAACTTGTTAAACAGTGTTGTAGGAGCCTCACTACTTTAAACTAAAATTCACCTGTCGCTATTATGTAGTTGTTCGCTTTTAGGTTAAAGGCATTTCATAGTTATATTAATTTTAATAATTTTTTTCTTTTTTTAAACAAAAAGGGAAAATATTGTAGAACGAAATGGTAATTATAGATTAGATCAAATTTACATTAACCTTTTAATTTTTCCACTGCAGTATCAACTATAGATGAACAAATACTTAGTTTAGCACAAAATGCCTTTAAGTACTTAGAGTAAAAACTTGATAGATACACGAAGATATTTAAACAAGAAAATGTATAAAAAGAGTATGTAAAAAGTAATGATCTCAAGGTAAGTGAATATTACGTGGACGGCATTTACATCGAATAGCTAACTTAAGATTTAGGCCCACAAATGACAACACTCATTAAAGGTTTCAGTAAACAACTATTGAATTCGAAAAAAACGCTACCGTAAGACTCATTTAGGAAACATTACGTCGACGGGCTTTAATTCAGAAAGTTAGGTGTCATCACCATTTAAGCTGATTTCTCAGCCGCAATCTGCATGCATCTGCCATCCCTTTCGAGGGTTAGATTGTGTCGTTCAAAGCTACTTTGTCTATTAAGCCTTTACTTAGCTGGTTGACTAGCAGAATCTTTCGATCTATATAGCCTTATATGTCATACAAAATTTCATATTTTTTGGATTACTTTCGTTGGATTTCCAAGGCCATCTTCTAATCACTTTCCATCCAATAAGAAAGATTCTTTGCCAAGCAGTCATTGCCAAGATTATGTAAACAATGATGTATAGATGTGATAGGATCATAGATGCATAAAGGAAAGATGAGCCAGAATCTGAGCGTAGGACATGCATTCGAGCTCAAACCAAAAGAGAGATGATTTTATTCGGTGCCATTAATCGTTTCTATACTTAGTTGAATAGGCGACAGAGAGAAACTTGCACATATTCCCTTAAAACAGTGTATTCGCGGAGCTACAAAGAATAAACATTTCTACTAGACTAACAATAGAATTAAAGCATAATTCCTGTCATTAAAACCCTTGAGTACCCAAGCACGGGATGTAGACTGGCGTTCCGTGATTCTAAACTCATTTGCGGGGGGAGCAGCAGTCATTTAATCTAATTCTGTAACGAATGCAAATCAACTTATTCATATGAGCCGAAGTTTAAGGGATGGTAAACTTTTAAGTTTTCCTTTAGACATATTTAAATATAAAGATGTTTCAAGCCGAGAAACGAGGATTTCGTCCATAAGTTAGGGTTAGAAAATGAAGTAGGACTTAGCGAATATCATCTTAACCCTATACCTAGATATATGAAACCAATATGTTTAGTGTTTTTTATGAACCGTTCATATTAAAAATAAATAGTCTTCCATTCGTAGATTGGATTAATTAATGCTAAATAAATTAGAGAAGCATAAATATAAAGAAGTATGAGATGAAAGAAAATTTAAAATAACAGAACTGACTACTACATCTGGTTTCATTAGGATTTTCTAGAAAACTGCAAACGACAAATTTTAAATATCTCGCAGAAAAAGTACTCAATCAACAACCTAAAGTTCAAATATCACAAATTAAAATGTCACTGAATGTTGAGTATTGTGATTTTAGATAAAAACTAACACGAGAGCTTTATCTGTGAGGCAAATAGAATCTATTGCAAACGTTTGTAGGCATATGGTGCCAATATTTGTGTATGGTTCTGAGCAAACTATAACACCACAGAAATCAGAAATACCCTAGGCATAGTAACATTCCAAATGTGATTGGGTTGCAATTATTAAGGAATGCTTTCTGCTTATTTCAGGTTCCTCCTACCAGGGTGAAGGTTTGGACGAATTGTTCTCTCTTCGATGTTATTTCAATCCATTATCACTTCTGCTAACTTATCCAGGTCCTGTACACGCCGGGAGGAGGAGAATTGTGTAGCAGGCGCAAATACCCCTGTCGTAACTAACTCCTGGAGTAACGGCACGCACTCCTAACCCCAGTGCCCTATGGAAAAAATGATGTTCTCTTTCTGGTCATCTTTGGCAACACTTTTAACTTCTTACTTTTTTGCGATTGTTTAGATCCATCAAAGAATGAAAGAGGGTATTTATTGCTAAAAAACAACAACGAATATTACTTTACAAATCCATTAAGTTTTCGCTTAATTTGTTTCGGAAGAGACAAATTTAACGTTAAATAATACACTTTCAACGTAGTCAGTCAAACCGTTTAATAAAGGACTTGAGGATCGATGATCGGCCATTATTTTCCTTCGGTTTATCTTAAACTATATAAAAATTTGAGTTACTATTTCCTTTAACACTAGATAAACATAGTGATTCTACTCAAAATAGGTTTAATTCCTTACAGGTTTATTTGTACCCTTCATCATTTCAACCGCAATCTCATCCGAATGATCTGTTTCTCTTGGAAGAGACTACATAAGAGAGAAATGCAGTAGAGAGGATAAGTGAGAAAGAAGCGGAGTAGTATGTATGTGTTTGGAAAGGAAAATATTGTTAAATTGATAGATAAACTCGGGTATGATAAAAAAAAGTTAAAAAAATAAGTATAGTTACAAAGAAATAGACTTAGGGTAAGTTGAGTGGTATGGGATGGTAAAAGTAAAAAAGATTTAACATTATTTACACTGTGAACTTTTCTTCATAGATAGTCAGGCGATATTGTCATTTAACATGATCTCTAAGCAAATGTGTGATCCTAGAATATAAAATGATATGCCTGCAACTACCAGTAACTTTTCTCCTCGCTTGGCAACTGTAACCGTGCTTTCACGCCTCTTAACCTTTACCTAGTTAGATAGAAGTGCTCTGATTTGAATCTCTGTTTTATCTCAGATTTTCCTTTTAAAACACTTTAGAGCTCCCATCGATCGCGCCCTTCTAACATTGTTACGAACTGAAGGAAAAAGGCCACATCATTTTTCTCTCTAATTAGGCATCTTTGGATTCTCCTTCCTAGAAGAATATTTGAATAGACTGGAGAAAATTCGAATTACTGGATTTATTCAACCTTTGTTCTTTTAAGGGTTCTAACATGGTTCCATTTAGGCAAAATAAAAAAAATACTTCCGTTACAAATTGTTATTCTTTTCTTTGTTCACTTAAATATTTCGTTACTTTTGCGAGATTACTCTTTGGTTTGGTTCTCTCTTTGTGTTGAATGGCATGTAATTTTTATGTGTGGAGAATATGCAAGCCCGCGTGTGAGCCTTCTCCTTTCTCTCCGCCAAACCAACTTCATAAATTATATTTTTTTGCCATAAGGTGGCATATTTCGCGGTAGTTTTTTCTCTATACTTCCTGAATGGCAAGTTGTGTGAATAAGGCTAGGTAAAAATAGGGTGCAAGATCATTGGCACAAAAAGATTTCATCACATTGGAGGAATAAAGGGTGCGTAGATCTTTAATATTCCTTAGCTGAACAGTTCTTTGCCGCTAGGAAAAATACGGAAGCTTCATCTACTTTCCTTGGTTTTATTTGATTAAATATAACTAGGTCAAGTTTTTTTCTACGGGATTATATAATCCTTTTACCCTCTGTTGACACATTTTTGCCTCTAGATCTAGATTAAAAGAAAAGGCGCATTTCTGTTTGGATTGTTCTTTAATAATGTACAGTAAATCACCTTATATTGAATTCCTTTAACATCTCTTTTTCTTGAATATAATAGAGCATACAGTGTTATCGGGTGAAGTGGAGTAGGGTCACTAAAGCTTATTTTATGAGAGATTGGTAGATTTTATTTATGTTCTGCCTGCTCTTCTTCCTCAAGTTCTGAGTGTGTATCGTATTTCAGAATGCTTTCCTATTTTAATTATTTTTGATACGTTTTTCTTGTATCAATGCTAGTGCCTGGGAAGCCAAAAAATTTACAAAGGTTTGTTTCCAATATCTTTTTCCGGCGATTTCGATGTCAGAGAGTTTCTTTCTATAGATATGGATGATGCCGACTGTGTTCTTTTTTGTCTTGACTTTTCATTTTTTTCTCGCTGTCGTTGTCGCATGAAATAGCCTTTTGAAGGGAACACAAAGACGATTTGAAATTACCTGTCAGATCTGCAGGTGACCTTAAAATACTGCAAGGCCAAGGCCAAGGCCAGTCCTTGATTAGGGTAGGCGACGTCAGACGACAATAAGTAGCAGAATGCAAACTAAATTCTAGGCTAAGACGATTGGAGTAACACACCACTGAATGCCCTTTTTATCCGGTTCCAAGAATACTCTAAAACTATTTGACGATAAGAGAAACACAAAGCCACGACCACTTCCCAAGTACAATTAAACTAAACCTACGCTTAATGTAATAATTACTAAAGATACAAAAGTAAACAATAAGAACGATTCAGCCTTACACCGGCGCCGGTCGCTCCAATCACGATAACAACGTGACAAGGATCAAAATCACGATGCTAAACGCCACAACAAAACAAAAGACTCCTTTTCTTTTAAATCACAAACAGCCCTTCCCACTACATACTCTCTCCTGAATTTCAATTTAACACCAAAGCCGAGTGGGAGAAGGCCTCGTCCTTCCACTTCTCTGAGTAGCAAAGGCATATTCCTCCAGTTCATCTCCTGTCATACCTGGTTTGGTAGTCACTTCTTGCTGAATCCTACCACTAGGAGCTAATTACCATCATACCTATCTTAATCTATGCTTTACAATCTCTATGCCTAATGTTCCGTGCTCACAACATGATACCTAAGATCTTAGGACATGTCAAGGTATACCATCCACTTCTGCTGCTTGGGAAAAGATCAAATTTGTTACTCTTCGGAATTTTAACTTCTTAAAACACCTGTTTTGTGGGTCATTAACGGACTCCTCCTACCCTACCTTGTACGGTAACCCCAACCTTCATCCTGCTTCTTGACCCCAAGTATTCCGTTAACTTATCCTGAGTTATTGTCAACCATATTAATGCTATTGGTGGCCTCATTCACATTATTCAACGGAGTATTGTTGTACAAATATAAGGCATCTCTGATATTACAGCGAGTCCTGGTAGCTATCCTCTTGACTAAATGATGAACCCTCTTGACTAAAGAATTCCCCTCTGAATCATATGCACTTCGAAGCAGAAGACTACACGCCCACCTCGCGATGGAATCCTTTGACTCCTAAAAATTGTTGCATTGGCAGTCAAGATCGCCTGATGGGGTCCACTTTCCAAAAACAACTGTGCCAATAACCGCATCATTGTCTCACAATCCTCAAAACGCATTTCGAACCAAAAAATTAAGCCACTTGGACCACAGTCAACGAGGATGAGGTAATGTTTTTCATTGTAGTGCGTTACATCCATTCCCAACTCTCTCCACACACCTGGGACACTCTGACTTTCCTGTGTCCAATTTTGAGGAGCTGGATCTATACTGCTACACTGGTTACAATTGATACAAATCTCCTGGACTTGTTTGCGTTTAACATGTGGATAAATCCTCCTAGCAAAGTAAATTGTTCATTCCACACCAGGATGGCCCATATTTTGATGAATATTTCTTACATGTGACATCACAGGTTGTAATAGCGCACATATTACCGTGCGATGGCTCAACCCCAGTTTGGGTAACCGCGTCAAAGCATCCGCAAGGTTGCATTTGCTGGACACTAGCTCAACGCTCAATTCTATATTATACTCCTCTTTCATTTTGGTTATGACTTTCGATCTTCTTCGGATTAGTATCTTACTTGCTGCTTTTGTGTTCACCTTTGCTTTCCCAGTCAGTGGATCAGTTAACGAGTGATAGACAGTAGAATGATCTGTCTTTAACCATATTCTCTTCATATTCCAAGATAGAGACACTTTGAGCCCTTAAATAATAAACTCTTACTCTGCCATGTTTATACGTGTGTTCTCTGACTCTCACGGCCATAATCCATCCCCTACCGTCATTTCGCTTACCTGAAAAACAACCCCAATAGCTACCAAGCTCGTATCAACTCACAAATCAACCTCGCCACCATCCACACTCTAAAATCCATGAGCCGGCTCATCTTTATCTAATCTGCGATAAATCTCTTCAGAAATAATACGAACACACTCCTCTCTGATCTCATCATCCCATCCGATAGTATAATTATATGCTACTCTTTTGAGGTAAGAGGCAGAATCTCTCAAGCAGCCACAAACTGGCAAATGTTTAGTTAACTGACCACAAATCGAAATATCGCTCGAATTTATTGTCTCTGCTCCAGTAGAGCTGACCCTATCTTTCTGAAACCCTTTCCACCCTCATGCCTAAGCTCGGCTCCCATCTGACACCTTTTCAGGCCTCTTACATGGCAAACCATACCTCTGCAGATTCTCAGCAACCCAAATGCATGCCACGCCACTTTCATGAACATAAATGTCAACCAAATAAGCTGAAGTGTGTTGCTTGATCTCGGGTTCCTGAGCTAAAACCGCTGCCAAAATCCCTGACCATTTTATTAATCAACGTTTTACCAAAAACCAAGTAGGGTCACGCAGTACATTCATACTTTACATTACTGTCTGATGCAACCACAGACATTCATCCACATGAATCTACCTATATGACCTTCTTAAATCAATTATGGTTCTACTGCTCACCACCTGCCGCCAAGCCTGCAACTTGTCCTTGCACACATCTGCTTTGTCTGTAAAAAACCTCGACGTAAGCATTTAGCTCCCTAAAATCTAAAACTGTTTCACTGCCATAAAAGGTATCAAGCTACGAGGGGTGTGCGTCCTGTTTTTGTTCATCGTGCGGTACAAGCCATCTATCCTCAATCCTTTGTCCGACTTCCTGCTGATAGTCCTCTCGCACATGCTAGGGACTTAATAATGTTGTGGTGAGTTCTTAAAATTAGGTTCTTTTCCTTCCAGGTTATAGCCCATCGACTTTCTTCAAACACTGCGTTAAAGTCCTCGCGTATCATCTGGCCCGTTTTTCTTTACTACACACGGACATAACTGACAAAGACTTGGTTCTGTTTCTTATGGTTATATTTCGGGTCGAGTCAATAGTTACTCTTCCCAGTAACTCAATACTATTTATCCTCAGGACGAATCCAAAATTCAGCAGACCACGATCAACCACTATCGCCTCCAATCTTACTTCACTCTCGACTTATGTTAACAAAACCTTCTCCTCTGCAGACGACGCCTGACGACTAATTCAAACTAGGCCAACATTACACTTACTCAAATTTCAGAGTGATATCGTGGGTGCATGCTGCCCAGGTCCAAAAGGGTTCAGGTACAAAGAGAAATAAAAAACCAAGACGAACCAGACCAAATTCATCGCATCGAGATAAGTAGAGGGAAGACAAAGCCCATCCGATTGAAAAACAGGACAATGGATTATTCCCAAAAAGCAAGCATCCTAGATTTCAGGAACTACAAAGGGTATACAGGACGCCATAAATTTTTGATGGTTTGAGTGGCAAAACTAGAACTTGACAAACAAAATCGATTTTTGAAACTAAACCAAAAAAACAAATGAAATTATGTACATTACTTGCCTAGAAACACAAAAAAGCCCATCAGTTCCATTGGACACATCTCCCAGAAGCAAGATGCTTCAAATGCAGAGGGCTAAAATCAGACCCTACATCCATACAAAATGTAAAATGAAACGATTAGGTCCCTGCGTTTGCAAAGCACCGCTATCTCGTAGAACCTAGAGAGTAACTCCTAATAATTCCTGTATACGACTTGCTCAGACTACATGACACTGTGACATCCATGTCGTATATGACTCTATCAAGATCAGTGGCCACAGCATCCATCGACAAATGAGACTACAGCCAACTCGTAAGTGGATTCAAAAGTGATTTAATTAACAACTCTAACGAGAACCAACTAAATTGTGAAGTGTAATATTAAAAATCAGTATAGTAAAAAAGGCTAACCAAATTAATTGATGCTCATAAAAGTAAAAATTGCCTCTGAATTTCACTTATATTTATGATATTCTGTGGGTAAAATTTCGTTTTTTTTCCGCGTTATCTTCATAATTCTAAAAATATCATTATAAATGATGAAAGGATCGACGATGATATGGAGATCATAGCTGGAAGTAAATATTGCTTAATGCTGGGGCCAAAGAAGAACACTTGAAACATTTCAATAAAAAGTTCAAATCCATGACTTATGTAAAAAAGGAGCCAGATAATTGCAAATATTAACAGATTTAGATATAAATGACCCAGATTTCCAGAACGGCACATGATGCCGAAGGGAAGAATTGTTTCTATTGGCCCTCTAACCACTGTTCTAAGTTTCTTATATCATGTCATTTACAGGTTAACATGAGGAATTGTCATTAAGATATAACCTAAAGCTAGTCTGTTTCAAAGATCGACCAAAGGCACCTTTACCTGCTGCCGTCAGATAGACCCCTTTCTGGGCGGTTGATAAATGCTATAACTTGCATATTATGATGATTTTTAAGCTTTTAATACCACTTCAAAGCGTTTCTCCTTGGATATAAATACTATCCATAATGAACTTTATATCTCTCTATATATTTCCAGAATTAACGCCCTTGAGATAACACTGAGATGCCCTTTTCTTAAAAGTTTTACAAGTGCCATCCTTATTTGTAAGTTGTTCACAGCTAAAATGTTGTGAATTCCTTAATGTACATTTAAGTATGAATTCACTTATCCAATAAAATCATCACCAGGAGTTGATATTTAATTTGCAAATAAATACACAAGACTATGATTAATAACGCTCAAATTTCTCCATTTTTAGCCGAGACCTTTTTGGCAATTTTCTTTCTGGATTTACGGATAAGCTTAACGCTATCTTCTTCCTCACATGTTAATTTTTTGGCTAACTCTTAGAATGCCTGCATTTTTCCATAAGTTTTTCATTATAGTTTGTTTTTGTTTAGGATTTAACTGATACACGTTACTTTTTTACGTTTCTTAATTCTTTACCACTTTTCTTTTGTGAATATCACTACACCTTAGAGATAATTAGATGGCTTAGAGAAAAATGAAGGCGAATATTAAATTCGCGATTGATTAAGCTAAGATCAAGCTAAGACCTATATGTATACGTGATTCTATGTTCAGTTATTGAGAAATATACACAACACATTTATACACCTTCATTGACACCATTGTTTATTTAGTCAATTCCAAACTTTCTCTCAGGTATTTATATGGCTAAATTTGAGAGATTTCTTTAAATAATTGATGAAAGACTTGCAAGATATTCGGTATTCTCTGCTGTCTTATGCAACCAGTAATGATTCTTTAATCGTATTTCTTCCAATTTATCAAAATTATAATTATCATAGAGGTGATGTTAGATCTAATAATGTATATTTCCTTCCAAACAATTAACAACGCCTAGAGATTATTTTTTTGGTAAGAAAACGCTTGATTATGCAGGTTTTGTGACACATTTCCTTCCTAAAAATCTGAATGTTTAGGAAATACGAGTTATCTGGGATCCGACACAGAGTGAACTTTCCCCCTGGTCTAGTTCACTGGAAGCTGGTTCGTGCCCCAAGGCTATTTTCGGAAAATATACCTTCCCTCATAGAGAATGTCTAAATAATTACGGTCCTTTAGTATTAATCATTGCTATGAATTAGTGCTATCAAATTCCTTTGTGTGATGTTGTGAGAGTAAAATACTGTAGGTGGAAACCTAGAAACAATCTACTTTTCAGATAACTCCAATTAATATCAACAGGTAGAGGTCTATATCAATAGTGATCAAGATCACCATTCTTGTGTTCAGGTTTTTTTCTTTCTAAAGGAATGATTGTTCCTAAGTCTTCCCTTACAGGATATTACTGTCACAACATCACTAAAAAGGAATACATACAAAGCTTCATTAGAACACTGTATAAGAGAAGTCCCAAAGGAGAAATATGCAGAGTAGAATTAACTTTCCTGCAAGGCTAATGGGCCTATTAGCCGAATGCTCCAGCTACGTATATTCCTCTACCTTACCGTAATAGTATCACAGTTTTATTTTCAGGAGATTATTCCTTCGTGAAATTATTAATACTGCATCTCTATCATTCTTACTGTCAAGTCCAGGGTTGGACAACTACTCTTGATCCTCCATAGTAAGTATTATGTGCTTGCTACCTGTGTGGCAAGTAATCAATAGGATAACATCAACAAGTTACATCAGCCATCGGTTGCAAGTAAAATGTTACGGGGCACCAGATGGCACCTTTGTTACACGCTAGGTAGAAATGGTGCCCTCAGTTTCCACTTTTGGTATCGATTATCCTGTGGCTATCCAGATAAAGGAAAAAGCAGGGAAAGAAAAGGTCTATATCCTGTTGCTCATCTGTCGCTACTAGTGCCATCCATCTGTTGTTAGTCGCTTACGGGTTTTTGAAACATGTAGTCTAGCCTTTTTCCGATTTTCTGGTCGATACTTAATCCATGAAACAGTGTATATCGATAATCTGCTGCTACTTTTCGTGCAGTGGCTGTATAAATGAATACCGCGCAAGATGGAGAAAAGTTTATGGCAGCCAGTGGATGCCCAACTTTGCCTAAATGAAGTGGAAGACAAGGAGAATGGATAAAATTTATACCTTCTTAGCATACATAGAAAATTTAGTGAACTATAGGCCTCTCACGTATATCGCATACGATGTCGAGCAACTGTCGCGGTTAATTCCTTCTAATATTCTTTATGGTTTTACGAGCGTTTCTCTGCAGCCTACTTGCTCTTCGAAATGATGATGATCCAGAATATGGGAAGTTATTTGCCTTAACCAGACGTTAGAGTTAAATAGATTGAATGCAACAAAAAGAGGGTGCTTTCCCCATACCCAGTGCTATCTTGACAGTTTGAGTGATTTCCCGTTACTCAGTTTCAGAGAGGTGCCTCCAAGAGACCCTTCGCTTACGACGCAGTGACTCTTTGGTTACTCATGAGGGTCTATTGGGTTTTCAGGGCAAGGCCATTAACACGTCAACGCAGGGGATCTGTGAACCCAATTCTCGGCACCCGATGGGGAAAATAAGCAAATCTCAATTCCTTTAGAAGGGTACGAGAAGGCGTCTTATCCGAGGTTTGTGCCGTTAATGGGATCCGGCATAACGGATCCCATTCTCTTTTCAACGCAGGTTGGCATGTCGGCCCCAGTGACGTATATGACCTTCTATTGTGACTATGGGGGCCAGGTTTGGAAACCTACATTAATAGTTATGAGTTGCAACTTGTAGCCCTCCCCCCCTGATGTCAAGATTTTGCCAGAGTTTACTCGCCCCAGATGGCAGTCTCTTCCAACGGGAGAATCTTGGCCCAGTGACATACACCAACCATGATTCCAGCCCTATGCAAGCTCTTTCTAAGGCCGCAAGCGCCTCCGAGGACACAAGGACTACCCCGACTGGTGCCTATTAATAGTCAAAGGATTCTCCACCTTGACGAATGATCTTGTTGATGCCACTCTGGATTAAAGAGAAGCTGATTTATTTCCTGTTTTCCTTTTCCAAAGAGAAAGCATGGAGAGGAAGAAATCAAAGACTAGGGGTTCCTCTCCCTTCGCATGCGACCCGAAAAGGACGTGTTGGGTATCATTTCGGTAGGCGAGCATAATAGAATCGGCCTCTCAAAACGCGAAGATCTCTAGGGTGAAGAGGCCCAAATAAAGACAAAAGTTACAAGTGCTCTGAGTGGAGCTTTGTCTAGGTTAGGTCACTCTGTGAGAAATTGCCTGGTGCTTTCGACCGCGTTGATTTTAACACTAAATATATCTATCTACAAAGATTGCAGTATGTTGGCCCATGCCACCTGTTTTATCAGAAGAGAGCATTATTTAATTTGAATAGTAGATAGATGAATGTGACAGTTTCTCGAACGGCATGATTTAGGTCAATACTTCGTCCTCTTCAGAGGAGGGCATGAATAGTTCTCTTTGTACACTTAATAACTTGCCGATAAGTGTGACGCCGTTTCGTACCACTGCCGCAGAGTTTCTACTACTTCCATCGCTTAGGCCATACGAATCGCTATTCTATACACGCTAAGTCGGGTTTACCATAAATCAGTGTAAGATGCTCCAAGACTGTACACGATAAATTCTTATCGTGTGGCCAAGCCTATGAATTACAGGCACGCATCCCTTGGATAAGGAAACGCTTGCCTTCAAGCTGCAGATTGTCTCTCCTTTCGCAAAGCTAAGAAGTTAGTCATGATGCGCCTATTAATACCTGGGTCGTGTTAAATATGCCTCAATTTAAAAAAAAACACAGTATGGTCTTCCTGGCCTGCCAACAATAACGATCATGGTCCTTTCTCTTTCAATTTGGAAATATTCTGCGGTTCATAACTAATTCCCTGTTACTCCCCTGGTAATGAAGGCGGCACAAAAGTTTCGCACCTCTTCAAATTTGACCGTTTCCCTGAAGGTGAAATGAAAAGGTCCTCACCTAGGCGTTAGAGTGAAATTGGTCGTAAGGCCATTTTAGGGGACTCCTACATCTGTTTTCCGAAAGAAAAATAGCAACAAGGAAGATTCAGCTCTAATGCCTTCACAAAAAGGCTTGACCGGGGAAGACTTGACATACCCTCAAAAATGGGACCTCACCTTGCGAAGTTGCTCAGTAGGAGTGCCGTAGACTCCGATCAAACTGGAAGGCGCTGCGGAGGATCTCTCCTCTCGTTTTCCTTAGGCTATTTCTATGCTGGTCACCATGCTAAGCGCGTGCTCCTTGCCTACCCTTTTAAAGGCCGGACAAGACGATGCGCAATTTACACCCCGGCATTTTGTTCCACTCATCTTTTCGCTATAAATACCTTATTTCAGTAAGTGGCAGTGCAGCTAAACTTGGATAGGAAGTATACTGTGATTTCCTCGTACTATCCCCTTCAGTCATTATCAAAGCATGGGATTTCCTTCTCATCGTGGCATAGTTACTTAGGCCCTTATTCCCACTCTCTGGGGCTAATACCCCATCATTTCTAGGGGTTACATATCTCCTTGCCAACCTTATCCACGAGCTGGAAATAAGAAGCTTAAATGTAGATGAGTTTCCGCATAATTGCCTGAGGAACCGCTTTCTTTTCCTGTTTCTATCTGTCCATGTGCTCTCCAGATGCACTGCTTGATTTTTTAGACGGGTGGGGGTAATATAACTTTATCGCAGTGATGACTTTCCCTTTCAATTATCATTTTTGGAGCCAATGTTGCCCACAGAGTGGAAGCCAACTGTTTTAGGTAAATAAGGCTTGTGCAAGTTCCATTCCACGTCGGATGCTATGCTATGACTAAAAATAGGCTATCTGCGAGGACTTTGCTCTTAGAAAGCACTAAGCCTCGATCTTTTTCTCTCGTGAGAAGGTCTAATATATCGCCGGTTCTGGTATCAAGAAAACTCTTCTCGCGATGTGGGCTACTAGCCGCCTTCCAGTTTTAACCTCAAAATTTTTAGTAGAGCCTTCTTTGGCTCTGGTATCCAATAAGGAACTCTTTGCTGTGTCACACTTTGATCAGTAATTGTATCACCTTTGTGCTACCAGAAGATATTTTCGCTACGCTGTACGTAAACGAACATTCGTTCCCTTTTGCTACTGCCCGGATGCCCTGTTCTAACCTGGCGATTTTTCAAAATATTTCCTTGGTCAAGTTTTCAACTGAGACTAATATTTGCCACTTTAGAGGCTCTTGAACTCGCCCCTTAGACACTTTTCTATTTATTATGTTCAGCGCTTGGTTGGTGATAGGGCTACTGCCTATCTATTCTACAGATCTTTTGTTCGTCAGAAGTTTTAGTACATATGCGACATTTATGCATCTGCGGAATGTGGACTCAATCCACTATTTGTAACCAGTGCCTTCCGCACTTCTCCTTCAGTCACCAACGGTTCTCAATGAATGACTGGGCGACGTCGATGGTGCATATAACACCCATAAACGACAGTTATTCACTAAGCCCTTTGGGTTTATTGTTGGAAAGACGTTCGGGAGCTCGACACTCTAGAAGATACCCCTTTTGACTATTGGGCGCCAGGCGTTTACTCTCAAAGATTTCACAGCACTGGGCATACTGCATACGTTCTCTTTGGAATGTACCTACTGTGGCATTAGATCCGCCTATGTGTATACAGATGACTACAAGTTCAAGTAAAGGGGCAACATAAACGCCGTATTCCCTCTGTTTCAAGAAAGTAGGGCTATACGAAGCAATATGTCTTCAGGCCAGAGATAGTTGAAATAACCCGGTCGGTAACTAAGATAACGCCTCGTGTTAGGTTAGAAGAATGCTTGTGATACTAAGCGACTCACAAATCTAGCTTGGGCCAGTGGAATCTCAAAACAACCTGGTTTACGTTATCTGCGACTCCAAGGTTGCCACGAACGCGTGTTTTTCTCTTCCTCACATTGATAGAATATAACTTAGAAGGCGACCGAAAAGAACCTTGAGTTGGCGAAGATTCTGCCACGACTGTATTGCGACAACGGTTTCAGGTCTATCTTTTTCGTCTTTGAATTAGACGCAGTTGCAGCACACACAGTCATAGTTTGGGTATGATTTTGGTATATTTCAAGTCTTTATTTAACTTATTTAAAAGATAGCCTAGCCAGTTAGAATAAATAAAAAAAAATGCTGTAGAATATTCATGAAAAGATAGTTCTTTTATTTTTTACTTGTCAATATTATATTTTATTAGTTTCTTTCGTATAATATGTTGAAAAAAGGATTACATAGCATTATATTTTTATAAAATATACAAGAGGGATGGCTAAGCCACTCTTGAATACATGAGGAGTGTCAAAAAGCCAAACTAGAAGAGCCCGGTTAAAGAGAAGCGAGACGGTACCTCAAGATGGAGTTAGACCCGCTGCCGTCGATCTCAAATATAATTTCCACACGGGCATGAGAAAATAAGTATTCTCCAGTATTCGCTAGTATTTAACAGAATTAGCCAAGGACACGACGTGCAAATTCTCAAGCGACTCCCGCACCCAAAGGACTCGCGGGCAAGAAATATCTATTCAAAATTAACAACAGTCAAGCAACGTGAAGACTGTTGTTAATCAGCTCCTCGTGGCGAAAATACTCCCTCGATCCAAACCCTCGATGCTCACTACGGAAACTGTAAGACAATTACATTTTCTCTCTGTAAACTTCGAAGATGCCTGACGCTATTCGGCCTCGAAGATTCACTTATGATCCCCTCCTCCCGTTTTATTTCCGTTAGTCGTTTGCGCGTGTTTTCAAATTAGCCTGGTGTATTTTCCATAGGGTCTCCTTTGTTGTTAAATTTTATTGTTTGTATAGCAGTTAAGATTATTTCTGTTGCCCCGCTTTAATACCTAGAACCAAATAGCCATTTGACTGAAATCGGCTAAAGGTAGAACGAGCACTCGTATATGGTTTCGTTGGGACCTACGCCAAAAATAGGCATTGCCCGCGCCTGCCTGTCGCCTCATTTTTCCGCATCCAGGGAGGCAGGCGAAGCTCAGGGAGCTCATACCTGACCTACAAAATAGAGTACATACATATACTTCATTATTAAACTTGTGTCAGGTGTAAAGTTTTAAGATTTTTTTTTAAAAAGGGTTTTAAAGGCTTTCATAAGTGTGTTGGTTCTGGCTATTAAGGAAACCGTGAAACACTAATTTTCTGGCTAGGCTACTTACAAAAGTTTGATACACGATCTTAGTGACTATTTGAATTTATTTAGTTTTGTCTTTATTATTTGTGGTGACTGTGCATCACTAGCTTTCACAAGCGGAATTAATATTTGTTTCTTTCGGCCTCATATACTCTTCCGTTTAAATTATTCAGTAAGAATTGTATTGTTTAGTTTTGTTTGGTGTAATTAAGGGGTAGGCGCCTAAGCTTTTCGTCTTAATCACAGAATTACTAAGTTGCGAAATAAGAGGGTTCTTTCTCGTGTTTTTTTTTCTTATTGAGTAAACTAAACACAGCATATCTTCATTCGAAATCCGTAAGCCTTAAGGCACAAGAAGAATAGGTAGTTCTGACTAAAAAAGACCTTAATGTCCTAAATGCAGGAATAAGAGAGAACAGCAAGAGAGGAAAGAAGAGAACAAACGTGAAGAAAGGAAGAAAGAGAAAGAAAGAGAAAAGGAACGAGAAAGAGAAGAAAGGGAGAAAATTCGGTGGCTCGAATCAGAAATGAGAAGGGCAAGGAACGAATCAATCTCTCTTAATTTCTGCACCGGGATACAACAACTGGCATTTTTTAGAATGCTTGTCTTCAAGGAAGGGGAAGATTTCGATTCATATCTAAACCAATTTGAAAGGATCTTTGAAGTAAATCACTGAGATATCGAAACAGATGGCGTCCTAAATTGTTGCTTCTACTTAACACCCAATTAAGGGATATCTTAACTTCACTCCCATCTGAGGTAACTAGCTATTATTTCAAATTGAAGGCTCAGTTACTTGCCGCTTACAACATAACCCCAGATTTTTACCGCGCAAGGTGTAAACATTGCCGCATTGTGCCAAATCAAACCTTCCGTCAGTTAGGTTATACCTTTCAACGACACCTCAATTTATGGCTTGACAGATCAAAAGTGCCCGATGACTACGATGCCTTGATCAATTTCATTCTCAAGGATCAACTCTTGGCGTGGCTTCCATCTTCAAAGGAGATTCTTCGTCAAGGAGAGTAGATGCCTCACTTTTAAAGAATGCGTAGAAACTGATGACTACGCAGAGGGCCACAATTGTTATCCCAAGGAAGGAAAGAAATGGAACCATCCTCTACTAAATCTAAGTTAACAAAAATAAATTCATTCTCCATAACAAGGACAAATTTATTAAGATAACAGCTCATTCTAAACATGAACTTGTTTCATCGCCCGTCAAACGTGAAATCCAGCCTTTATCCTCTAATCCTCCTGCGTCCGCGTTCCCCAGGAGGACTATAGTTTGCCCCTTCTTGGGAGTCGAGTGCTACGTAAGAGCTCAATTGGTCTCAGAACTCTCACTTGAGGAATAACCATCCCTACCAGATCCAGTATGTAAGTGCAGCACCTTCTCAAACCCCCGATCAACCAAAAACTCCTCTCCCTTCAAATAACACCAACTCCTGCCAGTCAGCAGGTGGACTTTTTGTTTGACCAAAACACCCCTGGATACCTCCAATTTGAGACTGAGCGGTAAGCGGCTGCCGTATCTTCACACTCGTACGAGATACAGGTTGTACATTTCTCGTGGTCTCGGAAAAACTACTCCCACTTGTAGCTCCGGATCACGACAGGTTCGCAATTGTGATAACTACTTGTGGCAAGTTAATTAATTCTCCATCGTTAATAACAGTAATTTGCGAACCTTCACCTCAAGTTGCAATTAATTGATTGGGGTAATCCACCCACTGTCCAGTGAGGGCGATAGCTACTTACTCACTCTGGTCTATTTTGCCCCTAGATTCCTCTGAGGATGTACCGCTCAAGAGGATTGACAGCATATCGTGTGCCGAAGCCCTTATTACCATTTTCTCCCGTGTCGGATTAGGAAAGGATGTATTGTCGTATCGTGGTCGTCACTTGACATCCCATTTAATGGAGCATGTAGGCAAGATGCTTATGGTAAAGCGCTTAATTACTACCCAGTTTCCCCCTACCGGCAGTGGTATTTATGAGAGGGGTAATGGTAATCTCAAGGCGATTTTGCGGAAGGTATGTGCCAAGCAGCCAAGAAAGTTTAGCATCGTTATCTTTCGGTGGCTCTCATTGCCTACAGAGAGACACCACACAGCACATTGCTGTTCGCTCCATTTGAATTGTTATACGGGGTAACGTACGAAACCCCCTTATGCATTCTTAAAGAGCTTTTTACCAAACGAAAATTGGATCAGGAAGTCCAATCTTCGTATTCGTACCTGATCGAACTCCGTCAGAGGTGAAGGAATGTTCAAAATTAGCATATCAAAATGCAGACATTAACATGGACAAATACGAAAATTATTTCGAATGCAAGTCCAAAGATAGAATGTTTAAGCCCGGCGAAGAAGTTTTATTATTAGTCACGACGGACAACAACAAATTGCTAAGCAAATGGAAAAACCCTACCAAATAATCGAGAAACGCGGTCTCGTCAATTATTTGGTTGAAACAGCATCAGGAAGGAAGCTACATCATATAAACCACCTTAAGAAGTATCACCGTTGCGCAGTCGCTAACCAATTTGTGGCGATAGATAAGAATCGCCCGTAGAATCGAATTACCCCATGGACCCCTTAAGCGTAGTGCAAATTGCTTTCATAGAGCAAGATAGTGAATATCTTTTGCTTGTTTTGCCAGATGTAATGGAATTGTCGTCAGCTGAGCTCACAATAAACGACCATCTATTATCCGCTTAGAAGAACTAGCTACAAAGACTCCTAAATCAATTCTGCGACGTCATTTTGGAAATTCCAAGTTGTGCTAACCAATTTAAGCACAATATTCAGCTGACCACCCAAGAGGCTAATAGATCCAAGCCGTATCCGCTACCCGTACATTTAAGAAGAGCCTTTAATGCCGAAGTCGATAAATTGTTAAATTTAATAATAATTGAACACTCAAAATCCGACTTTTGCTCCCCTGTCGTTATGGTCAAGAAACCCTATAATTTTTATCGGATATGCATCTACTTTAGGAAGATAAATACTGTTACTGTCTTTGATGCAGCGCTGATTCTCCTTATTGATCAAAATATCCATTTCTTTTAGAAAGCCAAGTCGTTTGCTAAACTGGGCTTGTGTAAGGGCTATTACCAGATCACATTACAGAAAGAGGTTAAAAGGTTCACTACTTTACCAACCGAAAAGGGGTTAATGCAATTTTGTCGGTTCCACTTTGGTGTCGTCACCGCCTGCAGCAATCATAATTGAATTTTGTGACAAATAATAAATGGGCTAGATGTGCTATCTTGACAACATTTACGTGGCAACAAATGCATGGGACCAGTAACTGACCGCCTTCCAAGCGCTGTTGCAAAGGCTCAGGGAACATAATTTAACAATTAGTCCGAGTAAATGCCATTTTGCATTTAGCACCATAGACTATTTAGGCATCTGCATATGAAATAACCAACTAGCTACTCGGGAAGCAAAGATCCAAGCCATCTTCACAATACCACTGCCCACGACTAAGAAACAGTTGAGGCCATTCATGGGTTCCGCCTCATTTTATTAGCGATTCATTCAGAGTTTTGCCACCTATTTCGCTCCCCTGTACTAACTCCTTAAAAGGAAGGCCTCAATCAACAGTTTCAACCAACTCAATGCTAAATTACTTTTGGTCCCAATATTACGGTTGCCCAATACCTCCGAATAACTTAGACGCCAACAATGATGGTATAGGTTGTGTTTTAATCCATTACGTGAACAATAACGAGAGTTTTCCTAACGGTGACGCCAGTCGGAAGTTGTTACCTCGCGAGAACAAGTTTGCTGAGATTGAGCTAGAATTCCTCGCAATAATATTAGGAATTAAAAAATTTAAATCGTTTATAGTTGAAAAGAGTTTATAATAGAGACAGACCACAAGCCTTTGTCTCATTTTAGCAACATTAAAAAAAATAATGGCTGTTTAATGCTCTGGAGCTTGTTCATCTAGGAATTCCAATTCAGAATATTGTATATCAAAGGCACTCAAGATTGTATGGCTGAGAGTTTGAACCCTCCAAATGAATTTTTAGCATACTATTTTTTTCTATTTTCATTATATATGTCAGTCTTAATTTCTATTAGGTTAAGGAAACCTGTACCTCTTTTGTATTTACCTTTCGGTTAAATTAATTTTAAATTATTATTGAACCCAGGTAGATGTAGCTCCCTAACGAAATTAAATGTTAATAATTGTGCTTAGTGTAAATTAGTTCTTTTCTTTATGACAATGTTTGACCCATGTATTTATAGTTATTTTGTGTTCCTTTTTATTAATTTAGTACTATGTATTCTTTTTTTCTTATTTTGTGATGCAAGTCATGATGCTGAAACTCTTTTTTTACCCATCCATGATGTCACTTCTACAGGAAGTTCCATCTTAAGGGGGATGGAGATATCAGAGAGAGAGAGAGAGAGAGTCACGCGAACGCAGAGGCCTAGGGAGTATCTCATAAACGATAAGACCTTCAATTGGCGTCTTTGAGTAAAGTTCCTTGGCAATAAGACGAGCTAAGAGGAGCTAAACTGGAACCAGGGAAAAGAACAGCTAGTAAATGTGAAGGTCACGTCCGCCACGCCCCTTCAGATGGATTGGAACCCGCTTCCCTCGGTCAGCAAAATCGCTTCCGATGATCCCGTAATAATTCCCAGCACGGACATGAGAAAATCAGTATTTTCTAGTATTCGCCAGAATCAGACAAGGACACGACACCCAAATTCTTAAGCAACTCCCGCACCCCAAAGGCTATTAGGCAAGAAACATTTATTTCAGAATTAACGACGGTCAAGCAATGTGAAGACTCGTTCTTCTGCAATAATCATGTTGAACTCCTTTCGGGGAGAATACTCCCTCGAAACATTTATTTAGAATTAACGACTGTCAATCAATGTGAAGACTGATTCTTCTGCAATAATCAGTTGAGCTCCTTCCGGGGAGAATACTCCCTCGATTTAAACCCTTGAGGCTCACCATGGAAATTGTAAGACAATTACGTTTTCTCTTTATCAACTTCGAAGAGGCGCGACGCTATTCTACCTCAAAGATTCAACTATGATTCCCTCATCCCGTTTTCTTTCGGTTAGTCGTTTGTGAATGCTCACGGTGCGTGCCGAAGCATCCATTTAAATCAATTTTGCTTTCCAATTAGTCTGGTGTATTTCCCATATTGTCCTCTCTGTTGTTAAATTTTACTGTATGTATAGTAGTAAAGAATATTTTTGTTTCCCCTATTTGATTTCCAGGACCAAAGAGTCATTTAACCAAAATCGGCCAAATGTAGTATTAGCACTCGTAGATAATTTCGTTGTGACCCACACCAAAAAGGGGCATGCCCGCGCGACTGCTTGTCGCGGAGGCAAGCGAAGGTCACGGAGCTCATACCTGAACTACAATAAGGAGTTTTCGCTTTTCAGACAGACATTCAGTTTCTGCCCAACGTCCTTCCCGGCAATGAAAACTGGCTATTCGTCTGAAATTTCAAAACAGTTAATCTCATATCTTCTTATCCATAGCGCTACATTTTAAGAACGGGAGTTTTTAGGGAGTTTGAATTATGTATAATAGTAATTTTTTTCATCTTAGTTCGGTTATGATCTTTGTATATATTAAGTTTGTATTCAACTTATTTCAAAGAGAGTTTTCAGAGTTATATAAAACAAAATGCCGAAGTTCTGAATAAATAAATATGACCAGGCAATGGCTTCCGTACTGCCTCCTACGAAGGGAGCTTGCGCTTCGCTAGTAAGAATAAAATTTAAAATCTAAAAAAAAGCAACAATGGTGAAATTTTTATAAATTTTCTGAAGTTCGCCAATTATAATCATTTTATAAAGGAACTCTAAACTAAATTTCCCCCCTTTCAAAATATTACGCTTCAAAATATTAGAAGAAGAAGAAGATATATAAAAATAAATTTTCGGAACTTCACCTTTTTAATTCTGTGGGTTTTAAAAAAATCACTATTTATTTCTGAACTTTGATTAAAAAAAGTCCTAACCAAACCTAGATGAAATGATTATTAAAATACTCAAAACGATTTCCTTCTTAAATTGTAGAGTTAGTGATGATGATGATGATGATTATCGAATGTTTTGATTTTTTTTTTTAAACAAAAAGAATTACAATTGGTGAGGTTCATAATTTTTTTTTTAAATAATAACCATAGCTACTTTTTTATTTGATTTATTAGTTATCTTATTAGATATCTTTTTTTAAACTAGATTTTCAATTTTAATATTTATCAGGAGCTACTGTCACCTAAAAACGAGTATAGCACCTATTTTCATGCCTAATAAAATATTTTATAACAAGAGTTTTTGTATTGGCCGAATAATAATTATAATATTTTTCTAATTAGTATCTACAAACTGACCAAGGGATATTGGTTATGTTTAGAAAAAATATCTTTATCTAAATTTTTCGAAAGTTTTAAAACAAAACGATTTACAAAGACTGAAGTTCAGAAAATTTTTAAGATATGCTTGAATATATTTCTTTGTATATTTCAATCTTTTATATACTTGTTTCTAAAATAGATTTTTAATTTTAAGCTTTATCAGGAGAAGTAGGCACCATATACAAAATAAGGCACATGAAAATTTTAAAAACAAATTTAGATGGGAAAAGCTGAGGTCTGTGTATTCTTTTTCTCGGAGATCAAAGGAATTCTGATAGATCTTTTATACCTATAGGCCTAGAAAATAAGGCTAGTAAAGATTAAAATTTAAAATCTAAAAACTACATCATACAAATAAATACCAGGCCATTATTTAACATTTGAAGAAGGAACGTTTCAAAATAGCTACAACAGATTCTCGACTGGCTTAATTATTAATTTATATAGTACATATTGGTAGTTAGATTGATCTTATTGATTCATTTTTTTGTTTTAGAAGAATCCTTGAAAATACCGCTCTGTTATATCTCTATAATCATAGATAAATTATTGGTATAATCCGATATAAAATATACAATAGATATAAATGTGACTAGTGAGCAGGGTTATCATCTGACATTAAAGGGATACGCGGTTTGTGGTGTTCAACATTGGCAGCTTTTTAATAGATATATATATATATATATATATATATATATATAATATATATATATATATATATATATATATATATATATATATATATATATATATATATATATTTATTATCATTTCGCGATTTACAAAGTACGAGTATTAGCCCATATTTCTATGGCCTTTCTCAATCATGATCCAGAATCAAATATGAGTTGACAACTATATTTCTTTATAGCATATGTTCCTCATCATGCAGTTTACTACACCTTATATGAACTTTTTATCTATAAGAATTTGCCTAAAATCGAATAATTGTCATTAAAAAATAAGATTAATTATTATGACAGTATTTATGTTTACCTAAAATTTTTGTAAGGAAAACTTAAAAAAATTGTTTGTTTTAATTGTAAACTTTTTGATATTTCATTCCTATGTCTTAACTTTATGAATTCTTTTACATTTATTAAGTTTAGAATGGTGTAATTTCTGACGAGCTAGTTAACTTTAAGCATCAATATCATAATTAATTGCATGAGTGTTAAATTAAAATCATTTACCAAACACAGCTTATCAGTTAGATTTGTATTAACACTTTATTCTTTTAAATATATTCATGTTCTTTCTATCTTTTAATTTCTACTCTAAAATCTCCCTCTCCTTGTTTCAATTGAAAGTGAAGATATCATTATTAATTAGCTTATTTTAAATTTTAGCTAACATTTTTAATCGGAGCCTACCTCCACTCATAAATTATTAGGTTAATTAAGTCAAAACAAGCTTTATCAGTATCGACGCGAAACGCTAAAGGGGTAGCGAAATTTAAGATATAATGATAAAACCAGAAAACCAGAATAGAAACAACGCAATGAAAAAACCCACATGTGAAAGGATTAATATAATATAAATCAGCGCAAGGTAGTGTAGTAAAAAACAATAAGATCTATGGAAAGAAAGGGCAAGAGTCCAGAAGAGCTTAAGTTAAAAGCTAAAAATGGATACCGAATGAAAAGAACTTCAGGTAAACTTCTATCCTAAAAGTGACTCATCAGGGGTGCGTGATAAGACAGATAAGCAAGTACGAAGAGAATCCATCTAGGGAGGGTAAATATACAAGAAGACAGCAATACTTAAAGAGAAAAGGAGCAAAGGAGAGAAAGCAGGGCAATCTGGCCTAAGGCACTCAGACCTCGCCAGACTCCCAAGTGTTAGGCGTAGGCGGTAAATCCTGAGGCAGAAAAGCGCTACCACTTAACTCTGAAATAAAGCTGGTTAATATGTCACGGGATAAATGATAGCTTTATACTGTGAAGCTTATAAAAATCCGAGGCCTATCATAATTGGCCAGTGACCCATTTTCAAAGAGTTTTGTCAACTCGGAAAAAGAAAGTTTTGGACGCGATGAATTTACCGAAGATAAACCTGAAAATGATAAAAAAGGAGGTGAATTAAACCAGTTTTGATAGAGACATAGACACTTACTATGTAGAGTGGAGCCGTAAAATTCAGCGCAGTTATAAATTACCAAAGTTACGAACATATTAAGATTGGAGACAAATACGACGCTAAACAATAAGCCTCGCTACCATAGACAAACTTAGACTGGGCCTAAAAAGAAAATAATTTACCAAGAACCCGCCAGTCATTAAACTAAGAAGGGTACTCGAACGTTTTTAGAAAATTCATAGTTCGTAAACATCTCCGCTTCATGTTTCTAAGGTAGGGAAACCAAGAGTGGGACAAATCTAATATAAGGCACAAAAGTCTATCGACATGTTTTGTAAGAATAAAGGGTGTTTGATGAGCACTGTACTGTGGGAAAAAAGGCAAAGCCAGGGCTTTTTTAAGGAAAGTAAAAATCCTTTTGCAGTGCCATTCAGCTGAGTGTTGCAACTGCTTTAAACATTTTAAAATTCAGAAACATGACGAATGGATGCTTCTCCAGTTTATTCTTTTGTATAGCAATAACAACGTGTTTAAGGTTAGAGATTATTGTGGAGAATTCTTCCTAAGTGGGAAGAATCTCCTAAAATTACCACTAAGAGATGTTCCCTATCACATCTGTCTCCATGAGACGACATTGTATATTTAATGTGAAGTGGAAAAATCATTAGATAATGAAGTCTGAGGAACCTTTAATAAATGAGAGGCCGCGTGAACATAAGAGACTCTCAAGCGCAAATCTCATGAATAGGTCAGAAGGATAGAGAGAGGGCTAAACATGTCTTCATGGACACAATCTCTGATGGAACTAAATCACTATTTATTAATGATTTACGCAGGTTAACATTCACAATAGCCTATCCTTATCTTCTCTTCCCTGATTTACATCAATATTTAGCTACCTATAAAGCTTATCTAGAGATTATAACTCGATAGCGTCCCATTATTTTGAGAAAGGTTTAGAAAATGCTTTTGTTTCAAATACGTTTATAAAAGTAATGAGCAAACTTTAATAGATACTCACAACGCAGTATCTCAAGTATTGGATAGTGTATAGTCGTTTGTTGTCTAAAGTTGGATTAAACGACCGTCCAGAAATTGTTAATAAGAAGCATTTCATGATAAAATCGCCAGAAAAAGAAAATATCTACACAGGAGAAAAATTAGATTGGGAAGAAATTAGGTAAAGGAAATTCTCCTCCGCAACCTTTAACTGATTTAAAGCCTTATGATCTCACTCTGAAAAAATTCTAGGTAATGTAAACTAAATTTTTGGAACTCTTATCCATTCATATCTCTCTTAAATCAAAAGATATGTAGCAAGAACTCTTATTCAATCAGAAAAACATTTTTTCACGTTGCTTGGCTCTGTTTCGTTTAGACCGTTAGAAATATGAAAATTGTGTTTCTTAAGCATAAACAGTAAAAAACGTCTATTGTGGAGCCAGAAATATATGAAAACTAAACTTAGCAAAGTTATCTTCACGAACACATAGATTCAATTTGGTTTGGATAGATAAATTGGAAAGAGGTTGAGTTGTTAATGGATGTAATGTAAGATTGATGATTTGGGCAGCAATCGTCAGAAACCAACGAATTGGGAACTTCACAGCCGATGATGGCCTGAAAATTGATATGAAGGCGTATTGAGAAATACTGGAGAAAGGGCACTTACTTTTATTTAAGAGAGAACCATGGAAGATGATAAAGTTTTTAGTCTTCATGCTGGAAAATGTTCTAGGTCATACCTACAAGTTCTCTTAGACTTATCTTTAAAAGTATAGGGTCTTCCAATAAGGTCACTCGATTTTTAAATGTAAATAAAACAAGTTGTGAGTGATATATGCACTCAGTTTTTTTTAAATTTGAAATTAATTTTATGGCATTAAGTGTGGAATATGAGGTCGTTCAAATGTACGCCGTGGCTTTGCTTGGTGGAACGTAATCGAGAGGCCCAATTTTCGATCACTTTGTCACATAAATCTGGCTGAACTTGCTGGATGGTGTTCGTTATGTTGACTTTGAAGACATTAACTGTTTTCGGATTATTCGTATAGACTGGCGATTTAAGTGAGCCCCAAAGAAAGTATTCTAATATCGTTAAATCGCCTGATCTCGGTGGCCATTTGACGTCGCCGCCGGGCGACATGACCCTGCCCTGAATTCGCTGGTGCAAAATGTTTATCGTGGAGTACGCAGTGTGGCACATAGCACCTTCCTGTTGGAACCACATCTCGTCAGTATCCATATTAAGCATATAATCGGGTTGGGGCCAGAAGACGTTGCTTATCATCGATCTTTAGGTCTCGCTGTTGACGGTTATGCAATCCCATCTTTGTTCTCAAATAAAACACCGACCGATGATGGCGTTAGACAAAAATCCGCACCTAACAGTGACTTTGTTGGCATGCAATTGGTGCTGGTCTATCTTATGTAGATTTTTCTCGTCCCAAATCCGAAAATTTTGCTTGTTTACAAATCCATTCATCCAAAAATGTGCCTCGTAGCTGAAGATGATTTTTTTGGGGTAATTTGGGGCAACTTTTAACTGCTCTAGAATACAATCAGCGAACACACGGCGTTGTCTATGGTCGTTTACCTTAAGTTCCTGTGTAAGTTTTATTTTGTACGGGTGAGACCCAAGTCCATAGGCTTAATTCGCCAAACTAAGGTCGCAGAAAGGCCAAGTTCTTGTGGACGACGAGAAATTAACTGCCTCGGATTTTCCCGTACACTCTCATTTACTACAGCGATGTTTTCACCAAACCTTGCATTTCGGTGACGTAAGGGTGTTGGCTGATTGTTGATCAACCCCTTTCCCTCGAATTTGGCCACCAAGCGTCCAACAGTGGACTTAGCAGGATGATTGTGGTGAGGATAAAAATCACGTAATGCGCGGAACGTTTGTCGAACGGAGCCCTAATTTTGATACCAACATTTGATGATTTGCACACGCTGTTTAACGCTATAACCTTACATCGTGACTTGTCAAGTACTACTAAACAGTTGAAAGTAAGAATGACAGATGTGGCTTTAACAGCATGGCCACTATCGCCTGATGATGCTCGAGCGTCCTTGTTGAAAGACCCTTTATTTAGAATGGCGTCTCAACCCTTGAAAACATCAATAGAATATAAAACTTGGGGAGCTTCCTAAAGAGATACGTTTATGCTGATGACAGATAATTTTTGAAAACAATTACCTTTCTAAAGGCATACAATATGCTGCAAGTTTTGTATGCTCATTTCATGAAAACAGTGACCTCATTAAACAACAGAATATTTAAATTACTCAGAATTAAATTACTCAGTAGGATGCGTTGTAAGGTCTTTGAACGACTAATAACAAGGCTTGGGATTTACTTGGATTAAATTTCATATTTCAAGCATCACGCTTGGATAAGATTCTTTTGATATCCAGAGTAAGCAATTCAGCTACTCTTTGTCGGTCCAAAGGGCAACGAATTGCTGCATACAAACTCGTATCATCAACATAAGCAACCATATTCTTTTCAATCGCAGAAAACATGTTTGAGGTATAAATAATGAAATATACAATAAAACTTGTATCTTTAAAAATATTTGGTAAATTTTGGTCAGAATCACGTTTAAATGATATAGAATTGGAAATGAATGAGAATTAGTAGGCAAAAATTTATATCTTGCAACTATATGTGCCAATGTCATCAGTATTTGCATTCCATCATGCAGAAAGAAAAGAGCCATCAAGTCAAAATAAATATCGAATTATTCAGAAACGTGTCTAAGCTATCGATTAAAAACATTACTGAAGAACCTAATGTGCCAAAATCCACCGTCTACAATGTAATTTCCATGTTCAAGCGCACCGGATAAATTTCTAATGCTGTACGCTCAGGCCGCCCTGCAGAAACTTTGGTTAGAACAAGTGGAAAGTTGATTAGAGAAATTGGTATAAAACCACGTATGTCTTGTAGAGAGATCCAGGCTCAACTGGAAAGCGGTGGGGTACTAGTGACCAAGATCACATTTTGTTTAATGTTATGTTCTTCTCTGCATGAGCCATACTGACCTCTTAAACCACATAATTGAAGCTTGGATATTTAAATATCGACTATAATTTGCCAGAGAGAATTATCTGACAAGCCTTTTAGTTAGATGAGACCTAGCTAGAGGTTTTGGGACGAAATTGCGCTCTCTACGTATTTCGTGAAAGCAGAACCCGGAATGTTCCTCAGAATACCGTCACAAATATCAAACACAGATCGGGGTCTATCATGTTATAGGGCATTTTCAGTTCATCCGATGTAGGTAGCATTCCTCGAATCAATGGCACGAGGAAAAAAGAGGATTATGTGGAAATTTTGAGCAAATACTCACGAAATGGTACCAATGCTCTTCGACATGGGCGTCGTTGTACCTTCCACATGATAAAGATCTCAAGCACACTTCAAAATTGGAAACTAATCAAATTAAGGTTATTAATTGGCCATCCTAGTCACCAGATCTTAATCCAAATAAAAACATTTGGCATAAGCTAAGGACAAGGGTGTTCAAGCAGCAACTAAGGAATCTTTAAGAATTGGAGCTTTTATATCAATAAAATAAAAAGGTCCAAGCAGACTACTGTTAAAATTTATTTGAAAGGTATAATAGGAGATTAGACAAAGTAATTAAACTAAAAAGGTACACAACTAAATACTAAAATGTTTGTCCCAAGACATTGAAAAATGCCTATTTATTGTTTTTATAAATATTTGTTTATTGGTCATTTGTTTTTTGATAAAATAACTTGAAAATATAGCTGTAGATGTATCAATACACTGCTACCCACCTCTCGAAATTTTATTGTCCTACCTAAAATAATTTCTGTTTCATTAATTAAAAAACACTTAGGATAGAGTTGCCTGAGGACTTTCAAACTATATTGTTATTGTGAGCAAGAGAAAAACGGCGGGGCGGAAACCCACATGAGCATGAGCTCACAAGGGGAATAATATACATGAGATGGCAAATGTTACATTGATTTGAGAGCACTTAGCGCTATCGTCATTTTTAAATCAAAAGATGATGTTCAATTTCATCCAATTCGAAATTTTGTGCTAACCGCATATTAAATTGTCTCTTCAGGCCTATAAGAAGAGAAAGTTCTCGTTACTCTTGCATAAGTAAGTAAATATTTATTTCTAATTTGTGCAACGGTGTGCGAAGAGCTATTAAATTATCCTAGCATCTCACGGCAGTCATATTGCCAGTGTTTGATTCCTTTAGCTAAGCGCCAAACTCATGCGTGATGCATGTTTAGTTTTGAAAAGATTTGACCCTTGGCTTACTCGACTTTATTATTTGTTTTATCTTCGTTGTTCAAGGTTCTCTGGTTCTCCTATTATTCATTCGAAAAATGTCCATAGGTTAAAACTGCTTATTTTCATTTATCACTCCTATGTAATCTTTCTAGAACTAATTTTATTACTCGAAAAATGGATTAACAAAAAGATAGTAATAGCATCAATGTGATCCTCTAAATATTTTATAAGAGTAAAGAGATAAAATTATTCTGATTTTCATATCAGATTTTGCATTAATTTTAAAAGATTAGTTTATGTCTTATGATAGAAAGATGATTATGTAAAGGTGTTTGCTAGGAAACGATTATTTTTTAGAGTCATACAAAGGAGGTCGCATTATTTAAATTCTTTTAAAATCTTAGAGCATTTTGAATCCATAGAATTTATCATCCCGAATTTCGATTTAGCTTCTCTGTTAGGCAGCTTGTTTCTAATTAAAAGGCATTGAAATACTCTGTTCACTCTTTATTTAAATTGTAGAGAAGTTAAGGTCTTAATATCTGTTTCAAGGGCAGTTCATCTTTGAACCCGTATTTGCTACTTCTTGCCTTGAATAAAACATGTTTATTGAGAAACTGTTTACACCATCTCAGGTGTGTTTTTAATGGCTCTATTATTGATTCTTTATTTGAGCATTCACAGTGGAATTTGATATTAATCTCGAGCTTAGTAATCTGGGAAAGATTCTCGAAGTGGGAAGTTGAATCGATCTCATCGCAGTGCTGACTAGCATTGTCCATATGGATATCCTCAATGCTCAGATCGCTGTCTTTAACTTTCCTCCCTCGATAAAGCAGCCATGCTTCTATGCTGACCATGACAAGGTCAGAAGCGGCGTTCCTCTCCTAGTTTCTTGTGCCTCCAAAAATCTTAGCCCTGTTTATGCTATTGTTGGTTTGCTTATTTGTGAAATCTCGCCCTTCCCTGTTACCTCTAAATTTCTGTTCGATTTTATTTCATAAATGCTTTCATTTTCTTCTCGGAATAATATTATTTATCATTTACTATCGGTCCCTTACCTGGTAACTGGTACATGTCACCGTCGTCTCCATTGAAATTGGTACTTCCAAATTTCGAAAATCGTCACGTTTTTCCATGGCTACTAAGAAACATGATTCGAGCTCTTTTTCATATTTATCTTTCTAAATATCCTAAAAAGTTTGACATGAAAACAATGTTTACAATATTCATACTGCTCCTCAGTTAACTTTTTGACTTTCAGGAATACCTCCACACAAGGTTTACACACAAAATGGGACCTTCCTCTTTCGTCCGAGTAGTAAAGTAAACATCATCTTTGATACCAAGCTTTATAAAATAAAAAACTTCAAATTTTGTAATATTTGTTAAATGTTAAATTCCTTCCTTTGAAATAGTTTGAATGAGGTAAAGTAACAGAGACGGCTCTTACTAAGGCTGGATGAGCGATGGATCCTAAAATGATAGATAAATTTAGAAGAAAGAATAACGATGAATGGTAACAAACTTAAATTTTTTAATTTTATTCCGAGATTAAATAGAGGATGGCATTCAATTAATATTATTACTGAGATGAGAATCCCGTCTAGTGACCACCCAATAACTAAAATATATAATAATCAAAATGTTAAAAGTTTCACCGCCTATTTATTAAAGGTTGTCCCTCCATTATGAAAATCATTAGATTTAAAATAAAAATAGCGTCTAACAGATGTAATTTAAAGGAATCTTTCTAATTTAATTGCCTTACTTCCATCCGGATTGTTCACACTGCATCCGTTTTGTTGCGTGGATTCAGAACACCAGTTTTGTTTATATTGCATGAGAATTTTAAAGGCAAAGAATAGATTGTTGTCGTACCAAATTTTAAAACGGTAAGTGTGAACGAAATTTAAAGATTAAAGATTGCCCAACAAACTAACTCGGAGAATAATATAAATGCAATTAATATTTAATGAACTTTAAATCGATTTTAGTTATCTCTTGTGACCGTAAATAAACATTATAAATAAAAAATAAAGTAAATGGACTCAAAGAATTTCTAGGAGTTTACCTAAACTTAAACTGCTTGATGATCATTATTGTTCTCATTACCCCTGCACATGTCAAGAAGACAATTCACATGCAAACGATTTTATTAAATCTCCTTACTAAGTTCGCTTACTAGTTAATACGTCAACTGAATTCTGAAATTTAATAAAAACCTAAAACAGTAAATGAACAAGAATAGTGCGCAAATAAGAAAAGCACGATTAGATATAACTGTCTTTACCTTCTTTTAATTAAATGAAAGACTTAGGACAGAATATTGCTTAGAATACAGGAAAAGTTAATATATTATATGTACCTCGAAATAAAACTATTAAGATGTCAAGAAATTAATTGTTTTTATTAAAAGAAAAATAAAATATTATAAAATTGCAAGCGAACATTATTTAGAAGAGTAGTTTCTATCATCATTGCAATGGTCTCCCATCTTTTAGCTAAAAATTTCTATCTGGTTTAATTTAATATTTGATATACTTTTCCACCTTGATATTACAGCAACCTTACTATTTAGGCGGCTGTCGTTTTAGTGAATTAAATAAATAATAATCAGTCGGTGCTGGCCCGGTGAATAGTGAAGATGAAAGAGGATTACTTAGCTCAAAGCAATATTTTTTCTTGGTTCAAACGTGCTAAGAACATGAAGAACATATTTTTTGCAGAGCTTTATTTGAACGTTGAAATTATTGAAAATATTGATGTGATTAGGTTAGAGGTAAACTTATATTTTCATAATTGCATATGCATCAATGATAACCCTGATGATACAATATGTGAAATTTACTCTAATATTTCGCTGTTTCGCTCGTTTTAGCAGGAACCGAGAATTCGATGAGGCCGCACGGTAAGGCTCGATTATATTGATACAAGTAACATGAGTAACCCGAGGAGAGGCAGGGGCCCTAAGTCCAGAATTATATAGAAATTGAACATATAATTATTACACCTCTTTTGTTTTGCTAAGAAGTGCTGTCCTTGAATGCGTCCTAGTAAAGCATGAGATGAACAGATAAATAATATTGTTTATTATAGTTGTTCTTGGATAGTGTTGTACGTGTCTGTGCTTGCGGGATGCTGCTTAGAAGGACCTTGTATGGCAGATAACAGAGTGCACATGACTCCTTCTAATTGTGAAGCACCATTGTCGGTGATTAAAGGGATAAGCACATTTGTTCGTTAGTCACTTTTCAAATTCTTTCCTTCAAAATTCACATTTTTTGGTTTTGTATATCATTTTATTGCAAATTTTATGCAATTTTTTATGGTATAATTATTTTTTTTAGCAACGACTAGAACATTGTGAAAATTAAGATAATACAAAATTGTAAACATTCGTTGCAAATATTTCTTAGATATTAAAAGTTAATTTGTGAAAAACATAAAAGCTACACCATTGATTTTTATATCATTTTATTGCAGATTTTACGTACTTTTTTACATTAAATATTTTTTTACCAACATGACTAGAAAATAGAGAAAATTATGATAATATAAATTTTAAACATTCGTAGAAATATTCCGTAGATTTATAAAGTTGATTTGTGAACAAAACGCAAAACTATACCATGCGATTTTAAATATTTTCTGAAAAAAACGGCGCCTGAGAATTGGTTCATATTTTAGCATCATTCGAATATAGATTGTATTGTATTCCAGGGCATTTAGAACACCATTACTATTCACCTAACACCCACTTTTCCAAATCTGAACAAAATCTATAGTTGACCTTGTCCGAAAAATATATGTTTTAGTCCACCATTAAAACAAATTTAAGTAAAGTTGAATGGAATTCTCAATTTTTAGTATTCTTATAGCCATTTATATGATATCAGGTTTCCAGGGTGGGGGATTCTGAAAGAAGCCCTCTATCTCAAAAAACCGCGCCGTAGGTTATTATAACTTTGACAGGAATAAAAGGGCTTTAAAATAAGCTTTAATTTTATATATGATAATCTAACGTAGTAAAAAGATGAAAAAATAAATGTTGTTTGCCCTTAAATTAAAAGAATAGGTACAGAGATAATGATTATCTTTAATAGGTTTAAAAAGGTTGGATGAGAATATAATTAGTGTAGCACTGATGCTAACTAGAGCTGCCTTTTTTACAGTCCTCGAAGTTTCCCTTATTAAAATCGTAAGGTCATTACCGTGTCGTTAAAGAATAAGAAAGTAAAAAATGCGACATATCAAAATAAAAATAACAAACAAATATTATTTATTTAATGAATTGGGCTTCTTAATGTATTTATTAAAGGAAGATAAGCTGGAGATATTGCTTATATAACCTGTTCTCTTATACTTGAATTGAAGTGTTTCTATCTTCGTTTTGAATCTTCAGGTACTTAAAACTTTAAAATAGCAATATATACTTAAATCCAATTATGAATATTAAGACAAAAGTTTATAAAAGAAAAGCGTCTAGCCTATTTTCCTTTAATAAATACGGAGAAAGAAAGATTATGATACTTTTATGTTTCTCTTTTAAAATATCTGGCTATGTACAAAATCATACACTTTATTTGGCCTTACTTTAATAATTTGTTTTAAAACACTTTCATAAACTGTCATGTATGGATGTTAGGGCAGGTTTTCTCACGTTTAAAATGAATACAAGAGATATAGTGGTTAGAAGAGCGCTTCTCAAAGGGGTGCCATGGTCCCAAAGAGAGCCATAGTAAGAATTGCTCACATCAACAATAAAATTTTAAAGGTTACATAAGGTTTAATGGCAAAATTCCCCCATCAAATAGCAGTATATGTTTAGTGTTTGTTTAACAATTATTATGATGTATTTGTTGTAAATTTATTGTCACAGAAAATATGGTGATGGAAAAATTACAGTAAATATATATTCTTGGTTTTACTATATACAATAACTGAGATGCTTAGCTTCATTTTCTGTAATAGATTTAATTCTTATGTTTTATCGTTAAGCCTCGGAAGGACTGAATATTTGATCACAACTTGCGACTAAATGGGTCCAAATGGACCCAATCACTTTCTGAGTAAAAGTTTAATTTTATTGAGTAATATAATATAAAAGGCCATTTTAATGTTAAAACTAATCCTTTGGGCATATTAACATTGTAATTAATTAACAATATATATATACGTTGCGAAAATTATGTTTACGATAGACTGTAAAAACTCCACTGTACTTTAACAAACTTAGCTGATATGTTAAAATTGTATATACCTAAAATCTCCACTCGAATTTATTCAAATAAATTAATAAGTTTAGTTTTAATAATGATTACTATAACGTATTATAGTTATTAATGCATTAAATATTTAATATCTAAACGGGATTTTTGTTTCTTAGTTGTTGAATATTAAGATACGATATTTATCATGATCATCACTAACTCTAATTTAAGAAGGGGATTTTTTTGAGTATTTGAATAATAATAATTTCATTTAGTTTGTTATGACTCATGTTTATTTTATCAAGGTTATTTCTATTTTTTTTTTTTATAATATCAAAAACAAAATGGTGAAGTTCAGAAATAAATATAAGTATCGAAATTTTGTTAATTATTTGAAACACAAAGAATTACAAATGGTGAAGTTCAGAAAATTTATTTTTTCATATCTTCTTCTTCTAAAACTATATTTTAGCAATGTGATATTTTAAAAAGGGGGAAATTTAGTTTAGAGTTCCTTTGTAAAATTATTATAAATGGCGAAGTTCAGAAAGTTTATACAAATTTTATATTTTATATTTTAATCCTAGTAATGACCGGCAAGCTCGCCCCGTAGGGGTGAGTGGCGAAGCAATTGCCTGGTTGTATTTATAAAAAATAAGTTCATTTTTTACACTTTTATTATTCCTGCTTCTTTGTTGTAGAATTGGTGTGACTCACTATTCTTCCTATTTTTCATTTATGACATTTTTTTTTCTTACATATTTGTTATTGTCATATTTATTAGTCATTCTGGTACATTCTTTATCATTTTTTCTCTTTATCACTTTTATCACGTGAATTGACTTGTCTTTATTTTCCTTAAATTTTTTAAATCTACTAATGCTACTAAGAAAGGGAAGTACAGGGTAGAGAAATTAACTATGTATTTATAGCAATCCTCGCTTATGGCAACGAGAGACCTCAGTGTTTACTGTATTATATAAGCTGGGGAACGATTAAGTGAGCATAGTAAATTGAATCATCATTTGAAGACCATCCATCGATGGACAGCTGAGAGAGACACAAGTTTCTTCAGGCTTCATGAAAGTAGACTAGGAAAGAGAAACTGGACAAAATGGGCGCCTTAAGACAACAGAGGAAAGGTTAGATTGAGACATTATACGAGGCTCCCATTGTCAGGAAATGAGAGAGAGAGAGCGAGTGTGATCGAGTCAAGAGAAGGGATAGCAAGCGATACCCTAGCTTCCACACCTTCGGTAAATTTACGGAGTGATAACGGACAGAAACCCGTCTCGTTTCATGCGTTGCATCTTTCACCGGTGATTTTCACCATCGAGGCTGTGTAACCGAACCGATAACGGTTCCGTTGCAAATATTGGAACTTCCGGTGGAATAATATAAATTATTCAACCTGAGGATAATCGGGGAAGTATCCTTTGAGCTTAAGGCACGCGAGCTGTCTCTCAGTTGCTTCTCAGTAAGCAAGCCCACGCAATAGAGAAGATATTCACACGGCATCATAAGAGGTCTTTGGAATCATTCATTGACGAGGCGCAATCCTCAAGCGACAAACCCCGGTGCTATTCTGTCTCGCAGTAGGAATCCGTATTCAGAACAAACAAAAACTAGTTCTAGAATATAGCGCTCAACCCTCCTCCTCGAAGAATATCTTCCCCCCAGTAGGCATACTCGTGGTCTTCAGAAAATCGTAAGACTCATATTTCCCTTCATCGTCGACGAGGCTTAACGCTCACTGACGAAGTGACACCCTGCGAACTCCTCCTGGTCTCTCTTGGGTAATTATTGTAATAATTATTGAGCCTCATACGGCCAAGACTTATCTTATATTCATCCCCCGCTTCCCCTTGGGTAATTAATGTAATTATCGAGCCTCGTACGGCTAAGACTCACCTAGTCGTCACCTCTCATTGTCCCTCGGGTAATTAGTGTAATTATTTAGCCTAGTATGGCTGAGACGAGTCCTACTTGTCATTTTAATTTCATCCAATTAATAATGGTGTTAACTAAATCGCTTGTATATTATTCTGTAAATATCTATTGTTGTTTGTATAAGATTAAAAGATTATTTTGTTCTCCTATTTAAATCCTCCGATCACCAAAGTCTTAGTAAATAATATCAATACCGACCACGAGGAATTAATTCTCGCCGTATCGTGATCTCGGATAAGCTACTCCCACCAATAGTCCCAGATCACGATAGGTTTGCAATCGTCCATGCCTATCTGGGACGCGCAAATCGGTTCCTCATAATAAAGTGCCATATTAACTGCGTCTACTTGTAGCTAACCGTTTGTAGTAAAGTTACGATATTCATAAATGGGTGCAACCAACAAGGCCTACCAAAGGTATACGACGAGGTTCCGTGTGAAGTAATAACTAATGACGGACCAGTAAATATTAATGCTTAGTAATCGACAAGGTTACTGATGACCTTTATATTCCTGGGTTGAGCAAAGCAAAGGGAAAAATTGCAGAGTTAAAGGGGAAACTAGCCAACCTGCATTCAGGTGATTCGGGTTCAAATATATCTCTTTTGATAGGTTGAGATTTCTACTATGAATTTGTAGATGAAATAGTTCATAGGAAAGATCTAACTTACGTAAACTCTAATGTAGGTAATATGTCTGTCGGCCCTTTACCTCCCGCTAATGAAACCTCTAATTTTCTTAACAGGGGGAGTAGCCAGCCTTATTAAAAGCAAGGGTAAAAGACCTTGAAGAACTCTATGACCCAAGGGCTATATCACCCAAAGATGGTATCCAGGTAATATGGGATATGGATTCATTGGGACTTATCCCTAAAACTTTGGCTGTTGAAAAGGGAAAGGTTTACAAAGTTTTAAGGCTCTGCGGAGATCAAGGATGGTAAATTCGTTGTAGAGCTACCATGGAAAACAATTAACCCTAATCTCCCTAAGAATTATGGCATAGCAAAGTCCCGCCTACTAAATATGGTAGCTAAATTGAGGTGGGATAACCCTTCACTTTTGCCGATTTATAATTATATTTTCCAGGACCAACTTGAAAAGGGATATATAGAGGAAGTTATGCCAAGTACTCCAAACATAGAGGGATCAAAAATACATTATTTAGCACACCACGGAGTGCGGAAATATTCACCAACAACTCTCCTACGCGTGGTTTTAACTGTTCAGCTGGTAGCGTAAGTCTAAATGATTGCTTGCATCCTGGTCTTTCGTTGATTAACAACGAGTACCATATCCTTATTAGATTTAAGCCATACCTAATTGCATGCATTGCAGATATTAAGAAGGCGTATCTCTAAATAAATTTAAAGGAGGAAGACAAAGTAAATTTCTCTGGTTCCTCTAGCAGCCAATTTCTGTTGAACTTTTCTGTAATGCAACTAATGCAGACAAAAGGAAGTAAATACACTGGTACCTTCTCTGAAGGTCTTTATGTGGATAACCTAGTATGTACATTTTCTTCTGAGGAAGACTTAACGTCTTTCTATGAAGAGGTTAGAAGTGTATTAAAAGAAGCTAATTTTAATTTGAGGGAATAATATTCGAATTCCCACCTTTGAACCACTCTTTTTCAGAAAACAAGGTAATTTAGCCAAAAGCCATTGAAGGTATTTCGTCTAGGATGGGACACTGCAAAGGATGAATTATACTTTCCTAATCGCCAAATTCCCTTTGCAGGCCAAAGTAAAAGGGAGGTTTTACAAACCATGGCTTTTATCTATGATCCACTAGGTTCCCTACTTATAATTACTATTAATACAAGGTTGTTTTTAAAGAGTCTATGGGATAAAAAAATGGAATGGGATGAGCCTCTGCATTCTAACCTCCAAACGGTATAGGATAAATTGGTTCTACACTTAAAACAAAGTTTGGAGATCACATTTCTCCGGCAAAGATTAGCGTCTAACAATGTTGAACTCTACTGATTTTGTGATAGTAGCACTAAGGCTTATGGGGCAATAGTGTTTTCCGTATTGGGAAAAAATGCACGTCATATTAGGCTAAAGCGAAGATAGTAGGAAAATCCATAACTCTTCCAAAATTGGAACTAACCTCTGTTTATTTGCATCTAGATTAGTGAATGAATCATTATCCGCTCTTGATAAGAGTATTAATTTTAATATTAATATGTGGACAGATAGCCAAATAGTTCTTCACTGGCTCGTGTCTGATAAAACATACGAGTCGTACTTTTAAGACGAAGTAAATGAAATAAGAAATTTATCGCACGGGCACGCATGGAGACATGTCGTATCCAAATTGAATCCATGCGACCCATTAAACGGAGGTCAAACTAGCAATCAATGTACCAACTCTTTATGGGTAAAGGGTCCTGAATGGATTCTCGATAACGAAATCTGGCCTGGATCCATTATCTTGCCCCCTGTTACCTACGTTTTCCCAATAGCAATGGGTTATAATTCGCCCATTGAAGTAAATAGGTAAAGTTCCTTACCGAAACTGCTTAAAATAAGCATGGTAATTTTAAGGTTTGTATTTCTGAAAACAGGGCAGGTGACTCCTATATCTTCCCTAGCAGAACCTGACAGCCATAAGATCAAATACTAAGAGTAAAGAGCTGCTATTGAATTCTGGATCAAAAAGGCGCAGAAGGGAAAAATACTCAAAAGAATGGGAAGAGCTCGCGAATCGTAGTAGAAATCCTGGTTCTAACCGAATTAAACAGCTATCTATGTCTATGCAGGAAAGTAGGATAAAATGCGATAAACGTCTTTCCCATTCTGATATACCAAACCACGTAAAATATCCCATTCTCCTACCGGCGAATCATAATAGCTTCACGGAGCTGCTATTGCTTTATATTCACTATACCAATGGACATCCGGGCCTTGATTGGCTTCTAATGATAGCAAGGTCTAGCTATTGGATCCCAAGGGTACGTAAAATAATCAAGAAAATCAGAGGAAAATGCCTTATGTGCATTAAGCTATCAAATCGTAAGTATACTATCCCAAATACAACCTTCTCTACCCAAGGAACTCGTTTTGATGGAAACGCCATTCCATACTATCTGGGTAGTCTATACTGGCGCCATCACAATTAGGCCAGGTAAAAAGAATGAAAAGGTATACATTCTTCTATTCGCATGTGCCACTTGGAAGTGGTTTGTGATGGAGGATAACAATCCTTCTTATGCGCATTCCGGAGATTCACGGCGAGGTTTTCAGTTCCACATACCATATATTCAGATAACGCTGGTACATTTCGAGCAGCGTCTATCTACTCGAGCACTTTGCTTAAAACCTACCAATTTAGAGGAATAAAATGGAATTTCAATTTATCGAGGGCTCCTTGGTATACGAAATTCGTGAAACCGCCTCATAGGTCTTACAAAAAGATTAAAACCTATAATAGGGAAGAAAATAGTTTCCCAGGATGAGCTCTTGATTATCGTTACTGAAATAGAGAACTTCCTGTAATATCCTCCCCTGACTTACGTATACGAAGAGCTTCACTCCCTAGACCAACTAGCTCCGTACAACTTAATTCTAGGTTATCGAAAGCCCCCTCTACAGGAGACTGTCGAGGATGAAGATCCTGAATTTGGCTGCGTCTTAGCCTTAAAGAGGAGGGAAAAGCAGATGCAACGGCTATCTAGTAGCTCTGAGGGAGAAATACATGGAGCGATCGACCCAGGGCCTGTCTCCTCATGTCGGTGACTTGGTCCTGATTAAGTATGACTCTCCTCATCTACGGTGGAAGATGGGCACTAGTGGAGCTCCATTAAGGACGCCATGGAGAGTCTAGGTCTGTGACATTGAAGAAGAAAATGGGGCGCATTTTACTCACCCTATCAGAAAGATCTTTCCTTTGGAACTTGCGCATCCACCTGCGGATATCCCCTCCACAAACCCGTGTTCAGATCCATTTGGGGATGTTCTCTCCGGATGACCATGTTTAGATCCACTTAAAGATGTTGCACCCGAAGGATCAACTTCGGAACTTGTGGATCCACTTTCAGATATTTACCCCGCAAGCCCGAATTCGGATTCACTTGCGGATGTGCCACCCGAGGAATCTATTCTACGTTCGACCAACCCTCCGGCAGGTTGTCGACCTATTTCTACTCGTTGATCGGCTTTAGAGTCACACGACTGACTAAGGAAATTATACGGGGTACAAATGTAGACTCACAACTCTATTAATTTGTATTTAATTTAATTTTTACTTCATTTCATTTTGTTTGTATTCTCCTCCTTTCCAGGGTGTCTTAAATTTATGTGACATTTAAATTACGCAATGATTGACTAAGACGAACCAACCCTCTTTCAATTTCCCTTATACGATGGGACGAGAAGGGAAGTTTTTCGGAAGGCCTTCCGCTCTATTGTGTATCTTTGTGTCATTCGGTCGTATATGCGTTCGCAATTACTCCCTACTCTATCCTATTTGATTAAGTCTATTTATTTTCTTCTTGTGGTCTTCATTAGTTCGCCTTTCGTATTTTAAACGCTTTAGATTGTATAATCAAGCTCCATTGCCAGAGATTGTTCCCATACGTCTTGTGCTGCAGATAAGATTAACTCTGTGTAAAGTGTATATATTAGAGTTAAGCAGTGTAAATATCATTCATATAATAGTTAATGATAGGCTAGGTTATGCTAGGCTAGGCTGGCATTAAATGCTATATTATTCTAGGCTACGCTATAGTATGCCAGGTTAGGCTATGATATACCAACCTATTCTACACTAGGCTAGTCTTCGCTATACCAGGCTAGGTTAAGCGAAGCTTTGCTCGAGTAGGCTAGGCGATGTTATTATGCATGCTATACAACCCTTGAATAAGATCTAATAGTCAAGTCTAAGCTAGGAAATACTATCATATTCTATACTATACTAACTAGGGAAGGGTAGGGTAAGGTAGGCTATGATATACTATACTAGACTATGCTAGTCTAGGCTAGAATATGCTAGAATATACTAGGCTACGATCCTATATATTCTTGGCCGTACTATGATGTGTTAGGCTAGGCTTTACTATGGTTTCTAGACTTAGATAGGCTATACTATACATTCTTTGCTAGGCTAGGCTATATTAGTCTACGCTAAGTCATACTCTGCTAGGCTAAACTATACAATGTAAGGCTAGGCTATACTATGCCAGTTACACTAGAGTATGGTATGGTAAGTTTTACTATTTTAGGGAATCATAGGCTAGGCTGAGTCATACTAAGCTAGGCTAGGGTAAACAAGGCTATGCGATGATAGGCTAGGCCAGACAACGATTGGTTATGTTATGACAACAGTTACTGAAGTAAACAAGGCTATGCTATAATAAACTATGATTAACCTCTATGCTCGTCGTATAATTGCTCATAGTCTGGTCCAATAATTATTCTAGTCCTTGATCTGGACACACCGCTTATGTTTAAGTCGATGCTATTGAGACCCTTATGACTCAATCTAAGATCATTATATATATATATATATATATATATATATATATATATATATATATATATCGGCTTTAATTCCTACTTAACGTGCAAAATCTGGTTAGAGGCGGGTTGTGCCACGGCCAGTATTCTCACTATAAAAGTCCCACTTGTTAATGGGAAGAGGTTGGTGATCGTTAAATTCTAAGAGTGCATAATACAGGTTAAATGAATTAGCCTAAGAGATTCTTAATTAAAATCTTGCCACAGGTACGTCAAAAAGGAGGAGCCAAAAATAAACACACGAACCAAAATAATCTTTACTTTACACGAAAATAATAATTAGTAGCAATAGTTAAACGGGCATTTAGGTAAATAAGGATTAAATATTTAACCGGATTAGTCCGGGTTGACAGCAATTATAAATAATAATAAAAAGGGAGGGGAGGATAACACTGAAGTCAAGCGTCTAGATTTATAATGACTCAATGGGAGTATCAATCACTGTTAATTAAATAGGTAATTTAAGAATAGAGGGACAATGGGTTTACAGATTACCATTAATTGTGATGGATTGGAGAGACGACTACTCAGGTCCAGACGGGGTGGTTCGGGTGGCGTTAACACGAGTTCTCGGGGAGAGGGGGGGATGAGACGACGGGTTCGGGGCTGCTGACTGCAGTTCTGGTTAGTTCACTCCTAACTGGATGTGACAATAACAAATAGTAACTTCCAGTAACTATTCGGATGTTCCTTTTTCTTTCTCAAGTTACGTTAAGCAACAGAGCGTATTCTTCTAGTCACAGACTCTGCGGGGCGAGATTTGACTCAGGAACACTTTGAGACAGCTATCAAGTTAGCTCAGCGGCGCGTTGGCAGTCAGCACGTTACGGCAACGACTCTAGTTTAACGTGAGGATTACGCGAGTAGGTTTGGAACACTTCTCCAGAGGGATGAATGGCGTTGTCAGTTATACCGCGGACTGTGTGAAATCGAGAGAGAGATTCCATTTACGACAATTCGCTTATCGAGGCGTCTTCTTGACAATCTCCATGGTATCATAAAGAAGGCAAATAGAATTTAGGCTTCTCTGTGAGATAGGCCTTCTTTCGTCGGACTTCCTGTTGCCTGTGGAAGAAGTTTGCACGGATAACGACTTAGGTCAAAAGTAAGGCGTAGGAGGGTGGTAGAATGTCGGAAGAGGGTGGGGGGGGGGAGAGAGGAGACGAAGGTGAACTCAAACGAAAAAAATTCTTTCGTTCCCACGATTGTCTGGTGGCATGTGAGTATGTACGTTCCATACCCTCACACGCATACCTATTTCGAGGAACATTATTCCGCCATGAAATAAGGAATAATGTGAAAGTTAACTTCACCCGGGGAATTTGTAATTATCTTCCTTGACTCGAACAATTGAGTCGGTAATTTGATCAAAACCGTTAGGAATTTACCTTAGTATCTAATGGCTACAAAATACTACTGCTACGTCAGTTTCTCTAATTTACATATACAAAACAAAGCAAAACACATTCAGAGTACAGGCAAGAAATAATTATTTATACAAAGAGATAGACACAAAAAAATAAATACTTGACTATTAATCGCTATCTGAAATTGGGTTTCTCAAAAGGCTATCTTCAAGTACATTGTCAGGCCCTTTCAGATATCTGATTTCATAACGGTACTCAGCTAGCAATAATGACCAACGCATTAGCCTGCCGTTTCGGTTTTTACAAGTTTTTAAGTAAGCTAACGGTCTATGATCAGTCTCTATGAGGAATGGACGACTTACCAGATACATTCTAAATTTTGTTATCCCAAAAACAATCGCTAGAGCTTCCAATTCTACAGTAGCGTACGCCTTTTCGCTAGCCGTCAGTCGGCCACTCGAAAGGCTTATAGGAGCGGGTTCTTGGTCCTCGTCGTATTGGAGTAATACGCAGCCAATAGCCAGTTGGAAGGCATCTGTTCTTACGCCGAGTTTTTTTTTAGGGTTCGGCCCCTTTTGAGGTCGGGGCGGAGACTAGCTTCTCTTTGAGCTCTTCAAAGTGCGCTTCGGGGGCGGGGTGCCACTGGAGGGGGTGCGGGACGTTTCTTTTTTAACAGATCGTTTAGAGGAGCTGCTACAGAAGCGAATTGGGGTAAAACGAAGCGGCACCGAGGAAAGACCGTGATTGCTTCTTGGTGCGGGATAGGGGCTATTTACAATAGCCTTTACATTCTCTTTCTGTAGGGCCAGATGACTTTCGCCTATTTTAAATCCAAGGTATTCTATATATTTATACGAAAAATGGCATTTTAGGGGGTTTAATCGTTATCCATGATGCTTTAAGCGTTCTAAAAGCGGGCGGAGGTACAAGATATGGTCGTTCCATGAACGTGTAGCCACATACACGTTATCAAAATAAAAAACCCCGTTTTTTAAACCGTCTATTACACGGCGGATTATGCGGTTGTAGCTACTGCAGGTAGTGACTAGGCCAAAAGGAAGACGATTGAATTCCATTAAACCTTTGTCTGTAGGAAAGGCTGTTAGTTTCCTCGCTGATGCCTTTAGGGGGATCTGATAATAGGACCTACATAGGTCTATCTCAGTGATGTAGGCGGCTCCTTCGAAGAGATGTAAATTTGTGTCAATTAGGGGGAGAGACTCGGCGTTGAATACGGTGACGGTGTTTAGCTTACGAAAATCGACGCACAAACTAAAGGACTGGTCTGGCTTGCGGACCATGACTATTAGGGAACAGTAGTCGGACGTAGATGGCTCGATAATCCCTAATTGCAAAAGATTGTGGACTTCCTCATTGAAAGCGTCTCTTAGGTGCACCAGTACGGGATAGGGCTCACATCGCACAGGTTCGAGCGTAGTGAGGGCGATATCATGTTCGAACTGAGTCGAGCATCCTGGTGACTTGGAAATGACGTCACTAAATTCTTCCAAAAGCGCCATCATTTGGTTCCTTTGGGCAGGGGTGAGGTCGGAGTTTACATTCAACTTGGAACAAGTTTCTTTTATGAGGGGCAGCTTGGACGGGAGGACGGGGAGAAGACAATCTTCACTTGACTCTTCGCGAATCGAATTAACAATATTTAGGTGGTTGTTTGGGTGAACGGCGTCAATTACCCTTTCTTCGTCGAAGGCGACTCTATTGTTTATACAGGCACGTCTGTGATACCTTTTGAGGATGTTTATGTGATATAACTCATCACCTGTGGGTGTCTGTATTACATAATCGACCGATCCGTGGGTTTTCTGAACGGGGTAGGGGCCTTTCCATTGGAAGAGAAGTTTATGGGAGTCCGAGGAGAGTAAGAGCAAAACTTCCTCTCCGGGCTTCAGTTTTCTGTGTTTAACCTTTGGATCAAAGTATGTCTGATACTTTTCCCCATTAATTTCGGAATTTCTGACTGAAATGTCAGAACACCTTTTTAAACTTTCCCTTAGGTTGAGGACGAAGGAATAAGTGTTCCTTAATTCTGGACACATACGGAAATTTATCCTAACTCCTTCAAAATATTGAGGGGCCCGCGCACGTTTCTCCCGTACAGGAGCTCAAACGAGGAAAATCCGATGGTCCTATGGGGAATTTCGCGGCATGCGAATAACGCAACTGGCAAATATCGGTGCCATTCTTCGGGTTGTTCCATGCAAAGCTTCTTGAAGACGCTTTTCAAGATCGCATTGAACTTTTCGCACATGCGGTTCGCGCTCGGATGGAAGGGCGTGGTAAAAATAGGTTTTATTTGGAGCAGGGTGTTCACGTGTTCCATGAGCTCAGAGGTAAACTGGCGGCCTTGCTCTGACAAGATTTCTTTGGGCAATCCTTCTCTAGAAAAAATGGAAATAAGGGCTTCAGAGAAAGAGCTACTATCGATCCTTTTTAGAGCGACAGCGACTGGGAATCGGGTACCGCAGTCTATCAATGTTAGTACATGCGTATGACCTTCGGCGGAAGTATGGGGGGGAATTGGTCCGATGAGGTCGATGGCGACTCTCGAGAAGGGCTCTGAAATGACTTGGTTTCTTTGCAGTGGAGCTGGGACTATTCGACCTTTTGCAGTGGTTTTCTGGCACAAATCGCGCGTTTTGCAGAATTCTGCAATATCTTTGGCTGCACTGGGCCAAAAGAAGTATTTAAATACTCGCTGGGAAGTCTTGTTATGACCGAAATGACCGGTCATAGGACTTTCATGTGCTACTCGCAAGATTTGGTCTACATGTTGTGCGGAATACACATGACCTTGGAAGGTGGGTCAGACTCATCTCGCGAGGTGCGAAACAGAAGGGAGTCGTTAATGATGTACCTTATGGGACGGTTCCCTCGAACGATCATCTCTTCGTTCTTTTGGGCCTTTTCCCAAAGGGATTGAAGAAAAGGGCAGCCCTGCTAAGTTCTGAGGAATTGTGCATTACTCGTTGGAACTTCTAAAGGAGCCTCTGGGGTGAACAGGCGCGTTGGGCGAGAGGCCTCGCGGCTAGCTTGCGCTCGAGTGACGACAGCTTGAGTCACTTCACTCGGGGAGAGTATTGCGCTCTGGCCAATGAGTCCTGAGCAAAATTTGATGGGGGCTGCCACTACGTCGGCCCATCAGTGAAATATTTACACTGTAAATGGCAGCGGATTACCGGGAATATATTTTCTCGACCCAAGAAGTCGTGTACAATTGCGTACTTCTTATGATGGGGGTCGACAAGGGGGAGCAATTTGTCTGACACGACAATGTATATGCACCCTGTATCTCTCACGAGGGTGGACACTTTACAGCCATTGATCGAGCAGGTTTCAAATTTTAGTCCCTGGGGAACTCTTGTTGAACAGGAAGTTCACTTAAAATTCCTGTGGGGATGGAGACGAGGGGGATGACGTAAGCTTGACCGGCTGTTTCAGGGGAAAGGAAGTGGTTATTAGCTGAACTTGTTGGCTCTGGGTGGGACGTAGGCTGGAATTCTGTACACAATGGGAATTATAATGGCCGGGGGAACCGCAGGAGTAGCATATAACCTGATTATTCTGGTGCTGGTTATTGTAGGGGGTATTGAAGACTGGGGGTTTTCTGTTTTCGTGCACTAAAAAAGGCTTATTCTTTGGCCTGAACGGGGCTGTGGTCCTTATCAATGAAGGGGGTTTCCCTTGTTGGGACTTCCATTGACTAATTTTATTCTTCGGGGACGGGGGACTATTATTTCAGGTATCCAGTGGGTATAGGTGATGATTTATCGCATGGAGATCAGCTTACTTGAGGCATTCTTGAAAGGTAGACGCTCGGTGGTCTTGCACGAATGCCCCGAATCTCCTGGGAAAGGGTAAGTTTGACCGGACTGGATTTTAGCCGATCTAAACTTAGCGCGGTAGAACTGAGGGTTCAAGTTGAAAGCGGATAGCAATTTGGGCTTCAAGGTACTGTAGTCTATTGTGGCTTCATGTGGTAACGAGATGAAAATTTCTCTTAAGCGCGGACTAAGCAATGGGAGCAATCTACTCCCTCCTTCAGATTCTATGGCCCATTCGTTTACCTCGAAGATCTTTTCAATATATGTTAAGTATGAGCACAAACTACCTCGTCTTATATTGGGGAAGTTTCATAGCGGAGGCCTGGGGTTGATGATCACGGGATCTAACACAACTGACTTCAACTTGGTCTCGGCTTAATTCCCTTTCATGTTTTTGAATCCTTTCTCTTTCTTCGAATTCTAACTCTTCTTTTCTTCTACTTTCTTCCAATTCTAACCCTTCTTTTCTTACTTCCATTTCACGTGTTCAACCCCTCTCGCTGTTCGCTTTGGATGAATTCCTTTAGTTCCTGTCCTGTGAGACCGAAAGTTTGTCTTTGCTTGACGAAAACTTCCAACAATTGTAAAGCCATTGCTGCTTTAGCTAACGCAACTGGTGACTCACGAAAGAACTTACGCACCTGGTAAGAGAATTAGAAGCTGCGATTGTTACTAACCGATACAATCTAATAACTAACCCTCAAAATAAAAAATATTTTCCTAGCTTTGCTTTTGCTATCTGGAAAGGATTATTAGTGGTAATTATTTATATTCCTTCGGTGAATAGAATATAATTATTAAAATTTACGCTAGTTTATTTGGTCTTCCTTGGACGTTGGCAAGTTTTTGGCTATATGAGTTCGCTTTCTCAAAAATTTGACCCCTTAAAGCTGACAGCACTTTTATATATGTCGAAGAATTGCTCATAGTCTGGTCCAATAATTATTTTTGTCCTTGATCTGGACACACTGCTTTTGCACTTGCGCCAATTGTTCTTGAGGCTTCGAATCCCCGATAACCAGAAATCTCCCGACTGCTGTTCAGTCCACTCATGGACGGTGAGCTGGACATCTTCATCGTCCTCAAGCTGGCGTCCACGCAGTGCAGCCTTGAGCTAGTGGAATAAAAAGTAGTTGCTAGGAGACAGATCTGGACTGTAGGGCGGATTGTTAAGCTCCTCGAATCCGCACTCGTACAGGGCAGCTTGTGCAACTCTGTCTTGTGAACAGGGGAATTGTCGTGGAGGAGCAGGACACCGCGTGTCAACTTCCCACGCTGTTTCTGACGGATGCACTTCTTCAACCCAGCCAGTTCCTCGGCGTAATATTGGCTTGTGATGGTCCTTCCACGAGCAGGCGCATAGTCCGCCCTCACCCCTTCCTCAGAATCTTAGAATATGGTGGCTATGATCTTCCCGGCTAAGGGATGGCTCCGGAACTTAATGAAGGTCGGAGAGCCCCTGTGCCTCCAGGCCATGCTTTCGAGCTTGGTCTCGGGATCCCAGTGAAGGACCCATGTTTCATCACCTTTCACTATGCGTGACTCGAATACCGCTGGGTCTTGGTTGTACAGGAGCAGCAGCTCCTCCGAACTCTGATGACATTGTAGTCGATCATAGGGCGTGAGGTTTCATGAGGTTTATAGGGACTCAACGGGCAGAGACCTTGGTCACGGCAAATTCTTGTGGATGATGTTGATAACACTTTCATGTGATATTCAAGTTCTCGCTCGATTTCTTCGACCTTCACCCGTCGATTTTCAAGGATCATCCTCTCCTCACGGGCCACATTGTTACTCGTTGGTCACGTCTGACGGGCGTCCTGGACGAGGGGCATCTTCAAGGGACTCACGACCATGGCGGAACTCCCTAATTCCAGCGAGTAATGGTTGCATAGGAAGGGGGGGAGGTGTCGGTGTATACTGCAACCATGCGTTCATCGATCTCTTTTACATTTTTGCCTTCCTTAGTCAAAAATTTTATCACTGCGCGGTGCTTAACTTTCTCCATTGAGGAAAAATTGGTGATTGACGATCTTCGATTGGCTACTGCTTCTTAAATAGACGAGGCAGGAGCGTGCGGCTGCACGTCCTGACTTGTAATAACTTGTCCTAACAAACCCACAAACAGCTATCCCCCTTTCTCTGGTTTGCTCTACCGATTCGCAAAACTTATTAACCGCTCCTCGTATATATAGATGGGCTACTTTTATTTAAAACCTCTTAGCATTGTTCACCTCAAAAATAGTGATCTAAAATAAAAATTGAAGGAGTTAATACAGCATAATGAAAACATAACATTAGTATTGGTTTATTTTTAAGATCAGCTCGGAAGTGTTTCTTAAAAATCTATTACTAGAGAAGCGAAACATCCTAAATTTAAACAATTTGATTGTAACTAGAAATATATAGGAACATTCAAATCAAACTTAGATTTGAACTGTTTTCCGTGATTTCCGTTTTTAATATAAAGCACCTCCCCGTACAATCTGTGAAATCTAGCCTAATATTTAAATTTTATACTTGATGATATCTATGCTCAAAATTTAGTATATCTTGATGGACGCACTCCTCTTGGTTCTTTGAATATGCTCCCATATTCTTCTTAAATTTGCTAAGATTGGCATCAAGGATCTGCACCTTCTGCAATATCCAGCCATTTGACTATATCTTTTCACGAGGTTCTCAACCAGTTCTACATAATTGTCAACCTTCCATAAGGCCTTGAGCTATCGAAATAAAACTCCTATGCTTCATTTTGCTTTTACTATAGTTTTCATGGAATTTTGAACAGTAGGATTTTTTTTCTTTGTCGCCCAACAAAGACTTTTACCATTACCTATGAGAGTTTGGGAAAGAAAGTTTGATGGTACTTGAATGCTGCTTACTCTTTGTTAAGATCTGTAAAAAACTGCTCCATGATACCAAATTTTAAATGCAATGGAAGGAACCACACACTTTGAGGGTCTATCTTTTGTTCATGTTTGATATTAGGTCCAGTACTTTTTTATATCTATATTGTCACAAAGGCAGATGACATGGAATCTTGGTAAAATGTTCATTGAGACCCATTAAAAAGGCTACCATTATGAATTCTCCAATGATTTCCCATCCATACTACTTAAAATTCAGGGTATATAGCAAGAGTTTGACAGTGTTATAGTCCTCTATAATATCTACTTAATGAGCGGAGGCAAGGCATGGACGCCTATTCTAATCATAGTGCAGTAACGGTTTACAGATTTTGGGGGAGCTTTTAATTTTGAGCCTCCCTTCCTCTGGATTATATACATGTAATTGTAATTGGAACAAACAGATTAGATACATCTTCGAAGTAGCTTAGCCCAACTTAATAAATATATAATCTTGAAAATCCCAATCTTTGAGCCTGCAAATCAAAAGCTCCGCGTTTTAGTTTGACAAACCAGTATCTGTGACAAGGCAATTGAGATCTCTTTGGTTACGATATATGGATTGCTCTCAACAGCCATATCTCAAATATTGCAGTCTACATCTTCACTGATCGTAGAAACTTCTGAATTGTTGCTTATTTCTGAGGTTGGCCTCTTCCTTTCAGAAGATGTTGGTAAAGGATGATCAGCACTGCTTGGTCCTGGTATAATAGAGAATGAAAGATCGGGATATAAAATAGTGCAATTAATTAGTTTTATTTAGCCTAGATAACGAACAAGATTTAATCACATAAATTCTGAGATGTAAATTGAATAATGAACTGAGGCCTAATGATCTGGAGAATTGATAGTTAACGCGTTGGGAAATTAGAAGGAATGGAAGAAGGGACGATAATGAAACTAAAAAGTATGTAAGAATTAAAAAATGAAAAAAGGAGAGATTTAATAAACTTTAGACAAATTGGTACACACGAGTGGTGGTTAAATGGATATTAATAGGCCGTTGAATGGGAAGTTAAATATTAAAATAAATATAAAAATATAAATATAAATAAATATAAAAAATGGAATTTTGAAAAATAGGGGAAAATAATGCTCTCTGATAAAGCACGCTTCTTATTTTTTGGAGTTTCTGAAAGATTCCTCGTTAGGAGGAAAAACCACAACGCTCTTAAGAGACCTGTATCGTGCCTAAGGTGTAGCATACGGATACTATGTTTCAAACTTATTTATATATTATGGACCTTGGGCACTAACGATTGTGCTCCAAAACACAGTTATGAAATCGCAATGGTACCCAAAGGTGCTTCATCAGCATTATTCGTCAACAATTTACCACTTATTTGTGAATGATAACTATTTTATGCAAACGGCACACGTTTCATGAGCAAAGTAACATTTCTTAGATGAAAAAACAACGAACTTGTGGGTCCTTGGCTCGAGAATCCGGCAGATTTTAACCAAATAGAAAATCTGTGAGCGATGATCAAACTGACCGTTCATAAACAGATTCATGCAACTTTAAGCAGCTGCCGATGCTAATTGAACAAAGAGAGAGTCCAGTCATCAAGATATTATCACAAAAATTCTCTCCAGCATGCCAACTCAAATTGACGAACTCATAAAGATATTTATTAGAAAAATGAGTTTAAGCACTAAGTTTTGTGTATATTTGATTTTAAAATTATTATACAAACATACTAAAACAAAACGCAACGTTTGATTAATTATATTATGTTTTTAATATTGAAATAATGTAGTAGTCTCAAAACTTTGGACATTACTGTATTACACGCCGTTTTGTGTTGGAAGTATCAGAAAACTTCGTGTCTAATGTAACTATGAAGTCACTTGAACTATAGGCCTTAAACTGCGTTCTAATTTAAGGTTTCAGATCTAATATCCTAAGCAGAGATTGTACTCCTGATTATAACAACGTTGAATGTGGATGTAACATCCTCAAGTAAAGGAGACTACTTTAAAACAATCTAAGATACTTAGATTGTTTATGCTTTTATCACCTTTTTTTCTGAACTTGGTGAGAAATGATTGAAATTAAATATCAAACTTTGTCCTGAGGTAGCTATTCCGGACTCGCTTTTTCAATATTGTTCTTGAGCTATAAGATTTAATACAAAAATACTTATCGGAATATATTGCAATCTTAAATTTTCACAATATTTAAAATATCTTCAATCTTAAACCTTTAGCAAATAAATATTAATATTGACATCTCACATTACACCATTAGCTTATTATCCCCGAGTCGACCAATTTTTTACGCGATTCTTATAATAAAATGTGTCTAGATTATATGCATCACCTATGTAGCCGCTCATAAATTTTCAGGATAAGCATATAATTTTTTTAGTTTCGGATACTTTTGTAAATAAATTGTCTTAGATTAACTAGACCTCTTGTACACACCAAACGAACAATTACTGTTCTAAAGCTATTAATTACAGCGGCAAAGAATTTGAAATTAAAGATTGTAACCACTACTATTAAATTTATGTATATACAATACTTATAGCCGAAAGAGCTTCGGTATATATACACTGTCATTACTTGCCAAACCGGCAATCAATTGGGTGTCAAAGGAATCACAAGGCAACAATTAATGACTACGGAATATTACAATGGATTAATTCCGATAGGAAGCGCAGGATCCTTACAGCGAGAAGATGTTATCGTGAACCACACGGGTTGAATGCAAGCGAAGAATTGAGAATCTAGGGAGATTCTTCCCAGATATAAACTACATAGATGAACATAAATACGATTGGCACACCGTTACAAATGAAAAGAAGACAATTACAATCAGAAATTAACAGGGTGGTAAAATATACCACTAATATATAGCAAAGCTAAATACTAAATAACATGAATTAATATTATATTCCCTATGTTGGAAGATATTTTCCGACACACTGGGAAGCGGGGACAATATTAAAGTTTAAAGGAGTAATATCTTCAATACATAAAGGGGCATAGCATTACAGAAAGGTACGCATATAGTGGTCAATCGGACTTTAAATTAGTTCAATATTTCTCGTTTTCTTTTTTGGGTTAAAGATGTGGCTAGACGTCTTGGTCGAAGACGTTCACAAGGCTGACCCACAGGTGGGTCTGAAGGAGAGACCATGCCGGGCGGGAGTTGACCCTCAGGTGGGTCCAAAGGCGAGGCCATGCTGGGCGAGAGTTAACCCGCAGGCGAGTTCAAAGGCGAGACCATTGCTGGGGGGAGTTGACCCGCAGATGGGTCAGAAGGCGAGACCATACCTGGCGGAAGTTGACCCGAAGGTGGTTCCGAAAGCGAGACCATGCCGGCCGGGAGTTGACCCGCAGGCGAGTTTGAAAGCGAGATCATGCCTGGCAGGAGTTGCCCTGCTGGTGAGATCGAAGGCTAAGCCTTGACCTCTAGTAGGTATAGTTTTGACAGTGGCCTTGTGATGGTTACAGTCTTCATCCGTAACATTGCTGAACGAGCCTTGCCGTCGCCTCCAATGCAAAAACCAGTGATTCTACCCAATTTCCACTTTAACCTGGGAGTTTCGTTGTGGACGATCATGCGTGTTGTCTGCCGCAGGGCCACTAGATAATCATAGTGCCATCTAGTCCAAGCTCTTTGGCGCATTCTCTCCCTTTCTGTCTGACATTTAGCCTAAACACAGTGCTTGCCATATTCTGGATCACCATTATCTCAAAAGGTGAGCTGCAGAAAAACCCTCCTAAAAACATAAAGAATATCAGAAGGGGTTAACGGGTTCAGGTCATCGGCATGGTCTGTAACATATGTAAGAGGAGTATGGTTAAGGAAATTTTCTATCTCTGCTAAGAGGGTAGAAATTACATCGCAAATTTTCTATCTCTCCTAAGAGGGTTGAAATTTCATTCCATCGCACTCTATTGTTACTCGAGATCCTATTAAAGATATTCTTGGTCAAGCTGACTAACCTTCCTAAGAAACCTGTGTACCACAGCGCTTTAGCAGGGTTAAACATCCACCGGATGCCTTTAAACACTTCTCCACCATGCCCAGTATTTAGGTATAGAGCGGTCGCACGAAATGCAGCGGCATTATCGCTATACACTTTCTTAGTATAGAGTATCGAGCCAAAAATCGCTAAAAAAGCTCGAATAAATGTTTCAAAACCCCCGTCAGCTACTAACTCCAGATGAATGGCCATAGTAGCGTATCGACCTTTTCTGTGCACCTTTTTTCTTTTATCGTCTCTTAAAAGAGCGTATTATTTTGTGAACACGAGCATGGCACTAGACAAGCAGGTGAAAAGAAAAAGGGGTACAAGGATCACCTAAAAAGCAGCTTTAGATCTTGCAATATTGATCATCACCAACTGGACGAACTAGTGAAGACAGGGCAACTTGGCGAATGATTGTTAAACAAGGTGTCCACGGACTAGAAAGTGCAATATGTGAGAGGAGAGATCGAGTTGGTCCAGAGAGGCACCCACAGTTAAAACACCCTGTCAACAATGATGACCCATCCGTATAACTGAAACGTCTGCCAGAAGGCTTTCCGGACCAGGACAAGATTGCTGAGTCACCTCAGAGCACAAGTGGCAAGAACTAGAAGAGGTCGCCGTCGAACTGTGGGACAACCTTAAGCAAGCAAGTTTACACATTAGTGTATAGCGTCTAGAAAAATAGACGCTTGAAAAGTATTCACTAAAAAAAAAAACAGTTTGGTTAGAATTACTTATTTTTCTGTTGCAATTTATCCTTTATACAATTCTTTATGACGTTTTCTATGAATAATGTAAGTAAATATAATTTTCTTTAAAATTAATCAGTTTACTTCAGGCTGTTGTCTAGTAAGCACGTTGCCTCCCGATCTGCGTAAGTAAATTACTATTACCCTACATGTAAATTTATTATTATTGCTTTTTTTACTTTTATATATTTAAATGAAATGTTAAGTATCGTGGTGAAGTTATAGATTTTTATAGATATTGATAAACACACATTCCACAGAGATTAATACTATGGTGTCCAGTAAAACGAACGCTATGCAGTCAGACTGCATTTTTGTTCACATTCTATATATTTCTATAATATAAATAACTATTTCCATATAAATAGCCGGTTGGATAAACTAGTTTATAATAACTATTCTTATATAAATAGCCGGTTGGATAAACTGGTTTATATGTATTTTTGTTTATTTTTTATTTAGTTATTTATATATATATATTCGATATCTTGTATTTTGTGTACTGTTTAATTTTTAATTCTATGCTTCTCAATGAGTTTTTTTAAAACTATAGGAATTTGAACAACCAAGAAATACTGTCATCGCTTGTAGCTGAGGATGAAGATAATATAGAATCAGAAGTACATTGTCTAACTGATGAAGATTCAAATCTCTCTGATGAAAAAGCTAATGAAGATATAACTCACCTTGGACGAGCCTTATTAAATATGAAGTGCGATTTTATACACCATAAACATTGTGAAACTAAGGCTTGAAAAAATATCTGGTAGTTCAAGTGAAGGTAGAGAAAAATTAAAGAAGTCACGTAAATTAGATTAAAGAGGTTCCTGTTTTTTATATAAATTCTTCTGAACCATCAACTGAGAGTTTACCTTAGAACATAATTTTAGCAAATAATAAATTAGAACTACTAAAATTGTTTTGAAGTGATGATTTTATTGAGGAAATAGCTGAACAAACAAAGATTTATGCTAAGCATAGAATTGTTAAAATGGATTTGAACACTGATGAACTATGAGTAGTTTTGGAGGGTTACTTCTCTCGTGCTATGCAAAACTTCCAAATGAAGGCTCTCTCGGTCAGGGAATCTCATACTCCTAGCATTTTGCGAGACGCTATTTGATGTAACAGACTTTAAATGAGAATGTATCACATTCATTTCAATGACACCAATAAAATGGATGCAACTGACCGTTTATGTAATTAAATACTATTGATTAAATAACCTAAGCAATCTATTTCTTGAATTAGGAGTTTTAGAACACCGTTAAATTGATGAATTAATGATCCAATATTTTGGAATTGATTACACCCACCGTTCCATGAAGGGGAAGCCAAAATTGAAAATAGTGGTGGCTTATATTTATATATTTATTTCATGTTTCAATAGTGGCCTCATGTATTTTATGGAAAAAGGCCAAGATCGACAATATTCCTCTTCTGAATTTTTGAAAAAATTTAGCACGATCTTTTTTGATTCATCGATGCTAGGAAAAATAGCTAATCAAGTTAAGAGTGGAGTTAAATGTAGTGGTTTTGGGAACTTATCGCAAAGCTATAACACAAGGGGGGATGTGCTAATTTTCCTGGAAAAAACATTAAAATTTTAAACTTTTATCTTAAAAATTTTACTTTATGCACTACTGGGTTATTTTTACGTGTTTTAGTTTGCTCTTATTAACGCGTCCATTAGTTTGTCGAATCTCGAGTTTATTTCGTCTAGAGGAAGTCCTCTTGTTGATGTTCACTTAGCTCTTCTAGATACGCCTCCCAGTAGGCACTCTTTTACTGTTACCTTGGAGGACATACTACTTGTATTGGATCTAGCCAAAGTGTTTGGACAATCATTTCGTGATCGCTCATCGATGGGGACCCTTTTCTAATAGATAATTAAGCTCTAGGTCTCGAGATGCGAGCTTAATATCGGGTTTGGTGGCTCTATTTTGTCCAATGAAAGTTGGAAATTCTGTCTGGATTCGAGCGACTATGATCCTTACTAGAAGATTATCTAAGTTCTTTCCAGGTTTATTAAAGTTGCCTGTGTATCCTAAAGCTCTGGTTCGGGAATTGATGTTGTCCATGAACACTACCTGGTTCTTTTGCCCAAAAATATTCAAGAAGTTGTGGAAGGGAAAAAATTCCATCCTTGGGGGTTGATACCCCGTCATAATATGGGGATATCCAATGTTTGATCTTACACTGATCGATAGGTAAGACCCATCCAGTTCTTAGTAAATCTAATGTCATTCCTTACCACCAATGCGACGCCTTCCAAATTAATTTCGTTTCTGCTCTTTGTGATTACTGTGTAGTTGAAGAGCTTGATTTCATTAGCTCTGTTGTTCTTCTTGGTTTATTTATACCTGACGTAGAGTATATCTGCTGATGGGGGGGTTCTCAGGGAGCCAAATTTGTTCTTATTCATTATTTTTAACATCGAGTCCAATTCCTGAGAGTATGAACCCGGATTAGCAACATTTAGCACGTGAGTTTGCAATATGCATGCAAGGATGTTAAGTCATTCCCCCTGTTTTATCTCTATTATATTTTGCGTGGGGTGTATTTGCTGGGCGGGGGCTTTTTCAACCTTGGCGAAAGTTAAATTTTGTTTTTCCTTCTCCTTCATTTTGTTGTGAATGAACTTTCTCTTTTTAGGGAGGTCATTGCCATTGTGCGAGGATTTCCATCGCAATTTAGATACTCTTTAGTCTGTGAATGGCATTCTCTCCATGTATGTGATTTGCTGCTGCATTCAAAGCACCATTTAATGTTTATCATGAGGCAGTTGCGTGTTAAATGTTTTTCTATGAAAAAACAATTAAAGCACGTTATACTCAAATAGAATGCCAGTTGACCTGCTTGCTTGGCTTTTTTTGTCATTTCTGTTCCGCCTAAGATGACCTTAAACAGGTGTGTGTACTCGGTTTGATTATTCCTATTAGTAAATTTGATATCTTCTTTTACCTTGGCCCAGTTCTGATCCCTTTCATTTTCTCCATTTATTTATTCGGCTTTGTGTTCGCCGATCCAGGAGTCTATCTATCTAGAGTATATTGCTGTTTGGGTATCAACCTGAGGCGAGGTTTTGGACTTCCTCCCTAAGTCTTCAAACAATTGTGTAGCTAAAATTCCGAAAGAAGTTTAACAATGTCCTTGTTATTTTGACAAATATCGATGTAGGAGTTCGTGTAGTCCAGTAGTCGAATTAACACCGAGCCGAATTCTCCGTAGATAATTCTAAATGCAGTGGTCCTATTGAGATTTTGTGCGCCCTAACGGACCCGTTTAGTTGTCTTCATCGGTGAGTTATCCAACCTTCTTCTTAGCTTTCTTCATTTGCCTTTAAATGCAAAAGTGATAAAGAGAGAAATAGTATAGAGTAATTTAAGAGGATAGGTTGTTGCTGTATCCTGTTATCGATCTGGCTTATTCAGCTAGCGAGTCAGTAAGCCCTACCTACCTACCTATCGCCTATCCTTATCAGTTTTGCTCCCACCGTTACAAATGATTCGCCAACCGTTACAAATGAAAACAAGAAGAAAATTACGATAAGTAATTAACAAGGTGGTAAAATATACCACAAATATATAACAAGGCTTATTACTAAATAACATGAATTTATATTATATTATATTCAGTATGTCGGAAGATAATTCTCGACAACATTTATGAATCTTAAACACAATTTAGTAGATAAAACATTATTTGCATCTACTAATAGATAGTTTTGATCATTTTTTTAAATTCTATTACAACGACCGTCTAGCCATCTTTCGCAAGAAGCATTTTCTGATAATATGGTCAGAAAAGGAATTTTCCAGTGAGTAGAAGTAATATAATTATTGTAAATGAAGTGAGTAAAGAATAACTCTGCTTCTTTTGTTAGCATTATATAATGTATCAACCTACATTTTAGAATTTACTTCTTCGTTTGTAAGACGTCTCAGGTGTGCCACGCTTCAGGTTCCAGCAGAAGTCAGCCATCCTAGTAGGGATCCATTTTCCCTTTTACTTATTTTTAATTGACGTTATATTTTGAAACCTCTCACTTTGCTCACCATTCACATCTCTTGCATTCTCAGGGAAGAATACAAGATGAGAATGAAGGAAGTGCATCATTAGTGACATATTGCATCCTAGTGTTGTTAGCACTTGATTGGGCTCTCTCTAGGCCCCTCGGTGCTTTCCGGGAACTCCTGTGTATAAAACTTTGAATGCATGCCAGGCCACCTGCTCAGTTTCATCCATTGTCGCCTCGAAGTCCTCATCACCTATAATTTAACGAATCTGAGAGCTTGCGCAGATGCCTTCTTTGATCTTGCCATCACTTATTTTAGAGAAGATCGCTTTGAGGTACTGGAAACATGGCTTGTTATGTTGGAGAGCTTTGCTAAATGCTTCATTAGATCTAGTGTTGAAGGCACTCGTGGCAAAATGATTTTCGTTCTTAACCAGTGGCTTATGTATTACCTTATGATATCCAGGCGTCATAGTTTCCACAGGTGACCATTCTAAGCGTACATAATGTTCTGATGTTGCCCTACTGTCACATTTGCAAAGCGAGCACATTAACTTGGTGTATGTACTTTGTAGCAGATTAAGTAGGGTTATTACTTTTAAGTGTGCACAAGTTAGCCATTCATGCTCCTTATAAATTATGCGGTCAAGATTAAAAGCAAGGTTCTCTTATCTCTCTTTTAAAATGACTGAGTGTACAACTGGAACTGAGGGCATGATATTCTCAATGTGCAACAAAAATGTTTTGGCATTGAATGGGCCTCTGATATCATTACAAAATTAAAGTTGTTTCCAAAGGTAAGGAGTTGCTGTAGATCTGCAGTACGCTTCCTAAATATTGTAATTTGAGTATGTTATTCCAACAGTTTCCATTGTTGCAGACTTTAGGCCAGAAATTCACTCTGATGCTTAGTACTCGTATGTGTTAGATCACAAACTAGATCATTAAGTTCCAGTTTTGGCGATGACGTTTGGTTTCTTGTAAGATTAAAGCTGTGTCAAATATGGTGTAGCTTGAGATTCTGAATCGTATAAGTTGCTCGTGTCATTAATTTGTAGTTCAGAGGCTGTGTATGGTATAGGAATAGCACTTAAATGTCAAACTCGGCAAATATCCGACTAAAGATCTGGATAAATGATAGATTTCTTGCATTTACTGTTGCAGCCTGCAGTGATATAAAATAAAATCAAACTAAAAACTGATATTACTGCCTGTGATCACTTGCAGAAATAGCGGAAGTCCAACATAGTATGTATTTTGTTCATTTTAATTGATAATTCTTTTAAAAATTTATTAAAGTCTAGGAAAGCAAACTCAATGAATACCCGCCTTTAATATCTGCTAAGCAGAAGTGTCGTGGAATGCCTTTTGTCGAGTAATACTTTTGTCAAAGTATACCATTTGGTCGTGATATACTTCGTTTGTTGTTTTTATTGAAGAGCCGCTTCAACACGTAAGGATATAGAGAAACGCACAAGAATTATCCCCAAATAAACATATATTTCAAATTTAACAATTTACTTCACAAAAAAACATGAACCACATAAATAATACGAATTTAAAATAAACGAGGAGCCGCTTTTTCTTCTTTGTTTCGGAAGTCCTCAAGGTCGAGGACTATCAAGGTGCTTTGTGCTACACCCGAATAGTGGGGGAAGTGTTTCTCTGACGAGAATTAGTTGAAATTGTTTTCTAAACCAAGTTAACTTAGAGTTTGGTGTGACCACCGGGTAACGGGATCGAGGGGTAGCTTTTTCTTCTTCCTTACTTAATTCCTCAAGGGCAAGGACGCACTTGGATAAGAGAAGTCTCTCTGATAAGAGTAAGTTGAACTCGAACAAGTTGACTTAAAGTTCGGTTTGGTAACCAGGGACTAGCTCGAGGATGAGCTTCTTCTTAGTTCCAGTCTTGGTAGCCCCGGCTCTATTGCCGAAGACTTCGTAGCCTAGTGACTCTCGTATTCTACCTCGTTTTTCCCAAGTGCTTGGTCTTTATACCTAGAAACCCCACTGGGGTAGGGTTAGGAGCAGGTGTCTTGTGGACGAGCCGCACGAGGGTTCTTACTCTAACGGTTTTTCTCAGCAAGTCTTAGCTCTGCTCCAGCTGGCCTTCAAGCTTGAGAGAAAAGCGTCTCCAATTTCGTACTTGAAGTGAAATTGAATATATTCTCGTAGAGATCTTACAGTTTAAACGGTTCCGTTTTCATAGAAACAGGTGGCGAGGGGGCGTAGTTACGAGCTTGACTTACGGTGCCGGGTCGGGATGTTTTTGCAGTCAACGTCCCGTGTCTTAACTAGGAGAGAACAGGAGAGGGACGATTCCCCTACACAGCTCCCTCCGAAGAAATTAATGGGGGCGGGGGACTCCCGGGAACTCAAACAACTAACTCAACCTAGTCGAGTTTAGCAAAGTTGTATGTATATCTTTGAACCTTCTCTTACTTTAATTTTCTTTAAACTTGGGCGCACACAGGCATTGGGTTAAAATAGACCTCTCGAGCCTACTGGTAGGGGAGGGGGGTATGTTACACAACACAATTTAACATACTCGCAACTCGATTTAACTTTCAAACAACTTGAACCTAATTCATTGATTACACGCAACAAAACAAGAGAAAAAAAAGCTAATTCCCTTCATTTCTAAGCTTTTAAGAACTTAAAACCTAACGATAACTACTAACACGAAAAACACATGAAAACATGGTTTCACGCTTATTAGGTACTGAGATAACCCCTAATGGTATTTCGTCTCAGCTTATAGAGAGGCTGTACTTTATCGGCTCCTTTGATGTAACTAATATTAAAATGGTGCTTTGTGACCATTACCTTACCGCGCCTGAGTCGGCCATTCGATTTATGGGGTCTACCCAAGTAAGTTACAAAATGGCAGTGGTACTCCAATTTATGCGAACTACCCGTATTATGGTACTTTGATACTTTTAAACTAACCCTTATGGCTAGACCGGCCTGTTACAGTGGGGCATAATTGCTGGGAGCGGGGTCCCATATTCCTCCTTTAACAAGGTACCTTGGGAGATTGAGTATGTGTTCGATCTAATTTGTTCGGAAACCATTTTCCTTACCAGGTTCTGTTGCAGTCGGGCATAATCGATAAGAGCGTGGGTTACATATTTATCCTTTAATCAGCTACACGGGGAGATCGTGTCTGGGTTCGATCTCCGGGGGTAGAAAAGGTTTTCTTTGCAGGGTCGTTAATGGGCGTGGAGCTCACCTCAACTTGGAGTTTTAGCGGCAAATCCGTGGATGCTTCGTTCTGGGGGAAGACTACTTGGGATAGGGGATACATATTATACTCGTCTAACAACTGAATCGGTTTACCTGGGTGTACCACATTGACACTTCCGTCTTGCTCCATCGTCACCCCATTTGGCAGAGTTGCATAAATGATGGGAGCTTGAGTCCCATAGCACTCCTTTAACCAGGTACACGGAAAGATCGTGTCTAGGTTCGATCTCCATGGGAGTTGGGGATTCTGTCCGATTAGCACTGCGCAGAACTTAATTGGGGCTACTACCACGTCTGTCCAATCAGTGAAATATCTGCATTGTATATGACATCTCGTGACGGGGAATCAATTGTCGCGTCCTAAAAAGTCGTGGACGATTGCGAATTTCTTATGGTTAGGGTATACTGGGGGCAACAACTTGTCGGTACCACTATGCACGTACATCCGGTGTCTCTGACTAAAGTGGATACTTGTTACCCATTAACAGTGCCATCTTCAAATTGTAAGCCGCCTAACGAACTTTTGTTGAATAGAAAGCTTACCTGTTGCTGGGGCCCTTCGGATGTTGGCGCGGGTATGGAGGAAGCATCAGCTTGTCCTGCTGGGAGCGCGGCAGTCAGGTTTTGCACCTGTCGTCTCGAGGTCTCCCTCAGTCGGAAGTTTTTTCGGCACTGGAAACTCAGGGACCTACTATCCCGCAGGTATAACAAGTGACGGGCTTCCTAAGATAAGTGCCGGTATTAGGTTATGATTCTTGTGGAACCCTAACCTCTTTTTGACTTTTTGCTTCTCAAAATTTTGGCTTATAAGTTCCTTTGCGGCTTAGAACTTAGTCTTCTTCTGGAAATGCCTTGGTGGCGGCCAATTTATCTTTGGGGAAGGAGCCTTTTTTTTTTTTTACTCCCTCAGATATAAACGATGATTTAACGCGTGGAGATCAGCCTCGTCCAGATACTCGTTGAAAGTAGAAGCTTTTCGGTCCTTAATAAAGGCACGGATTTCCTGAGGTAGTGTGCTTAGTAACTGATCTTTAAGCATGAAGTCGACGACCGAAGCGACTTTGTTCTCTACCCTTTCTGACACCATCCAAAACTGTAGGTTTCGACGAAGCTCAAAGCCAAAATGTTTGTATGTTTGTCCAGGTGTTATGCGGGCCTGCCTGAACTTCATCCTATATTCTTCAATGTTAAGGTTTATGGCTGAGAGAAGTTCGGCTTTGGGATTGGAATAGTCCACATTCGCTTCTAAGGGTAAAGATTCAAATATCTCTCTCATCCTGCGATTGAGTAGAGGTAACTGTCTGGCAAACCCATCTTCTTCCATATCCCAATTATTGACTCCGAATATTTTCTCAAAATTGGACATATATGAGCATAAATCTTCATCGTCCCTCTACTCCGGGACTTTCATGCAGGCCGCTGGTGACACTCCAGTTTTGGATGTCACTGACTGCACCTCTAACTGCTCCTTGTTAAGAGCTCTTTCGTGGGCTCTTATCTTTCCTCTTTCCTCAGCTTCCAGTTCCATTTTTCTTTCTTCGGCTTCCCGTTTCATCTTTTTTTATTCGGCTTCCAGTTTCACATTTTCCCTTCTATCGTCTCTTTCGTTTTTCTCTTTCTCCTGCATATACGAGTTCAGCTCGGGTCCTTCCAGTCTGAGGTTTTGACCTTGCTTCCGACAAAGGTCAAACGATGCCTCCGCGCTTATGTCATAAGAGCCCATTCTTTCGTGGGCTCTTATCATTTCTCTTTCCTCAGCTTCCAATTTTATTTTTCTTTCTTCGGCTTCTCGTTTCATCTTTTTTTATTCGGCTTCCAGTTTCACGTTTTCCCTTCTATCTTTTCTTTCGATTCTCTCTTTCTCCTGCATATACGAATTCAGCTCGGGTCCTTCCAGTCTGAGGCTTTAACCTTGCTTCCGACAAAGGTCAAACGATGCCATCGCGCTTATGTCAGTCATCTACTTTGTTGTAAATCGAGCTTCACCAACTTCAACCCCAAAACTTACCACTTAGCCTAATAATTACATTTAGCTAAATTCTACCCCTAACTATATCAATTTTCCTCTCGTCAATTATTCTATTAATCCTGGTATTCATTTTACGTGTTGGCTCTCCCTTAATTAGACGCTGTTGGGTTTTTTCTAATAAAAACCTACAGACCTGACACGACTTTTGGCGTAGAATACTATTTAGATCAAGTCATACTTTTGTCGAAGTATACCTTGTGGTCGTGATATACTTCTTTTGTTTTGAAGTATGCTTTTGTCTAAGAGTGCCAATTTTGTTGTTTTTAAGGAAGAACCGCTTCAACACGTAAGGATATATAGAAATGCACAGGAATTATCACAAAATAAACATATTTTAAATTTAACAATTTCCTACATAAAAAAACATGAGCCACAGAAATAGTACGAATTTATAATACACAATAAAGACTGGAATTAACTTGACCCTTTAATATTGGCTAACCCGCTACTCACTTCAATATAAAAGATATAGGCCAATTGTCTCTACTAGACTTTAAATACCTTGTTTGCTTTAATGGCAAGTTTGAGTTTGACCTTGAACTCCATGAGCTCATACACCACAGGAATCTGTTGGGTGCTTTGACGTGTGCTTCGACCAGATTGTTGGAGGTGGACTGAATGACTTCGCAGTCACAAGGTAATTTGACAAGCCTAGCAGATGGCGGTTCACACGGTATTCAGGGCAATGTCTTCAAGGGCGAGAACTATCACGGTGCTGTATGAGGCACCAGGATAGGCAGGCACTCTCTAGCGTGAGTAATTTGAACTTGGTTCTTAAACCAAGTTAACTTAGAGTTCGGTGTGACCACCGGGTAACTGGCTCGAGGAGGAGCTTTGTCTTTTTCGTTTCGGAAATCCGTAGTGTCGAGGACTATCAAGTTGATTTGTGCTACACCAGGATAGTGGGGTTGGGGGGGTTCTCTGACGAGAATCAGTTGAAATTGGTTCCTAAACCAAGTGAACTTAGAGTTTGGTGTGACCACGGGGTAATGGCCTCGAGGGGTAGCATTTTCTTCTTCCTTACTTAATTCCTCAAGGGCAAGGCATATCCCTGGGCTTTAGGATACACCCGGACAGGAGGAGTCTCTCTGACGAGATTATGTTGAACTTGAACAAGTTAACTTAAAGTTCGGTTTGGTATTCAGGAACTAGCTCGAGGGTAAGTTTCCTCTTAGTTCCAGTCTTGGTAGCCCGGCCTCTATTGCCGGGGATTTCGTAGCCTGGCGATTCACGTATTAAACCTTGTTTTTCCCAAGTGCTTGCTATTTATACCACGTGTCCCCACTGTAGTAGGGGTAGAAAAGGGGAGCTTGTGGACGGGTCGCATTAAGGTTCTTACTCCATCGGTTTTTCTCAGCAATTCTTAGCTCTGCTCCAGCTGGCCTTCAAGCTTGAGAAAAACGCATCTCCAATTTTGTACTTGAGATGAAATTGAATATCCTTCGTAGGGAAGATCTTGCAGTTCAAACCGTTCTGCTTTTCATAGAGACGAGTGGCAAGGGGCTGTGGTTACGAGCTTGACCCACGGAGCCAGGTCTAAACTGGGAGAGAACTGGAGAGGGACGATTCCCTACAAGAAGTAACAATTCATTGAATGTTCCTTTGGCTCCCACCAAACTATTGGTACGTTAAACATGAGCCCACGCCCTTTGCCTTTTACCTAGGCAAAAAGGGAACTTGTACACCTAGCGCAAGATATGTGAGGTTTGAGCTTTTCTCCTGATCACACAATTTAGATCCAAATTATAGCTTATAAAGTTTCTCCACATGTTTAGTCAAATAGCTCTTTTATTGTCTTAATTTACCTGATCCATATATATAATAGGAACTGTCTGGGGAATCTTTGCATTCTCTAGGAATTATAGCCCTCTTCTGTAAAGAAACAAGATCTGCTGACCAAAAGCCACGTGCTCTCACTTATTCTGCTTTATGAGGTTCCTTGGCAAATGTATCATTCGAATGGGTATGTAAAACAATATAATGAGTTTGAATTTCGTTAGAATTGGCCAAATATTTATGATATTATTGCCAAAACAAAATAAACCACGGGCAAATATTGGAAGGACCTTGGCAACTATATTATTCGAAAGGGAATGTAAAACAACCTAATGGTTTCAAGTTTTGTTAGAATCCCCGAATAGTTACAATGTTATTACCAAAACATAAAAAGCAAAACGGGAACAGACTGACCGACATACTGATTTAAAGAGTCGCCCGCGACTTGATTTACACGCGACTAAAAACAAGGTATAATGTGAAAAATAATATAATAAGTAACAACAAGAAATATTAAATAAAAAGTCAAAATAGGAAGAATTTATAGTAACTTACAAAATTATCAAGGATTGCGTTTGAGTGACCACGGATTTGGACCAAGATAACTAAAATAATATTGGGTATGCTTTCATAAATTTTAAACGGTAGGTTGACAAATACATGACGAACACCCAATTAAAATTTTATTAAATCTGTTTATATCTTTTCAAGTTGTCAGTTTCCGGTCAATCCTGTTTGCATTCAATCCCTATGGAATCATCAGTGTATTTAATGTAAGTAAGATGGCAATTTACGAGAAACTTGAGGGTCCCAAAAAGAGATAGATGTTATGTTTGTAATTTACACAGTTATACCCACAGCAGAGGGTTACTCTCCATCCCGTTTTTTTTCTTGATGTACTGTGTAATTGTAGGGGCTCTAAGTGATACAAGTGTTTTCTTTACCTCTCAGAGAGAGGAATAACTGAAAGATAACAAGTTTGCCTCAAAACTACATTAATAAAAAGCAGTCGGAAAAATATATTTGTTCAAAATATTTTATCTAGATCTGTAACAAATGAAAATATGCATTAAATAATACTTATTATTCATAAAATAATAGCATAAACTGCCACAAAAAAGGTAAAAAATTGATCAGAACAAAATATATCAATGACACTATTTGTGTTAATTTTTCGAGGCACTAGAGCCTATTTCGTAGCTTTGGTCGTCAAATTTTGGCACAGATCTCTTGTTTGCTATCTTAGATTAACAGCTATTTTACCTTTATTATTATTAAATGAACACTCTTTTAACCTTATCTAAGCAATAATTATAGGTTAAAATAATGTTTTCCTTGTTTTCTGCGCATCTTAGGCACAACCTGTCATGCACACATTTTAGTTTCATTTGTATTCTCATGCGGGTATGAGTGTCTTAATATGTCAGAATGCAGTCAAAATACCTTTGTTACTTTGAAATAAGTGGGCCATTTTCATGACTTACCATAAAAGAAAAATATAACTTTTAGAGGAATGATAAAAATCAAGCCTAACTTCTGAAGGAACCCAAAACACCTAACCACCAGGTTCGAAGGCATTTTGTAACTTGCATACAAATAACGATTTACCTTTGAATAGTTTGCAGCACATAGCTTATGGACACTACCAGTACAGCTTAAGAGCTGTAATAATCAATATAAATGGGATATCGTGAAGAAGCACGTAAACTTCTACGTTTCCTAAAACTGAGAAGAACGTAAAATGCATTAAGCCACAAGGACTGCATTATAAGGAAGGAGAAAGAATTAAGAGGGGTCATCCTTCGCCATCCATATTCTAAAGATTTACACCACTCAAACTTACCTACAACTAAACAGTATTTTTCCCCTATATATACATCAAATCATGCTTTACATTATTATACTCTAAAGTAGAAAATGTTCCACTTTAATTTCTAACTCACTCTATATTAGCTTATCTCACCTTTTCTATATTTTTATTTAATCTTCTCGTAATATATTATCATTTACCTCTGAGTTGTATACTACATTTGTCCCATTCAGGTTTATAATGTTTGAGTAATGGATTAAATTATATATTTAACATTTAGCCATACCCCTACCTGTATTCAACAATATTTTAAACTAAGTTTCCTCTTTTTTAATATTTTTCTCATTTCATATAAGCACTTTCTCGAAAACTTCACTACATTCTTTTTTCCTTGCTTGGTTTTAACCATTGTAATAAAAGATTTATAACAAGCTCATTTGCAAATATATTAAAAAGATTTCATTAGTGTCTGTGTTCTATTCCTTAAGAACGATGGTGTTTAGATTCAAATCACGTTTATGCAAAGAAGGTAAACGGAGCAACTGTATAAAGTCGCCGTATTGGGAGCAAAAAATACACCACTTCCCAGAAATATATTCATTTGGCAGAACTATTTCTTCACCCCGACAGGTTGTTGTGGTACACTCCACTCTCGGTGAAATGGATAAATATCTACCCGTTTTTTATTCCATCTACATTGTTGTTAATCACAATTACAAACATATCTACCTATGATAGAGGAAATTCTTTGGGGGATTCTGTTAGTTACCAACGATTTGTGCTGTCTGATTGATAACTTATTGAAAGATGAAGTTTAAATTGAATCCTAATCATTGGCCATTACCACTTGAAACAGATGCCTTAAAAACCACCCAAATCGAACGTGCTTTCAAAAGAATAACTAGAGCCAAATGTGGCATAACTTCACTCAATGTTACAATCTGGTATTCCATTCTGCTAAGCAGTATCAAATATAAATATAAACACTAAGTGCCCTGCTGGCCAAGAGACCCACAATTTCCAGAGTATACATAACGTCTAAACCTGACATATTTATCCTCTCCTGGAAACAAAGTAAACGATAAAGAAAATTTACTTTAATAAATAAGATATAACCACTTGCTCTTTTAATGTCTCTAGGCGGGCTGCTTCCTTCTAATGTTAAAGATTCAAAGCGAAATACCTCGATTTCATAACTCCTTCGCTAGTTTGGTGAAGTCATTTAGTCTATTGAGATAATTCTGATTTATTTCATTCCGCCGCTAGTCAATGAATTCCCAACATACATTTTTCACGAAACTTTAATTCCATTTCTACTACAAATTTTATTTACGGCAAAATATCACCGATTCATCTTGCGCCATCTCTCTGTTGCCTTCATCAACCGTTCGTTTTGGAGCCGCCATTTTCTTGAAGGTATCATGTATTTAATATAAGTCTGCCTCTTCTCCGCTTTAAATCAAGGTATGCCTGTTTAGATTCGATCGGCTCAAGGGCACATACACAAGTACGGGCAGAAAACTGACCTTAGGCCGTAAGCAATATACTTCAGGGCAATTAAATGAGTTGGGGACTGCCTCGTTGATTTTTATACAGGGTGCCATTTACAGCTTACAGGGATTTATCTAATGGCTTGCCAAGTTGCAGTTCAAAGGATATATAAAGAAGAAGACCCCAAGATATAATTCTAATATATATGACAAATGGGGCAATATATATATATATATATATATATATATTTATATATATATATGTATATATATATATATATATATATATATATATATAAAATATAAATATATATAAAGATAGTGAATTGGATTGTAACAATTTATAATTTAAAAGAGTTAGGCAGGAGGAGCAAAATTAACGTTCACTCGAACAAGAGATATTTATTACGATTCAGCGGGAGGTCAATTCAAAAGTGGATGCGGGTGAAGATTGAAGGGGTGTAATTAGGAGATTACAACACAAGATCACTTCACCTTAAAGCCTGGTATTGGTCCGAGTGAGGGAAGATCAGCGGCACAGGTCTTTGAGAGGATACTTCGCGGAGTCCTAACGAGGAGGACTCGTAGTTAGGGGTTTTAAGTACTTCTTGCTGTAGAACGAAATTTTCTTTGCTCCAGAGATATGGGATCTCAAACACGAGACGGTTCTGCGCCTCTGCAGTGAGTCTCAGACAGGAAGAAACTGGAGGCCTAAAGAGGGTCCGAGATGAGGGGGGACGCACAGTTCTCCGGGAAGAAAGTAGCTCGATAGTTTTTCTTGAAACAGGGGCCAAAGATTAACAAATGGAGATCTGCTGGTGAGATCATAACGACGAGTTATGACTCGAACAGGGGTTGCAGGACTTCGCGGGGGAACAGACAAAACAGTATCAACCGAGGGACTGGCAGACTCTCAATCTTCTCGAAGAATAGCGGACTCAGAGTTAAATAGCTAGCTGTCTTATCCAATAAATAGCACCCACGCATGGCCCTCCCTAGACGATTCTTGACGTCAGTCTATGTAAACTTTCTTCGATATAATGAGTCGAATCGGACAGTGAAGTTTGCCTCATGATATGGGCATACGGTTAGTACGGCTGCGCTCGTGCAGGAATAGACATGCCTGAGTAGCATGGGAGCGAGAGCTCGGCGTTATCGCGGAGGAAGGGGGAGCATGGGAGAGCTCGGCGTTATCGCGGAGGAAGGAGGAGCGAGGAGCGTCCGAAACCAAATAAAGCTGGGTTGGGTGACTTAGCGCAGGACTGCTTCCTTCTCAAAGATTCTAAACTTCACACGCCAAGGAGCCCGTGATTTACAGCGAAGGGGGCTGAAAGGGGTATTCCGAGGGGCCTTCCTCTCATGCGGATCCTTCGTGATCATCGCCTCACATGGTTTCTTTTGAACCTGCATCAGCGGTGACAACATTTTCCCTACTTTTTCTGAAATCAGGGCCGATGTCAAGATTATCTTCTGCTGGTTTCCTGAACTTGTGAAACTTGCGGGGATTGAGTGCGGCGATTAAGGCGCCAAAGAGTGGGTGAGGACTGGTTAACCAAGCCATCGTTTCGATCCTCATGAGAGTGACTATATGGCAGGAAGATGACCGACGGGAACTTAAATTTGCGTGTCATTGAGACGCGACTGTTCCCATGTGCCTAACTTTAAAAGCCGCGATGGATTCAAGTCGCTTTATATATTCTTCGGATTTAGCATACACGTAGGAGGCACCGCAATTTGATGGATTTCTCTCCTTCACCTTACTCTGACAACTGCGTTGTGTACAGACTGTTCGGCACAATCTTGTTGAATGTCCCAGTCTGAGTGTCTTTCGCGTACGTTAGCTGTCCCGGTACCGGGAGGAGCGATGAGGCTACCACTTGTAGCTTACTTTGAATCACAGTCTTTTGGATTATTTGAAATTTTAAAATGGGGTGGCCTCCTCCATTTTACATTATTCTCTTTGGTTTTGGTCACATGATCCTACGCCATGGGAAGGTGGGCCACCCGCAGACGCCGGAGCGTGCTGCCTTTGTTTTTTTCATTTGTTGTGTTTCTTCTATTTTACGGTTTTTGTTTGTTGTTTGTTTTTTCTTAGTATTTGTTTGTTTTTCTTCCTTTGGCCTTTTTCTCTAAATTTTAAGTAACTTAGTAGTATGTATAAATTAGTTTTTTGGCGACTTATTCCATTTTAACCTTCAAATATGCGCTGTAAAAAAATATTAAGTTATCCTCATTGTAGTATTTTGGTTGTTTTTTTTACGCGAGTAATTTTTATTCCTTTTTCTTACACGCCATTTCTAAATTCAAATCGTTTATTAGATACATTCACTACGAAAACTTGCAACAATTAATTACATCTCATCGCGAGTTCTAAAACAGGTACAGAATAATTTTTCCATCATCTAAGCTAAATAAACATTAAAATCAGCGTATGTATTCATTCTCGTTGAAAGAATAATAAAACATCCCATCTCTAGTTATTTTCTTCCCAGTGTAAAATTAACTCTATTTAACCAAATTCTATTTTGCCACATATGAAATAAATATACCTTTAATGAATTTTTACCATGTTTTATATTTAACCAAACTTAAAGAGTTCGCAATGGCAGGTATTTTTGATATATCTTTCCTCACGATATTTTCATTCATAAATATCGTGCTACCAATCTTCTATTTATTACACCTTTAAGAAATATTTAATTAAAATTCGCAAATTAACGAAATGTATTATATTATATATATTAAAATATTTGAATATCCAAGATTAGCAATTTTGTTACCAAAAATTTATAATTGCTAAAATATCTAGTCTCGCTCGAAGGCTTTTGCTATTTTTCCCTTTTAAGCTTTAGATGTTTAAATGCTTATATACTTTGTTTGAATAAGGATTTACAGAAAAAAAACACTGCCCACGGATTTTCATCCAACCTCCATTTGCTATGATTAGAAAATAATCCTGACAAAATATATAAATATGTATCCCGAAGTGAAGAGAAATGGTAAAAAGCCCCTTCAAGTAAATCTAAAATGTCAACTCATGCATTTTCACAAAGAATTGATTAATCAAATTATTGAAATAACCAAAAATTTCAGCAATATAAATAAATAAAAATTAATATAAAATAAATATCCATGGCAGTCTATTCTTTTGAGCCGAGAAAGTTTAATTTATATGACGCAAAACATATGCCCTCACGAGTGAATTAAACCTCAAATTTTGCCGATCATGAAGGAGGAACTTCCATTGCTGCTAAGGTGGAGTAAGTGGAGAAGAGATATATAGCCTTGGCGTTTTTATTGCTACAATTTTTTCCTTCATCGGATCTTTAGGTCTATATATCCTTCATAAAATTTATATTTTCCTAATATCACCGTTTTATTTATGAATAAAAATATCGTGAGGAAAGATATATCAAAAATACCTGCCATTGCAAACTCTTTAAGTTTGGTTAAATATAAAACATGGTAAAAATTTATTGAAGGTATATTTATTTCATATGTGGAAAAATAGAATTTGGTTAAAGGGAGTTAATTTTACACTGGGAATAAATAACTAGAGATGGGATGTTTTATTATTCTTTCAACGAGAATCAATACATACGCTGATTTTAATGTTTATTTAGCTCATCAAAGAGGACAGGAAACAGCACCCATGAGAAAGACCATGAATGTGAACATGAAAATATAGGCTTTCCCATCGTCACCACTTCCGAGACTTGCAAAAGTCAAAGACATATTCGAGGGAGTATTTTAAAAGGAAGGTTCAAGTATGACTATGACAGTAACGACACCGAGGAGGAAATGCTTTCGGCTCTCAAAGGAGTAAGCATTGAAATCTGCCTCGATTCATACTTCAACTTATCGCACGATCAATTTAAAAAGAAAAGGTCACGGTGAGTGAAGTCGCCAGCACGCGAAGAGCAAGCAAAGGTCCAGAACAGCCATGACGAATAGCATGGCTTATAACACCTATGTTTATTATCAAAATTAAGATCTTTTCGCTAAATGTCAATGGTTGGGAAAATACAAAAAATAGCATACAACAACATCATCCGTGAAGTAGACCCGGGCATAGTTCTAATATCGGAACATGGCCTCAGTACAGATGCCAACCCCCTGAGAATATACAACTATAATGCTATTACGGCCAACCATTCAAATAAAAGATATGATGGTGTCGCAATAGCTGTACGAAAGGGCATCAAGTACATGGAAATAACACACCTGGAAGAATCGTATCTGGCCATTAAAATCAAAACAACCATCGATGACCTTGTCATAGCTGTGGGCTACCAACCCCCGTGACGACCATATCTCCCAATCCCAAACTTCATTCGACTATTTAAAAAAACACCTTAACCATCCTGATCGGAGACCTCAATGCCCGCAGCAGAAAAGCAGGTTACACAACTAGGTTCAACGTATCGGGAATCTCCATGAGTCTGCTTATTGATCGAGATCTGGTTTGAAAAGTCGGCCCAGAATTCCAACCTACCTGACAAGAAGATCTTCAACGAACCCTGATATCATCCTCGTAAACTCCAAATTTGCCCTAAACGAAGGGACAGTTCTTGGCCCATACACCCCATCGGACCATGTAAGTATGGTCACTAGTGTCCCACCCACCCCTATACAGGTGAAGATCATATCCTGAAGGTGCATCCCCAAAGCAAACTGCGAAGAGTATAGTAGATTACTACAGGACTACCGATTGAACCAACTAGACAGGTAGACACTAAAAGACCTGGATAGTCACCTAGAGGACATTATGACGAGACTAAAGGAGGCAGACAGGGTAGCCATTCCTAGGGTCGAATACAAGACTCTCCCAGGACCACGATAGGACGAGAATATAATAGAAAATAAAATCAGGTTAGACGAACTGGTTTTGCAGATAAGTCGACTTGGGTTTACGGCAGACCGCTACTGGGAGTTCCGGAACCTCCGTTTGGAGCTGATAGCAGAAAAGTTGAAAATGATCTAGGATGAAATGATACAAGGGATAGACGCAAAAGGGGATCCCAGGAAGTTTTGGAGCCAAATTAAGAGATTAAGTGGCACACTCCCTGCCAAAACAAATATCAACATCTATTGGACGGGAGAAAAATCTCAGAAAACCAACAAATAGAGCACCAATTCCTGAAACATTGGAGAAGAAAGTTTACCATCACAGATGAGGAGAACCAGTTCTTTGATATGGAGTAAGAAGAGGAGGTCTTGGCCAACCTGGAGGCTCGAAGGCTAGTCTTAACTCCCTTCCACTTTGTCGATGCTACTTGACAAATAGACGAGAAGGGTAGACCATTCACCGAAGATGAATTTGAGGCTGCTTTCACAAGCTTCAAGCAAAGTGCCCCAGGCATTTCAGGCATTACTAAGGCTCACCTCACAATTGCTCCCGAAAACATCAACATGGTGTTTTTAAGCCTGTTCAATGCCTGTCTTAACGCTGGTTATTTCCCTTATCAACTCAAGAGGGCAAGAATGACTTTTCTTTTAAAGCCTAAAAAACCCAAAGGGTAAGTGAAAATTTACAGGCCCATATCACTCCTAGAGTTCATAGGGAAGCTCTTTGAGAAATTGGTTAATGATGGGCTGAAGGACTTTCTTGAAGAAAATGGTTGTTACAATGAACAAAAATATAGATTCCGGAGGGACCTGAGAACTGAGACAGCCTTTGCCCTGTTGACTTTAAACATTGCCGTAACAGAGGCTGAGAACAAAAGGGTAGATTTAGGTCTCAGGTATGTTTCATCTGCCTTTGATAAGGTATGGATCCCCGGGTTTAAAGAAGAAACTCGGCGACTTACGCATGGGCACGAACATCACCAGACTTCTTTGTGAGTACCTTGAGGACCACGAGGCGACCATAAAAATCAACAACATTGAAGGACAGCCATTCCCTATGGGGACCGGGGTGCCCCAAGAAAGAGTGTCTAAGTCCGAACCTGTATACGATCTACACAATCAACCTTCCCTAGCCCACCCATGATTACGCACACTACCTACATCCTGCTGGCTGACGATATTTTGAAATTGATCATCAGCGATTATCTCAATCCTATCGACATCGCGAATAAAACAGCAGGGGAAATAAACAACCTCAATGCCTACGAGGCTCGTAATAAGATCCGCACCAATGTGGAAAAGTTTAAAGTCCTCCGCATCGGACGTAAAAAAAATGGCCGACCTTCTAGTGCGAGACGAATTCTATCCGTATACTCGCCAAGCCAGAGTCCTAGGATTAAATATAACATTATCAGGATACGGCGAACATACCAATGTGAAAGTTCCACAAGCCAAGCAACGATTACGCCAACTCTACCGGTTTAATGGGCTCTTCCTTCGGAACAAAAGGAAACTGTACCTGGCCCTGCTGAGACCAATCCTGCTATATCCCGCTATTCTGATGCACCTAGAGAGCAAAAATCAGCTGAAGAAAGTGCAGGCGGTACAGAACCAAGCACTCCGTTTCATATTTAATGCATCTAAACTGGCGGGCATCTCCTCGACCAGACTTTATGCCCTCGCAGGATTGGAACCTATAAACGTAATCCTACAAAATAGGACCAAATCTATTTGGAGGAAGATCTAAGAACATCTCTCCAGAGAGAATAAACCAAGAATACGACAACCCAATATTGACAACCGACTACGTCACTACAAACACTAATTCAACAGCAGCAGCCTGCGTAGGTAAGAGTATGTGATACACTTATTTAGATCAAAAATACCATAAAAACTCAAAACTTTTACATATAGGACAATGAAAACTATTGTTCATACATGTTTTATAAAAAAAAAATAATAATAAAAGGTCCGTAGTGGACAAATAACCGAAATAAAATAACATTATATCAACAAATTATAAATAAAATTAATCAAAAGATCCGAAGTGACAAAAGTAAAACTAAAATAACATGTAGAACGTACTTAAATTAAAACATCAAGTCAAACAAATACAAAGGCTTGTATGCTTAATTTTCACATCCAAAACGCTAAGAAATAAAGAAGACGATGAGAATACTATGCCAGATAAGCTGGCACACCTCCTCTAGTACTATAACACTTTTTCTTACTATAACCTCTCCTACTATCTTACACCCATTTTTTCCCATCTTTTATTATCAAATCAAAAATCTGTCTATTTTTGTCTGCCATTCATTGATTTTGTCTTAACTATGCCAAACACTTGACTGACATAATTAAGGGCTTATATTGAAACTGGTTTGAGGACTAGCCCACAGCGGAAGCATGTCACAAATTATCTCGAAACTTGGGCATAACTGCGAGTCTCGGACGGAGGAGAGATCCACATTGCCCGGGGAAGCCGCCCAGAATCATAGAGGGAAGTAACACCCGTCTGTATGTAGTTTGATAGAGTTATGGCGCAAGTACACAAGAGGGGGTGGCAAAACTAAAGCAGCTATTGATTCGATCGCTACTGCATCAAGTCAACCATAATTCACCCCTCTTGAGGTTCCCCACTGAGATTCAGCATATCCATCCATCACCCATCATCCTGGCAACAAACAAGCAAGGAACCAACTGAAAAGTAGATGGGGGCGTTTTTTCACCATTATTTTAGATGCATACACCAACAGCAGTTCACGAGGATAAATGAAAAATTGTCCTGTTAACTAAGGCATAGATGACTGATCTCTTGTAACAATCAGGACACTCAGAATAACCGTTTAAAGAGAAGCCCAAGTTCGGGGCCTTAACGTATACTTGGGTCAGAAATTTGGTCTCCGGGGCACTTCTGAGGATATTAAGGAAGGAAAAGGATACTTCATCTTTCGTTTCATAGGTGGAATTTGTGACCCAAGTATACTGTAAGGCTACGAACTTGAGATTTACTTAAACGGTTATTTTGAGTGTCCTGAACGTTACAAGAGATCGGTCCTGAATGCCTTTGTTAACAGGGCATTTTGTGCATTCATCCTCGTCGACGGCTATTGATCTCGAACTTAAGAGGGTTTCCTGAGTTCTCGTTAACAACGGATACCTACAAGAATCCAACGACGCCACCATAAAAGAGAAAATAAATTTTGATGCTGGTCCTGGCGTCAGGTCTACTCAGAAGAAGAATAATATTGAACTTTATTACAAGGCCAATATGAACACCTGCTACCGTGAAGACGAAAAGGCATTCAAAGCCATCCTAAATCGTAACGTGATGCTAACCAACCATAATACGGATATTAATCTAAGTGAATACTACAAGACCAAGAAAACAAGTAGTTGCATCATGAAGAATAGCTGTCTCCCTCCGACGAGCGAACTCCAGAAGACTAACGTCGTGTAGTAGTATTCGTGCAAGGTCGGTGACTGCGAACACCGCAATTAAAAGTACATCGGCGTAACCTCCACACCCTGTCAAGGCGACTGACAGCTCACCTTCAAGATGTCACGATTAAAAAATACGCCAACTCTCATGGCATTACACTAATCCGTGAAAAGCTCAATAAGGACACCTCCATCATCCTGAGATTCCAAAACCGCAAAAGATTGCGGATGGCCGAAGCCGTCATTATTCAAATGAAGAAAACGGCAATTACCGTGCAAATTCAGCCGGAAACCATATTTCCGTCCTCTCGGCATCTCCGAGTTAAACGCCGTTAAAAGAATAATGTTTTCAATTTTCTATTTTCCTTTGCTTCCTTTGGCAGAGAACTAGATAGGAGCGAGAATTAGTCAGATGTCTAACGTCTTACGTCTTGAAAATGGTAGAATTAAAAGTGTATAGTCGTAGTATAGTGGATAGGGTAGTTAGTAGAAAGTAGTAAAGAAGAATAAGTAAGAGATAGAGTTAGTTGCTGGGTGACCAGCCATCTCTTTGGTTCTTATTTTACATTTTTCCTTATTATTCTTCTGTATTCTTGATGGGGCTCTCGCGCCTCTGTAGTTCTTCCGTATTTTGCATTTCTTGATTTGCTTTTGTTACAGATTTCTTTGGTATGTTTTCTGCTTTGAGTCTGCAATCGCACCTTGCAGTGTATCTTGAGGGCAGTTCATCCCTCGAACTTTGTCTAACGCCTCTTAAGTTGCCGCGGTTGTTTTCTTTGTGGTTATGTGAAATATCAATCGCTCTTTTCACGTCGTCGTTCATTATACGATCCGGTTTGTCCCACACCTTTACTGCTCTTCTGTGTAAGGACGTGTTCGTAGTTGGGAGTTCTATCTCGTTATGAAGATCTCTTATTTTTTGGCACTCTCTCCTTCTTTTATTGGTGATTATGTATACCGCTGAATTTTGCACTTTCTGAAGCTTCATTGCGCTTGTTTTTGAGAGGCGGTTTATTGGGATAGCTGGGTAGAGCAACGTGGCTTTGCAGATGGCGTTTTATATTTTCTTTAGGTTTTTACTCTTTAAGTTTCTGAGTTGGAACAGTTTTATTAGATGTGTTTTTGCCTGGTTGATCCTATTGGCAATGTGTTAACAATAGCCACTTCGAGTGATCTTTACCCCGAGTAAATTTCTTTAATTTAAATAACCTTATCTTTTCTATTCAACCTCTACTCTTGAGGTCAGGCGCCTCTCCACTGGAATAATTGAAAACTTTTCTGGATTGGTGCAAATTTTCCATTTTCGTTCAAACTCGTTAATATTGGCAATTTCGGCCACTGTGATTCTCGCCATGGTTGGAAGATGTCTATATGTGCTTTTCGCCACTATCGTGATGTCATCGGCAAATTGGATATACGTTGTTTTATCGTGGACCGGTCTGGGTAGATCCATCGTATATATGCTGTAAAGTGATGGGCTTGTGAAGTCACCTTGGAGTAAAACTTGTAGGACTTCGAAGTCCGGGCCATCGAAGCCTGATATTCAGATGAACGCCTACCTGTCAGTTATATAATCGCAGAGGCATTTGGTTAGAGCGGAAGGTAGCCCTAGTCTTTTGATTTTATATTTCAGGCCAATTCTCCGAACTTTATCAAACGCCTTTTGGACGTCTCTGAGTACGATGTCTGTGTAGTTTCTATCGTATTTGGCCTTTACAGGTGATTCAACTAGAATAGTTAGGGTAGTCTCAGTATTTCTGTTCTTTCTGAATCCGTGCTGATGGTTTGGAATCAGTGTTTTCACTTCCAAGTGCTTGACTAGTCTATCGTTTATAGCTCTCTCATTAATTATGCCACTGTCTCCAGTAGTGGGATTGGCCTAAAGTTTCCTGGGTTGTTTGGTGGCTTACCAGGTTTCAGTAGAAAGATAATCTTCCCCCTTTTTAATGCATCTGGGAAGTATCCTACTCTTAGAGAGGCGTTGAATACTGCCTCCATCCGTGACAAATAGGTGACCCTGTGCGTGTATTAGGTTTTCTTTTATTATCCTCAATGCTCCAGGTGCCTTCTGTTTAGTAGCACTGAGCGTTTTTTTAAGTTATTGTAGGGTTATGGGCTCGATCCCTTGCACTAATAGTAGTGTTATTAAAGCAGCTATGTTGGGGACTATTTCTTGACGATTTTGTTCAAATTACTCTACCACTCTTTCTTCTTGGTCGCCGTCAAAATCCTCATTTTAGTTGGGGGAGATATCAAAACCCCTCCTACAGTATTTCCAGGACGCTTCTTTAATTTCTTGAGGCTCCTTTTCCATTCCATCCTTGTTCTCGAGTTTGATTTTTGGCTTCGACCTTCTATTTCCCATGGCAATGGTAATTTTCTGTCATATTTTGGTAGGAATCAATTTATCATCTATGGCTTTCACGAAAAGCTCCCACCTTCTGTTTCTTTCTATTTTTATTTCCTCTATCCGTTGGTCTTTCACGTGCCGTAGCTTTGCACGGTCACCTCTCGGAAGGCCATTTCGTTCGATTAAATTTCTCGTGTCCTTATATTCCTTTTCGAGATTTTCTATTTGGGCTGACCTGATTGGATGCAGTAAAGTTCTGTACGTTGTGTGGAAACATGTTTTTTATCAGCCCTGATAAGCGCCTCCATGATGTCGTCAATCTCTTTATCTATTTCTTCTAGTGAGGCCTCAGTTAGGTCTATCTGGCCGTAATTGACGAGCTCTTTTTCGTAGTTGGTTCAATCGGCCTGTCTATATGATTTTCTCGGTGGGCACTTGACTTTAATGAGGTCCATAAACAAAGTCATGACCAACATTTCGTGGTCACTATTTGATCGAGGGCCTTTCTCTGATTTAATTGAACTGAAGGTTCGGGGTTGCCATAACTATGTTTGGTTTTGTAGCATTATTCTGGCCCAAATACTTGGAAATTCCGGTCCCTAACGCTCTACTATCCCTCTTTCCAGTAGTTAGTTGAGGTTTCTTCTGGCTCTATTGTAATTCCGAGTGTAGCGGGAGGCTCTACTCTGGGCATTTAAATCGCCCATGAAGCCTGTTTGGTCTCTGTGGCCGAATATTTCTGTCAAGTTGTTGAGGGGCAAGAAGTTTCTCCTTGGGGGTTAGTAGCCCGTTGCAACTATAAGGTTGCCTGTTGCTGTTTTTATACTTATGGCTAGGTATGCTTCCTCAAGGTCTTTGAGTTTTTGGTAGTTTATATCATTATGTATTGCCATAGCGACGCCGTCGTAGTTAATGTCGTTTGTGGTCTTGGTGATTACAGTGTAGTTGAACATATTGATTTTGTTTCTTTCTCAGTCTATATTGATGTCATTTAGCATTATAATGTCCGGATCTTCTTTTAAGTATGTCTTGTTCAGAGAGAATCTCTTCTCGTTCCCTCCAGCTACGTTGTGGCATATTATTTTTAATTTGTGTTTTCTTTCCTCTCTGTTTTATGCGCTTTGCCCTCGATGAGCGATTGTGTCCTTCCACTTCTTTTTTTCAAGAATGCTTCCTTCTTCAGCGTATAGCGGAGTTCCTGCGGGATTTCTAGGCTGCCTGCTGTTATCATTGCGAATACCTCACGTTTTGAATACGGGCCTTTGTAATTATATTTATATATTCCCTTTTTGATACCTTGTGCCAGGTCTTCATTGAAATCGGGGAAGGGCTTTTCCACAGAGACGTAGATCTTTAGGTTGAAGTCTTATTGATCTTCATCCCTTTATTTTGCAGGCTTAGGGGAGGGAGCTGGGCTCGCTCCTTCTTGGGTCTGGTTTGCTGCTTTTACTTCCTTATTATTGTTGTTGCCTGTGACGACTTCTATCTCCATCTCTTCTCATTGTCCTTTTTGTGTAGTCTTCCTTAGCCTCGGATCTCTATTCGTTGCCCTGTTTTTCTTGGCTAAGAGCCTTTTGCTGTGTTTGGGCTTGGTCTATTTGGTTGGCTTGTATTGAAGGCTTAATATGTCCGTCGATGGTGGGTTTTCGGGGAACCACATCTCGTCTAATCCGTTGTTCTTCAGCATTAGATTTAATTTCCCTGAGTAAGAGCCAGGATTTTTTACGTTCAATACATGTGCGTGTAGAATGCAAGCTAATATATTCAGGAACTCCTTTTTGCATGACTTCGATGACATTTTTAACCAGCTGGATCTTTTCGGCTGTGGCTTTAGCTACTTTAGCGAATATATGGTTCTGCCTTTCTTCTTCTGCTCTAGCCCTCTTTCTTTTCTTATCTTCAACATACTCTATCTTCATAGGGGATGCCATTGACAGGGTACGATGGTTTCCATTGCAGTTAAAATTTTTTTCGTCTGTGAACTACATTCCCGCCACGTATGATTTTTCTCGCTGCACTCAGAGCACCATTTTATGTCTCCTACGGGACAGTCCCTTGTATTGTGTTTCTCGAGCACGTAGCAGTTAAAGTAAGTTAGTATATTGATGAATTAATCTGTTTTGATTTGATTGTGCGTGATTTTTAGATTAAATGCGAGAATACCTGATTGCCTCACCTTCACAGCCATATTTGTTTTCCCTTTGCACATGGTTGTGCTCTCTCTATCTCCTGCTTAATCTCGTCCGCGTTATGGTCTCCTATCCTGGGGTCAATTTGACGGCAGTATACAGTTTTTAGGGTCTCTATTTGCAGGGGCGGGGGGCACTTTAGCCTCCATTCTAATCCTTGTTAGTTTTTCTGTGGCTTTTCCGAAAGGATTTTGTCCATATCTCTATCGTTTTGGTAGATCACGATGTAGGAGTTAGTGTAGTCTAGTAGCCTAACCAGCACTACACTGAGTTCTTCGTAGAATATCCCAAATACATTGGTCCTGTCGGATTTTGCGAGCCCTTCTGGACCCGCAAAGGGACCCGTTTAGTGGTGTCCATCTTCTTACTATGCGGTTCTTTTCTTTTTTCATCGGCTAAAGAGAATGAAAAGAGAGTAGGTAGATATAGCTTGGTGTTATATCCATTTATTCTGATCGGCTTATTTAGCTGGCGATTCGGTATTCCCTACCTCCCTACCTATATCCTAGCCCTAGCAGGGTTTGCTTGACCTGACTTGTGTCCACCGCTCACACGGGATCTAACCCGTCCCGAGCTAAGCTTCGGCCTGCACCGAGTTAGCCGCTCGGTTCAGATATGGCTCCTGCATAAGTAGGTATCTAAGGAGACTTCAAGCTTTCCTACCTGACTCGCCCTAAAGAGGATGGATAGGAAAGTGAGAGTCCGTCTTTGTGGAGAGTCCAGTAATCGTCTCGTCTGACAGTTAAGGTCTCTTCTGTATCTTCTTTCTTGAATTAGGAGCGATGCAAAAAAGATGAATTTCGCCTTTCAAATGTGAAGGTGTCGATTGCGTAAGGTTCTTCTTGAGTAAGAAAGTTTTTCTGCTATCCGGCTAGTCAGACAATCTGATTTCAAATTTTATATGTTGCTTGTAGCGCTAGGAAAGTCTCGTGTATTTCTTTACGACTAGGCAACCATCGATTTCTCTAAAAAGAGAAATTTTAAGAAGCCTATTTACTAACCTCTTAACTTTAAAAGAAAACCGGAAATATGATTTTATCCGGGGATCTTTGCTCTTTCTAATCTCTTTCGATAAATAAACATTAACTTTTATCTTAACAGGAAACGGGGAATGTGACTTTTCCCGCGGATCGTGGCATTTTCTAATTTGGGGGGATAAGTGAAAATTTTGAATTCAAGTCAATGTCGTTAGGTAAAGGTAATGATAAGAATTCCTTAATCCGATTGAATAGTCTCCTCAAGCCTCTTTATGAGCGTTATATAAACGACTTGGCAATAAACCATTCCTCTGAACAGAGAAATTTCAAGAAATCTTATCATTAGCTTCACCTAACCGCATTGACTAAAACGTGGTTGTTTATTTATCCTCCCCCCAAAATTAGAAAGGGCGAAGATCCGCGGGTAAGTTCACATTCGCCTTTTTCGGTTAATATTATCATAACTGATATCATATATTTAAAATGATAGTGAATATAGAATAGTAAAAATTTAAGTTAAACCTCGGAAATATTTATTTTAAATTCGGATTTTAGAAAACATACCTTTTTTTTTAATTACACACCATTTCATAAAATTTTAATAATTCAAAATATTATCAAATGATTTAAACATATTAGCATAATCAATATTAATCGTATACCTATTTATGAATATTATGATAAATTCTAAAAGGTTTAATTAAATATGTTAAATAAATAAATCTATTGGGGGGGATATTATACTTTTGAGGTCCGGGAGTCTATTTAAGACGATAAAGATATAGGCCCTTAAATAAAGGTTTCACGACTTCAGCGGTTCTTTTCAGAAAACTATATAAATAATTTTTATTATATCTATTAATTGTTTTTATTTTTTATTTAGAATTAAATGTAAAATTCGATTTAAACATATCCACAAAATCGAGGGTAAGAAAAAATAAACAAACGAAATCAATTTTTTTATTTCTATTAACATGAACAGAAAAGGAGTGCCATAAAATCGCTCTTGAATAGGCGGGTACATTGATACTAAACGTTGCTTGAGGAAACTTTTTGAAGCCGTGGCCAAAAACATATAATGACAGAAGTTGGTGGGTGACTAAAAATTCTTAATTCTTCTAATTCATCTTTTCCTTTTACGATTTTCACTACAACTTGCCAATGTAAGGGTTCAAATTACTGCCACTGCCCCAGTTAGGTAAACAAAGAGAGAGGTTAAGGTACAAAACAATGCAAGTTTCCAGGTGCTGTGCAGTTTGGGTAGTTATTACTAAATGGTTTTTAAATTTGATTATTCTTGAACAGCTTTAAGGATATATAAGTATTTTTCAATCTTCATTATTAAAAGATTGCGCATACAAATATAATAGTAAAAAGGTGAAATGTTGGGTTTCTGGCCACGGATTCCTGACCATGTTACTGAAGTATGATTAACAAAAGACTTGAGTAATCCCCCAAATTATAATAGGCTTATTAGAAAATATAAAATATGAAATATAACAAACACTAAATCTTTCCTTATGATTAATTAAAGAAACCCTCTAACTTATTGCTCGTAATTTATAATATATATAAAAATAAATATATACACTCAATTTATCTCAAGGTTATTAAGCGAAAAAAGAATTTAAGATCGAAACTAGTCATTATTTGTTTAGGTCACTGATGCGTGAAATTATAGACGAGGTAATGGGATCTATGATTTTGAGAGATTTATAATATTTGCGAGAATTTTCTAATACCTAGAAAATCTTTTATGTTGGAAAAGAGCAAGACATACATTACGGATACCTAGTAAAAGAAAGGAAGCCAGAATATGTTAATTTCTGCGAAGAAAACACCAAATTGAATGACTATATATTTAATCGGTTAATGAAAATTAATTTGGTATTATCCTCATTTTTTTAGACTTTAATATAAAGGTGAATATTAATGATGAGATTTAAGATAAAAACAAAAGCAGTGGGGTTCATTTAATTCACGTTTCGGTGTGGATACGCAGACCGAAAATGTAGACAAACATATGAACGGATACGAAATTAACTAATTACATCAACCGATTCAATAATCATGTAATTATATAATTTAAAGAGCGGCTAAATAAATCATTTAAGAGTAAAAAGATAAGGGCAAACACAAACTGGAACACAATATATGAAACGAAAACTTTGAAGAGTGTGAAGGAGAAACAAGGATCAAATCTTAAATTTTGATTTTTTTCTCATTCATATTTAATTGGCTTTTTTTTTAAAGATTGTTATTGTCTACATTTAAATTCAACCATTTATTTTTAAATACTTTAGGCCCCTCTAACCCTCTTTAATCTTTTAATCATGTAGTTATACAATCTGTTAATATTATTTGTATCTTCTGATATTTTGTGTTTGCTTTCTAATGATGGGTGTATCCAGCCCTAAATCTCAATTAAATAAACCTTGCTGTCATTGTTTTCACCGTTATCTTCATATATCTACTTTGCAGCGTAGCAAAATGTTTACTTATATCACGTCATATTCTGTTTCTGACTGTCGCAAGTTTTGGTTTACTCAGTTATTCTTTCACTCTGATGAGGAGGGGACGTTTTTCCTCTAATTACTGAGACTATTCCCTGTTTTTATCGCATACTTGTTGTTTATATATTTTTCAGTGGTTGATGTTGTGATTCTTAATATAAATAAAGGGAGCTTCAAGAGATAATTCCAATTTCAGAAAAATCAATATCACAAAAAATAATACTGTTATGTATATAAGTGTTTGATATATACAATGTATTATTTTGGATACAAGAGTTACTTTAGATTTGAAATTATATAGAGAAAGGTGGGGTAAGACGGACTACTTAATAAAAGAACTAGTCTAGAAACCACATGTATATAATTTTGTGAGGTTTTATGGGTTGTGGTTGTGCTTTGGTGTGTTATGGTTACAATACGCACACTGGTCATGATTTTTGGAGTAAAAGATTGAAACACGGAATGTTTCAAAAAACTATTTAATGCCACCAAAATAAAATACGACGGGGTAAGATGGACCCCAGGGGTCCATCTGACTCCTCTAAATGTTTGCCATAATCTTAAACTTCAAAACAAAGAAACATATCTTTACCTGCACAAATGACTTATAAAACCATTTTTCTCCTCATCCTGTTTCCATGTATATTGCACATTTTACTCCTGTATGGGTCCTTCATAGCGCTATACCATAACATGAAGAAACTGATCATTACCTGCATAGTTCACTCACAAAAACCTTCATCATCTTGCATTCCTGCACATTGCTCATTTGCCCATCTCTTGCAAATGGTACAACAAAACCCACCTTGCACTTCTCAGAGAATTAATTAGCAAATCTGTCATTGCAATACAAACAGACTGTTGAATCTCCCTCACTCTCACTTTTATGACTCCAGGATGGTCCAGGCTTTGCTTGCTGTGTTGTTTTTTATTTTATCATGCTTTTTTTAGGTCATTTTTGTGATGCTAGTGTTTCTGGTTTCTTCTTTGCTCTTCTTTGCTCGAGTGAGTCCTTTTTCATTTTTCTTCTTAATTTCTTACTCTAGCTCTTTCTTATATGGGGATGCTGTCATAATAAGAGCTCGCCCTTGAGACCTAAGTCTCTTATCTCGTGTTGTTGTGGCCACCTTTTGCAAGGGAATTATTTCCTGGGGTGAACTACCTGGCCTGAACTGGTTCCGAATCACATTTGGTGCTATAGGTTAAGGCACAGCACTTGGTTGTTCTGGTTAATCAGCTACTTCCAATTCTGGTTCATTCTCATTAGTCATTATTGGAGGGCAAACTGGGTCGTGCGGATCTTCCTTTTCCTGTCCACCATTTAATGGAATATCTGTGGGGTGGTCGGGTAAAAAGTCAGCTTTTTCAAAAACCCCATGGGTTCCATCTTACCCCAAAAGTAAATATTCAATGTCAGAAATTGTCAACAAAATATCCATGTTTTGTATAACAATTTAGGGCACATACCTATAATATAGACACAAATGGGCATATGCAGACTAAAGATCAAGTTATTATAGCTAATATGTCAATGCAAACAATCCAGTATCTTACCTTGTGCAAATAACATCAGCACCATGAAAAATCGTAACTTTCCCTCCTGAAGGCAAATGGATTACTGAGCATGACTCCTGCCTGCAAATACATTTCATAGAAATGACGTGAAGGACATCTAGCAGACACAATCTGAACCTTGTCCTTTCTGGTTGGGATTAGATGGGGGGTTCAATTTCACCCCATGGGTCCGTCTTATCTCCACCTTCCCCTATCTCTAATACGTATATAAATAATATAATAAACAATAATATCCTACAAATTATTACCTAATAATGTTAAGGTAGAGCGAAGAACTGCGGGCACGAATTATGACATCTAATTACAAAACTTTTCGATTAATTGTTTCTCTCCAGAGAGATATTAAAATAGTATTCAATCAAAGAAAGATTCCTTTGGGTTCAGAGAATCAGAGTCTACAGATGATAAATCCATGTGTCTTTCAGCGTGTGGTAACCATTGTTAAAACGACCACAAACCTTAACCAGTATATTTAAGCCAATTGAGAATATCTTGAACATCATTGTAGCGCATCCCAACAAACGAATCCAAACTTCAGCATGCAAAATTCCAATAACTCAATTAAATATGGAAGACTATAAAAAAAATGAAACTTTGCATGGGTATATATTTTGGAATAAAAAATTATCCGATTTTTTTATCTCACCTAATCACGTCCAATGAACCCCATGTTCACATTACTGAATACGTTAATAATCAAAAGTACAGACGCTGTTCTAGTGAAAACAATTATCAAGGAGATGAAGTTACCGTCTGTTGCTCATAACCAGTTTGAGAATCACTGATCCCTTCTTATTCGAGGATGCTGATGACGGAAAAACAGTGACGATAACAGGGAACACTTACAGATAAAATGATACAAAATTATTCATCGCAAGAACAAGAATATTTGGATATTCACGAGGAGTGGTTTCAAAGACATATGATGACACACCACACAGCGAGATAAAACATAGCAACACTAGTAGCAGCTCTCATAGTTTGGTTAATTTCTCATTTAGGTGAAGCTTTTTGGCCACCATAATCAACTAATTTTCCCCACCAGGTTTCTTTCATTGGAGATACGCTGAGGAAAAGGTAAACGTAAATAAGATAATAATCTTCAAGAATTGAAACAAAACATGATTGAATAAATTGAAAAAATCAATTATGATGTTTTGGAAAATGTCATTAAAAATTCAAGGTTGGGCAGAACGGTTGCCTCGATTTCAAAGGTTAATAAAAAACAAACATATGAAGATACAAGAAAAACTTCATATCTCTATGGAGTATATTAAATGCCAGTTACTTTTTGTTTCAGATAGTACCTACTATAGCCTGGAGTGGAGAGCATCGTGCATTTGTCGTGGAAGTGTTTCTTAAGAGCGGTGAGTCCGTCCGAAGACACTTTGCGCTTCGTCGTCATAATCCCGTACCGGATGGAATAACAATTCGTCGGTGAGTTTCTAACTTTAGACATTAATCATCGGCTTTAAACAATAAAAGTCCTGGCCGTCCTAGGACCGCCCCAAGGCTAAAAAATAGTGCAGTTCTTACAGCTTCATTACAGAAGTCTCCGAGACATTCCGCACAAAAACACGCATCTGCCTTACACATGTCGGTTCAAAGTGTTCGCAAAATCATACACAGGTCTCTCCATATGTATTCCAACAAGATGATGTTTTACAGGAGCTAAGCGAGAGGGGTTATGAAAGCCGCACAACTTTGTGTCGGAACATTCTCCAGACCATCCTCCCAACAGCTGTTCGGATCTGCAGGGATGAAGCGCACTTCCATTTATCAGAAATGGTTAATAAACAGAACTTTCGATACTGGTCAGTCACTAACCCTCGTGAAATCCACGAACGACCACTACACAGTGCGGATGTTACTGTCTGGTGTGCCATGTGTGACTTAGGCGTGTGAAGTCCTTATTATTTTGAAGAAGAAGGTGTTATATTAACTGTTACATCAGACCGTTATTGTTAACTCCTCGAAAGGTTTCTCCATCCTAATGTCGTCCAGTTACTCGCCGCTCATAATCCGAATGATGTATGGTTCCAACAAGATGGTGCCACGTCGCACACGTCTCGACGTTCAATCGGAGTTGTCACTGGCATGTTTCTGGGGGATCTTGTTCATCTTCCAGGCGATATAAGTTGGCCACCACGTTCTCCGGATTTAGCCCCTTGTGATTTTTTTCTATGGGAGCACCTCAAATCACGAGTGTATCAACACAGCCAGCAACTGTAGAAAATCTAAATGCAGAAAAATAATTTAGGAAATCAATGGATTTCCACGGGACATGGTTCAAAGGGCTATGGTGAACTTTCGAGAAAGACTTCAAAACTGCATCGACATGAGCGGTTGTTACTTAAGTGATACATATCTCAAAACCACTTGAATGACAATGGCATTTAATGTACTTATTAAATACAGTTTATTCTCGTATGATCATGTGTTTGTTTTTTTAGTAACCTCTGAAATCGGGGCAACCTTTCTGCCCCACCCTGTATGATGCGAAAAATATGCTTTTATTTTAAAAATAAGGGAGAAAATTTAACGGAAAATGCATTTAAATAATAAAACTTTACGATCTCCTCTGTTATTATATATATAACCCAATTTTAGAACTTAGTTATTTTTTATGTTATTAATTTTTTTAAATGTTAAGAAACATTTTGCACTACCCTTTACAAATATTTGGTTGGAAACAAAGTTTCTTCATATTTAAAAAAAACTTCTTATAGATTTATATCGGGTGTATGACTAGTAGAACCTAGCATTTCCTAGGCCTTGCATGAAAGTTCATATGATCTAGAGCCTATTTAGACTAGGTCAACTATGCACTTTCTAACGAGACCTTGGAATGCCTAAGCTACTACATATTAATTAGACGGAGACCCTATTTGATATCTAAAGTTTGAAAAATTACCAATCAAATAACTCTACCAGGCGCGCAGCAACGGACTTCTTTACTCTAAGATTATATGACCGGCATAAACGCTAACAAATCGCCTAGGTAGACTAGGTCAACTATACACTTTTAAGTGACCCCTTGGAATGCTTAAGCCACTACACATTAATTAATGTATGATTCCAGCTTGTCACTTGATAAGCTGGAGTTGTAAATTAAAACTATTTTAATAATTTCACGCACAAGAGTGGCTTATTTACTCTAACATTACGTTTAACCAAGGCGAATAAATACGCCTAAAAAATAGTTTTCTCTCACTATACTTTCTGGCAGATCCTCACTCAACATACTACATCGGTAAAGGAGGCAAGAAATTCCATAACGCTCCAAAGATGATCGAATAAGATCAAAAGCTTAGCAATTTAGTTTGGTTTTTACCCAAAACATAACACATTCATTTAAAAAAGAGATGAGTACTGGACAAGTAATCCACCATCTACAAGATGGAATAAAGAAGATAGAAGACAAAAATGTGGCCAAAGGAAATTAATTAAGGCAAAATACACATTGGTCTTCAACAAAATTTGCATATATACGAGGGGCGGTCAGTGAGTTTTACAATTCGGATATAAGGAAACGAGATATAAGGAAAAGTGTTTTATTATTTTTCAATATAACTACTTTTGACTTAAAAGCATTGCACCACTTTTCCCTGAGGCTTCGAATTCCCGACAACCAGAAATATGACGATCGCTGTTCAATCCACTCCTGAACGGCGAGCTGGACATCTTCAACGTCCCAAAACCAGCGTTCACACAGAGCAGCCTTGAGCTGGCGGAATAAAAAGCAGACGCTAAGGGCCAGATCTGGACTGTAGGGGGTATGGTTGAGCTCCTCGAATCCGCACTCGCGCAGGGAGGCTTGTGCAACTCTAGCCTTGTGGATTTTGATGACGTTGAAGTCGATCATGAGGCATGAAGTTTCTAGGGACCTAACGGGCAGAGACCTTGGTCTTAGCCAAATTATCGTGGATGATGTTGATAACACTTTCATGTGATATTCCAAGTTCTCGCTCGATTTCTTCGACCTTCACCCGTCGATTTTCGAGGATCATTTTCTCCACACGGGCCACATTGTCCTCGTTGGTCACGTCTGACGGGCGTCGTGGACGGGGGTCATCTTCAAGGGACTCACGACCATGGCGTAACTACCTATTCCAGCAAGCAATGGTTGCATAGGAAGGGGCGATGTCAGTGTACACTGCAACCATGCGTTCATGGATCTTTTTAGGCATCCTCGCATTCCTTGGTAAAAAATTTAATCACTGCGCGGTGCTCAACCTTCTCCACTTTTGAAAAATTTGTGACTGATGATCTGCAATCAGCTACTTCTTCTTAAATAGACGAGTCAGAAGCGTGCCGCTGCAGGTCTTGACTTGTCATAACTTGTCCTAACACCCCCACTAACAGCCATCCCCCTTCCTTTGGTTTGCCCTACCGTTTCGCAAACGTATTGACCGCCCCTCATATATATATATATATATATATATATATATATATATATATATATATATATATATATATATATATATATATATATATATATATATATATATATACATACATATATATATGTGTGTGTGTCTGTGTCTGTGTGTGAATGCTAAAGAGTAACTGAGGATGATCAATAATGATAGAAAAGATAAAAAGTGCTTTTGCTATCTAGCATATATATATATATATATATATATATATATATTTACTACAAGAGAAAGAAGAATTGGACACGAATGAGCAAATGTGAAGAAACTGAAGTTTTTTAAAGGCAAGAGAAAGGGACATTAGAAAAATCTAGAATAAAAGGGAGCAGAGGGCGGCACAGTGAAGGCGATCCTTTACCGAGAAGAGATAAATAACGCAAGGAGAAAAAAAGTTTGGAATTCCTGGCCGGGACACAAACCCGGGTCTGCTGATTGCCGGTCCGATGCTTTACCGTTAAGCTACCAGGCACAGTAACTATATTTCGCCCAAAGCGTTACCCCATCAAACACCCAGTATTTCCCTAAGCTAGGAACCTCCAAGGAATTTTTATACCACATCCTCTTCCCCGCTTACAATTTAAAGGCTCACTGTCTATGCCACATACTAAGAAAAAGCAACTACAGGATCTGCGGGTGATTATACAACCACCACAGGGCTATGCCATTTTTATTTTCTGTCTTTTAAATAAATTTCAAGACACAAAGAAAGATGCAGAAACCTTGTGTAGCTGACTATAAATACATATAGTACAACAGGAAGAAAAATTGGACGCGAATGAGCAAATGAGACGAGAGACCTGAGTTTTTTAAAGGCAAGAGAGAGGGACATTAGAAGAATCCAGAATAAAAGGGAGCAGAGGGCGGCACAGTGAAGGCGTTCCTTTACCGAGGAGACAGAAATAACTCCAGGGGAAAAAAGTTTTAAATTCCTGGCCGGGACTCGAACCCAGGTCTGCTGATTGCCGGTCAGATGATTTACCCCTAAGCTACCAGGCACACTAACTATATTTCGTCTAAAGTGTTAACTCATCAAACCCAGTATCTCCCTAAGCTAGGAACCTCCAAGGAATTTTTTTTATGTGACATGGACAGTGAGCCTTTAAATTGTGAGCGGGTAAGAGGATGTGGTATAAAAATTCCTTGGAGGTTCCTAGCTTAGGGAAATACTGGGTTTGATGGTGTAACACTTTGGGCGAAATTTAGTTACTGTTCCTGGTAGCTTAGCGGTAAATCATCTGACCGGCAATCAGCAAGCCCGGGTTCGAGTTCCAGCCAGGAATTCAAAACTTTTTTTCTCCGGAGTTATTTATGTCTTCATGGTCAAGGATCTCCTTCACTGTAACGCCCTCTGTGCCCTTTGATTCTGAATTCTTCCAATGTCCCTCTCTCTTGCCTTTAAGCCTTTAAAAAACCGGTTTCTTGTCTCATTTGCTCATTTGCGTCTATTTTTTCTTCCTATTGTACTATATGTATTTATAGTTAGATACAAAAGGTTTCTGCATCTTTCCTTCTGTCTTCAAATTTATTTGAAAGACATAAAATAAAAATGGCATAGACCTGTGGTGGTTGTATAATCACTCGCAGATCCTGTAGTTGTATATATATATATATATATATATGCAACAAAGCCCAGAGGGAAAATCAATACGACGATTCCAAGTACTTTCGAACTATATTTCGAGTTCTTTATCATAGAATAACAAAAGTATTAAAAATTTAAATATATATAAGGATGATACAGAAGAGAGGAAACGCCCACCAGTAAAGTAAAAAATCCTTCAACAAAATTAATTAATATTAAATGGAAACATTAAGAGAAGCGTATAATGACAGAAAAAAAGGAAGATAAATGCAAACTAACATCATTAAATCAGGTAAATACAAAAGACTAAAGATTGACACAAGGATTCAAATACCACATAATCAATTAAAGAGGGAGAAAATCTAAGCGAGAGATTAACATAAGAGGTCAGGATTAAAAAACCAAGGTTGAATAAGTTCAAATATTTTAAAGACGTGACTCAGACGAAAATAAATACACACAAAAAAATAAGGCTATATAGATGCCCCCAAAATAATTAAATTAAGTAGTTTATTAAGATTAATATAAATATTTAGTTTCAAATTAAAATTTTGGACAGTGCATTGTAAATATAATTTTAAAAATAACCATCGAGTTATTTTGACTAGATCAGCAATTGTTTGAAATATTTTATTTTACTTTACAGAAAAGACACTTGGCGTACTATGAAAAATTGACCTCATTGCTAAATTGTGTGTATAATTGAGTTTTTCATTGATAGGACTTTGTAACACGGAATAAATCCTGGTCCTATTCTTAATGTTAATAAGAGATTGGGAGAGAAGGAAATAAAAAATATTACCACTATTAAATCAATCTTCCTTTTTTTCATCTTATCGTTCTGACAACTTAAAGAATCGCTTCTGCCTGATCCTCTTTACAAAATTTCACACAATTCTGAGTCTGTGTGTGTTTCTGAGATTTTATGGTATGTTGTTTCATAAGAATGAATTCTTATGTAGACCTACCTTCCTAAACAATTTTCTCGGATATGCATGAGCAAAAGGGGATATAACGATACTTAGAGAGATATAGAGAAAAAGAGAAATCTAAAAAGTAATGAATTTAATGGAAGTAAAAGAGAGAAATAGTTTAAAAGAATATTCCATGTACATAGTATTTAGTTTCGCTATATCCGCGTCTACATTGCTAATTATTTGGGGCGTATGGTAAGGAACTTTGAACCTTTTATTTTATATATATCAAAAATACCTATTCATATTAGATAGAAATCCCAAATTAAATATATAAGTGACTAACCAGTAAACATCCATCTCTTTTATCGAACAAAAAGTCTAGCATTTTAGCCTATCTCTCTTGTTCCCCTTTTTATACTTTATTACTTAAGATTACTTTGCAAAGTGTTTGGGAGAGGAAAAGTTTTGAAGCGTGATTCCACTTGAGAATTTTATACCCATCCTTATTTAAGTACTACCATCTAAACTTGCTTTTATACACACTTGTGTTTGATCTTTAACTACATTTGCGTGAATGGGGTAAGCTGAGGCAACTTAGAGGATATAAATATGTTCGATTTAAACGAGAAATTCCTGACTCCATTAATTAGAGAACTTCTTTTATCCCGAGCACCATAAACATGAGAATGAAATTTACATAGTATACTTATAGGGCTTAGTACTTTAAACAAGCCATGAAATATTGCCAAATTAAAATGGTATTAGATTTCCTTATAAATATTTGTTAATCTGATAAATCATTATAGATGCTGTGTTAAAATTTATCAAATTTATTCATAAGTTAATTTTATAAAATCACTGAGTTCCTACAGAAGAACAACATATTAAGAATCTTGTAATTTTACCTTGGACGCAAGATCTTATACACAGATGAACTTATTGCTATATGGTGTACCTTCACAGAATAGGAAGTAGAACCTGATCAATAATTACGAGCGAAAGAATGGAGCAAAATAGCCAGTAGCCAGTTCGAAAAAGAAAACACGTGGTGAAATAATATATTTCATAGACACTAAAAATAATAATAATACCATTCACACGCCCAAATTCCCTCAATACTTCTATAAATTAAATCTTGTTAACAAATACCTACCATGCATAACCATTGATGGAGAAATGGTGCTCTCTATTTTATAGTATAGGAAATAAATAGCTGAGAATTTGTGTGTGTTAGGCACACACCAGCTGTGTCGAAACAACCGCGAGCCCTTTATTCGAGAACTGCCGTACTGCTTTCAGTGGTTGTTTATGATAACAAACAAGGTTGTGATATTAGAATCAATAATTGGATTTTTAAAACTTCAGGTGGAAAAATGTGGGTGTCAAAGTGAACTCTTAATTGTTTATGATAAAAAACAAGGTTGTGATATAGGAATCAATAATTGGATTTTCTAGCTTTAGGTTGAAAATCTGTGTGTATGACATTGCATAGTGGTTATTTATGATAACAAACATGGTTGTAATATTGGAATCAATAATAAGATTTTCTAGCTTTAGTTTCAAAATGTGTGTGGAGATTGGATAGTGGTTGATTATGTTTACAAACAAGGTTGCGATATTGGAATCAATAATTGGATTTTTTTAGCTTTAGGTTGAAAAATGTGTGTGTGACATTGGATATTGGTTGTTTAAGATAACAAACAAGGTTATGATATTAGAATCAATAATTGAATCTTTTTAACTTTAAGTTGAAAAATCTGTGTGTGACATTAGAGTAGTAGGTTAGCTAAGCTTATATATATATATATATATATATATATATATATATATATATATTTATATATATATATATATATATATATTTATATATATATATATATATATATATATATATATTTATATATATAAATATATAAATATATATATAAATTTATTTTTTTTATTAATTTTAATAAACCAAATATAATTTGCCTTGAGGCGTAAGTTCGTGCCTCGGTGATCGCTTGAGGATCGTTCTTTAAGACTGCTAAACTTTATTCATATTCTAGTGAATGAATAAAAGGGGTTTCTCTCTTGACTTTATAAATTATTGCCACTGTACTTCGTTCGAAGATTATTAAAACAGTGCTTTTACTAAATAAATAGACTTTAATGAACATATACCCTCTCTATATATAACATAAAATAATTACAGATCTAATACACTTAAAAAAATAAAATAAAATGGGATTGCTGGGCGAGCTCTCGAAGCTCGATTCGAGATTGAATTTCATGGGGGAAACAAATTTAAGTTAATATCTTGTCCTTGGCTAGACATCCAATAAACTAATTATTATGCACGGAAACATAAACAAGAGGACTATTCTTTACACACATGGGGTAATGGAGATTAAATACTCGCTACCTATTAGACTATCCTCGGAGATTTTGTTCCTTAGAGGCGTAGCTCGAGTAGTTGGTTGTTTGCTCAAAAGAAGGCGTTCGTCAACCTGCCTGTCGATCTGACGGTGACATCCCGAGGGATTTGGGTGGAAGGGTGCTCAAGCGAAAGCTTTGTCCTTCTACTTTTAGGCGTTCGACGGGGCGACCTTGAACTCATTTTCTTCCGTCGAGATGAAACCGTTGTCTTCTATTTTATCTATCCATTTGGGGTTTGTCCAACTCAGATAGAGTAAGATTTGGAGTCCTCAAACTGGGTATCCTAATACCCAATAATCTTCGGGCTCGAACGGCGCCGAGCTTCCTTGGTACTGTCTAGTTTGGTACAGGGACAAGAAGTGCTCACGAACTTGCAGAAAACCTCCTACCGTAGATTTTTATGTTTTCTTCTCGAACTCTATAAATCTCTCCACAGGTGACTTTCTTGTCTCTTCCGTTAGAACAAACAAAAAGCATTGTTTCATCGAGTAAACCTAATAAATACCCAAATTACTCCCGCAGGGTAATATGGAGGTGAACGAGGTACTCGCAAGGTGTGACCTCAAATTGGTCTTCCGCGCTTTGCCTCTTGTAGCTCCGAGAGAGAGTAAGAAGGGATCGGCAGTTTGCACTTTTGAATGGATTGTTTATAAGTACACTCTAGAAGGGCCTGCCTTTTGAGCTAAGGACAAGACTCTGTCTCGTAACATGTACCCTTTTGTCCGTTATCCAATGTTACCGGAGAACACCGAAGGGGCAAAGCGAAACCCAGGTCTCTTTTGAAAATTTTTCCTTGGCTTCGATACATATATATATATATATATATATATATAGTAAACTCTTATTAAACGTCTACAATTAAAATAAATTATTGGATTTTTATAGCTATAGGTTGACAAAAGTGTGTGTGACATTGGAGTAGCAGTTGTTCATGACAAGAAACAATGTTGTGATATTGGAATCAAAAATTGGATTTTTGAAACTTTAGGTTGAAAAATGTGTGTGTGACATTGGATATTGTTTTTTTTATAATAACCAACAAGTTTGTAATATTGGAATCATTAATTGGATTATTTAAATTTAGGTTAAAAAATGTGCGTGTGATATTGGATAGTGGTTGTTGATTATATAAAACAAGGTTGTAAGATTGGAAACAATAATTGTGCGTTGTTAACTTCAGGTTGAAAAATTTGTTGGTGAGATTAGATAGTGGTTGTTTATGATAAAAACAAGGTTGTGATATTGATATCAATAAGTGGATTTTTCTAGCTTTATTTTGAAAAAATGATTATGTGACATTGGATTGTGGATGTGCAGGATAAGAAACAAGGTTATGATATTGGCAGTAATAATTTGTCTTTTTTACCGTCAGGTGTAAAAATGTCTGTTTGAAATTGGATAGTAGTCATTTATGATAACAAAGAAGGTTGCGATATTGAAATCAATAATTGCATTTTTTTAACTTTGAGTTGAAAAATGTGTGTGCAACATTGGAGTAGTAGTTGTTTATGATAACAAACAAGGTTGTGATATTGGAAAAAAATAATTGGATTTTTGTAACCTTCGGTTGAAAAATGTGTGTGACATTGGATTTTTGGTTGTTAATGAATACAAACAACATTGTGATATTGGAATAAAAATTGGATTTTTTTAACATTAGGTTGAAAAATGTGTGTGTGACATAGGAGGCTGTAATAGTGGAATCAATAATTGGATTTTCCTAGCTCTAGGGTGAAAAATGTGTGTGCGAAATTGGATACTGGTTGTTTATGATTACAAACAAGATTGTTATATTGGAATAAAAATTGGATTTTTTTAACATTACGTTTAAAAATGTGTGTGTGACATTGTAGTACTGGTTTTTAATGATAACTAAAAAGGCTGTGATATTGGAATCAATAATTGGATTATCCTAGGTCAAGGTTGAAAAATGTCGGTGTGACATTGGATAGTGGTTGTTTATGATAGAAACAAGGTTGTGATATTGGAATCAATGATTGGATTTTTTCTAACATCAGGTTGAAAAATGGGTGTGTGACATGGATAGTGGTTGTGCAAGATAAGAAACAAGGTTGTGTTATTGGAATCAATAATTGGATTTTTATAGCTTTAGGTTGAAAAAGGTAACTGTTACATTAGATAGTGTTGGTTATGATAACAAACAAGGTTGTATTATTAAAATATATAATTGGACTAATCTAGCTTAAGGTTGAAAAATGTGTGTGTGACATTGGATAGAGGTTGTGCAAGATAAGAAACAAGGTTGTGTTTTATAATCTTTAATTGGATGTTTCAACATTTGGTTAAAATGTGTGTGTGACATTTGATTAGTGATTATTTATCAAAAAATATAAGGTTGTGATATTGGAATCAATAATTGGATTTTTTTAACTTTAGGTTGAAAAATGGGTGTGTGATATTATGTAGAGTTGTGGTTGTGTATGATAAATTAAGGTTGTGATATTGAAATAAAAAATGCAATTTTTCTAGCTTTAGGTTAAAAATGTCTCTGTGAAATTGGATAGTGTTCGTTAATGATAATACACAAGGTTTGATATTGGAATGAATAATTGGATTTTTTTCCCTCAAGGTTGAAAAATGTGACTGTGACATTAGATAGTGTTGGTTATCATAACAAACAAGGTTTTGTTATTTGAAAATATAATCGGATTTTTTCAGCTTTAGGTTGAAAAATGTGTGTGTGACATTGGATAGAGGTTCTGCAAGATAAGAAAGAAGGTAGTGTTATTGGATTCATTAATTGGAATTTTTAAACTTTTGGATAAAATGGGTGTGTAACATTAGATTAGAGTTTTTTATCATAAAAAATAAGGTTGTGATATTGGAATCAATAATTGGATTTTTTTAACATCAAGTTAAAAAATAGGTGTGTGATATTGGATAGTCGTTGCTAATGATAAGAAACAAGGTTGTGATATTGGAATCAATAATTGGATGATTTTAACTTTAGGTTAAAAAATGTGTGTGTGACATTAGAGTTCTGGTTGTTTCATGCTAAAAACAAGGTTGTGATATCGGAATAAAAAAGTATATTTTTCTAGCTTGAGGTTAAATATGTGTGTGTAAAATTCGATAGTTGTTAAAGAAAACAAACAAGGTTTTGATATTGGGATCAATAATTGGATTTTTTTAACTTAAGGTTGAAAAATGTGTATTTGAAATTAGAGTAGTGGTTGGTTATGATAATAAACATGGTTGTGATATTGGAATCAATAAGTAAATTTTTTAGCTTCAAGTTGAATAATGTGTGTCTGACATTGGATAGTGGTTGTTCATGATAACAAACAAAGTTGTGATATTGGAATCAATAATTGGATTTTTCTAGCTTTAGGTTGAAAAATGTGTTTGACATTGGATAGTGCTTGTGTATGATAAGAAACAAGGTTTTGATATTGGAATCAATAATTGGATTTTTTTAACTTCACGTTGAAAAATTTAAGTGTGATATTGTATAGTGGTTGTTTATGATAAAAAACAAGGTTGTGATATTGGAATCAATAATTAAATTATTTAGCTTCAAGTTGACAAATGTATGTGTAACATTGGATACTGGTTGTTCATGATAACGAACAAGATTGTGATATTGGAATCAATAATTGGATTTTTCTAGCTCAAGGGTAAAACTGTGTGTGTGACATTGGATAGTGCTTGTCGATGATAACAAACACGGTTGTGATATTGCAATCAATAATTTGATTTTTTTAACATTAGGTTTAAAAATGGGTGTGTGACATTGGATAGTTGTTGTTCATGATAATAAACAAGGTTATGATATTGGAATCAATGAGTGGATATTTTTAACATTAGGTTTAAAATTGGGTGTGTGACATTGGATAGTGGTTGTTCATGATAATAAACAAGGTTATGATATTGGAATCAATACGTGTTTTTTTTTTAACTTTAGGTTGAAAAATGTGTGTGTGACATTGGAGGTGTGATTGTTTATGATAACAAACATGGATGTGATATTGGAATCAATAATTTGCTTTGTTTAGCTTTAGGTTGAAAAATGTGTGTGTGATATTAGACTAGTGCTTTGAATGATAACTAACAAGGTTGTCATATTGGAATCAATAATTGAATTTTTCTAACTTTAGGTTAAAAAATGTGTGTGTAAAGTTGTAGTAGTGGTTGTTCATGATAAAATATAAGGTTGTAATATTGGAATCAATAATAAGATTTTTTTTACTCCAGGTTGAAAAATAAGTGTGCGAAATTGACTTCCTTTAAGTTATGATGTTCTTTATTAATAGAAAATTTGGACATCTATATTATAAGAATAAATTAGAGACAGGAATTTACGAGAACAATCTGTGGGATTTGTAGACTAAAAAGGAGAACAGTTTCCGGTTATCCCTTTTATTAAGGAAGCGATATCACATTATATTTTTTAGGAAAGAATTATCTCCTGGTTATTCCTTAATAGAATGAATAGAGTTGTGCCAATTATAATGTCTGCCCTCAACCTTTAGCTCACAAATTAATGGCATGAGGTGGTTTCGGCTATTCCTGGATATGAGGTATTTTTGCTACACTAGACACATATATTGAATAACTGGCCTCGATTATTGAATCTCATGAAATTATTAAAGTTCTTCCCCTTCAAGTAATTTTCTTGCATGGGTAAATGACGACCTCAAAAATGTTACTATATTTTATCATTATACATAAAATTAAAATAAAATTTATAACTTTTAATTATATATTTTTACCTTTTTACACTCCTATATTTTTTATTCGTTTTTTACCGTTTTCTAACTGATATCCTTGTAATATTGCAATAGGGCCCTACAATTAATGAGGGATCTGAATTAAGTCTGTTTACAATATTAGCTAGAGCTCTTGCTATCCGATTAGATACCTATTTGGTCTGATAACATCGCGGTACCAGGCTCGATCCCAACAAGAGCGAACACTAAATCAGCGCAAGTATAAATTGGGTTACCGTTTGATGGATGCACTCTATTTATCCCTACACTGGGCTGGGTCATGATACATTTCTCATCACACACAACCAATTATAGTACTGCCTTATATCCTACCCCCTGTTAGGAAGAAAACACACACACACACTTACTGTTACAAGGAACAGCTCTTCTTACCTGTTAAAGGTCCCTCTGGACCTGAGGAACAAAGTTTCCTACCCGTACGCTGTTTTTTGTCAAAAAATAATATTTCCTGGCACCTCTTACCAAAGATCACCGGTCAATTTCCGATTATAGCCAGGAGGGCGAAATACTTACTTCTACTACTACAACATATGCTATCAGCCTCAAAGCCATCTCAAATCATGCTCTAATTCCAATCACAGGTATTTACAGTTATTCATAAGCGATGCAAAATAATTACGTGTATTCTGGGATTTTAAAGATTTTGCTGTCATTAGAATGTATTTTACCAGAATCGTGCCGAGTCTGGTGAAATTGTATAGACGTAAAATGAAATATGTTGGAATTAAATTTTTTGGCGGAATCTCAAGGAATTTTAAGAATGAAAGTGGGAAAAGCCCATATAACTATATAATATATAGTTCTTTATGCCTGAACAATAAAGCAATACATAAATTATTGTTTTTATCATCAAGAAGGCCACCGGTGGATATAGACTAGCTTATTGTAAGAAGGAAGGAAGAAACCTTTTGAAACTAATTATATATTCAAATTAGATGAGGCCAAGCAGCCATGACACAATTTGGAAACCCGCTGATTGTTTGTATTCAAATAAAGTGAAAAGCACGAGGAATTCTCAAGAAAGTGTAAAAAGAATTTTTGTTAGCAAAATTAGTTTTGCCAGCTGAAGCGAAAGCAAGAGGCAATTAAGTTTATGTTTTAGTGTTTTTGTTTTTTCCTTCCTAATGCAATATTTGGGTAATTTTATACGCAAATATCGATATATCCTAGTAAAATGATAGTAAAATTAAGAAGATAAAATTTTAAATATAGAGAAAAATCGGGCGAGATGAAAATATCAAAAACAGAACCCTTGAAATCAAAGAAAAATAATTACCTAAGAAGTTACAGTGGAGATTAAATATCTACATACCAGAAAAAGAGGAAAAAAATGTGATACTCAAAATGAAGAGGTCAATGGAATAAAAGAATTGTAATAATAATTCAAAGAATGAAAAAAAGTAAAATATAATTAAAATTTTGGATTGAGAATTGTATGGCAGTGCATTCGAAAGAAATTATAAACATATCTAGATGAAAACAAGTACGAAGGATAAAAGCAAGCAAAAAAATCAGAAGGATGACCTCAAAAGGTTAAACTCTTAAGGGAGTACCCCTGAATTAAATCTTTTTATAATATGTTTCTTTACTAAAAGGAATTAACTCGTTTAAAACTTATCCCATTAGTAAGAAATGCCGTGTACGCTACCTGAAATAAATAGATGACTCATTGTATTAATGCAAAGTATTTCATTGAAGAGTAATGATGAAGCAAGCAATTAGCAGTAGAAAACATTCGAGTTTGGCCAAAGTTTCAGGACTAATCATTGGAGTCATTTCGAAAGTATAGAAATACGTATAAAGCTCCGATCTTCGCCTCTAAATAGAACGAGACAAGAAAGCAATAAAAATCAGGGAAAGTCTTAGAAACTATAGGATTCATGGGAGAAATTGCTCTAGTGGGATTTATAGTGCCAGAGGAATGGAATCCTGGGTAACCAAAGCGGGCAGGTTCACGTCAGAGGGATACTTTTTCCTCGGAATTCAGAGCCAGGGCAACAAAGGAATAACCCGCAGAGAGTTTCTAAGCAGAGTTCTAAGAAAATTGGTGAAATAATAGGATGTGGAAATGTGTGGAAGATTAAGAACTACAGATATGCTATTGTAGGCATTGGAACTTCGAAAGCAAACTACGGTGATGGGGACTAGATGGCCCTCAATTATCCACATGTCAACTGCCGCAAAGTTTCGCTTGCTACACGTCACTTTCCCTTACAGGTGTATAGAAAAAAATAAGAATTCAAAAGAAGAGAGAGAAGCGAAATTTCGTGGATAATTACATAGAACGAAGAGAAAAAGAGAAAAGGTTATGATAAATCTCGTTATGGAAATACTGTTACTTCCGTACTAACGCAACCGGAAGAGCATTGTACAGGATGTCTTTAAAGTCTAGACACAGGAAACTTTCAAATTTCTCTCCCAAAATGAACTTTATATTATTTTAATTTCAATGCATTTTGTTTAATTCCACTATTATCCAATAACATCTTGAATATGATTTTAACAATTTGCTATTCACTCCCTTCATTAAATTCATTCATCTATAAATTACGCACTGTTACCTGAGGTGTCTCGTATCACTGAGTACACCTTCTCTTTTAGTATACCCCCATAAAGAGGTCAAAGCGGGTAATGTCTGGTAAACAAAGAGACCATTATAATATCCCCTTTGTGTACAGACTTTATGGAAACCCTGTATAATTCTCTCGAACTAAGTTTGTATAAATATCATAAGAACACTTAAAACGAACTTTGCCCTGTGGAATCTCGGTTTGGTTATTCTAATTAGGGCCATTTAGCTGTACCTTGATATAATTTATTTTGCAATGCCTTTTATTTAAATTTATTTTATTTTGTACATATATTTTCATCTACTTTCCATTTTCATTCACTTAAAGGCGTAGACAGACATTAAACTTTCGAGTATCAATTTCTACTGCCCAATTCAACATGCAGAACAAGTAATCCTCAAGGTGTTTATTACAAAGTTGTTCGTCCACTTTGATCAGACATAATCAAGTCAATAGTACCAACTATTGATGAGGACTTATATTGTTTCATTAGTCTTATCTATTTTTATATTTGCCGTTAATTTCTATTTATCGACTTATTTCTTACAAATGCCTCTCCTTCTATTTTTTTCTGCGCCCATGTGAAAACTGACCCCGGTTTAGAAGAGAAAAGAAATGAGAATTATGCTAGAAATATATAATTATGGAAAATCCAAGATAAATAGGGTGAAAATAATAATTACAAAAAAATGGGTGAAACAATAAGTTTAAAAAAGTCATCAAAATAACTAATTGGTGTTAGGGAAATCCTCTTTCAACACCAATTCTTTCAGAGCGAAAATCCATTGATAAGTCATCCATTGGCAGATTTTTATTTTTCACTTAATCTTTTTACTGAACTTTTTCAAAAACCTTTAGTTAACTTTAACTTCTCTCAATTCTTCGACGTTATCATTATTTCGGCATAACCCCCTGGCCCTTCATTATGGATTGTCTACCTTTCTCCTCCAATGATATTTGGAATAATAAAACATGATTATAAGGACACTTAATTGTCCAAAATAATGAGAAACAGCCACTAATTGGGTCAGACACTTGTCTGAAGAGGTACGGCAATAATGAACGAACGAAGAGAGAGGTAATTTTAAGTACTCCAATAATGAGACAAGTTGAGATTGAGTCATTTGTGTGTTTCTAACATCTCCCCATTTGGGGTTCTTTCAATTAATAAATAGGGTTTTGATATCTTCTTATTTCTAGGTGCTTTATTTAGAAGGCGCCTGTCGTCCTCTTCTCATAATGAATTCCTTCAGTTCATATCAACTTTTTTATTAAAATATATACATTTTTGTGGCTTTTCTAGGTAAGTAGTGAAAACTAGCTAATATATATAGAGCTGGATTAAAGAAATGGCATTTTCAAGCAGGATTGTCTTTAGGAATGTTCCTGTGGACTATTAGATTTGGCGGAGGAGTATGCGCTTTACTGATTTCCATTTCAAGACGAAGTTTATCTTCAGACGCAAAGGTTCTGCCTAAGAATAAGTGACTGAGAAATGTAGTTTTAAAATTATTATAAATGAACTATTCTTTTTAAATATCTTATTCAGGCTTCCTTTCAATGAATTATCAAGTGTCTCCATTTCAGGAAACTTAATGTGTTTAGGATTCTTAGTCACAATTGTCCTAATTCACTATTTATCCCGATTAGATCTTCAGATATATAGGTCAACTTTATATTCCAAAAATCAAAGCCTAAAACACCATTGACATGTTGATTCTATGGATTAATCACTTAAAGCAACCGAAGGCAATTTGTTGGTAATATTTCAGTTTTAAAAAGATAGGCAAAATGATATTAAGTGTTTATCACAGATATACACTCTGTGGTACGCACTTTATAGGACTTTCAATAAATAAGAAGTAGAAATCTCTAATTATGCGCTTATAACTAAAAATAGATTGGCAGCGATCGTTTCATTGAAAGCTATATTGCAACCGACTCATGCTAGGGTTAGGTTGGATTTGTTATTTTTTAATTTTATGGTTAAACTATGTTATATGTATTAGGTGATTTCGTCTAGCTCGTGTCTGAAAGTTCGGTTAGGATTTGTTAGCTGACATTTTTCATGGAATTTGCTTGGCAAAGCTAATCTTTGTAATGCAATGGTGATTTCGCTCTCGTATGAATATTAGTCGTTAATCTGTTTAAACAACCTACTACACCCGACCTTCGAAATATATCATAGGTAATTTAGAATCTTATCGAAATGAGATGCTAATACTCATCGTGAGTAATTGGAACTTATTAAATCCCTGCAGGCAATCTTGTTCCCCGCAGCTTATAAGTTCACATAAATATGATTAGCAGCAGTTAGTATAGCTCGATGCCTCAATAATATTACCTTCAGTGCTAATAACTGGCAAACTATAGCTTACTGCGCCAAAAAATAGCACACAATTTATATAGGCATATAAATTAGATTAAAAGTAAAATTCTGAGAAAAGAAATTGGAGTTGCTAAGATGTTGAATTACCTTAAACTTTTCTAAAAATTCAGTCACTCGTTATATCAAATATATTCGTGTTATTAGTAAAAATTTAATTTGTCAAATTTTTGAGATTATGGGTAAAAAAAACAATTAAAAATATATAATTTATTTGTTTAGTCTATCAACTTTTGTCTTTAGATTCAAAGAATATTAAAATAGATATATTTAATGCAATAAAAAAAAAGAATTTTTAAATATTGATCAAAATAACGATACAATAAGTAATATTTCTAATTTCAAACAATTACCGACACACAAATAAGATTTTACTCGAGTAAGCTATTCTTTGTTTATTAAGAACCAGGTAAGTTTTCGATTTATATTGAAGTTATTAAAACAATATAAAAATATAAAACTTTTCAAATGCCTTCAAGATGTGAGAGAATGTTTTTATATTTTCTCTCAAATTCATCCATACAGAATTCACTTGCAAATAAAATAGCATGCGTCAATAGTAAGGAAAGTGCTAATATGGAAACTTTAATTCGAATAAATTGCATTAAAGACATAAAAAAGAATGTATGAAGAATATACTCCGCAACAGAATAACGCAAAGGGCAATGTAAAGCAGAAGAATTTAAAGAACGAAAAAATAAAAATGAACCACCAAGAAAAAAATAGATATATGTAAAAATGTTTCATTTTCGAAGTATCAAAAGATATCTCTAAATATCTTCACTGGTTCTATAATTAGAGTATTTCAAGAAAAAAAGAAAGCATGGAAAATTAAAATATTTACAAGTCAAATAAAAACTGAAAGTTGTTGGAGAAAGAAAATAAAAAAATAAATTAGAATTAAGGGGAGAAACCCGAGTATACACACACGCACTCACATCTACATAAAACAAAAACGTACGCAAGTACGCGAGCATACATAGATGTGACATTTTATAATGGACCCGACCTCTCCCCTTTCCTACTACTCCCTCACCCCTAGGATAGTGACCTTTTTTCTATCTATGGTTAGGTGGTATTGGCCGCTGTTTGAATATTCATGTATTTTTCCCGTATTAGCATAGCAGTGGAGTTGCCACTTAATTCTAATTTTGCACTCCGCCTATGGACTTGTTTTTAAACTCATTTGTCGCTAAATCTCTCTGTGTTTCACACATTATAAGATGATCCTCCATCCACACTGTGTCACTCCCAGACTTATTAACTATTTTGCCACCGAAGTTGTGTGTTGATCAGCTTATAAATTTACCCAGACTATTCATCTACGGTTGTTTTCTTGGATTATCTTCGTTGCCTTATTCATAAACAACCGATTTATCGTATTAAATTTCTCGATAGTAGGTCATCCAATAACTTTTCAACTACAATAACTTTCCATTTAGTACTTAGAAATCTCCAGTTTATGGGTTTATACGATTTAATCAGTGGTAAAAATTTTAAAAACGAGCTTATAGATTACTGTTTCTTTGTAGGAGGCCTATCCGTTCGTCACAGTAGATGGGGGGGAGAGGTCTTTCCGCATATTACATTCAAACATGGTAAATGATATTGAGAATGTAGTGAACATCAATATCTTTGATACCTACCCCCTTTTATTTTGCCTCCTCTCATGGTATTTCCACCAGATCATTGATATAATGAAAACCAAGATTGAAGAACCAAGTATGAAAGAATTCTCCTTTTCACAAGATCAGGAGAATAGTAATATGTGATAGAACGAGTTCAGAGCTGCATTCATTTCAACTTCTATCACATTTTATTTAAAACCATGAAGCTACCCACGTGCATCTTCGATTCGAGGCTTGGAGTCTTATCAACAGCTACCGGACGCCAATGTTTAAACAAGGAGGTTATCGTCCCCCCCGTTCGCCCCCATACGCCGACCTCGCCAGATCGAGTTAGGCTTATGGGCAGATAAGGCATTGTTCCCCGGCTCGGCTGTGCGTTCCCTCGAAGCTTCCACCCCATTCTCCCCCACGCCAAGGAGATGTCCTGGCTATTTATATGGAAACTTTACCACTAAGATCAAATTGGAGATCCAGATTTTCGTCGCAAAACATCACCACGACCCTCTCTCCCTTTGTGCGCCAAGGGACCTCGACCTCGAGATTCACCATCACTTGTCCAGAAGGAGGACAATATTCCTTGAGTGCCAAAGGTTCGAGCCTTTAGTGACGCCAAGTCCCCAAGGCATCCCCGCCCTGTTGTTCAAGGAGAACAGCATTAGAACAGGCATTGTTCGTTTTGAGCCCTTCGCCAAGAAACGGTTCTCATCTCCCCCCCTGTTGTTCAAGGAGAACAGCATTAGAACAGCCATTGTTCGTTTTGAGCCCTTCGCCAAGAAACGGTTCTCATCCCCCCCTGTTGTTCAAGGAGAACAACATTAGAACAGCCATTGTTCGTTTTGAGCCCTTCGCCAAGAAACGGTTCTCACCCCCCCTGTTGTTCAAGGAAAACAACATTAGAACAGCCATTGTTCTTGAGCCCGTAGACAAGAGACGGTTCTCATCCCCCCCTTTGTTCAGAAGAGAACAACCTAGAACAGCCATTGTTCGTCAAGCCGTTCGTCGCGTAACGGTTCTCCTTTCCAAGACGCCACGTCAGGATCCTTTTATCCGCCCCCTTCGGCTGGAACTCGCCAGCGGACCGAATATTCCTTCAAGTACCTTCCACTGCACCCTAATGAAGTTACGTAATCCAAGCGTCACCTTTTGAGTATTGATCCCTTATTTGTCAATTCTATCCTGAGCTTTAAATGGTTTATCGAACCATCCCATCTCTTTAACTCCATATTTGTTTTACCTTTTTTGATCCCTTAAATCCTTGGATTAGCCCGAGTCTCCACGACCCTTTCCATTCTGTTTGTCAATATTTTCCGTTTTTGTGTTTGCTGATAGTTATTATTAATAAAACTCTATTTTATTAATGATAGCAATATTATTATCCTTGAGCTCAGTTCCACTTCTTAAGCATTTTGAAGATACATAATATCGGCCGCCAGACAGTAAAAACGCACTCTAGAGATAATTAAGGAAGTTCCCTCAACGAATAGTGATATATGGTATATCGTCGGGAGTCATTCTACGACATATATATATATACTATTTAATTTGGTATCAGGTGTGTAAGGTTTAACGCTATATCTTTGCAAACACTGGTCTCAGTCGAGTAAAGCATAGTGTTATTCGTTATAATAATAGAATATAGTAGTTCCCTTTTGTTTTAACGATTGCTATCCCCTTTTTTTTGAAACTTAAGAAGCTGGAGTAGCTCAAGGAACGGTTATAATAATTTGTTTGTTTTTTTTGTGATTTTAGTCAGTGGTTATTTAGATTGAGAAACCAAGTACGAATAGGTCAGTGCCCATATTTAGGTAGGCTAATTCTATAGAGGCATAATTCTAGTTGCAAGGAATTTTAGTTGGTTGACTAGTGCGCCCCCAAGTGCAAAGATGACTCCGTTCGAAATCTTTAAAGCGCAAGGAGAGTCCTGTGGACTTTCCGGAAAAGAACTAACTGAGTACATTCTAGAGGAGCAAAGAAAAGAGGAAGAAAGAGAAATACAAAGAAAAAAGGAAGAAAGAGAAATACAACGAGAAGAAAGGGAAATACAACGAGAAGAAAGAGAAAGAGGGGAACGGATAAGACAAGCTGAGCTTCAGATTGAATTAGCTCGGATTAAAGCAGAAGTTCAAAGAAAAAAGGGTAGAAAAAGAAAGAGAAAGAGAGGAACGGGAAAGAGTAATCCAACGAGAAGAAAGAAGGACGGATTCGCGCCCCTTCCCAGGAAAGCTGACAAAGTTTCCGAGCCCCGTAAAACCCCAAAACTTCTTTCCCCAAAACCAACAACGGGACTACAAACCTCCCGTTAAGACTTCTCCTCCATCCCTCTTCCCGAAGCGACCAATAATATGCTTCACCTGTGGTGTAGAAAACCACATGAGCTGGAATTGCCCCCAAAATTCTAGGCTTAAGAGCGGACCAGCCCACCAAGTTCACCAGATTAATGCAACCCCGGCTCCCCCGGTGGTGCAGACCCAAGCAGAAACTTCTCCCCCTCCGTCAGGCCACCAGGTAAATTTTGTTTTTGGTAAAAGTTCATCGGGAACTTTGAAATATGAGGAGGGCAGCGTGGACAGCTGCCGAGTTTTGACTCTCGTCAGGGACACAGGATGTACGTGCTTCATCGTGTCCGACGAACTCCTCCCAGTGGCCTCTAACCACGAAAAATTTGCGGTGGTACATGACCAACTTGGGCGGGCGAACCGATTCCCCGTCGCTAGATGTTACCTGCAGTGTCAATATTATAATGGCTGGGCTGAAGTCATTGTAGCACCAATAAAATTCTGTTCCGTACTTATAGGAAAGAGCCCCCAAGTAAGTTTCGACCCTGTGTTTCAGGCCGCCCTTCCTCAAGGTGGAGATAAGAAAGAAGCCCAGGAGCCCGTCCCCATCAGAACCCCGATACCGTCCGATTTCTCGGAGACCCCTAACCAGGACTTTAGGACGGCAAAAGAGGAGTGTGAATCACTAAAACTCTTAGGTGATAAGGCCCCAGACAAGGACACGGAGACTGTCCCTGGACCCCAAGAAAAAAAGAACCGCCAACGCGCCCATGGAGATACCTTCGTAGAACTGGACGAAGCATCGGCGCTTGAAGAGGATTGCCCCGCGGAGTCCCTTAATGTAATCCAGACAGTGTGCATCCAACCTGATGCCGATTACCCTCCTCCTTCCCTACCAAGCGAGTCTTTGGAACCCTCTGACCTGGATAGTGACGCGCAGCTGACACCACGTCAGAAGAGTCAGCTCCAAGAACTAATTAAATGGAATCACCATTTATCTACCCTATTAGCTCTTTTCGAGCAACTGCGTGAAAATGGCCTCACCATTGGCCCCAGCAAATGCCAGTTTGCCCACGAAACCATCAAATATTTGGGTTTCAAATTAGGACAAAGCAAGTCAGGTCCCCACGAGAACAAGATTAAGGCAATCGCCGACATGCCCCTCCCGATTACAAAGAAGCCATTAAGATCGATCCTAGGATCAGCTTCTCCCTATCAGCGATTTTTTCCGAATTTCGCTGCAATTTTGGCCCCCCTATGCCCCCTTCAAGAAAAGAATTTCCCCGATCGTTTACGTTGGAATGATGTCGCTGTTTCCCGTTGTAATCAGCTCAAGAGTAAGTTCATTTCTGCCCCCATTTTAAAGTTGCCCAGCCCGGAAAAATCTTTTGTGGTTAAGACCGACGTGATCAACGAGGGCATTGGAGGTGTACTCCTTCAATACGTGGATGACAGAACGAGTCATCCAGTTGCATATGCTAGTCGTCAATTATTACCACGCGGAAAGAGATATGCCACTAGAGAAAAGATAGCTCTATCAATTATCTGGGTCATAGACAAATTCAAGCTGTACTTGATATGTAAAGAATTTCGAATAGGAACCGACCACCGTCCGTTAGCCTATATTAGGAATTTGAGACACTCAAACGGCCGCATCATGCGCTGGAGTTTACTCTTGCAAGAGTATCAGTTTAAAATAAATTAGATAAAAGGTTCCGATAACCAGGTCGCTGACTCCCTCAGTAGAAATGCGTTACCGAATAGCGTAGAATAATTGTATTCATAGGATTAGTATCTCCATGTAGGTATATACCGTCTTGTACGACTTAATTTAAGATTCTTTCGTAATATAATTAATTAATGTATATGTCTGAATTTTGTAACGCTAAATGTCTAATTTTTTTGTATGTCTATATATTTGTTCTTATTAATTTACGTATAAATTATTTTGTCCGGTATGTACTAAGTTTATATGATTTCATTGTTCCATGCCCTTTTTTTTTTTATTAAGTTGTATTAAAGGTTATTTTCCCCTGTAATCTAAAGTTCAAAATAATCATGTATTGAGGTAATAATAGTTAGGTGCAGGAGGGTACGGTTGGTACAAGAAAACAAGTTCCCTACAACGGAGCTCTATCGTTGTCCCTTCTCTCTTTTTTCGAAGTGACAACTTCCCCTGGAATGGAGGGGTGTGATAGAACGAGTTCAGAGCTGCATTCATTTCAACTTCTATCACATTTTATTTAAAACCATAAGGCTACCCACGTGCATCTTCGATTCGAGGCTTGGAGTCTTATCAACAGCTACCGGACGCCAATGTTTAAACAAGGAGGTTATCGTCCCCCCCGTTCGCCCCCATACGCCGACCACGCCAGATCGAGTTAGGCTTATGGGCAGATAAGGCATTGTTCCCCGGCTCGGCTGTGCGTTCCCTCGAAGCTTCCACCCCATTCTCCCCCACGCCAAGGAGATGTCCTGGCTATTTATATGGAAACTTTACCACTAAGATCAGATTGGAGATCCAGATTTTCGTCGCGAAACATCACCACGACCCTCTCTCCCTTTGTGCGCCAAGGGACCTCGACCTCGAGATTCACCATCACTTGTCCAGAAGGAGGACAATATTCCTTGAGTGCCAAAGGTTCGAGCCTTTAGTGACGCCAAGTCCCCAAGGCATCCCCCCCCTGTTGTTCAAGGAGAACAGCATTAGAACAGCCATTGTTGGTTTTGAGCCCTTCGCCAAGAAATGGTTCTCATCCCCCCCCTGTTGTTCAAGGAGAACAGCATTAGAACAGCCATTGTTCGTTTTGAGCCCTTCGCCAAGAAACGGTTCTCATCCCCCCCTGTTGTTCAAGGAGAACAGCATTAGAACAGCCATTGTTCGTTTTGAGCCCTTCGCCAAGAAACGGTTCTCATCCCCCCCTGTTATTCAAGGAGAACAACATTAGAACAGCCATTGTTCGTTTTGAGCCCTTCGCCAAGAAACGGTTCTCACCTCCCCTGTTGTTTAAGGAGAACAACATTAGAACAGCCATTGTTCTTGAGCCCGTAGACAAGAGACGGTTCTCATCCGCCCCTTTGTTCAGAAGAGAACAACCTAGAACAGCCATTGTTCGTCAGGCCGTTCGTCGAGTAACGGTTCTCCTTTCCAAGACGCCACGTCAGGATCCTTTTATCCCCCCTTCCTTCGGCTGGAACTCGCCAGCGGACCGAATATTCCTTCAAGTACCTTCCACTGCACCCTAATGAAGTTACGTAAGCCAAGCGTCACCTTTTGAGTATTGATCCCTTATTTGTCAATTCTATCCTGTGCTTTAAATGGTTTATCGAACCATCCCATCTCTTTAACTCCATATTTGTTTTACCTTTTTTGATCCCTTAAATCCTTGGATTAGCCCGAGTCTCCACGACCCTTTCCATTCTGTTTGTCAATATTTTCCGTTTTTGTGTTTGCTGATAGTTATTATTAATAAAACTCTATTTTATTAATGATAGCAATATTATTATCCTTGAGCTCAGTTCCACTTCTTAAGCATTTTGAAGATACATAATATCGGCCGCCAGACAGTAAAAACGCACTCTAGAGATAATTAAGGAAGTTCCCTCAACGAATAGTGATATATGGTATATCGTCGGGAGTCATTCTACGATATAATATAACACGTATAACACGTATATTTTATTCATATTAATGAGAGAATTTTATAAATGATAAAAAATATACAGCAGAGGTCATATTAACTGACAAGGATTCAATGTACCGTTACTATTTTCTAAGTATTATGTAAGCTCCCTTTGAAACTGAAAGGTATGGTTCGATAACTCGCTGGGGCATCAACTCGTTTACAAAATGTCTTATAGGAAAACCTTTCCACCCCTCTCTTTTTTCACTCTATCGTGTTCCTCGGCTCTAAAACCGATAAATAGTACAGGAATATGATGAATATCAACATTCTTTCTATCATTATCAGCTCCAACTAGGCATTCCAAAGTATTGTAGGTTATGATATCCTTCGTCTAAATGTTAATCGTTAATCCTTTACCACAAACTATATATTTAACCCCACTTATCGTTTGGATATGTACCAAATAGAATGTGGGAACCGTAGAATAGAATGAATCTCCCTATGAATGGGCATGGCACACATCTTTGATCTGATTGGTGAGATCACCTAGGAATTCTCCAAGTCGAGGTAGTTTGTCATCTTTGCTAACAATAAAGATAGCGCTGTCTGTGTCACATTACAACAAGTCGAGGTAGTTTGTCATCTTTGCTAACAATAAAGATAGCGCTGTCTGTGTCACAGTACAACAACCGTTCACCCAACGAGTCTAAGAGGGCATAGATCTTGATTCGAGCATAGGCGGTTGCGAATACTCTAATTGGACAGTTCATTACTAAGGAGTCAAATTTTACATACATGTTAAGCATTCTTCACTTTCGATAAGTAAGAAATGCCAACTGCATCCAAGGAGTTTACAATGTGGTCGTCGTTTTGGATTAGCTTTATAACATAGTGGTCCGAACAACACATGACCGTTTACAAACCGCCAATCCTCTGAGCGAACATTCCCGGAAACTGTAAAGGAATAAAATATGACCAGGATTGATGTGCTGTTTTTTTGGTATTCCAATAATTATTATTTTCGCTTTCAAGTTTTAGAAATTATTGACTTCATACTGGTTTTACAATGCTTTAATATTTATAAAATTACATTTTGAATGTAATATATCAACCAAATAAGATCAATAAAGAAAATCTAATCGCAGGGTGAAATCCTTAATTGTTTAGACAGAGGTTTGTTCCAAAACGCTGTCACCGATTCATTTGGATGTTGTCTATTTGTATATTTATCCCCTCAGCCTGATTCACTTTCTTCACATATTCCATTTTCTCCTTCTCTCTATCCACTCCTTCCGGGAATAAAGAAACTTCTATTTGTTCTTCTAGAATTTTTTCTATATAGTCTGCTGCGAACAACCCATCCTTCTTTTCAACCACACAAAACTTGAAAATCTGCAAGATCTTATCTTTTCTTGCGCAAGTTTCAGTTCTTGGGGTTGCATACACTCAGAAAATTATACTTTGCTTTTCAGAGTGATTGCACCCGCGTGAGCTTTGCTGGGTGCATGTGGTGCAGACTGTGAAAGTAAATTTACCACCTACGGATTAAGGGAGATCTGGAATATGCAGATCACTAGGAGGGAGAACATGAACTTTCACGATACCGAAATATGTCTTATTCTTATCTTAGATGAATTCTTAAATAGACGGAATTTCTCGTACAGATACGCAACGTCGAGGTGATCCAACGTGATATGGATTGTTTTTCTTATCAGTTCGGATATAAGGAGGAAAAATCGACGTAATTGATTTCAATACCTTCGATTGGTGCTTAGTACAATATAAATGGGTTACATCTGCCGCCAAAAAGTACACTTCCCACATTCAATTCACCATTCACTACATTGTCAGAGATTCTATAAACATTGTCACTCTGTCCTGGATGGGTTTCCATCATGGTTTCAAACTCACATTCCCAGATAATGATAATAAAGTTGCATTTGCTACCGCTAATTCGATCACTCTCTATTGTGTAGTAGTAGTGTTACAACGACATATGTTTACCAATGGTAACATCTTGTTTGAGAATACAGACCTTTTTCCGAGACCCATGTAAATGGCATCCGTTAAAGTGAAACAAGTTTCCTACTCCTGATGGTGAACACCCGTCAAGCCAAAATAATCTCCGAACAACAGATCGTCTCCACTCACCACCGTTTCTTGCATTGAAATCGTTTTTTTATATACGTACCACTAATGTTACTAATTGGATAGTAGATTTCACCTTCAAGACCAATGAATAGGAAGCCAGAAGTTTTTTGAAGGAATATTCTCCTTCATTTTTTTCGCGAGAATTGAGGAAACAAAGGTGCAGTCTACAAAATTTATATGCCTTCTGTATATTTTATGTCGATCAAATCAAACATTAAATGGTATTATTACATGGCCTGCATGAATTCTATATGTATGACCTACGAGATTGAAGGTCCAAACTAAATTGTATCCGCAGACTGGAATACTGTCTTGAATCGTCCCATGATGTAATCGAATAGTGTATGTAGATTCACGCAGTTAAACGAATTGAATGTGTAAATAGATAGTATTACCAGTTCCAGCCCCAATTTCCAAACTTATATTTACACGATAATCGGCCTACCTAACCCATTACAGATTCAATATATGCCGTGAAAGCTCACGCACTACTCGAAAAAGACCAACTTCTCTGGTTGCTCCACGATTACACGGTATAAAATGAGGAGAAGGTTCCTATGCCTGTTTTCTCTTAAGGGTATAATTTTTTACACGAGAATGAGTTTCTCCTATTTGTAAAGGATGTTCTTGCGTATGATGGTAGGAAGTTCTATACGGTTAATTTACTTCTCGATCCGGAAAAGAATGGTGTTGTCACATGACCTATCTTCTATGTTTGAAGGTTCACATTCTATTGGGAGTGCTACATCTTCATCTTCGGATCTTAGTATAATGACATCGTAGGTAATTTTGAGAAAGTCGGATATTCTTTCCGGATGAAAATATTAATCTTCATCATTATCATTCTCCTCCTCTTATTAGGCACACTATTTGAAGCAGAATTAGTTGTATGTAAAATTTCACCAAAAACACTTTCACTCAATGAGAAGTTAGATAAAGAGGAAGACGTTGTCTTGTTTTGGTAGATCCGCTTCGTTGTCAGGAGAGGTAAATTGCATCATGTTTCTTATTGATCTATAAAAAGAGAGAAAATATAATCTAAAAGAAGTTGCTTCATTAATTATACAACTAGTAAAGCATGAGTAAAGAAAGTATGCTCAAATTTAAATTTGTCTCCCCATTTACTTCATCCATAACTGGGAGGACGCCCAGCTGAAAAACCTGCTTACTCTTTCGTATACCCAAAATTCGAGATAACATGTTTGCACAACGCGTTGATAGAATCATTTGGCGTTACACTGTATTACAGAAAGTCTATGAAAAATTTAAAAATAAGTAATGTTTTACGAAGGAGTGTATGATGTGTAATCTTTGTATGGAAGAAGTCATGTACTCCCTATTTTAGATAACTTAATAGAGAAGATAGATGTAAATATATGAGAAATATTCAGTGAGCTCCCACGATAAGGATATTCCGATATTCCTACTGGCCTTTAATTATCACAATCTAGTCTTATTAAACTAGAAGAGAGACATCTCCCAGATGAATATATTCCCTAAACAAATAATGCCTGGGGAACGGAATAGCTTCATGAAGATATATAAAGAAACAGTCTCAAAACCCTATGGTTATTTGCTCTGCGACTGTCCAATTTACCTTACGGAGACGAATGTTTCCCAACGAAATTAAAAGCGTTTATCTAATAAATAATAACGTTCCGATGACAACAGCGCACAAACAAAACATATCATGATTCAAATGGTTTATACGTATGTTATCTCGGAAGCCAGGTCATATACAGATAAATAAAACACTAATAAATCAGTGTGGAGGATCGTTTCTACAAAGTTATTCTCTTATCTACCACCTGTCCGCTCCGACCTTCTATAATTAAAAAAAAAATTGGTTTATTTCCCAAAAACAGAGAGAAGTACGCTCCAACTTAATTCCATTACAAGAAAGACATATCTTTGTTGACATATCTTTATGAGAGTTGACTACTATACCTAATAATTCACACATCCCACTAAATAGATATGTTATTATTTGCTAAAACACGTTGGAAAACTATTTGAAACAGTGTGTTAAGGTTCTGAACAGATATAAGGTTAAAGTTAATGACAGTGACAATGAGCAAATAAATGGTTATACAGAAGTAGGAACGGAAACACAGGATCCAAATAATTGTAATAGAGCTAGATTAATTTATCAGACAGTAGAAAAAACACAGGGATTCAGTTCGAGTAATGACGGGGTCATTATTATTGATAGTAAAAGACTTCCACAATATAACATTATCTACCTATTCAATAATTTAGCCTAGAACGTGAAAAAGATCAACACTCTACCTCTGGGAGGAAGTAAGATAAAGAATAATATCTTCTAATTTTCCTAAATCTATCATAAAATACTGTTCAAAAACTTCAAGACGAGTTTCATCAAATTTTTGTCAGATGAAGTGTTTACAGAATGTGGTTTGTCGGTATACCTGTGCCGATTAGCTCGGCACTCATATTTTTACACAAGTACGGGCAGACAGCTGGTTATATCTGGCGATTAATAAAGAGTGCGAATTACCGTTGACCTGGTTTAGATTAATGGCTTGCAAAGTTAGTTGCAGTTCAAAGGATATATAAAGACAATACCCTAAAATAAATTTTTAATGTATATATAGGAAAAAAATGGGCAATATTTATATATATATATATATATATAAATATAGGTATTTATATACAAAAGGGGGAACAAATTACTTATTGTAGTTAAATGAATTAAGTAAATATTAACGAGCTAACCTGACCATGATCATATAGATCGCATTACCTTCAAGTCCGGGAAAATTGAAAGGGGGATAAAAGACAACGGCGCAGGTCTTCATGAAGATACTACGGAGAGTCCTGACTCGGAAGACTTGAAGATGAAGTTGAATTACTTCGTGATGAAGAATGAGATTTTTTCTGCTCGAGAGAGACGTAATCTCAACTCAAGACGATTCAGCAGAATGGCAGGGAGTCCCAGTCTCGAAAGACGGGAATCTTGAAGGGGTGGTGAAGATGATATGGCCGCATAACTCTCAGGGAAGAAGGACGCTCGATAGCTTTCCTCTGAACAGGGTCAGAGCTAAACGAAAGTAGATCTGCTGACTAGATCTTCGCCGACGTACGACGACGAGTTACGGGAGGTTACGGTAAACAGAGGGCAGTCTGGACGGAGTGAATAGAGGGCTTTCAATCTCCTCGAGAGATGGTGAGCTTCGGGTTAAATACTCGGGTGGCTGCTCTGCTAAAGGCCTCAGGGCCTAGCAGTTCCCAATTATTCTTGGCGCTAGTCTAAGCAAATACAATTCTTGATTACGAGTCGTTCCAGACGATCAAACGCGCCTCGTGATATAGGGGTAGTGTTAATATGGCAGCACATGGCGTTATCGCAGAAGTGGAGGGGACGATCGGCCTCTTAAAACAAACACAGCTGGGACGGGTGATTAAGTGAGTGTCGGATTCTTCCTCGACTTTCTAAAATTATCACGCTGGTTCACGTGGTCTTGAAATAATAAAAGGTTTTACCGAGGGCTTCCTCTTATGGTAGTCCTTCGAGGGCGTTCCCTCACACGGTTGATGATTGTTATCTTGTATCCCACGATGGACTCAATGAAATTTTCACCTTACCACCACAGAAGCTGAGTATATAAAAAAAATGTTGTTTGATGAATTTCATTGTTGTCTCACCATGGAAGGCCACTGGATGGGGTGTCATTAGCCTGCGTACTTGCAGGAAAAAAGTTTTATTTCACCCCAGATAAAAATAATTTTTATTAGAGCAGGATTTCTTAACAAATATGTTCATTAAAATTCCACATCATATAAATAAACCTTCTGATATTCATTTTCCAAATTATAAAGTTGGTTTAAAAATACTGGATTAACCCAACTCTTTTGGTTCAGAGAATCTGTAAATTAGTAAAAAATAGTAAGGTTGCGGGAAACTTTGAGATTCTAATTGCAATTATGTATGTATTTTAACCTAGATGTAAAAGAAAATTTGATTTTAGCATTAGTTGTCTTTGATTGAATAGTTAAATAAGAATGCAAACGTATCAGATATTGAGTAAAAAATAAACTGCGGATTATTACGCTTATCTAAATACATCCTAGAGTGTGACAACATATGTTAGTGGGGTAAATTGGCTATTCGAAACTCTATAAAAGATCGCTAAAAGGTCTAATGTGGAAAGCTTTCTCTCGAGTTTGGTGAGATATGCTCTAGACAAACACGTACGAAAAAGATTCAAGCTAAAACCAGTAAACGCACAAGAATCAAACGAGATTTAGCAGATAGATCTAACTGTAATGCACAAATTTTAAAGTTTCACTTATGATGTACGCTGCGTGCTCTTTGTAATTTATGTATTTTCTGTATATCTCTGGCTAATTCTTTTAAATGAGAAGACAGATCAGGTAGTGTCAAATGCTATATGAAATTTCATGGAAGAAACCAAATGGATTCTAGATTATACGTTTTGATGATGGAGGAGAGTTTAAAGGTAGAAGATTAAAGTATTATTGAGCGAATAAAATATCGGCGTATATCATGTTCACTCACTAAACAACATAGTCTTGAACATAGTGTACAAAGAACAATAAAGGACAGAGTTTTCGTTATTTTTCCTTGAACGTTACAGGGAAATACATCAATGTGTTAGATGATTTAGCAAGCGCTTATAATAAGTCTAGACATACAATGATTTGGAATACATCGTAAAAGTTATACATCATGTTGTTATACCGAATCAGATAGATGAAAGTAAAAAAAAAGAGGTTTTTATATAAGATCAGTGATTATGTTCCAATCACACGCATTTCCAGGTAGAGTGAAGGGATGAAATATACAGGATATATAGAATTTCAAATGTATTAGAACTGTACTATATTAAAGATTTAAATGTAGATCATATTGAAGCTGGGGCTTATGAAGAATTATTAGAGATGATGGAGAAAACACCAACCTTGAGTACATTCATACGTGAAATTATATATAGGTTGGAAATGAGGAAGGTTTTTTTATCAGTTTCGAAGATGGAGTAAGAGAGGTTACCCTTTCTTACCAATCTTCCCTAGACGTTTACCATTTAATTACCATGTCTGAATATGAACTAAAATTGCACAAATCCATTATAACAGTCAGTATGTAGTAGAGCTTTGTGAATTTCAATTTACCGGGAATATCTATAATATTACTAAGCCTATACATACATTCACATTCTATTGGAAAATGACGGAAGTGAATAATTAGCATTAAATAATATATTGGCAAGAAGAAAAGAAACCAAAATAGAGGAATTGACCTTACTTATGGTGAGATATGAATAGACGCAGGATATTATAAAAATAAAAAAGCACTCCGAGAAAATGAATCTGAATATGAGACAAATTATTATCTCAGGATTTACTGTTTTAATCTGCAAGGATTCAAGAGAAAATGTCGAGTGGATATATATTTATGCTCACTTCACTTTCATTGCTCATTGAGGAAAGGAAACGAAAAAAATCTATTATTTATTCGTTGGAAGAATTTCATACTGTATTGAACAGATCTATCAGAAAAGATATTGCAAAATTAAATAATTAAATGGCGTATAATATAGATTTTCATGCTCTTATATTTCATCCGAGATCATGTTCCATTTACTTTACCTTCAGACTATCAGTTAGTAGAAGGGACGCAGTCGAAGCTGCTGAGAATTATTCATCTTCCTTTCAATGATAGTTCATATAGTATAAATTTTGAAAATCCACACTATCTGAATCTAAGCTCTGGGGATTTGAAAGCAATTTATATCTATATAAGAACGGTTGAAGTTGAAAATTCTGCAATGTTTCTTGGTAATTTAATGGTGAAACTACGAATTAAGAGCAGAGATTATAAAATAATTAATAAATTTAAAATAGCCCACGCGTGTTTAAAGGGTTAAAAGCTCAGGGAGGAAATAGTTCTGGATCCCTATCTCAAAATGCGGTGCTATATCTGAAGACTGGTGCTTGCTATCTAGGAAACAAGGCCATTTCCCCCGTTTTTTATACCATTCAGGATATTATGCATGGAAAGAACGCAAAGCAAGCTTTGTAAGTTCAGTAGACGAAAAATAATATTACTAAAGATAATATACGATATATTAGAAGATAGTTAAAATCTGATAGTGATAATGAAAGGCAATCCGAAAATAGTAGGTGTAATAAATAAGCAAAAATAGATGAATAAGGAGTTAAAGAAACGAAAAAATTGGAAAATAGATCATGAATCAGATGGGGAGTGTTTTTTCCTCATAATATAAGCAAGCACACATTTCATAGATGTTCTCATAAAGTTATCAACGGTTGTAAATCGTACAAGGGTAAAAATGAGTGCTCTTCATTCTCCTCGAAATATCTGTTAGAAAACACACATCAATTTGTCTACCCTTCCACCTACCCAAACTTCTATCATTGAGAGCAATAATAATTCTACTCTCCACTTACCAATATATCATCCGACCTCACTCTAGTTGATTATCATATATCTGGTAATGCATAGTATTATTTAGACCAGAGTTAGGTTTATTTTTATATTAAAGCAAAAATTGTGAAAGCAAATGGAAGCGAACTTAAAAGAGCGAAGAATATTTTTCCGGAAAATAATATTCTTCCTATTTTGTTCAGCAATGTTGATATTGATTTAAATGAAACATCTGTAGACTCAATTAAAAATAATTACCCCTTTTCTGCATATTTAGAAAACCTGTTGAACTATACTGAAAAAGAAAAATATACATTTCTTTTGACTCCAGGATATTACTCTAATAAGAAACGTATAGAAAAGAAATATAGCCCATCGAAGAAAAGTTAATTGATGCATATGGAAAATTACACACAGAAGTCTTCTCGCAACATAAGTGGTTGATGAAGAGAGTCTCACTAAAGATAAAGTTATCGATAGCACCGCATTCATTTGCACTACTTAGAAGCTGAAACCAAATTATTAGAGAGTATTATTTACCTGAGAAAAGTCTGCTTTTAAGCACCAACTTAACTGGAGATGGAAAATAGGTTGCTTACATCAAACGCTAAGTAGCCCATCACAAAAGATCGTGTGGATAATATATTCATGAAGAAAATACCTACGCGGATGGGGAATGGTATGGTTCACTTCAGCCTTTACTGGTAGCTACGATGCATTATCTTTTGAATTTAAACCTTATAATGTGTATCGCATCACTATTTATATAAACGGGAATTAAATTAAAAGATAATTTGAATTAGAATATTCGGACGATGCAGATCCAGTTTCTTCCAAGGCGTTTTACTGGTTATTTTACGGCCTAGGGTGTATTGGATGTGGCCAGTGTATTGGATTTATATGTATATGGAGAATTTATAAAAAGTAAAAATATTTATTCTATTAATCTAAATCAGGACAAAAGTACTTCTTGTCTCTAAGAATGTTTCAATCATATACAATCTGGCTCATTATCAATACAGTTACAGTTTAGATCTCCATTAATAGAGCATGTATCCCTTGTTATAATGCAGTTTCAAGCTGTTATTAAAATATATATATTTAGGAATGGACTAGTTTATTTTTAATTAAAATATGTAATAAAAATAGGAGCACTATTGTATCTAAATAAAAAGTTTTTCATGGCTGTTTATTACTGTCAGCAGGTGATATGATTTTTCTGCACACAAGCCATCGATTAGGGTTGCATTGTGTACTGTGATTGTGGAATTTTTTATTTTTTTTGATATCTAGATCGAGGGTTCAAGAAGGAGGTTTTTATTCGTAAAAATGTATAAAATTATTATCGTTTGTCAGAAAGAGAGAGATATAGGACAGACCTGGTTAACCATTTTTAATCTACGCTGAAAAGGTGCTAAATCATAAAGGCCATGATGGGATGGAAGCATGACTTCGCGGAAGCCTGAGATGTACTTAAGAGGACGAGAGGTCTCACCGGGGATTATCACGCGACGTCCAGAATTGGGCAAAGTCCATCTGGCCCTGCGAGGCGTTTGTCCACAGAGACCCTCCTCCTCAAGGCGCGGGGAAAAGCCCCTCGCTCTCATACTATAAAACTTTATACGCCGAACTAGGACAGCATTAAGTAACCCTATGTGTCCCGTGTATCCGCGAGTATCTTCCATTGGCTCGTCCCCGTTAGTTCCGCACGAACCCTCGTAGAGCCCCTCAAGCTCGGTGTAATCTCCTAGAACTCGCGAGAATAAACCCCGTACTCGTTGCTACACGTTATACTAACGCGCGGCTCAAATTCTCGATTCGGTATTCTAAACCCAAAGGCAAGTTTTGAGTTCACCTCGCGTAATATTCGTTTGTCAAGAGGCTATTATTGTGAACACTACGCCGTCTCTAACAAGAAAGGACTACTCCCTCGGACAGAATCTTAGAGGTATCCGCAACGGGACACTCTTCTGTGTAAGCTGTTCCCATATCATTTTAAGCCTCCGTCATTTGACTTGGCGTGAGCTCAAGGTAAATAGAACGTCCCATCTCTAATAGTTCGTCTGTGTGTACGGTGGTCGACGCCGCCCAGGTCGATCTTTGAAGCCGATACTCGTGTACGTATCTTATGTTTTTATACCCTAATTAAAACCATTTTAATTTTGTAAATATATTTACTTCATACTAGTAAAGTATATTTTTGGACTCCGTTTATATTATCCCTGAAAGTTTCAAGATAGTTGACCATTGACTAACCTAAACAGCACTCCGAAACTTAATGCATTCTGATTCGTATTTATAATTTTACCTACGCTCTAATGGACTAATCCGTTCCTAGGGCTCCCTCCCTCGGTCTAAGAAATTTTGAAAAGGGTTGGGTTGCAACATCAACCTACGACATCCTCAATCAATTCCGAGTTCAGTGTGTTACTTTTCAAATAATTGAGGCTGGTTTTGTATCTACTTCATTCACATGACATTAGAAAACATCATGTTTGTGTATACTCATCGTTTTTTGTAGCTATATATGTGTTTGTATGTGCGTGTGAGTGTGTGTGAATGTTTGTAGACTTGGGTTCCTCCCTTCAATACTAATAAATCTTACTTTAAAATAATCACTTTATAACAGGAAAAACACGAATCAATTTTAATTTTGCGGTTCTAATGGGGAATATTAACCAAAGAACCAACCTAACATTCAGTTTGATGGAAAGTTACCACTACTTGGAACAGAGATATTTGCTTTAAAATTTAGGGAAAGGGACATTGCATAGGTTTAAGGATTTCCAAGAATATCTGAACTTTGTTATGAAACTGCAAAGGCTCTTTTTACCCATATTAATGAAGGAAACAATCAATTATTTAGTGGCAGGGAAAGCCTTTGATCTAATATTAGCATACAATGTGGATCATTCTGGAGAATTTATATTATTGACCCATATAAATCCAAGTTATGAAAAGTTAGGAGAATTTTGCTGAAAAATTTTGTGAGAGTTAATAACCTATCAAATAAACATAATTAAAGAGTACCTACGTCTATTGGAAATACAATTTTTCAATGTAACTGCAAATGCAGACAGGGAAGACACGTTGACGGAATTAAATAAAATTACATTTACTTAGTAACTACGGGTGGGTATTCATGAAAGCAATTATCAGTTTTACTTTACACTTAACAATATCTCATCCGACCTCACTCCTGTTGAATATTATATATCTAGTAACGAACAATATTTTAGCAACTCGAGTGAGGTTATTTTCATATTAAAGCAAGAATTTTGAAGTCAAACCGAAGGGAACTTAAAGATGCCAAGAATATGGGAAGAAAATCATAAAAACAAACATACAAATGGAGAGGTTTGTTACACTTTTGGAACTTCATTCTACAGTTTTGTTTTATTTGTTTTACAAAGAACGCATCTACTTGTTTCAATGGATTGTGAAAGGTGATCTATATTGGCATACCGTACATTATCTAACAATCCGTGGCTTTATCCCGGATGGTTTTCTACTCCTATGATTTTCATTCCTTTGATCTTAACTCCAACTAAGTTCATTCGAAACTCTTTCTGAGAAATATCTTTGATCATGGAATATTTGATGTATCATCCATGTGTAAATAACCAATATATTCAATACATCAATAACAGACTACATACAGTACGATATTTTCCCTATAATATTTGGTCTGAAGTCTAAGAGGGCTCTGTAACTAACAAAAAGTCAGCTTATCGTATTACTCTCCTTTTCATCTTTCCAATAGGATCCGCAACCAATGCATTAATAATAAAAGTAACAAAAAATTGGTGATTTCAGCGAACGAATTTCAAGTTTCCTTCTGACTTATATTTAGAGAAAGTGCCCCTTTCTTCTTTTATAGCGTCTTTTGCATGAATAGATCATATAGCCCCAAATTATTCATATATACGGGATACTTCCTTCAATCTTCAAATACATTGCTTCATATATACTTATTTTATAGGGAAAACCAGTGGAGCTGGAGACAATCCATAATTTATATCTAAAAGGATTGGCTTTCCCAAGAATGAACTGATTACATGAGTAACTTCCAGAGTAAGAACACTGACTCGTATATGTAAAATTCTCATGCAAGTCAAATTGGGCCAGCTTTTTATTAAATAACATTATATTATGGTTTATATTGGCCTGTTTGATATTATTCAGGTTTTTATCAATGGCAGGCATGTATATATACTTGTTTTTTTTTAAAACGTTTTCTTGGCATGGTTTCAACAATATTACATCACTTACATTCTTGTTCTTTCTTCCAGTAATCTCGTTCTGAATTTTTCGTGTTATATCCAGAAATAGGACGCCATTAACGTTAGAAATTTGTTTTTCTCTCTATTGACATATCTATCTAGGAGTGTGTCTCCTATTGCGGTCAGTAATGTTGCAAAATGTTTCGTGATATAGATTCCAGTCACTTAAAACTGATAAATCAGAGCACTTATAGAAATGTATTTTACTGACCTCCTTGTTCGTTTTATTTAGATGGGTAGCGTCTTTATTATATCTATCAGGAGCCTTTTACTGCTTAACTTGATTAATATGCTTCTTTGACTTAGAATGGGCTAGTTTAATATTGTTCTCTTCCTCTGATTCAAACCTTAACATAAAATAATCAACATAACCAGCAGCTTCTTTGCGTATATTATGTTTCTTTTTTCTAAATTTTCCTTATTCTGTGTTTAGATATCAATTTCTACTCATTCCTCCGGAGGTCGACAGATAATAATATCTACTCCGGGAGTACTTTCTATACCGTATCATAAGCGTCTTGTAATAATTTCTGGTTGACTATACATGTCTCCATAAAAATTTATGCTATATATTCTAAAAATTGTAGATTTATGCATATTTATGGCTGTTTACATAAATACGGTATAAATTGTTCTAAGAAAATATGTTTCCAACCTTTTTAATATAAAATGATATTTTGCTTGTAAAAACAGTTTGTAAATCTAAATTGATATAAACTATTGAATATATAATGTTGTCACAATATGATCCTAGACATTGCATTCGCAGTCATCAAAGTGTGAAATAAAACATTTAAGGGTACATAGCTTCTTAATTCTAAACCCTGGTGTATTTGTTTCAATTTGACTGTTTACTATCCAGACTTCTCCCTTGACTAATAAATCTGGCTTATCATATTCGTTTAGCTCTAAAAATAAGGTAGCTAGTAAAAAAATAACTAAAAGTAAAAATATACTTTTTTTTCACCTCTCAGATGTTGGCATCTGATTATGTATTTGGTTTTAATCTACAACTACAATATAACTACGATAAGCCACTTAATTCTTTAAAAATAAAGAAAATTACTAATTTCTGAAAAATATAACATTTGCATTATATGACTGCAAATGCGTTAATTGGGCTAGGACTGGCTTACGATACTAGAAAAAGCGTAAGGTGGTGGACGATTCGATTTATTTTTGTCCTACGAGTAAGAGCCCTGATATTAATATTTTTCACTAATATTTTAAAGTCTTGAATATTTAAATGAAAACTTTGACCCTGATAAAAAGTTTGACGGATTAAGACAAAATTAAATGTTTTTTTCCATTATATAAGTATAAATTGAAAGAGGAGGAAAATAGAAGAACCTATAGAGAGGATCTAATTTCATTATTTTGGTGTCCCTTGTAGGAAAAAGAGTGACCTGGTGTCGTTTAGGGCGTTTGCGCTTATTACCTTATATTCTCTGGTGTTGTTTAAAGTGTTTATTTAGGTCTTGTGCTTTTCTCATGATACGGTTTATTTTCCCCATATCTATTAATTCTTAGATCTTTATTTAGTATTTACTGTAATTTTTTGGCTGAATTATCGTTTCCGAAACTCAGAAATAATTGCAAAATTGGTTTTGTATATTTCCGAGAATATTCGAGGTAAAATGTATTTAGAAGCTAATCCCATCAACTCCCCACTAAATAAAGAATCTTGGTATTCTGAATCTATTTGCAATGACTTAGTGTGGTTTTTCTAAATTTTGATGTCTCTAAAGTCATTACAATTACAATATTTCTTTTCATATCATCCCCAACTTTATACTGATCTACTCTAGATGGAGTAAGAGAATAGAAACCGATCTAAGTTAACCTTCTTTTTATAGTGAATAGTGAGTATTCTTTATCCTTTATTAGCTGCTGAAGTTTAGTATCGTCAACAAATTATGTAATTTAATTGGCAATTCTTTTTCGAATATAAGGGGTTTACGAAAATTATAAACAACTGAAAAAAAGGAACCTTAATTTTCTCTCTAATGTTGTAATTCGGATTCTCCTTAGAGTAGCATGAGTTTTACTTGATTCCTCTTATGCAAAATAAAAGAATACTTTTCATAAAATATTTTATTATTCTCCTTGTTCATTTTAATAATCCGTTACTTTTTTCGATATCACTCGAAACCTGCGCTGCAAAATTTTCATGAGTTCTTATGGTTTGTCTTTCTTTGGGTTTAAGGAAGATAATTTCCATGTGTAAAGAATATGAAAGCCCTCATTCGCGCCGTTTCCTTTCTCCCTTACCAAACCAATTTCATTTCCAATCTTTTGTGTGGTATGAAAAAATAAGAGAAAATATCTGGGTTACTACAATTCGTGTTCTTTTATTATACTTTAATGGAAAATTTGTGATAGAGTTCAGTGCTCTTAGAAGAGAATAATTTGCTTACAATAGTAGTGATAGCAGGAGGAGTAATACTTTAGTGCTGGAGGTTATGCAACCTTTGAGGATAATTATTTTCAAATTAAGGGATCTAACTCAACCCTTAGCAGTATTTATAAGGAAAGGTTCACTACCCAGAAAAGGCGATTCAAATTTACAAACTTTGAAACGTTGTTGGTTCTTTTTAGCTTTTTTACATCCTACCCCTAAAATTTGTTTTAGTTCGTAAATTTAATTCGTTGTTTATTCGCATAATTTTGTACTTCCTTCATGTTCAAATGGTGGTCGACCATTTTTTAATCCTCTCTATGGCCATTACTATATATTTCTTATTGGCTAAACCATTACAGGAATTTGTGCATCCGATTTGGATAGTAAAAATTTCGTTTCAATTCCGAGATCCATCCGTAGTCTTTATTCTGGTATAAGTTGTGCCATACGGTGGCGGATTTCTCAGGAGGTTATTTCTCTATAGTCTCTGAATCACAAGTTGTGAGAATAAAGAGAGGTGAGAAGAAGGTGCGAGAGCCTCGCCACGAAACGTTTTCACCACAATGATGACCATGGAAAGTGGGTGCACAGTTTTTCCTTTTACTTTACGTAAAAATTCTTTGCCACTAAGAAAAATAGGGTGATCTCTTCTTCTTTCCTTTGTTTTATTTGAATGATAATATCTAGATCAAGTTTTTTTCTAAGGTACTGTATAGTATTTTTGCCATTTGTTGAGACATTTTGGCCGCTAGAACTAGGTTAAATAAAAGGTGCATTTCTGCTCGCCTTTTTCCTTATTGAGGTAGATCACCTTAAAATCACTTCTTTGATTCTGTCTTCTTGTTGCTTGTAAGAGAGCGTAGGGTTATCGGGTGGTGGGCCCTAATGCTGATTGGAAGAGAGTTTGGTAGATTTCCTTCACGTTCTTCCCCTTCAGTGGTCTGACTGTTTGCTGTATTTTTAGACTGCTTTCCTCTTAGAATTGTTTCCAATACGTGTTTTTTGTATCAGTTGCTGGTAAATGGGAGGCTCAGCTCTTTTCGTTTGTTTTTTTATTTGTTTCTTTCTCTGTCCTTTACGATTTCTGAGTTTCTTTGTCTATTTCTAAGTTAATAGTAAAAATAAAGCAAACCTGCTAAAATAACTAATTTTTACACAGAGACGCTCAGAAATACAGCAAGTAAATAACGACAGCGGCGTGCACAACAAACAATAATTAGCCAGAGACCAATCGGAATGTCGGCTGTAATATAATCTTAACAAGAGACACCAGCTAGTCTTTTAAAACTGACAGGCTCGTTTGTATTAGCCCGAGTTGCTGAATAATATTTCGATCCTTTAAGTATATTATAGAACGGAAACCTTTGATAGATTGGAATTTAAATCCTAATCTCTAAAGAAAAAAATTGTTTCAAGAAAACTTTGAATTTTAATTTTACAATTATGGATTACAACTCGGGCTGAAACTTCTAAGCTCGTGTCAAGCTACGAAGGATATTTTTGACACAAGAAACATCTAAGACTACCGCCAAACTCTGAACGAAAATATAAGAACTGCAACCAGTCTCAATAAAAGGATTTCGAGTTGTTGGCGGCAATTACTTACTTGAAGTCTGTTTTGGGAGGAATTAAATCAGCTGGCAAATACACGTTCAGTTTAATAAATTTATACTCGGGCTAAGCTCGAAGAGCCCAAGAAGTGGTTTCATTGTACATTAATTTACTCGCTATTGTGGAAAACAGTGTCTTCATATATATATATATATATATATATATATATATATATATATATATATATATATATATATATATATATATATATATATATATATATATATATATATATATATATATATATATATATGATAGTGAAACCACTGTATAGGAGCCCAAAGTTTAAATTACGAGACTAGTTTCAGTATGTTATTTATTATACCCTCTTCAGTCGTATACTGAGAATGCATTCTTACAAAAGTCTATAAATAGCGCACAGATTAGAAAACACAAAAAATACTACAAAAAAACACAAAACGGAAAAAAAGGTCATAAATCAGGGGGTGTAAGTCTAAGATCGTTGACTAAACTGTTTAAGATGAGTTTACAAGAATGGGAGCTGCATTTCAATTGCCCATCTGACAAATTAAAATTGGGAATTTCTCCTATTAATATAGATTCCACTATTTTTATTTTACGGAAATGTTTAAAATTATATATGATTTGTGCCTTTGAATAGTTAATTTGGCGGTTGAAGTTGCTAATATGATTAAAAATACTGGATGTGGTACTGCCTCGTCTGACATCACCTTTATGTTCATAAATTCGTTTTTTTAAGGTTTTTCCGTTCTCTCCTATGTAAAATGAGGGACAGTTTGTAGAGCTACACGGGAATAAATATACACCTGCTTCATTTGGCTGATCCACGGGCTTGGTCGATGGGAAAGATTTAGGATAGAAAAAGGGTATTTAAATGTGGTTAGGCCTGGGGAAATAAGTTGTTCACTCCTTTAGAGAGGGGAGAAAAAGGGAGGGATTGACACTTCGTATTACTAAATTTGTTTTTATCCTTGGGACTGTAATGAGTAGATTTTGCTTTAGATTAGCTTTCATTTATCACGTGGAGGGGATCATTTAATTCAATGAAGTTGCAGGTTATATATGTTATCTCGTCCTCTAGAAAGCAAGGGTCACTTACTCGTATATTAAGTGCTCTCCAAAACATACTTGATGCAACGGCTCTCTTAATGTTAATATCATGATAAGAAAAGAAATGGACATTAGAGTTTAAATGGGTTGGTTTTCGATACACAGTGGAGCTAATTTTGTCAATGATTCTAACAATTTTTACATCAAGAAAGGATATACAATTATATGTTTCTCACTTTACTTTAAAATTGATATCTAGATGGAGCTCATTAAAGATTTTTAAGGAAATTGTCAAATAAGTTTAAACTATTTATAGGCCAAATCGATATAACATCATCTACATACCTATACGATACAAAATTATGATGGGGAATCAAAGAAAGGGGTAATGATACATCGATAAAGGATTACCCATGCTAAACCATATTTTGGAAAGAAAAACCCAAATTACTGATAAATATATTGGCAGTAACACAAAGATTTACAAGATTTATAATTTCATATTTGCCTAGAGGGAGGTTTAATTTTTTATTATCTTAATAAATTAGATAGAACATTAGGGGACATTAGTAAACAGGCAGTCTATATGAAAGCTTTTTAAGCGGCTTCCTTTCATGTTGATATTCCTAAAAATTTTAATGAAATCAGAGGAATGGATTATGTGTGAAGGAGAGGTCAATGTATAAGCGTTAGCAAGAAGGAAGGCTAACCACTTCGAGATTTAGTATTCATAAGAGTCGATACACAAAATAATAGGTCAGAGTGGCGTTCCTCTTTTGTGGGTTTGTGGCAGACCATACATATGGGGAAGCGATGGGTTGGTAGGTTTAAAATGATTAAGAAGGTCTGAGTTGGATAATTTGAGCAATTTTGTGAGCGTTTTTTGAAGTCGGTTTTATTTTTTAATGGGTTGGAAAATAAATTCTCGTAAATGTTCATATATATATATCTATATATATATATATATACATTCTAAAGAGTAGGACCTCGAATCCTATGCTTTTACTTTCTCATAATAGTTTATAGTGTTTATCGCAGGTTGAACCTTTTCAAGGCTACCATTGTTGGCCTAAGCTTCTGCAACTTACCAGTCTAATTTTCGTATGGGAAGTGACTCATCCCCCCCATCCCCCATCATTTGCGTCCACTTCCCTTTTTGCCCTTCGGACTCAAGGATATAAATGGGGCCGTCAGCCTGTTCCAGTTATTCTGTTGTGAGGATTCTGGCTTATTTCTCAGCTGAATCGTTGTCCGTCTCGTATCTTGACGTCATTAATCTTTTGGAGACCCCTACTGGATTCTTTCGTGCAACGAGGATTTTCTGCCATTGATTCCTGACAGCATTGTTGTTGCCCCATTTTTCAACTGCATCGAAGAGTGCTCTTTTAGTTACGTTTGCAAGTGTTCTCCTTGGGAAGCAGTTAACCCTGGGCACGTAAAAGTTCTCCCTTAATCACCTCGCCATCTCCTCTTTGGGGAATTTTTTTATCTCGAATTCCTCCTCTTAGATCGTTAGGCCTTCAAATCATCGTTTCCCATGGCCCCGAAGTATTTTGCCACGACATCACCATCTGTGGGTTTCTTCTTTGTAGATTCAACCTGCTCACTTATTGCGGGGTTTGTAACCTATTTGTATAACTCTTTATCGATTTAACTTTAATTTTTGTTGTTTTTTTACTCGAGTTTTCTATCATTATTTCTTCCATCAAGGAACTTAAGGATCAGGCCATCGAATTGGGCCTTACCGGCAATGAAATTTCTCAATATGTATTGTAGCAACAGGCATTAAAGCGTGAGGAGCGCAACAGGGAGCCCCAGGCTAAGATAGAGGAAGAAAAACGAAAGCTTCTGGCATTCAAACGTGAGGAGCGTGAGAGAGATGGCCAGGCTAAAAAAGAGGAGGCTGAACGGCAGCTTCAGCCAGCCCAAATCAAAGTAAAAGCAGATAAGGCTTACAACGATGCAGAGAAGAAGATTGAATTAGCTCGCCACAGCGCCTTCCAGAAGCCTGCTCCTGTTCAGTTTACTGATCCGATGAGTCGACCTAAACTTCCTCTATTACAGGATGAAGGGGATATCACTTCTTACCTCAACCGCTTCGAGATTGTTGCTGAATTGCTCGAAGTGAACTCCGAGAGCTACGCCATGAGGCTAGGGAGTTTACTCACTGGTAAGGCTGCTGAATTATATACCTCTATGCCAATAGAATTCACTAGGGACTACAACCTTTGGAAGAGAGCCCTTCTTACCGGCTTCAATAAAACTCTGGACGGCTACCATACCAAGTCTCGTAGCGCTAAGGTTTCCCGGGGATAAAACTTTCAGCAATTTTCATTTAACCTAGCCTGATTACTTCAGGCATGGCTCGAAGCCTCCGGAGTCGGTAACACTTTTGATAGCTCAAGGAATTTATGATCTTGGACCAATTTCTCTTTTCCCTCTATTCTGACCTGCGCGCCTTCATCAAGAAACTACGACCCTCTACTCTATCGAAAGCAATCCAGCTGGTGGATAATTGGACTTCTGCTCATCCCAGTCTTTCAAGACCTTCTAGCTCTCATCCCAAGAAGTTCGTGTGTCCGTCCAACCCGTCTTCGAAAGGGAAGACAACTTTGTCCATCGTTAAGAGCCCCTCACAGAATTCCTTCTCTACCTTGACGTGTTATAGCTGCGTTGAGGTTAGCCACATTCGTCCGCAGTGCCTAAGGAGCCCCCGTGCATTCAAAGATGGCTAGTCTTCATCGAAACCCTTTAACGTGAGAATGTGTCTTTCCGACTGAAGTGTCCCTCATTTCCAGGCTTCTGGTACGATTAACGGAGGCTGGGTTTCGACCTTTATCTGTGACACTGGTTGCTCTTGCGTAGTTGTCTCTGAGGATGTCTTTCCAGACACTGACGTCACCGCCTGCAATAAAGTTTTCGTGGCCGACTACTTAGGAAAGTTGACTCATTCCCCCTCATATCCTGCTCCTTTTGTTGCCCTTACTTCGAAGGCTGGAGGAACATCTTTAGAGCACCAATTAAATTCGCTAGTGTACTGGTTGTCAAAATTCCAGGAGTTAGGGACTTTGATTCGTCTAAATCTTTACCTTCTCAAGCTCCACCTCAGTCATCTGCAACGCATACTCCACCGAAAACTTCTTCCACTATCACCGGAACTCCCTTAGCACCTAAATGCAACCATGTTCGTGCTGTTCAGACCAGGGCAGGGAAGTTGAAACGAATTCACCCGTTAGCTTTGCATGCTCTCCACCCCCTTTCTGTGACGCTTGAGAACTTCTGTCGCCTGCAGACTTCCTGGTGAACCCCTTCTTCTGTTCGAGCTAAAGCTGTTTCAGGGGACATCCAGCAAGTTAGAAACAGGGCTAGTTATCAGTTCCTTAAGGTTGACGGCCTCCCTTATCAGAAATGCTTAATATCTGACCATCTCCGGGAGGTAGGCAATTTGACTTTGGTTGCTCCCCGCGAGTGTCGCCCGGTCATGCTTTCAGTTGCTCATGAGAGCCCGTTGGATGGCCATTTTTTCCATAAGAAGACCGAATTGAAGGTCACCGATCAATTCTATTGGCCTGGAATGGGGCCTGACATTCGTGCTTTCTGCCGTTCCTGTGATAAGTGCCAACGCTTCTCAACCGGTGCCTCTTCAGCCAATGCCCATCGTGATTGAGCCTTACACCCAAATCGCCATTGATTTGGAGGGACCTCTTTCTCCCCCATCTTCTGATGGTCACAGGTTCTGCGTCCGTCGTCGAAGCCTTACGTACCATCTTTTCTCGAGTAAAAATCCATCGGGAAATTCTGTCCAACCGTGGGACTCAATTTACATCTTACCTTATTAAAGAACTTCAAAAGCTGCTGGGTGTCAAACCTATCTTCACGAGACTTTTCCTTCCAGTGGAAACGGAAAGATCAAGAGATCATGGCCCTTTGAAGACTATTCTCCGTAAATTGTGTTCGGAGAAGCCTTGAGAATGGCACAGGTACCTCATTTTAACCCTATTTTCCCTCAGGGAACTTCCAAGTGACCGAACTGGGTTTTCTGCCTTTGATTTTTTATATGGATACTCAGTCCGTGGCCCATTAACCGTTCTCCGTGATCTGTAAGAAGATCTAACCCTCCAGGACGACGACCCGACCAGCTTTCAGTACATCATTGAGCTGCAGAAAAAGTTTGCCGAATGTTCTAAAATTGCTGCCCAACATGCCAAAGTCAGCAGCTCCCGTTACAAGACTTATTTCGACCTTAAGTGACAGGACTGGCAATTCAAACCGGGCGTTGAAGTTCTGGTTCTCTTGTCCAGTGACACCAATAAACTTTTCATAGCCTGGAATGGCCCGTATAAGGTACTTAAGAGGCAGAGTAAGGTAGATTATCTCATCGAGATTCCTCGTGGACCCCGCTTTTTATCATGCTAACCTTTAAAAAAATATCATCGCAGGATCTAGGTGCAGCGAGTCGAAGTTCTAAACGAAACTTCCGCCCTGGAGGAACTTATCGCTTTTGGGAAGGAAGGACTAAGCAAATTCCTTCTACCTTTGACACCCGATGGTAGACTAAGTATTGATTCTTGTTCGTCTGAATACCCGAATTTGGAGCACTGCAACAGGATCAGCTATCCCAACTCCAGGAACTCATGGGTGGGTATGGCTTGTTCTCTCTAATGAACCCAGTTGTACCTCCACCCTCTCCTATGACATTAATTTTAAGACCACCGATCGTATACAAGCAAAAAGGTATCCAGCACCCATTCACTTTAGGCCTGCCTTTGGGAAGGAGGTAGAGACTCTCTTCGAGCAAGGGATCAGCCAGCCTCCTCATCCTGTCACTGTTGTCCTGTTGTCATGGTGAGAAAATCCGATGGTTCCTTTAGGATGGCCATCGATTTCGTAAGCTTCATTCGGTTACAGTCTTCCACGCCAAACCTATATACAGCATGGAAGAAGATCTCCATAAGTTTTCTGGTGCGAAATACTTTAGCAAACTTGATCTGTGTAAGGCTTACTATCACGTTTTGCTGTCTAAAGACGCCCAAATTTTTACTGCTTTTCCACCCATCTAGGCCTCATGGAGTTCTGTCAAATGCCCTTCGGATTGGTCCCAGCTTGTGTAACCTACATCCGACTGATAAGGCTTGTGCTGGCTAGTATCTTGAAAGTACGTTTTTACTTCGACAATATCTTTGCATATTCTACGCGCTGGGACACTTCGAAGCACTCACTTGCGTGTTAGAACGTCTAAAGGAACACGGTCTAACCGTCAAACCTTCCAAATGTCAGTTTGGAGTAAGCTCCATTTAGTACTTGGGTTTTGTGCTTGATGGAGAATGCCTTAGACCCCAGCATGATAAAGTTGACGCTATAAATAACATACCTTCTCCCCCCAAAAGGAAGTTATTAAGGTCATTCCTTGGTTTGGTCTCCTTCTATGAATTTTTTATCTCTGGAGCTTCAGACTTAACCGGCCCACTGTCAGACCTTCTAAGGAAGTCCAGCCCTGAACTTCTACCATGGAGAGAGGATCTCCTGGAATGCTTCGGCCATCTGAAGCCTTCAATCTCTTCAAATCTGGTTTTAAGGCTGCCGAATCCTCTGGTGACCTAGCAGGAAGCTCCTGGACCGGGAAAAGAGGTGTTAGACCATCAAGAGAGAGTGTCTGGCCATAGTATTCGGCATTTCCAGGTTTGACTTCTAGCTTCGCCGTAAGGAGTTTGTTTTGGAGGTCAACCACAGGCCTCTCCTCTATCTATCAACATTCAATGGCAAAAATGAGACTACTTCCGTGGGCTCTAGGCCTACAGGCCTATAAGTTTTGGGTTGTCCACATCGCTGGTAAGGACAATTTAGGGGCTGTCTTTTTAAGTAGGTCCCCTATGTAATTAGTGTATATATTTCCCCTTGTATATACTTTACCCTTCATTTGTTTTATCAAGTATTCAGTAGATTCTTGTCCCGGGGGTGGTGTAAAGGGTAGTCCCTCGGATTTACATGCTTTCCCTATCTCATCCTAGTTTATGGTGTTTTCGCAGGTCGACCCGTTTCGAACCTATCCTTGTTAGCCTAAACTTATGCAACTAACCAGTCAAATTTGCGTAGGGGAAGCGACTCATTTCCCTCCATTTGTGCTCCACTTCCCTTTTCCCCTTTTGACTCAAGGATATGAATGGGGCTGTCAGCCCTTTTTAGTTGACTCTGTTTTGAGGATTCTGCCTGATTGCTCAGCTGAATCGTTGTCCGTCACGTACCTTGACGTCATTAATTTTTTGGAGACCCCTACTGGATTCCTTCGTGTAGCGAAGATTTTCTGCCATTGATTCCCAGGCAGCATTGTCGCTGCCCCTCTTTCTGCTGCATAGAATTGTGCTCTTACAGTTACATATTCATGTGTTCTCCTTGGGAAGCCCTTCAAAATGGGCACGTTAAAATTTTCGACTAGTCACCTCGCCATCTCCTCTTTGGGGATTTCTGTCATCTCGAATTCCTCTTCTCGGATCGTTGGGCCTTCGAATAATCAAACTCCATGGTCCTGACGAATTTTGCTAAAAGGGGGTTTTTCTCGTCGAAGACCGCCATCGCATTCACCCCCTATCGATATTGGTCGAATTCCCTCATCGTCATGGAGCCTCTTTCGCCTGAGTTTCCGTCGTGGGTTAACGCTTCACTGCTATGATATCAGGTATTTTGGAGCATCTCTTTCTTCTTACATCTCCTTTAAATTAATTCAGTGTTATAACTGTTATTTATGTAACTTTGGGCCTTCGGGGTAAGGGGCGTAAGACAGCGAGGTTATTCCGGGGACACCTGTCCCTAGAGTAGCGAAGCCTATTTTTATCTTCAACAGCGCGTGTCGTGTCAGCTTTAAACAATTTATTCATAGAACCCATTTTTGTATGTGCAAATATCTTTTGGGTTAAAAGGACTTGTGGCCGTTCGATGGGGTTAAGCAATTGTGACTTTTCTTATTGTTTGATGACCCCCGTATAATTTGTTAACATTTAATTTATTTCATTTAATTTTGTTGTATATAATACTGTAAATACTGTTTGTGCGTGTATTTATTTAACCAATTGTGGATACCTGATAATTTAGCATCGTTTTGATTAATTCTGGTGAATTTCTGGTACGCCTTTAGATCCCTGGGCTTCTATAAATTTCATTTGCGTATTTCACCTTTGGGCCGTGTGAACCGGGTTCCGCGATAACCTTTATATTTATATATATATATATATATTTATATATATATATATATTATATATATATATATATATATATATATATATATATATATATATATATATATATATATATATATATATATATATATATATTTCTATTTTCCTCGTAAGGAGTACCTTCATTATGCCGCCCTTTGCTCTCCTTTATCCTTGTGTTCTTCCAATGCCCCTTGCTCTTACCTTTAAAAGTTTAGCTTCCTTGTTTCACTGCCCATTTGCGTCATTTTTTCTTTATATATATATATATATATATATATATATATATATATATATTCATATAACTAATGAGCTACCGCAAAAAGTGCCAAAAAAAACAAAAAATACAAATGCTCAAACAATAACAAAGGCTCAAAGGCTTTAAATACTAAAACTAATAACGAAAAAACAAAGTATATTAGAAAAGGAAAGCGTTTGCCAGGCAACCAGGCACAATTCATCATCATCTTCACTGTATCATCTTCATATATATCACCCTCTACTCATAATCATTTAAAAAAAAACATGTACACCATACACAATATTTCCTATCTAATGCTTTTTTCTCACATTCACCACTTTTATTATCCCAATCACAGGTCCTCCCAGCAATACAGATAAATAAATATGGAAGTGGATGGCAGAAATAGCCCTATTCTTCCTCTTCACCTAATCTCGTGAGAGATTGAGCATCTAAAGCACGCTTTGTAACTTCTACGATTATTTCCCCTTTCCGACCTGAGTCTTTTTCTGTTACACTACCACTCCGCCTTCGAGGTGTATCGAACTTCTCCAGTGCAACTTGGCCTCCTAGAAATTTGGGAACTAGATGAAACAAAGGGAGGTAAACTTAAACACGTGTTAGAAACTAATGAATCTAACAGAAATTTGGGTCAAAATCAATAATGCTGATGTTGCAATAATAGAGAGATTTAAATGTACGAGATTTGCTGAAAAAATATACAGTTTTAAAATAGTAGAAAATTCCACGTAAAAACTTTTATGAAAAGTACAATGGACAATCCTATCTCATAAGGTATAAGAACACAAATATTTTCTATGCGCAGGCTATGAGTCTAATCCAATTTATACACAAATGAGTTCTACTAATCAAAGCGTAAATTGAAAATAAACCCAGTAAATTTTTACCTAAAATGAATGAGTTAAGCAAAAAGAAATTATGACCGTTTTATTTGATCCCGGCTCCTAATTTTACTCTTTCAAATTGAAGCTTCAGGTTCAACCAAGTCATCGGATCGATTATCATCTCATGATTGAAATCTCCTGCCCATTAGGAAGATGCAAACCTTTCGGTGTAAATATTCCGCCATTTTTTTTATCTCCTGCTCTCTCATGGTTATTAATATTATTATTAGTATTATCATTATTCTTATTTTATTTACATTATTTTTCATTAATATTATTTTGATTTTGTTGAGCCGAAACTTTTCTTTTACTTTTGATGATATAAAAGTGTTTCTCTTAAAAAACCTGTTAAAATTGTATCGGACTTTCGATTTATCATACGAAATTTGCGTCGGTCTTCAAAAACCCTATTATTTTCCCAAGTTTTGTCTCTGGTTACGATATAGTCAAAGACATTTGTGTAAGTTTCAGAAAATTCAAATAGCTCTTAAGAGAAAAGGCTGAGTTTAATATAATAATTTTTTAATATTATCAAAAATTGATAAAGTTATAATGTTTCACTTTCAATTAAACATATATTTAAGGTTTTTCACAAGTAATTTCATGTATCTATTTCCACCTTTTTCTGCCTAGAATTTGAACTTAACGCAGAGCCCGGGTATTTGGGATCAAATTCGTTCAGGAACATAATGAAACATGTTGTAGCAATCGTAGTATCGATTTATTTGCCTAAAAAATAAGGAGCATAAATACTGTTCAAAGGAGTGATGCTAAAAGAAGTTATTTTACATTAGTTAGCATTTAAAGAAAGTCTTAGAAGTTCATAAACGGTTGTGATAAATATGTAAAAGACTTAATCCATTTTCACGATAAAACTTTTCCAGATTTTTATTTGCTCTGTGTTTTAGGATTAAATTATGTGTATATATTATCGTTACTGTAATATTCGTGACACTACCTTAACTTTTAGCTTAAATATTCACGCCTTCTTTACTTCACTCTGATACTAATCCGAAGAAAATATAATATTTTTATACAATGGTGAACATTTCTGTCTTGAATGCTTGCTTTCTCCTGCGAATGTTGCTTCTTATGTCTTTTTCGTTACATAATCATAATTGTGTACTTTTATCCTGAGCCTTCTTGTTCGAAATACGAACAATGCTCAAATATTTATTACTTTGGTTTCCTCAAAATCAATTTTCGTCACTTTTACCGATCTCACGTTGTAGCAGGCCACGAATCTACGCTCTAACCACAATCGTTCCAACCCGCTTTTTACACTAAATAAGACGTGAAAACCCGAGGGAGAATGAAACGATTGGATATACAGTCCTGTATTCACCAAAACAATAGAATAATATTTACAAAAATAGGGGGTAATTATATTTGAGATCTCAAGTATAGATATACGTAAAAAGTGAGACAATCCTATCGCCAACCAATAATTTATATATGTACAAACTAGTGAGAATAAATCAGTGCTACTAAAAAGGCCTAATAAACACACTGGATGCAAAATTCAAAAACAAAAGAAAAGGCTTCATGTGCTACACTCGGGGGGTAGTCCTGTTGGCTGCCACTCGAGTATTCACAATCTTTTGCCTAGTTCTTACCAAAAAATGCTGGCGCCTCCGAGTTCAGTATAATATAAAGCGATCTTGTCAGGGTTTCAAGGCTATAAAAGTCCTTTATCGTTCCAGCGAGACTTTCAATAGATTCGATTAAGTTACTGCAAACTCTCGTCCCAGCCACTCTTTACAAAAGGCAGTACTAATTATCTATTTAAATTCAATAGAGTGGCTCTTTGTTTTAATAATATTACATATCAAAACTATCTAAAATCTTTACAGAATATGGCTCCTGGAAAAAGGAAAAATTCATTTTAAACAAATCATGAAATCAATAAAAAATAATATATATAAAAAAATTCTCCATTTACACACATTCTTACAGAGGAAGGGAGATGGTAATGGAAAAGGGGTGGGAGAATGGCCCTACAAACACACTCACATTCCTTCGACCACAACGTAAGCGCTAAGCACATTGGTGTGACAAGCCATTTTCCCTAACTATATTGAGTCCCTTGGAAAATTAGGCCGGGGAAAAGAGAGAATTTAATCTTTCTAAATTAGAAGGGATTATTCATTTCAAATATTATTATTTATCCAAGTACACTGTCAAATCTAGCCGCCTCTATTCAAATTTTACCATCCTTATAGGCAATCTCATTACCCTTACCTTTTAGTCTATTCAACAACATTTTCCTTTTGTGATTTTCTCAATTGAAATTTTGCTCGGCTACATATTCAATTTTTTTTCTACAGAGCAGAAAGATTGTTTTTCGGAGGTTTTATTTGCTTTCGTTTTGAATTTACAAATATTCGTTTAATTTATTTATCCAAAGACAAAAATACTATAAGAATAAGGTTCAAAATGGCCTTTTTCCTGATTTGAGGGAAAAAAGGAAAGACATCCTCATCATTGCCACATCTAATCATTAAGACAGCAAGAAAGTTTAGGAAAATAATATTATTGATATTATTTATTGCGTACATTTTGTAGTTTTTTTCGGACGCGCAAATTTAGATAGGATTAGTGTTAAGAATCAGTTAACATCTACAATGGTTAGTCCACCTTGTTCTTTAAGACTATTGGAAATAAGCTGTTTGCTTGTATCACAATTCGTATATTTATTTTTGTTAATTGGCCAGCCTAGGCCTAGGTACACTAGCCTACTCTCCATTTAAGTAAACAATAAGTTATTGGAAACTACAGGAAGTTTTTTAACATACTCTGTGTTGGCCTTTTTAATAATATGTTAATAATTATATTACTAATTTAGTTTGTATATCTTAATATAAAATTATTCCATGATCTAACATCAATTAACTAATATATATTGGTTAATTTAAAAAAATAATTTTATTAATTACTTATCTATTTCTTTTTTTAGGACATTGGTATTTGATGCGCTGCCTATTTATTAAGATTGAGAATTCCACACTTCAACGAGGCGGTTTGTAAACGCAATTTTTCCATTCGATGTTTTAAATTGCTACTTTGTTAGTTACTTATTGTCTCCTCTCGTCGCTGACATTCATGCAAAATTGATGAAATTTTGCGCATTATCGGGCATATTCTCAATACTTGATATGTACATTTCTAATTGTTTTCGCTGTATTCCTCCTATGGTCTAAGGTAATATTTAATAAACGTCTCGTATTCTTTTATTTTTTTAATGACACTTATCATTTTTAGAGAGCGGCAATTCACCGTTTCTATTGAGTCTATGCATTTGGCTATACGGAGACCAAAGATAAGCGGCCAAAATAAAGATAGGTCTAACCAGCGAAGACTATATTTTTAGCATTTAGCTGGTATTTATGTTAAGACTGACTGCCGGGGGTCGCTACAACTCGCTTAGGAAGACTAGGAGAGTCTGAAAGGTTTCTCTCCGAAGGAACCCACGTCACTTCCTGCCTCCAGGAAATAAACAGAAAATAATACAAAACAATTTTGGTTCATTCGACACAAGGTAAGAAACATCTAAGAATGGCACCCCCTTATTAATAAGGGCCACCGCAGCGGTACTATCCGAGACTGGTTGGGCTGAGGAATATAATTAGAAGGCCTATGAATTTGTCCGAATAGCGTGAATATCATGACGACGAACGCAGGTGGAGGCGGATCCGTCTGGGAATACCCAGGCAAGCGCCCCGATGTGGCATCCGAGAATGCTACAACACCCCGTTTTAAATCGGGGGTGGGCTTAATCAGATGTCAGCAAGGTCACTGCATTAAGTTGTCCGTAGGCCAACTGGGCCCAAAAGCGACGGAACCTGGATGCCCCGCAAACAAAGTTGAGCAGCCCCCCACGTTGGCCCAGTAGGAGAAAGCCTTGGGAAGATCCGGGGCAAAAACCAAGGTCTTCTTTAGACGAAGGCGCATCTCCGGTATGATCCTGGGGGCCACCAGGTTCAGGTCAATTTCCACACCCAGATAAACCAAGCGGCGTGTCAGTTACAAGCTGCTCTTCCTCTCGTTGACTGCGATGGTCGACTACCTGAGGACGGTGATGACCCGGCAAAGGTTGTACTTTATTTCCAGAGTCCTATCTCGTCCAGGTATATGTACGCCCTGCAGCACATTTGCTTCGCTAGGCTTGGAAAGATCAAGGCCCTGAACTGCTGCCTGACAAAAGGGGAACCTAGAAACCAATGGGCAAGCAGGCAAAGCGGAAGGTACACCCTTTATATTTTATCCCAAACTACTCTCAAGCTGAGAGGTGGATTGGTATGTGATAAAACCCTTGGGGTAAGGCTCACGCAAGAAATTGCTCAAAGATGGGAGGGTAAAGAAAGGGTTCCTAGCAGGGACTATCTGAAAGGGGAGACATATCGTACACCAATCGGTCCTAGTCTTTGTTCTTGGGAACCAGGAAGACCCTGTGGGCGCAACCGACATCATCCGTCTCTTCTTGTACGCTCGCCTGCATCAAGTAGTCCAGTACTGGTCCCACCGATAGAGTGTAAGTGGCAAAGTGGCAGTTCTCTCTCAGGAACACCTTAACACCACGGCTTGCCACAGCCTTCGCGATTTTATAGGGCAATGGAACTCCTCTGCAGACCGATCCTAGAATAAAGTCACAGATGTGCCCTGGGAAAGGGTCATTAACTGCATTTCTATGGCCCATAGGTTCGAACACCCTTACCTCACCTTTCCGTCGCCGTCTTCATTGCCTTCGTCCTCGCGAGACTCGATCCGAGACTCCGGAGGTGCACATTGGGTAGGGGCCTCCTCCAGTGGTGGTGGCGCGAACTCGGTACCGACGTCAGGAGGAGGTGGTCTGTGTCCCAGGATGGTTCGAATAGACAAGGCCAGACTAGGGCTCTCGTCGATTAGTCTTGGTTGATAGTCTTTAGGGGGGCCACAAATTTCCAGGGCCGTCACCGCAGTGGCAAGTTCGGGATCGGCAGCTAAAAGGCATTCTTGTGAGCTTAGCGCAAAGTCGTTCAGATCCTCGTTGTCCCGAGAATCCGCAGACGCAATAGTTGGAAGATCCGCAATCAGCACCTGGGGGGGGGGGGTAAAGGGATCCTCAGCCACTCACTTACCACCGAAATGCCGGACGGGTTGTCCGCGCCGACCTCCACAGCGAAAGAAAAGTCCGCCCCAAGTCCCAAGGAAGGGATGGAAATGATGTGGGAGGTGGGCTTCTGAAAGGAAAAAGGAATAGGGGTGAGAAACGACATAGTAGCTGAGCGGGGACGGCGGTGGCCTACTGATCCTGTAGCATTGCCCGGTTGTAAATCATGAGGTCAACCCCGATTCCCACCTCCTGGATCGACTAGATTCTTGCGTCTTCCAAGGAGTAGGTCCAGTTAACCAGTGAGACTAAGTACTAAAGTCTCAAGCGTGCATTGAGGTGCGTTTCCTTCCTGAGCACCAGAAACTCGCGTAACCGAGGAAGGACAAACAAGGACTCTAGTTCCTTCATCTCACCTGGTTTTAGAGGGGAAGTCGGTGTTGTGATGCGAACCCGAAGATGGCCAACCACCAGGACCCAATCAATAGGAACCCTGATCTCTCCCAAAAGAGGAGGAAGGCCTAGTTTTTCCTGGAAGCCCAAGAGGTGCCAGAGGGGCTGGCCATACTCCGCGTCTCAAAGGTTGGGGAGGGGAATGGTAGGAAGTATAGTAGAGTTAGGAGGGTGGTAGGTTCTATACTCTTGTCCCTAGTCCTATCAGGTGTGGCCGGTCACGCCGTAGAATGGCGCCTAACGCTTGGTCCGGGTTCAGAATCCGGCTGTAGATCAGGTTCTTACTGCGATAGAATAGATACAACAAAATCATTTAATAAGTATTTTAAATGCCAAATCTAGATGTTCATTTACCTTTTGGACCTCAATATCTTCCGGAGATTATTAAAATTTGTCTTTTTTTTCAAAAATACATATTGTAGGCCATTTTCCTCATCTTCGCATTTTATTATTTAACCATGAGTTTATTTTAGATTCCATTCTATAATCTATGAGATAAAAGAAAATTTGAAATCTGAGTGGTCCCAGAAATGAGATCTTAGGAACTCCACTTGTAACTGCCATGTAGCTAATCTGAGTTACTTATTTTAAAAGCACTTTATATTTGCATTAAGTGAACCAATTTTTCAATACCACGGAGAGGAGCATTCTTGTTTCCAAACAATTTTGGTTAATTTATTTAACAGCAAAAACTAGAAGGATGATGAAGTATATAATTGTAATTATACAAAAGAGTAAATTTACTTATATTTTCAAAGGGAGGAAAGAACATTCTGATTCACCTAATATAAACAAAAAGTGTATGTTATATTTTCTTCTAAATAAGTGCCAAATTATTAAGTGATAAACTGTATCGATCACTATTGGTTTAGGTATAATTAAAAACTACTATAAAAGGACTTAAGATAAGTGTCTTATCCTGAAGCCCTCGTTATTTAAGAATTATACAGTGAAGTATGTGAAGTAATACATAAAAAAATAAATATGAATACTTACTTTGTCCGCTTAAAAGATACTGTCAAACGGGCACTCAAGGGGTAATGGATTTTGCTCAGACACAAATCGAAGCGACTTATATTTTCAAAGAGAGGAAAGAACATTCTGATTCACCTAATATAAACAAAAAGTGTATGTTATATTTTCTTCTAAATAAGTGCCAAATTATTAAGTGATAAACTGTATCGATCACTATTGGTTTAGGTATAATTAAAAACTACTATAAAAGGACTTAAGATAAGTGTCATATCCTGAAGCCCTCGTTATTTAAGAATTATACAGTGAAGTATGTGAAGTAATGCATAAAAAAATAAATATGAATACTTACTTTGTCCGCTTAAAAGATACTGTCAAACGGGCACTCAAGGGGTAATGGATTTTGCTCAGACACAAATCGAAGCGACGAGAGTTTGATCAGAGAACAAGAGAGAGACAGAGAGAGGGGTGAGTTGACGATTGGAAATTTCGAAATATTATCCGATATTCATAAATTATATCCTCCCATCCTCAATGTTCTACTCCCTTGATCTCTAATTGCAGCTTGGTAACAATTAAAAATGACTAAGTCAGCATTAACAGAATCCCACACAGCAGCTGTGCCCTAAAAAAATGACGGCAAGCACTATATTAATAAAACTGAACTCAGCTTTCTCATGGCGGAAATCGAGATACGGACAACCATAAATGAAAGAATGAATTTATAAAAAAGACAGCTATTAACAGGTTACGCAAATCAATTCATAAATTCTTTAAACGGAAATGAATTGGACGACACAATTCAAGGGGCTGTCTATCGAATCGATACAAACTTACGAGACCTTTGGGGAATTTAGACGAGCTAAAAAGGTAAATGGATATGTGAAATTGGAAGATCTATCTAATATATCGAAAAGAATTTACAACCTGACGAGAAGAGAAGTTTGAAACAGCAGGCAAAGCTTTAAAACTTAGAATATGTTAACTCAAATAAGTTGTGATTTTCTAAAAGTCTTTGCATTAAGATTAAGGCTCAAAGCTACTCAACGATATTCCTTAGCCCGTTGTTGGCGACAAGGAGGCTGGGCTTCTAAAGCAAGCTTGAGAACGGTCAATCTAACTAGAATGGGAAAGTCCTTCGGAAATAGAGACCCCATTAGAGGCCTTCGGATAATGTTTATCTGTCGGAATTCATAGGACAGACGTTCTAGGGTAGATAATAGAGACATCGAGGTAGAAATATATACATGTTAATGCGATTTTGAATGATTTTTCTTCCCCTCTTAGAATTCTACAACTCAAAACTAAAAATCCTCATTTTAAACATGGTTGAGAACTAGTTCAATTGTCTAAAAAATCAACATTCTCATACGGCATTGAATAAGAATGACACCACCTATATTCTAAAGATTCGTCAAGAGCTATGAAGAAGATTTCTACTCTGTTCCCTCAAACTTAGAAGATTCGTAAACTGGAAATGCATTATTAATGCTTTGACCTTTTCAGACAAATGCCAAAAATATTAAAGTTGCGGATTCCGATCAACGACAAAAGACCACAAGGAATAAACCATTATTAAATTATCAAAAACCTAAAGTGAGCAGGTAAACATAGTCTAAAGTGAAGCTGCCCATCATTGTATGAAGGCCAGATTCGATCACCTCGATCAATCGTTCCCAACAGCTTCTACTCTAGCCGAGTAGATCAATATGGTAAGCTTTCAAAGTTTATTAGAATTCATGATGAATTTATAGTAATCAGACAGCAATCCATTGCTGAGAGCCTAGCTTTCCCTTGTGTGCTTTAGCGTTACTTTTTTAAACCCTTTTAGGTTTCCCATAAATCTTTGAATCTTTTGAAATGCGTTGAAAATTTCAGAAGTAGACACGCCCGCTACATATTCTATGTGCTACCTTCCTACTTTGAGGTTTTAAAGATTAAAAAAATCCCTTTTAATTGTTATATCATTTGAAGTCTTTTGGTCTAGGTGATTCGAAAGTTTTATATGGTCCTTTGTAAAATTTGCCATTTTGTGTTATGAGAATTCAAAATAATTTAATTTCTTAGAATGGTAACGTAAAAGCAATGCACCCATTAATGATATGTCGTTTCGTATTGCCACGGGTTTCCACCTTACACTGCATCGTGCAAGCCTGGAAGACGATCCCCAACCAGCCCTGCCATGCAATTGACTGCATACAATAGACTAATATAATAGCCATAAAAAAGAACTGTATCAAATGGTTATTTTAACCTTTACTATTAGGAAGTAGAAAAAGAGTAGCAGAAATTATAATTTTAAAGAAAAAGCAATGGAGAAATCAGACTAAAAGAATATCTCAAATCTAATCAACTTTAAAAAGCAATTGCACTCTAATATTCTAGAATAAATAGAGATAAAATTCGTATATGCCTGCCATCTTTACTTAAAATATACAGTGAGCAGGAAATTTGAATGTTGAATATTTCAAATAATCTCTTTGTTTTCTTGAATTCTATTGCTAGGAGAAAATAAATAAAAATGCAGAATACTGAAAGCTCGACCCTAGCCGACCAAAGGCAGGTTAATTGAGTTTGATAAGAGAGCCAGGAAGAAAGAGAAAGCATTTAGTTGACGGTTTGGAACTTAGATGCGTTCTCTTTGAAGAGCTGGATCGGTCTTCATAAAGTTCCCCTAACATCCATGCCATCCTTTTCTCGCAATCTTGATTCAAGTCCAAAAAGAAGTTAAAACGATCGGATCAACTGTCTCAGTTCTTCCCTCTAGCCCTCTCTCATGCTCTACGCCAATCTTTTGGCAGGGCAGAAGTGATATTAATAAAACTAAATTCATTTACTTTCTGATCACAAAGCCATATACGAAAACCCATAAATAAAGCAGAAGAGCAAAGGATCCAAAAGCAATTAACAGGGAACCCATAGTAGATCATACTAATTTCAAACTGAAAGAAATTTTAAGAGACAATTAAGGCAACAGCCCTTCGAATTGATAGAAACTCCTGATAGATAATGTCTGAATGAAGACAAGTGGAAAACATAAGGATATATATGAAAAATAATTGACAAAAGTAAATAGTGGAAATCATATTAAGGCCTTAAAATGGGTAATATAAAGGGTTTTTTTTTGTTAAACCCGAATGCGGCTCCTGATATCGAAAAATCTCCCCAAAATATACAAAATTTTTAGAACTGAGAAAAGATGTCGAAATTAAGATAGCAAATTGCTAAGCAAATGGGTTGCTTTCATCCTGCCCTAACCTTTGCTGGGACTTCTCCCATAATTTAGTAAGTTGCACATACTCCTTGGCCCAATTGCCCTTAGTTAGGCTACGCACACTCTATAAATTCCATACATTTTCCTTTTTACCATTGTCGTTGTTTTCCTTGCAATCTCTATGTGATAGAACGGGTTGAGGCCGCTTAATTTCAACCACTATCACATGTTATTTAAAACCACGATGCTACCCACGTGCATCTTCGCTTTGAATCCTGGGGCCTTATCGCAGCCATCTGAGTCAATGTTTAAACAAGAAGGTTTATCTTCCCCCGCTCGCCCTATGCGCTGACCTCGCCAGATTGAGTTAGGCTTATGGGCAGATAGGGCATTGTTCTCAGGCTCGGCTGTGCATTCCCTCGAAGCCCCCACTCCATTGTTCTCCCACGCTAAGGGGATGTCCCGGCTATTTATATGGAAATTTAACCACTAAGATTCAGATTGGAGATCCAGATTTTCGTCGCGAAACATCACTACGACCCACTCTCACCTTGTGTGCCAAGAGACCTCGACCTCGAGATTCACCCTCACTTGTCCAGAAGAAGGACAATATCCCTTGATTGCGAAGGTTCGAGCCTTCGTGAAGCCAAGTCCACAAGGCTTCCCCTGTTGTTCAGAAAGAGAACAACGTTAGAACAGCCATTGTTCATTCGAGCCCGTTGACAAGAAACGGTTCTCACCCCCCCCTGTTGTCCAGAATATCAGAAAAGAACAACATAGAACAGCCATTGTTCGTTTAAGCCCGTTCGCCAAGAAATGGTTCTCACCCTTACTCTGTTGTTCGAAAGAGAACAACATTAGAACAGTCATTGTTCTTGGGCCCGTAGACAAGAGACGGTTCTCACCCCCCCTGTTGTTCAGAAGAGAACAACGTAGAAAAGCCATTGTTCTTCAAGCCGTTCTTCAAGAAACGGTTCTTATTTCCAAGACGCCACGTCAGGATCATTTAATTCCCCCCCCTTCGGCTAGAACTCGCCAGCGGACCGAAAATTCCGTCAGCACGCCTTCCTCTGCACAACAAGTATAATTCCGTAGGCCGAACGTTACTTTGGAGTATTTAACCCTTTTGCCAACTCTATCCTGTGCTTTAAATGGTTTAGCGAACCATCTCATCTCTTTAATTTATATTTGTTTTACCTTTTTAAATCTCTTAATCCCCGGTTTAGCTCGATTTCCCACGACCCTTTCCAATTCTCTGTTTATGTCAATATTTTCCGTTTTGTGTGTTGTTGATAGTTTTTATTAATAAAACTCTATTTTATTAATGATTGCAATATTATTATCCTTGAGCTTAGTTCGACTTCTTAAGCATATCGAAGATACATAATATCGGCCAGCCTAGACATCCACGCACTCTAAAGATAATTAAATAAGTTTCCTCAACGAATAGTTATATATGGTATATCGTCGAGAGTCCATTTTACGACATATATATATATACTATTTAAATTTGGTATCAGGTGTGTAAGGTTTAATGCTATATATTTGCAAACACTGGTCTCAGTCGAGTAAGGTATAGTGTTATTCATTATAATAATAGCGTATAGTAGTTCCCTTTTGTTTTAACGATTACTATCCCATTTTTTGGAAACTTAAGAAGCTGGAGTAGCTCAAGCAACTGTTATAATAATTTGTTTGTGTTTTTTGGGGGGTGATTTTAAGTCAGTGGTTATTTAGATCGAGAAACTAAGCACGAATAGGTCTGTGCCCATATTTAGGTAGGCTAATTCTCTAGAAGGCATTATTCTTGTTGCAAGGAATTTTAGTTGGTTGACTATTGCGCCCCCAAGTGCTAAGATGACTCAGTTCGAAACCTTTAAAGGGCAAAGAAAGTCCTTGGGACTTTCCGTAAAAGAACTAATTTAGGACCTTCAAGAGGAGCAATGAACAGAAAGAGAAAGAGAAGAAAAGGAAAGAGAAAGAGAAATCCAACGAAAAGAGAGAGAAAGAGAAATCAAACAAGAAGAAAGAGAAAGAGAAATCCAAACGAGAAGAAAAAGAATGAGAAATTCAACGAGAAGAAAGAGAGAAACGGAAAAGACAAGCTAAGCTTCACCATCAGATTGAATTAGCTCGTGTTAAGGCAGAGAACAGTCAGCCAGTTCCCGTTCGGAAGCCTCCCTGAATCTCTCACTAAATCTCCAAAATTTCAAGGATGGAGAGGATTTTGGAGCATTTTAACCCCACTTCAAAAGATCCTCGAAATCAATAACGTGGATCTGGAGGCTGAAGGTGTAGTCAGATTACTTCCCTTGTTAAATTGTTAATTGCGCGAAATTTTTATATCTTTACCATCTGAATGTACAATTAACTACAGCACCTTAAAAGCTAAGTTATTGGCCGCTCATAATATGACTCCCGATTTCTACCGCCAAGAATTTCGAGGAGGTCGAATTGAACCCGGACAGACGTTCCGTCAATTCGGATACATTCTTCAGAGAAATTTTTAATTTTGGTTAGAATCCTCAAAGGTTGATCCTTTACTACGAGTCCTTTACAGACTTCGTGTTGCGGGATCAATTTTTGGCGTCTCTCCCGACGGAGATCCGCGCGTTCGTCAAGGATCGTCGGTGCCAGACCTTTAAAGAATGTCCCGAAGATGCAGATGTCTATGCCGCAAGCTATAATTTATAACTAAAGGAGAATCGAACTTCTTACCAATCCCCCTACAAGGTAAGAAGAAAGGATTCGAGCCCCTTTACAGGAAAGTCGACGAAGTTTCCGAGCCCCGTAAAACCCCAAAACTTCTTTATCCAAAACCAACAACGGGACTCCATACCTCCCGTTAAGATTTCTCCTTTCTCTCTCTTCCCGAAGCGACCAATCATATGCTTCACCTGTGGTGTAGAAAACCACATGAGATGGAATTGCCCCCAAAACTCTAGGCTTAAAAGCGGACCAGCCCACCAAGTTTACCAGATTAATGCCACCCCGGCTCCCCCGGTGGTGCAGACCCAAGCAGCAACTTCTCCCCCTCCATCAAGCCACCAGGTAAATTTTATTTTTGATAAAAGTTCATCGGGAACTTTGAAATTTGAGGAGGGCAGCGTGAACGGCTGCCGATTATCGACTTCGTCAGGAACACAGGATGTACGTGTTTCATCGTGTCCGACGTACTCCTCCCCCCAGTGGACCCTAAACACGAAAGATTTGCGGTGGTACATGACTACCTTGGGCAGGCGAACCAATTCCCCGTCGTTAGATGTTACCTGCAGTGTCAATATTATGATGGCTGGGCTGAAGTCATTTCAGCACCCATACAATTCTGTTCTATACTTATAGGACAGAGCCCCCAAGTAAGTTCCAACCCTGTGTCTCAGGCCGCCCTTCCTCGAGGCAGAGCTAAGAAAGAAGCCCAGGAGCCCGTCCTCATCAGAACCCCGATACCGTCCGATTTCTCGGAGACCCTTAACCAGGACTTTAGGACGGCACAAAAGGAGTGTGAATTACTAACACCCTTAGGCGATAAGGCCGAAGACAAGGACACGGAGACTGTCCGTAGACCCCAAGAAAAAAAGTACCCCAAACGCGCCCATGGAGATACCTTCGTAGCCCTGGACGAAACATCGGCGCCTGAAGAAAATTACCCCGCGGAGTCCCTTAATGTAATACAGACAGTGTGCATCCAACCTGATGCCGATTACCCTCCTCTTTCCCTACCAGGCGAGTCTTTTGTACCCTCTGTCCTGGATATTTTAGTTGCGCAGCTGACACCACATCAAAAGATTTTTTTTTTTTTTTTTATAGAGCCCATCTGGCAACTACCCACTTGGGCATAAGTCGCCGAAAAACACGACAGCGTAGAATTAGGCTACTTTAAAGTTAAAATATAAAAACTTAACAATATAAATTGGAAAAACTTAACAATCGAAGCAATCTCCGGCAGCGGGGGGAGGTCTCCCTCACCCCGGTGCAGGAGAGTGCAACCTAAAACAAAACAATAACAAAAAAAAGGAACCTTAAATAAAGGGGAGAAGGCCGGCCTCCCCCAAAAAGTCAATAAGTCCACCAGTCATGGTGCACGCACTCGTCCCGAGTACAAGGGACAGGCGGTAGCGACCCCGCCCATCCCGGTACCAAGACAGGTATCGTGCGCGAAGATCACCCAGACTGGGACATTCGACAAGAATATGCCGAAGAGTCTGGGGGACGACGCAGTCGTTGCAATAGGGCACATGCGAGCGCTCCACCAAGTAACGATGCGTCACACGAGTGTGTCCGATTCGAAGACGACAGAAAGCAACCTGAAGCCGCCGCGGCATTGGGGGATAGGTCCATGGGAACAGTCGCGGCGCAATGGCACGCAACTTTAAGTTCCCCTCGACCGTCTCCCATCTTCTTTGCCAAGCAGTCCGAAGAGCTGCCCGTATTCCTGCCATGTAGTCAGTGTGAGGAAGAGCGAAACGCTGGTCCGGTCGCAGAGTCCTCGCGGACTCTTTGGCGCCCTCATCGGCGCGCTCATTCTCCGCAATTCCTACATGTCCAGAAACCCAGCAGAAGATAATCTCGACATCTGCTCGGCTCGCCAAAACCGTGGCGTCACGGATTTCGCGAACCAGGGGATGCGGAGATTCCAATGCCCCGAGAGCACTCAGGGCGCTTTGTGAGTCGCTATAAATCACAATCCGGTCTCCGAACCGGGCACGTCGCGTAATCTCCCGTACCGAGTGGTGTATTGCCACCAGCTCGGCCGTGAAGACAGACGCAGCGCCTGGTAGAGCCCCGCTGACTTCAAACAGAGGGGATACGGCGTGGAAGCCGACCCCCTCTTGGGACTTGGAGCCATCCGTATACACTGGCACGGTACCAGCGTGACACGATGTGTGCTCCAAAAAGGTCGAACGCAATACTCCCGGCGCAGTACAAGCTTTGGGAGCAGAGGCGTGGCGACAAATAGCCAAATGTGGACCCTCCAGGGTGGCGTCCTGGGCAGAACCAGGGGCGCCACCGGCCCGAGAGCTATATCTACCTCTTGAAGGAGTTTCCTGGCCCTAAACCCAAAGGGCTTAGGGTATGACTGGCGTCTCTCGGCGGCATAGGCACCATCGAGATCAGCTGCGGATGCAGTGAGAGCTGTTGGCGACTGAGGGAGGCGCCGGGCTCGCGCGTACAGGCGAGTGATGCACTGCACGCGGCGCAGAGCGAGTGGCATCTCCCCAGCATCGACCAACAGGCTCTCAATGGGAGAAGTGCGGAAGGCACCGGTCGCAAGGCGAAGGCCGGTGTGGTGGATCGAATCCACCTTCCGCAATAAACGCTCGGCTGCGGATGCATAAAACTCGCATCCGTAGTCGAGCTTCGAGCGAACAAAGGATCGATAAAAAAGTAAGGCGGTAGCCCTATCAAAGCCCCAAGCGCTGAACGTCACGAAACGGAGAATGTCCATGGCGCGGGTACAAGAGACCCTAAGGCTGCTAATGTGAGCCTCCCAGGTGAGGCGTCGGTCGAATACAAGACCAAGGAAACGGTGCGACTCAACCACATCCAGGCGCACCCCATTAAAAAACAAATCTGGGTCGAGTTGAAGCCGTGGGTGGCGGCAGAAGTGCACCACCTTAGTCTTGGCCAAAGAAAACCGAAACCTGTGCGCTTCGGCATAGCGAGAGACGCGGTTCAATGCCTGTTGGAGTCGGCGCTCAGGAGTTGGCATCTGGGCCGCGCCAAAAGAGATCGAAAGGTCGTCCACATAGAGCGTAGCGAGAACATCTTCCGGCAGCACCGAGGTGATGCCGTCGATGCTCAGGGCAAAGAGTGTGACACTGAGGACACTTCGTTGCGGGACACCCTCTTCCTGCTCCTTTGGGCCGGAGAGGGCTCCCCCCACCCGTACGCGGAATCGACGATCTCGCAAAAATTCAGATATAAACATTGGGAGGCGTCCCCTCGCCGTCATCGTGTGGAGAGTCTCCATGATACCGTATCGCCATGCGGTATCATAGGCCTTCTCCAGATCAAAAAACACCGTGGCGTAGTGCTGTCTACGAAGGAAAGCCTCGCAGACGGCATTTTCCAGTCGGAGCAGAGCATCCGACGTGGAGTGGAACTTACGGAAGCCGCACTGTGCAGAAGACAGATGGCCTCCGCTGTCCAGGAAATAGGCTAATCTAACATTTACCAATTTCTCCATCAACTTGCACACGTAAGAGGTTAGAGAGATTGGGCGGAAACCGGTCGGAGTAGAGTGATCTCTCCCCGGCTTGCGAAAGGCGAGCACAGTAGCGATTCGCCAGGAGTCTGGGAAAAGACCTTCCACCCAGATCCTGTTGAACAAATCTAACAGAAAGGCCATGCCTCGCTCACCCAGGTGTCGAAGCATGGCGTACGGGACATCGTCCGGACCATGGGCGGTGTCCGCGCACGAAGCGAGAGCGGAGCGCAACTCACTCACAGTAAACTTGTCGTTGAAGGGTTCTCCGCCTCTGGAGGTAAAGTCCAGCCGGCGGCCTTCCGCGACGTCACGACGTGCATTGAATGCTGGCGGAGCAGCATCACGGCTAGAGAATGCGGAAAAAGCGGTCGCTAAGGATTCCGCCACGGACGCGGGGTCCGAGATTGCGGTCCCATTCTCCTGGAGAACGGGAGGGGGGTCCTGCGAGAACTTGCCCCGAATCCTTTTGACTCGCTTCCACACCTCAGCTAAAGGGGTCTTCCCGTTAAGTGAAGACACGTATGCCCGCCAAGAAGAGCGGCGGGCGTGCTTCGAAATATACCGGAACCTAGCCCTAGCCCGACGAAATTCAGCGACAGTGAAATCGTTCGGGCGGCGCTTATAGCGCATGTAGGTATAACGCTTCTGTTTGAGGGCCGTCTCACACTCGGCCGACCACCATGGGAGTGGTCGGCGTGCAAAACGGCCAGACGTCCTAGGAATAGTAGTCAGGCCCACGGCGATGAGGTTGCCGGAGAAGAACTCAACGGCATCATCTACCGACCTAAACTCCTCGATTGAGATAGAGAATTCAGTCATTTCCTGAAATGCAGGCCACCGCGCCCGCGCCAAGCACCACCGAGGTGGTCTCTCAGGCGGCAGTTGCCCTGAAAATGATATTTGAATGGGAAAGTGATCACTACCATGGAGGTCATCGACCACCCCCCAATCAAAATTAGGCTGTGCATCCGAAGAGCATAAAGATAGGTCAAGGCAAGAAAATGAAGCGGTTCTCGGACAGTGATGCGTAAACTCATCCACGTTTAGGACACCCATCTCAAGCTCTTCGATCAGATCGGCAAGGACTTGTCCCCTGGGATTTATGGAGTAATCTCCCCAGAGAGGATGCCTGCCATTCAGATATCCAAGCAAGAGATAGGGCCTCGGCAACCGTGCCACGACGCGGCGGAAGTCCCCAGCGTCGAAGTCAGCTGATGGTGGAATGTACGCAGAAATGATAGTATACCTCCTCTCCAGGTGCAGCTGCACAGCCACTGCCTGAAAGGAGGTATCTAAAGAGAAAGGAAGAACGGAGACATCATGCCGGGTGTAAACTGCGCATCCTCCAGCCCGGCCATCCTGAGGTGGTGGGGTCGCAAGACCCTTATACCCCGGGAGGGCAGGGAGGGGGCACGCACCTAGCATGGTCTCCTGCAAAAAAATAGCTAATGGGGAACGGGACGAGACGAGCATCCGCAGCTCCTCCCAGTTGGCCCGGAGTCCACGGCAATTCCATTGAAGGAATATGCCCTCCAGGCCTAGCTCGGAGGAGACGCGGGGGCCCTCCTCAAATTGAAGACCCTCACGGGAATGGCCGTACGCTTCCCGGGGGCAGAACCCCGGGCGCTGTTGGCCGGACAAAGCGCTGAAGGCGCTGTCGCCTTAGAGGACTTATTGGGGAAGGTTGGGCTCGCCATGCGAGTCTTTTCCTCCCTCCGCCTCGAAACCTTAGGCGGGTGTTGCGGCTTCGGAGGCGGGGGGGCCCTCTTTTCGAGGAACCACCGTCTCCGAGCTACTCGCTCCACCTCGGAACGTGGGCGAAGGAGCCGAAGCTCCTTTGTTGCTGTCCTCCTTTCGGGGGACAGCTTTAGGAACCCCGGAAGATGGCCTAGCGACCATCTTCAGGGGTGTTGCCTCCTGTGAGTCTAACGACTCGGTGGAGGCGCGTGGCCGTTTCGCCTTACGGGAAACGGTCACGCTGGGGGAAGAGGAAGGAGCCCTGGTTTTAGCCGGGGCAGGGTATGAGCCCTTTTTGCCGCCAGCTTTACCAGGGAAGCGCCCGGGTTGGGTAGAGCCCGCAGAAGGGCTCCGAATGGGCGCGGAAACAACCGTGCTCGTTGGCCTGGATGGGCCGGGACCAGAGGGTGCCTTCCTAACTATTGAGGCATATGACGTCCCAGGCAGAGCCGGGCGCGCCAGGACCAAGTCCTTTGCCTCGCGGAATGAGAGTCGATCCTGGGCCTGAACGGCCAGGATTTCTTTCTCAAGGAGATATGCACCACATTGCTTCGAAGAAGCAGGGTGCGGCTCTCCGCAATTGATACACTTGGCCACACACGATTTGGACTTATCGTGTGCGACCTTGGAGCAATTTACACAGACTTCGGGTGACCCCGACTTTGCACGTCTACATGAGCGATTCGTATGGCCGAAGCGGTGACAGTAATAGCACCGCCGCGGCAGTGGCACGAATGCCTTCACGCGGTAGCGGTACCAACCGGCACGCACCGACTCAGGGAGCTTGTCACAGTCGAACGTGACGAAGAGTGTAGGGGTGGGTCTCGAGGCCTCTCCCTGTTTTCTCATCACACGTTCGACCTTGACCGCCCCATGGTCGGCCAGCTCTAAGGTGATGTCTTCAATGGAGTAGTCAACGAGTTCCCTCGCATAAACTACTCCTTTCACAAAGTTTATGGTAGAGTGCGGCGTCACACTCACCGGGGTGCCATGAAGTGTCCGAAGAGCACTAATCCTGGCCGCCTCGGCGGGATTCGCCGCATTCGCCAGAAGGCTCCCGTCCGAGAAACGGGTTACCTTCGGCTCTCTACCAATTGCACTAGCTAATCCTCTCCGCTGATGGATCATGTTGCCTTTGGACAGCATGGTGCCATCAGTGGAGCGAATAACGAGGAAGCGTTTGAAGCCAGCGGGCTCGAAAACGCCAGGTAACCTCTGAATCAGGGGCCCCGATGTCATCGAGGCTCCGCCCTGTGCACTCTTGGTAGTAGTCTTCTTTGTCAGGGGCTCCGCAACCGGGGGGGCAGAGGGGGCGGATGTGCCGATCTTAGCTTGGTCGCTTGCCAGAGTGGCAGCATACCCATCCGTCCCCGCAGCCCCCGCGGATGGAGAGGAGCCCCGAGTCTTTTTGGTATTTTTAGTCTTTTTAGTCTTTTTCTTTTTCGGAGAGGAGGGCGGGGAATGAACCCGCTTTTCACCTCCGCCGGCAGAAGTCCCCAGGCCAGATGGACCAGCCTCAGCCAGGTCCCTCTCCGAAATGGAGAAGGTCCTGGTTGTCGTAGGGGCACCTGTCGGAGGAGATCCCTCCCCTCCTTCTACTGCCTCAGAGCCCTCAGCCATTTGAGGAGGACCTTGCATAGGGGCGGATTCGGGTTCGGTGCTTGGCGCCGAGCCCGAATTCCCCCCCATGGAAGGCCCTACCGTCTGGGGCTGGGTCTCCTCAAGGACCATGTCTATCACAGGAGGGGCCTCCAATTGGCCATCCCCTCCCAGGACATCGCAGGTCCCCTTGGCAGTGTCGCCAGTCTTGTATGGGGAGGCACAGGCCTTGACCCCGGCAAGGTTTAAAATTCTTGCCAGCAGGTCTTTTGAGGGAAGCGACCGAAGGGGCCTGGCTTCCCTCTCCCCCCTAAGGGGGTTTGCCCTACCGAGCCGCTTTGATGGGAAGCGGCTGGCTAAGGGCTGCCTGCTGGCTTTCTTGGCAGTCCCCTTGAAAAGAAAAGATGGGACTGCCGCTGGGAAAAGGGAGGTGCCCGAAAGCACCTCCAGAGAAGGGGGTGAGGGGGAGTCCCCTGCACCCGTAGGCGAAGGAGAGGAGTAAGCCTCCTCTCCGGTTAGAGAAATATGGAGGGTCCCCTGTGCAAGCACAGGGGGGGGGGACCTCCATTTTTTCGGTGGAGCTGCCCAAGGGCGGCTCCGTCGATGAGCAAGGGGGAGTTAAAGGGGTTTGGGTTTTTTTTTTGTTGTTCATCTATGGGCATGGTGACCCTATTTTTGCCACGGGACGCAATAGCTTATCAACCCTCGCAGTAGCCCGCACTGCGAGAGGTGCTTACAAGCCCGGCAGAGCTAGGCGCCGCCATTCGGGACCACCCCTCCCGCCTGGTGGCCTGGCAGTCCATCGGCATGGCGGCTCCACCTTGGACACGGCGTAAAAAATATAGGTTGTGAAGAGGAGAGGAAAAGGGATGTGAGGAAGGTATGGGTGGGGATGAAGCAGGTTGTTAAAAAACCCCCATCCCGAACCGGAGCTCAGGGGTTAGGGGACAATGTCCCCTCCCCCCTCAGCCCCGATCCGGGGTGGTTGGCTTGAGAAGAAGGTCAGCATTCTACCCTTTGAAATTAGAGGCTGACCAGAGAAAGTTGTGGGAGAGATTGTATGAAAAGCGACAAGGTAGGGGAGAAATCGGGCTATCTGAAGGAAGGAAGAGAGGCTAAGCTGGGGCCCACATCAAAAGAGTCAGCTACAAGAACTAATTGAATGGAGTCACCATTTAACCACCCTATTAGCTTTTTTCGAGCGACTGCGCGAAAATGGCCTCACCATTGGCCCCAGCAAATGCCATTTTGCCCACGAAACCATAAAATACTGGAGTTTCAAAATAGGACAAAGCAAGTTAGGTCCCCAAGAAGACAAGATTAAGGCATTCGCCGACATACCCCTCCCGAATACTAAGAAGCAATTAAGATCGTTCCTAGGATCAGCTTCTTACTATCGGCGATTTGTTCCGAAATTCGCTGCAATTCTGGCGTTCCTCAGCTCGCTTCAAAAAAAGAATTCCCCCGATCGTCTACAATGGAATGATGTCGCTGTTTCCCATTTTAATCAGCTCAAGTGTAAGCTCATTTCTGCCCCCATTTTAATTTGCCCAACCTGGAAAAATCCTTTGGGATTAAGACCGACGCGAGCAACGAGGGCATTGGAGGTGTACTCCTTCAATACGAGGATGACGGAACGAGTCATCCAGTTGCATGTGCTAGTCGCTAATTATTACCACGCGAAAAGAGATATGCAACCTTAGAGAAGGAATCTCTATCAATTATCTGGGTCATAGACAAATTCAAAATGTACTTGATAGAAAAAGAATTCCAGATAGGAACCGACCACCGTCCGTTAGCCTATATTAGGAATGTGCGACACTCCAACGGCCGAATCATGCGCTGGAGTTTACTCTTGCAAGAGTATCAATTTCAAATAAATTATATAAAAGGTTCCGATAACCAGGTCGCTGACGCACTCAGTAGGAATGCGTTACCAAATAGCGTAGAGTAATTGTATTCATAGGATTAGTATCTCCATGTATGTATATACCGTCTTGTACGACTTAAATTAGATTCTCTTGTAATATAATTAGTTAATGTATATGTCTGAATTTTGTAAAGCTCAATGTCTATTTTCTTTTTGTATGTATATATATTTGTACCCATTAAATTACGTATAAATTATTTTGTCCCATATGTACTAATTTTATATCATTTCATTGTTCCATTCCCCTTTTTTATTAAGTTTGTATTAAAGGATTATTTTCCCCTATAATCAAAAGATCAAAATAATCATATGTATTGAGGTAATACTAGTTAGGTGCAGGAGGGTACGGTTGGTACAAGAAAACGAGTTTTCCACAACGGAGCTCTATCGTTGTCCCTTCTCTCTTTTTTTTTCGAAGTGACAACTTCCCCCAGGATGGAGCGGTGTGATAGAACGGGTTGAGGCCGCTTTATTTCAACCACTATCACATGTTATTTAAAACCACGATGCTACCCACGTGCATCTTCGCTGTGAATCCTGGGGCCTTATCGCAGCCACCTGAGTCAATGTTTAAACAAGAAGGTTCATCTTCCCCTGCTTGCCCCATGCGCCGGCGTCGCCAGATTGAGTTAGGCTTATGGGCAGATAAGGCATTGTTCTCAGGCTCGGCTGGGCATTCCCTCGAAGCTCCCACTCCATTGTTCCCCCATGCCAAGGTGGTGCCCCGGCTATTTATATGGAAACTTAACCACTAAGATTCAGATTGGAGATCCCGATTCTCGTCGCGAAACATCACTACGACCCACTCTGACCTTGTGCGCCAAGGGACCTCGACCTCGAGATTCACCCTCACTTGTCCAGAAGAAGGACAATATCCCTTGAGTGCCAAGGTTTGAGCCTTCGTGACTCCAAGTCCACAAGGCTTACCCTGTTGTTCAGAAAGAGAACAAATTTAGAACAGCCATTGTTCGTTCGAGCCCGTTGAAAAGAAACGGTTCTCACCCCCCTACTGTTGTTCAGAAGAGAACAACGTAGAACAGCAATTGTTCGTTTAAGCCCATTCGGCTAGAAATGGTTCTCACCCTTTTCCTGTTGTTCAGAAAGAGAACAACATTAGAACAGCCATTGTTCGTTCGAGCCCGTTGACAAGAAACGTTTCTCACCCTCCCTCTGTTGTCCAGAAGAGAACAACGTAGAACAGCCATTGTTCGTTTGAGCCCGTTCGCCAAGAAACGGTTCTCACCCTTCCCCTTTGTTGTTCAGAAGAGAACAACATTAGAACAGCCATTGTTCTTGAGCCCGTATACAAGAGACGGTTCTCACCCCCCTGTTGTTCAGAAGAGAACAACGTAGAACAGCCATTGTTCTTCAAGCTGTTCGTCAAGAAACGGTTCTCATTCCCAAGACGCCACGTCAGGATTATTTAATTCCCGCCCCTTTGGCTGGAACTCGCCAGCGGACCGAAAATTCCGTCAGCACTCCTTCCTCTGCACAACAAGTATAATTACGTAAGCAGAACGTTACCTTTGAGTATTTAACTCTTTTGCCAACTCTATCCTGTGCTTTAAATGGTTTAGCGAACTATCTCATCCCTTTAATTTATATTTGTTCTACCTTTTTAAATCTCTTAATCCCCAGTTTAGCTTGATTTCCCACGACCCTTTCCAATTCTCTGTTTATGTCAATATTTTCCTTTTTTTGTGTTGTTGATAGTTTTTATTAATAAAACTCTATTTTATTAATGATAGCAATATTATTATCTTTAAGCTCAGTTCCACTTCTCAAGCATATCGAAGATACATAATATCGGCCAGCCTAGACATCCACGCACTCTAAAGATAATTAAATAAGTCCCCTTAACGAATAGTTATATATGGTATATCGTCGAGAGTCCATTCTACGACACTCTATAATTAAGAGTTTTAGTTGATTTTAATTTTCTAAATTTGAGAATTTGGTTTTTAAATTCGAAAGAAATTAGATTTTTATGGAGGAATTTCAGAAGTTCAATGAATTGATAATTTTTAATGATACTAAATAACAAAGCCAGTCTTTCAGAATAGGCTCCTAAAAGATAGAAGCAAAAGGAAAGATATTTCCATTATAACGGGTGAAGTCTACCGTCTTTAATTCAGACGAGAAGGGTCCTTTCTTTCTGGAAATTTATAAAGACGTATTCAACTGGAGATATTACAGCTTGAAGATATTTTAGGAGAAAGTTTCGCTCGTGTACATATGGCATTTAAATTTTCAAGAATTATTATTACCGATTCCTTATCGAGTGGGCTAAAGCGAAGCGCATCATAAAATTTGGCTCAAATTTCTCTTTTCATTCAAAATATTTGGCATTATTGTCATCAGTGATAAAAAAACATGTAAATATTATCACTGATAATATTGACACGATCTTGTATGGATAGAAAAATTCTTTTACTGAACTAATCAGTTTTAATTTACCAAGTTTAATCACTCCCGTATTCCAGTTAATATTTAGGGATAGAACAGGATCACTCGAATTACTCAGTAAGGTTGCATTAACTCGCTACAATTCAAGAGGGAACAAGGCTACAAGGGATAAATAAACTCCAATCGTCTTGGGTTTTCTCGTTCCGGAATTAGATGGTAGACTTATGAAGGCTCGGGTTCTTTTTGGAGTATAACAACAAACATACTTGGAAATAATTCAAACACACACACTGGTGTTTTCTCTTACTGAACAAGAAAAAACCCTCTTCTTTATGTTTGTTCGAGTATACGAGTATATTCCGTTCTGACGTGAAGAAACTACATCGCGAAATTGCTCGACCATTTCGAAGGAAAAATTTCTGAGCCTGTAACAAAAACTTAATTTAGGACTGTTCTGAAGAGGTTAAGAAAGAAGCAACTTCACAGTTATTTCGTTATCCTTTGCAACTTAACGAATTATAAGGACTGTTTCTTTTGTTAGATCATCTTCCCTTTCGTCTCTCTTTTATTTAGGTAATAAGAATTGGAAAAAATATCCTTCTCGAGGATTTTATTCATAGAATTTTGACTGTTGACTGACTACCTTCTTGCTGATGATCAAAATTTTTCGAAAATATTGCTCACTGAATTTTGCTTCTGATAAAACTTAAGATCTCAAAATTTGAGTCGTCAATCTCTTTTGTTGTGTTCAAACAAATAGACAAAATATTAAGTGTTTACGACCGTTTGAGTTTTTCAAACAATAAAAATTTTTAGTGTTTACTTCTTTACGGGTATTTTAAAACAAACAATAATAATATAATCTTAAAATATTGTAATTATTTTCTTTTGATATATTATTTAAAATGATATCTTTTGGTAAAATAATAAAAACATACTGTAAAAAAAATTCCAATTAATGAAATATCGCTTCCTCACAGTTTTTTTATACAATCCATAATAATTTAATTTAATTCCTAATACGTATTCAGTTTGCTTTAATTTTCTATTTTATTTATTTTCATTCTTAGAAGAATTTCCAATTTTCCTGAAAGGAAATCCAAATCTTCTGAGAAAATTTCCAAATTATATAAGTTGTAAAATCCTTTGTAGTTGAGAAATTTTCAATCGCTCTCACCTTTATTTGATTGTGTTTACATGTTTTATACATTCAACTCTTTAATTTACCTCATGAATTTGATCTTACTTTTTTCTCAGTTTTTTTATTAATTTATATTTTACAATTTTCTATTCTCATTCCCATTTAACTAATCACCCGATAATTTACTTTTCCCAACTAAGTTCTGTCCATTTAACTAGAGAAGTTAAAAATAGGGTAACAAATTAATTTTACACAACCTCAGCATAAATGATCCAGCTGAAGCCTAGAAGATAATTCTCTAAATCAAAGCTGCGAGACGCCGCCTCATTTAAGTTGCCTTATAAACTATGCATATCCTAAATCAAGTCCCATTCAAAGGTAATTATTGGTCAAAATTAAGCACAGAATTGGCACTGTTTCATTTCTTTCTCACTGAATACTCTCTGAAAGTGACTAGATTATATAATCTTGTTTAAAAAAAAACGATAAACAAGAAAGACATTTGCTCCATATCCTTTTGGAAAACATAGGTCCATAGGATAGAGGTGTAAATATTCTCTCGAGTATGATATATCATGGTCAAGGCCATCCTGGAAAATGATTAAAAATTTTGTTTTTATGATAAAATCGACGTCATATTTGTTGATTTAAAATTATTATAATAATAATTATATCAAAAGAAAAAAACACAATTAGTCGTAAAAGAATGATTTGATTTTGATTTTAAGACTGTTTCTCTGGAGCAAAAATTCATAGAAATTTCATAGCCTTATAATAAGGATAGATTAATATTTTATGAAAGTGCAATTGATATTTCTAATGAAGCGAGATTGATATTGATATTCTATCTAGTGTGATGATACTTCTATTCAAGTAGGATTGATATTTCTATTAAAATGAGAATGATATTTATGAGCAGATTTCCAATAGAAGCAGCTTGAGTTGACGTGGTTGGAATCGTTGGTTGCTCACGAAAGCCAGACGGCCATTAAATACGATTCCTCGATCGGTTTGAAGAAAACTTCCGCCTTATCGTTCCCTACGTCACAAATTGGCATAACAAATTAATAATAAAGTAATAAGGTCATGGTTCTCGTCCCTTTGATACGGTCCTGTGACCAGATACCAAAATAACCTAAGGAGCAGTACTTAAGGGGTGTAGGGCATGTTCCAGACTCACTGCCCGTTCGTTATTGACACGAGATCTCCCCTCCCCTCCCCGCTGCACAGGGAATTGTACTGCATACGAAGGTAGACAAATCCAGTCCTTGTCACATTCAAGCGAGTTCATGTGAGGAAAAGAAAGCTAGGCAAGTTCAGGAAATTTGTGTGACCTCCTCTCCTACCCAGAGTGCTCATAGTACTGTGGTTCACATATCATAAATTATTATGTATTTTCGGCGGGCTTACTGATGCATACAAAACCTCCTTTTTTAAAAAAGAATTCCGGATAACTATGTTGTTGATATGGGTATTGTAAGGAAAGGGACACCAAAAAGAATACCACATTCCTTTATTTCATGAAGTCGTTCCCTCTCTATGACTCCTAAGTATAACTCCACGTGGAGTAATCTCTGAACCCAAAGAGAAAAATAAATGAAGAAAGAATTTGAATATCCATCAGACGCTTCACAGGTGCAGTTAATTGTGTTGAAGGCTAAAAGCTTTTCCCTCGCCGAGGAAGCGCTAATCTCCGTAGTCGGGAAACTGCTAGCCGAAAGTTTCTCACCCACATAGGAAAGGCAATTGAGACTTAGGTCAGGCGAGAGACGCTAATCCATCTGGGCGCTGAAAGCTATCAGCCAGTCGGTTGAGTCTGACAACGAGGAGAAACAAAAAAAAAATGGCCGTCAAATAAATACCCTAGGTTTTCGAATATCAGAAGATTGATATGAGAACCAGTCACCTTCGGTTCATATTGTGAGTCTATTTCCCCAAGTCTCTGGTATTCGGTTATACCATCGAAGTTGAATTACACCAGGCAGATCCATCTCTTTCGTGAGAGAATACTCTGTTCAAATTAAGCCTCGAATCGTTTCATACACGAAGGATTGGCCAAGATTCCTCTCGTCTAATTTGGAACTCTGCCTTCAAGGATCTTCAGTTTCCAGTGTGAAACTTCGTGCCGAGCAGCGTGAGAGTCTTGATTTTTATATGTTGCACTTCTCTAGGGCAGAGGTTCGTCCAATCGCCGTGTTCAAAGAGGATCGTAAACTCGTCTTCTGAGCCCCAAACCCTTCATTCTCGTCACCATCACGATATTCGGCCGAGAATCACGTCAATTGCCCGTTTCTATTTCACCACGCCGATTCGCTAAAGGATTCCGCTTCCTTGAGATAACAGCTTTAAGGTAAAACGACCCTTGCTTGTATCTTCCTTTAATCGACCCACTTTCCGACATATAAATATTACCTCTGTATAATTGATTTATACTATCCCATTTAAAAGTTGATTAACAAGTAATTAACGTTACCCGATAGACAATTAATCTATATTCTGTCAGAATTGTCCTTATTTACATAACCTATATTTGCCGTATGTAATTTTATGTTAACTAGAGTGAGTAATTAAAATTATTTTTTTGGTATTCACTCTTTAAATATATCCTTTGACGGCAACTTGGTAAAATCACTAAACGCTCTACCTCGTAATCAACGGATTACTGTTACAAAGTGAATGTACTTGTACGAAGGGAAGAACGCGTACGTACATTAAAGGATATATGCATATATAACTATATATGCATATTCTCGTGGCTTTATATCTTTCCATCCACCCAATACTTAAATATATGTACGTATTGTATGAAGAGGTGACCTATTCCTCTAAACATATATATAGATATAGATATAGATTTATATATATATATATATAAATATATATATATATATATATATATATATATATATATATATATATATATATATATATATATATATATATATTAATATATATATATATATATTTATATCTCAAAGTAGCACGAGAGAATGATGAAAATAAATCCATTAAACCACATTGAAAGATAAAACGGAATAATTTTTCCTTGCAGTAATATTTTTATTACTTTTTTTTAAAAATCCATGCAGGAAAGTGATTCGAACCAGTCACACTGAGGCAGTGAGCACCGCTTTGATCACAGTTTAAAGTATGCCGTTAGTACACTACGCTACGCAGAGAACCAAAAAATTCTCTGAATAGAATAGCTTTTAAGGAACACTTTCGCAAGCTCGAACGGAGACTATGAAAGAGAAAGAAAATTAATTGGAAATTCAAAGAATAAATGAGAAATAGTTAAAATCGAGACAGATATACAAATGTATATATCTCTCAAAGTAGCACGAGAGAATGATGAAAATGAATCCATTAAACCACATTGAAAGAGAAAAAGGAATAAGTTTTCCTTGCAGTAATATTTTTATTACCTTTTTCAAAAAATCGTGCAGGAAGGCAAATCGAACCAGGCACACTGAGGCAGCGAGCCCTGATTTGATCAGAGATAAAAGTATGCCGTTAGTACACTACGCTACGCAGAGAAACAAAAAATTCTCTAAATAAAATAGCTTTTAAAGAACACTTTCGCAAGCTCGAACAGAGACTATGAAAGAAAAAGAAAATTAATTGGGAATTCCAAGAATAAATGAGAAATAGTTAAACTCGCAGAGATATACAAATCTACATATCTCTCAAAGTAGCACGATAGAATGATGAAAATGAATCCATTAAACCAGAATGAAAGAGAAAACGGAATAATTTTTCCTTGCAGTCATATTTTTATTACCTATTTGGAAAAATCCGTGCAGGGAAGCGATTCGAACCAGGCCCTCTGAGGCAGCGAGCACTGCTTTGATCACAGTTAAAAGTATGGCGTTAGTACACTACGCTACACAGAGAACCAAAAAATCCTCTGAATAGAAAAGCTTTTAAGGAACACTTTCACAAGCTCGAACGAAGACTATGACAGAAAAATAAAATTAATTTGGAATTCAAATAATAAATAAGGAACAGTTAAACGCGCGGCAGATATACAAATGTATATATCTCTCAAAGTAGCACGAGAGAATGATGAAGGTGACACCTTTAAGGTAAATCGACCCTTGCTTGTATCTTCCTTTAATCAACCCACTTTCTGACATATAAATATTACCTCTGTATAATTGATTTATACAATCCCATTTAAAAGCTGATGAACAAGTAATTAACGTTGCTCGATAGACAATTAACTTATATTCTGTCAGAATTGTCTTTATTTACATGACCTATATTTTCCCTATTTAATTTTATGTTAACTAGTGACTTATTAAAATTATTTTTTTCGGATTCACTTTTTAAATATATCCTTTGACGGCAACTAGGTAAAATAACTGAACTCAATACCTCGTAATCAACGGATTACTGTTACAAAGTAAACGTACTTGTATGAAGGGAAGAACGCGTACGTACATTAGAGGATATATGTATATATAACTATATATACATATTCTCGTGGCTTTATATATTTTATTTCACCATAGCCAATACTTACATATATGTACGTATTGTCTGAAGAGGTGACCTATTCCTCTAAACATATATATATATATATATATATATATATATATATATATATATATATATATATATATATATATATGTATATATGTATATATATATATATATAGTACACGAAAGAAAAATTTGACGCGAATGAGCAATGAGACAAGAAACAGGAGTTTTTTTATTTCTGTCTTCAAAATTGTTTTGAAAGGCAGAAAATAAATATGGCGAAAGCACTGTGGTGGTTGTTATCACCCGCAGAACTTGCATTTGCTCCTTCTTCTATATATATATATATATATATATATATATATATATATATATATATATATCAAAGTAGCACGAAAGAATGATGAAAATGAATCCATTAAACCACATTGAAAGAGAAAACGGAATAATTTTTCCTTGCAGTAATGTTTGTTTTCCCTTTATTAAAAAATCCGTGCAGGGAAGCGATTTGAACCAGGCACACTGAGGCAGCAAGCACCGCTTTGATCACAGTTAAAAGTATGCCATTAGTACACTACGCTACGCAGAGAAACAAAAAATTCTCCGAATAGATTAGTTTTTAAGCAACACTTTCGCAAGCTCGAACGGAGACTATGAAAGAAAAAGAAAATTAATTGGGAATTCAAAGAATAAATGTGGAAAAGTTAAACGCGCGGCAAATATACAAATGTATATATCTCTTAAAGTAGCACGAGAGAATGATGAAAATGAATCCATTAAACCACATTGAAAGATAAAACGGAATAATTTTTCCTTGCAGTTATTTTTGTATTACCTTTATTAAAAAATCCGTGCAGGGAAGCGATATGAACCAGGCACCCTGAGGCAGCGAGCACCGCTTTGATCACAGTTAAGATTAAGCCGTTAGTACACTACGCTACGCAGAGAACCAAAATATTCTCTGAATAGAATAGTTTTTAAGGAATACTTTTGCAAGCTTAAACCGAGACTATTAAAGAAAAAGAAAATTAATTGGGAATTTAAATAATAAATGAGGAATAGTTAAACGCGCGGCAGTTATACAAATGTAGATATCTCTCAAAGTAGCACGAGAGAATGATGAAAATGAATCCATTAAACCACATTGAAAGAGAAAAAAGAATAATTTTTTATTGTAGTAATATTTTTATTACCTTTTTCTAAAAATCCGTGCAGGGAAGCGATTCAAACCAGGCACACTTAGGCAGCAAGCACCGCTTTAAACACAGATAAAAGTATGCCGTTAGTACACTACGCTACGCAGAGAACCAAAAAATTCTCTGAATAGAATAACTTTCAAGGAACTCTTTCACAAGGTCGACGGAGACTATGAAAGAAAAAGAAAATTGATGGGGAATTCAAACAATAAATGAGGAATAGTTAAACTCGCGGCAGATATACAAATGTATATATCTCTCAAAGTAGCAGGAGAGAATGATGAAAATAAATCCATTAAACAACATTGAAAGAGAAAAAGGAATAAGTTTTCCTTGCAGTCATATTTTTATTACCTATTTCGAAAAATCCGTGCAGGAAAGCGATTCGAACCAGGCCCCCTGAGGCAGCGAGCACCGCTTTGATCACAATTAAAAGTATGCCGTTTGTACTCTACGCTACGCAGAGAACCACAAAATTCTCTGAATAGAATAGCTTTTAAGGAACACTTTCGCAAGCTCGAACGGAGACTATGAAAGAAAAAGGGAATTAATTTGGAATTCAAAGTAAAAATGAGGAACAGTTAAACGCGTGGCAGATATACAAATGTATATATCTCTCACAGTAGCACGAGAGAATGATGAAAATGAATCCATTAAACCACATTGAAAGACAAAATGGAATAATTTTTCCTTGCAGTAATATTTTTATTCTGTTTTCTCTTCCAATGTGGTTTAATGGATTCTCATATATATATATATATATATATATATATATATATATATATAAGATGCTGTGATTAAATCTTCTCATCCCCCCGAATATCTCAACCCAGTCCAGACATTTTGCATAGAAGATAACAATGATTACCCCCTCCCGTTCATCCCTGGAACGTATAAATACTACCCCCAGGATATCGATCTAAATCCCTACCTTGAGCTTACTCAGAAAGCCCAGTTATCTCGGTTGTTAAAGGCCTACCCGAAATTCATTTCCGAGAAGCCTGGTTGCTCGAACCACTTCGAGCATAACATAGTATTGATCACGCAAGAACCGTTTCGATCTAAGCCGTACCCTTTGCCCATAAAATTGCGATCAGGGTTCAATGCTGATTTAGAAAACTTACTAAAATTAGCAATAATTGAAGCCTCCTCTTTAGATTACTGTTTCCTCATTGTTATGTTTCTGAAGCAGGCCCAGTCCATTGGAATGTGTGTGGACTTTCGAAAACAGCGCCGTGACGGTTTTCGATGTCAAAACGATCCCGTTTATATACCAGAGCCTACATTTGTTTGAGAACGCCAAATTTATTTCTGAGATAGATTTATGCAAGGCTTACTATCAAATTCCCCTCAAGGATAGTGTTCGGAAATACACTGTCTTCCCTACAGAAAAAATGCTAATGCAATTTAAGTGCCTCCCATTCTGTTTAGTAACTGCTTGTAGTAATTACAACAGAATGATGTGCCGTTTCTTAGATGGTCTGAACAATGTGACATTCTATTTTAATAATGTTTACGTAGCTACACGCATATGGGATGGACATCTAATCTCCCTTTGTTCCCTCTGTAATAGGCTCCGAGAGCATGGTCTGACCATAGGTCCTTCCAAGTGTCCTGTCGCTTACAACACTATTAAGTGCCTCGGATTTCACATTGAGAAAAATCAAATAACGCCCAAGCAAGAAATGATCAGGGCCATTTCAGATATACCCCATCCCCGTACTAAGAAGCAACTACATTTCTTCTTGGGTTCAACCTCCTTCTACCGGAGCTTCATCCCTAACTTTGCCATCTTAGCGTCCCCCCTGAACTCTCTCCTTAAGAAAAACTCCCAAAATAACCTCGTTTGGAGCCCCAAGGCAATTTTCCACTTTCAGCAGGTGAAGGATAGGCTAATATCTGCCCCCATATTGCCGCTCCCAAACCCAAACAATTTGTTCGGAATCCGTACGGATGCCAGTAACAATGGAATCAATTGCGTATTGCTGCAGTACGAAGAAGATGAGAATAGCTATCCTATCGCTTTTGCAAGCCGAAAGCTGTTACCGCTCGAGAGAAACTATGCACTAATAGATAGAACTTGAGGCTCTGGCAATAGTTTTTGGGTCCGGAAGTTTAAAATGTGTCTGAGAGGGCAGGAGTTCGTGATCGAAACGAATCACCGTCCTCTGGTGTACTTAAGAAATTGTCAAATCCAAAACGAAAGGCTTATGTGCTGGAGTCTGCTATTATGGAAATATCAATTCCGAATTTTGTATTTAAAAGGTCGTGAAAACTAAGTAGCAGACAGCCTTAGTAGGAATCCAGTAAAGGACCATCCTTCCTCAAGGTAGAAGTCCATAAATCTTATAAGCTCATGTATATATTCGAGCTCGTTGATCGCCCATGTAAAATTTATTTTTGTGCGTGTGTGCGTACGCCCAAATTTTTGTGTATTGCTTGTATATAAGTGTTTTCATTATTTATTTTGTTTCTATTATTTCCTGGATTGTCCCTCCACTTGATTAATTCTTTATTCTAATTGTGGTATTGCTTTTACATGAAACTATATATATTTTAATTATGTAAATAATTACCCATTAACCTAAATATAGGGGTGAGTTTTATTCGTCGTCTGGGATCGAACGGAGCAAATCCTATACGTTGACGGCCACAGCATCGGCTGAAGATTTAAAACCGATGGGCTTTGGTCGATATGACCTTTTTCCTTCCCCTTCGTATTGGGAAAAAAGCCATCTTTTGAAGGTAGGCATGTAATGGAAAGGACCCAAGAAGAATATCCCTTTATTTGTTTCATGAATTCCTTCCCTCTTTATGTCTACTAAGTATAAATCCACGTGGAGTAATCTCTGAATCCAAAGAGAAAAATAGAAAAAAAGAATTTGAATATCCATCAGCCGCTTCACAGGTTCAGGTAATTAAGTTGGGCGCTAAAGGCTTTTAGCTCGCCGATGTATTACTAATCTCCCTAGTCGGGAAACTGCATGCTAAAAAGGTTCCCGCCCAAATCGTAAAGGCCATTAAGACTTAGGTCAGGGGACAGACGCTAATCCATCTGGCCGCCAAAAGTAGTCAGCCAGTCGTCTGAGTCTGACAATGAGGAAAAACGAAAAAAAATGGCCGTCATATAAATATCCTAGGTTTTCGAATATCAGCAGAGTGAGTTTGAGAACCCTTTGCCTTCCGTTTAGATTGTGAGTCTGTTTCTCCAAATCACTGGTATTCGCTTATACTTTCGAGGTTAAATTTTACCATGCAGATACATCTCTTTTGGGAAGGCTTACTCTGTTCAGAGCAAGCGTTACGAATCGTGTCATCCCCGAAGGATTGGCTAGCATTCTTCTTGTCTCATCTAGACCCCCACCCCCCCTCAAGGATTTCCAGTTTCCCGTGTAAGACTTCGCGCCGAGCCGCGTCAAAGACTATTTTTGGAGGGTGCACTTCCTTGGAAGAGAGGTGCCATCGTCCGTCTTCAAGGAGGATCGTGAACTCGTCTTTTGGTCACCCTCTTCTTTATCCTCGTCACCATCAAGATATTTGGTCAAGAATCACATCCATTGCCCGTCTCCAATTCCCCCGCCGACTCTCTAAAAGATTCCCCTTCCTCGAAGTGACGCCTTTAATGTAAAATGACCCTTGCTTGTATCTCCCGTTAAACCACCTACCTTCCGACATATAAATATTCCCTCTGTATAACTGATTTATAGTATCCTATTTAAAAGCCGATTAACGAGTAATTAACGTTACCCGATTCCCAATTAATCTATATTATGTCAGAATTGTCCTTATTTACATTACCTATATTTCCTATATATATATATATATATATATATATATATATATATATATATATATATATATGTTATCTAGTGACTTATTAAAATTATATTTTTGGTTTTCACTCTTTAAATATATCCTTGGACTGCAACTTGGTAAACTCATTAAACGCTATCGGCCCCTGTAGTAAATCGCACTCTTTTGCCTCATAATCAACGGATTACTCTTACGAAATGAACGTACTTCTACCTAGCGAAGGACGCGTACGTACATTAGAGGATATATGTATATATAGCTGTATATATACATATTATTGTATCTTTTATCTCTTTTCTCCCAACCAATAGTATATATATATATGTATATAGAGGTATTGTCTGAGTAGGTGACCTATTCTTCGACGCGTATGGTTTGGACAACATGACCACACACCTGATAAATTAACTTTCCATACCTCTTTTTCCAAATGGCACCTAATACTCGCAAGCTGAAATTTATGCCTTGGTCTTTAATCCCCAATATGGTATCCTTTGACACCTATCCTCCTTGACCTTTCTTTTCTCTTTTGTATCATATGGCCCTAAATTAACCCCCTCACCATGTTGACCTTACTGCATCCCTTTACATTTAATTCCCATTTGACTCTCTTCTATTGCCCTCGCTCCTATCTAGATGCCTGTTTTATGTATATAATCTTAATTCGAAGATTAGCAGCTATAAGCGTGAACCGAGAAATAATTGATACAATGAGTCAAGTATTTATCAATGGTAACCCACATCTTTAATATGGCTAATTTCTCAGTGCCTACTAAAACAATAGAAGTGATGAATCGGATATGAGAGAATGAAGACAAGATATGATAAACAATATTCGATTAAATAATAAACTGATAAATTAAGGACGTGAGCATGGGTTAAAAATTTTAAATACTAAACACAAGAAATCAAGAGGGATATAGATTTTTTCAAATACTGTAGACTTTTAAAGAAATTGGTTATTTTCGTGCTCACTTATATGAAAATGATGTGTAAAGGAAGCAGATAGACAAAGAGTAATTAACAGAGAAGCACGAAGACCAAAGAGAGCCTGAAAATGTGACAGAGTAAAACGAGATAAAAGAAGCCGAGGGACTGATTAAGTTAAAGAGACGGACTCGCCATAGATGAGGCAAACCCGAGATAGATATAGTTAATAAAGAATGAGTGAATGGAAAATTGCGAAGTGTAATTTCTTCCATTAAGACTGGGATGAAGACAGTCGAAAGTAAAATCTGATTTATCAAAGTGTCGAATGAATATATGTACATACCTCTCGTTAGAAGCACATAGATGGATATTTCTAGTTCTTTCCTCTGTATAGACAAAGGTTTTAGTATTTTTGGCTGATTATTTGTCATTATTTAGCTCAACTGCGATAAATACTAACCAAGATCTAGCAAAGTTTGAGTTAAAGAGGAAGAAGAAAACAATGGGCAACAGAGATGAGTCGTCAGCTGGAATATGTAGATGAGTTCAGGTTTTCTGAACTCAAGATAATGTAAATTTTTCTTCTCTATATGAACGAGCTGAAAACTGCACAAAAACAATTGGACATTAATTGGAATCATAACGTTATTATAAAATAATGTAGGAAACTTGACGGTTATAAAATCCTTTCAAAGTCGAATTCTCATTCAACTTTTTAAATTCAAATTAAATAAATCACCTTGTTTAAAAATAATTTAGGAATATTCCCTCTTTAATTATAAGAAAAAAACATTTATTAAACTGCATCTTGCTTTCTACTCTAAAAGACTTTCAAATATTTACGTATCAAATTTCCTCACCTTAACTAATATTAGCTAGAGAGCGGTCCTCATGACTTTTTCTACTTTTGATAGTCTAAATTATAAAGAGGAAAGCCTCAAAACCCACAAGAAAAGCCAATATTTTAGACAACACTGGGGAGACGGTTTTAATATGTACAGAGAAGAGGAAAAAAATTATCTTTTTACAAATTAGGGAGTCCTAAAGATTAAGTAATTTAATACAGTCCAATCTCACTTATCAAGATAATTAGGAAAGTATTTAATACGGTCCTAAATAAGAGGCTAGTTGCCTATTTGTCGTTCACTTAATTCAGAACGTCGAACAACATGACTTCCGCAAGAAAAAATGCACAGAGACTGCAACCTGACACCATGGTGTTAGCGTCTGGTTGCATGGTGAATGTGGTAACCCTGGACGGAAAAAATCATTCGACAAGATATGGATCGATAGATCCAAATACAAGATCTCGGGACTTGGGTTGTTACCCATTTTTGGAAAACTCCTCCACAGCTACCTCACCAACAGGACATTATTCCTAGCATTCGGAGACCACATCGCAGCAACATTTGACGTGCTATCCGGAGTCCCCGAAGGACGATCTTTGACTCTGGCCATCTTTATGTTCTACACCAGTTTAATTCCAGGACCGTCGCTCCCCCGATTCCAGAACGTAGTGTATGCGGACGACAAGACCCAGTTTATGACTCGCCCAACCCGATTTTCAGGCCCAGGCCCGAAAATCTCCAGGTAGGAAGAGAAGTTAAATATCCAGACGAATAGTCGCGATTAGCAAAGGAAAAATGGAGCCCATTCTACTAGAAAACACGATCAAATACAGAGGGTGAAAAATCAGGGCATACATTTAAAATAGACATAAAATGGGAAAATTATGTCACGTCAAGGGACCGTTAACGTAGACCTGAAATAGATGCAATGACTTTCCTTACATATCCGAAGCGTCGCTATTAGGAACTACCTGGAGGCAACTCTCAAACCAAGTATTGTGGACAACTTGTTCAGACTACTTGAGAGTTAGACAAATAAGTCGTATATGACTATATAAAGGTCTGTGGCCACACTAGACAGCTAAAAATAAGCCTCCAGCAAAAACGTATGTTGTTTAAGAAGTGATTTAATAAATAACTCTAACGGTTACCAATATATTGTGGAGTGTAACATTAGAAGTCAATATAGTCAAATAGCCTCTAATCTAATTAATTGATGCTCGAAATGTAAAAAGTGACCATGAAGTTCGTCTATATTTATGATTGTCTTGGGGTATGATTTAGCTTATTTTTCCCCGTTACATTCTTAATTCCTAAAATGTCTTCATCAATAATGAAAGGATCGACGATGATATGGAGATCTATGCCAAAGGTAAATATCGCTAAATGCTGGTGCCTAGAAGATAACCTTTAAAGAGGTTCTTTAAATATTGTAGTTCGAATCAATCCATGGCTTATTTAAAAAAAGTGGCCAGATTATCACAAGTATTAACACATTTAAATACAAATTACTCGACAACGAAGGACAAAAGTGTTTCTATTGCCGCTTTAACCTTTAACCAAAGGTATCGTATATCTCCCTTTCCAGGTAAACTTGAGAAATTGTCATTAAGATATAACTTGAAGCTATTCCTCTCAAGAGATTGACTAGAGTCACCTTTACCTGGTGGCTCACCCACCAAAACCTGAAGAAAACCTGCTTTTCCAATGAAGCGAATTTTAAGTTAGTCGGCTGTGGTAAGCCTAAGGATGGGACACCCTTTCAGTTCGGTTTATAAATGCTGTAACTTCGATATAATGACCCTTTTCAGACTTATAATACCACTTTAAAGAATTTTTCATGGATATGCTATGCATAATCATCTTTATATATCCAAATATAGGTCCATGAAAATTAACACGCGTGGGAAAACACTAGACTACAGCTTTCTAAAAAATATCACCTAGTGCCAATCTTAGTTGCTAGTTGGTCATGGGCATAGCGAACTTCTTTTGACTTCCTTATTCTTCATTTAAATATGAATTAACGTATTCGAAAGATTCCCATCGTGGAATCGATTTTCCGCTATTCCTTTGTTGGTTTTTGAACCTTAAATTCAGTCTCATAAAAGGAGCCACCATGCATATTTATTTGCAAATAAATTTACAATCTATTGTTAATAACATTCAAATTTCTCCATTTTTTAGGCAAGATAATTTGTCAATTTCCTATTCTGGTTTATGGACGAACTTAAAGCCTTTTTACTACGTTATTAATCTTTGGTGAATTCTTAGAATTGCGTTTTTATTCATCAAATTTTGATTATAGTTTGTTATTGTTTAGGATTTGACGAAACTAGGGTACTTTTTTACGTTTCATAATTCTTACACAAAATTTCTTTTCAGAATTTCTCTTCACCTTAGAGACAAGTGGTCAGCTCAGAAGAAATTAAACATTAATTCTAAATTCACGATTCATTAAGCTAAGATCTAGTTAAGAACAATATGTATACTTGATTCTACGTTCAATTATTTGCAAATAAACACAACACATTTCTACACTTTCATTGACACCTTTAATCATTTTACCAATTTAAACATTCCTTCTGATATTTATAGACATAATTTCGATAGGAGATTTCCTTAAATAATTGCTAAAAGATTTGCGAGCAGTAATGATTCTTTGATTGTATTCCTTCCAATTTGGTAAAATGAAAATTATGATAGAGGCGATGTTAGATCTAATAATTTATATTTCCGACCAAACAATTAGCTACTCTTAGGGATTAATTGCTTTGTAAGATAACGCGTGATATTGTAGGCTTTCGATAAATTTTGTTTCTGGTTATCTGAATGTTTAGAAAAGATGAGTTATCTTGGATCCATTTTTTTAGGTCATATTATAATAACTAACTTCATTATTCTTCACTCTTATACATAACTTCCTTTTCCATTCAAAGATTTTCAGTTTCACCTTGATATATGTATGTTTAGCTTCTCTCTATCTCACCTTCACTCTCTTTCTCTCTTTTCCATGTTGGCCACAGGCAGGTACCATCATTTATACCTGGAGTAGAAGGCGGTGCTCTTGGCTAGTGCTGGGAAATACTCGATACAGAGGGAACTTCCACCCTGGCTCTAATTCTAGAGAAAGCCTTTGGTGCCCGAAGTCATTTATTTGGAAAATATACCTTCCTAAACACAGAATTTAATATAAATTATTAACGTCCTTTAGTAATAATCCTTGCTATAAATTAGTGGTTTATTTACCTGGAGGTATCGTATTCCTTTGTTGTGATCATGTCACAATAGGTTACTGTAGGGAAAGACTTACTATCAATGTACCTTTCAGATACCTTAAATTGATATTACCAGGTGGTAGAGCTCCATGTTAAAGGTGATCAAGGTCTCCATCCTTGTGTTCAGGTACTTTTCCCTTCTGAAGGGTATAATTGTTGCTAAGTCTTCCCTTACAGGATATTATTATCACAACAAAAAAATAAATGAAAACAACGGTACATTAGATTACTTTTTAAAAGAATTATAACACTAGAAATACGCAAAAGAGTAGAAATAACTTTTCTCCAAGGCTAATGGGCCTAGTAACCGACTTCTCCGGCTACGGTATTCCTCTACCCTACCATACTTGTTTCCAAGTTTTGTTTTCAGGAGACTATCACTTCGTGTAATAATTACTACTGCATCTCTACCACTCCTACTGAGAGCACACGATGGTTAACTATTCATGATCCTTCGAAGTAAGTATTGGGTCATACGCGATCGACAGGAAATCAAAAGGATAAGAAGAAAATGTTACCCCTGCCATCAGGCGCGAGTAAAATTTTACAGAACTCCAGATGCCCCCATTACCCGCAATTAGAATAGGAATAGCGCCCCCATTTTCCTCTATTGGTATCGAATAAAGTGGGGCTAACTAGATAAAAGGAAAAGGAAAAGAGAAAAGGTCCATATCTTGTTGTTTAATTTTGCCGTACTTTGTTAGTCGCTGACGGGGATTTTGACGAGCCTTTTGGCCATTTACTGGTCGATATTTTCCATTAGGAAAATGTATATCGATAATGCTCCTGCATTTTATGCAGCGGCTGTATAACTAAATACCGCGCATGATGAAGAAGAGTTAAAGGGCATCCGGTGTATGTTCAACCCTGCACAAATGCCATGAGTGAGAAGGAGATAGGATCAAATTTCTTCCCTCCTAGCAGAGAGAAAATTTACTTAAAATTTACTTAAATTTACTCTCAGGTATGTTGCTGACGGTCTCGACCGACTGGCGCCGTTAACTCCTGATATTACTTATGGTTTAAGGAGGGTTTCTCTGCAGCTTACTTTTCGGGAAGATGATGATCCAGAATATGGGATCTCATTTGCTTAATTGCGGGCCACGCTATAATTTTCAGGTATTCACGAAGTTTTATCTTAGTGGAAAGGGTGATTCCAAATCTCCTATCTTAAAATGTTCGAGGGTTCCCCCTTACTTATTTTTAAGAGAGTTGCCTACAAGAGACCCTCCACTTGCGACAGGTCAGCATTTGGTTTCTCAGGTCAGAGCTATGAATACGGCAAGGCAAAGAACGTGTCACCACGATTTTTTGCAGCTCCAATATGGGAGGTAAACTATCTCAATTCCCATTAGAGAGCTAAAAGGCTGCATCTTCTCTTGAAAATTGCCAAGACACTTGATTGATCCAAAGTTTGTCCCGTTAATTGAAGCTAGCATGCTGGCTCTCATTCTTTTCTCAACGAAGGTCAGATTGCAGGCCATAGTGATGTATATGACCCTATATAAGCAGTTTGGGACACAAATTTGGATACCTGACATTAGAGTAAATAACTGGCAAGTTTGAAGTTTTTCCTGAAATGAAGAATATCCCAGAGGTCACCCGCCCCAGATTTCACGGTCTTGCTTCTGAGCAAATCTTTGCCCAGGTACATACAACAAACATTAGTCCTTCCCTGCGCAAGCTTTTCCTCGGGGCACACGGTCCCCGGCGAACGCAGAAGGACCCCCGACTAGTGACCCTTTACAGGTGAGTTCTTCTCAACCACGAAAAATGATCCTGTTCAGGCCATTCTGTGCGTAAAGAGAAGCTGATACATTCCTCCTTTCCCTCCCAAAAAAGACATCATGAAAAAAGAAGATGTCAAAGAATAGAGGTTACTCTCCCTCCACATGTGCCCCAAAGACGGAGAGGTCAACTATCATTTTTTCAGGCGACCAGGAAAAAGACCGGATCGGCCGAACGCTAAGACCTCTATGATAAAAAGGCGCAAACAAAGACGAGGGTAACATTTGCGCTGAGCGGAGCCTCGACTACGGTGGGCCACTCATTTCAAAAACTAGCTGGCGTTTTTGAGCCCGATATTTTTCACGCTCTCTAATTACTCGCCTTGCATATGGAAGAATCGGAGCCAAAGGCCACATGCTCCATCAGAAGAGTGTATTATTTAATTTGACTGCTAGAGAGATCAAATTGATACGTTTCTCGAACGTGAGCCTTTAGTTCAATACGTAGAACCCTTGGTCACTTAATAACTTGCCAGGAAGTGTGATGCCGCATTCCTGCCACTAATTCAGAGGTTCTACTACTGCCATCGCTTCGGTTATACTAGTCGACCTTCTAGACATGCAAAGTCGGGTTCACTAAAATTCAGTGCAAGTTCTTTCAAGATCGTACACGATAAATCCTTATCCGGTATGGCCAAGCCAGTGAATTAGGGAGAACGAAACAATGATTCCTCGAACCAATATGGCACGCATCCCCTGGATAAGGAAATCCTGGCCGTTCAAGTTGCGGAACTTCTCTCCTTTTGCACGCAAAGAATTTATTCCTGGTGCGCCTAGAAATACCTGGGACGTCATATGCCTGAAAATATAAAAAAACAGCCTTTGCTCTTGGCCCCCTGCATGAAAACGATTGTTAAATTCCGTGCCTATTTGGAACCATTCTGCGGTTCTTACCTCACTCCTGGCTGCTCCCCTGGCAGTGCTAGTGGCACAAACTAGACGGTTTCTCTAAATACAAAACAGATGTGCGCCTCACATAGGTGTTAGATTCCCAGGAGGCAATTCACTGTAGTTGTTCGTGAGGCCATTTTCAGGGATTAACAAAGCAGTTTCCCGAAAGAAAAATATCAGCAAAGATACTTCGGCTCATACGCCTTCAAAAAGGCTTGACCGAGCGACCCTTTACGCCGGACTCTCCAAAAAGGGAGCACGGAATACGAAGTTGCTCTGCCTATTAAAGCCTTCGCGAAGAGGGAGTACTCGTATAGTGATCCTAACGGCCGCTTTCAGCGTACGGTATTCCCATGAGGGTCTTTTATTTGAAGAAGGCCCATGCATTACTATCGAGTTAGGCCTAAAGAGCATATTCCTTCAACGGAATTGCCGTGGACTCTGATCCAAATGGAAGTCACTGTGATGGTTCGTCTTATCTCGTTTCTCTTTAACTATTTCTCTGCATGAGACCATGCTGAGTCAAGTTTTTCTCCGCGCACTTTAAATGCCACGGTTCCTTGACGAGCACTGCAGCCTCGGTATTTTTCTTTCAGGGAAAGTCCTATGTTACCGCACGGTGGTCTGGTATCATGAATACCGTCCTCACGATGGGGGCTACTAGCCGCCTACCAATTTTTTGCTCTAAATATTTAAGAGATCGTCGATTCTGTTTATGTGTTGGGGAGCCTGCTCCGGCTCAACACTGCAGGAAGATGGTGTCATGCAAGGAACTGTCTTCAGTGTCACACTTTGAAAAGTAAAGGCATTTTTGCCACGCTGTACGTAGACGAACTTTCGTTTTCTTTTGGTTATGCCCTGATGCCAAGGTGATTTCGCGTGGACATGGCGACCAGACGTGTGTTTCGTTATTCTTCACATCAAGTGACAAAGAATATGGGAGACGGCCGTATGGAATTTAAAGTTGAGTGCATTTGCGCTGGGACTGTAGCATATAATTCTTTCAAAGCGGCGACTGCTTCAGGTCGTTCTTTTTCAACTTTGAATTGGACACCCTAGAGGTACGCACCGTTTTTGATAGAGTACTCGCCTGAAGCTTACTGCAACTAGTCGTTTCTCGCCCAGACTTGCTTAGCACATTCTTGTTGAATGTTCCAGTCAAGGTTTTCTTCGCGCGCGTTACATGCATCGGTTCTTTGAAGAGCGGAGTTACTAGCGCTTTAGTCCTTTTACTCAGGAGAGATTCCTGCACACTGACTTGTAGACAATTGCCTTTTTTGTAGAGGCTGAACTCCTCTATTTCATTTGATTCTCTTTAATGTTGGTCGTATTATCCGTTACCGGATGAAGTAAGCCTCCTCCCGACACCAGTGCGTGCTTAATTCCTCTTCTTGCATTTGTTTTATTCTAATTTTTACGTTTTTTGTTTGTTGCTTTGCTTTGTTGTTCATAATAATTCATTGGTTTGGTTTGTTTTTTACTTTTAAATTGACCTATTACTAGGCTAAAAACTTAATTAGGGTGACTTCTTTGCAGTTGCCAGATGGGCACAGATTTGCTCTATTTCCCTTTCTCTCTCTTCTGAAAACGTGATAACTTTGGTAAATTCGTGTTTCTAGAATATTGGAAGGGGAGAAATACGAGATTCTCATTAATCTTTTGAATATTTAAATATATTTAATCAAAACGTATTCTTTATTTTTATATTAAGTCTTTCTCTAACAGTTTTTAGTTTTAACAAGGTTATTTATTTTATCATTGTGGTCCTTAATCTTAGACATTATTTACCTCTCTTTTATTTAATTTTTCCTCTTTTTATACTTTGCTCGCATTATTACACACAAGGTCGTCTCCCCTATAGAATGCTAAACCTGACATATGGAACCTAGGTATGCTTTCGTGCCCCCATGCTCCGAGGCTAGGTAATGTGTAGCCGATAACCCATTTTAGATTTCACTTGACCTTCCTATTTCTACTTTTCATATTACCTACCCTACTCTACAGTGCTAAACTTTTCTTTTGCTATTTAAAGAGGTTCTGGTAGCTGGAGGACACGTCTTTTCTTGTCTTGGAACCCATTCCAATGGGGAGTTGTTACTCAGGGATATCCCAATTCAATGTGTCGATGCTGACTATTCACATCTTCCAGGGTGGCTATAGGGTGGCAACACCGGTCCCCATTGTTTTGGGACAAAACTTGAGGATTAATTTGAAAGATTGACGAAGTTTCCTGAAGATCATATCTGATCCTCTCAGGTGTAAATTATCGTAGGATGGACGTCAAGGAACACGTCGTTTTTAACATTCTTTTTGAGGCACCTGGTAGTCCCTTTAACATTCAGAGCTTAATTCTCACTCGTTTCTCGTCACCTTCTTCGTGCTCGAGGTGTATTTGAAGCTAGCTCATTCTTTATTACCATCGAATTACTTCCTTTATTGGTTGCCATTATAAGTAATTCAGGACAAAAAAATTACCACATCTTATATCTTCAACGAGGTTTCAAAGCTATATTATCTTCGTTCGATGTAGTAATTTCTTTCTCCTGAATTACATATAATGGCAACAAATAAAGGAAGTAATTCGATGGTAATAAAGAATGTGCCAACTTCAAATACGCCTGGATCGCGAAGAAGGTGACGAGAAATGAGTGGGAATTAAGCTCTCAATGTTGAAGGGGCTACCAGGTGCCTCGAATAGAATGTTCAAAACGACGTTTTCTTTGACGCATGCATATATACTCATATTATCTTTGTCATAATGCAGTCTCCCTTTAGTACATAGTTATTCATTCGGGTTGTGGCTTGGCTTGTCAAATTATTTTTTGATCCTCTTAGAGTAATGGTGAATATTGGGGCATCGCATTCATGCAAGGCAGCTCCTAAAGTAGATGTTTTATTTTCCATCAAGGGAAGGACTAGGTCGAAGCAGGCCCGTCCTGCCTTGGTAGTTCCTTTGGAGGACGGGCAAAAACGGGAAAATACTACCTTTCTTACCCAAAAGGAAGTAAAAAAAGAATATGATTTTCATTCATTCTAGGAGGAGTGGAAGAGGATCCGGAGAAGGGCGGGGCCCGAGCAGAGTCGGTAAAAACCAGATCTGTCCTGCACTGTCCTACTCTGAGGACCAAGCAGACGATAGAAAGTGGGTGAAAATGTGTCTATCCTCACTATTCCCTTATAAGGAAGACAAAGGTAAGAGAGCGTCTGGGAGGTTGATGTTTCTCATAGAAAGGCTACACGTCGTCTTCGAGTCTTCCAATGTTAAAAGATTCCTGTCTATTTGCATGACTTAAGTGGAAACCCGCTTGCAGGACACGTGCGCAAACAGCTCAGGCAGTAGGTAAAGTTCTTGTTAGAGTATATAATCCAAGGTCTCCTCTTACTACAATAAAGCCTTTCGGTTAATCTGGCTGAACCTGTCAAATATTAATGCCTATACAGTGACTTGTTCCGACCAAAGGGCCTTTAGTGTTCGCTCCATGGATGATCGATCACACAAATTTAGAAACAAAACACTGTCTCTCATAAACGTTGTCAAATAATTGACTATAAAATAAAATCTCTAGACCAAAGGTCTCGAGGTCGAACCTGAAATCATTATGCAATACGATTTAGATAGGCTCGCCTAGTCATTGTGTGCTTGATGATATTGCCACTGAGTAAAGCTATACTTTTTGTTACTATGATGATCTTACTATTGCCACTACTTGTCTATTCAAATAAGAATTATTAGTGTCAAAGAAGGGTGAATCTTATATTTACCTTGTTCTAACGAACTGTACATGCGGAAATACTCTCTTGTACTGGCAGGTGAGCGACTTACAGCGGATCGCCTCCTGCTTATTTCTAAGCAATGCGATTCGAATAAAATTCGAACAAAGTTGCGTGCTCTCACTAATTCTGATTTATGACCTCCAAAACTTTCAATAATTCCTGGGATAACCTTGGAAGAACCTAGGCAGTTACATCATTCGAAAGAGAATGTAAAACAACATAAGCTTTTTAAATTTCATTAGAATCAGCCAAATAGTTATAAAGTTATTGCCAAATAATTCCCCGGCTTACTTTGGAAGTACTTTGGCAATTATATCATTCGAAAGAGAATGTGAAACAACATGAAGTTTTCAAATATTGTTAGAACCGGCACAAGAGTTATGATGCAATGGCAAAAACAATATAATTCCGGGGCTAGCCTTGAGATAACCTTGGCAATTATATCATTCGAAAAAGAATGTAATATAACAACAAGGTTTCAACTTTCATTATAATCGGTATAATAGTGGCAATATTATTACCCAAACAAAAAAAAAGTAAAACGGAGACCGAGGAACGGACCGACAGACCGACCTAAAAAAGGTAAGCCTTGCACGCTTTCGACCGTATCTCGTACGTTGAGGATAACAAGATAAACCTATTTGAGCTAAAAGAAACCTGCACTCTTGTGCCCATCACTCTTACGATTACAGTAACTATCATGTTCATTAAGTGAAATTAATATTTACTCTGTTAATATGAAAAATCAAAAAATATTAATGATAAACATTTTTTCAGGTTAGGGATATGTTCTCCTGTTCTATGGTTATATCGAAACAAATATTTTTCTAACATATAGTAGTACTATAAACAATTATTTATAAATCATAATTAACATAGGATATAATCTATGAATATGATTGTCAACCTTATTTCGCCAGGTTAAATTTTTTCATTTTAGTATAAATAATTTTAACAAGGAGCTATCCTTGAGACTACTACACATTATCAAGAATTAGCGAAATTTAATGCATCATTGAAGATGTTAAAATGCAGGCAGTTTTATATATCATATGAATATGAGGATTAATATGATGCCGTTTATATATGTATATATATATATATATATATATATATATATATATATATATATATATATATATATATATATATATATTCACCTAGATTTATTCTCCAAAGCTTGAGTCTTATATTCAGTAAGAAGGAAAAAACAAAGAAGGCGAGTCCCATCTTTAATTCCAACATTTCGGGTTACTACAAAACCCATCTTCAGGAGCTAAAAACAAATTCTAAATGAGTAATCTAAGCCTAAGAACATAAAAAACAGCACAAATTCAATGTTAACAACAACAGATCAGAGAAAATCACAAAAAACGACGTTAAAAATATAAAATAGACGTTAGGTTAATGAACAAACAAAATAGTAAGGGAAGCAACAGCAAAATATTTGTAAAGAGATACTATCAATTAAGGACAAAAAAAGTAAACGTAATAATAGAAAATTAAACAAGTGAAATAAAAAAATAGAGAATTGGATACAAAAATAGATAAAACTAAAATATAGACACTGAAACATTAGCTTACATGGTCTGATCACAAAGACGACTGAAAACAGGAAGGAATTAATTCAAAGAATGAATACAGTTTGGTTAAGTTATAAACAGAGGAAAGGATGAAGTTTCCTCATTTAAATTTGGGTGGTTGTATTTAATACAGTAATTCTTTAATGCGGAAAGATGAAAAAGTTTTATCAAATTTTAAGACAGAAAAATCATTTGAAGACACGTCTGTATTATAATCAATAGCATGTTCCCTGATGGAAGAAAACTCTTTGTTACTTAATCTTTTACCCGTTCTATGGCTAATTCCGATGTGAGAACAAAAGCACGACTGAAGAGTACGCACTGTGCTTCCTATTTTTTCAATATTTTTTTCTATTTTTATCCTACTTAATATTTAGCGGTATTTTGCTCGTTTTTAAAAGTATTGATATTTCTCTGTATACTCTTAGAAACTTTTGTCGAACATTAGTCTGAAAATATTTCAAAACGGCAGTTTTACACTTCTTACCTACCGAGCAAAATGTTACCAGAAGATTTCCGCAAATTTCTACAATGTTTCTGAAAAAAGTCCTTCTCTGATTTTGCATGTAAATAATTTAGTTTTTTAGTTTATTTCGTTTAATTTCTTGCATATACAATTTTATCATAGAATATCTTTATAAAATATACTAATATTAATTATTTTTTTTAATCTAGTACTTGACTCATGAGTTGCTGTCGCGACCAAAAATTTGGGAGCTGAAATGAAAATTGATCAATACATTTAAACTCTAAATTTTCATCTATCTGAGTCCGAGTTTATAAAAAAGTTCCTCATATTTCAAAAGAATCTTCTTCTCAGGCCAGGGCGTTAAAAAAACTAATCTTATTTAATCTTAAAATGTGGCTAATCATTTCTGCACTAGAGTCTGTGAAGAGGTATACCGCTATACTTGGCCATGTATCTATTTTCAAGGCTAATCGCTTTTCATATATTCATTATCAATTTTTTTCTTCCGTATATAAGCAAAAGTTCAAAAAGTAAACTGAAATTCGTAGAATTAATTTTATTGAGTTCATAGAAACGAATTGCCATGTATTGCGCAATACAAGCTGGATATAATCATATTAATTTTCATTGTTATTTACATATTTCCAGGTGAAATTGATTTTCAGTTTATAAAGTGATATTCAATTAATCAATTCTCTAACCTATTATGTAGAATTTCTTATATATTTGAGTAATTATTTAGCTCAAGGCTACAATAATAATAAACATTAATAATAGAGTTGTTTTCATTTAATATATTCGTTTATTCTCAGATTGTGTGGGTCAAATTTTAAGCAATAAATTATATTTATTTCCAACTCAATATGAATAAGTTAATCTAATTGTATGATAAAATTCATTGTGCGTTCGTTGCTTGACTAATAATCATTGAGACACTCTCTCACGTCAATCAATGCAACAGAAAATATATTCCGGAATAATAAAGTAATAGTAATAATAATGCTTATTCTTGCTGTGTCCCTATCGCATCAAATAACGTATCCTAACCCCCCAAATCCAGAATAACAATAATATTGATGTAATTTCATTGAATCCAGTGTTTGTGTGGTTTGTGGTTTAGCACTAGAACGCTCATTGAATATGTCTTCCTTAAACGCCCAAGGGGATCAAAATGACCATTTGTCAAGTTTTTCATATAATAATTAATTATTTAATTAAGAATATGTCTATTTGATTCAACAAAAAGAAATAAATGTATTTTTATCAGTCAAAATATTTTTAGTAGAAAAACATTTTTCGTAAAATTGCTAGAAAATAAGTTGTATCTAAACATGATATTTATTGGCAAAGAGTACACACATACTTTACCTTTACAGCACACTTCCCACACACCATCTTTTTGCATTTTATGTACCTTAATTTAGTCTTATTCTTATCACATTGTTGACGACAATTACTGTCTGTTTCTACTTCCTTGGAATCAGAATCATTACTATAATCTGACAGCTGCTTTGTAGATCGTTTTTTTTTTGGCATAATCCTCCCTTATTCTTCCGCCAGCTTTTGCATAAACTTTTTCCGTGAAATCCTTTGGCTAGTAACAGCTCGATACGTGATTACAGCATTGATAAATGCCATATCAAGAACGTTGTAAAAAGTGTGGATTGGCCACTGCCTCGACGATGCCTTGACTGAGTATTTTCGCGCCATTTGTTCTAGAATGTGTACGCCACAATTAGTCATATTTTAATTAGACAGTGTTTCAGGTGTTTTCTTCTCATTGCTCTTAATTCTTACATTCGTATGAATACTACTCATTATCAGAAAATTTTTATTTTTCTTTCCCTGATATACTGTAAGAGATATATCACCGCGTTTTAGAACTGATGTGTAATATAGGGGCTGGCAGGTGTTCTCCACGGAAGCTGGAATTTCTCTTCTCCCCTTCTTCATTTTTCCACTAAGGCTAGTACCTTTTTTCTGAAGCGTCCTTCCTAACTTCAATGATGTAAAGAAATTATCAGTTGTTACATTTCCTTCCAGTATCTAGATATGGCTCTATGAGATTTAATACAATTTACTCCGAAAAACGTATGTTTTGGGTGTTTTGGGGAGGAAATTTATCCTTACCTAAATAAGGGAAGACATTTAGGATTTAATTAGATTCACTGTAAACAGCAAGCCAGAATATTGCCCATATTTGTCTGGTTTTTATGACATGAACTATAAATGGGCATCTAGCTTTGTTTAGGAAAGGTTGCTCATCGATCGTTAACTTAGATGATGGCTTATAACACAGGAAATTAGTTTTTACGAATTTATTCCATGACTAAGATAAAAGGGCAAATCTATCCGCCTGTAAGCGTTGCGATATTGTTGACTCATAATCAAATCTAAGACATGGTGTGTCGTAAAATGGTAGGCCCCAGGTTTCAGACCATAGGAAGTGAAGATCGATATTTCGTGAAATGCCACCTCCGCGTGCATATAAAATTGAAATAAAGGCGGATAGCTCAGAAAGTTAAAAGGACCATGTTTTATTCTGAAGTACTCGTCCAGCTTCAGCTTCGGTACATTTATTTATGTGATGGAGCATAGAATTATAAATAGAGTTTCCAAGCCGATGCAACACTATCACCATCCATGTTGTTCTTGGCATGTTTTTTTGGGCCTGGTATTTCTTTCAGTACATTGTCGTTCGGATGCATGCCTTGGGTAACATTATCGCAGCTGGCAAATTTACACACGGTACCGTCACGAGATATTTGTTGGTTATTTTCTGATTCTAAGTCACCTGTATGAGTACGTACTCGTTTTACCGTTGCATCACCTTGAATTTTTTTCATTTCTGTTTTCCAAAATTCACACTGCCTTCTGAAAGTATACACATGGGTATATATTAGTTGAGTGTATATTTAAAATATATAGATGGAAATGATTGTATAAATATTATTTCCTATAACAAGTTTTTATATGATTAGAGTATGATTTTTTGTATCCAAAACAGAAAGTGATTAAAAAATGGTGGCTAACTAATATATATATATATATATATATATATATATATATATATATATATATATATATATATATATATATATATATATATATATATATATATAAATATATATACGGTATATATGCATATCAACATGTATTTACCTTCAATGTGTCTTAGATGACATGAATCAATTGAAAATTCCTGTTAACTATCAGATATGCTTGAAGATTCGAGAGTTAAATTTTCTTCACTTGAGTCATCAGGACGCAATACTCCGCCATCTGATTCATTATCATCAAGCTCAGTAAGTTTAGACAATGGTTCACTGTCACAAATTTTAGAATCTTGTAACATTATGATGATAATTTATTTTACCAAATAGACTACAACTAAGCAAACACAGAATCCATGACTACTTTATATGGATTTCGAAGCAAAACTGAGATGGACAACAACTAAGTCTATATCCACCCTTTGTGGTTTATGTCCTATCACGTTGAAACATGACTGTACAAGATAACAGAGAAGATAAATTTTAACATCTGATTGCATCATATATAAGGAAACATATGTAAATACTGTAAATTTAGATGTTTCAAGAAGGGTCAAAAACAAAATGGTCGTCGCATATAAAAAGGTGTATTATTCGTATTACACTATGTGAATTTAAAAAAAATCTATATGAGTTAATGGGCTTTTAAAATAAATATAAGTCAAAGAGTGCCGGAGGTTGGAAGTAAAATATTATCGTGTGAAGTGGTTTTGAATTTGCAAAAGGGTCAAAATGACCCTTCTGGGCGTTCTAGTGTTAGGCAGTTTATCTCGAACAACGTCACATTAATTGATCTACCTTTCAGACCATGAATCGAGAAATTATATTGATTTGTATTTTTATGATAATGAATAGGTTAGTAAAATAGTCTTTTAATTACGTTCTGTATTTATATAATCTTTCGATCTTTATACAGGGACACAACCATAATTATAAGAGAAAAATTGATATCAGGTTTTCACTAAAATTCTTTTTCATATTTAATCACTCGTTGCTGAAACATTTAATTCTATTTTCTATTTAAAATGACTAGTGGGAAGGTTTATGAATCCATTAGATTTGATGTTTCTTTTGGATGTTTGTGTTTAATTGAAATAGTTTCTGCTATTTTTACATCTTGTTCTTTGTTAAACGTGTAAATAATTTAAAAATGTTTAGATAAGTCTTATACTTGTATTTATATCAATCAAGGGAGAGTTATTAGGTCTTCGAAAATTTTTCCTATATTTAAAGTTTTAGTATTGTGCACTAGTTGTCGTCTAGTGAAAATTTAGGATGCAGGTTTGGTGCTTTTGTTATAGCATTTTGCTGATATTTTGGCATCTTGATTTCTTAGGAGGAAGTTTTGTTTAGTAATATTCCTTAGTTTGTTTTTCAGGATAAATTTGATCTGTATTTGGCGATTCGGAATAAAATTTAATTTCTACCTAATTTTTTGCTAAATAAAACTTATTCCGGTGTATTTTGTATTATTTCTCTATTGCTTAGAATTTAAATTTCTCTAGCCTTGATTCCTAAAAAATCGTTGTTAGTGAGGTTTTCTTTGTTTATTTAGATTATCTCGAAAAGTAACCTGCTAGATGATTCAATGAATGATGTTTGCTATATTCTTCGTCAGAAGGAGTTATAATTCACAGTCCTGCGTTTGAAACAGATTTTTATGTTTCTCAGGATTTCTTTGTATTTGCTTAATGAATAAAAATTCCTGAGCTCAAAAATGAATGTATTTTTGTTCGATCAGGTCAGATTTTCTCAGTACAGCATACATCATTTTCATTGCCTGAAATTCTTTTTTCAAAAACCTTTCTCAATCTAATAATGCATTATTATTGTTATATAATAGAAACAGGAATAAACGTATGTAAACTATAATCCTTTAATAAAACAAAAAGTGAAAAAGGCAACATAATAAAGAAAATAATTATAATTTTCAAGTAAAGAAGCCCTTAACGATTTTCGTTTGTGCCTGTCATCTGATGCACCACCCTTCAAACACCAACAGTAGTCAGCAAGCATGTTTACGCCCCATTTATCCCGGTACCCTGATTCTATTGTTTTTATTTCCTGGTAGAATCTTTTCTTAAATTGTTTACCCTAATCCCCGCAGTTGACGGGAAAATAATCCAGATGGGACTGCAAAAAGTGTATTTTTATAGACATTCGAGCTCCCAAATGTTTGAGACTTATTAGGAGCTGATTGACCAGGACAACATATTCCGGGCTTATTTTATTGCCTAGAAAATTGCTAACTAAAGCTTTGAAAGCTTTACAGGCATCTTTTTCTATGTCCGTCGTTGATGCCAAAAACTGCTGATCACTCATCAAGTTCCTGTTCAGAGGTCCATCAAAAATTCCTGATTTGGGTAAATTTTTGAAAAAGAAATTTAAATGCTTGGCCTTATTTATTAAGAATTTTAACATAATTCCACATAATGCTAAGCTTTATATGCAGTGGAGGAATCAGTATATTCTAAATCCATCTCGTGGAGGCCAAAATTTCTTCTCATACTATCTGCACGACTATCCCATAAACATAGGAAAGAGGGATGCTTCGTTTAGCCTGTTTGCATCCAAAGTATAGGAGACACTATCTGAAAAGTAATTTAGTAGGGTATTTAAATTCAAAGTCTAATATTTCTAAAAACAAATTCAAATTAATATTTTTTTAAAAGATCAGAATATGAATAAGTACTAAAAAATCCTGTATGCCGATGCATTAAATCATTCATTAGAACTAATTGGATATACATACATATGTGCATCTTATTTTGACTTTATTGAGTTATATTGTATACCTTCTCAGTTAAGATAAGTTCCCCATTAACCCAAAAGGATGCATTAACCGAAAGGAATACACTTCAACAAAAAAATACAACTCAAAAATTACTCATGATCTCAAGATTTGCATTCTTGTTAAATGTAAGTTGCCCAAAAGGTGTAGACAGTATTAACAATTAAAAATGTGAATGTCAGTATCAAAGAGTTTAGAAATGCCAAGTGTAAAATGATTTTACATTTATGTCACCACATATCCTCCAATTGTATGTAGTATAATTTATTGAATCCAGCAATCTTTTCATATTTTTCTAACTTTGAGTGAGTTGGATTGAATAGCCTATAGGAACGGAAGCTATCTTGTTACTAATATTCAATAACACAGCATTTAAACTTCTAAGGGAGGAATTTGTGAAAAGTCTCCATTCTAATGGGATGTAAGGAATTCCAAGGGCCTCAAAATGTCCCTTAATATTGGCGCAGTATACTAAAGAGCTTTAAGAATGCCGCTTAAAATAGCTTCAAAACTCTGGTTCTCTATTTCTACAACCCCAAAAATGTTTATTTAGTGTGAAGATTACTTTCACGAAGTCGAGAGCCAAGAAGTTGTGCATTCTTTTTTGAAGGCCCTAAATCCATGGTCAGATCATTTAATTGAACTTGACTGAATGGTCTTGCAACGGTATCATGTGTTGAAACCTGATAAAACTCAGATGTGTCATCATTTTGATCAACCTCCATATTAATCTCTTCATAGATCTCTATATATTCAGGGGGAGAAGGTATAAGAATTCCTGGACCATGGAGCAGGGGTTTTATGGCAAAAGGAACATCTGGATATGTCTTATTTATACCTATGGAAAATATAATTGCATATTACATAAAGGAATCGATTTATAGTTACAGATAGTACATAAATGTTTTGTAAAAGATATGTTTATGCTGAAGTTAACTATGTTAGTTTTTATTTTTTTGTTAAGTCTATGCATAATAATGACATTTTCAGAAGCCAGTATAATATAGAAAGCTTTAATACTTGATACAAAGGTCAAATTTAAGATTTATCATACAAAAATAGCAGTCCGTAGTGTGGTCCTTGCGCTCTCTCTACACAATTGGAACACCAAAAGAGAAAGACTTCTGTTCGCACTGACTCCAGCGTCTTAAACATAGGTAGCATTCCTTGTAGCAGATATGAGGTGCAATACTTTTATCTTGATCTCCTAGCCTTACTCCCAAAAATGTATAATCCCAAGATTTAATAATAGTAGAGATTGTATATTGCTGCTCGGAAAAAGTAACTTTGTCGCAAACATAGCAAAATCTGTCGTAGCTATTCTTACATTTTCGGTTCATTTTTAACTCAACCACTATTATTATTATTATTCTTCCTATTATAATGCTAAGCAATTTCTAACCTGCAAAAATATAAACTTATTAACTTAATTACTTAAAATGTACACATAACTTTCTGCGAATACAGTAGTTCAAAAACTATTGAAATTTTGATGTAATATTGGACATGTATAAACTATAAAATTATTACCACCCCTTGTATCGTAAAAACTGGACCTTATAGAGAAAAATGGATGCCAGATTCGTATTTAGGAAGTCACTTTTATTAATAAACACTACAGAAAATCTAAGGTACATTTTTTACCACACCAGTGTAATTTAAATTTACTCTTTTGCTTGTGCGTTTAATGTATACGATTGTATTTATGTTCCGTTGCTGGCTGCGTTAGTTTCATGTCCAAATAGTTGAATGCGTTTTTTAGTTGCTCTAATGTGAATTTAAGTACGCCTTCTTGTTCTAAACCCCATAAAGGGCGCAGTGATTTGCCATCCCGGCCGCCGTGCTGAGAGGATCCAGCGCTCCGTCCAGCCGCAGCTTAGCCTCTCTTCCTTCATTCAGATAGCCTGTATTTCTCCCCTACTTCGTCACTTTTCATACAACCTCTCCCACAACTTTTTCTGGTCAGGCTCTAATTTCACAGGATAGATGCTGACCTTCTTCTCAGCTTACCATCCCGGATCGGGGCTGAGGGGAGAGGGGAAAATGTTCCCTTACCCCTGAACTCCAGTCTAGGCTGGTTGGTTTTTAACAACCTGCTTCATCCCCACCCATACCTTCTTCACATGCCGATTACTTTACTCTTCACAATCTATCCTTTTACGCCGTGTCTAAAGTGGAGCTGCCATACCGATGGACTGCCAGGCCACTAGGAGAGAGGGAAGGTCCTGAATGGCGGCATCTGGCTTTGCCAGGCCTGTAAGCACTTCTCGCATTGCGGGCAACTGCGAGAGGTGATGAGCTATTGCGTCCCGCAGAAAATTTAGGGACACCATGCCCAATGTTTCAAAAAATCGAAATTTCCCCTTAATTTCCCCTGTAACATCAACGGAGCCGCCCTCGGGCATCCCCACCGCAAAAATGGAGGTCCTCCCCCTGTGCTTGCAGAGGGGACCCTCCATATTTCTTTTACCGGGGAGGAAGCTTACTCATCTTCTACGCCTATGGATATAGGGGACTCTCCTTCTCTGGAGGTGCTTCGGGCACCTCCCTGCTTCCAGCGGCAGTGCCCTGTTTTCTTTCCAAGGGGAACGCCAAGAAAACCAGCAGGCAGCCGATTGCCGACCGCTTCCCATATAAGTGGCTCGGTAGGGCAAACCCCCTGAGATGGGCAGAAAAAGCAAGGCCCCTTCAGTTGTTTCCCTTAAAAGACCAGCTGGCAAGAATATTGAACCTTACTGGGGTCAAGGCCTGTGCCTCCCCACATGACCTTACTAGTGACGATACTGCTAATGGGACCTGCAATGTCTGGGGGGGGGGGCTGACCAACTCGAGGGCTCCCTTAAGTTAGACATGGTCCTTGAGGCAACCCAGCCTCAGATGGTAGGGTAGTCCATGGGGGCGAATCCGGGCTCGGCGCCAACCACCGAATCCGAATCCACCCCTATGCAACGTCCTCCTCAAACGGCGAGAGTTTCCAAAGCAGTACAAGGAGGGGAGTGATATCCTGCGACCACCAGGACCTTCTCCATTTTAGAGAAGGACCTGGCTGAGGCTGGTCCATCTGGCCTAGGGGCTTCTGCCAGCGAAGGTGAGAAGCAAGTTCATTTCCCGCCCTCCTCTCCTAAAAAGAAGAAAAAAACGACTAAAAAGCTTAAAAAGACTCGGGGCTTCTCTCCATCCGTGGGGGCTGCGGAAGCGGATCGGTCTGCTGCTACTTTAGTAGGCGACCAAGCGAACATCGCACATCCGGCCCTCTTGCTCCACTGGGTCCGTAGCCCCCGACTAAGACGAAAACTGCATAGGGCAGAGCCTCAATACCTTCAGAGACCCTCATTTAGAGGTTACCTAGCGTTTTCGAGCCCGCTGGCTTCAAACGCTTCCACGTTATTCGCTCCACTTATGGACCCATGTTGGCCAAGGCCAACATAATCCATCAGAGAGAGGATTAGCTAGTGTAATTGGTAGAGAGCCAAAGGTGACCCGTTTCTCAGATGGGAGCCTTCTAGCGAATGCGGCGAATCCCGACGAGCCGGCCGAGATAAGTGCTCTTTGGACACTTCATGGCACCCCGGCGAGTGTGACGCTGCACTCTTCCATGAACTTTGTGAAAGCAGTAGTTTATGCGAGGGAACACGTTGACTTCTCCATTGAGGACATTAACTTAGTGCTGGCCGACCATGGAGCGGTTAATGTCGAACGTGTGATGAGAAAACAAGGAGTGACCTCGAGAGTCACCACTACACTCTTCGTCACGTTCGACTGTGACAAGCTCCCAGGGTCAGTGAGTGCTGGCTGGTACCGCAACCGCGTGAAGGCATTCGTGCCACTGCCGCAGTGGTGTTATTACTGTCCTCGCTCCGGCCATACGAATCGTTCTTGTAGACGTGTAATGTCGTGGTCACCCGAATTGCTCCAAGGCCGCACACGATTTGTCTAAATCGTGTGTGGCCAAGTTTGTCAATTGCAGAGAGCCGCACAACGCTTCTTCGAAGCAATGTGGTGCATATCTCCGTGAAAAAGAAATACTCGCCATCTAGGCGCAGGATGGACTCTCATTCGGCGAGGCTAAGGACTTAGTCCTGGCTCACCCGGCTCTAACTCGGACGTCATATGCCTCAATAGTTAGAAAGGCACCGTCTGCTCCTGGTGCATCCAAGCCAACGAGCACAGTTGTTTCCACGCCCATTCGGAGCCCTTTTCCGGGCTTTACTCAACTCGGGTGCTCATCTTGTAAAGCTGGCGGCAAAAAGGGTGCATACCCAGCCCTGGCTCAAACCAGCGCTCCCCCTTCTTCCCTCAGCGTGACCGTTTTCCGTTAGGCGAAACGGCCACGCGCCTGCACCGAGTCATTAGATTCACAGGCGGCAACACCCCTGAAAAGGGTCACCAGGCCATCTTCCGGGTTCCTTTAGCTGTCCTTGGAATGTAGGTCAGCAACAAAGGAGCTTCGGTTCCTTCACCTACGCCTACTGGTAGACCGATTGGCTCGGAGACGGTGGTTCCTCAAAAAGAGGGCCCCCATCCTCCGAAGCCCAGCGCCCGCCTAAGGTTTCGAGGCGGAGGGAGGAAAAGACTCGCATAGCGAGCGCAGCCTCCCCCAACAAGTTCTTGAAGATGACGTTGCCTTTAGTGCTTTGTTCGACCAACAGCTCCAGAGGTTCTGCCTCCGGGAAGCGTGCGGCCATTTCCGTGCCGGTTTTCTGTTCAAAGCGGGCCCCTCCCTCTCCTCCGAGCTAGGCCTAGAGGGCATATTCCTTCAATGGAATTGCAGTGGACTCTAGGCTAACTAGAAGGAGCTGCGTAGGCTTGTCTCGTTCTGCAGGAGACCATTCTAAGCGCATGCCCCTTGCCCGCCATACCGAGGTATAAGAGTCTTGCGACCCCACCACCAAGAGAAAGCCGGGCTCGGGGATGCGCGATTTACACCCGGCATGATGTCTCCGTTCTTCCTTTCTCTTTAGATACTTCCTTTCAGGCAGTGGCTGTGCAGCTGTACCTGGATATGAGGTATACTATCATTTTTGCGTACATTTCACCGTCAGCTGACTTCGACGCGGGCGACTTCCGCCGCGTCGTGGCACAGTTTTCTAGGCCCTTTCTCTTGCTTGGAGATCTGAACGGCAGGCATACTCTTTGGGGAGATTACTCAATAAGTCCCAGGGGACAAGTGCTTGACGATCTGATTGAAGAGCTTGAGATGGGTGTCCTAAACGTGGATGATTTTACGCATCACTGTCCGAGAACCGCTTCATTTTCTTGCCTTGACCTATCTTTGTGCTCTTCAGATGCACAGCCTGATTTTGATTCGGGGGTGGTCGATGACCTCCATGGTAGTGATCACTTTTCCATTCAAATATCATTTTTAGGGCAACTGCCACCTAAGAGACCACCTAGGTGATGCTTGGCGCGGGCACGGTGGCCTGCATTTCAGGAAATGACTGAATTCTCTATCTCAGTTCAGGAGTTCAGGTCGGTAGATGAGGCCGTTGAGTTCTTCTCCAGCAACCTCATTGCCGCGGGCCTGACTAATATTCCTAGATTGTCTGGCCATTTTGCACTCCAACCATTCCCATGGTGGTCGGCCGAGTGTAAGACGGCCCTCAAAAAGAAGAGTTATGACTGCATGTGATATAAGCGCCTCCGAACGATTTCACTGTCTGTGAATTTCGTCAGGCTAGGGCTAGGTTTTGTTATATTTCGAAGCACGCCCGCCGCTCTTCTTGGCGGGCATACGTGTCTTCACTTAACGGGAAGAACCCTTTAGCAGAGGTGTGGAAGCGAGTCAAAGGGATTCGGAGCAAGTTCTCGCAGGACCCCCTCCCGTTCTCTAGGAGAATGGGACTGCAATCTTGAACACCGCGTCCGTAACGGAATCCTTCGCGACCTTTTTCCGCATTCTCTAGCTGGGATGCTGCCCCACCAGCATTCAATGTACTTCGGCTTCTCGCGGAAGGCCGCCGGCTGGACTTTACCTCCATAGGCGGAGAACCCTTCAACGACAGGTTTACTATGAGTGAGTTGTGCTCCGCTCTTGCTTCGTGCGCGAAAACCGTCTATGGTCCGAAACCTGGGTGAGCGAGGCATGGCCTTTCGGTTAGATTTGTTCAACAGAATCTGGGTAGAAGGTCTTCTCCCAGATTCCTGGCGAAACGCTACTGTGCTCGCCTTTCGCAAGCCGGGGAAAGATCAGTCCACCTTGACCGGTTTCCGCCCAGTCTCTCTAACGTCTTGCCTATGCAAGTTGATGAATAATTTGGTAAATGTTAGATTAGCCTTTTTCCTGGACAGCGGAGGCCATCTGTCCTCTGAACAATGCGGCTTCCTCAAGTTCCACTCCACGTCGGATGCTGTGCTCCGACTGAAAAATGCCGTCAGCGAGGCTTTCCTTCATAGACAGCACTACGCCCCGGTGTTTTTCGATCTCAAGAAGGCTTATGATACCGCATGGCGACACGGTATCATGGAGACTCTCCACACGATGGAGGCGAGGGGACGCCTCACAATGTTTATATCTGAATTTTTTCAAGATTGTCGATTCCGCGTACAGTTGGGGGGAGCCTCTCTGGCCCAAAGGAGCAGGAAAAGGCTGTCCCGCATGGGAGTGTCCTCAGTGTCATGCTTTTTCCCTGAGCATCAACGGCATCACCTTGGTGCTGCCTAAAGATGTTCTCGCTACGCTCTACGTGAGCGACCTTTTGATCTCTTTTGGCGCGGCCCAGATGCCAACTCTGGAGCGTCGACTCCAACAGGCATTGAACCGAGTCTCTCACTTTGCCAAAGCGCACAGGTTTCGACTTTCCTTGGCCAAGACAAAGGTGGTGCACTTCTGCTGCCATCCACGGCTCCACCCCGACCCAGAGTCGTTCCTGAATGGGATACGCCTGTAAGTGGTTGAATCGTACCGTTTCCTTGGTCTTGTATTTGACCGACGCCTCACCTGGGAGACTCATATTCGCAGCCTTAGGGTCTCTTGTGTTCGCGCCATAGATATTCTCCGTTGAGTTACGTTCAGCGCTTGATGTGCTGATAGGGCTACTGCCTTACTTTTTTATAGTTCCTTTGTTCGTTCGAAGCTCGAATAGGGATGGGAGTTTTATGCATCCACAACCGAGCGTTTATTGCAGGAGAGGGATTTGATCCACCACACCGACCTTCGCCTTGCGACCGGTTCCTTCTGCACTTCCCCCATTCAGAGCCTGTTGGTCGATTATATGGAGATGACTCTCGCTCTGCGCCGCGTGCAGTGCATTACTCGCCTTCACGCGCAAGCCTGGCGCCTCCCTCAGTTACCAACATCTCTCACTGCATCCGCAGCGTATCTCGACGGTGCCTATGCCACCGAGAGACGCCAGAAATACCCTAAGCTCTTTTTGTTTAGGGCCAGGAAACTCCTTCGAGAGCTAGGTATAGCTCCCAGGCCGGTGGCGCCTCTGCTTCTGCCCAGGACGCCACCCTGGAGGGTACCACATTTGGCTATTTGTCGCCACACTCTTCTCTTAAAGGTTGTACAGCGCCAGAAGTATTGCGTTGGACCTTTTTGGAGCACACCTCGTGTCACGCTGGAACCGTGCCAGTGTATACGGATGGCTTGAAGTCCCAAGAGGGGATCGGCCTCCACGCAGTATCCCCTCTGTTTGAAGTCAGCGGGGTCTGCCCAGCGCTGCGTCTGTCTTCACGGCTGAATTGGTGGCAATACACCACTCGCTACGGGAGATTACGTGACGTGCCCCGTTTGGAGACCGGATTGTAATCTATAGCGACCCAAACAGCACCCTAAGTGCTCTCCGGGCATTGGAATCTCCGTATTCCCTGGTTCGCAATATCCGTGAAGCCACGGTTTTGGCGAGGTGGGCGGATGTCGAGATTATCTTCTGCTGGGTTCCTGGACATGTGTGAATTGCGGGAAATGAGCGCGATGATGAGGGCGCCAAAGAGTGCGCGAGGACTTTGCGACCGGACCAGCGTTTCACCCTTCATCACACCGACTACATGGAAGGAATACGGGCAACTCTTCGGACTGCTTGGAAAAGAAGATGTGAGACGGTCGAAGGGAACTTAAAGTTGCGTGCCATTGCACCGCGACTGTTCCCATGGACCTATCCCCTAATGCCGCCGTGGCTTTAGGTCGCTTTCTGTCGTCTTTGAATCGGACATACTCGTGTGACGCATCGCTATTTGATGGGGCGCTTGCATGCGCCATATTGCGACGACTGCATCGTTCTCAAGACTGTTCGACACATTATTGTCGAATGCGCCAGTATGAGTGATCTTCGCGCACGTTACCTGTCCCGGTACCAGGATGGGCGGGGTCGCTACCGCTTGTCCCTTGTACTCGGGACGGGTGCGTGCACTTTGAATGGTGTACTTGTTGACTTTTGAGGGTAGGCTGGCCTTCTCCCTATTAATTAAACAGGTTTTTATTTTGTTTTGTTTTTTTCCCCCTATAAGTCGCACGCTCCTGCGCCGGAGGGACCTTCTCCTGAAGCAGGAGCTTGCTTACTGCTCTCTTCCTTTTCTCCTATTTTTTTAGAGGGAGTTGTTTTTATCTTTTTGTATTTTAGTTTGAAATAGCCTAGTTCTAGGCCAGTTTTTTATACGGCGACTAATGCCCAAGTAGGCAGTCGCCAGATGAGTTCTTGAAAAAAAGATAAAAAACGATCCGATATCAAACCTTTTTTAAGTAAAAAGAATAAAGCGGTGTGGTTGGCCTTCGCTATTGATCATTTACTATGGCGAGCTGGAAATTAAAGAGAAAAAGTTAATTTGCTCGCATCGGATGCGAAGCAGTATTTTAGGTGTTTGATATGTTGGGAAGGTTAAATTAGGTATCAGTTTCCGTGGATAAATAAATTTTGCGATATAAAGGAATCTACTTCAGGATCATGGAATTCTTTCTCGCCGAACAATGGAAGTAGGTAAGTGTGTATTTCGTGCCGAACAATTTTCCTTAACAAGTAGGAAATACAGTGAACCAGTTCTTATTTTTTGAATATCATACTAAAATGAACTTGATTGAGCTAAGGACTGACTTAGATCAGTTAGAAAACCTAAGGGAAGATACGCGAAGAAGCTTTTGATTCGGAAACCGACAAATGTGGAATATCTTATTAAAGTTTGGAAGTAGGATAGAAATAAACTCATGCCAGTAAAATGAGACAAATTAACAAAGTCTGCAGCCGAAAGTGTACTAAATTCATAAAAAACAAAGGCATGTATATCACTTAATATTTTTGCTAATTTTTTTATGAGATAAATATGTTATTTTTTGGTTATAAATGTATTTATATTTACCGTTCTCTCGTTTTGAACCTATCATTTCTATAATCACATTTCTTTCTTTATAACTTATTTTATCTTTTTTGGGGGGTTGGTGATGAAACTTGGAAACATCGTAGGAAAGTTTTTACTAATATATATGAGTATTTTCAAGAATAATGTAAATTAAGGGATTATCTAATGTAGTTTTCGACAGTACCTTAGAGCAACGTCTAGCCAGATCATATCACGTGTATTTATATTAAAACATCTTCCTAGGCTAAACTCCAAAAGGTTGTTTCAAAATTGGCGTACGTTACAGGTAAAAATCTATCTACAGGTATACTCTACCTAGAGGTAAATGTTATGCAAATTTTTATGAATAAAACGAAAGTTATCAGCAGATAACCATTTAACTATAAAAATTAAAGAGTCCAAAATTATCGGAACGATTAATCTTCTTGTAGAGAGAACCGCCATTATTTCCATAGAAACTACATAACTTTAGTTCAATCTAGTGAACACTAAGTCATTCTCTTGCTAGTTAGCGTGTAGGCATTAAAAATATGTATAACACTTCTCTCTCTTTTCGTAAATTGATCATAAAGCTGCAACCGAAAACTGTATTTTAATTGCAACTATTTCTGAAAGTGTCAAACGCTCCAAAATCTAGGCCATAATATTCTGTTAAAATATGACAAACTGGTTTCTTTAAGGATGATAAATCAATCTTGAAGCCAAGTACGACCTCAAAGGCGAATAACAAGCCATTAGTAGAAATAAGTAAAATATTTTGCCATCAATGTTTCAAACCAGACTCTGTCATGTCCGCTGGAGGAAATAAAAGTTCACACTCGATATGCCGAAGTCAAGGCATTTTTCAGACCGTAGAACAAGAAGGCTTCTATTGAACTCACAAATGAGCACTTACATAGATGGATTAACAATGGAGACGAGTCTAGTTCACTGAAGAATCTAAGTTCAATTTGTTCTGATCCTGGCAGGAGGTTTTTTTATCACATAGTAGGTGTAAAAGTGTTTGTAATTCCCATAGCCTGAGGACTAGTTGTGATAGAATACATCGCAGCACTTGTGCGCTTACGATGCATAGTAAATGCACAATTGTAAAAGGAATTACTGTGAAAGCATACATTTTCTGTAGGATAACGCCCCTGCCGCACCGCTAATTCGATGTAGACATTTTTTTATACTGAGCTGATAACTAACATGAACTGACCTGCAGCGTATGTTCCTATATCTCATTGGTAAAGTTTGGAAACACAGAGAAAATTTTAAAGTAATGAAACCCAAAACATTTCAATAAATGTGGTAAAATATCAAAATAAATTGATGAAAAATTAATACGCAAAAGTTTCAATAGTTGGTTTGTTACTTGATAGGCGTTGTTAAAGCCTTATCGGCAATAAAGGCTTCTACCCTAAATACTAATTACTTTTAACTTTTAAAAATTTCCCCTCAAAATATACATGTTATTTTCAAAATGATATTTATTTCCACTGTGGTTTGGGTTATTCTTATCCTTCAATTTTTCTAGTAGATATTTATCTGTCGATAACTTTCCTTTATTCATGAAAATATGCATAACCTTTACCTGTGCGTAGTTTCCACCTGTTGGTTATTATAGAGTAATATTGGAAACCCGGAATTTTTCTGGCAAAAGTTATGAAGATGAGGTGATAGATAAAATGTTGTTTCGATCTTTGTGAAACCGTAGTGCATATATCAGATATTTTGCAGTATTACTGATTTGAAAATGCTTCAGATCAGAGTTTATAATCGCTTAACTAGTCCTTAAATCTTCAATATTATTTGTCTCTGTCATCTTCCCAACATCTCTTTTATCTTCACTTCAAACCTATTATTCCATAATTCATTTCTATTAACACTTATAAGATGCTTTCTTAAATCTATCTTCAACTCAGGCCTTTTCTTCCCCTTCTTTTATTTTTCTCCCCCTCTCTACACTCTTTCTCGAGAGTTTAATTAAGCAGAAATACCATATTTGTGATCCCTTAGTCTTGTTTCTGTGGTAAAACGAATGCCTAAGCTATTTTACTGTACTTTTCTACTATTTTTACCTCTGAAAATCTGAGGGGAGACTAGCCTTTTTATTAATTTGTAAAGTGCGTATTGGTAGTTAAATTGATACCATTGATTAATTCTTCCTTTTTTAGAAGAATCATTTAAAATAGCGCACTTTTTAATCTCTATAACTAAAGATTTATTATCGATCTAATCATAGATAATATATATAGAAGACATAATCTAGAACTACTGAGCAGGGTAGTTATCCGCCAATAAAGATATAGGAAGTTTGTGGTGCCTAACATTTACACCTCCTCTGTTTTTATTTATTTATTACCACTTCTGTATTTACAAGATATTAACAAATGTTTGTCTAGCCTATCTCTTTTAGGATGCTGAGTTTAATTTGAGGTCAGAATTATTGGTCATTATAGGATATGGACCTTATCGTGCAGTTCATCTGACATAATATGAACCTTTTGTATCCATAAGAATTTCTCCTAATTGAATTTTTGTCAATAAAATAGAAAAGTAATTTTTTTGTTAGTATTAATTTTTCCCTTATATTTGGCGAGGGAATCTTTACATTTACCTTGGTGGAATTGTAATCTTGCTTATATCTCATTCGTTTTTTTCCCAGGTAAAATCTTAAGCTTTTCCTCCTCAAATTCTAAATTAATAAATTTATGTACATTTTTTAAAGTTTTTGAATGGTATACGCGGGTCATTCAAAAGATTCCCGAAAAAATATAATTTAAAAAAAAGGCGAAAGTGTACAAATTTTATTTTCCTACATAATAACCATCAGTATCACAGCACCTTTGGAGTCTGTGCCTCCAGCCTTCTAAACCTTGCCTGTAGAATTGAGCATCATTTGAATGAACCTTGGTTATTGATGCTTCTATCACCTCTTCTAATGATGAAAATAGAGTCCCCTTTAGGAGTTACTTTGCATTTGGTAATAGAAAACAGTCAAAAGGAGCTAAGTCTGGACTGTAAAGAGGGTGAGAGAGCAATTCCCATCTCAAATCTCTCAGTTTTGCACTTACAAGTCATGATGAATGAGCTGGAGCATTATATGATGGAAGAAAACTCTGTCTTGAAGATTTTCTTGCCGTTTTTCTTAATTTTTTGATGTAATTTCTCTAGAACTCTTTCATTTACAGTAGTTTGTCCTTGTAGGTAATATAGGGGAAAGGGAGGCAGAGAGGACGGACGTTTTTGAAATGTATATTACTCAGCCCCAGGGGGAGGCACATATGTCTGGTTGATACCATTCTGTCCCTGTGGTTTTTTCAAAAACGTCCGTCCTTTCTGCTCCACCCTGTATATTAGCAAACCGGTTACCTTCAGAATCACCCAAAGTTGTTGTCATAATCTTCCAGCTATTCCTTTGATGGTCCCATTTGTCTCCAGCCACAATACTTTGCAAAACATGGTCTGGATTAGCATCCCACTTGTTTAAAGTTTGAATTCATAGAGTGGTTCTCATTTCAAGTTGATGTTCCTGCAAAAATTTTGGCACCACCCATCGGGCATAAAGCGTAATCAAGCGTAGATTGTCTTTTGAAACTGAATGACTCGATCCCACCGATATTGATAGATTGCCAGCTAGGTATATATTCGACACAATATCGACGATCTCACACGACTGATGTTTTCATTGTTGATGGAGGTTAAAGGTTCTCCTCTTCTCTGCCATCTTGGATTCCCTCCAGGCCATTTTGAAAAACGATTTGTCCATTCGTAAAGGGTTGTCTTCTTGGGAGCAGTTTTTCCATAAACTTTTCTTACACTTTCAACAATATCACTTTTCTTCCAACCCAGTTTCACTAAAAATTTAATACTGCATTCGACTTCAATTTTCTGTATTTCCACGTTGCACATGAGGGTGTATAATTTTAAATGATGTACCTTTCACAAATTTTGCTTTTAAATGTTCAGGTTTCTAAAGAATGCTTCAAGAATGTTTCTGAATGGACATGTTTAATCTCGAATTATTTCGGGCCTTTTCCCGTGGATGGGAGATATTTTCCCGGAACTTTCGGAAAGCCCTTGTACTTCCGGAAGAACTAGTTAATTTTAATCATCTATATAAATATTAGGTGTAAAAAAGTTAAATTATCCTAATTTAATAGCCTTACCGTTTCACTTTCATTTGCATTAAGAATTTATTCTTTTAAACCTATTTGTGTCCTTTCTATTTTTAAATTTATTCTCTCTAATCTCCTTATTTTGTAAATTGTAATTGAAGATCTAATCATCGATTAGCTTAGTATGGCTTGTCCGTAATAAATTTAACCCCCTTACCTCAGTTTCTTATTGGAGTAGGTTAAGTAATTCCTAATGGCGTTTTTTAGCAACGCAACGCGAATCGCTAAAGTCTGGCAAAAATTAAGATGTAATGAAAAAAAATAAAGACAGAATTTATGGGGTCAAATTAAAACAACGATGGAAATTATTCATTATCTAAACAAATTGATGAGCCCAGACTTTTAAGTATCTAAAAGAAGATTAACATTATTTTTACACGCCTTTGTAAAAGTTGAAAGACAGAAGGAATTTATCATCTGTTAAAACATCCTACAATTGAGTTCATCAATTTTGGTAGATAATAAGTTGAAATCTATTCCATAAAAAGTTATTTAATTTGATAAATGTCAGTTTGAATTTCCTAATTTGAAATAGGATAATTTAATTAACTTCTCTTTATTTTAATTGGCTTCTGTTGTCATGAAATAAACCAGAATGTTTGCACGAAATAGAACCTGTATATGAAAAATACCGTAGCATCACAATAGAGCTTATGTTTACCTTCTCTTACCTTATTTGCATCAATAACTATAAATTTGTCTAGAGATTATGTATCATAACTCTTTAGCTTCTCATACTTTTTATAAAAACTTATGATAGATTTTGCTTCAGTTACTTTTATCAATGTAATAAGCACAATCTCGGAGATACTTGCAAAAGGGTATCTCAAGTATTAGATAGTTGATAGTAGCTTGGCCGAAATTGGATTACAACAACATTCGAGACTTGGTTAATAAGAATGTTTTCTGATAAAATGGCCAGAAAAGGAAAGTTTCCAACAAGAGAAGAATTAACTCTTAAAGGAATTAGGTAAGTTAAAGTCTTCTTCACAACTTTTAATTAAAAAAGTGAATCGTGATTAAAACAAAACGCTGTAAATAAATTGTAGATAATGGCATTCAGGCTAAGAATGAAAAGCGTTTAACCAGAATTTTGAGCACTTGCCCATTGATATAGTTTTGAAATCAAATGTCTTTGCCTATCAGCAAAAACATTTTTTACGTTTCTGTCTAGTTTTCTCTCTAGTGAGTTATCATGTTATAACGCTCTCATGAAATTTAAACTGTTAGGAATAAGCCCAAAGAAAGTTAATAACCATAACTCCACCAAAATGTCCCTTGCGTGTACATTAATAGAAAATAACTGCCTTTCGCAAAGTTAACTTCACAGAAGAATGAAGAGTCAATTTGTTTTCGCTTGATACTGTAATTTGGCCAGCGAGACGCCAAATACGGGGATGACTGATGATGTTCATATGTTTATACTCTGCAATTGTTAGAGACAATTGAATAGGAAATTTCATAATCGGTGTTGCCTTTAAAGGCATTTGAAGGCGTAATGAGATTTCTGGGAGAAAAGATACCTGCTTTGATTCAGAGAGAACCAATAAGGAATAAATAATTGATTAGACTTCATGTTGGATAATGTTCCAAGTCCTAACTACAAGTTTGCTTAGATTTGTTGTAAAATTATTTGTAAGGGGCCCAATTGTACCCTGGTGTCTTAGGAGTTGCTCCCTAAATCAAAAGAAATAATTGTTGAGCATCTTGAAGAGATAAGTTTAGCCGATGGCTGGCAAGTGAACAATTAAAATGACATTTTCGAAGGCATCCGAGATACTGAACGAATGTTACTGCTCATTGAATTAATACTTTGACTTGATTAAACAACAACTGTTGAAGTTATTTAGCAGGAGGGTTCTTTTAACTTCGCCTCCTGGAATAGTTATTTAAAATTGTTTGATTTACTTTATTCTTTAGTATATTTCTTATAATTAACTTATATAATTCGTTGAACGCTATATTATATGAATTGTATAAATTTACGTTGCAAACTATTTAATATTTTTACATTAGATGCTCTTTTATGCTTGTCATAACTCCGTGAATAACGTGAACACAAATATGTACTTTTTTAAGAGAGCTTCGAATATTTCAAATATATGCTTATAATATTTAGACACTTTTTTCTGAGACATAGTTTACTATGGGACAAAATTTGTGATAGATTAAGGATGCACAGCATAAAAGGAGAAATAAATATACGATGCTTTGTGATTAAGGTAGAAGAACTTGGAATTTACTGCTTCCTTGCTTGTGTTATTTTAGCATTAGACACTAAAATTTGATATCAACTCTCTACTTTAGTTACAGGAACAGCTTAAGAAAGTGAGTTGTTTTATCAATCTCACTCCACCGTGCTGACTCCCGTTGTCAATATGGAATTGTAAACGCTAAGATCTCCGGCTTTAATTTACCCCACTCGTTTAAACAACCATGCTTCGTTGCGGATCATGGCAAATTAAAGAGTGTTGTCCCTTCCAAGATCTATGTGCCACAAGTAGTCTTCCCCTTGCACACATAGTCTATTATATGAAAGCTAAACCAACCTTTCTCTTTATGCAGGCTTACTCTTCTTCTCAGAAAATGCCCACCTTAGCTTCAGCCGCTGGAAAAGTTTATCTGTGAATTATACCCAGTATGTTTTAATGTCTAAGTTTTTCTTCTTTTTTCTCCTATATGTGGTTCCAGTTTCTTCTTGTAACATAATTCCTCATTACTGTCTCTACTTTTCGGGCTCACAAAAACATGTCGTCCTCGTTAACTTTGGAATCCCTATTTCCAAATTTCGGAAATCATCCCGTTTGCCCATTGCTTTCACGAAGAAAAGCAGGTATCCATCAAAAGGATCCAGAAAATTCTTTTAGTGGAACAAAAGGGAGAATTGAGAGGAATTTATATTTTTTTCTATGGAGGTTTTGGTGTGAGTAGAATTATATAACGATGGGGCAATTGTTATTGTTACATAAATCTAACAGGCAAAGTTATGTGTAAATTAAATGGACACAGAACCACCAGAAGGCTTTGTGGGAGTTAAAAACATTTCTGTAGCATGGATGCCGATGCTGGCAACTAAAATCCACTTACTGGTAGGATGGAAAAATCTATAAAATTGGCCTTTTACTCATTCCTAACTTCATTAGCATTTTCCTCTTATACTCGTATTTTCCAATACTTGACAGTTTTGATTTGTCTCCTAAATATTTCTAAGAACAATGACGGCAATTAATCATTTTCAAACCAATTTGATGGGCCCTAAGCTTTTTAAGTATCAAAATGTTGATCAGGTTCGTCTATCACCCATTTTAAAACTTGAAGAGAGATGAATTTATCATATGTTAAAACTTCCTTCAATTGAGTGAGGGTATTTTGGAATATGATGAATTAAAATATATTCTAGTAAAAGAGTAAATTAATTTGATCAATGTCAGTTTAAATTTCTTTATTTTAATTAGGTCCTGTTATTACTTGAATGAACCAGACTTGCACGAAATTGAACCTGTATATCAAAATTAACATATATATTAATCACTTACACATGGAGAGGTGCAGGGCAGCCTTAACAATGGAACATATACTTATCTTCTCTCTCCTCATTTACACCAATAATTAATATACTTATAAAGTGTGTCAAGATATTATCTTGAATACCTCTTTAAATTCTAAACTACGAGTATTTTAGAAAAGTTTATCAAAACCTTTTGTTCAAGATGCGTTTATGAATGTAATAAGCACATTTTAGTAGATACTCATAACCCAGTATCCCAAGTATTAGATATGTAGCATATACTCTGTTGCTTGTAATTGGATTTCAACGACCGTCCAGATATTTCTAATAAGAAACATTTCATGATGAAATGTCCTAAAAAGGAAAGTTCCCCACAAGATAAGAATTATATCGTGAAAAAATTAATTAAAGGAATCTTCTCTGCAACTTATAATTAAAAGATTTGAAGTGTGATAATAACTGTGAAAAATAAATATAATGGCATTTAGCTAAGAATTATAAGGGTTTGATTAGAATTTTGTGCTCTTACCCATAGAGATCTATTTTAAATCAATCAGCAAAATTAATCAGCACAACCAATTTTTAAGTTGCTCTGGCCTTTTACCTCTAGTAAGTAACATGATTCAAAGCTCACACCCAATTCAACCATTAAAAATAAGTTCAAATGAAATTTTGAAACAATTAACAAAAAAGAAAACTGTTTTTGGCATAATGGAACATAAAAATTGACTTTAGCAGAGTTATCTTCACAGAAGAATGAAGACTCAATTTGGTTGGGCTTGATAATTTGGCCTGCAACTACAAATATGTAAGAGGATGATTTATAATTTAGGCTGCAATTATCAGATAAAAATGATTATAAAATTTTATAATCGGTGATGGCATCAAAATGTATACAAAGGCGTACTGAGATTTCTCGCAGAAAAGCTAGCTACTTTTATTCAAGAGTAAATTAGCAACGATGAGAAAATCATTAGTCTTCATGCTGAATAATGTTCCAAGACATATTTACAAGTTTGCTGAGACTTACTGACGAAATTATTTGTATGATATCCAATTGTAAACTTGTATCTCATTAGTTGCTACCTAAATCTAAAGGAAAAATTGTAGATCATCCTGAAGAGATACATTAACCGAAGATTAAAATTTAACGGAAAAATGATTTTTGTATAGGCATCCAAGATGCTTCACATAATGTGAATCAATTGAATCAATACTGAGACTTAATTAGTCCACCGACAGTTAAAATTATTCGGAAGAAGTTTGGCTTATTTTTCCATTACCTTTTTGAATAGTGCATATTTATAATTGTTACATTTAATTTTCCTTCATTTTATTTTGTTAAAATAACTTATAGGTCTTTTACATTTTTTTTTTTAAGAATTTTATATATTATGTTGAGATCTCTATATATTCGGATTAATTAAATATCTTCAAATGATCTGCGGTAAAGTATTCCATCTTCAAATAATTTGTCTTAGATTTAATATTTTCCATCTAACATTCCGTGCCTACGATTTTCTTAAATCTATAAAAAACAACAATACAAAAGTTTTACTATTATAAGAGACCTTCGGCTATTTTCATATAATTTCTAGAATTTTCTTCAGAGACAGAGTTTAGTAGGGTTCAAAATTTATAGAAAATTTATGATTTAAAATGACGGCAAAAATAATCATATGATTACCGATAAATATAGCGTGAAGCTTTGGAAATTACAGCTTTAATTTTCTCTCCGGTAATTTAAGTACAAAATAGATTTGGAAGAAGATTTAATTGCCCTTAATTCTTAAGATAACAGAATTGAATTAAATCAGACTAAAAGATTTCTTCCCGCTTTTGGGTTTGTATTTTTTCTAAAGTTATTTTCTTTATAAATTGGTAGTTAAGCATTATTTTACTTTTGAAAGATTTACTTATAATTGATCAAAAATTTACTTGGGGATGCATAGTCACCAGAGAAAAGCGCCTCCAAGCGGAAGACAACTATGTACCTCACAAAATACAGGAGCGTTGCCAGTGATTAGGTAGGTCGTACATGTTTAGTTGAATAACTAAACATGTGTAACATTCATTTAACATTGAATGATATATTGATTAAAATTCTAATACATTACAAAACCTCTACAAAGTAATGTTCTTCCTTATTATCTGGTCACATTAATTTTTCGAAAGGTTTCTAAGAATTTTTCCAAGGGTGTTATAAAAAATTATGTAAGAGTCTCAATAGTCTCTTTAATACAATTATTGATTGGTCATTCATTTATCATTTAGGGATTCATTTTATTTTGTATCTTTGATCTCAGTTTAGGTGGAAAGTACTCTCCCAAAATATATCCTTACCACAGCAAAGTTTCGTCACCCCAAATGTCACCGGTAATGACATTTAAACATTTTGTTTATAGCTTCTCCCCAACTGGTATATCTATTTTTACTTTTAAGAACTTATTATACGGGCAAACAACAATGTAATAGCCACTGCGATACGAAACAATTACTCCCATAATCTTCATCTTAGTGTACCTAAATATATATCTATTACTGTAATAAAAATATGTCAAACAAAGTGTACAAGGACCCCAAATATTATGTGACGCTAAAAAAACAACAAACAAGAAAAGAAAATTTTAAAAATAAAAATCATATCAAAGTCCCATTAAAGAGGCCCGCGCTCTGTAAGAATTGAATAACCCATAAGCTAAAATTATCTTTTGTCTGCAAAAGTATAAGAGATAAGTTAACTAAATTTCATGAACGCCATGCCAGCACTAGTTAACTCACACGAGCCTACACGACGAGCTGAGACAGAGATTACCGTTCATCTTTATGAAAGTAAGGTGCAAAAATCTCTCCCCTTCTGTAACAGTCAACCTATACTTACCGTATAATCTAAGTTACTTAACATTCCTCATAAGATTGTTTGAGAAAGCGCTCCGTCTGTTAACTACACGTTCTGCGGATGGATCCAATCATGAGGCGACAAAGCACAATCTGAATTCATGGACGTGATATGGATGAAACTCGCTCAAAGGGAATAAATGAAGAACAATGGCACGCAGCTTCATACTCCTGGGATCTGTCCTCCTCTTCTTTTAAAATAAGCATGAGGTTCTGTCATGATGCCTACCATATATGTAAGTGTCAGGAAGAGAAAAAAAACATCAGACTGGATACCAATATGTCCACGAGCTCACAAGTTTTGACATGATAAATAATATAATTGAGATAGAGGAGATTATAATGATTCGAGAGATCTTAACGCTATCAATTAACTGATAGAAATGATTTACCGTAAAGTAAAGGTAAAAATCCAGAATGTTAAATTTATTATTGGATACATTTGGTTACTTGTTTCTTTATGAAATTTTCCGCCTCTAACAGAAGATTGTTTGGCGCAAATCATGTTACATTCTTTTGAGGTAAAAAATTTTATATATCTATTACGAAGGTAATATGAATAATAAGTAAAAATTATATCTAACTTTAAAACGAATTTAAGACAAAATAATGTAAAAATTTATTTATTTATTAGAAAGTTACTAATAATTTTATTACAAATTCTAAACAAAATTGAAACTTGATAAGAAAATCGTAGCACTTGTCCTTATTAAATCAAAAGAATAGGCTAAGCTTAATCTTACTCAAAATTTTGTGCTAGACCGCGTATTGAATTGTCTCTTTATGCCTATAATGGGATACAATTCTCCTGTATCTTTCATCAGCGAGTAAGTATTTGTTTTTAATTTGTGCAGTGGCGTATGAAGTGCAATTAAATGCCCGTAGCATCCCACCTCACTCATATTGCCCATGTTTAATACATTCAGGTAAGCGCGAACTCCTGACTGATGCTTGCTCAATTCTGAATAAATTTTCTCCTGGGCTGCTTTGGCTGGTAATTTTTTCTATCTTTTTGTTAAAAATTTTGTGGTTCTCCTAGAATTAATTGAAAAAGGACCAGCAATCTACCATATTGATTTTCATTTGTCCCGACTGTGTAATCTTAATCAAACCAATTTAATCATTCTCATGATGGATTAAAAATCATTTGTATTAGCAGCAATGTAGGTTTCTCAATCCTTCATTTGAAAGAAGAAATAAAATTATTCTGGCTTTGAAAGAAAACTGCATCATTACTGAAAGATTGTTCTTTCTCGTCATAATAAGATAATTATGTAATTTTGTCCGCTAAGACAAAAAGGATTAATTTTTAGTGATAAAAATTACCACTTTATTTTGCTTCCTTTAAAATCTTAGGTAGAGCACTTTGCATCCATGAAATTTATTATTTCTAATCTCGATAGATATTTACACAACTGGATTAGCTCTACTGTCATCAACTTGCGTCAGCTAAAGGAGAATTTAATTACTCTTTTTATTTAAATTGCATCGAAGTAAAGGTTTTGATATCAGTTAGAAGGGCAGTTCATCTCTCAAGAGGTACATGCTACTTCTTTCATCGATAGAATCATGTTTATTAAACAAGTGTTTGCATGTCGTCTGGTGTGTTGGAGAGGCTCTATTTTTATTTATGGTGTATGTAATTTTGGCAATGCACGGTGTAATTTGATATTAACTCTCAGGTTGAGTAATGTTGACAGATTGTCAAAGTTGGAAGTTACACCGATCTCATCGCACTGCTGACTCCTGTTATCCATATGGATGTGGTGAATGCTCAGATCTATGTATTCAAATTACATCCCTTAATAAAGCAACCATGCTTCTGTGCAGATCATGCCAAGTACAGCGGCGAAGATCAGCTTCCTAGTTCATTGCAACACGAGTTAGTTCTTTATTTGCGTAATCAGGATATTTATAAAACCTATGAAACTTTTTCTCTTCCGAGAATTTCACTCCTCTCAACAGAAAAAAATGTTCATTTTATTTTGAGATTTTGAAGGGTAAAAGGTATTTAAAAAATCTTGGAATATTGGGGCATTGTGTAGTCGGGAATTCTAGCAATTTCCTTTTACATACATCTAAATTTCTTTTGAATCTTATTTAATATATGATTTCAATTTCTTCTTTTCACAAGATCACTAATAATTTACTTTGGCTCCTTTTTGGGGTCACTGACGCATTTCACCCTGTTCATCATTAAAATTGCTACATCCAAATTTCGGAAATCATTACTGTGGAGAAATAGAGTCTGATAGGATCTGGAGGTCCACCTTGAACAATTAGAAGAGTCACGTGGCCTTAAGCCTGGAAAAAAAGAGCGTAACAAGCAAGGAGGGAATTGGGTGAACACGGCTTTATCAGACCATCTGTGTTTATCTTACGTAGCTTATTTCCCGCGCCCGGAGCGATTTAATCTCGCATCACATACTCGTAACACGAGAAAGAACCCAACGGCTATTTGACTGGCTCCTCATCTCAGATCCCCCACCCTCACACCTGAAAGCCGGCCACTTCAAATCCGAGGAGAGCACACCGTTGCATGAGGCAAATTTGCCGCACGTCTACCACCTATATAACCGGAGGTTTTCCTCTTGATAAGCAGTACAGCTCGCCCGCGCACGAAGACACATTACGTTCTCGAGTGGGATCCTCTGTGGCTTATTCGGGTACCGATGAAGAACGTTCTTCAAAGAATTCGTATCAGTCCTCCCTCATCGAACACACTAAGGTCAAACAAGTCCTCCGTGATCAGCATCCTGAGGTAGAATTAGTAATTCCCCCCATCAAGAATTCTGACGTAAAACATATTCTCTTGTTGCATCCTCGCCTCCCTGAGTTACCTTCTCTTCGATGCTTACCCTGTGCAAGACGCCAACGCTGCAGATCTCATTATTATCCGGTCTTCACCAAATCAATTGTTATTATTTGTATATTTGCTTAGTGTAGCCCCTGTTTAAGATTCATATCCGAGACAGGTAATTAACCGCTTTAATCCTTTGGATTTGCCCCTTTGCTTACACTGAGTGTGTTCGTTACTTATTTTATCACGTATCTCACTTAAACCTTTAAATATATATTTAATATTTCCTCTTTTCATTATAATTTATTTTTGCATCGTTCTTTAAATAACCATAGGAAATCCAAACTTCCGACAACACTTCTCGTCAATTCTTTAACGAAGCAGATATTCGGGGCATGTCTCTCAAATTATCTTTGACTCCAGAGCTTCATCCTGGATACCAAATTTCATAACAAAATAAGCATTGTTAAGGACGCTTTATGAAACTTGTAACTGGATTCCTGCAAGGATCAACCAAGTCTTCGCCGCAGATTTAGCCAAATACCTAGGGGGTATTTTTTCAAGATCTTTGAGCTGCATCCATTTCATTCCCCAGCCAAAAGAAATATATCAGTTAGTCAGAAATTGCCCCAAATCAACTCTTCAGAATTCTTTTATTTAAAGAAATAAGAACGACATTTGCATTATATAAATCGAAAATACACGTACATGTAAAAAAGTAAACGACATCATTTGACGTTAAATCACTAAGTTGACCTGATTGAGCAAACCAATGTGATTTTTGGATTAACCACATCGAAATTGTCTTAAATCAGATAAAATAACTTCGATAATAAATTTAGTGTCGGCCAGTATAATCTTTTAGGGCTTATCGTTTGTTAATCTAAGGTGGTGACGATTTTAGCTGAAAATTTCTTTACTGCACCTTTTAAAGCATTTTTCATTTTAGTAAATATTGCTAGAATTTTCATTGAAAGAGGCCTACAATTCAGCTAATCAGCTGAGGCTTGCGAATAGATAAAAACGCATTTATTCCCAATAATATTTTACCCTAGAAACACATCGTGGGGAGATTTTCACCCGAGCGCATGGTGTGATCACGTGCTTCATAGCCATAGAAGTGCGGGAGCACACTCCGCCTCTCAGTACTTTGAGTGCTTTGTGTGACGTCTTGAAGTGTGGGTGTGCGATCTCACTCGGGGTTTGGAATTTTCGATCACGGCGGAAAGTAAAGATGCACTTTCGGACATAATAAACAGATCAGGCCTATCATTGCAAGATAGTAGTGATATTGAAGGTGTTGATGATGTTCAGTCACATGCTAATAATGAAAGTGAATTTAGTGACAACCTAGAAATAGACGAACTATACGATAGTGACGATAAAGAATAGTATGTGCCCGTGATTGAACCAGGTAGTAGTGATGAGTTTAAGGGGGATGATGCTCCTCCAAAGAAAAGAAAAGGGAAGATTTTTACGTCCACACCAAGAAAAAGTCCTGCCCCTGCCAGTACCTCTGCTGCTGTCCTTGCTAGTAGTACCTCTTCTAACTCCGCTGCAAGTGGTGGATAGAGAGGAAAACGCCACCTGAGTGCTGATGCTCCACCCGTTGTGGACTTCAACAAAACATCAATTTCCACCCGAAGTAATATCAGGTGAAGCTGTCAGCTCCAGCGCGTTGCAACAACGAGGAGGTTGTCAAGGAAAATCTTAGCAAGACACACTCCAGGGCCAACTCAGAAGGCAAGGGATATAATCGCACCTGAAGAGGCAATCAAGCTCTTTATTACTCATTCCATTGTTTAGGAAATCGTCACTTAGACAAACAAACGTATAGAGCGTGTGGAGGAAAGTATGGCAAGTCAAAGCACCACATACGGTGCTATGGAGCCTAAGGAGATATTAGCATTCCTGGGAGTGCTTATAGTTGCAGGGCAGTAGAGGGATAACCATCTCTCCTTCATTAAGATGTAGAGCAGTGTAAGTGGGTGTCCCCTGTATCGGGCGGCAATGTCCAAGGGGAGGTTTGAGTTTCTCCTATCCTGCTTAAGGTTTGACAACCCCGAAACCCGTGAAGAGAGGCAGAAACAGGATAAATTTGCCCATTTGCGGGACAAGTTTATGGAGAACTGTGGCTGGCTCTATGTCCCACGCGAAAACCTCACAGTGAGCGAACAACTGTTGGGGTTAAGAGGGAATTTCCCCTTCCGGATGTATATCCCCAACAAACCTGATAAATATTGCATCAAGCTTGTCCTGATCTGCGATTTTGAGAACACGTACATGCTTGGTGCCAAACCCTACCTTGAAAGCAGGGGCCAAGGCCACGGGGTGGGGTGAAACTCGGGCATTACTTCACCAAGGAACTCACCAGGCCATACCGCGGAACAAACAGAAATGTGACCACGGACAACTGGTTCACATCAGTGCCTCTCTTTTCCGACCTCCTGAATTACTGTGGAATGACCCTTGTTGGCACAGTTCAAGCCAACAAGGCTGAAATTCCACTGGAGATGGAGGGAAAGAAAACACAACTGCACGGTTCGAGTGCCTTCCTCTTCACCAAAGAGATGACGCTTGTGTCGTACGTGGCACAGACATCCCGCACAAAGGAGAAAATGGTGCTGCTCATTTCATTTTAGCACACCCAGCCGACCATTGGACCAAGTGGCAAGCGAGATATCATAGAATTTTACAATGCCACAAAAGGAGGGGTTGATACATTCGACCAAATGTGTGCAACGAGTTTATGCTCTAGGTCGGCACAACGTTGGCCGATCTGGTGTGGTATGGCATCCTCAATTCAGCCAGCATCAATGCCTTCATCATCAGCTGCAAGAACCGTGCAAGGAAGGGCATCAGCATACCGAAGAGGATGGCATTCAATATGCATGTGGAAAGGACACTTATCACTCCCTGGGCACAGTCACGCCTGTCATCACCAGTCCTGCCACGCTAAGTTTAAACCTTGATAACAACAGTGTGTGACCTACTATCACTGGACAACGCTGCCGGGTCGCCAGGGAAGTCATTTGCTGATAGCACTTCACCCTTGGTACGCTGTTCTGACTGCCCAGGCAAGTCACACAGGAAGATGCGGCACCACAGCAACAGGTGTGCCAAACCAAAGTGCCCTAGGCATCTGTACCCCACCTGCGGTAACTGCCTGTAAAAGGTTAGTTTATTTTTCATGGATGTCTTCATTTAGTGTTGAAATAAATGACTATCAACTTTGGAAAAATCATGAAAAACAAAGTGGCAGTAGAGGGCTGTCCCTGACTCAGGCGAGGATTCAATTACCTCAGGACCATTGTACAACAGGAGAAGTCTCCAGTTGCAGTAATATTTTGGTGAATTTTTTTTTTCTTAGCACATCTTAAAATTTAGTCTCTTTTAGACTAGTTAACCATAAAATCAGTAACAGTATTAAGATAAAGTACAAATTAAGGACACTAAGCAGCATTCCAAAGCTAAAGAGTTACTTTTTCACTGTATATTTTGTAATAAACCTTAATTGAAAAATATTATCCTTTTTTTATTTTCCAAAAACGGGTGAAATTCTCCCAGGGTTGGGGTTAGTGTGACTTAAAACAAACGTTGGGGTTTTAAGGTTAGGAAGAGAGCTAAAGAGGATTAAGGAAATGAAAGGAAAGATTCTAAGACACTTAATGTAAAAGGCAAAGGCTGGAATTCCGAGGAAAAGGTGGAGTAAACGATGGCGACATTTTGCCAATTCCTATTTTTGTAAGTTCATATTTTAAAATAATATTCAGTGATTTTATTCCTAAACTTATATTCTCTGGTGATTTTGACGACATTAATCGTCAAATGATTCTAAGTTTGCATTATTTTATAGGAATAGAAATTCTACGGTATAAAATTAAAAACTATTTTTATATGCTTAAAAGATACATAATCTCGATGTTTGTTTGTCTAGACATTTACTAAATACCATTTTATATTAGCTCCGCCACTCGATATTTCAGATAGTGGAGTGCTAAAAGTTTGGAGAGTCTTATTCAACGATATCTTAACAAATTCCCAATCAAATATTTTGCAATATATGTATGCTATTTTATTCCGAGCAAATGTATTTACTTTCTTTTAAAGAAACATTTACCAATTTGTGCTAGAAAAAGATTGACATCGGCAATTGACACGTCCCTTTAAATAATCTCTTTGCTACTTTATTTTAAGTGCAACTTTACATTCAGGTCACTGTGTGGCATCCTTCTCCTTCATATTAAGAGGCTTTCATGTCTACTAAAGTATTTTTTTGTGAAATCGAGAATAGACTTCACATTTTCAGAACCCCATATTCAGGCACGTATCGGATCTTTTCATTATTTTTCTTCATGAATCTCCTGATTCTTCAATATGATTCAGAGAAATATATCGCTGGAAATGATATATATTTTATTATTATTATCCCCTTATATATAATGCCTGATCGAATTCTTTTATTTCCAAAAACGAAGTATTCAGTTTCTTCATATTAAAATCCCCTTTCCATTTTTGATTTACATATTTTAAAATTTCCTTGCCTCTTAATTATTAGGTGATTTCTTTAATTGAATCGAAAATAATAAAAATAGTGTAGATCAAATAATTGGCTGGCATCTAAGCCGTCTCTAAGATATATAATATCTGGACCCTTGAAATTGATGGCAGATTTTGATATACAGCATTAAATTTAACGAGGGATAAAATGACTAGATTTCTCTATTTAACATGCTACCTATCACTGTCTTACTTTTAAAATCTGTTTACTTGTATTTGCCAATCTTGAGTTTGCCTGTCTTTATTTAAATCTGCATTTACCTTGTTGTATAAAACTACATACATTATCATCCACAAAGGTTGAAATAAAAGAAAAATAACTTTATAAACATAATAATTGTTCTCACTTTTAGAAAAATTGCACAGAGTAATCGTTAAAATTTGCATATGATAGTGTCAAACCTTCATCGCAGATTAACGGATAAAAAAAGTTATGAATAAAGATATAGGTCTTTGAACAAAGGATGTGTCTCACATTAGAGAAGGAAAAGTATAAATAGCGCCATAACCAGAAAAACATAATTATCTAATAGACCATGGAGTAAAATATTAATAATAATATGTATATAGGCCCTTGTTTTGAATGACCTTTGCACGTTTTTTGCCAAAGGATTTCACAAATGTATTGTTGTCTTTGACCTTAAATTTATAGGAATGTGTTACTTTTACTGAGCATAACGGCTACTTTGAACTCTAGCTTGTTTTTTACAGATGTGGGCACGAATAGTTAGAGACTTACTGAAAAAAATAATTTATATATAAACGGGAGTAATTGGAATAATAGGTCATGCTTAAGCCACTTTCATAGTTGATAGCGAATTAAATTTTAGTAGAGTAACTTAATTATCGAGAGATGTCAAATGGACATAAAATTATAGTAAATACAAAACAAGAGAGAATAGTCAAATCTCTCAATCTTTTCAAAAGTATTAAAAAGTTGATTAATTCTGAATAATCAAGAATATTGAACACACGATAATGGAGCACAACCGTCCAGAAGAAGAGATACAAGTAATGATAAACTAACAAACAAAGCAAACTTGAAGTTACTTGATTATCAATTAAATGAACAACCCACGGAAATAAAGCCTGACACTGTAATTTACAAATTCAATTGCTCTCTATAAAAAATATAAACTTCATCCACAGAGAAAGCCTTTTGCCTTGCCAAAGAATCCCTATATCGTCGTCTAACCATATACTTGTAAATGGCGCCCCAAAATACCAAGTAAAAATGAATTATGAATCAAGAGAGAAGATTGAAAATAAGAAAATAATTAAATGTTGAACTGGCTGCATTTTCTGGAAGCTTAATGTTAGAGGATACACTTTTTTTCCGTTCATTGCAAAGCTTAGCACGTTGCTCAAAGCCACGTGGTTAGTTATACCCCACGCGGCTGAGACTAACATGGCGAAGCAAGCACAGGTGCTCCCCCTCCATCGTACGATCCAAGTAGAGTGTGGAAAACATCCCCTACGTGGTCGTAAATTCCAACGGTTTCACCCGAGGAGATAGAAAGAGGGGGTCAAAGAACTGTTTATCGCTGACAGTTGAGTGCGTCAGCTGCTGCCCCCTGAGAATTCCTTAAAGTGCGGCTTATTCACGATTTCCTGCATGACGAGACTCTCCATATTTAAATCCCTCAGCCGCCTTTGAACAGTAGTAAGAATAAGGCACGCACGTAATAAAACATCCCTCTTACCAAGTCGCTGCTGTTGTGTGTACCCAACCTAAGGCTAGACACTTTCTCCCAGGTAAGGCATTCACGGTCAAATAAAAGGTAGCCATACCTTTCCCGAGAATCAGCAAGGATTCCAGCTCACCTCTCGAGCCCCAGTTTGAATACCTCAGAAATGTTATTGTCTCACGACGCGGGCCGCCTGACTAGATGTAGGTGGGCGGGATCACGAGGTCCTTTTGGCAAGGGTAGCAGCTGGGGTGTCCACACGGTATTCAGAGGGGAGGTTTTTCTAGGACGAGAACAATTACGGTGCTCTATGTGGCACTAGGGTAGTCGTGGTCTCTCTGGCGAGAGTGAGTTGAACTTGGTTCTTAAACCAAGTTAACTTAGCGTTCGGTGTGACCACCAAGTAACGAGCTTGAGAGGGAGGTTTTCTTCATCGTTACTTAATTCCTCATGGGCGAGGACTGAACTCGGGAAGGGTCTTCTTCAAGGGCGAGGATCGAGGTTGGAGGGCTTCTCTGACGAGAATAAGTTAAACTTGAATAAGTTAACTTAAAGGTTGGTTTAGTAACCAGGAACTAGCTCGAGGATGAGCTTCTTCTTAGTTTTAGTCTTCCTCAAGGGCGAGTATAACGGAGGGGGGGTTCTCTGACAAGAATAAGTTAAACTTGGTTCCTCAACCAAGTTAACTTTTGAGTTCGGTGTGGCCACCGAGTAACGGGCTTGAGGGGGCACTTTTCTCCTTCGTTACTTTATTCCTCATGGGCGAGGACTGAACTCAGAAAGGGTCTTCTTTAAGGGCGAGTATAACGGAGGGGCGTTTCTCTGGCGAGAATGAGTTGAAATTGAAGGTCGGTTTGGTAACCAGGAACTAGCTCGAGGATGAGCTTCTCCTTACTTCCAGTCTTCCTCAAGGGCAATGATAACGGAGGGGGATTTCTCTGACAAGAATAAGTTGAACTTGGTTCCTCAACCAAGTTAGCTTATGAGTTTGGTGTGGGCACCGAGTAACGGGCTCGAGGGGGAGCCTTTTCCTTCTTATGCCCTTAATTCCTCAAGGACGAGGAATACCCCTGGTGTTTAAGATGCACCAGTATATGAGGAGTCTGCTGACGAGAGTAAGTTGGACTTAACAAAGTTTTATAACCAGGGACTAGCTCGAGGATGAGCTTCTTCTTAGCCCTTTAAGGTAGGTTTCCCTGCCTCTCTTGCAGGGTACTTCTTGGTCTGGTGAGCCAAGTAATCTACTTGTCCAGTATTGGTAGCCCGAGGTCTTAATCCGGGGACTTCGTTACCTGGAGACTGACGTATTCTAACAATCCAGTCTAGGTAGCCTGGTCTTAATCCGGGGACTTTGTCACCTGGGGACTGAAGTATTCTACCTATCCAGTCTAGGTAGCCCGGACTTAATTCGGGGACTTCGTCACTTGGAGACTGACGTATTCTACCTCGATTTTCCTCAATGTTCCTTATTTATACGTCGTCACCCCACTGGGGGAGTGGTATGAGGATGCTGAGGCTTGAGGACGGGCCCAGGAGGGGTCTTATGCAAACTGTTTTTCTCACCCAGTGTTACATCGGCTCCTCGTTATCCTTCGAGCTTGGAGAAACAGGTCTCTAATTTCTTACTTGAGGTAAAATTGAATCTCACTCTCCTGGGGGAGATCTCGCATTTTAACCTTTAGGTCTTTCATAGCGACGAGAGGTGCGGTGCTGCGGTTACGCGCTTGACCCGACGGTGCCTGGGGCCGGATGCCTTTGCGGCAATCGCCTCGTGACTCCACCGCGAGAGAACGGGGAAGTGACGATTCTTCTACACATCCTAACATTTACATTATGAAGCTACTGTAGGATTTTTGAGGAACAACTCAGTATCCAAATCATTAAGATCACATCTGTATTTATATATATATATATATATATATATATATATATATATATATATATATAAATATATACATTAGGGCTGTTCAATTTCATATTGCGAAAATTTAAAAGTTATGAGAAACCTCAGGCCACATGTTATTCTTGCTCCACTTTGGGTCGTATAGGTGCGCATATAATTTGAACTTGTTTGGATAAGATATAAGGGTCACCTAGAGCGACACATTCTTCTCTTTTTTCATGTGGCGCCACCTTGTCCATTATTGAGGTAGCGTTGGCAGTGAATCCTTAGTGGATTTGCCTTTGAAAGTGTTTGTTTGGTTTCTAGAGGTCACCAACTTCTTCATTCCTTTTGGTGGTAAATTGGTACGACCATTACTTGTTTTGGGGGGAATGAAAGTTATCATTTTCAGTCGCGATGTCTAACAAAATAGAGAATGTCGATATTCACATTTTTGCCTTTACAGGTACGACGGTTTCTATTTGCAAACAGTGGTGGTTGATCGGTCAAACGAATGACAACATCGCCAGGAGCCGTCACCCCTTAAGGGAGCAAATGCTCCGAAAATTCTACTTCCAAGACGGTCTGGAAAGTAAAACAAAGGTAGAGGCTGCGAGGATACCGTGAAGAGAGTCCTGTGGATTTGTAAGAAGGCAGGTCTTCCTACCTTTACACTGCCTTACAGCAAAGCTAAGCGGCTGAAATTAGTAGAGGTCTACGAGGGTCGTCAGAAGCTCAAAAAAGGAGCTTCGGAAACGGTAAGGATTAATGAGGAGATCTTTCAAGGGGACTTTGATGACTTGTTAGATGTGGTGCACACAGATGTCCTTGAGAAAACCATCATGTGGAACGAGGTTATTGTTTCTTCACATGCTCCCTACAGCGACTTTCTCTTCATAAGGGAACTTTGCAGAGGTATCCCCAATGAGGGCATTGCTGAAGTGGCCCTAAAGGCACTCAAGCGCCATTTCTGGTATATGTCAGAAGACTTAGGGGCTCTTTCTCTCTTTGACAAAATATTTACAAGATAAGAGAAGGCCCCTATGGTCCAAGCACATTAAGATGGAGGTGAAAGGATTCTAACGTCTGGAAGGAAAGGCCTTCATTCCGAAAGTGTTGGCAACATGTGATATTTTTTAACAGGTCTACTATATAAATATATATATATATATAAATATAATTTGGAATAATATATATATATATATATATATATATATATATATATATATATATATTAGAAAATAAATGTATTTCTTATAAATTAGCATGCATAGATTTGACATATGTATAAAGAAATATTACTTATATCATGCTTCGAGCCACTATGGGTTGCTTAATGTAGCATCGGAAGCGATTACAAGCCTTGATAACGTATTCTTATTCATAGTTGCCGGAACTTACACAAGTGAAGCTTTTAATGATTTGTGGCTGATCTATATTAACGACACACTAGTACGAGCATAATTTTGTGACTCTAAAACGAACCAAATTTCCTGTTATCAAAGTAATTTTATCTCAAATTTATTCTTATTTCTTGATTTTTGTAAATTCAGTATTGGTATTTATAGTGCTCTAGCTTCTCTTTTGTTAGAATTAGTAATTCCTTTCTTTTATTATTTCTGTTTGAAAACAAATGATTTAGCATACGGGCTTGAATGATGTTTTCTTTTGTTGTTTTTTTAATGTTTATTTATTTGTGGGCAGCCAGCCCCCCTTAAAATCTCTAGTGATGTTTTTAGTGTGTTTTACCTCCAGTATTTTTTAACTGAATTCAAAATTTATATCACATTCGCTGACTTATCTATAGTATTCTGTTTCCAAATACATAAGCTATCACTTTTCACATTAAGAGATTACAAACACCTGGAAAGAGATCTCCAAATAGTAATCAAAAAAACAGTTCTTCTACCTTCTTAAAACCGTTCTCTCTTAATTGCTTACTTTCACGATACACTGTTAATTTTAATTATCAGAGTTTGTTGGTGGGAAGGCTATTTTTATTTGTACCTTTTCTACTTTGAGAATCATGCAATTGTTTACTTAATGAAAATTTGATAAGCAGAGGGCAATGAAGTTATTCCTAATGTAGAGACTCAAAATAGATATTTAATTAATGCCATATATTTGTATCCTTCGAAGATTCAAATTTAATCTCCCTAACACTTTCGAGCCCCTGATAATAAGATCGTGTTGAAACATACACCGAGTTTCCATTATTCATCGTCCTCCAAGATATTTCAAGGAAATTATTTTGCTAAGCATTATGTTTTAACATAACCTTATCTAACCTCCACTGTAACCTTACTTAATCTGTTAGATTTTCACATCCATTACGATATCCCATTGAGGGACCTTTTTTAAACTTTATTCTCTCAATCAATCGAACTTCTTTCCCCCTCACTCCTTCCGTGTTAATCTCTGCATCACTTCACTTATCCATCCTATCCTTTCAAAACCAAGCACTCCAAATTTCCCACCTCAAAGGGCCAAAAATATGTATATTTTATCACCTGTGTGGTAATTTCCTAAGGGCAATTAACCTCGCACGACGTTTAAAATCGCACAATCATCTTCCGCAAAACAATAATTCTCTTTTCTTACCTGTTATCTGGTATATCATCCAATTCTAAGTTATTTCTAGAAATTTTAATGTTCATCAGGCATCTGAAAATTCAGTGAAGTGAAGCATTTATAGGACATGTTGTCTAAGTGCACATAACCCTGGTATGAAGGCTAGCAAGCCTTCATGAAACTTTAAGATACGAGGGGCGGTCAATAAGTTTTGCAATTCTGATATAAGGAAACGAGATATGAGGAAAATTGTTTTATTATTTTTCAATATAACTACTTTGGACTTTAATGTACTTACGCAACTTGTCCATTAGGCTTCGACTTCCCGACAACCAGAAATCTCCCGACTGCTCTTCAATTCTCTTCTGGACGAAGAGCTGGACAGCTTGATCGTCTGCAAACTGGCGTCCACGAAGTGCAACCTTGAGCTGGCAAAGTAAAAAGTAGCGCTAGAGGCCAGATCTCTACTCGGGCAGGGCAGCTTGTGCAACTCTGGCCTTGCGGACTTTGACGACGTTGAAGTCAATCATGGGGCATGAGTTTGCTAGGGACCCAACGGGCAGAGAACTTAGTCCTGGCCAAATTGTCGTGGATGATGTTGATAACACATCCATGTGATATTCCAAGTTCTCACTCGATTTCTTCAAACTTCACCAGTCGATTTTCAAGGATCCTCCTATCCACACGAGCCATATTGTCCTCATTGGTCACGTCTGACGGGCGTCCTAGACGGGGGTCATCTTCAAGGGACTTACGACCATGGTGGAACTCCCTATCCATGCGTTTATGAATCTCTTTGCATTCTTGCCTTCCTTGGTCAAAAGTTTGATCACTGCGCGGTGCTCAACCTTCTCCATTGTTGAAAAATTTGTGACTGACGATCTGCGATCAGCTACTGCTTCTTAAATAGACGAGGCAGTATCGTGCGGCTGCAGGTCTTGATTTGTCAGAACTTTTCCTAACACCCCCACAAACAGCCATCCACATTGCTCTGTTTTGCCTTACCTATTTGCAAAACCTATTGGCGGCCTGTCGTAATATACGATTAAACAAATAAAAGTAACAAAATAATGGACTCTCTTTAATATAAGAATGGCTCAGACTCTACTAATCCATGGGGGAATAAAGTGACCGTGGGAGAAATTCTGTCGCCTAACAAAATTTTCCTATTATAGTTTGAAGGTCCAAACACACATAAAAACACTAAGCGATAAATAAATATGTCAGTGTTCTTTCCTGTATTGTTTTGTCTTTGCAACTCAAACGGTCCTCAGCTTTGAAAATTAAAATAGAGTTAAAGGGTTGCCTTTAAAAAATCTCTCCAAACCTTTTAAATTCCCCACACTTGACACCAGATTTTATAATAGAGTAACGTATATATAATTATATGTCGTGGAATACGCAGACTCTGTCTCTCTCTCTCTCTCTCACTCTATATATATCTATATATATATATATATATATATATATATAGAAGAAGGAGCAAATGCAAGTTCTGCGGGTGATAACAACCACCACAGGGCTTTCGCCATATTTATTTTCTGCCTTTCAAAACAATTTTGAAGACAGAAATAAAGGTGCAGAAACCTTGCATTGCAGACTATATTACAATATAGTACAAGAAAGTGAAATTTGACGCGAATGAGCAATGAGACAAGAAACAGGAGTTTTTTAGAGGTAAGAGAAAGGGACATTAGAAGAAGACTAGAATCATAGAGAGCAGAGGGCGGCACAATGAAGGCAATCCTTTACCGAGAAGACAGAGATAACGCCAGGGGAAAAAAGTTTGAAATTCTTGTTTCTTGTCTCATTGCTCATTCGCGTCAAATTTCACTTTCTTGTACTATATATATATATATATATATATATATATATATATATATATATACGTAGGTACTTTGAGGCTTGATGCCAAAGTTGGTTGAAGACCGTTAGTGAAAGGGGAAATTATTATGAGCCCAGTGGAGATGTTTTATTATTAACTTTGCGGGGTCCTTTTAAACAAATATTTCAGAGTGCAAGTTGGCCAAAGATTACCAGGTAGCTAATAGTCTCACAAACATACAAATGGAACAATGAAATACATGCATAATAAAAGGGAATAAAAGAACTATAAAAAATTCGAATAGCTTGGTATAAGAATTAAAATTATAATAAATTAATATTAACACCAAAAATTCTAATGTTGGAAAATAAATTATACATAGTACATATGATATGTATAAAAATGAAAAGAGAAAGTCAATATTACTAACTGAAACCTTGGAAAACTATATTGATTGGAACAATTACGATGGTAAACGTTATTCATTATAAATTCATATGTTCGATGTAGGATATCAGAAGAAAGGACTACTTTGACCGTCTTTATGTCACGATAAAATTAGAAGTTAGAGTGGAAAAGCTAATTCAGTCTAAAGAAGGTGTAAGGTCCATTGTTGAAATTAAATTTGTCGATTGTTAAATACCTACATTTGCCGGGGAACTAGCCTCCTCTTGACTTACTCATCTCTAACATTGATTTCTATTTGATTTGGGGAGTTTTGTTCTGCTAATTGTACCTTGTCATAGAATAGGCTCCCGACGATATACTATATATAACTATTCGTTGAGGGGATTATTCTATCTTTCGAGTGCGTGGTAATCAGATGCCGAATTGGTTCAAAAAGGAATGGGGGCCTGGAGAGGGGGCTTATTTATCTTAAATAAACTTAATAAGTGGAACGGAGTCCAAGGATAAATAATATTGCAAACATTAATAAAATAGAGTTTTATTAATTAATCTATCAAAACAACACACGAAAAATAGTGACATAACCGGGGATTAAAATGGGAGAAACACAGGAGATGAAAAAGGTCTTGGGAATATTTGACTAAGCTGAGGATTAAGATTTGGGGGGATTTAAAACGGCAAAACAAACAAAAAGGGGGAATGATTAGCTAAACCCGTTTAAAGCACAAAGTTATGTTGACAAAAGGTTAAATGGTTAAATGTAATGCGTAGCTTGCGTAATTACAAGGTTGTCGTGCAGAGGAAGGCGACGGGAAGGAATCTTCGGTCTAACTGGTGATTTCTTTTCTAGGAGAAGGGGTTCTTCGGGGGGTTGTCCTTATCGAGAGGGAAGGACTGACTTCGAGGAGTGAGAGCGAAGTGGGGCTCGGAAGTACAAGCGATCCTTTAGACAGGATATCGGAGATGTTCTAGATGAACAATGGAGGTTATTGTTGTAACCAAGTGTTCTCTTGAAAAACGTTAAAAAAGGGGGGAATTAAATTATCCTGACGTAATATCTTGGGAGCGAGAACCGTTTCTAGACTAAGGGAGTTAGATCTGTTCTCACTGGAAACCCGTAGACTGCGTGGTCAGCTCATCGAAGTCTTCAAAATACTTCGAGGGTTCGACAATGTTGACTACCGGGATATTTTCACACTGAGTGAGAACAGAACGCGCAATCACGGCTTCAAACTTGAACTGAAGCGTTACAACCGCAATCTGTGTGGAAACTTTTTCACCTACAGTATCTGCGGTAAGTGGAACGCACTTCCAGTGGAAGTTGTCAACAGTGAATCTGTTGACCAGTTCAAGTCAAGACTAGACAAAGTCTTGAAAAGTGGCCGTTTATGGACGCAAAACAATTGAGCAGCCATGTGCCCGCTCAATTGCTAGTCCAAAGGTACCCTCTTTGAATGGACCGTAAGGTCTCCTAGGGTACTTACTTTCCTTGTTACTCCTTGTTACTCTTTCTGAGCAACAGGGGGGAAGGGGGGGGGGAGAAACGTTTCTTGTTTAACGGGCTCGAACAATGTCTGTTCCAAAGTTGTTCTCTTTCTGAACAACAGGGCGGCCCTGTTGACTTGACGTCTCAAGGGGCATGAACCTTGGCACTCAAGGGATATTTTCCTCGTCTGGACAATAAGGGTTGTCTTGGGGTAGAGTTCCTAGGTGCACAAAGGAGACCGGATCGGCGTGATGCCTCGCGAATTTAATCGAGATCTGGTTCAAATGTGATATGCTATCGCATAAATAGCCGGAGCCAGCCCCTTAGCGTAGGAGACAATGGGGAGGGACTTTGATTGGATGACCGGGGGTGCTTGGGAAAATATCTCGTATGCCCATAAGCCTAATTTAATTTGGCGAGATAGACTCATGGAAGCGAACGGGGGATTAAACCTCCTTGATGAAACTTGGGAATGGGGGTCGATAATGCGCCTTCTACTTCCTCTCGCAGCATACAAGTGGAAAAGCATGTGTTTCTACATGTGATAGGGGCTGAAGCATGGTGGCCTCAGACCGTTCTATCACATACCTTATTTTTGAAGTTAGTCTGGCAGTTTTTTTTCTATGATTGTTTAAGGTTTGATATTTTGTGTGTCATACCTAAACGCTGTTTGGTGTCAAAACATATCACTTTCTCTCACCTCTTTCCACTGAGGTGCGTCCGTTGTTACCTTCGAGCTCACCAACGACTGTCGCACTGAGGTTTATGTCTATTTAATTATTCTGTCGTGAACGGCCTGGATAAAAGTGGGTTGGTGAATCAGTACTACTACTACTACTTATCTATCCCAAAGGTCGATCTTGTCAAGGAAAGCCTTGATAGTATCGCTGTGCATTATGATAGTGGTATATGGGCCTTATTCTTGCCGGCTAAGTCCATTCAAAGTTCCAAAAACCTCTGCCAAGTAGACAAGACTACATCTAACGGATCTCGAATATCCTTTAACAACTGATCTTTCTTCTTCACTTGAGCTGCATAAATACCTGCAATTAAACAAAGATTTCAAATTTATAAGAGAATTCATGGCCCTTTAAAAAAAACGAACAGATTTGTAGAATAGGTGGTCTTCGTTGGTCGAATCAATTCTTGATCCAACTCACGAAGCATTCAGATGTTGAGTTTCCCTCATTCGATATAGTTGACGATGATAATCACAGTTTTCAAGGTAAATTTGAGAGCAACAAGCAGCATCTTGGAGGCATGAGCTTCACGCTGGATCGGGCATTCTGTTCTAATGACATCAAAGGTTTTTTTCTTGACCAGAGGCACACATCCTGACTTAGGGCCGAGCATGCTGGGGGAGCTCCATCGTTGTTGACACCAAGCAACTTTATCTTTGACAGTCTTAACTCTCGGAAGAAGTTGGAGACTCTTTTCATAGCATCTTCAGCTTTATTAATGGTTTTCAGTGAGCAGCAGAAGAGGAACTCTTCCCTCTGATTTGAAGAGATGAAACAAGCATAAACCCAAAGCTATAGAAGATGTGAAACGTGTGTGGTCAGATAAAGTTTGATGAGGAAGAAGGAACAGAATTGAATTTTCACCCTCCAGTGAAATTCCATATCATGAGAGATGTCATCGTTGCGCTACTTATCTGTGTCTTCTGAGAGTGTTATCTCATTAAGCATGATGACATAGTTCTGATCGTCGAGAAGACGACAACTTCTAACTTAAAGGTGTGACCAGCCTCTCTCTTTTCGCGTAGGGCTTCTTCTACTTCCTGTTGAGAAGGTAATCTTGTACGGTTACTTAATTATCTTTCTCTATTCAAAGACACATCATGTTGCATGATCTAAACTCGATCGCTTGAACTGGAGTTTTTTGATTTTGATATAGGCTAAAAGTCTTGCTAGCCAGTTTCGGATGAACCTCGGTGAGGTGCTTCTTCAGCTTAAAGAGCTTCATGTTCTCGTCAGCAAGAGTCCCCTTGTAGCTGTGTAAAATGCACACCATTGTTCACGATATATGAAAAGTCAACTCAATAAAATTAGAAACGAAAATACTCGTACTACAAAACCTAAATGTAAAACTAACAAAATCCGTAAATAGAGTGGATGAACGACCTCGAGGACTAAAAGTAATTTCTATACAGTACACCATAGAATGAAATTAATACTTCTTCAATTTTAATCAGACTGACATACATAATCTTACCTATAAATAATCATGTAGTTTATTAACGTAACTTACATTAGATCTATGTGTGGTTATTCACAGCATATGGAAGAAAAATACGCATAAAACACCCAACACTGTTAAACACTTAGGCCTAGTCCTGGTCCAATATGATAAGGTTAAAATTCACACATGTTTATAGAAGCAGTTGGAGGAGAGGGTGAGACTGAATATAATTGCCCTTGTTGGCATCTATAAAACTCTTCGGCAACTCTCACGTCTGATTTATCGTTCCTATCTTTTGGCATTATTTGAATTTATTCTTATATCTCCTTTTATTACAGTTCCCTTGTGATAATTGGATTAGTATCTCTTTTGCTGTCCTCAAGCGTTAGCGCTTTAATATTTCCATGTGAAAAGTAGCTTAGCGCATTCCGGAAGGGAAATTTAACATCCTAAATGCCTACCCGAAATCAGGCTGGCTCTTTGAAGTATTTGAGACTGCTAAAATAATTTTCATAGGCAAAGCTCTTCATAGCTGCTATTTTTATGATCTTAATAGCCCAAATGGTGAAACCACCAAAGAGAAAGAAGAACTACCACCAGTTTTTTCATATTGAATTCCAGGGATAAGCTCTTTGAGATCTTAAATAGGGAGAATAATTTTGTTACAATTATCAATATTACACTTTAATTAAAAAGCGAAGCAAGGAAATAGCAATCATTATCATTGCTGAAATGCTAGTACTCGTGAGCTAATAATAGAGATTTGTACTATTTTGTTTGTGAAGGGATTGTTGAAGGTGTTTGATAAACTATTGTAGCAGAGAATGAATTAGAACCAATAAATTAAGAAAAAAAATCATGTGACTATGTCAAAGAGACGACAGGTTACATCAGGAAAGGAAATATGAAATGGCCATTTTTCAGTTTCCTAGCTTGCATATCAATTGGAAGGTGTCTATTCATGGCATATGCCATATCACAGAAACGAGCAACCCCAATTGAATTAACGTAAAATTTGCCCGTTGGCCAACCCAAATACAAGAATGCGCACATGCGATCAAACATAAGTGCCTAAAATCTCAAGAAATGAATCAAATATGAAACTAGGTAAAACTGATATAACAATGATAATTTTAAACTATCAAATTCCAAGAGAGTAGTATTTTATTAACAAATGATAGGTACGGGGATAAAATGCATTCTTACAGCAAGGTGCACAATGTATTTTATGTTACATTGAAAAGGCTTTTTGTACGTTTTTATTAAATATTAAACAATTATATACTAGCGCGGAAATTTTTCCCACCCTCCCTATTTTGCTCATACGTGTAACCACAATTAGGTTTTGAGATAAGTTCAATATCTGAACTTAACTAAATGCTTACTTATATAAAGAATTGCTAAATTAAATAGAAATATATATACACAAAGTTTTCAACTTTTATAATGATATGTATTGTATCTGGTTATAAATATATAACACAAAAGTTGAATGTAATTTTCACAGTAATTTACTGGAAGCTAATCGGCAAGTAACTTTGGGGTTTTTACACAAACAATGCATAATACTATATTTTTGCAAACATTATCTTATGGCAGGTATTAGAGAATATATTATATAGAGTACATTAACATCCATTTTACTATATTTTAAACACATAATTTTTCTCTTTTTAATACACAGATATATGTTAATATAAATTATAAAGGGGCTTTCTTTCATTTCTATTGTAACATGCTTTATTCATAATAAAATGACGTCCGTTTGCTGGTCTAAAAATAGAAGAAATTAATGGTAGTTTAGTAGCCAGTAAAGTAGTATAAAATTTCGAGTAAATGTATGGTTTGGAGATGGTCCTCGGTGTTCTTTTATAATTTTACTGTTGGGGATTTTTAGGTTGACTTACGAGTAAGTTGTGTTCAGTGGATTCTGAATGGTTGTTAGAGTGTATGCAATTGGTTTTAAAGAATATTTCGATTAGTCTTCAGGGAAAGAAGACCAGATGTTCAGGGTGAAACCAATGGACGATCAGTGAAGGCAACTTCGCCATAATGTTTGTTGGATTCACATGTAAATATTATAGGAATTGAAGATAAACGAATTAAAAGTGTGTGTAAACTATATACCTGCAGTTCAAGGCAGCTGTGGACTTTAGGGCTACGGGGCACGCATTCCCTTAGATTTCAGCTGCTACAGTGTTGACCAAGCTAGTCACCACCCCCTTTTACCAAAGACCTGTGAAATTAAAAAAAATACATTATTTGATAATACACGGTTACGTAATAGGACAAAATCCACAAGCAATTTAATCCAGAACTACTTTTTAATTAAAGGAAAACGTACGCTTTAAATTTCATAAAAGATCGCAAAACTTCGTAAAAGATACATTTAAATTAAAATGTAGAATTGCAGAACTTAAAATACATCCATTACCCGTATCCCTAATCTAAAACAAAAATCCCGATAACTAGAACAATACATAAACAAATTCAATCACAAACAAATTCAATACGAATCTGCAGATCTCAAACAAAATACATCACACTGAACCTCCGCTCGCCCCTACGAGTCGCTGATTACTTTACAACATACCTATGAAGCACGTTAATCAATAGGTCTCCACTGAGAAAAAAAACCACTTGATTTAAGATCGCTTTGTCCTTAATTCTTATAATCTTAAAAAGCTACACATACAGTCAACTGCCTTTTACATTATAACTAATAATATGATAAATAAATTAACCAACGAGACGGTTTAATTTAGAAAAAAGATACGACGAGAAAGAAGGAGATAAATATAAGAACAATTTTAAAGGTTATCAACCATGCGATTATTTCCACGAATTTGACATCCACAAGTTCCTTTCAAATTTGGGCCAGGGTATTTGAAGTGCATGAAAACTACCCTCCCTCCTGCCACCCAATTTTAAACTCAAGGTTTACCCATCAATTTTTCCAACCAGAAAGACGTTAATATTGAAGGGAAGGGCAAAGTTTGTAGTCTGTGGTTTAGTCATGTTTCACCCTAGGGCAGAAAGTCCATTTCTCTCTCAAACACTTATTCATATAATCAACCAAATTTTACGAGACATTCCTATCTTTTTTACACCCTGAAACTCTCCTTTATTCTTTTCACACATCGGTTTCCATACATTCTCATCAAAGGCCCAAACCACTTCAGAACGACTTCAGACCCAACCACAGCCGCACTATTCATATTTCCCACCATAAACTTCATTTGCACACTCATTTCTCACTTTCTCCACATTTCGCACTCGAAGTTTTCCATCTCATAACATACCAAAAATAGACTCACTCCCACACACAAACGTTACCAAGAGTACACTTGCATTTCATGCATAAAAATTATTACCACTCTCTAATCATCCCAGAAATCTTCCGACTTTTTAAACCCTTGTGGTCGCAATCTAATTCATTTATACCATTCTACCATTATCACTTACAATGCAACCTTAATGCTCACCACTTCAATCGTGTTAATAGTTGGATCCACACACACGGAAATCACATCCACTACATTCTAACTTTCAAATACAATATAATACCTTTAACCTTTCTCACTTTACCTTAAGAAACCTTATCTCACTTATCTCTTTGCTCAAAATCATACATTACACCAGGTCATCAGCATATAACATATAGAAGCTTTCATTCACTCTTCCTTATCACTCTCAAACAACTTTCCCTCAATGCGACGCACACTTCTCACAAGATATCTTTTACTATAACGCATGCCTTACTTCCAAGAAATTCGCTTCCCAGCATCACTACATTAATGCTTAGCCCCTGGCAGAATTTTATGTTACCAGGAATTTCTTACCTATATATATAAAATAATGAGGTGCATAAAGAACTAGGAAGAATATTGAAATAGATAAAGATAACGGAGTGTGTATAAGTAAACCTTAATCTACATTTATGAATAAAAAATCAATTATTCCCATTCAACCAAAGTTCGTATGAAGAGAAGATGTATGTGAATTTCCGAACATTCAACCCCTAATGAATGATAGAAGAAGCGAATAGGTGAAAAATTAAGAATATGCTCTTAAATAAATACCTATCAAGGATAAAATAAATTCCCTTCAAACAAGACTGGAGATTGTGGTTTCTGACTGCCTTGAAGTCCATCTCTTGTTCTCTCTCCGCATATACCAATGGCGCATATAAACGCAGAGATTTGTGACTTAAAAATTTATTTCTAAAGATAAATGGACTTTAGTAACCTAAGGCCAAATGACAATTAACAGCATATAGAAAACCGCCTGAGCCTAGGTTCTTGCAACGCCCCGCTCAGCGTCTCCTCCTCGAGCAGCCAGAACTCTACCAAGCAAAGCAAATAGCCCCCTGGCGACCGGGACCTTACCCATTCCCATTGTAAGAAGGCCAGGGGGCGCAAGAGGACCAGTCCAGAGAGGAGATTTTCCATTTCTGATGAGGTTTGGAGCTCCTCTAAGAAGCCCTTGATGTGGAGTCGCAGCGTCGGTAACCTACCCTCGTCTTCCTCCCTGGATGGCCCTCCTATCCACAGGGTGAGTCGTGCTGTGAGTACCCACTTGGTAGCCAGGAACAAGATTAATACCTTCGCACATACCCAATGCCCCGAAAGTGATGCGGCTAGCGACAGTAGGAGCAACAACATGAATAGAATGCTCTTCGACACAGCCAAGGACTTTTTTCTTCGCTGAGATATATTTTCAAACACGAAGGTAAACATGGAGAAATCGTCTCAGGGTGTGTCGAAGGCTGAGTGGAAGAGAGGCATCTTATTGGCTGTGTCGAAGAGAGATATGCATAACACTATATTTTAAGAACGAATTTTTTAGAGAATTTGAATAATAACAGATATATTTTTCTCTTAGAAAGCAGCCTGAAGCCGTCGCGGCATTGGGCCCCAACCATTTGTTTATGTAGTTTGTAATATAAAATTTAAGTGATTCCCTGCTCATTCAACCTTAAGATCATCACATTCTTATAAGTGGTTATGTTGATCACCCAGGCATTTTTTTATTCAGTCTTGTTATTTTATATTAAAGTGATGCCCTGATCATTCAACCTTAAGATAATCACATTCTTATATGTGTTTATGTTGTGCCAAAACCATTTGTTTATATAGTCTTCTAATTAAATTCTTTAAGTGATATCCTGATAACCTTAAGATAATCACATTCTTATAAGTGTTTATGTTGGGTATACAACCATTTGGTTACTTAGTTTATAATTTAATATTTAAGTGATGCTCTGATCATTAACCTTAAGATAATCACATTCTTAAAAGTGTTTATGGGAGGCCCCCAAACATTTGTTTATTTAGTCTTTTAATCTAATATTGAAGTCATCTTGATAATTTAGGCTTAAGATAATGCTTTAAAGTGTTTATATTGGCCCTCTAATCATTTTGTCTATTTAATCTTAGGTGGATGAGCTAAATGATAGCCAACGGCAATCTAGCAATGCTATGGCTTTTGCCATAATGGGTGATAGTGGGGTGGTGACATAGATTTTTCACCAAGGTCTTTCAATACCCTTGTTTATCCATCCCTGCTGTTATTGTGCTATACATTATTCTTTAATTCTCTTTCCTGTTCTGTCTTAAAATCTCCTCTTTTTTTCTTCACGGTGGTTTTAGCAAGCTGATGAAGAAGACTAGATTGTCTGGTTGATTTTCCAGGAGGTTGGCCTTCTCTTTGCTTGTCTTTTTTTGCTTCATTGAAAATCCACTGCTACTGTTTCTCTTTGGATATGACGTCGTTGAGGGTCTTTGTTTGCCTTACTCACATGTGATGGCTCCATTTGAGTGGACCTTTTATTTCCATCTCATTTACCTTCTTTATGGGAATTAATTCTCTTCATTAAACCTTAGTTTTACTTTTACTCGTCCTATTAGCTAGTAATGTTGAGTTGAATCCTGGTCCAGGGAGGCGATTATATAAAAGTTGCCGTATACTATATTCAAATATCCGTGAATTTCATATGAATCTTAAAGATCTTCAGAAGGCTGCTACAAATCATGACATAATTTTCTGTTCTGAAGCTCTGGTTTCCAACCATAGAAATACTTCAAAGCTGCTTATACCAAATTATAATAAGCCTGCCCATATACAAAGAGACTCCTTCCCTCGAGCCCGTGGTATTTGTGTTTACATTAGATCCGATATAGTTCACAACACTTAAGCTGATTTTGCTGTCACTGCCATGAGATGCAACTTGTAAAAGTCTTCAGCAAATATTATAACCATTACATCTTTTGTACTTTATATAAATCCTGATGGCAACGACGACTTGTATGACTGCCTGCCTACTGGCATGGCCTCAATACAGTCTGTTGATGTAAAGGCATCATTGGAGACTTAAACGCTCATTATTTAGATTGGTTTGGTTCTGTATTACCAACAAATCAAAATGACCTTGCAGCTTTGGATTTCTCTAACTTGCCGGGCTTTGAACAGCTAATTCAGGGTCATATACACAATTAAGGGACAGGTCTGGATATTGTGTTGAATGACATACCAGCAATTGTTGTAGCTTCTGTTCTCGCTCCCATAGGTACATCTAATCATAATGCCATCCATTGCAAAATTTGTCTTCAATTCACTGTACCTAAAATAACCATTTCCCGTTAGGTATATCGCAAATCTAGAGTCAATTGGGACAATGTATGCATGGTAGTTGACCGTATTCAGTAGAATACTATAATTAATTCTAGTGACCTAGTTTTAGCTCTAAATATTTGTCTTCTTAATATTCTACATAAATAGGTTCCATCCCAAATAATTAAATCCCATGTCAAATATAAAGCTTGGTATGACGATGATTTCAAATCTGCTTTTGATGATAAACAGGCTGCTTACCCCTTGTAGAGACACAATCGAAGCCATTTGCTTTGGAATAATTATGTTGCTCTTAGAACTGAGGCTCAGATAATTAATAATGCTGCTGAAGCTGCTTATAATTCTCATTTACAGGATTTTCTTGCAAGAGGTACTCAACCACACAAATGGTGTGGCTTCTATAAGTCTTCATTGTTTGGTGTGGACTCGAGTATGCCTCCACTAGGAGAACCTGATGGTTCCATGTCTATTGATCCATTAAAAAAAGCTAATTTGCTCTCAAATACGTTTATAAACAAACAAAAAGTTCATAAGTTGTAAATTCCCTTGACTTGTTTCCCCTTTACTCAGTTAAAATCAGTTGCTTTTAAAAAGTATCGTCTTGATCTAGATACCCCCTTTTCCTCAAGAAGATCGCCCCCATTTTGGCACCTAAATTGGCTGGTGTTCTTACGTTGCTTCTGAAGAGCGGTTATTTTCCTTCTTGTTGACGTAAAGCAAACATTACTCCCAATCCAAATGGAACATGGGCTTCAACTTTATTATCTGAATACCGTCCCATCTCAATCTCAACTATCTTATCTAATATCTTTGAGAGACTCCTTGCTAAACGATTGACCCTGTATGGACTTTAGTAATCTAAGGCCAAATGACAATTAACAGCATATAGAAAACCGCCTGAGCCTAGGTTCTTGCAACGCCCCGCTCAGCGTCTCCTCCTCGAGCAGCCAGAACTCTACCAAGCAAAGCAAATAGCCCCCTGGCGACCGGGACCTTACCCATTCCCATTGTAAACAGGCTAGGGGGCGCAAGAGGACCAGTCCAGAGAGGAGATTTTCCATTTCTGATGAGGTTTGGAGCTCCTCTAAGAAGCCCTTGATGTGGAGTCGCAGCGTCGGTAACCTACCCTCGTCTTCCTCCCTGGATGGCCCTCCTATCCACAGGGTGAGTCGTGCTGTGAGTACCCACTTGGTAGCCAGGAACAAGATTGATACCTTCGCACATACCCAATGCCCCGAAAGTGATGCGGCTAGCGACAGTAGGAGCAACAACATGAATAGAATGCTCTTCGACACAGCCAAGGACTTTTTTCTTCGCTGAGATATATTTTCAAACACGAAGGTAAACATGGAGAAATCGTCTCAGGGTGTGTCGAAGGCTGAGTGGAAGAGAGGCATCTTATTGGCTGTGTCGAAGAGAGATATGCATAACACTATATTTTAAGAACGAATTTTTTAGAGAATTTGAATAATAACAGATATATTTTTCTCTTAGAAAGCAGCCTGAAGCCGTCGCGGCATTGGGCCCCAACCATTTGTTTATGTAGTTTGTAATATAAAATTTAAGTGATTCCCTGCTCATTCAACCTTAAGATCATCACATTCTTATAAGTGGTTATGTTGATCACCCAGGCATTTTTTTATTCAGTCTTGTTATTTTATATTAAAGTGATGCCCTGATCATTCAACCTTAAGATAATCACATTCTTATATGTGTTTATGTTGTGCCAAAACCATTTGTTTATATAGTCTTCTAATTAAATTCTTTAAGTGATATCCTGATAACCTTAAGATAATCACATTCTTATAAGTGTTTATGTTGGGTATACAACCATTTGGTTACTTAGTTTATAATTTAATATTTAAGTGATGCTCTGATCATTAACCTTAAGATAATCACATTCTTAAAAGTGTTTATGGGAGGCCCCCAAACATTTGTTTATTTAGTCTTTTAATCTAATATTGAAGTCATCTTGATAATTTAGGCTTAAGATAATGCTTTAAAGTGTTTATATTGGCCCTCTAATCATTTTGTCTATTTAATCTTAGGTGGATGAGCTAAATGATAGCCAACGGCAATCTAGCAATGCTATGGCTTTTGCCATAATGGGTGATAGTGGGGTGGTGACATAGATTTTTCACCAAGGTCTTTCAATACCCTTGTTTATCCATCCCTGCTGTTATTGTGCTATACATCATTCTTTAATTCTCTTTCCTGTTCTGTCTTAAAATCTCCTCTTTTTTTCTTCACGGTGGTTTTAGCAAGCTGATGAAGAAGACTAGATTGTCTGGTTGATTTTCCAGGAGGTTGGCCTTCTCTTTGCTTGTCTTTTTTTGCTTCATTGAAAATCCACTGCTACTGTTTCTCTTTGGATATGACGTCGTTGAGGGTCTTTGTTTGCCTTACTCACATGTGATGGCTCCATTTGAGTGGACCTTTTATTTCCATCTCATTTACCTTCTTTATGGGAATTAATTCTCTTCATTAAACCTTAGTTTTACTTTTACTCGTCCTATTAGCTAGTAATGTTGAGTTGAATCCTGGTCCAGGGAGGCGATTATATAAAAGTTGCCGTATACTATATTCAAATATCCGTGAATTTCATATGAATCTTAAAGATCTTCAGAAGGCTGCTACAAATCATGACATAATTTTCTGTTCTGAAGCTCTGGTTTCCAACCATAGAAATACTTCAAAGCTGCTTATACCAAATTATAATAAGCCTGCCCATATACAAAGAGACTCCTTCCCTCGAGCCCGTGGTATTTGTGTTTACATTAGATCCGATATAGTTCACAACACTTAAGCTGATTTTGCTGTCACTGCCATGAGATGCAACTTGTAAAAGTCTTCAGCAAATATTATAACCATTACATCTTTTGTACTTTATATAAATCCTGATGGCAACGACGACTTGTATGACTGCCTGCCTACTGGCATGGTCTCAATACAGTCTGTTGATGTAAAGGCATCATTGGAGACTTAAACGCTCATTATTTAGATTGGTTTGGTTCTGTATTACCAACAAATCAAAATGACCTTGCAGCTTTGGATTTCTCTAACTTGCCGGGCTGTGAACAGCTAATTCAGGGTCATATACACAATTAAGGGACAGGTCTGGATATTGTGTTGACTGACATACCAGCAGTTGTTGTAGCTTCTGTTCTCCCTCCCATAGGTACATCTAATCATAATGCCATCCATTGCAAAATTCGTCTTCAATTCACTGTACCTAAAATAACCATTTCCCGTTAGGTATATCGCAAATCTAGAGTCAATTGGGACAATGTATGCATGGTAGTTGACCGTATTCAGTAGAATACTATAATTAATTCTAGTGACCTAGTATTAGCTCTAAATATTTGTCTTCTTAATATTCTACATAAATAGGTTCCATCCCAAATAATTAAATCCCATGTCAAATATAAAGCTTGGTATGACGATGATTTCAAATCTGCTTTTGATGATAAACAGGTTGCTTACCCCTTGTAGAGACACAATCGAAGCCATTTGCTTTGGAATAATTATGTTGCTCTTAGAACTGAGGCTCAGATAATTAATAATGCTGCTGAAGCTGCTTATAATTCTCATTTACAGGATTTTCTTGCAAGAGGTACTCAACCACACAAATGGTGTGGCTTCTATAAGTCTTCATTGTTTGGTGTGGACTCGAGTATGCCTCCACTAGGAGAACCTGATGGTTCCATGTCTATTGATCCATTAAAAAAAGCTAATTTGCTCTCAAATACGTTTATAAACAAACAAAAAGTTCATAAGTTGTCAATTCCCTTGACTTGTTTCCCCTTTACTCAGTTAAAATCAGTTGCTTTTAAAAAGTATCGTCTTGATCTAGATACCCCCTTTTCCTCAAGAAGATCGCCCCCATTTTGGCACCTAAATTGGCTGGTGTTCTTACGTTGCTTCTGAAGAGCGGTTATTTTCCTTCTTGTTGACGTAAAGCAAACATTACTCCCAATCCAAATGGAACATGGGCTTCAACTTTATTATCTGAATACCGTCCCATCTCAATCTCAACTATCTTATCTAATATCTTTGAGAGACTCCTTGCTAAACGATTGACCCTGTATGGACTTTAGTAACCTAAGGCCAAATGACAATTAACAGCATATAGAAAACCGCCTGAGCCTAGGTTCTTGCAACGCCCCGCTCAGCGTCTCCTCCTCGAGCAGCCAGAACTCTACCAAGCAAAGCAAATAGCCCCCTGGCGACCGGGACCTTACCCATTCCCATTGTAAGGAGGCCAGGGGGCGCAAGAGGACCAGTCCAGAGAGGAGATTTTCCATTTCTGATGAGGTTTGGAGCTCCTCTAAGAAGCCCTTGATGTGGAGTCGCAGCGTCGGTAACCTACCCTCGTCTTCCTCCCTGGATGGCCCTCCTATCCACAGGGTGAGTCGTGCTGTGAGTACCCACTTGGTAGCCAGGAACAAGATTAATACCTTCGCACATACCCAATGCCCCGAAAGTGATGCGGCTAGCGACAGTAGGAGCAACAACATGAATAGAATGCTCTTCGACACAGCCAAGGACTTTTTTCTTCGCTGAGATATATTTTCAAACACGAAGGTAAACATGGAGAAATCGTCTCAGGGTGTGTCGAAGGCTGAGTGGAAGAGAGGCATCTTATTGGCTGTGTCGAAGAGAGATATGCATAACACTATATTTTAAGAACGAATTTTTTAGAGAATTTGAATAATAACAGATATATTTTTCTCTTAGAAAGCAGCCTGAAGCCGTCGCGGCATTGGGCCCCAACCATTTGTTTATGTAGTTTGTAATTTAAAATTTAAGTGATTCCCTGCTCATTCAACCTTAAGATCATCACATTCTTATAAGTGGTTATGTTGATCACCCAGGCATTTTTTTATTCAGTCTTGTTATTTTATATTAAAGTGATGCCCTGATCATTCAACCTTAAGATAATTACATTCTTATATGTGTTTATGTTGTGCCAAAACCATTTGTTTATATAGTCTTGTAATTAAATTCTTTAAGTGATATCCTGATAACCTTAAGATAATCACATTCTTATAAGTGTTTATGTTGGGTATACAACCATTTGGTTACTTAGTTTATAATTTAATATTTAAGTGATGCTCTGATCATTAACCTTAAGATAATCACATTCTTAAAAGTGTTTATGGGAGGCCCCCAAACATTCGTTTATTTAGTCTTTTAATCTAATATTGAAGTCATCTTGATAATTTAGGCTTAAGATAATGCTTTAAAGTGTTTATATTGGCCCTCTAATCATTTTGTCTATTTAATCTTAGGTGGATGAGCTAAATGATAGCCAACGGCAATCTAGCAATGCTATGGCTTTTGCCATGATGGGTGATATTGGGGTGGTGACATAGATTTTTCACCAAGGTCTTTCAATACCCTTGTTTATCCATCCCTGCTGTTATTGTGCTATACATCATTCTTTAATTCTCTTTCCTGTTCTGTCTTAAAATCTCCTCTTTTTTTCTTCACGGTGGTTTTAGCAAGCTGATGAAGAAGACTAGATTGTCTGGTTGATTTTCCAGGAGGTTGGCCTTCTCTTTGCTTGTCTTTTTTTGCTTCATTGAAAATCCACTGCTACTGTTTCTCTTTGGATATGACGTCGTTGAGGGTCTTTGTTTGCCTTACTCACATGTGATGGCTCCATTTGAGTGGACCTTTTATTTCCATCTCATTTACCTTCTTTATGGGAATTAATTCTCTTCATTAAACCTTAGTTTTACTTTTACTCGTCCTATTAGCTAGTAATGTTGAGTTGAATCCTGGTCCAGGGAGGCGATTATATAAAAGTTGCCGTATACTATATTCAAATATCCGTGAATTTCATATGAATCTTAAAGATCTTCAGAAGGCTGCTACAAATCATGACATAATTTTCTCTTCTGAAGCTCTGGTTTCCAACCATAGAAATACTTCAAAGCTGCTTATACCAAATTATAATAAGCCTGCCCATATACAAAGAGACTCCTTCCCTCGAGCCCGTGGTATTTGTGTTTACATTAGATCCGATATAGTTCACAACACTTAAGCTGATTTTGCTGTCACTGCCATGAGATGCAACTTGTAAAAGTCTTCAGCAAATATTATAACCATTACATCTTTTGTACTTTATATAAATCCTGATGGCAACGACGACTTGTATGACTGCCTGCCTACTGGCATGGTCTCAATACAGTCTGTTGATGTAAAGGCATCATTGGAGACTTAAACGCTCATTATTTAGATTGGTTTGGTTCTGTATTACCAACAAATCAAAATGACCTTGCAGCTTTGGATTTCTCTAACTTGCCGGGCTGTGAACAGCTAATTCAGGGTCATATACACAATTAAGGGACAGGTCTGGATATTGTGTTGACTGACATACCAGCAGTTGTTGTAGCTTCTGTTCTCCCTCCCATAGGTACATCTAATCATAATGCCATCCATTGCAAAATTCGTCTTCAATTCACTGTACCTAAAATAACCATTTCCCGTTAGGTATATCGCAAATCTAGAGTCAATTGGGACAATGTATGCATGGTAGTTGACCGTATTCAGTAGAATACTATAAGTAATTCTAGTGACCTAGTATTAGCTCTAAATATTTGTCTTCTTAATATTCTACATAAATAGGTTCCATCCCAAATAATTAAATCCCATGTCAAATATAAAGCTTGGTATGACGATGATTTCAAATCTGCTTTTGATGATAAACAGGCTGCTTACCCCTTGTAGAGACACAATCGAAGCCATTTGCTTTGGAATAATTATGTTGCTCTTAGAACTGAGGCTCAGATAATTAATAATGCTGCTAAAGCTGCTTATAATTCTCATTTACAGGATTTTCTTGCAAGAGGTACTCAACCACACAAATGGTGTGGCTTCTATAAGTCTTCATTGTTTGGTGTGGACTCGAGTATGCCTCCACTAGGAGAACCTGATGGTTCCATGTCTATTGATCCATTAAAAAAAGCTAATTTGCTCTCAAATACGTTTATAAACAAACAAAAAGTTCATAAGTTGTCAATTCCCTTGACTTGTTTCCCCTTTACTCAGTTAAAATCAGTTGCTTTTAAAAAGTATCGTCTTGATCTAGATACCCCCTTTTCCTCAAGAAGATCGCCCCCATTTTGGCACCTAAATTGGCTGGTGTTCTTACGTTGCTTCTGAAGAGCGGTTATTTTCCTTCTTGTTGACGTAAAGCAAACATTACTCCCAATCCAAATGGAACATGGGCTTCAACTGAAATATCTGAATACCGTCCCATCTCAATCTCACCTATCTTATCTAATATCTTTGAGAGACTCCTTGCTAAACGATTGACCCTGTATTGTGACAAAATTACGTTGAATTATTCTTTTATAATTATAAAATTACTATCCATTGTAAGATACCTACTAAGTTTTGGTTTACTTAGAATTTCATTACTTCTCAGTTCACCTATGGCTTCTTATTATTATTTTCCCCAAAATATTTTGCAATTTAATTGAAAACGAGAGAAAAATATAATAATTTCTACAACAATGCTTTCTCATATTAAAGAATTTTATCCTCAGGTAAGCTGAAAATTCTTATGATGCTATGAAATGCCAACCATGCTGATAAAAAAAGAGAAAAAAGAAAAAAAAACTCTTTTAATAAAGGAAACCCTGTTTTGAGTTATACAGGGCCTCCCTCTTTTGAACAATCGATATGTTTTTTTAATGTATGATAAACCTAAATATCTAAAGCAAATTATCCAACCAATGTATAGTACGTACCTCCTTTTTCCAAATGTCATATTTTTTCTTATTTAAAAATCTTGGTCATGAACATATGCAGCGCATGCAGGAAACCCACTTAAAACAAGTGGGAGGCACGAAAAATCCTTTTAACAAAAGAGACATTAAGCCAACCGTGGTGTAAAATCTACGATAAAATACGCCTAATACTCGAATGATTTTCTTATCTCTAAGCTCGAAATAAGGAGGCTATGTTTCCACATCTCACTTAGGCATGGTCACTATCAGATGAACTCTTAAAATTAAAAGTGCAAATGCATGCCTACTATCAAGATCGGTCACTGACGATATGAGACATCAGTGCTAGAGGTAGCTCTTAAATCACGTGTACAAGAGTAATGAGCACGAAATAAGAGGTAAATTTAAAATTTTTTCGCCCATTTAGATGATATGGCTCTTTATAGGGGACTTGTAGTAGTAAATAGTCACCAATCAAAGATCACTGATGTAGACTGAATCCACCATGCCCAAATATCCCGGTATAATCCATTTTACTTAGAAATAAGAATCCAATACAGAGTATATCTATAGAAAGCCATGCTTTGCAGAATACCGTAGGTCACTTCTTACAAGCATTTAATACATCTTAGGAGTACAAATTTTATATCAAATTACACACACATGAGGTTAAAAATTGGATGAAAACCAGCAAGGGTAAATTGATCTCACTTGAGTTTCACAAAGCAAGCACGCCATTTATTAGCCACAAATCAGACAAAATATTCTACTATCAAATCTTGATAGAATTGCTAACCGATGAGCAAAGCCACATATAAACACATAACCTATATCATTTCTATTAGTGGTGTTATCTGGGCAAGAATAAAGAACCCAGGGTAGCTCGTTTAGCAAGATCATGTAATTAAATCTCGTCCTTCTGGCTGGTCTTCAGTAAGATTGAAAAATGCTTGGATTGAAAGAGAGACTACAGAATTGTGGGGTCTGAGAATAACTCAACGGCTCTATCTATCTCGACAAAACCTATTAAAGAGATATAGACTTTCATTCGTTCATTGGATTGAAACAACCTTTCTCGATTAATGTTCCACCGAGTTGTGCATTTGATTGATGATGCCCGAGAAAAGATATTTGAATGGGCAAAGTGATCTTGCCATTAAGATCATCGAAACTTAGCATAGAAATCTGATCTAAGAATAAGAAAAGCATATGGATAGACCAACTAAATATGATGATTAGCAATTGTACGCTGCAATTTTTCAACAATTAGCATATAAAGTTCAGCTCTTTAACCATTTCAGTAAAGAGGTATCTGCTCTTCATATCTCCAAGAAGATTATTTGGCTTCTCAACGACCATGCGCCACTGTTGAATTCTGAATATATCAGGGCTGTGTAACTCGAAGGTACACCCAAATGAGAGAATAGCTTTATATGCATGTACATATAGACTGATACCAATGGCGGGAGGCCTATCATGGTAAATAATGAAAGGATACTTTAGAGCGAGTGTAAATCGCAACTAACCTTCCTGGCCACTTTACGGTCGATAGATGATTTGAAACCTTGAATGGCAGCTGAGTTGGGGTACACACAATATGATTTCTGGCCGTAATGCGCAAATATGGGATGACAGAAAATGAGCCTGTGTACTTCTTCTCAGTTAATTTACAGATCTGGAATATTACATTTGAGGATAATTCTACATTGTTTAAAGAGCTATTTGGTTCGTTTTGCATGAGAATGCCTTAATTTTGTTAGCTACAAGGCATTCATAGACGCTATTGCTTCTATCTCGTGTCTTTCAACTTTGAAGCGTTGCTCCCACGGCTTTCTGAATGGAGCGCCCATTGGTTGCGCCTATTCAAGTTTCAGACAAGAGCAAGAGGATGATGCTCACTTATTTCTGCCTTAATTCTGGTGTATAGACTTTGAAATTTCGAGGGCTTGTTTCCCTGCGGACACATGGTGAATTGCCTGTCCCTAGTTAAGTGACAAGACATATTTGTTTTACAGGTTCGCTTCTCCAATAATTATCACGGGAGCAGGAGAGCTTATTTCGACTGGATCATGCCTAGAACCAAATATGCTACCAGCGAGACCATGGTGGCGTTGAAGTAAAGGTTGATACCGATGAAGGGCTATAAATAAAATGGGTAACCACCACACTCTTAGAAACGTATTGTTTCTTTTATAATTAACAGGCAAATGAAATGTCTGTTGCCACAGTGTAGTCTGCTGCATTTAAACCAATTTGCTGTAATAGATAGAGGGTCATTGAGCATCAAATCCTTGGAACAATTACAGCAATTTTTGCATTAATACATGTTTCCAGCCCGAAATATTTTATAACAAGGCCGAAAACGGCGGCAGTGGCAGCAATAACACAAAGATAACGCTAGAATTAACATTAAACAGAAGTAATGCCATCTAGCATGCCTTGCTTAGAGAGTTTCGTGTATAAATTAGGAAGTGTGTTGAGTTTGGACTCGAGATCTGCCTCTCACTCCTCGTTATTCACTCAACATTGAGCGAATGTTGGTGAGTTGGTGCTTCAAAATAGCATTCAAGGGCATAGCCAAAGAACTGCTTTCTGTATACTCTACCCTGTATAAAATCAGGTTAGTTTGTGGCTCCACTCATACAAGTGGGGAATGCGTGTCCGTATTGTGCACAGTTCGGCAAGTTGGAGAAAATTGGCCACAAAATCCTAAATGTTTCCCTATAAATACTGAATGCCAATTGATTTTCTACCAAAGGCAGAATCTAAAGCCTGAATTTGATGGAACATTTCTCTATAGAACATTCGTCCACTAAATTTTGAAATGCTAAAGAATCCTATAAAATTGGTGGATTAAAATAACGAATGGGAACTTCTCAACTAGGGGCAAAAATGTACTTGTGGCTCTACGACCCGTCTCAATGTTTATTTTGTGTGAAGAGAGAGATTCGTTCTCACTTTTCTTCCATATCCTACATGGAAGTCGAGCGGAAGGAGGAGAGCTTCAAATCATATATTTAGTGATTTATTTTAGAATATATGCATCTCAATAAACATGGTAGGGTATTACACAGAAAAATGTTCAATCTTTGGTTCGACTGCTTCGCAACGAGGTCACCTCGGGGAGAGGTATTCATGTATATGTCAGGGCCGTCTAAGTCCCAATATTAAGTAATCCACAGGTCAGATTTCTGGCATTGAAAATAAAGGAGTTGACATGAAGCTTATCGCTCTAGTCTGGAAATATAGTCGGCTGCCAATCAAACTTGTAATAGTGACAAAGAGTCAGAGGAAAATTTCCATAAAGAATATATCCGTTGTCTTTTTAAAAAAAGGGGGTTTGAGGGACGTTTTTGCGTCCTATGCAAATAGGTTTCATTATTTTAAAATTTTTTTGTTATTTCATTGTCTCTAGAGGAGTAATTGAATAACCATAACAGTAAATATAGTAATGTATGATGTCAAGACCCGTCAATGATTAATTTTGAATTAATAAATAATCTTCTTTTGTTATAAATAATTATTTTTATTATTATTACAGGGGTGGTTTTGCCAAAGGAAAAACGCCAATTAATAGTTTTTTTACACCTAAATGGCCTCAATCCAGGATCATTAAAAGTTTCTAAGAGACACGTTTAGTAACTGTGAAAAAGGCACCTGGTCGTCAACGCTTGTCCTCCGATAGCCAAAACAGCGTCTCAGTGCGAAATTCTTTAGGGAATCGAAGTGCTATTAGCTAATAACTTGTTAATAAATGAAAATCACATGGTATTAGCGCTTCAGTTCGAACAGTTCGACGGTGGCTCTTGTAAAGGTTCTTGCTTCACGGACTGCTGCCAAAAAAGTTTTTGTCCAAGAAAAACGATAAAGACAGAGTTGCCTTTTGCAAGAAATATAATAATTGGTAACGTGACCAATGGGATACAGTTATTTTTTTCTGATTAGGCACCATTCCGCCTCTTTGTCACATCTGGAAAAAGGCTTGTCAGGAGAAAAGATGAACGCTATAAAGAGGCTTGCATCATCCCCACGGTCAAACATCCTAACACAATTCATGTGTGGGGATGCTTTTCTTCCATGGGAGTCGGTTCTCTATCAAATTTGCCAAAAAACACTTCTATAAATTCAACATTGTATCAAAATGTCCTTAATGACCATCTTCTTACAACCATTGAAAGGCAGTTTGGCGAGGATAATTGCATTTTACAACAAGACATGGCACCTTGCTACACTGCTAAGAGGATTAAGGAGTATCTTGGAGATAAAGAGATGAAAATTTGGGAGCTTTGGCCGGGTAATTCTCTAGATCTCAATCGTATAAATTTGTGGTCGATTCTCAAAAGACGGGTTGATAGAGAAGAATCAACAAATGTTGAACAGTTGAAAGCGCTTATACAGCAAGAATGGACGCCTCTAAACATAGAAACGGTCAAATCATTGGTTTCCAGCATGTACATCTGAACTAAGAAGGTTTCAAAAAATAAGGGTCATCATTCCAAATATTGAGAGGAAATTAAATTCCTGTGGAATACACAAGACATTATCTATATAGTTCCAGTATTCTATTATTACTCCTTAATACACTTGTATGCACTCACCAAGACCAAAACTTTGCTTTACACCTGCAAAACTTTGGTGAAAAATAATAATTAGTTGTTTTGCCAAAATCATTGGTTACGACAGTATTTTTGACCAACGGAGCCAAATTGGATTTATAGTATCGCTAATTACAAAATGTTCAAAAGATGATCTCTCAGATATTTATATCTGAATCTACGGTGCATGGTAGTAATTTCCTATTTGTTCAAGAAGCTCATGTCATTCTAGGTGACCCCTCAGGATAGTACATAAAAGATAAAGAATTTGTAGGGCAAATGAAAACGATTAGTTCATACATCTTTCTACAACTGAAGCTTAATTCTGCTTTCTTTCCCTAAATAAATAGTATTTATAGGGTGTGAGGGTATGGAACGTACATACTCACATGCCGCCAGACCATCGTGGGAACGAAAAAAATTTGTCGTTTGAGTTGACCTTCGTCTCCTCTTTCTCTTCCCCCACCCTTTCCCCAACTGGCGACAGGAATTCGGACGAAAGAACGCCTATCTCACAAAGAAGCTTAAATCTTATTTGCTTTCTTTATGACAGCATGGAGATTGTCCAGAAGGCGCCGCGATAAGCGAATTGTCGTGAATGAGATCTTTCTCTCGTTTTCCCACAATCTGCGTTATAAAAAACATCGCCATTTACCTCTCCACAGCAGTGTCCCAAATCTACTCGCGTAATCCTCACGTTGAACGAGAGTCGTTGCCGTAACGTATCGACTACCAACGTGCCGTCGAGTCCACTTGGTCGCCTTCTCAAGGTGTTCCTGGAAGTAAATCCTACCCCGCAGAGTCTGTGACTAGAAGAGTACGCTCTGTTGCTCAACGTAACTTGAGTAAGAAAAGGAACATCTAAATAGTTACTGGAAGTTACTATTCGTGGGGGTCAAATCCAATAAGGAGTGAACTAACTGGATCTGCAGCTAACCGGATCACTCCTCTCCCCGAGAACTCGTGTTAACGCCACCCGAACCACCCCGTCTGGACCTGAGTAGTCGTCTCTCCAATCCATCAATTAATGGTAATCTGTAAACCCAGTGTCCCTCTTTTCTTAAATTACCTAGTTAATTAACCGTGATTGATACTCCCATTGAGTTATTATACATCTAGACGCTTAACGTCAATGTTTAATATTTAATCCTTAATTTCGCCTGTTAACTATTGCTGATTAATATATTTGTGTAAAGTAAAGTTTATTTTGAGTACGTGTGTTTATTTGTGGCTCCTCCCTTTTGACGTACCCTTGGCAAGACTTCATTTAAGCATCCCTTCGGCTAATTTAGTCAACCTGTATTTTGCACTCTTAGAATTCAACAATCACAAATCTCCCCCCAGTAACAAGTGGGTTTTTTATAGTGAGAATCCTGGCTACGGCACAACACGCCTCTAACCACCTTTCGCACGTTCAGTAGGAATTAAAGCCTACTTATATACATATATATATATATATATATATATATATGATCGTAGGATTGAGCCATAGGGTTAATACCACCGACTAAAACAAAAGCGGTGTGTCCAGATCAAGGACTAGAATAACTATTGGACCAGACTATGAGCAATTCTACGACATAGGGTTCCTTTATATTCTTTTTTAGAGTGAACCTAAGGTATATGAAATGGTTTAAAAAGCTAGGAGGAAAATACAATGATGTGCTACTTAAATGAGGAAAAAGCCTTTGTAAGTTATAAAATTATAATTTTTCCTAAGGAATCAAGTTTAGAGAAATTTTCAGTCAGGTCTGATGCAAAATGAAAGAATAGGAGAATCAAAGAAAATTCAAACTGCTTCTTTGGCTGAGTCAGTCTTTGATATGAACGTATATAACATAAATGAAGAACACTCAAAAAAGACCCAGGAAAATGTATCCCAAATCATGCACAGACTCAAAATTACTGAATCTCCTATGTCCAAATGGGCGAAAAACTGCAAGTCTCAGTGACTTGCAGTTCTAGGTGTAGCAAAATAAAGTCTACAATGATGTAATTACATTTTAAAAATTTACTGCATCTTTTACATTTGATTAATTGTGATTCTATATGATTCTTGCATGTGTCTGTATATCGAATTTCATATTAAATCCCAAATAAACACCAGAAATCGTCGGAGATATTTTAAAAGTTATAATATAATAAGGCTAAATTTTATACATATGAACCAATAAAGTGAGTGATTGCTAAGCTTTTCATGGTGATAAAACCACATTTAATATTTCCATTGCAAAGTTTAGTGCAATATTTTGTTATTAATACTTATGATTTAAATCGCTAACTACTCATTCTTTTTCGCTGCCTAAAATGATGGTAACGCCTCTAGTTTTCTAGTGAGATAAACTTTTAGCTCACGTATGTAAATTCTGAAAATAGATTATAAATACTAATTAAAAATAAACAGACATATCATTATGTTAGCTGAGGTAACACTCGCTTTACCCTGTTTTATGGACAAAAGCTCTCCGTCCTATAAAATGCCCCATACCAGCTTACAAACTTGCGCCCCTTGCCCTTTGGTTCAGTGTTGATTCACTTTCGCTCCTCAACGAGTAAAACTATAGTGTATATCGCGTGAGTTGGCTCCTTGTGTGTGTCAACCCGCATTACCACAAGCTCGACCACACAATAATCTGGCGTTGTTGATTCGCATGTTTCTTGTGTGACGATTGTGAACTCTATAGAGGACCGTGTTTGTGCCTGATTTTTTTGTTGCACAACTAAACTTTGGAACTCTTTACCTTATTGTTTTTCCCATGAATTATTTTCGGGTATTTTTTTAAAAAACAGCTCTTGGTCCTTTTCACAAATTGATAAACACTCTCTTATATATTTCTTTTATGTAATTAAAACTTTATATAGATATTTAAATTTGGGTCTGCTTTGAAGAATCTAAAAATATATCAAACCTTCAGATGGCTTATATAATATGCTGAAAATATTTATAATTTTGATTAAGATGGTTGCAGTTTGGGCACGTAAACTAGGTGGATAAAATGGGTTTACTCGATAAATTTATCTTTAAAATATATATTACGGTGATATTTATATGTTGCAAAACTAATTATCAATATCTTCACTTCATTCATTATTCCTTCCCTTCTGGCTCAGATCTTTTTCTTAATTTCGAGCCTCAAGAAGATCTTCGGGGTTTTAGTATTTGTTAATTATGTAGTAAGTGATTATTAGATTGGCCCCCGAAAGATTGTAACCATAGTAACTTATATTGTCCTGAAGAAATAAATTTTCGCCAACCTATGAGACAAACATGTGATTACGAACCTCAGTTGCATAAAAGCTTATGTTTGTTGCATGCATAATGAAATTTTGCTTCCCTAATTAATTTTTAATGTAATACATCTACGAAAGAGGCGTTTGCGGCTGGTTTAGAACAGCTCCTTGCAGGCAGAACTGAATTAAAGTGTTAAAACTCTTGTAACGTAATTTCATCGATAAAATGGAATCTTTTGCCTTCCGAGTAGAAAAGTAAATCTGAATTAGCCCGCAGTTTGGTTAGCATCGTCTCAAATGTAGTATGAGTGAACGATGTGAGGTGAGATTTTATAGTGGTGAACCGCCTCTTAATCTAACATTCATGGTATGATATTAAGCTCTTTAATATGTTATTAAGGTGCGTGATGTGATATTAACATACATAGTGTGATAGTAACATCCATGGGGTGATATTTATATCTCTGGTGTAATATTAAGCTTTTTGATGTGATATTAAGGTCATTGGTGTGATATTAATATCTATGGTGTGATATTAAAATCCATTATGTGATATTAATTTCCATGGTGTGAATTTTAGCACCTTGGTGTTATATTTCGAGTCAGTGCAATAGTGTGCTATTAAGGGAAAAATACATTTATTCTTGAGTTACTTTTCACGTTGGTTCGTTAAAAAATCCCATTTTGGGGTTTTGTGTATCATTTTATTGTAGATTATATGTACTTTTTATAGTATAATTATTTTTTTAACAACATGACTAGAACATAGTAAAAGTTTAAATAATGCAAAATTTTATACATTTGTATCCCCTTAAGGGAATATCACAGGAATTTTTTAAACTTTTAATACGTTAGAAAATATGGAAAATATGGAGCTAAGGGCTTCGGCATACTAAATGCAGTTGATATTCTTGAGGGGAACAGCCTCGAGCAACCTGAAGGCAAAAGAGACCAGAGTGAGGAGGTAACTATGGTTAAAGGGGAATTCGGAGAATTCGAGGGTAGAAAATTGATTGTCGGTGAGCAACTGCCCGTGACTGTCAAAAATAAAATAAAGCTATCGCACAGCTTTCTTATCCAAGCAGTGAACACAAGTAGTGAGCGCCAGTATTAAGAAAACCTACAATGCTTTTTTTAATCCCAGTTTTCGTCATACTTTCATCTAACTGGTGGAGAAGCACAATTTTATATATAATAAAAAATCGAAAACAAAATAGTGAATCCACTTTATTTTGTTCCTTTTACTCTAATTTCATTTCTAGGACACTCGGGAGAAAGGTTCAGAGATTACCAGGCCCTTCTGCAAGGAGCCGGCTGAACTCGCCCATTAATTGCAGTTTTCTGGCATATGTAGCATGATCGATAATAGCGAAGAATTTCATCCGACGCTCCGGGCCAATAAAAGTACTTCAAAATTCGTTGGGCATACTTTGTGTAACTGAAGTGACCCAATAAAAGGCTGTCATGCGCGGTTTGGAAAATAAGTCGCACATGAGAGCGAGGAACACATAATGCATAAGACTCAATCAGATCTCACTCAGAGTATATGCGGTAGAGTAGGTTATCTTTAACGAAGAAGGAAATTAATTTGCCACCTCTAATAGACTCTTACGTCTAATTTTGGTCATTAGGCCACATAAGACGAAGGGATTTAAACTCTTTCTGTTTCATGGCAAAGCCCTCGTTTACGAGGTGCTTCTAAATGCTCGTTGGCTTGTGAGCTGGTGGTCACGGGATAAGCCACAGGAGGTTCAGAACTTTGTGACTCTGCTCAATCAGAGCGGCACGAAACTTGATGGGGGCTGCCACTACTTCGGCCAGGCCAGTGAAGTAGGCGCAGTCTATAGGGCACTTAACGATGAAGAACTGATTTAGCGCGTCGCAGGTCATCCTGCACGACGGCGATCCGATTGTGATCCAAAAAAACAGGTAAGAGTAGCCTATTCGTGACGAGGATATACGTGCAACTGGTATCTCGGACTAGGGCGGATATACGGTAGCTATGCACCGTACCGGTCTCGAATTGAGAGCACCAAGAGTGCTTTTGTTGGATAAAGAGTTCACCTGGTGGCCATCAGAACCTGGTTCATTCGAACAAAAAGGAGTTTTCTGTTGAGAGGGGATCTGAGAAGGACGGGAAGCAGTCACCAGGTTCACCTGGTTGGAATAGTTATTCCTCACGTGAGAGTTTTGAGGGCAGTTTATTCTCACATGACCCACGATTGCGCAGGAATAACAAACTATAGTCCTCCTGGGGAACGCTGATGAAGGGAAATTAGAGGAGAAAGGCGGGATTTCTCGTTTGACAGGTGTCTGAGCAGGCTTCTGCTTGGAATGGTTTGTCATGTTGACAAATTTTCCTTGTTGTAAAGCCCAAATTTATGTGTATTTACCTTCGATTTAGGAAAGATTGTTCCACTTTCTATCCTTCTTCGAAGGAGCAATTGTGGCTTGCTGCATACACGTCAGCCACTTCTATGCACTCCTTGAAACTAATGCATCTACTATTCTTGACAAACGATGTTTTCTGAAGGAAGTGATGTCAAAAGTTGGTTCTTAACAATAAAATCTATTATAGTATCGTAGTCATGGGGAACCTTTGATAAGTCAAGCCAGAATTTACCGTGCCGTTGTAATTTCTACCCAAAATGTCTGAAGGTTTGTTTGGGCTGAATTCTTCACTTCCTAAACTTTACCTGGTAAAAATCTGGGGTCAGATTATACGCGGCAAGTAGCTCGGTTTCAACGATGAATATTCAATTGTTGCCTCTGAGGGTAGGGAAATGAAAATATCCCTCAGGCGAGTGTTCAATAGAGCAGCAATTTACCTACACCGCCTGATTCTATGTCCCAATGATTTACTTGGAAGACCTTCTGGAAGTGGGTTTAATATGAAGCGAATTCTTCCCCTTCTTCGAAGACACGCAGTTTGAGAGATGATGGTTGCTGGATTCCAGTCCCCAAAGTAATGGATGGATTTGGTTTCGTTTCTCGCCTTTTCATCCCATAATTCGTGCCAACGAATTCTTTCCCATTCTTCTCTTTCCTTCTCTGATATTTTTCTTTCTATTCTTTCCTCTCTTGCTGCTCTCACTTTCTCCTGGATATGGGACATTAGATCGTTCCCAGTTAGACCTAGAGATTCTCCATGTGCTTTAAAAATTCCGAACAGAGACATGATGTCTCACCTGTTCAAACTTAAACAAAATTAACACACACAACAAGAGGGTGCAGTGGGTTTGTCGAAACCGAATTAACCGTGTTTCACTTAACACCCTCATGAACTAATTGTTCAGCAAAGGAAATTAATTTACAATGAATATTTCGGCACGAGCTATGAGTAGCACAATATTTACCCGAAGGAAAACGCGAGGAGATGATGAGGTGAATCTTTGCAGTCGCAATGAGTAACGCCTCTTCGACGGTGATAGAAATTAATGTAATGGATGAGGGCGAAGCGCGAGATTCGAGAATGAGACCTTACGTCCTGTACTGCCGTAGTTCTGAAAAACTGGTTTCTTGCCTGCGAGTCCTTAGGGTTACAAAGTCGGTTGTGAAGTAGCGCATTATATCCTTTGGCTCGTTCCAAAGAATCCTCTTGATTACTCCTTGGATGAAGCGTGAGCAGTACCTGACTCCTGGTTGAATACTAATTTGCTAGTCTCCGCGCAGGAGAATATATACAGCTTCGCCTGAAGCGATTTTGTTTGCTGTCGGAAGTGGGTAGCCCTCAGATTCAAGGTGCGAAAGAGACAAGTTGAAGATCCGTTCTTTCGTGACATACCCCCTTATGCCTCTTTGTCCGCGTAAACCTCTCTCTCTCTCTCGTAAAATGATCTTGGAGTGTAAATTCAGACTGAAAACACATTTAATATACTAGCCATTGTGAGACTTGCACTTACTACCTATGTGTGTAGTATTAAGTCTTCTTACCTTATGTAAAATAATTCTTATATATAATTGAAGCAAGCCCTTAAGAACTTCCTTAACCTTAATTTACACTTAAATTTCATAATATCTCTATTTAAATTGAACCTTACAGTTATTTATTTTCCTTGAAACGACCTCTTTATTGTCAATATAAAGCTCATGTTACCATTAATCGATTTAGCCTTGGTTTAATTTCGATAAACAGAATATTTATTATCTCTCCGAAAATTAAATGCCTAACAAGAACCTCATATTCTCTCAGTCTCTCTGTATCTCTTCTTCATATATATATATATATGTATATATATATATATATATATATATATATATATATATATATATATATATATATATATATATAAAATTTAGTGGGAATATAAAGCTAGAGAAAATAGCCAATCTCAACGACTGAAGAGAGCAGGGAAAATATTAACACTAGATTATTAAAATACTTTAAAATATTAGTTAAATAAAACTTTAAAAAGGGGGAATAAAAGATAAATATTTAGTTGCATGTAAAACATAAATATAGTATGTACATTTACTAAAAAACAATATATAGTGTAATTTGGCAAAAAAAGACAATGACATGATTTAATGGACAGAGGAATAAAGATAAAAAACCCGTGAAACTTTCAAATGTGGGGTCCCTTCTTAATATATAAACCTGGGGTAGTGACTGGTTTGGTACTTTTCAGATCCCATCAAACCAAGCAAGTTTTGACGTCCCAATGGCTATGCCTATTGTTTTGTGCTAATATATATATATATATATATAAAGAGAAAGAGAGATCAAATTTACTTCTTTCTTTTCCTATAATGATTGGTAGTAGATTGATCTAAATTCCATGTGGGATGCATAGCTTGTATGAACCAAAGTTTATAATCAACTTTTCGATGTGAATAGTTAAAAATGGACCTGACTGTAAACAATTTTCCATTAAATTTAATAGTTAAAAATCTTTCGCACCAAAACTCAATTTAAGTGTATGTCGAAGAGAGAACGATAAGAATATAAAGAGACTATACAGAAAATACATAGGAAACGAGAAAAATAGAAGGATAAAGGAAAAGACACAGAGAAAGATAGAGTGAGAGACCAAACCTCCACTCCACAAAATAATATAAAATGGTAGAAAACAGGGGGCTAGTCTTTTGGAGAAGTGTTATTGAGAATAGAAATACACGATATATAAAGAAGTGGTAGGAAGATAAAGAACAAATCTCTGCAGATTGATATATGTATATGAATGCAGTAAATAAATTCCTCATTTCTCGAGTCAGAAAAAAGCACATTGTCAACATAAGGGATATATCGATTAAAACGAAGTCAAATATTTTCCGATAAAGATTATGATGATAGTCGCCTCTCAGCGACGCTGTGAAAACTCAATTGTAAAATACCTCCAATTTGACACGTCTATTTTCTAACTAGTTTCGCTGTTGGTAGAAATCTGGCCGAAAAATGAAACGGCAAATTACTTTATCTGCGCTGATCCCCATTACCAACATAATGAGCTGGTGGAAAAATGGGATTCTTTCAGTTGGAATGAATTTCTGAGTGAAGAAGAAGATATTGTTTAGTGGGGGATAACCTGAGATGATTAACTAACCAAAAAATGAAAGAAATCTTTACAAGCAATATGAAAGTTGATAGAAAATCAGTCAAAATGCCGAGGACTGTTATTACAGAGCCAATTTATTTGAAGGTTTAATGTGGCCTTAGTTAAAATATATAATAAAATTCTTGGTATTTAAAACATTAAATATTCTGCTGTTTCTACATATCAGAGATCTGCAGACAAGTCACAGAGGAAAGTCTTGACTAGAAAGATCCACAGAACGTTAAGAGCCTTTCTCTATAATATTTATTTCCTCTGTTATGGCCATACTTTTCTGAGTCTTACATCATTATATCATTGTCGATCTAAATTCGCCGTTACTGTTCCTTCTTAGATTTATTTTTATTAATTCATCATTAAAGTGATGGATTATGCTTAAAGAGGCATAAGATATGCAGATGGTATCTTTTGGACTCTTACTTAAGTTCACGCTTTAAAGGTTTTTTTTATTTAGATGTAAATTTTGTGGGATGGCGCCCTATAAATTTTAAAAGTTTTACAAAATTTTATTCATTTACTAAACTCACATAAGTACTCACTCGGAGTTACCCGGAATAAAAACTCCTGTAGCAAATAAATACAGATGTGTTTGTTTGAAATTCTTTTATTGTGCCACAAAATATCTCGACTTGATTATTATTATTATATTATTTTGGGGGTGAAGGCAGATTCAGTATTATTTGACACACTCCACATCATATAATATAAAATTATATTATAAAATACCATATAATAGCATAAAATATATACTATACTTACAATGAATAATTGAGTCACAACGCATTCCCGGCAGCTTAAGCCCAGGCGTGAATTACTGCTAGTTATGAGAGCACAACGTCGTGAACTGGATCTCTTGAATATATTTACTCTAAACGCAAAAGAGAGATCTCATTAGATCGAGCGTCTTACATATACAGCTATTAATTTACTAAATGTTGGTTCGTCCTGGCACAATCTTTGATGGCATACTCAGTAAGAACAGCCGATATGTAATGATTATATGAATGATATAGTTGCCATTTTGAAGATTGGTGTATAACATGTTGAGAATCAGTTATGGCATCTCTACTAGGATAGTTTGAAAATGGGTTTATGAAAAAGGTAGAGTTAGGGGAAATGAAATCCATTACAAGGAATAGATCCTCAGGGTTCCTCAAATCACTCATTTGAGACAAAAGTTATTGAACACGTAAAACTTTAACAAATATGGGTTCGTTCTTAGTATTCAAAACTAGGGTAGTGTAGAGGTATAATAAGAAATTAGTATATATAAATATATATATATATATATATATATATATATATATATATATATATATATATATATATATATATATATATATATATATATATATATATATATATATATATATATATATATATATATATATATATATATATATATATATATATATATATATAGGGATCGAGTCTAAGGAAATAATCACTAAAGACATCTGGGTGTAACTTTACCCCTTTGAGGTTCTCCGGTAACATAGGAGAACGGGCAAAATGCTAAGTGATACGAGACTGATTCCTGACCTCAGCTCAAAAGGCAGGCACTTCGAGGGTGTACTTATAAACAACCCAGTCAAAAGTGCAAACTGCAGATCTCGTATTACCCCCTCTCCTAGCCAAAAGACGCAAAAGTGCGGCAGACCAGCCTGAGGTTCCACCTTGCGAGCCCTTCCCCCATGCACCTCCCCACCCACCTCAGCGGGAGTAAGTTGGGTATATAACAGGATAACCCGTGTAAACCTGGGCTTTTTTTGTTCTCACCGAAGAGACAAGAAAGTCACCGGTTGACAGAAGATTTTTCGAGTTGAACAAGAAGACTCGAAAATCACCGGTACAAAGTTATTGCAAGTTAAGGAGAATTTGCAGTCCTTGTACAATACCAGATTGTACTAAGGAAGCTCGGCGCCTTTCGAGCCCCAAGATTAGTAAGTATCAACCTACACAAATTGAGGACTCCAAATCTTATTCTATCTGAGTTTGAAAACTCCAAACTAGATAGATTTCTCATCCAAACCCGAAATTATATAAGCGAGGCCCAAATCGCTAGAAAAGAATATAAACATATCTCAAGATTAGAAACCTTTTCAAGGTCATAAACGTACGAGAACCAACCCGACTCATTGGCGTCTTTGTTTTGATTCTCTTATGCCAACTCGAAATTCCGTGAGACGTCACTTATCCCCCTTTAGGCCAGAGTAGCGCCATCTTGGGGAGCCAACTGCAAACTACTCAAGCTACGCCTCTCAGGAACAAAAACCCCCGAAGATATTCTAACTGGAAACTGGTATTAATCTCCATTACCTTATGTAATTAAAGAATAATTCTGTTTTTTATGTCCCTGTGCATAAAAATTAGTTTAGTGGATGTCTGGCCAAAGTCAACGCTATTAACTAAAAATTGTTCCCCCGTAAAATTTTATCTCTACTCGAGCCTCGAGAGTTAGCCCTGTAATCCCATTTTCTTTTTATACGTGTATTAGATCTGTGTGTTTTAATGTTATTTAGTGAGGTAGGTTATGTTTATTAAAGTCTAAATTTCTTTAGTAAATGCACTGTTTTAATTATCCCCGAACGAGTTGAAGTGGCAATATTTGATTACGTCAAAAAAGAAACCAAGTTTATTCATTCACTAGAATAAAAATTAAGTTTAGCACTCTTAGAGCCCGATCCTCAAGCGATCACCGAGGCACGAACTTACGCCTCAATTTAAAGTTATTTGGTTTATTAAAAGTTAATAAAACAAATAAATATATATTAGCTCGGCATTCTACGAGAGGTAGTTATTGATTCGATACTTTTCGGAGCCCCTAAAACAAAAGTTTCTTCGCACTATGCTAGTTAAGGTCAACTCTGTCTATTATGTATATACATATATTATATATAGTGCATTTATTCAACAACTCTATGCCTTTTTTCATTTTTCTTCTCTCAACGAAACCATTTATTCCGATTTGTCAGTGCCGATTGATTTAGTGAAGTACAAACCTTCTTGTTAATTGCTTAATTTAATTTTCTTTTGAGGATTCAAGTGCTTGATTTTTCGTTCATAAAAGTGGTCTATTGAATCTAATTACTCTAGACACAAAAGGAAGATCTCATTAGAGGTTTTAAGCTTCTAAAGCACAAATGTTATGCTCTGCTCGGAATCATATATTTGAATGAGCCTGACATCAAAGCGGAGAAGGTCGTTAAAAAAGCAAAATTAATTATCCTGGTTACAGGACCGCCATAAAGTTTTTGCTGGAGGAAAACTTAAAACTCATACTTATAAAGGACTTCATTCATATCAAAATCTTATGAATAATTTGAAGGGCTATATACATATTTTAGTTCTTCTTCAGAGTCTAAATATTGTTGTTGTTCACAATATGTAAAAAGATGTAATAATGAACAAAAGAATTCATTTTTAATCCTCTAAATCGATATTTGTCTTAGATATAAATCTTTGGTAAATCGAAGTAATTAAATGGCCATTTATTAGAAACCAACATGTCTTTAACTAGTTAGATTTGGTAAAATTCTAAAATGTTTCAACATTGTTAAAATAAATAATGCAGTACAATCGGACACTCAAAGAACATGAAAAGGTGAATAAAAACTAAGCAAAGCATCACTTAAAAAAGTTGGAAATTTTAATTTAGATTAACCGTTATGGGCCTTCAAACTTCATTGGAAAAGTTCAAATCCCGTTAAAGTATCTATTTTTTAAGGAATTCTTAAAATCCTAGGCTGAACTTGAGTGGCATTTTAATACTAGCTTATTATTGTATTATTATATTTTTATTATTCCATTAAGTACCGGGTATCCCAAAATTGATTGCCTCTTCTGATAAAATTGAAAACTACGAGTATTATGAAAAATTCTTGTTGAATTATGTTCATCATGGTCAAATTATGCTTTGCACAAAATTGTAGTGTTCTATGCATAGGGTGTCCCAAAATTCCAAAGGTTTTTCAATCCTTGTAAGAAGAGCCTATTTTTCTTTCTGATAGCTTGTCTCAGAGAAGCATAATTTAATAAAATACGAGAAAAGTTCCAAATAAAGTTTAGAAAACCTGAACTAACAGCCAACGCGATCCGTTCACTTGTGAACAAATTTAAAAGAACCAGATCCGTACATGATGAGAAAGGAAGAGTACAAAAAGATTGACCTCAACAAAACTGAACGAATTTTTACAATTGTTTTGCAAATGAACCAAGAACTTCGGTGAGAAAGGCCAGTCAGAAGATTGATCTGCCCAATAGTCTCTCGTTCAACACTCATGTAAAAGCCTTATCACATTCAATTACTGCACTCCTTTACTGAAGAAGATTATCCAAATTGAGCACCAAGGTGGGCAGAAATTGGGAATCAAATCGAAAACTAAAACCAATTAGATAACATTTTATTCGGTCAAAAGGCAACTTCCCACACACCTAGTAAATTTAATCGACACAATCGTCGTATCTGGGCAATGGAAAAGAGACTTTTCCAAAGTTAATGTTGGGCTTGGAATAACCTAAATTTAAAGTTTATGGTCTTTTATTTTTTCTATGAAGCATGTGTGACAGGCAACATCTGCCTTCATATGCTCCAACAGTTTTTAGAACCCCAGCTTGTTGGTAATAGCATTCAATGTTGATAGTGTCGTATTCACAAAGATGGTGCACCATGTCATTATGCTATAATTGTCTGAGAATACTTTAACAGTCAGTCACTTTCCAAATCAATTAATTAGACGTGAAGGAGCTAGAGATTGGCCTCCACGATTTCCAGATTTGACTCTCCTAGATAATTTGCGTGGGCTTTTATCAAAGCAAAAGTGTATCAGCTAAATATTAGTAAGTTAACTGAACTTAAATAATGCATACTTGTAGCAAAGCTGGATATACATAACTGCCAAAATACTCTACAAATATTTTGGCAATACTAAGGATCGATTTTAATTAGCAGATATGAATAATTTAAATAAAGTTTTTCTTTTCTTTAGTTTTTGATAAATTTAATTCTTTTTGTGATCGTAATTGTGCCGGAAAAATAAACATCAGTTTTTATTCTTTTAATAGGCATTAAGAAGAGATTATGAAAAGGATTGGAAAAAAAATTTTAAATTGTGAAACGCTACAATTTTTGTGCAGAACACAATTTGAACATAATGAACATAATTCAACAAGAATTTTTCCTAAAAGTTTTCAATTTTATCAAAATAGGCAGTCATTTTTGTGACACCCATTATTTTGTCAGCTAAATTTAATTATGTATTTATGTTAGGTCATAAAACTCACTCATGCTTACCAGTGGAATGTCAGCCGAGAGGAGATAGGGAGGATGGGAAAGCCATGAAGCGAGTAGTATATGTAAAGAAGTCGATTAAAAAAAATAACTGAGGTTGATTCCTTGTCATATGAGGGGTAGCATGGGTATCCAAAGCTTACTTGAAATGTAAAGAGAGAAATAGAATTAGTTCAGGAATGAGGCTGAAATTGTCTTATTTGAGCGTTTATGGAAGGTGGATTATTTTTCAAGGAGAAGCGAAAAATATAGTAAAAAGGAAATGGAGAAATTAAGAATGGAAATAGAGTTAAAAGTATAAAGAAATTCCCCAAAATAAGGAAAATCTTTTATCGTTAAAATGGTTAAGGATTAAGATGGTTTGTTTGGGGTTAGAAAATGTCAGAAATCGACCTGTGCTAACGAAGAATATGTAAAAGGAGTGATCAGAGTGAAAGGTAATAAAAGCAATGGCAAGAGACGACAAGAGACGGCTAAAGACCTTGAAAGAAGGTCATTCTAATTGGTCCTACTATTAGTTGATAATAAATACCATTTCAAATATAAAAAGGAAAAGGCAATCGAATGATGTTCCTTTTATCAGGAATTTTGATTTGTTCATTAGTCAAAGAATAAAATCTCCTTTTTATATGCAGGGCAACTGAATAAAAAAATACCCTAAGAAAAAAGGCTCTAGCTCTCTCATGTTAGTTAATACTAACATGCAATTTCAGAGAAAGCCCCACTTAACTGGTAACTCGGGGGAATGAGGTAGATATTATGATCAGCATCAAAGAGGAAAATTTATTTCTTTTGGCGATTAAAGTGTTGATTAATTTCAAAGAAAAATTTAACTATTAACCTAAACCAGCATGTTTAATACCTTCTAAATTCAGGTAAATCCTGAATAACACTCAAAGAACAACTGAAAATATTGCTCTGAGATTTTATATTGTTGGCGAAAAGAGACCAATGGTATCATTAATAATATTCTACAATCATTTTAATAGACCTTGTATCGTGAGAAATATATATGCGCATACCCACTTATACTAAATATATTTAACCTCTCTATCAGAAGATAACATTGAAAGTCAGATTAACTGTGACCTGGTGTCAACTTCATCCTTTTATTAAGATTATGCAAATTTAAACACAACTAAATCACAATTTATATAATAATAATAGGTATTTATGAAGCGCCCTTCAGGACTGTTAGCCCTCACAGAGCGCAGGATGTGTAGCAAGCGTAGATAAACTTTCAGGGGAAAAAGGCAATTCTGAAGAGCTGAGTCTTCAGGAGACGTTTAAAAGTAGCCTGGGAGGAAGAGGATCGGACTTTGGCAGGAAGAGTATTCCACAGTCTAGGATCACAAACTGAGAAAAAACGGCAACCTATCGAGCAGAGGACAGAACTAGGAGCGAGGTTAGACCGGACTGCCCTAGGAGTTTAACGACGGGAGAGGCCAGACGAGAGATAAGGTAGAGCCTCGAGGTTCAGGGCCTTATAGCTGATAAGAAAAATTTTATAGTGGGTACGGAAGCGAATAGGTAACCAGTGTAGCTCCTGTAACAGAGGCATCGAAGAAGAGAACCGGGGGTGGTGAAGGAGGAGCCGGGCCTCATAATTTTGAACTAGTTTTAGGGGGCGAAGTGACGAAGAAGGAAGATTCACTAGAAGAGAATTGCAGTAGTCTAAGCATGTGGTGACGAAGGCAAGAATAGGAATTTGAAGGCTTCCTTGATCAAAATGGGATCTAACATGTGAAAAGTTGCGGAGGAAACTGAGGGAACACTTACAGATATGATAGATGTACGATTTAAATGAGAGTTGCTCGTTGAAAATAACACCAAGATTACTGACGGAAACGGAAAAGGTGACATTAGTTTCCCCAAGGTTAAGGGAGGGAAAGAGAGCTTAGATTTCTCCACCATCGAAGCGGTACCAACAAGGAGGACTTCAGTTTTATCTTAGTTAAGTTTGAGAAAGTTGGCAGATTCATGTATCTATGTGCTCTCCTGTTATATTTTAAAGTTCAAGGATGATTCGGGAAGCTTTTTATATTCCATGTTAGTTCGAATAATAATTTATTTCCCATACTTCTTCTATTCATTCGAAACTCAAGAAACTTGAATAAAATAATTTTGCTCTTTTCATTTTAGATGAATTTTTAGAGTGTGTTTACATATACTTCTTTTATTAAAATCCCAGTCCCTTTTCATTTTTAATTTAAAATTGGAATTATCTTTGTTTGGATGCGATTATTCCAGGGATAAAATCCATCTTCTTCAAGCAAACGAGGTGTTTTACAAATATGCAACGAAGCATTCGGTATTTTAGTTCCAGGAAGCGCTCGCTCATTTCCATTTAATTGAATCGTTAGGTAATTGCTATTCAAGACCTCGCTCCTTAGTATAAAAACCAAATGAAATGGCACCAAGGACTAGCAATTTGTATTAAAAGGGGATTACTATGTAATATGGTGCGTAGTTATTTATTAGCAAGCAAATACTTTAGATGTATGGGATTTGCGGACAAATTTCACCCGAAGTCTAAGAATGGAAAGAATTTAATCAAAATCGCGAAAATATTCAGCTTCCGTGAGTGCAAAATGAAGAGGAGTTAGAAAATGAAATGGTTTGAAGTGAATTCGGTTCAAATTCTTGGCAAAACTTTAAGAAAACTCGAAGTGGAGAGGAAAGCTGATAATTGGAGGTAAAATAAATGATGCGAGGAAGGTGTTGAAAAATGATTAAAAACATTTAGGTGAATGTTGCATACAAGATGAAAAAAAACCAACGAAAAAGTTAATTAAAATCCCGAAACTACGTAAATTTATGGGATTCTGGTGAAATTGTGAATAAAAAATGAAGAGTGTGGTAGGATTTGTGTATGTGGTTTGGGACGACCCATTTGGTTTAATAGAAGAAGGAACAACTTCGAATTTTTCTCTTCATTGCCATCATTTACATAATTCCTTGCAAAAAGCCAGAATAATTACTGCTGATCAATTTTATCATTTTGGTGGACATTTTGTTGCAAATAAACCTTGAAAGCTCCATAGTATTTTTAGTTGCATGCGAGTCTAGTGACGAGCGACCCTACATCTCACTATCTCAGTCGGTCGGTGGCTCCCCGTTTTTCTTTATTTTTGTTTTTGTAATAACATCATAATTTTTCAGGTGATTCTAACGAAATTTGAGAACTTTATTTTCTTTTACATTCTCTTTCGAATGTTATAATTACCAAAGTCCTCATCAAATTACTCCAAGAATTATGGAAAGTTTTGAAGGTCGTAAGGTCATAAATCAGATTCAACTTAGGACAATCACACATTTTCTCCTAGTTCATCCTTTACATTTTTACTTTGTGTGAGATTAATGATGGACAATTAAACATATAATCAACAATGCCATAACAAGCTAACTACCAGCACTATTATAGGAACTGCATTTTTGATATGGTCGAGTTATAATGGTGAGTAGAATTCTCTAAGCAACTCACAACACGAGTTCAGGTATTCAAATTCATTAAAATAGTCGTAATCAATCATTAAATTGGCAAAGAGGTATTCATTTTGGGGTTATAATAATATTTGAAACAATAAAATTACAAAATAAAAGATGTTCTTACATTATATTGTTAGCTATATTAATTCATTTCTTTAGGTACACCAAATAACTAGCCTTGGTTATTTGCTTATTTGTTATGTCTTGTCTTTCGATTAGCTCTTATGAGTTTTAAAAGATTATTCTTTTGTATCTACTGAGCTAAAAGGGCAATATTTAAAATAAGTTATAATTTCTAAGGGATGGATTCAAGGGTTCTCAGTACAATCACTGTTAAGGAAGCTTGCAATTTTCTTTATTTCAGCAAAGTTAGTATAGCCTAATATAACTTTTTGATAATTTTACATTCTGCACCAAGCATTAAAAGTTTCTATCAGATATTATATTAATGGTTGTTTTTTTTCTTCCATTAAAGTAATTTACAGTGTAAAATTTAAATAATAAGTAGTAAGGAATGCAAGATTAATTTGTAGTGAATTCTACATAAAGGATTTCATTAGCTACAGAAAGGATCAATCTTTTTCACCCACCCTTTTACAATACTTTGTGTTGTCTTGTAATTTTACAGTATTGTATATTCGTCCATAATCCATGTACAGCATCATATTATAACCTGCTGAAATATTATTCGTATTCCAAATTGCTACTCCTTAAAAACTAAACAATAGAGGGGCTTTGAGAATTAACGAACTGCATTAGTTGCGACGATAAGATCATTATTTCGTATAGACTCCTTGAATGAATAATAAAACAAATGAGTTCTTCAACATGTGAACAATAGTTGAGTTATTTTTTGAGCAAATTATTTTGATGTTTAGATTAGATTAGCTACATAGCTCCCAACAAAACCTGTCGTTTCACATATCGATACACAAATAACGTTTTTACTTACCCCATTCATAATTTTTATAGAAAACTTTGAAAAAACTATTCTACATAATTTTTTTTAATGATTGCTCATGAGGAAACTGAACTTTAGTACAGCTATTCAAGACTTCTTTCGGTATAATTTTCAAGCTTTAATAGATGAATCATGCTTTAATGGAGCTTTTGCAGAAATCTATTTGTAATTCTGAATTACGACTGAAGCTATAACTAGTCAGCCGGTGAAGACGCTGAATTTTTGTGTACGCTGTCACTGGGATTGAAACTAGTACGTCAACGTTAAAAATCCAACACCTTATCTACTAGGCTACTGCACCCTCCATTCTTCAGGGTGAAATTCAAAAACACAATACATAGAACCAATGAACTCCTTTCCCGGATATACATACACACTAACTTATTAGGAAGAATGTCATAAAATACACATCATGCATTGAATAATCAGAGATTTCCTAGCTTTTGCATTTGCGGTCAATTTAATGCACACTACTCGTCATTGATCAGCATATAAGTAACATTTAACAAGCCCAGGCATCACAAAACACGTTTAATACTTAACAGAGGAAATACAAGCTCAACCACTTCAATACAATCAAAATAGAAATTAATTTGACATAAAATTCTGCTCGTCCCAATCAAAGACAAGAACTACCTGCAACATAATAGCAGACCACACCTCCTACATTCTTTCCATTATTATACTATTCTAACCAATACCTTTCCAGATCAACATAATTCAAAACTACGGTCATAAACAAAAATAAAACACTATCTTTCTTCAGGAAAACACAAAAAAATATATAATAAACGAAGCCAGCAACAAAATGCATCCCTCAAGGTCAAATTAAAGTAGACAAGCCAAAATTTACCAAAAAATATCAGACTGAATAGAAACACAATAACGCAAAACCGAGCACCTTTGCAACAAAAAATATAACAAATCGAACACCTCCATACTGACATCAACTCATTTAATTTAGAAAACAAACTAAAGCTTTAAAAAATACATAAGCACAATAAATCACAAAGAAATTCAAAGCAACTATGGAGAACGCTAAATAAAATAGAAAGATCGCACACAAACCCCACTCACCCACACAAATTGATTATTAGTAACAATACTGCAACATATTTAGGAAACTCTACTCAAACACCAGCTACATGATTTTGATCTACACACAGAAAAATACAGACAAATCCAATGATCATGAAAACATGTGCCTGAAAAAGACCAAACTCCCGATTCATCCTAGGAAACATTCAGATAGCTACAAATTGTATAATGTTACAAAGTGACAGGTCCTAAAATATATTAAATATTTGCAAAAGACATGGAAACATCAGCTAAGAAATCAGAGGCATTTGTCTATATTAAAATATAAAAATAAAAAAAATACCGATCCACCATAGTAACTATACATAAACATTTGTGTAACATCTTAATCTTCACCCGCAATGACAATAAAAATCACTAACATCTTTCACCTTCTTCCAACAAGCAAAAAGTATACAGAAATCACCCAAATCCTGCGTATTATGACATGAATTACGTGTCCCATGGTTCATTTTCTTAACCTATTATTGAACTTATTCAGTCGCACCATCTTTATTTCAATCAACCATTGACAGCCTACTAATAGCACAACCCCACAAAACTCTACACAACAGCTAGAACACTATATCGATACGGAAACATGGTAGAATAATGGTTGATAGAGAGCCTAATAACAGCTTCTCCATTCAAATAATCAGTGACACTATTCACACATCAGGAGTCGCGAATCAAATAGCCACCCATGATCACAGTATATGTACAATTCTGGCTTTTAAACAAAACTCTCACCTTCCTTGGAATCACACTCGACAATCACATGGTCATTGCTTGCGATATAAATAAGCAAAGTCACGAAGAAAATGACTTCTATGAAAGCACTAACAAATATGTCCTTTTGGACAACAGAAGGCATTATTAACACAAATAATTTATACCAACCTTAATCATTTAATCAACATCAGGTTGGCTTATCTCTATGTATTCAACACCAGCTGAGAAAAAAGAAGGTAGAAAGTAACGCACTCAAAAGTATCACACGTTGTTCACAAATAACCCACGTCCTTTCTTTACACGTAGAAACCGAAACCTTATGAATTTGAATAGACCTAAAGAAGATATGAAACCGTCACTTCAGCAGAACCCTAAAGAAATCCAATTAAAACATTTTACTATAAATTCCTTTTTAGCCAGGATGGAAAAAAGCAGCAGCATACTAATTCCAACGCCAGTTAAATATACATTCATTTGCTGCTAAAACTCACACTTTAATTAATACTTATGGAAAATATTCTTAAGGAGGGTTCCATTTCAATCTTAAAAATGATAAGAAGTTGTCCACTCGCTTTTATAGAATTACCTACTGGTTCTCATTTCGTTTAAGATCTGGAAACTTTTCATGCCAAAGTCCTAATATTTCAATGGTGGTTTTCCTTGTTATATTGTTCCTACTCAAGTTCAATAACATTGATCTTCGCCACATTTGGATATAATAGATAGTAAAGAATTTAGGAAGAAAAATATGAGGGAGCATTTCGGTGTCGAGAAAGATCCTCATATATAAATGGTCAGAATATATTTCACTTTTAAAACGATGCAAGACTCATGGTAGTGTTCTTCTTTTCTTCTTCTGACAGTCAAGCATTTATATATCTCAAACAGTAAAAAGGGGGCTTTGGCAGAGAAAATAACTAGTCACATTCTTACAACCTCTAATCCATATATATACCTTCTGCTTAAAGACAACTCATCCTTGATTATTTACTTAGTGACTAGTGGATACAACGCTGCATTCTGTGTCAGTAGTTTTTTGTCCATAAATTTTGGCCACACAGTGTTTGCAGGTGCAGACATACTCGCCTAATTCTACTCTTGCACAAGTTTCACACAATTTACCCTACGATTCAGAAGCTAACTTCTTAAGAGGAGGTGGTTTTGTTCTTTAGTTGATACACTTGGAGGTCTCGACCGTTTTTTCGAGCACTGCACTTGTCTCTTCGAATATCTCGGTGGTTTTGAAGACGTTACTTTCTAGCCAAGTGGATACGGTGTTGGTCTCCCAACGTCACGGTACCAAGTTCGATTACGAATCTCTGCATGAGCGGCCCTAAACGTCAGCGCACGTAGAGAAATCCGGCTACCGACTGGTGGTCGCGCTGTTCTCGTCCCTGTATTCGGGTGGGTAGATCTTACACTTATCACCACACAGATAGCTAATTACAACACTGCTTTATTTATTCACTCGTCTTCCCAGCACAACACACACACTCTCTGTTCCAAGGAATTCTGCCGATGGGTATCTATATCCACATATCTCTAACGTGGAACAGGTTCTTCTAGCCCTTGGCGACGAAGGTCCCACCTGAACGCTATTTGGTTTCGAAACATAATACTTCCTGGCACCTCTCATCAAAGGAGGCCGGCTCCTGGTGCCCTCGGGCTGACCAGAAATTGTCATACTGACCTTTATGTAGATTTTATTATCCGGTAGGGGATTCTTCATATCTAGAAAGGATTGGCGTAGACTAACTAACGTTCCTTACTCATGTATTAGTCATAGTAATTTTTGCACACGCAATGATGACTACATGAGTTTATTTTGGAGTAACTATTTTTGGACAAAAACAAAAAGGTCGACATTTCGTGGTTCACCTTGCTCTGGGTGAGATTTTCTGAGACTATGGTTGCATAGTCTTAACCACGAGGATAGTGTAAAGGCGAGTGAGTCGTATATCTTTAAAAGCCAAGACTTTTTATAAAACTAATGTAGCTCATTCAGAATTTTAGTTTGAAGGATTAGGTGAGATAAATATAAGTTTTAAAGTTCTTAGAAATAGAAGGAAAAGTAGGTTGAAAATGGTAGAAAGCATTTGGTTTGCATAGACGTAAACATTCACCACGAGATTTGATTCTCCCTTAATGAGTAATTGATTATGTTGTATTCTTCTTTTTTCTAATCTTCTCTTAATAGTTGTGGGTTAACTACCATTTATTTCATGCCTTTAATTTTTTATTTCATCTTAAGATTTTTTTATTCGTTAAATTTCATTATTTGACTGTCGTACTTTTTTCTTTGTTTATTCTTGTTACTTCCTTTTTTTTCCTGTATAGAAGCTTTGTGAAACTCTTTATTTTGATGTCACAACTCTTTTATCTGACTATCTGTGTCTCTCAGGAGTTTTACAGCTCCTAATGTCTCTCCTTCGTGTTCAGATGAGTATCACTATTTGTATATTACTCTATCTACTCCGTCTAGGAAGGCGCCGGTGTTCTATTATTCAGTGAATTTATTGTGTCGTGTTGTATATACTTTAAAGACGAATTTTGAGGGACGTTAGGTTTTATTCTGACGGAATGGATGCGCCCAATTATCTGATAAGCTCCAGAATCTCGGGGACTTCTTTTTTTTGTCTCGGCGACAACCTTTTTATATTTGAGATTTTTCATTCCTGTCTTTTGCTCCTTTTGTTACTTCTTTTGTTTTAGTCTCGTTTTTTGTTCCTTTGTAGGAGAATGTTTATGCCCCATACAATTTTACTCGCTCTCGTCCCCAATTTTGTCGTCGGAGCTTTCGGTCATCTATTAATAGTTCTTTTAGCTCGTGATATTTTGGGGGAGGTTTCAATTATGCTCTTCTACTGGTGGATTCTGCTTCGTTGGGTAAGAACCAGAAATCTCGACTCGTTCCTTTCTTTTTGAGTATTCATTCAATACTCTGGTAAGCTACCTGGTTGGAAAAATTGGTAACGTGAGTATATATGATCATCACCCTCACCTATATGATCTGGTATATACCAATTAGTGTTGGTGCCTGCGATAGTTAGTTGTTTATTTCTATTGGACCTAATATCAGAGTAGGCAAAGCTTGGTGTATTTTTCTCTTCGGATTTTTTTTTCTTTTTTTAATTTAATGTATTTCTTGTTGGGGATCCCATTGCTTGGCTGTTTTACGCACGCTTCAGTTACTGGACCTTTTTGTTCCTTGATGCATTCGAACCTAGATGCTAAGAGTTCACCACACTCAGGCAGTGCTTTTGTCATGCGGACAGAACCTAGTGTCGTTTAGCTCATTTTGGACTCATTTCATTCCCGACTTTATGGGATTGAAACCTTCTGTTTTTATTCGGCCTTAAGTGAGACTTAGACTCAACGCAAGGTAACCAGCTTCAATAGCCTTCCTTGACATATTTGCCTCGGCAATAATTATCTTAATAATATTCGATGGTTTTCATAATTTTGTTAATTTTCTGACTTTGAACAATTCCACTTAATGTTGGAACTCTTCAATGAGGTTGTCGGTTGGCTGTTCCACAAGGATAGGGTTAAGAATGGTTAAAAACAATAGCCCTTTACGCTTTGATATCTGTGTGTACTAATGGCTTGAAGTTTAGGTCTTTTAGGTGTGCAATCATTTATCACTTAATAGATGTTTTTTCTCCGGTCCGTGACACAAGACTACGGATCATTTAGGGGATTTGAATAGCCTTACAAGCGCAACATAACATTTCCTTGGGCAGTTTCGTTGGTCTAATTACTGGTGGGTTTGAGGCATACTTGCAGTATCCCCAGGGTTCTGTCTTCATATTACTTTGTAATAATCACTTTTAATGGCCTCTCGTATAATTGAGAGGGTGAGCGGTTTATAGACCGAAGTAAATATTATTGGCCAATAAAAATAAATATTTATGGTTTCTCCTGGGATGTATTAATAAAAGAATTTTGGATGCAAAAGGAGGTATGAATATTTTGCTTGTTCGGAAGCTAATAAAGATGCGTCTCTATGCGTTAAAGCTTCAGAAGTCAATAATCACCTATTCGTTATTCGTCATTCCGAATTACAGTTAATTAATAATTTACAAAATTACTTACATTTATACTATAATGCGTTTTGACCATTTCGAGAAGAGGCGATTACAAAAAAATCAGTTATTTAAATAAAGATAGGGAAATGGAAAGTAATTGCTACCAATCATACGAAGAAACATTACGGTGGTGCAGAGATTAAAAGACCAACCGAATTCTACCCCTCAACTGAAATATAATTTAATATTTGGGCGCCAGGTAATATCAACTACCCCCTGTCCAAATATTCCCGTTATCAAATTCTTGAAACTCTTAACAAATATAAATCCAATGCTTATCATAGTAGAATCAAACTAAATATGCACACAAACTGGTTAGAGAACCAACAGCAGAGCTGGAGCCAACCTACACAACTTAATAGAAAGCTGGATAGTAGAACAACTAGAAGTGATATATGCCATTTAATTTCAAACATTCTTTTCAATAATGATATGAAACCGATAAATATACTCAGCAGCGATCATATAGCAGGTTGTACATGTAATCCAACACCTCATGCAGATTATTATGAAGAAATGGAGGGCATATCGCGGAGCTGAAATGGAACAATACAAAAGAAAACCCACTTGCAAAACAGACTAAAGAAAGATTATAACAAAAGATCGACTAAAAGATAGACAGAATAAGTAACACAATATAAGCAGCAGATGATGAATGTAGTAGTAGGTTAATAAATTATAGACTTTGTTTATCCGGCTGATGGAATTATTCACTCACAAAGAGCCCCTAACTTAGTGAAGCTCAGGCCTTAATAACAAACTTACAACGAAATATTTATTTCAGACCAGTGCAAAGAGATAAGTTTATTGTCCTGCACTAGAGACGCATGTCTAGTATGTTCCTACAAAAAAATCCTTTATCTATTTGTACATTTGTGACAGAATATGGGGTAAGCCGTTATTAAATTCCTTGGGCTTTAGAGAAAGCTGAAGCTAAAACTCTATAAAAAAGGGAATAATTAATACCAAACAGCGGTAATAAATTTGCACACAAAACACCGATAAATATATTTGCTCGTCACCGCGCATATGTTTTATATACCCCCTACTAATATGCACAAAATTAGGTGCATGCACATATTAACATACACGACCCACTGTCGTGGGTTAGCCGAGATTATATATATTTATTTGTTTTATTAATTTTTAATAAAGCAGATAAACTTTGACTTGAGGCGTAGGTTCGTTCCGCGGTGATCGCTTGAGGACCGTTTTCTACGAGTGCTAATCTTTATTTTTTATTCTAGAGAATGAATAAAAGGGGTTTCTTTCTTAAATTTGTCAATTATTGCCACTTTAACTCGTTCGAAGATAATTAAAACAGTACTTTTAATAAAAAAATAGACTTTAATGAACATAAACCCTCTCACTAAATAACATAAAAAAATACAGGTCTAAAACACGTCAAAAAGAAAATGGGATTACTGGACGAGGTCTCGAGACTCGATTTAAGATAGAATGTTAGAGGGGAACAATTTTAAGTTAATATCTTCGTCCTTCGCCGGACATCCAATAATTTTTTTTTTATTTACGGGGACATATACAACAGGATTATTCTATACTTACATAACGTAAGGGAGTTTAATAACCGTGAACAATTAGGATATCTTTGGAGATTTTGTTCCGAAGAGGCGTAGCTCGAGTAGTTGTTTGTTTGCTCAATAGATGGCGTTCGTCGACATGCCTGTCGATTTGATGCGTGACGTCACAAGCGATCTGAGTTGGGTGGAGGCTCAAGCAAAAGCTTAGTCCTTCTACTTTTAGGCGGTTGGAGGCGACTTTAACCTCGTTTTCTTCCGAACGAGATGAAATCGTTGTCTTATTTTTTTTTAATTAGTTGGGGTTTGTCCAACTGAGATAAAGTAGGATTTGGAATCCTCAAACTAGGTAGATTGATACTCAATAATCTTGGGGCTCGAACGGTGCCAAGCTTCCTTGGTACAATTTGGTTTTGTACAAGGACTGAAAGTTGTCCTGAACATGCAGAAAACTTTCTACCGGTGATTTTTCTGTTTTCTTCTCGAACTCAAAAACTCCTCTCAAGCCTGTGACTTTCTTGTATCTTCTGTTAGAACAAACAAAAAGCTACGTTTCTTCGGGTAAACCTGTTAGAGACCCAAATTACTCCCGCGGAGTTTTTGGGAGGTGGTGGGGGGACTCGCGTGATGAGACCTCAGCTTGGTCTCCTGAGCTTGGCGTCTTGTAGCCCTGAGAGAAGGTAATACGAGATCGGCAGTTTGCACTTTTGGAAAGCTTGTTTATAAATACACCCTCGAAGCGCCTCATTTTTGAGCTAAGGTTAGGAATCTGTCTCCTAAAATTTACCATTTTTTCCTTTCTCCTATGCTACCGGAGAACATTGGAGGGGCAAAGCTAAACCCAGATTTATTTTTTTATTACTTCCTTGGCCTCGATATATATATATATATATATATATATATATATACTAAACTCTTATACCTCTACACCCACGTACACGCACACCTGAGTAAATTTAAGGCAGAGGAACGCCGGTTGAGAACTTGAGTAATGATTGCTTATTTAGTCCAGTATTAACTTAAATACGATAGTTACTATTTCCCAACATTACTCATAAATTAAGTAGATAGGGATAATCCAATACAATACGACGAGAGCACAACTTAAATATTTATTCCGGAGCAATGATACCACGCCTTTGCGCTATGAAGTATCGGCATCATCTCTAAAGGCCCTTAGTGAAGGACACTCCTAAATCGAGCGCTACATCTGTGAAGGATTAATGGTAATGGATATATTTTAAAATATAAAGGTAAGAAACACAAACAGTAAATCAACAGTATAGAAAAGTAAAAGAAATAAATAACCATTCATTGACAATGCTTGACAAAGTATCCTCAAAACAAAATATATTACTTCAAATGAAACCGAAAGATGAAAGAGAATAAATAACCTGGAAAAATGAATGTTAAGCTAGAGCATCCATAGGAACGGATCTTGAAATTTTCGATAAACAAACGAAATTCTGGGACAAAGCTATTGAAATACCAACCACGAATAAGCGCCTAGATAATTTTAGAAGAAAATAAAACAATTAGGACCTAACCAAAGCAATGAATCAATAGAATCAAAAGTATATGTGAAAACCTAAATAGTGTTTCAATTACACTGGAAAGAAGTGTTGAATATAGAATAGGAAGAAAATAAAAAATAAAGTAAATAAACTTTGAGAATCAAATAGTAAAATCATTAAATGAACAAATTGAATGAGCACCCAAGCGCTACAAGATGTAATCCAAAACTCCATTCCGGTAACTTAGAGAGACAAACGAATGTGTTTAGTGCTATCTTAAACACAAAATTTAACACAGATTAACTGGACATCACAAAAATGATAGTCGTTCCGAAACCTGGAACATAATATTGAGTGAATGTTTACTGAAAATAATTTTTAAGCAAACACAGTTTGGACATATCTTAACTATTAAACAAACAAGGCAAAGTGTATAAAATAAAAGATTCTTAGCCTACAACTAGATAAAAATACCTTATGACTACGTCATGGAAAGCTATTCTTATATAGGCACAGGAAATTACCAAGGACCATAATTTAAACTGAAATCTGGCCTTCCCCATGGTGGCTACCTTATCCAAACGTTATACTCTATTTAAATTCACACCGAGGCATGAGGCTAAAATTGAAGGTTACCTCCCAGCGGTCTTAATCTCCCCGTCTCCCCGTGTCGGGAGACTACTCATCTATCGTGTAGATTTGCCTCGAACAACTTTTATGGCTCTAGCCGCTGGTCGTTCCGCTGACCCTTTGATCTCGGCCTCTTACACTTGCCCGCAAGGACAAGCTCGGTTATCCTGGCCGATAATGAGGGTTAGGTAAAGCCTTTCTTTCTCCCTGTTTTGAAGAACTCTAGGTATATATGCACCCTCCCAAGGATTGCCAACATATTCGGTTAGACGTCGCTTCTTGGAAAGGAGTTCAATTCAACGACGCTCTCTGCCAAGAAGTGTTTAGTGACGGTTACAGGCTACGGAAGAGCTGGACATCACAGTCCTATCTTCGGGTCAGGGAGAAGTATCTCTTGAAACAACGTCAGTCTTTTTCAACCACCTTCGGATAAAGGATTGGAGAAGCCATCCTCCGAAGTTCATCTCTTGACTTCTGGAGGACAATAGGCCCAATAGCTTGCTTAATTCGAGTTTGGAGAAGTCATCTCCCCCCACCCTTTCTCCTTTTGAAGTTAGACCGGTGACCTCGAGGAGAAGAGGCCCGATAATTCGCTCGACCTGAGTTTGGAGAAGTCATCTCCCTCATTCAAAGTTCGTCCGGGAACCTCTTAAGAAGAAGTGGCCCGCATCTCGCTCAATCCGAGTTTAAAGAAAGTACCACCACCCTCTCGGGTTTCTAGCTACACCCATGAGTAATCAAGGTCACCAAGACCTTCCCCTAAGTTCGCTCCGTTTTACTCTCGAGGTTCAAAGGAACTGAATCGCTCACTACGCTAAATCTCACATTATAACCATTTAATAACCCGAGTAATCCAGTTAGTATTCAAAACCTAATTCCGTCTTATTTATGTCGCTCGATCCGAGTTTAGAGAAAGTGCCACTACCCTCTCGGGTTTCTAGCTACACCCATGAGTAATCAAGGTCACCAAGACCTCCCCTAAGTTCGCCCCGTTTTACTCTCGAGGTTCAAAGGAACTGAATCGCTCACTACGCTAAATCTCCCATTATAACCATTTAATAACCCGAGTTATCCAGTTAGTATTCAAAACCTAATTCCGTCTTATTTATGTCGCTCGATCCGAGTTTAGAGAAAGTGCCACCACCCTCTCGGGTTTCTAGCTACAGCCATGAGTAATCAAGGTCACCAAGACCTCCCACTAAGTTCGCCCCGTTTTACTCTCGAGGTTTATAGGAAATAAATCGCTCACTACGCTAAATCTCCCATTATAACCATTTAATAACCCGAGTTATCCAGTTAGTATTTAAAACATAATTCCGTCTTATTCATGTCCCTATATATATCCATATTTATATTGTGCCTTTTATTTAGTGTGTATAAAAACCTATTTTTGTCGTTGCCTTTGGACTATTCTTTGGTTAGGAAGCTGCAGGTAACTATTCAAATCTACTCTTAGAACAATAACATTTGTGGCCTTGCTTAGCCCACCTTAGAGCCCGTGTGCATATATTCCCTTACACTTGGCCATACTTCAACAAATAATTACAAAAACTGTGAAAGTCTCCAGGTAACTAATTCATTCTCATATTTTATATATATGTGAGTTATTTATATTAAACATAATTAGTGATTTAACAGGCTAAATTATTATTTGCACATAAAAATGCGAGATATGGTGGCATTTGTTAACCATTAATTGATGTTTCCAGATATCCCCATGTTTCCTAATTAAATGTAAAAATGTAGCCCTTAAATAACAGTAATTGTGTAGAAACAATTTATATAACAACTTTGCTTTAATTTTGTAAGAATTAATATAGCTTTAATTAAAACAAGAGATATATAATGAACTGAACTCCAAAAATTTTATTGAAATGTGTTAAATATGAATTCATTTTTTTTATCGCATACTCCAAATATGAAATCATTCTATCGAAGAAATATAAAAGAAAAAATCTAATTAATTACTTGTCTATTATCAAATAGTAATTGGAGGATTTTATAATAGTCTAAGGCCTTGTAAACAAATAATGTAAATCGAATGAACACTTTTAATATTATTTTTCGAGCTCATATTGAATATATAAAAATAAATTGATGCAAAATAAAGAAGAAAAATACATCTGACTGAAAGCAATACTAGAAGAGTTTTCTTGGAATGGAGAGTTCTCCACCCCAAAAAATACAAGCTCCCGCCATCCAAGAATACCGAAGCCACCGAAGAAAAAGACCATATAACCAGTAATGTGGGACTCCTCTCCAAAGAAGGAAGATGCATTCATAACTGGTGAGCCCTTTTACATCAAAAGCTGCTGAACAAGAAAATTGAATTACTTTAGAGCAAAAAGCTGCTTAATTTACATAACAAGAAGACCTCGTAAAATTCATCAACATCGGGCCTCCCCTTTTCAAATAAGCAGTCGTTACGTGAAGGTAAAAAATCGTGGATATTTGCTAACTGGCCGCCGAAGATAGTGGATCGAAATCCACTTATGGTAATCTACTCACAGAGCTACTCTCCAGAAAACGAAGACCATTGGGCTCTGTGAGACTCACAAGAAAGCATAATTGGAGAGCTTATTTCTACTCACACGACTATTTCAAGCAACCTAGAAGAGCAAAGCTGAACCACTACAATTGACCTAAACCAGCCAAAAATTTCTCCGCTCGTTACCTCTTAACCCAGTACCCCTTATCACCGCTCAAAATGAATTAACACTGGATTAAGATTAGACCACCAGGCTAAGGACATTTGTTCTGGCACAGTGTGTTAAAATCAATTTCAATAATATATTGTTACGAAAGTTAATATTATTTTTTTTTAAAATCCTGTGTAAATTCAATGCCTATTCAGTTTTAAGTGTAAATAGTACAAAATACAATGCCCGGCGATAGGAATAATATTCATTTTTTTAAACCAAACTGTCTAAATATCATTCTTATTATATTAAAATTTAATTCCGTACTTCTAAGTTTCGTTTTGTCATAGAGACACACAGAGTAACTTAAAATAAAAGAGGTTGTTAGTTATTAGAAGTTGCAGCTTCTGCGTGAGAAAGACTAATTAAATATTGAAAGCTTGGGAAAACATAGATTAACAAAGAATCTTAGAATTGCTAAGCACTTAGAAATTTATGTTGCAGTCAATAATAAAATTTGTAAAGAGAAACCACGTATAAAAGAATACTGAAGTGAGGGTGGGCACACACACAAAACGTATGCTACATAAATCTTTTTCACATTGAGGAAATCATATATTTATGAGTACATTATGTTTTTGTAAGCTTCGCTCACATGAATGGAAATGTCTGGGATCCACATTTTCCTATGTAATAAGAGAACCAAAGAATCTTCCTAAATGAGCAGTCTGGTGTGTTTTATGAAATGTTATAATGGGTTAATGTAGAACCACGATAAAACTTGACTTAATGGGATACAAGTGGATAAGTGCTCCAGAAAGAACACTGTTAGCGTAGTCGTATTAACTCGGACGCTCATTCCAGTAGTTTCCGAATTCATCTGTTCATATAACTTCAAAACCTAAGATACTACAAGTGAAAACTAGAGACTATCTAGGTGACTACGGTAAAGAATGAATTCTTGCCAGTGTTTTCTTGGCGGTGCTTAAGTTTGCCGTTTCTCTTTTTTGAGTTTATCGTATTTGTATTTTTGAGGTATGTTTAATATATTCTTTTAAAGACACAAGACTTGATGTTTTATTTTAGTGATTTTGTCTTTTCCTGTTTTATTTGTTTTTCTTCATTTTCTTATCTTTATCGGGTTTCAATTTTTGGTTTAACAGTAGATTTCTCATTGGGGCTTGAATTTTACTATGCAAATTAATTGAGACACTTTAGTAGGTTTTCCATCATTTTCACAATGGAACTTTTCATATCAAGCTTTTCGGGCGCTTTTTCGCCGAGAGTCGTCTTATCAGTTTCCTCAATAGACAGTCGGGAGATATCCAAAGGAAGAGTTGAGTTTGTCCCTATTTCCGAGTTTTCTTTTTCCGTTTTTTTATTTTCTTTCTTTTGTGTATACCGTTTCATTATTTTTGGCAAATCAGCCCATTAAACCGAAGAGTTTTTAGATTTGGGGCTAAAATGTTTTGACATTCATTACATTCCAGGTGGAACTTGAGAGCTTAACTATGTCTCCGTAGAAGATACGAACTCTACCGGATCTTAGCTGTGTTTGACACTCCTTCTCGTTGTGTTGTTTTTTTTTAACCCTATTTGCATTTTTTTTTCTCATTTCCGGTGTCAATTCGCTTTGCTTTATTATTGGTGGTAATGTTTATGCTTGATTCAAGCAAGTTTCCATATTTATACCTTTCTTTTCGCCGAGCATTTCAATTTCATTGCCGATTTTCACTAAATGAGCCCTAATTACAGTCACTCACTGGCTCTTCGGGCCTCCCTTCGTGGGGTTATTTTTTTTTCTCTCAATAGTATAAACTACAGGTTTTTGTGTTAAAGATTGTAAGTGTAAGATTACTATGTCTAAGAATGGAAAATTATCTGTGAACAACATCTTGATTGGACTATAATTTCTAGCTCCGTGTTTAGGATTTATGCCAAGATTCCTGGTCTTCTTACGAGGGGTGGACAGTAAGTTTTACAATGCGGATATAAAGGAACGAGATATGACAAAAAGTGTTTTATTATTTTTCAATATAACTACCCTCGACTTCAATGCACTTGCGCCACTTGTCCCTGAGGCTTCGAATTCCCGACAACCAGAAATGTCCCAACTGCTGTTCAATCCAATCCTTTACGGCAAGCTGGACATCTTCATCATCCCCAAACTGGCGTCCATGCAGTGCAGCCTTGAGCCGGCGAAATAGAAAGTAGTTGCTAGGGGCCAGATCTGGACTGTAGGGGGGATGGTTGAGCTTGTGTAACTCAGGCCTTATCAACTTTGACGACGTTGAAGTCGATCATGGGGCGTGAGGTTTCTAGGGACCCAAAAGACAGAGACCTTGGTCATGGCCAAATTGTCATGGATGATGTTTATAACACTTCCATGTGATATTCCAAGTTCTCGCTCGATTTCTTCGACCTTAAGCCGTCGATTTTCAAGGATCATCCTCTCGACACGGGCCACATTGTCCTCGTTGGTCACGTCTAATGGGCATCCTGGACGGCGGGCATCTTCAAGGGACTCACAACCATGGCGGAACTCCCTATTCCGGCGAGCAATGGTTGCATAGGGAGGGGCGGTGTCGGTATACACTGCAACCATGCGTTCATGGATCTCTTTTGCATTCTTGCCTTCCTTAGGCAAAGATTTGATCACTGCACGGTGCTCAACCTTCTCCATTGTTGAAAGATTTGTGCATGACTATCTGCGATCAGCTACTGCTTCTTAAAAGAACGAGGCAGGAGCGTGACGCTGCAGGTCCTGACTTGTCATAACTTGTCCTAACACTCCCACACACAGCCATCCCCCTTTCTCTGTTTTGCCCTACCGATTCGCAAAACTTATTGACCACCCCTCGTATGTATATTTCATAAGCATTTTTTTATACATCAATATATCCATCGATTATATTTTGTGTTTACTGTGATACGTGTGTATTTATCTCGTTATTTAGTAATTCTGGTGCTTTTCGCTATCCTGCTATGTCGCATTTTCTTTCTAGCATTCAATGTCCTTTCTATATTTCCTTTCTTATCACATTTAACCTTTCGTGCAGGACATGCGATAACAATTTTTCTGTAAGGTTCTACCAAGTTTTAAGCAAGAACTCTTTTAGAGGTGAATAAATATTTCAGTCCTTATTTAACTGCTAGACGTGATTCAAGTTTATTACACTTGAAGCTCATTTGCATATTTCTTTACTTGTGTATTTGTTTTCGAGATGGTACCACCTAATTTTGGAGAGTACCTTATTTTGCAAAGTATGTTTCCAAAATTTGAGTCCTTGGGTAATTTTAGTTCGGTAAATTGGTTTCTCTTTTATTTTTAATTTAAATGTTATCACGAATACCCAGAGTACTACTTTTCCTTTGACTCATTCCTCCTATTTGTTGGCGCTTCATTATCATATACTCTCCCGGAAAAAATACTTATGTACTTGCCTCGAGCGACTCTGTTTTGAGATAGCTTTTAGAGTCATTAAGTATATTTTTTATTAATATTATTAGAAAGAGTTTATGGAATAAGAGCTCATTTTAAGTGCCTGTTTTACATAAAGTCTTTACCCCTAATAAGATGTTTGGCCCCTAATTTGTGGTTTGTTTACATAGACATTCTAACTTCATTTCTCCCATTAAGAACCTAGATTTTGTATTGTAGACCGTGTTATTCGGTTTCAGAGGATTTACGTGTACTGTAGGCCTTAATGAGTTGCCCTTTAAAAATATTAACTTTACTTGATACCAGCTTTAAACTTTTAGCTTATAAATCATCCATTTATCTATGGTATTGCAATTATTCCTAATGGTACGCAAACTTAATTAATTTTTTGGTTTCAAATGTCGTTTTGACCTTTCAGTATTAGAGCTATAACGAAGCAATTGTTATTTCTATTAGATAGTTCCAGATTTGAGTTTACTAAATTAGTTTTAATCAATCATGTTTAATAACACCGAAAAATGTAACTACCTTCAGATTTATAGGTAATAAATTTTCAAAACTCGAAAAAAATATCGAATGCCTAGATTGATAGTGGAGCAGAAAAAGGTCGAAGGGCGATAACGTGCCCTTCAATACCCACGTGCTTCTGAGAGCACCAGATGTAGCTTTGAAAGCACGGCTGAACCAGGGTGAGTGTGCAGCGGACGACGTTAGCACAACCCAGCTATATATGCTTAGAGAGCGCTTTCATCGTCTCCCATGGCCGCCTTTCAGCCAACATTCCTTCCTTCCGTCATAAGACCAAAGATCGTCGAACATTTCACGCCAATCTTATCACAATTACCCCCCCCCCCCCCCCCGCCTCCGAAGGACACTGACTCTTTCCCCAAATCGCACATGTGTATGGAAGCGGCCGCCAAGCTACCAAACGCCAACTCACCGGGAGTCTATATGATCCTTAGACTCAGTTTAGTAAAGAGTCCTAATAGACTTACCCCTACCACCGCGAACGAGTTAAATGACACTCGCTCCCCCCCCGCGATGGGAGACATCGACACATTCGATTCGAGAGCGAAGGCTAAATCGATATCCGTGAACTCTGCCCTAGTCAATCGGCGAGTATCTAACGAGGATGCCCATTACCTACGGTCATCTACGAGTGTTCCATCATCTGAAGCGAGAGGTAACCCGACTTTTTCCTTCTCAGTCATCGTATCCCAACTGGTCCTTTCAATGCAACGAGCACGTAAGCAATTGTAAGCGTTGCCGCCTGCCGATTGATCTAGAATCTGGCTTACCCAATCTATCCATTCTTTGTAGGTGCGCCCCAGTTTAAAATCCCCCTTTAAATCAGCGACCTAAATCCGACCTCCTAAATCCCCTAATTAACCCACTAGTATCTTGCGTAGAATTTTAACTCTGTCTGTGCGACCATTCCCTATAAATCCAATATTTGTGTATATTAAAATATTATTTTGTTGTCTGCTAAAGATATATTTTCGTCATTATATTTCTTTTGCAACCCCAGCGCGTACCAGCTACCTGTCAATCTTTTGGCAACTTGCACTCTGAAATATTTCTTTTCAAAAAGACCCCGCAAAGTTAACAATATACGATCAACACTGGACTCATAACAATTTCCCCATTCACTAATCGTGTTTAACCAACTTCGGCCCACAGCCCCAAAGTACCTACGCATATATATATATATATATATATATATATATATATATATATATATATATATATATATATATATATATATATATATACAGAGTTTAGTCATTCCACGACAGTTAGTATTTGATATATTTTATCTACACCGTATTCATGAATATTGATTTATTGAGCATCTTCCTTAGAGCAGTATTCCTCGTACATATAAATAGAAATAAAGAATTCTCTTATGATTTGGACCACTGATTTTGCTTCATATACAGAATCTCTGGTCTTTTTGGTTCTAGAAGTGTATTCGCATCGAAAATATAATTTTTCACTCCACTGACTTCAGGCAAAATTTGATTCACGTATTTAGCTTTGTGTAGTCTATATTCTATCTTTTCTGCGTAATTTTCTATTTACTTTTCTAGTTAACTCATCTCTTAGGATTCTTGTACATCTTCTTGAAGAATCGCCAACGCTGTTTAGGCTGGGTTTCTCTCTTCCATATTAAATCTTTCTTCCTTGTTTTGGATTAAGACCTTTACACATGGTGAGTAACACTATATACAAATGAAGGAGAAGACTAGGGCACAAATTATAATGAGGGATGATCAACCCCAGGATTACAGAAAAAAGGTCTGTAACTCACTAAGTACTAAGCCCAAAACATTCCAATAGTAAAGATTTTTAAATTGTAAATGAATATTTAGCTATATATCAAAGAGAAACTGATCTTGAAGCCTTGATCTCTGAAAATCAATTAATATATTGAAGCAAATAATCTTAATCAGAGAATTTATCCTTTACTGGTGGATAGCCAAAATATGTGAACGGTTCTGTCTCATACCTGGAAGAAAATCACGCCCTCCTTGCTAAAATGCCATTAAAGGGGTTGAATAATATATGTAGCAGGATTAATGCCCAAGCTATACCTGATTCCTAAATGAACAGTATATGTTCCTAACCCCACAATGGCACGCAATAGGGTGAATGCTACAACAGGCAGGCACAAAGGCCTGCCTGAGAAACTTTGACTCTATAACTTCCAACATTTTCATATCGCAACTATTCGCTATTTACTTTAAATTTCTCCATTATTAATTTATTGCGTGATACAGCATAACATATTCCACTTAAATTGAGGTATATACACAGCAGAATTCTTCCCAGATACTCATACCCCAGACTGTCATTTATTCAAAAACTATCTCCGTGGTCGACTCCAGCTATTTTAGACTTTTATTACTTTTCTACACATTAAATTGAGGCTGAGGAAATAGTTCTTTTTTTCATTAGGAACAATTTATTGATGAATGCCAAACGAATAAAATATTCTTCACCGAACTGTATCATAAATTTATTTCCTCTGCCTTGCAATTGGAGTTTATAGTATTCCACCAATTTAATAAAATAACAGATGTGATCTGAAATATACAACAAAACTGCAGAGAAACTCTAACATTAGTATTTGAACCTTGTGTTGAATATTTTCACCACAACTACATTACCTACTGTGAGGAAACAAGCACGTGATGGAAAAAAATAACGTTGATTTTAAGCACTACCTCCACGTGATGGACCTCGTTGTCTCTTAAAGCAGTTTTCCAAGCTCAACAGCATGAGAAACAACAGGAAGAGGCTGTTGGAATGTCGCCCTTATCAATCCGAGTATTTAGACAAGGAGCATTCCCCCCTCCCCCCCTTTCCAGCCACGCTGGGATCACCGCTGTCGCACTACTCAAACGATGGACTAAAGTCCCCCCCCCCTTGTATATGGTAAGCTCCCTCACTCCAGGCGTATATATATACCCGTGTCGCCAGGAATCGAGGAGATTGTGTACGAGAAAAGCTCAAGAGAGCAGACTATCTTACTCCTCCTTGATTTGGGTTGTCATACGCCAAAATCAAGGAAATTTTGCGGGATAAAACCAAATATCCCTCCTTGGATAAAACAAATATCCACCTTGGATTAGTCAAAAATCCTCTCCCTGTAAGAATACCCATCTGACGACGTGAAACGTATCCATCTCCCAAGAATAACCAAATTCTTGTCCCAAAAGGCTTCATTGATGATTAATCTTCGCGTAATATCCCCTTAATTACTCATAGTCATTCAAACAACCCCACTGACGTCTCAGAGAAACTCAGCCTCCGTTTTATTCAAAGGGTTTCCACCGGAAAAATTACCAGCCTCCACTCTCAAAGGCTCTGCTCCCCCCTCCCCCGTCATCTCAAAGGAATGCTTTAACTCCGAGCAAGATGACCCTAGATCCCGTCGAAGTGACTCAACCTTTATTCCCACTTCGCAAGAAACGACCATCTTCTGCTCCTCCATTTTGTAAAATAATAATAATAAGTCTTTTGTAATGCGCTCTTCAAGGCCTGAGGCCTTCCCAGAGCGCACGTTGTGGTGAGATGAGAATGGAAATTCAAGAGGGGGGAGAAGGCAATACTGAAAAGATGTGTTTTCAGGAGACGCTTAAATGTGGTAAGAGAGGGAGAAGACCTGACTTCAGCAGGAAGAGCATTCCACAACTTAGGGGCGCAGATTGAGAAAGAGCAGTCCCCCATAGGGAAGGGGGATGAACGAGGAATATTAAAAAGAGGTGCAAGTGATGACCGAAGGGCCCGAGGGACATGGCGTGGCGAGAGGGCAGAAGAGAGGTAAGACGGGGCCTTGTTGTTTAGGGCCTTAAATGTAAAGAGAAGTATCTTGAAGTGAGTACGGGATCTGACAGAGAGACGGTGCAGTTCATGCAGCAAGGGTTTCGAGGGAGAGAAGCGAGGGCGACGGACGAGAAGCCGGGTGGCATAGTTCTGTACAAGGTATTGTAACGATATTTTAGCTTCCCCAAAATTTATAATTGCCACCTACTGTCCCCCCTCCCCCCTCTCCGATTTTTATTGTGTGCTTATTTTATCCCGGGGTAAAGCACTACTATAATTTCATTCAGCCTATCCATTTTTATTGCATTTTAAATACCTAATCTTATTACTGGCACGTTTACCACTTTAACTATTTGTATTATTATATGTCTTTTATTGTTCTACCATTTAACCTAAGTTATTAATATGTATTAAAGTCTATTTTTGTTGACTCCTATGCTTTCAACCTTTTAGTTCATCATAGCTGTGTAATAGCCCTGTAACAAAGTAAGACTTAAACACTCAGCCAATACTGAGAATCAAAGTAGCTCTATTAGACTAGCCCTCCCTTACGAGAATTTGACCTCGCAATCGGACCCGACTGAACCAAAGGTATTAAAAAGGAAACCCGGCGCACTCTAAAGTCAAATATAATAGATATATGTATGGTATATAGGAACCTATACCACGACATATACATATATATATATATATATATATATATATATATATATATATATATATATTATAAAATCTGGTGTCAAGTTTGTTAGGTGGATTTAAAAGTTTGTTTAGGTCTTTTTTAAGTCCCCTCTAATTAATTTTTGTGTTAAGTGAAAAGGCTAAAGATTTGCTCAAAGGTTTAAGGAAAATAAATTCGTATTTAAGTGTGAAAGTCCCCCTATTTAATTTGTGTGTACCTAGATCTCAATGCATTGACATTGTCCCAGAGATCAGAACTAGAATAGTTCGTTAGTGTAGGTAAATGTTTGCGCACACGTAGTAGGTCCACATAGGCGTGATGTTTTTTTTGCACAAACAAATCTAACAAAATTTTGAAAAATGGCCTCGTTCGAAGTTTTTAAAGCACAAGGAATCTCTTGGCCAGTCTAGAAGAGATTTGGTAGAATATATACAAAATGAAGAAAGACATGTTAGGGAAGAAAGAAGTAGTAAAGAGAAACTATAAAAAGGAGAAAGACAAAGTGAACTAGAAAGGGAAGAAAGGCAACAAATACGCTAGCGCGAGGTGGAAATGATACAAGCACAAGCAGAAACACAATCTTCGAGTGTCAGATCGGAAGCCCTTCAAGGTGTCTCCTTAAACTCCCCATATTTAAGAAGAGCGAAGAATTTTCCTCATTCCTAACGCATTTTGAGAAAATATTGGCAATCAATCAGATTGATTTGGAAAAAAAAGGTGTAGAGAATTTGCTCCCATTGATCACCTCGAAATGGAGAGATATCTTTATCTCATTGTCCCCAGAATGCACAATTGATTATTCTATCCTCAAGGCTGAATTACTCGCAGCCCATAATATGCTCCTAATTACTACCGCCATAAGTTTCGTGGCACTAGGATCCTACCCGGTCAAACGTTCCGACAGTTTGAGTATACCCTCCAAAGAATCCTTAAGTTTTGGCTAGAGCAGGGGCGGGTAATCCTTGGCACCCGTCTCAAATCTGGCACGCCGATGACTTATTTCTGGCACGCGAAATCACAGGTTACCATTTTTTTCAAAGAGATTTTTAAGAATAATGTAGAATGATGAGAAATTCAGATACTTTCCAAACACAAGGAGGTACATCGATGATTTCCCGAAAGATCACATAACAGACCGCCAATTTCTTCAAAAGCTGTTTGTAAAAATTATTGAGGCAAGTGTTGGACAGTTCTTTGAAAGATTTGATAGGTTTAGAGAACTGGAAGAGACAGCAAAATTAAGTTTCCAAACAGTATCAAACTGGATGAACTAAACTTGCAAATGTTTTCATTGGATAGACATGGATGATTCGAAATGCACTTGATTGAATTTTAAAGTACCTCAATTTGGAAACAATAAATTGGTTGATCTTAGGGTTGACTTAGAAAATAGTGAAAAAGGAGTGATTAGAGACGGGACTAACAGAGAGAAATGTGGAAAACGAAGTATTAAGTATTTAGAATACTATTCCAGAAAATTATCGGTTTAAAGAACCTTGCAACAGCATTACTATCCATCTTTTCGTCTACATATGCTTATGAATCTTTGTTCTCAGGGATGAACTTTGTTGAAATTCGTAAGAGGAGTAACCTGATGGATGAAACTAGTAGTGCATGCATAATTCTCAAGGTTATTAAATATAAACATTATATAAAATCTGTCATCAGTGATACATCAGAAGAAATCCCGCTGAAAAATAATATATAGAAAGAGTCAACAAGTTTTCTAACTCTAGTTTTATCTAATGTTTTTTTTTTAAAGTGCTTGTTTGAACGTAGTTGTAAAGGTAAATAAATATATATTTTTTTTTTGATACATCAATTGTAAAGGATTTAAAATAAGCAAAAGATTATCTGTTAGTAACCTTTTACTGTGATTTAGTAATACAAAGGTATAACTGGGAAAAAATAATGACTGATTAATCGAAAAATATCAATGTTAATTTTTTGTGTTGATGTTAATAATAGTCGTTAAATTGTGTGAATAGGTATGGCAGTTACAGTAATACTTAGAGGCTAATGAAAAAATCCACACAAAGAACCTTTTCGTAAAGCCTGTTATAATCTTTTTAATCCAGTCAGTTTTAAATAAATTACATAATGACTTACAATACTGTGTCTTTAATACTGTTGGGTGATTGTTTATTATTTAAAAAAGTTCTTCAAATGCTTAAGAGATATCAAATAATATGTTCTCAAAAAAATTTGGTTGGCGCGTGAAAAGATTTTGTGAGATATTTGGCCGATTTTGGCACGCACTCTCAAAAAGGTTGCCCACCCCTGGGCTAGATTCTTTAAAAACTTCCCCCGATTATGAGTCATTATTAGATTTCCTTTTAAGGGCCTAGTTACTGGCTTCGCTACCCCCAGAGATCCACGCATCCGTGAAGGACCGGCGTTGTCGATCCTTCAAGGAATGCGTTGAAGAAGCAGACGTCTTCGCTGCACATCATAACTGATACCCTAAGCAGTCCAAGAAGCACTCTCCACCATCTCCTAAATCGAGAACCAGAAATCCCCGATTTAATCAAAATTCCCACTCGAAGTTCGTGAAAATTCCAGGCCCCTTTAAACCAAGAAGTCTTCCCTCCACTGAACCTCGAGACGTGAAGTCCGCTTTCCAGTCTTTTCCTCCAGTATCCTTCTCAAAGAAACCCTTTGTATGCTATACGTGGTGAATAGCAAACCACATAAGTTCAAACTGTTCCAAGAACGCTAAATTTTTGGAGCAACCCCCGACAACAGGTTAACTAAGTAAGTGCATCTGCCGCTTCCCTCTTCTTCCCGTTTAGCCCCCCGTTCCTTCATCTCCCATAATGCCCGCCGAATCACCAAGTGAATTTTATTTTTAATAAGAGCTCACCAGAAGCCTTAAAATTTGAGAATGGCAGTGTAAACGGCTGTCGTACGTCCAGTATCGTCCGTGATACAGGGTGTACCTGCATCATTGTGTCTGAGAAGCTTGTCTCCCATGTGTCCCTTGACAACGATAAATTTGCAGTAGTCCACGAATACTTGGGCCGTTCCAACCGCTTCCCAATTGTAAGGTGCTACATCGACTGTCAGTACTTTAAGGATGGGCCGAAGCAGTTTTGGCCCTAATTAAATTATGTTCGGTACTAATGGGACAAAGTCCCCAAATCTCCCCTAACGCAGTTGCCCGGCCGGTCACCACACGCGCAGGGGCGAGAAAAGAATTCCAGGAACGTGTTTCCCTCAAAGTTCTAGCTAACTCAGGATTTAAGGTAATTCTAAACCCAGAATTCGACGAGGCCCAGACAGAGTATGGAATTCTCCTTTCTTTATGGGAAAAGTCACAAAATAAAGAGCAAGACTCGGTTCGTGGGAACAAAACCATGTCCTACGTCAAAAAGAATGGCCTCCTTTACAGAGAGACTACGGACGGCGTTAACCCAGTAGACCTCTTCCTGGGCATTCTCTAATCTTAAGCTCCCATGGTGCTCAAGGTCGCGCATGATAGTGTTTTTTTCTGGCCATTTTAGTCATAACAAAACCGGTTCGAGAATTTTCAAGCATTTATTTTGGTCCAGCGCAGCCGTTGACTTCTTAAAACATTGCCAGTCGTGTGACATTTATCAGAAGACCGCTGTTAAAGCTTGCGTAAAACCCGCCTCCCTTCAGAGAGACCCCATCATTTCTGAACCCTTCTTCCGTGTGGCCATCGACCTTGTCGGCCCCATTCACTCCCCATCTATTGAATGGCACAGCTATATATTCACTGAAGTGGATTTTGCCACGCATTTCCTTGAGGCTGTCTCACTAAAGAGGATAGATAGCATCACCTGTACCGAATCCCTCATATCCATTTTTTCGAGAGTAGGCGTTCCGAAGGAGGTATTGTCCGACAGAGGAAGACAGTTTACTTCAGAATTAATGGAGCATGAGGAAAAATTACTGATGGTAAGGCCCTGTTTACCACTATTTTCCACCCAGAGATCAATGGAATATGTGAGAAATTAAACGGTACTCTCAAGTCCATCCTCCGTGAGATATGTGCACAACAACCACGTGAATGGTACCGCTATCTTCCTGTGGCACTCTTCGCCTACAGGGAGATCCCGCATCGGACGCTTGGCTTTGCCCCGTTTTAATTGATGTACGGTCTTAACGTGAGAGGCATTCTTAGTATTTTAAAGGAGTCGTTCTCACAACCTCAACTCGATCGTGAAGTTCAATCTTCCAATACGTATGGGCTGAAACTCCGCGAGAGGTTAGTACTTTGCGCTAGCATCGCGTCCCAGAACGCCGAAATAAATTTAGAGAAATACAAACATACTTCGAAGTTAAATCTAAAGACCGCCGTTCTGAAGGAGGGGACGAAGTTTTCTTATTGCTTCCCACCGAGAGCTATAAACTCCTAAGCCAATGGAAGGGCCCCTTTCCGGTTTTAGGGGCACGGGGACCGGTGGAATATCTATTCCGAACAGCTCCCATAGAAAAATTATTCCACATCAATATGTTAAAGAGTATCACCGCAGTGCCCACGTTAATAATATTGTGGCCCTCGATGAAAGATCCGCCATGGACTCAGATTACCCTCCCCAAATCCCTTAATATTGTGCAAACTGTATGTCTTGAGCAGGACGAAGACTATCCTTTACCATCCCTGCCAGGAGAGACCGATTTATCCACTGATGGTCTGTAAGTCAACGAGGGGTTGACACCACAACAACGAAATCAGCTACAGCTCCTCCTTAGTCAATTTAGTGAAATTATTTCCGAAAACCCTGGATACGCTACTCAGTTTGAGCACGACATCAAGCTCACGACAGAGGATCCGTTTAGATCTACGCCTTATTCATTACCCATTTACTTGAGGCAAACCTTTAATTTAGAGCTGGAAAATTTGCTCCAATTAAACATAATTGAGCCCTCTACTTCTGATTATTACTCGCCGATAGTCATGGTTAAGAAACCCGATGGCTCTTATAGAATGTGTGTCAACTTTCGGAAACTAAATTTAGTCTCCGTTTTCAACGCCGAACCCATCCTTCTGATAAATCAAAACCTCCATCTGTTTGTTGAAGCAAAGTTCATTACTGAACTCGACCTGTGTAAGGCCTACTACCAAGTTTCGCTCAAGAAAGAAGTGAGGAATTTACGGCGTTTGCCACTGATAAATGGCTTATGCAGTTCCGGAAGCTCGGCTTCGGGCTCATAAAAGCTTATAGCAATTATAATCGGTTCAGGCGGAAAATTTTGAATGGCTTGCCAAATACCTTTTTCTATTTTGACAATATTTATATTGCTACTCGCGACTGGGACCAACATTTAGTATCCGTTCGAGGCTTGCTGACCAGGTTGCAAGAAAATTGCCTTACTATTGGTCCCGGTAATTGCCACTTCGCCTTTAAAACCATTAAATATTTAGGGTTTAATATTGGGAAAATCCAACTTAGTCCCTAAGAGGAGAAGGTAAAGGCGATCGTCGATATGCCTCTTCCCGGTAATAAGAGGCAGCTCGGATCTTTCATGAAATCTGCTTTATTCTACCGACGCTTTGTCCCAAATTTTGCGTCATTGGCTGCCCCCTTCTGCGACCTTTTGAAAAAGAACTCCCCCGACTTAATAACCTGGAACTCAAAGGCCACTGCTAATTTTAACTCCTTGAAAATAAAGTTAGTTTCTGCCCCCATTTTGAAGTTGCCAAATCCTGAAAAGTCGTTCGGGATTCGAACTGACGCCAGCAACTAGGGCTTTGGTTGTGTGCTACTTTAATATGAGGACGGAGGCGAAAGTCATCCTGTGGCCTACGCTAGTTGCAAATTATTACCCCGCAAAATGAATTATTCAGTTATTGAAAGATAAGCCTTAGAAATAATCTGGGCAATTCAGAAATTCAAAATGTAGTTACTAGGGAAAGAGTTTGGTGTGGAAACGGACCACCGTCCCCTTGCGTATCTCCGGAACGTGAAACACACGAACAGCAGATTAATGCTGTAGAGTCTTCTTCTCTAGGAGTACCAGTTTAAAATCAATTACATTTAAGGGACAGATAATCAGATGGCGGATTGCTTCTACAGAAATGCGTTCCCCGCTAACCCCGATTAGTTCCGTGGAAAATGGCCCTAAACAAATGTTTGATATTTGCATATATTTATATCTGTAAATATTTATGGTACTGTTAAATTATTTTTTTTAAGATAATTGAATATTTGGTGTACGCCCATTTCTTTGTAGTTTTTATGTACTTATGAAGTGAGAATAGCTGTCCTCGCGATATGATTTGGCAATGTCCCCGTTATCTTCAAGTTTTCTTTTTGGTTTAAACTTCCCAATTGGAAACCATATGAGAGTGTGGTTTTAGATTTTTTATATACCTATATCTTTTATTAAGTATTCTTTTTCCTTGGTAGTATGTAGAGTATTCTGTGTGGTAACATGACAATTTTTAAATAAGCTGATCAATTTTCTGTTCATAGTGTATAGCTTGGTAACAGCGTATGTATATTATATATAATTCCGTTATAATTCGGTAGTAAACTTTAAAGAGTATCGAGTTGTCCCTTTTCTCCCCTTATTTCTTTTTTGGGAATGAGAAAAGGTCCAACTTTTGAAAGGGAGGCGTGTGCGAGAACAAGCATGTGATAGAAGAAATAACGTCGCTTTTAAGCATTGCTTCCACGTAATGGGCTTCGTGTAGCTTACAAGCAATTTTTGAAATTCAAAATCGGGAGAAAGTATAGATGCAGGCTCATGGAATGCCGCTCTCATCAATCCGAATATTTAAACAAGACAAGAAATATCTCCCCTCATCCTCTTCCAGCCAAGCTGGGAGCGGCTGAGACAAACGCTACCCGTGATGCGTTCGCCATTACTCAAACGACGGGCGATAGTCTCTTCCCCCTTCTATGGGTAAGCTCTCTCACTTCAGGTGCCCCTATGTTCCCGTGTGAGGAGGAATCGTGAGAGATTCCTGCGAGTGAAGCTCACGAGAGCAGACGATCTTATTCCTCCTCGATTCGAGCTGCCATACGCAGAAGGCAAGAAAACGTTGTGGGATAAAACCAGGTATTTCTCCTTGGATAAAACCTATATTCACCCTAGAACTAGTTAAGAACTCTTCTCCATGTAAGAATACCCGTCCGACTCCGCTCAACGACGCCTCTCTAGACAAGAACCAAGTCATATCCCAAAAGGCTTCAGTGAAGATTAATCTTAGCGTAATACCCCCTTAATTACGCAGAGTCAACCAAACAAACCGTTTAACCTCTTGGAGAATCTCACCCTCCGTTTTCTTCAAAGGAATTTCCCCCGAAGAATTCCCAGCCTCCATTCTCGAAGGCTCTGCTCCCCCACCCCTGTCATCTTAAAGGAATATTTCAACTACAAGCAAGTTGACCGTGGACCCCGTCAAAGTGACCCAACCATCATATAACCGCGTGCCGGAAACGACCATCGTCTTCCCAAACATTTCCATTTTGTACAAGGTATTGTAACGAATATTTTAGCATCCCTTAAATTATATATTTGCCGTTTACCGTTCTACCTTTATCATCCAGCCTACCCAATTTTATTGCATTTTAGATAACCTAGTCTTCTTCATACCCCGTTCACGACTGTAACTATTTGTCTTATATGTCTGTTTATTGTTATACCATTTAACTTTGATTATTAATATTTATTAAAGTCTATTTTTGGCGACTCCTTAATTTTCCGACCCTTGAGCTCATCATAACCGCGTAACAGCCTGTAACTAGCCTTCCCTTACGAGGATCTGACCTCGTAACCGGACCTCAGCTTACCCAAAGTTATTAAAAGGAAACCCCCGCGCACATTAAAATCAAATATAATAGATGTATCTATGTTATATAGAGCTATAACACGACAGACATGTTTGACTAGAAGTTTACAGCAGAAAGACAAATGAGGTGGCCATTGTGTGTGTTCTTTGGGATGCAGAATGTAAGTGTCATAAATTCGTAAATCATGTACCAGGGCAACACTGCCAGGGTAGGAGGCAGCGCCATGCAGAGACGGAAGTACATGCACGAATTTGCCCTGCAACTCATCAGGCCCTCAGCTGAGGAACGGCTCAACGCCCCAATACAGCATCGACTGGTAAAGCTGGTCGTCAGACAGGTGTGCTCCCTTAACCTCTCCTCTGATACTGCTGCAGGTGCAGGACCATCGGTAGCTGAGATGAGGGACATGCTTCGGGTATCACAACTGCCGCCCACCTGTCTGCCCAAGCCACTACTTCCCTTACTGCTGTGATTGCATCTGACTCTGAGATAAGTGATAAACATGAAATGTCTTTTTTCCTTTTGGGTGTGAGCAAATGTGTTAGATTTATATAGCTAAAACCATTAGGTTCATTTTATTAGCCAGCACAATTTCATACCAATAAATAGTGGTTAATATTAAAAATTTCCATATCACTGACAGGAGGTTACAAGGGATAGACACGAATGAAGATGCTCGGTAAGCGGGCATAGAAGTATAGTCTGTCATGTGTCTTAATAGTTATTTCCAGGTGGATTCAAGGGGTTTTATAACAGAAAAACACATAAAATTGAACAATTAGTCATTTTTGGTGCACTAAAAAAGGGTGTTATTCCCACTCTCTTTCCTACAGTTTATACATCGTCAGTGTCATGGGGACTCCCTGGGAGGAGAACCTGAAATCTTGGAGGCCTGTGCGAACCTTTGGGCGAATATATAGAAGGGATTTTTAGGGTGAATTTTTCCCCAAAATTATTTTTATAATATACCTTTCTTAAAGTAAGTACGGATTTTTATTAGGTTAATTAGCATTTACATGTCTTATAGTTAATGTGTAAATTATAGGATTAATAAATTTATATATATACTATTTTTATTTTATTTTCCTAAATCGGGTATAATATACACGAGTTCAGTGACTGCGTAACAGGGAAATATGTTTAGTGCTCCAGAGTTAAAGTTCGAATGATGTGAGATTTTAATTACTTCTTACACTTCACAGTAATTTTTTGGTCTTAGCCACAGGAAAAGTATAAGCATATATTAAAATACGAGAAAATGGGATTAATGCGCACGATAAACTCCACAAGGAATAACACGTTCTCGAACGTTTCTAACTAACAAGACAGGTTTAAAACTTGGTTCACGCCTGAAAAGTGTATGTAATTTTACTAATTTATAATAAAATTCAGAGCAACAAACTTTTTTGTGGTACGTTTAGGTAGTTTCATGTAACTTCAGTCTTATATAATGTGAAGAACTTAATTCATCGTAAAAGGAAAGTTAAAAATCAGATAAAAATAAAGTTAGCTGTTCCCAACTCAAATTTGACATTTTTGGACAAATGGTGCTTTAAACTAGCTTACAACAGCCGCAGCAATTTCTGTATGAAAAATTCGTCTTTAATCCTGTTCAAATTGGCAGTGCCACTTTGCTTAGTCATACTTTTTTTAAACGTTTGCGACTTCGAAATTCATAGTGCGACAAAGTTGAAAAATTGCAACTCGTTGCTGCAACACCCAGCTCTGAATTATTGGCATTTATCGAAGATGTTTAGAAAGAGTTGTGATTGAAATCTAACTGATCATGAGACTAATGAGATCGTCGATATTACTTTGAGGATTAGGGGACAGACTTACCATAAATGGAATTTGTATCTAGTTGAAAAATGCAAATAAGTGAAGAAAACCTGCAAATAAACAGAAACCGAATGAATTTTGAAAATTATTAAACATGATAAATCTGACAATAATAAAGTTGAACAAAGCTAAGTATTAAGTTTGCGATGGTTTATTACCATGTGCCATGAACAAGCTCGTTTGCAGAGCTTCAAAATTAGAAGTATGAGCCTATTCCCTTAACTCAAATAGATGGACTTAGACTATCAAATTATTCATACTAAATTATATGATAATAATAAAGGAAGAAATTAAAACTATGCAATATAAAGCTAGATAAAGATTGAGATAAACATTAAATAAACTCATTGCAAAATATACTATTGCACGCCCGTTCTACTCCACTGCGAATATAAAAGAAACATGTTGTTGTCCTTGTCAAAAATCGAAACAAACATCTTTTTTTTTAAACACTATAAAAGACTACTGAATAAAATTTATACTACTGTATCACTGTTGAAGTATGAATTCGAACGCACTGTGTGGCTTTATTTTCTCAGGCCTAGACTGTTGCTAGCTATGTTTGTTTTCATTTATTTCCACCGTCTCCGACTCTGATAGCCTTGGCCGCTGGTCGCTCCCTCGTCCCCCCCTATAGGGTAAAATGAATTCTCTCACCAACCCACGGTCGCTTCGTCAAACCGGCGCTTATCAAACTACCTTGATGGCCTTGTCTTACGCCATGTTATCCCATGGGACTTCGCTCGTCTTGCGTCTCCACATTTCCTCTAAACGAATTTCCCTATTTAAGACGAAGTGCATATTTCTCATCAGAGAGTGCGTGTTAGGAAGTCTTTTCGCCCAGATGCAAGGGCAGCTGTCGGATCTCCTGAGCAGATCCTTTCCGTAATCCCCTCTGATCAGAGGAAGATTGCCACTACTTTATTACGTCCCGGAAGACTGCCCTGGACATCGCCTCTTCTCAGCTGTTTTCGTGGAGATTCTATGCCGTTCCGTTGACGAGTCTCTACTGTAGTTACTCTCCCATCTCCCCTGGAAGTTGTAGTAATCGCAAACCCGTTAGAGTTCGTCAAACGCTCATACCCCGAGTTCGTTCTACGAAGACCTGGCTACTGGTCTTCCGCTCCCGTCAATCATCCGAGGTAATCCAGAATACCACCCTCGTAAGTCACCTCGTTTTCTCAAGAACTAAGAAGACCCCATAATCCCATTACGATACGATTTAGTAACCTTACTCCTCTTATCTAAATCATCGAATCAATTAATAATTCCCGGGCTCATCTTGAATATATTCCTGCCCGCTATAATATTCAATGGCACGCTAAACTTTTTGTTAATTTTCATTATTTTTCTTGTCTCTATATTTAATCATTTATCTTGTATTAAAGATTATTTTCTTAGAGGTATTTCCTTAAATAATTCCTGAATTGAATCTGGCAAACGAGTTTCCCTTTTGAATTGCCAACCTGTAATTAAGTGGCACTCTTACGTTCGCAGGCCATTGCCTTCCTTTGGCTGCATCCTGCCTGAGTACAGGGCCCATATTTGCAGGTCTGACTCAAATACGTATGTACCCATATTAGAGAGTCGGTCATACTGTGTTGTTTCTCGTCAATCACCTTTTAAATCTGTTTTTTGACCAAATTATTTAAGACGGTTTACAGCAGTCATGAAGTAGAGGAAGACGGCACCATATATTAGAATAGAGAATTTCAAGTGGATGTTAAGTTAAATTTGAACTTAATACAAAATTATAGTGGTAGATTAAGTGGATTTGGAGGGTTAGCACTAAATTTCAGGTGTAGTTTTAATGTGAATTTGCCCAGTACGACTAAATTATATATGCAGGTTAATTGAAATTTGCCAGTTAACACTACAATGAAGGTGTCGGTTAAGTGGGAATTTGTAGGGTAAGACTAAATTGTAGCTGTAGTTTAATTAAAATTTACCCGTTACTACAATAATGTAGGTGTAGGTTAAGTGGGACCTGGACTGTTTAAGAAAATGCAGGATATGAAGAGTGAAATCTCTCCGCTTCTAATTGGATATTTTTATTATAACCTGAAATTATTAAGGATGTGTTATCTGCCCTTTGAAAATACTCAATGCTTTGTAATATGTGTAAAAGAAAATACCCAAACCAAAGAGAAATAATGGTACAAGGATATTTCCAAATGCTAATTATAATCAATTGTAACTTTAGTGATTTACACTCGCGTAATATAACATATTGCATCTTGTTGCATAAATACATTATGATTCATTCTAAGCTGGTTTATATCATCCCATATGTAATCAAATTTGCACCTACATTATATGATTTTATGTCAAAGCAATATAAATTTACAAATGAGTGCTGCAGCAATCCCCTGGTTATTACTATTTTTTATAAATTTGTGTATTAGATAATCATCTTTTGTTTCTTTTTCAGTCGAAGAATAAAAAGAATGAGGCGAATTGATTGTAAGGATTTTATCAAGTAACTTAGAAAGTACCCTAAAACCCACCCAGTTAAAAATGAGAGTAATTCGGGATTATTTAGAAAGACTATGAACACCTATTTTGGAACGGGATGGGCGAAAGGAAGTGGATTAATTCAAGATAATGCACTTGAGGTGGCTCATCATGAATAGTCCATAAATAAGGTGTTTATTCTTGAATTATCAATTGCTAAACTAACCTAATTATTTATAGATTTAGTTGGGTTAGGTTAGGCCATGTAAAGTTAAGTTTAGTTAGGTTAGGTTATATTAGGGTCAAAAAACATTTGGAATGCCTAATCTTTACAAGATCCTTTTCCATTCATTTATCAGATAAATTATGAGTCTTAGGTCATAGCCGCCTTTTATTTGCGGAATGTGCTTTTTCTTGAATTGAACCGATATAGGTGTCTTATCTTGAATTGATCCAAGGAATTGATACCATCAATGATAAGTCGACTTGTGTATCTCCAGTTGATTTGGCAGAGTAAAAATATGATCAGCGTAATTCCAATCATAGTGGGAATAATATGCCACAAACCATACTGAGTCTGCTGTACAGAAGGATAAAATTCGTGAAAAATATGTGTGTATGGGGCTGTAGTTGGAGAGTGCTATGCCTGTTGAGGAAAAAAAATGAATTTATTACTTCGACAATTGCATTCTGATCAGGAATACTGTGCGCCACTTACTTCGCTCCAGTGCATCTATTTTTGATCGAATTGTTTTGCCAAGGCATTTGTTAATGAAGTCCCACGTTTTAATTGGGTTAACCTTTAAAAGTTAAATTTTGAGTGATATCAGTTTTTTCGTTTAGGAAGAGTTTGTTAAAATTTAACTTGTAAGTCTAATAGACTTTTTAGAATATATTTTATAAATAATCATCTTCTCTGATTATTCAAAGCTATCAAAGCTTGAGTGGTCCAATTCTTTTGATTGATTCGATGAGAGGCATTGTATGCACGAAAAGGGGTAATCTCGATTAAATTAAATCTTCCACTCAAAAGAAAATTTCAGACTTTTCGCCTTCGCCAGATCCACTTGTGCATTTGCGTCATTATTAACACAAACCTATGAAAGGGGTGATTTAGTATGTGAGAATGAAATACAGGGAGTTAATTATAAGTATCAACAAAGAAAATGTCCGATCAAGTATGAAAGATCTATTGGCTGTTGCTCGACGTGTCCCTAGAGTAACATGAGGCTACCACCAACTGTTCTCATAGATATCATAGAAGACTAAAAAAAAAATTGAATCCATTGACAATAAATCATTGTGGCACAAGTTAAGAGAAATAACGAGTAAGTTAAAAGGCATTAAGATTAAAGAGAAAGGCTTCCCACACATGAGATTTGAGGTAGATTACGAAAATGCCTAGATGTAGTTTGCGAATGGTAATATTCGGAACAAAATGCACTAGAATAGAGGAAAGATTAATGGACTAGAAATCAGGTTGTATGGGAGAGGTGACTCCTCCTTGTCGCTTGCGTGTATCTTTGACTTTTCGAGCTATGTCAGTGGGGGTACCTCTCTTTTGGGTACCCTTGGTCGGGCTTTCCTTGTCGATTTGGTCGGAAACGAGGTTCCAGACTAAGTGTGTGATTCTTTTTTCTACTCTACCTTTCTCCTTTTTCACTTTTATCATATCTCTCCAACTTATTATATAAAAAAACTAAGAAAACAAACAAAACCCTACTACAATCAAGTCACTCTTACCCTTTTTTCAATCTTTCTAAATATAAGGACCTGGCAGCTACCCCATGCGTCAGAAGAAAGGCTTTGGAACCTCTAAAACAACGCCAATCGACGATCACTGGTTGCGGGAGACTAGGACTAGAGGTGTCCTAGGCCTTGGGGCACGATGAATGGGATGAGGGTAGTGTCCCGTTAACCCCTTCCTTGGCGCGTAATTATTGACCATTCCCAGTGACCGTTGCCTGGTGCCTCTGGTAGCATCGGTCCGAGGTGACGTCACTTTGTTCCAAGGTTGGGTGCCAGGCAAATAAAAAGCCTTGGGTCGAGTCTCCTGGTGTGGCGGGATATCCATTGAACGCTGCTCCGAGATCTTGGCCGTAATGAAGGGAACTAGTAGGAGTTTAGAACGGGGCATGCTCCGTTGTTCACCTGGTTAGAAATCGATGGCCCTTTCGGGGACCGTCAGTGGTCCTTGGTTAGGAGCAATGGCACGCCGAGGTTTGACGACTCGGTCGGACTAACAGCAGCAAATGGAGCGTGCCTTCTGAAAGATCTGAAACCTCTCCGATGGATAGGCTGGAGCGACTCACGCGGGGAGAACTCCCTAACCCCCATTTTTAATATTGGTTGGTCCCAGAGTTTTAAGAGAGAGAAAGTTTTCAAAACGACAGGAAAAAAAGGTTCAGCTGCACGCAAATATACATGTCCGATATGCCAGAAGGATAAGTGGTGCGTGGACTTCCCGGAAGGATGTTTTTCGAAATGCCACCCTGGAAGTATAGGCACCGACTGCATCCTTAAAAGAGAGGTCCGAGAGGCAGTGGAGTACTGCAATGAGCTCAAGGATCTCTTCTTAACCTCTAAAGAAAAATCTAGGGCGCTCTAAAGTAAAATACAGACCCTAGAAACGCAGCACGCGCTTCAGATTCGGCGTCTCGAGGAGAAAATCCTAGAGCCAGCCTCTAAACTATAGGCCCAGTCAGCTCAAGCTCGAGAGGAAAGTCCCACTCACTTGGGTGGTTCCGCCGATGTGACTCTAGCTCAAGGGCTGAAACTGCATTGGCAGTCCCACTTCAGCCATGCGGAGAAGCTAATGAGAAAAAAAAAACTAAAAAGAAGAAAAACGACCTTAATGCAGATCACCCCAGTGTAGAGGATTCGAGCTTTACTAGTGCGCAAGATAAAGTGGAAAGCGAAGAAGTGAAAACAGAAACAGAAGAAGAGAAAACAAAGGAAGACAAGAAAAAAAAGAAGAAGAAGATAAAAATGTAGAGATACAAGAGGACAGCGGCGAGTCGCTTCCGAAAGGAAAGACTACGTCGTCTGCAGACAAATGTGCAAGAGTCACCTTTATTGGTGATTCTCAAGCACGGGGTTTGCAGTCCCTGCTAGTGGCCCGCCTTCGCACTAGTGTGAAGGTAAGCTGCCTGCCAGAATGTGGTAACCACAACAGCAAAGTAGAGGCTGAGAAATCACAGATTTCTGAGACCTCAGTCGTTGCTCTGATGCTCAGTGGAAACGACCTCTACCTGAGAGGAGGTAAGGTAGGCCCTACAGATAAAATCCTTCACACGGTCATGGGTGCCGTGGACGACTGTAGCCTGAAATCCCGCAAGCGTGTTGTAGTCGGGATGCTCCCGATTAGAGGTCCAACACGGACCGCTCACTCGATGAACGTCTCTTTAAACTGGCGCCTGGCAGATTTGTGTACAGCAAAGGGGATCTTTTTTGTGGATCCGTACCGCACCTTTTATGTTAGAAATGATCTCTACCAAAGGGATGGGGTACATCTTTCCTTTAAAAGAAAGGCCTTTCTGTCGAACATCATCTAAGATGTCGTAGACTGGCTTTAAAGGAGTATCCGGCCCAGAGTGAGGGCGGACGTACGCCAGTATGCCCGTGTCACTCCAAGAACGCCTTTTTCAGAGGTAGCAAGGAGGGGTCCCTCCTCGCCAACAAACAAGCCGGGAAACGGAAGAGCGTAGGGAGTCCTACAGTCGGGGACTCCCTAAAAGTTTTTCTGTTCAATGCGAAGTCAATCAGGAACAATTTTTTCTGAGCTCCGTGGCCTCGTAGCGACGGAAGAACCCGCAATATAGCCATAACAGAATCGTGGATAAAAACCTCAAAACGAGACTTTCAAGGTGAATTCACGGTTCCTGGTTACCAACTCTTCCACAAAGATAGGCCAGACAAAGAAGGTTGCAGGGTAATGTTGTTGTCAAGGATACAATCAAATCTACGAACTCAAACATTATATCCGATCACGAGCTCCTAGGCTTTGATCTAGAGATAGATCATATCAGATACAGGCCCATGCTGCTTTACAGAGTCCCTTTCCAACCCGTTGAGAAGGACTGGGAACTATACCATCTGCTGGGTAAGCTTGTTCAAGGCAGATAGGCATCGTTATGGGCGCCTTCAACAGACAAGTTGACCGGGAAACGAGAGCAGCCTGTGGGGAGAGCGCGCTACTCCTGGAGTTCGCCAACAACGAGTTCCTCACTCAATTGGTGAGAGAATTGACGAGAGGAGACAATATATTCGTCTTGGTCTTTACCTCTGAGGATGACATCGTTGAGGATCTCTCTGTAGGCGAAGAGTTTGGTGGCAGTGATCACCAGCTAGTTAATATACCGTCAAGATCCCGAAAGTAAGGTCTGTGTGATAGAACGAGATAAAGCTGCGTTAATTTCAAGTTCTTTCACATATTATTTAAAACCACGATGGGCCCACGTGCATCTTCGTTTCGAAGCTTGGCGCCTTATCACAGCCACCGGATGTCAATGTTTAAACAAGGATGTTATCGTCCCCCCGTTCTCCCCCATAGGCCGACCTCGCCAGATTGAGTTAGGCTTATGGGCAGATAAGGCATTGTTCTCCGGCTCGGCTCTGCGTTCCCTCGAAGCTCCCACTCCATTGTTCCCCACGCTAAGGAGATGTCCTGGCTATTTATATGGAAACTTTACCACTAAAATCAGATTAGAGATCCAGATTTTTGTCGTGAAACATCACCACGACCCTCTCTCCCTTTGTGCGCCAAGGGACCTTGCCCTCGAGATTCACCATCACTTGTCCAGAAGGAGAACAATATCCCTTGAGTGCCAAAGGTTCGAGCCTTTCGTGACGCCAAGTCCCCAAGGATTCCCCCTCGTTGTTCAAGAAAAGAAAAACGTAGAACAGCCATTGTTCTTCAAGCCGTTCGCCGAGAAACGATTCTCATTCCCAAGATGCCACGTCAGGATCATCTTATCCCCCCACTACCGCTGGAACTCGCCAGCGGACCGAAAATTCCTTCGCGCCACCTTCCACTGCACCACTAGTGTAAAAGTTAAGTAAGCCAAACGTCACTTTTGAGTACTTACCCCTTTTGTCAATTCTATCCTGTGCTTTAAATGGTTTATCGAACCATCCCATCTCTTTAACTCTATATTTGTTTTACTCTTTTAAATCCTTTAAATCCTTGAATTAGCCCGAGCCCCCACGACCCTTTCCATTCTCTGTTTATGTCAATATTTTTTCGTCTTGTGTTTGTTGATAGTTATTATTAATGAAACTCTATTTTATTAATGATAGCAATATTATTATCCTTGAGCTCAGTTTCACTTCTTAAGCATATCGAAGATACATAATATCGGCCGCCAGACATTAACGCACTCTGAAGATAATTAAGGAAATTCCCTCAACGAATAGTGATATATGGTATATCATCGGGAGTCATTCTACGACAGTCTGTTGCCAGTCAATCAAGGAAACTTGACTTGAGAAGACTAGACTTTGCAAGCTTTTGTTCTGGGCTGACTAATGTAAGGCTAGTGGTATGCGAAGATGATGCGGATTGTTCGAACAACTTCAAAAATAAGTTCATGAGTCTTCAATCAAGTTGCATCCCTCTGGAATGCCTCCTTTAGTCTTCTGTTCAACGTGGTTTAATCGACAAATCGGCTTACTGCTTACGAAGAAGAGAAATGCGTACAGGCGATCAAAGATCTCAGGTGCCTTTAACAACTACTTGAGGTTAGCCAGAAGAGTTAAGTCTAGCATTAGGGCGGCTAAGCGTACTAAGGAACTCCGAGTGGCGAGACTCTGCAAGGAGAATCCCAAGGAATTCTTCGGCTATGTAAATAGACTTAAACCAATCCATCGTAGCATTGGGCCCTTAGTGGACGAGGAGGGTGCATTAACTCACTCAGATGCAAAAAATGCTAACCTGCTCAATGACACTTCTCTTCAATGTTTACTGAAGAGTGTGGTCCCATCCCACAGCCCACGGATTCCTACTCGGGGGAAAAGCTGGAGGCAATGGACTTCACCGAAGGAGAAATAAACAAAAAGATCGCTCACCTAAAGAAAAATAAGTCCCCGGGACCGGATGCGTTTCTATCCAAGGTGTTGAAAGAAGTGTGCGATGAAGTATCACGACATCTGTGCGCTATCTTTAACATATCAATCCGGACCTGATGCGTTCCTAGAGACTGGCGTGAGGCAAGGGTGACTCCTATCTTCAAGTAAGGAGACCCCAGGCAACCGTCAAACTACCGACCCATCAGTTTCACTTCGATAGTCGGTAAACTCATGGAAAGCATCATAGTGGACAAGATAACCTTTTATTTAGAGTCAAACCTGCTACTGAATAGTTCCCAGCACGGCTTCCGAAAGCAATGGTCATGCCTGACGAACCTTGTAAAATTCTTCCTCTTCGTGTTCAGTGAACATGATCTTAATAAAGCGGTGGATGTTGTGTACCTTGACTTCCAAAAGGCCTTTGACAAGGTACCACACCGCCGCCTTCTCCGGAAAGTGCGTGCGCAGGGCATTTACGGCAAGGTAGCAGGTTGAATAGAGAGCTGGCTAAGTGACAGACGGCAACAAGTAGTGGGGAATAGACGGGCCTCTGAATGGGCACCCGTATCTAGCGGTGTTCCTCAAGTTCCGTCCTGGGACCACTACTGTATATTATCTATGTCAACGACATGGACGGTGACATGGTTGGAAAAATCTCCAAATTTGCCGACGAAACTAAGCTTGGTATCAATTTGGCAAAGGAGGGGAACACTGCCCGTCTCCAAGAGGACCTTCAAAGGATTGGGGAGTGGTTGGACACGTGGCAAATGCTTTTCAAGGTGGGGAAATGCAAAGTGATTCATATCGGCCACAGAAACCCAAATCTCAGTACATCCTTAAGAGCACTGCTCTTAAATCCACCGACACTAAGAAGGAATTGGGTGTAACTATCACTAGCGATCTCAAGTTCTCGAAACAGTGCATCAAGGCAGAGAAGAAAGCCCACAGGATTTAAGGCTATATTAAGCGCAAGTTTGGATACCGTAACAAGGAGATAGTACTTTGTCTGTACAACTCACTCGTTCGGCCGCACCTGGAGTATGCCGTACAATTTTGGAGTCCTTCGTTTCGAAAGGACATCACAAGGTTGAAACGCGTACAAGCCAGGGCAACCAAGCTGATTCCTTCTATCCGACATAAAGGTTATGAGGATAGACTAAGGGAATTAAATCTGTTCTCGCTGGAAACCCGTATACTGCGTGGTAGGCTCATCAAAGTTTTCAAAATACTTTTGAAGGTTCGACAATGTTGACTACCGGTATATTTTCTTATTTAGTGAGAACAGAACGCACAATCACGGCTTCAAACTTGAACTGAAGCGTTACAACCGCATTCTGTGTGGAAATTTTTTCACTTACAGTATCTGCGGTAAGTGGAACGCACTTCCAGTGGAAGTTGTCAACAGTGAATCTGTTGACCAGTTCAAGTCAAGACTAGACAAAGTCTTGAAAATGGGCCATTTTCTGACGCAAAACAATTAAACAGCTATGTGCCCGCTCGATTGCTAGTCCAAAGGTACCCTCCTTTAATGGCCCGTAAGATCTCCTAGGGTACTTCCTTTCCTTGTTACTCTTTGTTACTTTATATATATGCTCACAGCACCATAACGCATTTGAGGTATGAAATGTAAAGCATTGAAGCTAAGTATGATCTGTTCATAATTTTGAGCCATGTATCAGTTGAGAGCGTTGACTTGTATAAAAGGCGAAAATATTATTTTAATTGAGAAGTTTGCAGGTAGTTTGCAAACAATAGTCTATAATATCAAGAACATATGCTAAATATTTCATTGCAATAGAACAATTTATTTAGCTTGTAAAAACGCCTTGTGGTTATATGAAAATTTGCTAAGTTACTATATTAAACCAAACGATAATAGGCAAGTGATTATCAAATATATTATCTGTCTGTTGGATGTTTTTCTTAATTTGTTGTTTCTTTGTGAGTGCTTAAGTGAGTGTGTTTGAAGCAACACAATGTCAATGACTTTCAAATTGACACTGCAAAACTTAACGGAAGAAATCTCTTGAAATTCGTAGATGTTTTGAAAGCATGTCCTTGTGAAAGAATTGAGCTGAAGAAGGCATCAAATAAAGAACCACCATTCAGTGAAATTTTCACAAATTTCTGCTCTCAACCTGAAGGAATTTGGAGATCAATGTCCATACCAACTGTTTCAACTGAATAAGTTGAATGATAAATATAAAATCTTTAACAAGTCTGATCATTTCCGGAAAGATAATCTTAGTTAGAGAAGGAAACTTGAAAAGTTCAAGGCTAATTGTAAAAAGCTATTCGACATTTCAACCCGTAAATGCAAATAAAATATTTGCACATGCCTAAAACAACACAAGGTGCTAACGAAAATGGAAAAATTTCTTAATGATCAGAGAAGTGCAAGAAAAATGGTACTTACAGTAATCGATTCCACTAGAACGTCAAAAAATATCAAAACAATTCTCAGAAAAGAGAAAATATCTAGTAAGATTCCAATTCCATCAGTAAGTGATAATAGTGAATGAACCCTGTAAACAGCAACAGTCCTGCAATAATGTGCCACCTGATTCTAGTTCACTATCTTGAACAAAATGCGTTGACTATGAAACTAAATTAAGTGCTATATAAAGAACAGTTCAGCTAAAAAAATGCTCCGCTTCCATCCCTAGCTGAATTACGCAACAGAACTGGACTATCCAATCGAAAAGAAGCAAGTATTGTTAGTTCAACTTTAAAAGACTTGAGAACAATAACTGACAAAGATTCAAGTCAAGTCGTCGACAAGAGAAAAATAGGCTGCAAACGAAGCAAAATCAGACATAAAATCAATAGTAACATTGAAGTGAGGCAATATTCCATCATTAGTATCTTCTTTGACCGAAGAAAGGATAAAACTTTGTTGCAGTTATCTAAAGGAAGAAAAATACAGAACATTAACGAAAGAAGAAACTGGATAAAAATTTTTGGGCAATGTTACTTTGGATTCAACATCGTCTGCAAACATCACCTCAAATATCATTTCATTTTTGAACAAACAACAAATTGGCCGTCAAATATAGGGGAAATTGGCTACCACAGTACAAATTTTAATGCAGGCAAAAGGAATAGTATAATTACAAGAGTGGAACAACAATTTGGACGGACATTACAGTGGCTGATATGCGAACTACATGGTAACTAATTGCCTTTACGGAATTTTCTATTTAAATTAGCTGAAGCTACAGCTGGTCCTTCAAGTTTCCTGGCAAAATTGGAAAACTGCAAAAATGTAAAGACTTGTCAATTGCATATTTTTAGTCTATTTCATCCGAAAGAATTTGTTTGGACGAAAATGATCTTAGTACAGAGCAGAATCTTTTGCAAACTTACAACTGTCTTTCAAGTGGAATTTTCAAAGAATCCTTTGCTTTGAAAACACATGGAAACATTAGATACTCACGGTAGCTTACTACAGCAAACAGACTTCGCAGACTTTACATGACAAACACCACTCTTCAGATAATTTCGAGAGAATCGTCAAGTACATATGGCCGTTTATTCCTCCATTTGGTTTCAGATAAAGCAATTAACCTCAATAAAATTTGCCTCGTTGAATTTATATATAACAATTCCCAAAGTCACCCACCTAGATGCCAAGATACAAGCAATTGTAAAAAACAACGATCCAAAGAAAGGCTTATTTAAGCCATCCAGAAAGGATTTTATAAGCCACAATAAATGAAAGAAACAGTTGCATTACAGGGCTGGGGTGAAAACGTCTTTTGAAGAAAGCACTGGAGACTACGAGTGCATATCTTCCTTTTCTCCTCTTACTCTAAACTTCGATGCTGAAACTACATAGTAAAACATGGTAAACTTTGCAAGTAGAGCTGATAATGAAACCACTTCTGACAAAACACATTGAATATCTACTACAGAAATATGAAAAAAATGAAAATCATGAATCGATAATAAATTATACTGCTAAAGAGATTCTGATTCATACACAAGTATAGAAAGATTGATTAAGCTAGTCACCGAAGCATCAAGGAAAGTATGTGACCAAGCAAAAAGCGATGAATACATTAAAGTTACACTTTAATCACGGCAAATGATTCCTCACTATGACACCAAAAAGGATTTGAGTGGAATAAAATTCAGTTAAGGTTGGGTAGTTGGGCTGGAGTAGTGTGGATCTTACTATATGGCTACATACCCGTGGAGAGTGCTAGACTATTTTTTTAATTATTTATTTCAAAGATAAACAAATAGCCGTATATACAGTGCTGCTCATAAGTATATGAGCAGTTGAAAATCTGTAAAAATAGACATTTCGCACCTTTAGATTCTCATAAGTTTTCTACTAAGTTTTCTACTAAAAACTGAATTGTAGCTGAGTCAAACAAAACTACGTTAAACAAACTAAAGAGAAAAGACAGCTTAGACAAATGAGCTGCTTAACAGTACATCATAAGTTTAAGACCAATACCACCAAAACATGAAAAAAACATCAAAACACAATTAAAATTTCAGAATAGGAATCAGTAGTGAGTGGCTCCATCATTCTTTTAGATAAGCTCAAAAATTTGACGTGGCCTGCCTGATCGAGGGTTTCTAAGAGGGAGGGGGGGACATAATTCCAGGTGATGAAGATGGCCTCACGAAGAGCATCCACTGTCATGAACTGAAGTATATATTTGTAGTCTTTTCTTGTCATCCATCCCTAAATGTTTTCAGTTGGGTTTAGCTCCGGTGAACACCCAGGATGGTGTAAAAGAAGGACGTCATTCTCCTGGAGTAAGGTCTTTGTCAGGCGGGCATTGTTAATTTCCGTATCGTCTTGTTTGAAAACCCAGTCATCAGCACACAGACGAGGGCCCTCCGTCGTGAGGGATGCCTTCTGCAGCATCTCTACATGGCCAGCCGCCGTTTGATCCCCCTGCACAACCTGAAGCCCCACTGTTCCATTGAAGCAAAAAGCTCCCACACCACGATGGAGCCTCCACCACTGTGTCATGTGGAAATCGTCTTAGGTAAAATCTGCTTATCATGCCATAAACGTTTGAAACCGTCAGGAACGTCAAAGTTAAATTTTTAACATCAGAGAATAAAAATTTCCTCCACCTTGCGATTTTCCATGTCTGGTGCTCCCTGGTGAACTCTAAACGGACAATTTTGTGACATTGAAACATAGGAGGTGCTTCAAGCCGTTTTTTTAAATTTTCCGTGCCCTTCTCTCTGAGATGACGTCTAATGGTTATTGGACTGCAATCAGCATTGGTGACTGCCTTAATTTGACTTGAGGACCGTGCCGTGACTTAAAAGACAACCTTGTTGATCTTCCTACCTAGTGCTGCTCTAATTTTGGGTGTGTACCACTTGACTTCGCCTTTCCATAGCCCTCGGGATCTTTCGGAAAATTGCAAATCACTATTTTAATTCTTCCAATCTCGGCAGTAATGGCACGTTGCAACACGCCTTGCTGATGCAGTTCAACGATCCGACCACGGTCAAATAATGAAAGTTTTCCCGCTCTAGGCATTATGATGTCTTAACACCTTGAGCTCCAAACGATAAATGAAACAGACTCCGAGAATTTGCGCAAATTTAGACTATTATGTGCTGTGGTCTTAAACTTTTGATCAGCTGTTGAGATGTGGTCACAAATGTAGACTATTATGCACTGTGGTCCTAAACTTTTGATAAGCTGTTAAGCGCTCGTTTTAGTAAACTATCTCTTCACTTTAATTTGTTTAAACTACCTTTGTTTGTCTCAGCTACAATTTAGCTTTTAGTATATCGAAGCTTCACTTAGAACCTTATAAGTATCGGAAGGTGAGAAATGTCCATTTTTACAGTTTTTCAACTATTCCTATGCTTATAATCAGGACTGTACTAGTTAAAAGAAACGTTTTGTGATGCCTCTAATGCATTTTAATGTAATTGAACAAATATGGTAAAAGTTTCGCACCATTGGGTGAAATTAATATTTTATCTCTACTACTACGTAATATCCACCATTCGCCCTTAATATTATTGACTAATGTTTGCAAACTAGCCGCAAGCGTCTTAATTAAAATTAAATTTTAAGCAAATTTTGCACTTTCAGTTCAAAATGTGGCATATTTATTTAATTGCTCCTTATTGCAAGAGCTGAATATATAGTTATTCAATTCAAAGATTTTGTATACATAAAATATAAACATAAAGAATTATTACGAGTACTATACGCAGTTAATTTTTTCGCAAAGAAATATTTGTGATATTACCTATATTTTTCCTAATTTCAATAGAATGATTCTATGTTCAAGGTCGATGTGCAAGCTAAAAGTTTGCTCATACAGCAAAACCATTTTCACCAGGGATGTGAAACTGAAATTATATCAGTTTCAGTTTCGAATTCACATCATTATTTTCTCAAAAGTTGGTTTCAATTTAAAATTTCAATTTCTTTCGATTTAGGTTTTTATATATCGATTTGGAATAAGTTTTAGTTTCGGTTTCGATTTTTCAGTCAATCCTTTGTACACAGGAAATGTTAACTAAAACAAAAAGTGGATTCAGCATATTCATTATACAATCTCTAAAATAATAAAGATAAAAAATAAATGGAGCAAAAATAAGGAGGGATATAAAAACATACAACTAATATACTGGTATTGACTGACTTATGACCCAGCTTGGTTCCGACCGACCAGGCTTAAGTCAAATTGGACGTAATTTAAACCTTAGAAAATATCGGACATACCTACCAAGTTCTGCAATGTAATGTACAGTCATTATTTCATTCTTTTTACTATAATGTAATTCCGTTTATATATTTTAATCACCTATGTACTGTATATTTTGTATACTGTAGTAGATAGTGATCTGTATTGTAACTTTACATCTCATACAGTACCGGTATCATATGTTACAATTTACTAGTCTATATCATCATCAGAGTTAAAGGTTTATTTTTGTATTTTATTTTTTACTTTAGGTTTTGCTTTTAGTACTGTATTTTATACTCTAAGATTTAGGAGAAATACTGGGTATAACACAAACAGTTGTTTATTTCCAAAAACATTTGCATACAAAAGAATGTGTTCGAATTCACTTCGAATTAAAGAAACTGAAAACATTCGTATTGCTTCAATGGAAAAGTACAAAATAACTTAAGCAAAGCTGGAAATCAAAATTACATAAATACAGAAAAATAGAAAAAAGCAAATTCAAGGAAATATTAATAAAATATAATAAAGTAAAAATAAGGCTTCGGACAAATTTACAGCCCCCTAGTGCTTGGTCGTGGATCGTCTATGCTTTGTTCCTCTGAAAGTGTAGGGGTAGAAGGAGGTGGGGAACCACTCTTCTTGATAAACATACTGAGATTTGTTTGAATTTGCATTTTTATTCTTTTCTTCGTAAATTTCTCTGTATGGACGCATTGCTTCTTATACCATTCTCTCAATCTTGCCACCCATTCTATGTTAGGATCCAAATTCTCCACTTTTCGGAATCATTGGCTTATCTTTTCTCTATCTTTTTTCCTGTATTATCATGAATTCTTCATTCTTTAACTCTTGACCTTCTGTCTAAAGTTCTTCAATATCATTTGCATCACATTCAAGGTCGAGTTCGTTATCTAGTTTTAAATTCTAAGCTCTCACCACGATTAAGTCTTTCTTGCTTTCAAAACGATAAAAATCGTGAATAAAATTCTCATTACACTGTTTCCAGACGCCCTTAATTTACTTAGCTTGACCAACTCCCATTCCTTTGCCATATTTTTGAGGCACTGATAAATGTTATACTTCTTGCAAAAATCTCCTAGAGTTAGTTCAGAGTCTGAATCAATGGCCTCGATAGTTTAATCAAAAGATATGCGTAGATAGCGCACTTTGAATGTTGAAATAACCCCATGATCCATGGGTTGTATGAGTGGGTTGGTGTTGTGAGACATAAACACCACTCGTACTTTAGGGTGTAGATTGTCTAAGTGAGGAAGGTAACAAGGAGTAACAAGGAGTAACAAGGAAAGTAAGTACCCTAGGAGACCTTACGGTCCATTCAAAGAGGGTACCTTTTGGCTAGCAATCGAGCGGGCACATGGCTGCTCAATTGTTTTGCGTCCCTAAACGGCCACTTTTCAAGACTTTGTCTAGTCTTGACTTGAACTGGTCAACAGATTCACTGTTGACAACTTCCACTGGAAGTGCGTTCCACATACCGCAGATACTATAAGTGAAAAAATTTCCACACAGATTGCGATTGTAACGCTTCAGTTCAAGTTTGAAGCCGTGATTGCGCGTTCTGTTCTCACTCAGTGTGAAAATATCCCGGTAGTCAACATTGTCGAACCCTCGAATTATTTTGAAAACTTCGATGAGCTGACCACGCTGTCTACGAGTTTCCAGCGAGAACAGATCTAATTCCCTTAGTCTATCCTCATAACTTTTATGTCGGATAGAGGGAATCAGCTTGGTTGCCCTGGCTTGTACGCGTTCCAATCTCGCGATGTCCTTTCGCAATGAAGGACTCCAAAATTGTACGGCATACTCCAGGTGCGGTCGGACAAGTGAGTTGTACAGGCACAGTACAATCTCCTGGTTCCGATAACCAAACTGGCGCTTAATATAGCCTAGCATCCTTTGGGCCTTTTTCTCCGCCTCAATGCACTGTTTCGAGAACTTGAGGTCACTAGTGATTGTTACACCCAAGTCCTTCTCAGTGTCGGTGGATTCCATAGCAGTGCCCTTAAGGATATACTGAGATTGGGGGTTTCTGTGGCCGATATGCATCACTTTGCATTTGCCCACGTTAAAAGGCATTTGCCACGTGTCCGACCACTCCCCAATCTTCCCAAGATCTTCCTGCAGGCGGGCAGTATTTCCATCCTTTGCAACGTTCATACCAAGCTTGGTATCGTCGGCAAATTTGGAAATCTTCGCAACCATGTCACCGTCCATGTCGTTGACGTAGATGATGAATAGTAGTGGTCCCAGGACAGAACCTTGAGGCACCCCGCTAGTAACGGGCACCCACTCAGAAGACTGTCCATTTACCACCACTAAGGTGGGCAGGTTCATTGTCTAAAATTAAAAGAATTTTGAAAGGGAATACTTTTCCCTGGCAATACTGGCGTGCAGATGGGATGAAACAGTTTAAAAACAAATACTCAAATAAGGCCATTGTCATCCATGCCTTACGATTGTATCAATAATACACAGGGAGCGTATGATCTTTACGTTTTTAGGAGCACGGGGGTTCTCGGTCACGTAAATTAAGAAAGGATTTAGACATTTTTTTTCACTCCAGGCCAGTTTTATCAACATTAAATATTTGTTATGGCAAATACCCTAATTCTTTTATTAAATTATCTAACTCACAATCAAAGTTTCTTGCACTTTCTTCGGCTCCTTTGGCTCTGACACAAAGAATTTGGTATTCCTGAAGAAATCTATTAAACCACCCATCTCTTGCAAGAAATTCTTAAATATACCCCTTACCAGGAAGTTGTTTCAGCATGATTAAAAAACTTTTTGCTTTTCTTTGCACTTTAGAAAGCAACAAATTTACTTTATTTTTCCATCTCGGCAACTGTGCTTTCCCGTTTCTTTGTGATAATTGTCGACTTCAGAGGGGCCGAAGATTTCACTGATTCTTTTATACGCTCTTTGTCTTTAAGTATTGTCAACACACTAGAATGGGGAAGCCAAAGATCGCGAGAAAATCTGTTGACTTTTTATCAGACCTATACTCTTTAATTACTTCTGGTCGATAGTAAGAGCTTTTCTCGCCTTCTTGCCACAAGCTCCAGTGCAAGATTCAGACTTTCTCTTAGGGGCCCTGGTGAAATCTACAACTCCAGGTATATACTCTACAGTACAGTACAGTTAATGCAGCATGATGCTGCTAATAGGGCAGGGTAACTCAAAGTGATAATGCTTGAGTGATGTGATAGCTCTTCCAAGATAGCGCGTTGCCGCGAGTAGCGGTCAACTGTTGTACTGCCCGCGCAACCCTGTTGCTAAACGTACGGTCGTAAGTACAAGTGGTCGTATGTCGAGAAGGTCGTGGGCGGATGGTACTGATATATATACATGGTGAAATACATTTTCATTAAAAATCTATTGTGGTCTCCAAACGTAAAATTCCTTGATTTAAATTTAAATAAGTATTAAAACTACATTAAACACTTAAAATATTCTCTAAATTTTTAATCAATAAATTATTTCTTGTTTGACTCAAAATAAATTTTAATGATGAAATTAGTATCATTGGGAACACTATTAATAATTAATCCTAATTTATAAATATTTTTGTGTTCTGATATATGAACATTACACCATTTTATTATGTTAATTTTAATTGAAACTATACCTATTTGAGGGCAAGATGTTAAGAGATATTAACAAAAGAAATTTACCTTACTGGTAAATTTACTCTGCAAATATTAGTAAGTTTTCTAAATTGGAATATTTAATCGGTTTCTATTCCGATTTCCGTCTTTCCTCATTAATCAATTTTAATTAACTTTCTTATAAAATGATCGATTTTATCGTTTTTTGGTTTGGAATTCTTATTAAATGATCGATTTTATCGTTTTTCGAATTTGATTTCGATCCGATTTCCCACTATTGGTTTTAACACAATATTTTCTCACTAATTGGCATCTTTTCCGCAATACCCATCAAAGAGATAAAAAAAGTGTAAATCGCCACGCCTCATCATACAGTAAATGTTTATACAAATTGGGCAAGAATTTGTCATTGGTAAAATCACTTCGCCTCGCAATATTAACCCCCAAAATTCAGGAGCTTCGTGGACCTTAAACTCAGTTTTTCTTTGACTTTTTCTTTTATTTTGCTTTTTTATAAAGACATAGAACCTTATGTGCTCTCTCACACTACCTATTCGGTTAATGAAAATCCAATTAAACTTTAGGGAATCTTTCCTTATTTATATTAAACATAGAAAAAGATATTTGAATTTAGAAAAGAGGAGACCGTATTAAAATTAAAACAAAATGATTGAAATTGCCGTTTGAAGACTTTTATAGGAATCGAGACACTATTAAGGGGTTATACAAATACTGAAAAGATCCTCGTGGCCCTCACACATCTTAAGAAAAGTGACGTTATCTGAGTATAGCGTGTTCAGAGGGCCAAAACGAGCCTGGAAAATAATTATGGCCTAATATGGAAATTACCGCATTCCCTAACGAAACCAGATAATCCTTAATAAATCAGGAGAAAGAATTAGTAAAATAGTTAGCTTTTTATTTATATTATTAACTTAGGTTGAGGCGAGCCTTACTCTAATTGGGAGCGAATCCAAATGTCTCTTCTCATTCTTTCAGACGACTACAAGCAACACAACCAGAGAAACAACGAGTAGCTTTATTTTTTGCCGCCACTTGAAGGTGCCTGACTTCATTGACCACCTTTGGGCTTAGAGAGCCATCAGGCACATGCAGAAAAATAATTGCTTAATATGGGAATTACCGCATCCCCAGTTACCTATGACCTTGCAATTTTTCTATCATGACTTCTTTCCTCGTTAAATATCCTGAAAAGCGCCACTTTTACTATCGATAAAATCATTTTTACTTAGGACTCTAAAGCAAATACTAAAAAAGACGAAACCTCCAATAATGGAGGCAATTAAGAATTAAACTGTCAAAATGCGAAAAGATAACGATCAGAGTATTGAAAAGAAGAGAATGCTTTTAGTGTTTGGAAAGAGTAGATCCGACATCATTAAAAACTTTTCTCTTACCTCAACAAAATAAAATAAACACTCGTGGAAATGTTTTAAGGGCTTATTTTACAACAGGACTGAATATTATTAAATATGAATTCATTTTTCCCATATATATATTTTCTTTGTTTTCTATTGCAAAAGGGTTTTTCTCTGGATTCTCAGTTTATTTTATACTAACTTGTTAGTGAAGTCTCATTGTCATTTACTCCGACTATATAAACTCGAGGACATTTTTTTAATAAATATACTATTCATTTTTCCTATTTATTCTTTTTTACACTTGTCTCTTCATCATTCTATATCAAGTCAGCTCTAACTTTATTGAGTATATCATCCTCTTTCATCCTAATAAAATGTATCCCCTCACTTTTCTAGCAAAACATTATGACAATAACAAAAAAACTTTTTTACTAAGAATCTGCCATCTTTTCCTCCTCATAGCCAGCGAACATGGCAGCCGCATAAATAAACAGAACTTTGCGAGTCCTACTTGTGATAACAGAAGAGTTTCTATTATTTTAGGATGCTCTAACAAAGAATAAGTCAATACTTTAAATGAACACTGATTATTCAGTTTATTTACAAACGCTATCAGCTAAAACTAATTAGGCTTTATTCCATTCGCCCTCCAAACCAGGTATTTATTAAAATTAATCTGTGCTCTACCTTATAATATGTGTATATCGGAACACTCGTGTGAAAAATCCATTTAGACATTTACGTTTCATCGATAACAGCGCTTGTACTCGTTTCTTTGATAACTTATATCAGAGATTTCTACTCAGATTACAATAACCTATATCTGCATCAAAAACTAAGGCTCAGGGGCTAGGGGAACATTAGTAGTGTTTAGTGCAAGATTACCTTTTACTGCATTAACTGCTTACACACCAAAAGTGGTTTGCACCTCTCAACTGTAGTACCAGAATGACTGGTCGCAGTCTGCATGAGTCCTGCGTGCTACTGTCCTTTTGTATTGCGATGGCAAAAAGAGGCCAAACATGGGCGGCGGGGGAGGTTAGTGGCATTCACCTAAATGACTTAGTCGGGTTAATGACAATCGGAAGAATACCACAAGGAAATCTTGTTGACCTAAGTAAGAAAATCACTTGTGGTACATAGTACGTGTTTATAATACTTCTTGCAGAGAGTGCAAGAATTACTTCAAAGGGATTATTTTCTTAAGTAGGAATTTTGTAAGCAGCTGATGAGATTACGAAGATGTTAAAAATTTTAAAATATTTGTTTCCTTCTCGCAACTTAATTTCCTGTTGGCTTCAAGGCTAGATTAAATAAAGCTCAAGAATTACCTTCAGATAAAACAAATGCACCCTTTAAAGATCAGAGAGAGAAAAGGCACGTTTTAAACATTGTTTAAAACTTTTGAGTTTTAGTACTATGGCATCTCATTTTTCAGTCCTTAGATAAATAACACATTTTCAAAAGCTTTAATTGCTTAAGTTATCTCAAAAAGGCAAAAGTCTCAAAATGGGAGAGAATATCAACGGAAAGTTTTAGATTTCCCCAGATAAGGCCGTAAATTTTAATTAAATGACTAAAGGGATTAGCATAAGATTCCGCTCTTCTCTATAATAAATTTATAAAGGAGATACTGTAATTACCTTTGCTAACTCAATCGATTTTAGCAATTTACGTATTTATTTCCTTCCTTTTGGCAGTACCATATGCCATTTCTTAGTCATTAGGTAGCGATTATTTAAACATATTAACTAACTTAACCTTTTCATTTAAATTATTTGGTTCTAGATTGACACTAGTAGCTCAAGTTGGTCGTCAACTTCAAAACGTTTCGTGTCTTACGATGAAAATAAACTAGAACTCAACCCCTTTGGTTTTTACTCCTACAGAATTCAGTTCCCCATATTTACATGACGTTAAATCTCATTTCTAGACTATATGAAACAGAACCTTACTTTCCGGTCTCCCTCTCAAATTTAAAGTCATTTATCTTTTGGAAAGTAAAACTTTTGGTAATTTAAGTGTATAATAATTATTCCCAAGGCATCAAGCTAAATCTAGTACTCCTTATGAATATTAATTAGATTTCCTTCCAAATTAATTTAAAAATTTCAAGTTTCATCATCGTCACCTTCATTGGGGAGGTATTGATTTAATATCTGATGCTTGCAAGAATGAAATTGGCGGCTTAAGTGAAAGCCAATATATTATATATATTGTATGCCTTAATTTAATGATAATTAAGAATTGTTTAAGTAAGCTAATATATGTTCCTTTGTTGATGATATCTATATATATATATATATATATATATATATATATATATATATATATGTACGAGTATATATATAGTACGTTTAATGTCTGATAAAAATAGACAACTGACTCTTCTTCAGGTCCAGAGGGACAAAGATTGTCGTCGATCTGGGTAAATAGATTTGGGGCTTATGCAGGAAAGTGATTTGTATGACAGACGGAAATCGATAAAATCTGTTTTTCTTAGCTTAATTTACTTGAGTTTATATATTGATGCAGAAGTTTAAATAAAATTATGTGAATTAATTATTATTTTGAGCCTACAATGGATATAAAAACAAGATTTGCGTATTTTTAGTAAACATTTTATCATACGAGCCATTAAAAAAAAGGTTAAAATAAATAATAGCTATTTTCTATTGTTAAGTAATAAAAGAAGTTTGAAAATTACACTTATTGACACGAACAAAATTGAGCTACATGGTGCAATATTAAATATATTTACCAAGGAAATTAGAACTTAGCAAATTTGCTCAAATTCTATTAAGCTAAACTCTTGGGAAACAAGAAAATATTCTTCGCTCGATTGAGAGAGAGAGCTCAGGGTAGTTAATCTTTAAGTTCACATTCAGTTTCCTACTGTGTATCAAATCATAGTCTGTATGCAGGATCTCGTCTTCATCTTGGATGAAAAAGTAATGTTCTAACCTTGATTAGCTAGAAGAATCATCATATTTACTTACCCGCTTTCCATTTGTTCGTTAAGTGATTTGGTTTAAGAGCAGACAGTAATCCTTTCTTCTCCAGCTTTTTGGTACTCAAATTTGTGGAAGCTTTCGTTTTAAATTAGGGTTGCAGAAGGAATGGCCTCATTTACATTTTAAACTTTACTTGGTTCTTGTCATTCTTTACCTTGAATGGAGCATCACTATGGTTATTTGTTCAACTATCCCTAACTGGCCCCATTATAAAATACTTTAATCATTTGGCTTGTTAAATCGAAGTGTGGATTTGGAGGAATTCATTTGCCCTCCTAACACCCAGTGTAAAGGTATAGGAGTTTAGGATATATATATATATATATATATATATATATATATATATATATATATATATATATATATATATATATATATATATATATATATATATATATATATATATATATATATATATATATATATATATATATATAAATATATATGGGTGTATCGAGGCCAAGGAAATCTTAACAAAAGACATCTTGGTTTAGCTTTGCCCCTCTGATGGTCTCCGGTAACATAGAAGAACGGGCAAAAGGGTTAACTTTAGGAGACAGATTCCCGCCCTTAGCTCTAAAGGCAGGCCCTTCAAGGGTGTACTTATGAACAATCCGTTCAAAAGTGCAAACTGCCGATCTCGTATTACCCTCTCTCAGAGCTTCAAGATGCCAGGTGCGGGAGACCAACCTGAGGCCTCACCTTGCGAGTTACCCCTTCACCTCCCCATTATCCCGCGGAAGCAATTTGGGTATATAACAGGTTGACCCGAAGAAACGTGGCTTTTTTTTTGTTCTAACGAAAGAGACAAGAAAGTCACTGGTTGACAGATTTTTCAAGTTTGAGAAGAAAACAGAAAAATCACCGGTAGAAAGTTTTCTGCAAGTTGAGGAGTTCTGAACTTGCAGGCATTGTACAAACCCAGATTATACCAAGGAAGCTCGGCGTCGTTCGAGCGCTAAGATTATTGAGTATCAAGCTACCCAGTTTGAGGACTCCAAATCTTACTTATCTGAATCGGACAAACCCCAACTAGATAGATAAAAAAGAAGACAACGATTTCATCTCGTCCGGAAGAAAACGAGGTCAAGGTCACCCTCCCCCTACCAGCTAAAAGTAGAAGGACTAAGTTTTCGCTTGAGCACCTCTCCCCCCAGATCCCTTGTGACGTCACCCGTAAGATCGACAGGCATGTCGACGAACGCCATATATTGAGCAAACAACCAACTAGTCGAGCTACCCCTTTCCGAAACAAAATCTACGAGTATTTAATCTCCATTACCTGTTGTGAGTAAAGAATAATACTGTTGTTTATGTCCCAGTGCATAATAATTAATTTATTGGATGTCTGGCCAAGCTTACTAGTCAGCGTAATTCAAAGGTCATAGGAATAAAAATGTGTAGAAGCTAATCAACACTCGTCCTTAAAAATTTTAATTTGTAGCTTTAAAGTTAGGAAAATCTGTCAGCGTCTTATTACCTGCAGTTTTATATTTTAGTGACCTTTGATTTCGGGAAGACCCTAAGATCCACCCGATGCAAAATCAAGTAAGAAGGGTAATTGTGGAGGTCAGAGATAATGGAAAGGTACAAGGAAGAGATAACATTGATAATCAATTAGTTTAACAACTGTTCCTTCTCTAAAGTTATACTTTAGGAGTAAAAATAATTATTTTTTATTAAATATATTTAATTTAACGCGTAGAATGATATTTCTGGGCATGTTATTCGATTTTGTTCATTGTTTATAAGGAATCTTTTGTTTACTAAAACGCCATTTTTACTGTTGCTCAGAAAGGATTATTAATTATAGTGATGTGTTATTTAATTAATTATGGGCTTTTGGAAATATATTCAAGAAGTTTTATGACATTTTACGAGAAAATGTGAAAAATGTAGTACTCTCTTTGGTTTTAAATAAAACAATTTCACCAGTGGCCAAAGAATGTCTTTTTCTTATGGTACAGGTGGAAGCGCAGAGTCACTTATACGCGTTCGATAAAGCTTTCGTCTGGTTAAAGTTTTTTTACATATATTGAAGTGTCAAGACTGTTATTTTGTTTCCTTTGGATATTGGTAAAACATTTAATAATAACCATGCAAATTCAACTAATTGTTTAATTAAGGTCATTTTTTGCCATCTTCTGTAATGCGTGAAGATTGTTATAAACATTGAAAGCTTTTTAATTTTTCGTAAGCTTACACGTCACATATAAATCTCCTTGGCATGGGAAAACACATTCTTCAAATATTAAGTAAAAAATACTATCTGTTCTTACTTAAGATAATTACACCACATTACAACATTAACAATGGTGGAACGTTCCCTAACAGGCTCTAATCTGTTTTCGGTGGATAAATGATATTTAGCAACTGATTCAGCCCATCTCAAAACAAAATTTTTACGGGAACAATAATTTATTCCGTTTCGTGCAAAGCATAAATGTGACTGGCCAATTACTGTTACCATAACAAAGAATTCAATCATTTGCAGTTATTGGCCAAGAAAAATGTTTCCACACACAAAATATAGAACGGTAAGGGATGAACTTTATATTTTCAATGTACGTAATAGCAATATGTAAATAAAAACGTTACCAAAAGAATTTGTTATTATCAAAGGTAGAGAAGTTCTACGACTTCAAAACAAAGTTAAATCGCTTTGGTTTAAAAAATTTACATCACAAGAGATTCAGATAATCCTCTCTTGAAGGTTTTTATGACCTATCTATATCAACTCACACTCATACATGTTTAATTATGTATATCTGCAATCTATTATACAAATGCTTTGTGCCAGTTTACTGACAGCGTTCCTGATGGATCTGTTCAAAGTTTCCTGATCAGAGGATAATAAGTATTAGGCAGGTTTTCCTAAATTAAAAAGACCAAATTACCCCAATGATTATCTTCAAATCTTATTAAGCTGTTATTATCTTAATTTCCCACAAAACCTTAAGATTTTATAAAAAAAACATTTCCAATGAAATGTTTTCTTGACCTCATCAAAATAATACAAATAATACAGGTGGCAGTTCCTTTTAGAGATCCAGATTTTACGATTTATTTATTACTATTCCCTCTTTTCTTTTATCGGAGCTACGGTGAGGCCTAGTGTTAATGCTATATCCTTTTAACAAAGTAAAGATTAACCTGTTTGGTTGCTTACCCAATAGAGCACAGATTTTTCTAAAATTTGCTCTGGCTATCATAAGTTACAAGGAACAATAGCTCAGTTTTTATGGTAAAATATACTTCTGCATTGAAAAAGGCTCAAACTTGGTAAAATTGCGTGGTAAAAAGCGATAATAAATCAACACAATTTTCTATCTTTTCATTACAAAAACTTCACTTCCAGAAGCCTTAGCAGCACTTTGATTAATATGTCGTCTTTGCGCAATATAGTTTTACATAAAAATAAGACCGAGGTCTTAAATTGAAATCGTTGTTTGGTTGGTGCCTTGTCGCCTATACATCACTTTTAATGACAACACCCCCCACAAAATATTAATGTTGTAACTCATGAATATAGTAAATGGATTTTTGTTTTTCAAGAATTGTCTGCGTTATAAATTAGTTTAATTTTCCGATATCTATAATTCAGACAATACCTTAAGTATAGCTTTAATGTGTATGTATATGGAGTTAATGGCCTAAATTTCCATTGTAAATGGTTTTCACACCATTTAAACCTACCTACCTATACCTGCCTATATATATATATATATATATATATATATATATATATATATATATATATATATATATATATATATATATATGGAGAGAGAGAGAGAGAGAGAGAGAGAGAGAGAGAGAGAGAGAGAGAGAGAGAGAGAGAGAAGAGAGGGGAAAGAGAGAGAGAGAGAGAGAGAGAGAGAGAGAGAGAGAGAGAGAGAGAGATGGGGAAAGAGAGAGAGAGAGGAGAGAGAGAGATTGCCATGAATTTATAAAAGGGCACATTTTCTAAATATTACCCATCAAATAGCCATATTCGTCATGCTGGATATGTTTGAATCGGAGAAAACCTCAAACATCCTTAAAACAAGGCCTTGTCTCTTATGGATCCATCAGAAGAGACCATTTGAGTGCCATAATGACATCATTTCGCAATAAAGGATTAATCCCTGATCAATTTCTTAATATTTTTTTCAATAAAAGTGAAAATGTTACACATTTAAAGGAAAGTGAGCTCAATCTCACAGTTCAAAGTAGTTTCGGAATTTCCTGCATTCGTTTATTATAGAAACATGTGGCTAAAAATATTACACAAAAAGCTGATAAAATAAAAAACGACGTCATTATTTGAGTAATACTTATTGGAATGATTATATTATTATATAAGCAACCCTAAATTTTATGAGTTAACTGGATTGACTCTGAGTAGCAAATAATTGAAACAATTTGGATTTTTCATATTATTTGCTTAGCAATTATATAAAGTATGGATTAATTTGATTTCAGAGTATCACTGATAAAAAAAGATACAAAATGATGGTCAGCACCGTCAATAATGATGCCAATGTTTAGTATTCGAATTTTCTTAACTTTACTCTTTTATGAAATTCATTGCCACCAATTCACCAATTTTATCACTGATAAAAAAAGATACAAAATGATGGTCAGCACCGTCAATAATGATGCCAATGTTTAGTATTCGAATTTTCTTAACTTTACTCTTTTATGAAATTCATTGCCACCAATCCAGCAATAACTTTAAAATTGCAACGATCTGTACGGAATAATAATAAACATTATTGTTATTGACTTGAAAATAATAAACTTATAGATTATTTGATTTGAATAAGTTTACTCATAAAACTTAAATTTATTTGACCTCGAAATATTTTAAAAGGAGTTATTTTTATTCCTCCGATACCTTGTTTTTTTTACCAACTCGTGAATACCACGTTATTTTCACTAGTTTTTTTTCTTTAATAAAATAGCACTTACTTAAAGAAATATAAAATGACAATGAACTAGTTCAGTAAATAATAATAGCAGTATTTATATATAATAATAAAGGAAATTAGTATATTATGTTTATTAGTAGTATTGATATGCTAATTTAAACAATTAGGTCTAATTAAATGTCAGTAATTCGCTCGTTAAAATGAAGTTCACATTTCTCTTGGAGTTAATTTTATAAAGGAGAAGAAACCAAAAATTTAAAAGGAATTTTAAATTATTATATTCTAGTTTATGCCGCACGGCAACTATCAGAGGAAAAACTGAAATTTAGAGCATTTGGTCGTAGTGCAGACCGTCCTACTTGTAGCAGTGATTCTTAATTTCAGATAAGGAAGTGACTTTTGTTGTTAGATTATTAGTTTTTTAGTCCAAACTCATCCAAAAAATCTTCTACCTCATATAGCCTAGAACCGATTGATCTGTGCGTTAAAAAGAGGCTGCTCAAAACGCAGCGAAGAAACGCAAAAAAACGCATTAGGGATTAAATCTTATTTACTATAAAACGATTACTTATTTTAGGTTTTAATCGAGATATTTATATAAAATTGAAGCATTAAGGGCACTTTTTTATTTATATATTATACCTATTACACAGATATTATTGTTTAATTTATCAATTTTGCAGTGTCTGTTATCTTCTACTTAATTGGTAATAAAGGAGCTGGAATACAATAGCCAACTATTAGATTCCTTACGATTTGAGTGAGATAAAGTGAAGAATCTAAGGGTCGGCAGGAAAAGAGTGTAAATTAGGGCGGTTAAGTTGGGTATGAATGCAACTTCAAGGATATATGAGCTATTTACTAAAACATATCGATGAGTTAATTCGATCTCTTCAAATTAATTTTTAGTGCATTTTTTTTTTAAGTTTTTCATTCTAAGATTAATTTGGATTTTGTATTTGTTTAAAATACGTAATTGTGAGTTCGAGCGAGAGTGTACAAGTGTGTATGAAACTGGAGACAAGTGCACACCTTATTTATGTCCGTCTTATTATCAATGACGCCCACGAACTTTATCTCTTTGTTATTTAATTGCGAGATCCGTCTTCTCGATTATGAAATTCACATAAAAATCAATAATTTTCGAAGACATGACCTAAAATGGAAACAAGGAGGGATGCTTCTATTGGATGGATTCAGTGCAGTATGTTACGCAAAACCCGGTGAGTAGGCAACCCTTTGTGGCACAAATGCGTACCATCCGTTCCTCGTCAGGGAACTGAGGATATGGAAACGCCCTCTCCTGGTTCCAAACGGATGAGTGTTGTGTTGTGTATGTGTTCAAAGATGGGAGGGAGGAGCTGTGTTGTGAATGGCTATTCATGAGATAAAAACATCGACGAATCCTTTGCCCTCACCTCCTGAATGGCGCCTATTTGTCCAAAGAACCAAAATATTTGATATTCGGTGACCGGAAATTAAATGCGTTACCTAAGCGTTGGAATTCCGCGTCTTAGCTATTAGAAAAGCAGGATTTCCAGAATTGTCAATATCCCCTATGTTTACTTGTCAATCAAAGGCAGTATTTATATTTTTGCATCTGTTTAAAAAATTGTGGTTTATTACTTCACTAAAAAGAGATATTATTATGTTGAATGTACATAGAAAACAGAGCATTAATATGAGTGCTACAATTTCCGTTAAAAAAGGAAAATGAAATGTTGGGATGAAGCTTCCTGGCCTTAGGGCCCAGCAACCATAACGCAACGGCCAATGTAACACATAAAATTTAGGACAAAAACATGATTCGTGTCATTTAACTATGAATAAAAATATTTTCTACAATTTGTAAAACCATTTTATATCCTAAAGCTTTCGCGCCGTTCGACATTTCTGATTCCAAGATGGATAAATAAGACCAAATTCGGTGCGTCTGCATTATAACACAGAAGGAATTCTGGTGAAATTAGGCTAATGGAGAATTCTAAGCTATTTGGCGAATAGACCACTACAAAAAACCTGTTTGATAAAAAACAAAAAAACCAACGTACCACATAGATAAACAAACAAAGAGACCAACATACTCAAAATTCAAAGCAGAAATACTGATAACAGATAGAAATATAGCTCTCCTAATGGTGGACTGTCAGGCAATAGAGATCCGAAATGATGCCCTTTTCACTGGCAGACAGGCTCAAATTTGAATTTTTGAGCTTTTAAACGAGTTTATAACAAAAATATTGTGGAATTAAATAAAGCTTTGCTAGGGTTTTGACCTTTTATTTGGTCTGTATAGGCCAAGGTAGATATATTTACGAACATTTTAAAGTTTATGGGGAATCTTGATAACTTGTTAATGTAATGTAAGGTTGAGTTAAAATGTTTTAGAGGTAAACGATTGAGAATTTTATTTTGATTATTAATCGAAGTTTTATGAAGGTTTTGGGTTATAAAAAGTTTTGGGTAATATAAGACAAGCTCATTACGTTATAAATCCACATGGACTTCTTTTCATTGTTTGGAAAGCAACTTCATTCTATATTTAAGTTTGGATTAGTGTGAGGGAACAAACCCTAAGGTCTACCTTGAGCTCTTCTTTCAAGCAGAGACCACGAGGGCCTAAAATAGATATCTAAACGTAAGGATAGAGAACGATTCTCGCGTGGGAAGACTTTCAAGCGGCTGGTAACACCTGTGTTTGATCAGTCGGCCTATCCCCCGCTGCGACGCATTTTTCCGACCCTCCCTTACATGGATCTCAGGGTCGACCCGAGAATAAGTTTTCTTGGTCGTCTTATCTCATCTGGGTCTATGGTGACTAGCTCCAATAGTTACTCACAAGAGACTGCCATGCCTGGAGGCTTTCTAGCGAGGAAGCCAGCTGGGTGTTTAACCTAAGGTCAACCGTTACCTGTCAGAGAGTACCGGCCACCCTTCCGCGAAGATACGGTCCCTCATCTCGAGTCAAACCTCGGAGTAAGCTCTCGTCTGCTAGATAGATTGTCGTAAATTTGGCCACAGTCAATCGGCAAATTCGTGAAACGATTTTTTCTTTGGAAAATTGCGCGAACTATTCCTCTCCTCCCGTCAAGGAAACTTCGCCAACTCTTCTGAGATTATTTCTCCCAATTTGAAACTGTCTCCTTCATCCTGGAAATTACTTTAATGGTGCCCAAGGTAATTCCAACCCCTCCGTCAAGAATACAACGCCCCTCGAGCCACAAGACTAGCTCACCTCATAAGAATCGCTCCTCTCACCAAAAGTAAAGCCGTCAAGGTAAAACCCTTTTATTCCTTTCCGTGCATAATCACCCCTTTTGTCCTCACAACCTGATATCTTCCTCCCAGCCCTTTAATTAAATTCCCCAGTGTTTACCAACAGTTTTTCTCTCTGACCAAGTCCTATAGTTTGATCCCTGTTAAATTGATTAGTATTTGATTTATTATTTCATTGGGAGCGAAATAATTCTCCAATTCCTTTGCCTTAATAGATATTTCCATAATTAACATTAATAATGTAATAAAAGTTTATTTTTGTTATTAATCTTTGAATAACCTTGAATGAAACCTCGTATTTAAATCTTCCCTTTAGCCAACTATTAAGCTCCTCACGCACTCACCTCTTATTAGCCCGTAAATTAAACTTTTTGCTCCTATACAGTGGTTTCACTATCATATACCATAACTCGCCATTGAGTTCTTTTACCTATATAAATATATATATATATATATATATATATATATATATATATATATATATATTAAATACCCACAGAAAAAGACGAGAGACTGAGATAGAGCGAGAATCACCTAAGTCGTCTGTCAGTATAATTTACTTGCTATTTTGTTATTATAAGCGTGACGAATCCGTTACCTCATCTTTAAATCCTGCCTCCTTAGAGTTAGCTACCTAACATTAAAGGAAAACTTACAAAAAGGCGCGTATGAATCAAACTCTTCTACTTGCTCTCATTTTAGGTAGGCCAAAGCTAAGGATAAAACCTACGTATCACTGCTTTCCTTTCGAGTCCTTTTCCTTTAAACCATAATTAACGAGACGCCCTCTGAAACCCAGGCTAAAAGCGTATTCCCCGTGAGAAACTTTAGGTTCAGAACAAATTTGATTGGGAGACAAAAGTAGGACTAATAACTACAAGCCCTCGATACCTGCCACGCCAGACTATAAATCTCATTACGAATTGTCGAGAAGTGAAGAAAAATCAAGAAAAGAGAGAGAAGGAGAAACATATGTGAATTCAAACGGCTAATGGTGACTTGTTCAAGAAGAGCTTTTCTCAACAGCATTTTTGCCAATTTAAGCTGTGATTTGATTACACTGTACAACAATAATGAAAATAGCCCGGAAATAAGAGTAACCATTTCTAGTTTTTTTTCTTATCTTATTTCCAAATATAACATCAGACTTTTTCAACGACTCTCCAACTTCTGATAAATTACCATCTTACATCCATAAATACCCAAATGGTTCCATAGGGATTGAATGTAAACAGGATTGGGCTAAAACTGACAACTCTAAACGTTATGAACGGATTTTCATATAAGTTTAAGGAGGTATTCCTTAGGTTTTTGTTAACTTAACCGATAGAATTCATGAAAGTATACTTAATACTTTTTTAGGTATCTGGGTTAAAATCCGTGGTAACTCTTACGTAACGCTTGATAATTTTGTAACTTAATATAAATGATTCCTACTTTTACTTTTTTATTTAATATTTTTTGTTGTTATTATTTATTTATATTTTTAACAAATTAGTGTTCTTTCTTTACAAGGGACAGAGTTAAGATGCATAGAGAATGCAAAAGTTTCCCAGACAGTTTCTGTGATATATGTGAATCAGTTACGTTAAGAAAATACAAGAAACAGTTGAATAAACATGAGGAGAAACTTTATGAGCTCTGCTTTAGGATGTAAATTGAGTGACCAGGACAAATTATTGGCACCTCACATATATTGTGTTAGGGGTACAAGCTTTATTTCTGCCTAGTTGAAAGGCAAATGGCCTTGCCTCATGTGTATGGTAACAATGGTTTGGAGGGAGCCAAAAACCGATTCAACGAATTGCTACTTCTTCCCTAACAGATATTAAAACTAGGTATTCAATGTCATTTCTTTCCTATTTTAACATATTTTCGAAATGTAGCAATCAAAAAGATAAAAATAATACTATGTTGTACTTTCACTATTTATGCAAGTGATCATAGCAAGTAATATCAGTCTTTAGTCTGATTTTATTCTATTTCACTTCTAGTCGCAACAGAAAAGGCGAGAAATCTATCATGTATCCAGATCTTCATTCTGTTATTCGCCCAGCTCGACTTTCAAGTGCCATTCCTGTAACAGGGCCACCCTCTGAGCTACTAAGTGATGACACGAGCAACTCAAACGAATTAGAAACTGAAGATACAACATATGTGGCACAGCTTGAATCTGACAAGAAACCAAAACTCATAAAGCAACCTGAACTCAATAATCTAGGCATGATCTAACACTTACTAAGCAACAGAGTAAACTCTTGGCCTCACGTCTGTAAAAATGGAACCAGTTTTAGGAACATTCTCGTTTTACAGTATTTAGGAAGCGTTCGGAAGATTTACAGCAATTCTTCACTTTTGAAAAAAACTTTACTGAATATAATTTTATCAGAGGCAAATTCAATCCCCTTGACTTCACCTATAAACGAAATAAGTGAAAATTATTAATATATACATCAATTTACAGCATAAGAGCGGTTCTGCTGCACATTAGGAACACCATGCCTTCAGTTCCAGTTGCTCACCCAGTCATTTTTAGAGAGACATATGAGAACCTAGCTTTTTTCTAGACCGCATAAGTTAAAGGAACATGAGGAGTAAACTTGTGCGAACTTGAAAGTAGTAGCCCTACTTAACAGACTACAAACTGAATACACTAAGCGTATGTGCTTCTTTTACAAGTGGGACAGTAGGGCCAGATTAGAAGATTATGTACGCTCAGAATGGTCAGTTTGGAAAGATTTGACACCTTGATGCCATAATATAATTCATGAGCCACTAATTAAGAAGAAGAAAATCATTTTTCCACGACTGCATATAAAATTAGGCCTAAGGAAGCAATCAATAATAGCACTGGAACAAAACAAGTCATGTTTCCAGCACCTCAAAGCGAGCTTTCCTAAAATAAGTGATGCCAAGATTAAAGAAGGTATATTCGTAGGCCCGCAGATTCGTCAAGTAATAGCTGACGAGAACTTCAGGCGACACTGGAGAAAATTAAGCTTGTAGCTTGGGATGCATTAAAAATATTTGCAAAGGACTTCTGGGAAAGTACCAAGGGCACCAGCGAGAGTGTATTGTGGAGAGCCTAATCAAGTGCTACCAAGATCTCGAATGCAATATGTCACTGAAGATACACTTTCTTCATTCTCATCTGTCCATCATCCCAGAGAATGCAGAAGATGTGAGTGATGGACATGGACAGAGGTTCAATCAAATTATAGCATAAATGGAAAATAGGTATAAGGGAAAATGGAGCCCTTCTATGCTGGCCGACCTTTACTAAAACATGAAGCTTGACACACCTAAAACCTCTTACAAGCAAAGAAGTAAATACTAAAATGTAATTAAATACATTATATAATTCTAACAAACATGTTAATTCATTTTATATTCATAAATGATTTTAATGGACACATTTAACTAACTTTGAGAGCGAAATACATTTATGTTATCGTGGAAATCGGTATCAATTGCATAATTATTAAATCGAGAATTTACGTTATTGAAAGTTTTTGTTTTTAATTCCAAATTCATCACACCCAACTTCATAATCAAATGCACATATATCTCAGGATTGAGTACCGGACATACTACCATATCATACTACCAGTGATTATATTTTAGGTTGCTGCGGGTACTTTCTCGCCTAACTTCAATGTAAAATAAACTAACATACAGTTAATTTAAAAAAAATACATGTTTAAGACTTGATGATTGTATTATTCATGGCATTGCTCTCTTCATAGACATTGCATAACTGAGTCTAATCTGATAGGAAAAAGAGAGAGCTGACGCAAGGCAACACGCATGCACCTAATTTACAGTGACAAACGACTCTAAATTAGATTACAGTTTGATTTCCTCTGTAAATAATAGAAAGTCATTCCTATACTATATAAATAATAAATTAAAATTTAATTCGCAGAAATTATCTTTTAGTAAAATTTTAAGTCCTAATCATTTAAACGTTTATTCTGTAAACTTTCCCGCCATCTGGCGAGTATAACTAACCTTGGTTCACGTTACCCGAACTTATACGAGCAAAAATGGGATCCTGTTGCACAAAAGTATCGATAAATAAAAGGTGGTGTGTTGGCCTCCGCCAATTTACTAAACACATGAATGCGTATTTTGTAGTAAACTTTGTCTGAAATCGCTTTGGATATATCCAGGGCACATAGCATACTACTGTAAAATAGTTACTCATACTACTAATAATGATACTATAATCATTCTGAGATATAGGAGTGACTTTGTGTGCATTAGTAACCTTTCGTGTCCTGCGCACGTGTACTATACTCTATTTTTAATTTCACATACGCACTTAATCCAAGATTCCGCAAATGTCCATTCTTTTTCAGTTAAAATACTATGGCTTCTTTTAATCCTTCCAACTACTGTGTAGGCACAATCCATCACTTCAAAATACCTCCCTAAAATAAGCTAATACGAACCGATTCCATGATGTAAATGAAGCTCCGTGTGATGAAAAATTAGGCCCTATGTGTAAATCGGAAGCTAAAGGTAATTGTTATCCTTGCATCTTTTAGACAAATTAAGGGCTCCTGTCTCAGAAATAGTCACCGGATGCCATAAGAAAAAAACTGATGATCTCAAAATTGGGGGGGTTTCTTTCGGTGAATTTGCTCTAAATATTCATTGACAAAGTTTGAGGAATCTGCTTTCGAAAATCAGGAAAACCCCTCCATTAGTTACCTTTATCAGCCGTAGGATAGCCGCAATTCTAAGTCTTTGTTTTGATATGAACGAACATGTTATCAGAGGATTAAATCATTCTGACATGCTTATGCTAGGTTTTAATCATTATTTTATTATTTCTTTTTATCCAAGTTACCTAGGCTTTTCCTCGTCTCTCTGGTTCCTTGTTCATTATAATTGATTTCTTTCAAATTTTTCTCGTTAGTTATTTTGTTCATTTAATTAAAAGAATTCTGGATTTTTTTAAATTTCGCCTGTTCCGCATGCGTGAAGGTGAAGTTGTGAGGTGCTGAATCTTGTTTGTATTGGTGGAAAGATTTTGTACAATTTTAAAAGAAAACGAAAAATAGAAACTTGTAGAAATTTGTGATCTTTTCTGTTCGACCCTCGAATTTCTGTCAGATTTGGTGAACACAAGCCATCTGATCCACAAGGAGAACATGACTGCTAAATGTGCCGACAGGATGGACTCTTGCTAATATTTTGAAGCTGGGCTTGGATAATAATGCGTAGAAATTTCCTTTTCACTCATTATAATTTAATGCTTTTTATTCTACGAGTCAGAGACTATTAGAAAAACCTTTATACCACTTTGCCTCAATTTATTTAACTCCTAGAAAATAGACCTTAACGTTAATTCGGAGCACCCAAAATATTTGTTTTTTATTTTTTATTGTAACGATTTACTGAAAAAGGTGTAAATTTCTCACCCATCCCTTTTCCGGAAGATTAAATAACACTCTACCAGATTACTATTGATGAAACTGTATATGCTTATGTGATCTATAAAACGATTTGATATTGTTCGTTGTTCTACTGTATATTTAATTTGGATTATAGTATTTATCATAGGCTTACTAGTCGGTCAGCCGTGTGTGAACGAAAGGTTTTGTGGTAAAACTAGGATTTGGTTTAAATATTAATGATAAATGAATATTTTGTTAGTCTGTGTGTAAAGGTTTTTTTTCAAAGTTAAGTTTATTCCATTAATCATTTTATAGGTGCTTGGCTGCTGATATTTTTGAATATTTGAATGAATTCTTTAATCAACATTTGTTTTGAGAGCTAAATCACTTGTTTGGCAGAAGTATTCTTTCAGACTTTAATCTATATCAGTAATCATTATATTTGTGGTGACTAAATTTGTTTTGAACAAGTTTATTTTAAAATTGTATAATTCATATTTCGGTTGAAGCTAATATTCGAGAAGTAAAAAGTTTCTTCATTGATATATCAGCTATTTTTTGGAAGCTTGTTTTCAGCCTAGGCATTTCACCTGTTTGTACTCTGAAGTTTTTTTTTATTACCTTTGGTCTTTATTGTATATTCTTAATTATTATTTTCGTGTGTTTTCTGAAACTATACAATAAATTATCTAAAATTATGAAGGATATAGCTGTATTTAAAATTAATGTATTCAATCAGTTTTTCATTCGTCTGTGGAGTAAATCGAATGTTCAAGAACAAAAGTAATTGTTCGCTTATGAAGTTAGATGAAACATTGTTTAACATGTTATTGTACTTTCTCAATCAGTTTATTGAACTGGTGAATCTGTATTTTCAGGTGTAACAAAGGTAAAAGGGTAGTGAATATTATTACATAGAAGTAAAAGGAAAATGAATGTGTTGCTGCTTTCCAGTAAAAGATAGGCAATAAGTGTGTGTATGAAGATAGAACTAAAATGGAACAAATATAAGGATTTTGCGGGTGGTAATGTAAAAACTGTGAGCGGGTGTGCATACTCGTATCTGGGAATTAGAGTTAAATTTATGAATGGTGGAATAGCGATGTGAATTTTGTAGTGAAAGTGCTTAATAGTGCAGCTGAGAATGACAGATTGATCCGGTTGAATTCCTCCAAGGAAAAGAAAAGAAATATATTTAAAGTGAATGAAGATGTAGAAAGGAGGAAATGCATCATTTGAGCGAAAGATGATTGTGGCTTTTGGAGAGTAGAGTTAGGAAGCAGAAGGAGAACAGCTGTGTAAACATCCAAGAAACATCTCGCAAGGGTACCTGCTATAACGAAGGAGTTTAAAATAAGATGGCGAAAATAATTTGATGAGTCGCATAATGAGAGTGAGGAAGATGAAAAGTGTGCGTGGAGGGAATTTTTCACAGGTTTATGATAAGCCTTTTGCACATGGATGAACCTAGATTGGACAGGATCCTTCAAACCTAACACTCCATTTTAAAACCCTCATATCGCGTTAAACGATTCTGCAAAGTATTTTTAGTGTTTTTGATGCATACTAAGAAAGATTTTGTAGTACACTGGTTCTAATCATTTTAGTGATAGCGTGAAAGTCAAATCAGTTATATCAGAGATGTATTTTAATGGAGACCGACAAAGTGACTATACTCATTGTACTGCTTATGCTAGATGTGCATATAAACATTATATTCAGTATACAATATAAACAAAATTAAGAACAATAAATAAAACTGGTTTACAGAGAGATTGAGGCAAGCACAAAAATAGTTGTTTGAGCCTAATTTTGGGATGCTGTTTTCAGATACGACACCAGCTTTTAGTTTTAGAAGTATACATGTTTTAGAAATTTTATGAATTGTGTTTTTTAAAGCTCTTACGCTACCAAAGGAACAATACATCCCAGAGGTTTTTAAAAAAAACCTGTGAGCAGAATTGAGCTTAAATTAGTGTATACTTTTATCCCGATGGTAGTTCTAGTGTATTAGTATATTATTGAATACCTGTCAACTCTCTATTACTCCTCAATTGTTTTTGAAAACCAGTGACTTTAACACGTGATGAAAGGTTAGCATTTATTTTATCAATTTTTTGAGGAATAATTGTTTAATTAGTTCTCAAATATATTATAAAATATATATCTTATATATTTTATATATTAAAATATATAATCTTGCACTAACTATATTTATGCTTTCTACTCAATGTAATATATCTACATGGTTAAATTTAATCGAACAGGCTGCCCAAAATTTCACCCCCCTCAAACTAAACTTTAACGTTTTAAAACCTTTTATAACATCAATTTGAATAAAAAATATTCTGGTAGTGAAAGTGTTAAAAAGATTTAATGTCCTATTCTTAGATTGTAAGGTTATGGCTGCTCGACAATATATTACACAACCATTCTATATGTTGGAAACACGTCTATATTATGATTTTGCAACGATATGTATTTTTTAACCATATATATGATTAATGTTTATTTGTTTTTTTAGATTTTTGTGAGTAAATACGATATGTGGTCAATACATTTTGCGAATCGGTAGGGCAAAACAGAGGAAGGGGGATGGCTGTTTGTGGGCGTGTTAGGACAAGTTATGACAAGTCAGGACCTGCAGCAGCACGCTCCTGCCTCGTCTATTTAAGAAGCAGTAGCTGATCGCAGATCGTCAGTCACAAATTTTTCCACAAAGGAGAAGGTTGAGCCCCGCGCAGGGATCAAATTTTTGACCAAGGAAGGCAAGAATGGGAAAGAGATCCATGAACGCATAATTGCAGTGTACACCAAAACTGCCCCTTCCTATGCAACCATAGCTTTCTGGAATAGAGAGTTACGTCATGGTCATGAGTCCCTTGAAGATGACGCCCGTCCAGGACGCTCGTCAGACGTGACCATCGAGGACAATGTGGCCCGTGTCGAGAGGATGATCCTCGAAAATCGACGGGGGAAGGTAGAATAAATCGAGCGAGAACTTGGAATATCATATGGAAGTATTATCAACATCATCCACGACAATTTGGCCATGACCAAGGTCTCTGCCCGTTGGATCCCTAGAAACCTCACTCCCCATGATCAAATTCAACGTCGTCAAAGTCCACAAGGCCAGAGTGGCGCAAGATGGCCCACGCGAGTGCGGATTCGATGAGCTACACCATCCCCCCTATATTCTAGATCTGGCCCATAGCGACTACTTTTTATTTCGCCAGCTCAAAGCTGCACTGCGTAAACGCCGGTTTGGGGACGATGAAAATGTCCAGCTCATCGCCCAGGATTGGATTGAACAGCAGTTGGGATATTTCTGGTTGTCGGGAATTCGAAGCCTCAGGGACAAGTGGCGCAAGTGCATTAAGGTCGAGGGTAGTCATATTGAAAAATAATAAAACACTATCCCTCATATCTCTTTTCTTTATATCCGAAATGCAAAACTTATTGATCGCCCTCGTACATATATCTATAATGGATTCAGGCACTTCAAAACACCGAAGAGGCATCAACAAAGCAAATTCATTCTATTACGTTTGTGGGGATTTTCACAGCGCCAAACAATTACTTACCTCCTGAGAACTGCTTACTTTCATTATTTCACTGTAAAATTGGAGATAAGGATAAATCTTGGGTCATATACATGTTTTGTAAACGGTGTTACATCTTCTTCCGCTTTTGTATCCATAAGGAGATCTCATGAGAGAGGAGAAGACAATTCACTTCGGTGCTTATGGAGTATGTGGGAAAAACCTATTAGTCGAGACTCTATTCCCAGCACCGTTCAAACCCACCGATAACGGCGTCCGTGATAAATTAATTGGGAACGCTGAAGACTGTCCTTAATAAACTGTGCCATGCCCAGCCAGGGGAATGGCATTGATACCCACCGGTCACCATTTTCGGCTGCAAGGAAATTTCCCACCGAACCATTGGGTTTGCTACCTTTGAATTCCTATACGACCAAAGTGTTCACGGCCCGATGAGCATTCTCAATGAACTGTTTTCGAACCCCTGGCTAGATGAGGAGGTCAAGTCTTCATATGCATATTGGACTTTTGAAACCGCTTGGAGGAATGCGCGGAAATTGTATAGAAAAATGCGGACTTGAACCTGGAATATTACAGGACGTATTTTTAACTTAAGTCAAAAGAAATACGGTTCAAGCTCGGTGACGATGTCCTGCGACTCCTGCCCACGAAGACAAATAAGCTTCTTTTCTAATGGAAAGGTCTTTTTTCAGTCCTTGAACCTCGTGGCTCGGTGGACTAAGTGATTCAAACGCCGTCCGGGAAGAAATTGTTTCACGTAAACAAGCTCAAACGTTACCACCGCCGTGCCTGCATCAACGATATTTTTATACTAAGAGGCCGTAATGGAAGCATCCTATCGTCCCGAGCCTCGTAACCTAGTCCGGACGGATTGTGTTGCTCCCTGGTTCGTAGAAAGACTTCCCCCATGGAGATAGACCTAAATCCCCACCTGGAGACAGCTCAGTAAGCCCAGTTATCCCAGCTGTTAAAGATCTACCTGGACGTCATTGCCAAGAAGCCTGGTTGCTCGATCATATTCGAGCATGACATAATATTGACCACACAAGAGCAGATTTGATCCAAGCCCTATCAATTACACATTCACTTGTGAACAGCGTTCAATGCTGAGGTCAAAAATTTACTAAAATTAGGAGTAATCGAACCCTCAGCGTCGAATTACTGTTCCCCTATTGTTATGGTTCCGAAGCCAGACCAGTCCTTTTCGAATGTGTGTGGACTTTCAAAACCTTAACGCCCTGACGGTTTTCGATTCAGAACCGATCCCGTTGATAGACCTGAGCCTACATTGGTTCGAGAAAGCCAAATTTATTTCAGACATAGAATTATGCAAGGCGTACTATCAAATTCGCATCAAAGTTGGTGCTCGGAAATACACTTCCTTCCTTACATAAAAGGGGCTAATGCAATTTAAGCGTCTCCGCTTTGGTTTATTTACTGCTTGCAGTAATTACAATAGAATGATGCGCCGCATCTTGGATGGTCTAAACAATGCGTCATTCTATTTTTGATAATGTGTACTTCGCTACACGCACATGGGATGAACAACTAATCTCCTTTCGTTTCCTCTGTAACAGGCTCCAAGAGCATGGTCTGTCCATAGGTCTCTTCAAGTGTCATTTTGCTTACGACACTATCAAGTACCTTCGACTTCACATCAGAAAAAATCAACTAACAACCCAGTAATAAAGGTGAGGGCCATTTCAGATATGCCTCTTTCCCCTACCAAAAGGCAGCTATGTTCCTCCTTGGATGCAACTTTCTGCTGCAGGCGTTTCGTCCATAAATTTTCAGCCTTATCTTCACCTTCGAAGGCTCAGCTAAAAAAAAAATCCCCAAATTCCCTCGTTTGAAGCCCCACGACAATTTCCGAATTCCAGCAGCTGAAACATAGGTTACATTTGCCCCCATTTTCGTCTTCCGAACCAAAACAAATAGTTTGGAATTTGTACAAATGCCAGTAACGATGACATCGATTGCGCGGTGCTACATTACGAAGAAAATTGGAATAGCTATCCTATCGTTTATGCAAGCTGAAATCTGTTACCGCCCGAGAGAAATTAGAGAGTAATAGAACTTGAGGCTTTTGCAATAGTTTGCGTTGTAAAAAAGTTCAGAATATATCTGATAGATCAGGCGTACTTAAGAAATTGTAAAAGCCAAAACGGAAGACTTATGCACTAGAGTTTGGTATTGATGAAGTATCAATTCCTATTTTTTATTTAAAAGGTAGTTATATCTGTGTAGCAGTCATTGTTAGTAGATATCTGGTAGATGCCCCTAATCTGTCAAGATGTAACTCTATACATCATAGAAGTTCATGTATCTATTCGAGCTCGTTGCTCGCCTATGTAAAGTTTCTTTGTGCGTGTGTAAGTATACACGTATTTGAGTGTATTGCTTTTATATACGTGTTGTCATTATTGATTTTTTGGGGTGTCTTTGTAATTATTTGCTGGATTGTCCTTCCGCTTGATTGATTCCTTATTTTTAATGGTTGTCTATGGTAGTCTTGGTTTTACATTGAACTGTATATATTTTAGTTAGTTAATTGCTCATTAACCCCAATGTCTGTGTAAATTTTATCCGTCGCCTGGGATAAAAAGAAACTAATCCTTTACTATGATGGCTGCTCTTTCGTCTGACATTTAAAACTGATTGATTTAGGATGAGCTATCCTTTTCTTTCCATTTCGTGTCGTGAAAACGCCATCTTTGGAAGGGAGGTATGTAAGGAAATAGAATACAAAGAGGAATATGCCCATAATTTGCCCCTTAAATTTCTTCCCTCACTCCGTTCTAAAAATCTAACTCCACTTCTAGTAACGTGAGAGTCGAAAGAAGTAGACGAAGAATGAAAGAATTGGAATATCTGCATGCTGAAACGAAAGTACAGTTAATTATGTTGAGCGAGCTAAAAGGTTTAACCCCACTATAAAAACGCTAATCTTAGTATTTTGGACGCTGCTTGCCGAGTCTCCCACCTACATCGTTGGAAGCCTTTAGCATCTGGCTCGAGGAGACAAACACTAATCCCTGTAGGCGCCAGAAATCCTCTTTCAGACGTCTGTATCTTCCAGGGATTGAGCATCAATAATGGCCGTCATATAAATACCCTGGGTTATTAAGTCTCTTGTTAGATTGTTAACTCGTCACTCTCAGTTCAGATCCTTGTGTCTGTTTCCTCAGGTTTCCCGGTATTCGTTTACACCACGAGATCGGATCTCCCCAGGCACACCTATCTCTTTTGCGAAGCATTATTTTTTTTCAGGGCAAGCCTTGAATCGTTTTCGTCTCCGAAGGATGTTCCGGGTACCTCTCGCCTCACCCCCTCCCACCCATCCTTCAAGGATCTCCAGTTTTCCTAGTGAGACTTCGTCCTCAGCTGCCTCAGAGTTTCGATTTGGAGGTTGTACTTCTCTAAAGCAGAGTTGACATCGTTCTTCTTCAAGAAGGATCGTGAAATAAATTCTTTTTCATACCTATTTTAAATTAATTTTCATAAATAGACAGCACATAGGATTATACTTCAATTGTAAGGACAGAATCCCGCCTCAAGCGAAGTGCTCCGTTATTTACCAGTTTACTTGACCCAATTTTAAACTGGGGATATATATAGGCAGTACGGTGCGCTGGCTGATCGCGAGGTTCTGTTCACATTTGGGTGTTAGCCACAGGACAGGTAAGGTTCTCTCTATGAAAGAATTTACACCTATTAGGCTTCACTCTATTAAATATAAAACTGAAATCACAACGGACGATTTTAAAATATTAAAACCACCTCTGATCCCATATCATTAAGGGTTCTTGAATACATGTACATTAAATACCTTTCTCTTTCCTTAAACTCCGATTCTTCTTCTCACCTAGTACTTCTACTCCAAACAAAAATATTATTAACCTCCTAACCTTCTCTTTCTTCTTACGCTCCTCGCCGTTTCTTTGCAGTTATCCTCTAACCGCAGATTGTTTAAGCTTGGTTTATCCAGATGTGTTTCTTCTGTTTCCCCAATCGAAAATTTTTAACTCACAACATAATAATCCAAAAATATCAATTACCTGTAAATTTATCTCTATCGCCCTATTAATAAACATTAAATACTTTCCATAAATTCATCATGTGTATTATCTTTTAACTCTAACTTAAATTGTTTTCCACGAATTGTATTTCCAGTACCCAAAGATGGGTGAAAAGTTCACCCGAAATGTTGTATCAAAAAAATGAAATGAATTTTCCTTTATATGTCCTTTCGTTTATCCTTCAAATTATTTATATATATATATATATATATATATATATATATATATATATATATATATATATATATATATTATCTAGTGAGATGACCTATTGCTCGATATAATCCTAACTAATATTAGACTAGCAAAGGAAACAGATTCCAGCCAACATAGTACAGATCAAAAGAACAACGATTATATATCCTTCCTCGAATTATAGCATATGACATGTATAGAAATGAAGCATTTGCGTTGACTAGGCGGGAACTTTCATCACAAAAGATATAGTTTATTATCATAGAAGAAAGATACTGAACTTTGTAAAGTAAGAAGTATTTAAATATTCATCCAAATCTCGAGATGAGTAAAGTTTGCGAATCCTCTATTCCTAGGCATTTGAGTAACCAGTCAATAGTTTTTTAAATTTTACATAAAAAGGGAGTAAGTGAGAGGAAGTCAACAGCAAGAGAGCAGTAAGTGAAAATGGTGGAAATAAGGATGATAGTTATACCTAGTGTGATGAGCTCTATTAGATAATGTTAGGAATTACATTTCTATATCAACTTTATTTTAATGTAGGAGATTCCAAAAACAATTCTTGTAAATTAGTAAAGCAAGATATACGTGAATAATTTGAGTAATTTTGCAGAAGCTTACCTTTTTTAACGTATGACTACTTTTAATTGCTCTTTAATTTAAATTTGACAACGAATTGAGTATATTCTATAATAATGATTAAAAAATATGGGAGTAAATTTTTGATACCTGTTTTAGTTCAATTCTCACTAGAATTTATACTTTGCAACTATTAACAGAAAATAAAGTCTTCCAAACGATAAACAGGTGCACTTATCTTTCAATACATACACTTGTGGGAATTTTGCGTTCTTTGTAATACACTCTTGTTTCTTTTCTCTGTTTACCATAGTTAGTTTCTGCTTTTCTTCGCGACAGTTATTTTTAGTCGTGGGCGTCTCTATATCTCAGAATGTCGATCAGTCTGTCGGTCCCCGTTTTTCTTTTTATAGTTTTGGAAATAACATTGTAACTATTCGGCCTCTTCTAACGAAATTTGAAACACTCATGTTGTTTTACATTTTCTTTCGAATGATATAATTGCCAAAGTCCACCCAGCTTTAGCCAGGGAATTATTTTGTTTTGGCACTAACATCATATCTATTCGGCCCATTCTAACGAAAATTGAAACCTTTATATTGTTTTACATTTTCTTTCTAATAATATAATTGCCAAGATAATCCAAAGGTTAGGCCGGGAATAATTGGAAGTTTTGAAGGTCGTAAGTTCATAAATCAAAATCAGTGAGAGCACGTGACTTTTTGGTCAGCAAACTTTGTTCTCGTTAAATACTCTTTATCTTCTATATGATTCGCTCTTATCCTCTAATCATACTTATATTCTAGTGATTGATGTATTTATCATTCTAGCTGCATAATTGATTTATATTCTGATCTTTTCTATAATAAAATAATCATCTGCCCAACTATTCCGAGTGATTGCAGCTCGTTACAATCTTTTGTAGCATTTTATTTTGTATAGATCTGTATGAACAATTGCTTTCTGAATTGATTTAGTGTAGTACAAAAGGGTTAGTGAAATTATTCTCCATTCTTAGTTGAAATAAAAATATCAACAAATTCTAAAGTAACGCTAGATGCTAGAGTAAATGAGCACCTGTTCATGCAACCCAAGTTGCACCAAAATAGAAAAAATCGGTTAGGTCTAAGCCTATGGTACTCTCCCGTATTTTGTAGAAAAAGACATATGTTGCTCATACAGATATTTGAGACATCATTCTATGTTTACTTTAATAAGGAACTAGTGCCTCATTAATATGACAAATTTAATCGCAAAAGCGATTGCAATAAAACTTTGCTCTCATCAAATTTATGACACTGAGTTTACCTTTATTCAGAGAATATACAGGGTGACCATAAAAACACTCCTTAGTTTCAAATATAGATTATAGAAAAGAAAGGAATATTCTTACAATTTTGCCTCCTACAGTTGCATAAACCAATAAAGTTTTCTTTCTCATTTGCAGATTTTTCTTGATTGGCTAGATTGCAGTGTAATCCAAGATGGCGTTCCCACCACAACATCGTAGCTGGTGTGTGTTGGAATTTGCCAAAACAGACACTGTTACAAATGTGCAGCGTTCTTTCAGACGCATTCTTCAGTGGAATGCACCTATTATCAAGTCCACTTTGAAGTGGTACATTGATTCCAGTGAGAAAGGATGCATCTGTGACAAGAGAAAGGGACATTCAGGCCGTCCATCGGTGTCGGAGGAATTTGTCGATAGGGTCAGAGAAACTTTTCTTCGCAGCTCCAAGAAGTCGACCCGCAGATATAGCCCAGAATTACGAGTCCCACAAAGCAGAGTAGGCAAGATCTTTGGAAAAAGCTTGAGGTTTGCCCCTTAGAAGCTGCAACTTGTCCAAACGTTATATCCGCAAGACAATGAGAGGAAGGAAGCAATGTCCTCTTATTGCAGCAGCCGTGAATTTAGACACGTTAGTCTGGATCTTCCAGCCACTGCATTAGCGGCCGTGGTTCTGGCCATCATCCTTGTTAATTTGGTTCTTCTTACAACGACTTGGGTGACATAGACCGCGTATTGTATGTTCAGGTTTCTCTCATAAGGATGGTAAAGAAAGTGGGAATAAAGGCATCCTTCTGGGGGTAAACTGGACAAGAGTTTGACGGCCTCCCCTATGTGCTTCTTGAGGGCAAAGGATTTTTACGAAGTGGGATGTGAGTCTCAGTCGCCATATTTTGTATTTCAAGTAGTCGATCCAGACTTTGTTGAAGGCCTTCTTTACTCCTCTACAAAGTAGATCAAGCACACTCTGCCTGCCCTGCTGCTCTGCTGCGTGTTGCAGCATGATGGTTACAGCTGTCTCCGTGCTGTGCTGTTTCTTGAATCAATGCTGTTCTTTATTCAATAGGAAGTGTTTTGAAAGGTTTGTCATTAGCCTGTCGTTGAGAACTTCTCAAAAACTTTTCCAACCCTATCAAGTAATGAGATAGGTCTGAATTTTATAACCTAATAGCTGGTTTCACCGGCCTCAGAATGAAGATCATTTTTTAGGTCTTCAGAGCCTCCGAAAAATATCCCACTGCCAGAGACGCGTTGAAAAGGTTCTTCAATCTGAACCGAGGTCTGTATGGTGCCTCTTTTTAAAGTCTAATGCTAATCTAGCTAAGTCTCAGGGCTTTGGGCTGGAACCAAGAATTCGCCTTCCACAATTTTTTTCAGAGTTTCCTTTCTTAGATAGACTGTTCTATTTCTCCCTCAGTTCATGAGAAAGTGTGGTTTTAATTTGTCTCTTGAGTTGTTGAACAAAATCGGAGTCAATGGGGCTTGGGTTGTATCCCATGTCGAGAATGCGGTCGTAAGCAGCGTTGAACAGTTATTAAAGCACGACGCTCTCTTGTATAGAGTATGTTGGCAGCAGAAGTAGGAGAATGGTCCTCGGGATAGCTATTGCGTCAGCGTAAGAAATGCAGACGGTGATAACAATTAGTTCGTCGTCGAGGTCTTCATCATTATGCCTTCCAGATCAGGAAGGTCCAGTGGGAACGTCCTCTCCCATGCATCTCAGTCGGCCCTTGAAACGTCTTTTCCTGAAAGCAACATGAATCGATTTTAGAGCAGCTGCTACTGTGATCAGCATTGGAATAAGTTTACTTGGCGTCAGTGGTGGTCATTCATGGACTAGATGGTGGAACGGGTAGATGGCAATGACATCTTTCTTGGTTGCTGACCTTGGGTACAAAAATGTGGTTATTTCCGGCCCAATGCGCTTAGCGATATCCCTTCTTAGTCAAGTTCCTCGACTCTTGCATTTGTCATTGCCATTCCTGCTACTCTGTTTCTGGCGTTCTGGTCCCCGGCGAACAAAACTAGGTGCTCTTTCTTGAATAGAGTGAACAAGTCATAGATGAGCAGGTATAGAAGGCGGAGTGATTGGTAGCCTTTGCCTATTTCAATATTCCACAGAGAGCATCTCAGTATGATTAAAAAAAACAATTTGTCCATTTGAATCCCTGGACAGTACTGCATATCTTTCCTGACTGCTAGCATAATTCAGTCCTATTCATCTCCTGTCTTGTTTATTTGAGGAACTTTTTATCTAAAGATCTTATGCTTGATGTCGTTCCTGGCTCCAGTTTCTAACAGCAGAAGATTTCCAGGATCCAGTTCTCTTTACTAGTTACAAAGATGTTGTTTATGCATCTGTCAAAGCTGCACATTATGCGCTAGAATAGTTAGCTTATTTCTAGTTAGTATCTTGTCTATCTAAGTTGCCTGAGGGCTTTTGTTTGGATGGTCTGCCCGGGCAAAGCTTCTTATAGAGGGATAGCTCGTAGAGCTTGAAGGTGTCTTCTTACAGCTTGATCTGATTTTTCAGTAAGGCTGGATTGACCAACTCTTGGTCTACAGTTGAGTAGTAATACCACTTGAAGTGGCCCCTTCTAACTCCTGTAACCGCCTCCTCGATATATATATCTCTCTTTAGAATAGTGTGGGAGGTGAGTTTCAGCTTGCTGGCATATAATTCTTGCTCGTTCTGTTATGGTGGTCCCTTTGCGCCTGCGTCGTGCTTTTTGGTTTCCTCTTTAGTTTTCTTTTTCTATTTAATTTGACTAGACGAGGAAGGAGGAGATGCCTTGTAGGCTGCAAGCTTTTGCCCAGTCATTATAGGTATCTCCTTTAGCTTTTTACCTCTGTTGCTGGCTGTGTTGGTTCTGCCGGTGCTCCTTTGGTGAAATTTGCCTAGAGAACTCTGGTTGACGATGGGTTGTTCAGGAACGCGATTGGTTCCAGACTATTGGCAGCTAGCATCCTGTTTACCTTGTCATTCAATGAGCCCAAATAGGCCTTCTTAATCTGGAAACTGTAGAACTATTTGGGTTTGGGCTAGGTTTACGTAGGTTTGTGGTGGGGTTTTGTCGGCTGCAGCGTAGGAGGTATTCGGCCTGTCAGCTGCTTCTCTCTCCTTTTCTAGCTGTTCCTTCCTGACTGGGCACGGCATGCTTAAAACGCGGTGGGAACTTGCCTGCGCAGTTTATACACATTTTCGTATCACTGACGCAGTGCATCCGGGCGTGGCCAGTTTGTGCACACTCGGAGGAGGACCATGTCTTGGCAGGCACTGGAAGAGTGTTCTTCTATCGTGTAGCAAGAGAGGCAGGTTTGGAAACTTGAAGAATCTCTCCCTTTCCATCTAATCCGGGGAGATCATAATAGAAAATAGCTCTAGTCTTGTTTCTTTAGCCTTGGTTGCCATCTCTATTTTGCTGAACACGAATTTGATGAATTAAGTGATGTCTCTAAATTTGAATACCTCGGCAACCTTTGCCTATTCCTGATTCCTCTTGATTTTTCGCTCATTCATCAGCGAGGTACAAGAATGAATCTTAAGAATTCAACTTGGCAGCACCCCGTTCACTTGCTGTATTCAAGCCTCCAATCAATTAGGCTTTACGTGAGTCTCCCCGATAATTGTACTCCCCCATTTTCTCTCGAAGCAATCATCGTGCATCCTCTCTTGGACTCTCTTACTTGTTTAGTCATTTGTATTCCTCTCCCAGTTTGGTACTCCGGGTCTCATTATATTTATTGTTATTTATTTACTTGGGCTATTAATATTTTCTTTGTATATAGTAAATATATATATTTTTCTACCATTAGTTTCTTTAAACCCCAAACCTCTTAGAATTGACTATTTAAGCCAACCTCACTCGAGTTTGTTTAAAAGGAATTCTACTACCTCACTACAGGAAGCCTAAACGAAAAGAAAAAGTTTCGCATACTCACAACATAGCAAGAAAGACATTCCTCGTGTCGAAATTACCTGCTCAAAGCCATCCCACCAGATATTAGAAAACATCTCTCTAGAGTTAGAAAAGGATCGCCCTGTCTAGCTCCGGCGCGGTCAACAACCAATATTTAATTACATATATACCACAATGGCATGACTGATACAGACATCTTCCTCTGCCCCTAAAAAAAACAGAGTAAAAATATATTTTCACTACGTGGTTTGTACTAGTCTAGCTGGTACAAATCCTGCAGTTCCACATGGCATTGATCTTCGTGAGAACATCGCCGGGTGTAACCAGAAGCTACTTTAGTAATGATGACACAGATCAGGCGTGAATGAAATCGATGAAGAATTCCGTTTTGCTTAGTCTTTTACAGTGGAAAGTTACGAAATTCCTTAATTAATACGGAATTATATAGAATAAAATAAAGATAAGCTGTTATTCATATTCAGACCACAAAAAGGAAAGTGATCTAATTTTGTTTAGTATTTGCATAGACCCATTCGAATATGGTAGCATTTTGGTAAACTTGCTCACGAGACACTTTATGCTTGAATTCACCAGTAAAGTTTTATTTCCTTTGTTCATAAAGTTCCTAATGCTGAACAAATTATATATGAAAAGAGTCAAAGATTAGGCATGAAAGAATTTGTCTAGAAAATCTTTTATGTCTCAATGTTGGATACCGGTTAATACAGTTCAATACAGCCAAATCATTCAAAAGTGATTGGAATTTAAAATAATACGAATATGAATACGAATTTTAAAACCTTCCAGATAAGAAGAAAATATGCCTTAATATTATATATAATTTATATATGTGTGCCTATAATTAAACAAACTTGTCGGTGACTAGCCTTAAAAATTATCTACCACCCCAAAAACCCTTGAAAAGGAACATGAAGGAATAAAGGCCAGGTAGTTTCTATCTAATTTGTGACAACCGAGGCCACTACTGCGTGAAGGGTGTGTTGTTGCTTGAAAGTAACCGGTGATTTTTTTTTCACGAGACATCTCGTTGCAGGTGAAACTGGGATGTACGTATTTGCACCGTGGCTGGGATTGCTTTGGCTTGCGAGAGTAAGCCGAGATGTACTTAAATAGAAACGTAGGGTTACTATACCTGTGAAAGATACATAAACCGAGCTGCAGTGGGTTTTGTACACTCCTAAGTCCTGCAAGATTACGAAACTCGTAATTCAGTGATATTACAGTGAATCGAGTCAATGCCAGATGCTATTATTGCTTAATTTCAGAGAGGTTGTCGATCTTAAGGTGCTTTTTTAGTTTTCTATTTTGCAACGTGAATTGAGTAGCGAGAGGCGAGTTATACAAGGAAGCTTAAACATTCCTTATCATTGCTCTGTATGAATAACACCCTTCACCGAACTATGTGGAAGATCGTTCGTTTAAATGCAAAATAAATAGTTGTTTATTTGGCAACGTTTGCTTACATCCTACGTGCAAGTTGTTTCCAGGGAATGATGTGAGCCATGTTTAAATACACCTTTTAAAATGAATACACCTGAATTGACGTTGATAGAAACGGCTTTGAGGTCAATACTGCTCAAGTATGCTTTCTCATTAGGTCAATACTGCTCAAATAATCTCTCTTATTAGAGAGACATGTTTTACTAAAGTAGGATTAAATGACGTGCGATTAAAATGTGATTTTAATGATAAAAAACTGACGTTCAGGGATATTTTTTATCTGCCTCTCATAATAACAATGTTCTACTTTACTTCCACAAATCCTCCCCATCCCGGAGTCAAGGATCTGGGTCCGGTCTCGGAAACATTTTATTTAATGTTTCTCGTTTCTGTTTAAATTTGTTGTATCAACTCTTTCGTTTATTTTATTCCATTGAATCTGACAAGTGGCACTCAGCTCTTTTAATTAGTTTACTTTCAAATTTGGTTCAGTTTTGGTCCCAAATTTAACTTTTATTTGCTCAATTTGTAACAGAGGGGAACGGTTTTAAGCCCTCAAGACCAATAATGGGAGCAGTTATTTCATTTTTGTTGATTGCAATGTTAAATTTTAGAGAGATAGAGAGAGGAAAATAGAGAGAGGTAGAGAGAGAGAGAGAGAGAGAGAGAGAGAGAGAGAGAGAGAGAAAGAGAGAGGAGATTTTTATTTTTGAGGAACCAGTCTAGCGACTGCTTATTAGAGTAAAAGCCGTCTTAATTAGGCTACAGCCTGATACTGGGGTAGGTAAAAAACAAACAAAAACATGCAAAATCAAAATAATCCAAAACAAAATAAAGCAAAGAAACAAGCAAAAAAGGGAGAGAGAAAAAGAGAGAAAGAAAGAGATAAAGAGAACGCGAAAGAGAAAGATAGATCAAGAGACAGAGAAAAAGAGAACGGTAGAGATAAAAAGACAAGAGGGAAACAGAGAGAAATGAAAGAAAATTAGAAGAAAGAAAAATTGAAGAAATAAATAAATAAAAGAAAATGACGGAAAAATAAACAAAGAAAATGAGAAAGAAGGAAAAAAAAGAGAGAAAGAAAAAATAAATGAAAGAAAATAGAAGTAAAACCAAGATAAAAGCAAGAAAAATATAAGGAAAAGATAAAGGCAGATAAACCATAAAACCAGAGAGATAAAGAGAAAAAGGAAAGGTGAGAGAAAAGAGAGAAATGAGAGCGAGAGAGAGAGAGCGGGTATCCCTCTCTATCGGAATCAATTAGAGAGGACCGTAACTTTACTATAAAAGTTAGGTATCTGGAGGTGGTGAAATTGAATGCGCGAGAGAGTAAAGTAATGATGAATTTAGTTTAGATTTGGTCTGGCCACAGTTTACTTTTATATATGATAGGAGTCAATACTCCAGAAATGTTAAATCTGTCACAACCAATAAATATTCCTCACTTTCATATACTTTGGGGTTTATGAAAATTCCTTCTAACATTTCCATTTCTTCAAGAATATATCTCCTACCATTTGGGCACGAATGTAACTTTAAATCAAAGCAAAAAGATGCGTCACAAAGATTCTACTTCAGCTTGCTTCCCATTTGATACAAGTTTTTCTTATCGACTACATAACTTTCCTCATTTAAAATTAAGAGTAACTCTTAATATTATATCCGTTAGCAAGGTTATTCATTCCATAAATATCCTACCATATTTCAGACCTTTTGATTACAATCAAGAGACCTTAATCAAGGTCATGAAAATTTAAGTTCTTGCCCAAACTTTGAAATGCCTCAGAACTTTTTTAGCATAAACAAAGACTTATTTCCTGAACATTAAACACATTCAATTAATTCACTACATTAGGTTACTACATCTATTTCATTAGTAACTAATTATATTTTCTGTTCATGTGTCCTATATTTAATTGAATCAATAGAATTTATATAGAGAAAAAGCGAAAACCATCGACGTATAACCACTGCTAATGGAATTGCTATGGAGCCCATTGACATTAATGAAAGAAGCTATGCTTTATAAAATGATCTTTAAATAATTAAGTTTATTTATTAATAAATCATGTTCCAAATAAATTTCGTGTATTTTATTCAATTATTTTATTTAGCATTGAATAAAGTTCATATGAAGATCAGAATGACAGTCAAAGTCAAGCCGAAGGCACCAAAGGGTGAAAGACGGTGCAGAAAGAACATTAATACTGTGTCGTAAATTTATCAGTGATATATATATATATATATATATATATATATATATATATATACTATATCTAACCCCGGGTGGAAGGTCAAGGTCAGAGGCGTGTCTTTCGCTGGAGATCCTGGACGCGTGCGTGCGTGTAATTAAACAACTACAACAGCGACTGCAGTTGGCTTTTATGATAATGATGAATGATTATCAGTTCTGGATATAGGAAGTTGCAGTACAAAGTTAACTTTACTAGTTACCAAAACACAATATACAAATAAAATGAGATGGGATACCCAATGAAAATTGATACTCGTTATTTACAGTTCTCAGGGGGAGTGAATAGTCTCAGTTGAGAGTCAGCGAGCGGCTGCTGATGAGCTGATGTACGAAGAAACAATTCACGACATGAATGGATACAGATCCCCGATTGAATTCGTCGCAAGCCTAGATTTGTGGTTTAAGGCATATGTAAGATGAAGATGGACTGAGGCGGGGGAGATTGCAGGGGTTGATTTCAATCGATGCTTTTAACCTCGAGAATTGAGATTCGAGGGAGTATTCGAGCCCTGATTCCTCAAATTTTGAGGTTGAAAGCATCGATTGTAACCAAACCCTGCAACCATGCCCCTCCCCCCTTGTACTCCTTTGAAGTGAATTCTTGTTTTCGCGTTCGCGTAGGAGGGTAACAGAGCCGAATCGAGAAAGAGTCGTGTCTTGTACTATAACTTAGGCCCATACTGAATTTGCAAGGTCCACGACTGAGGTTAAATATGATCCAACCGGAAGCGATTTTTCTTAGGTCCTGGAAGGGCTGCGGGTTAATCAGACACAACCTCGGGGGGGTAAATCTTTGCGAGGTTTTCTATATTGCGCAGTGAGGCGGGCGGAGTCTTCTACGCGCTTTTGACTGTCCATGCTTCTGTTTTATCACCGGAGGTAGCTCGATTCTCTCACTTTCTGGCTTGGCGCTCCTCGACCTCATGGGGCTTCTTGTTCCTCGTCATGGCTTTACTCTCTTTCTGACGTCGATCCCTTCCAAAGATGGAACTCCTGTTAATTGGCATCAGATAAATGACGAAAGGGGTTTACGCTTCTCATTTTTATTTCGACCTGTAAAAGGGGGGAACGGGCAAATAATGGTGACTAGTTTATATTATTTCGAAGCGAACTAAAGTATTCAGACAAATTCAAATTTGAGTATCCATATATTAATAATTATGTATAAAAAAGAATTGATACCGAAGAAAATACCATTAACTTACAATGACCACAGTGATTCGAATTGATTTTAAATAGAGGCTCGATCACCTCAGGTTAATAACGATCTGAAGCTATACCACAAACGAGACAAGAATAAATAAAAAAAGAATTATATATTACGATAGAAAATGATTTGCGCCAGACAAAACAAAAGCGTACAGAAACTTCTAGCTTGCGAGCAAAAAGGAATTACGAACTAGATTGAAAAAAAAATGCACACAAAAAACAAGCATAAAATTTAAGACAATTGTTACCAGTTTAATTTAGGGAAAAGTCTAGAGGCTTCCTACATACTCTATCTGTGATACAGTTCTCAGTTCATTTACTATACGATATTTTAGATTAGAGCTCCTGGAAGAACAAACTCCATCCCATAAATCTCTTATTATTGTTTTTTTTACATTACGCAAGTACGAGAGCGGTTTGTGATCCGTCTCAATGATGAATTCTTTGCTTACGAGAAATGTCTTTAATTTTTGTATACCCCAAATTATGGCCATGGCTTATCGCTCAATTACAGCATAACCTTTCTTTCAGAGGAGTAACTTACGTGTTGCATGCACAACAAGGACACTTTCGAAAGTTCTCCATATTGAATTAGGAGGCATCCTATCCCTTGGTTGTTAGCGTCGGTCCTAATACCGAGCGGCTTTTTAGGGTTGGGTAACCAGAGAATAGGGACGGACTCTAATTTTTCTTTAAGTCGATTAATTCGGGTGACCTACAGCGGAGTCCAGACGAATTTCTTCCATTTTAGCAAGTTGCATAAGGGAGCAGAGCAGGAGGCGAGATTTTGGATAAACCATTGGTAAAATGAAGTAAAGCTTTTGAATCACCTTAACTGTTTCTTAGTGTTGGGCAGTGGCATGTCCACAATGGCGCCGATTTTATCTTCCTGGGAGGCCAAATGATTCTTCTCAATGTGAAATCCGAGATAATTTATTGTGCGAAAGGCGACGTGGCCCTTGCTTGGGTCGATCGTGAGTTTTTGCTCGCGTAGTCGATACAGCAGCGCTTGGAGGGCAATCAGTTGTTGGTCCCAATCCTGGTTTGCCACATAGATATTGTCGAAATACAAGGTTACGTTTGATAATTCATCAAATCTTCGTCGCATTATACGGTTACTACACGCTGTCACAAGGCCAAAGCGGACCCGGCGTAATTGCATCCCCTTTTGTCCGTTGGAAAAGCCATGTACCTTTTCATTTCTTCTTTTATGGGCCATACATAGGTATAATTCCTTAATCAATATAGCTTCTTCAAACAGATGCAGGTTTTGGTCGATGAAGGAAATTGGCTCGGTGTAAAACACTAACGCAATTCAGTTTTTCGAAATCGACGCATATACGGGATGATCCGCCTGGCCTTTTAACGATGACACCGAGGGAGCAGTATCTGGAACGGAGGGTTCTATAATATTTAGTTTTAACAAATTATCGACCTCGGCTTTAAAATGTTTTCTTAAATGGATGGGCAGAGGGTACAGCTTGGATCATATGGTTTCCTGAGCAATAAGTAGGATGTAATTCTCGAACTTTGCAGCACAGCCAATAATTTCGGAGGTCACGTATCTAAAGTGACTTAATAGCTACTGCATCTGACTTCTCTAAATGGTTAAAAGCTGCTCACTAAACTTCAATTCGGATGAAAAGGAATCGGTGGTGCCGGGCAAGGTGGTCAAGTGATACTCCTCATCCTGTTCCACACAGGCAATTTGTACCACCTTTAAGGGATCCAGGGTGTAGCTTGATTCCATAGTTGACTCTACATCACTTACCACATTATTGATGGCAGAGGCATGGCAGTGTGTGGTACCTCTTCAGCATGTTGGCCTGAAATAGCTTTCTCTCTGACGATGTTTGGATTAAATAATAAACGGCACGACGATCTTTAATCACTTGGAAGGGGCCCTTGCATTCACTTAAGTGTTTATTATTTTCCGTAAGGAGTAATACTAACACCACTTCACCGGGTTTGAATTTCCGCTACTTGGCCATACAGTCGAAATACTGCTTATATTTGTCCAGGTTGGTATCAGTTTTCTGAACGCAATTTACGCACATTTTTCTAACCTTTATTTCCACGGATTAGTTCTTGCACTTTATTCTGTGCTAATATCCAGAGTGGGCGAAGTGAATCATAATCCTTTTGGTTCCTCACGAATCTTGCTACGTTGCTAAATTCTGAAATGTAGGGGGTTTCAAGTGGAGCGAAGTCTATGATTCCTTCCTCTTCTGGGATTGCGCAATCGCAGGTTGAGCAACAGGGGTGATGGATGACCAGGGGAACTGACCAATCAAGATAGCGCAGAATTTACTAAGGGCTGCTACGACCTTAGCCCTGCCGGTAAAGTACGTTCACTGAATAAAGAACTGCACAATGGGAAATGGGACGAACGAGAGTGGAGTCTCGAAAGCCATTCACTGCCCCGGTCTCAAACTTAAGAACCCTAGGGGAGAACTTCTCAAATAAAAAGTTGACGTGGTGGCATGCGGAGCTCAATGCAGGCGAAGGTGGATAAGGTTCTGTTTTCACCGTAGATGGCGCGGGGATGGCACTAATTTGGTGAACATGGTGGAGAGAACTGCTACGCAGGTAAGAGTTGTGAAAGGCAGTTTGAACTCACATAACGTTCAACACCGCATGAATAACACACAATAGCCCTTCTAGAGAATGATGACGCAGGGGGATTGGACGAGAAGGGTCTAATGTTAGGATGAGAAGAAACATTGTAGGCTTCGAGTGGCCAGTTATTTTAAAAACTTGTATCGTGGTAGGACATTATATTACATCAATATTATATATATGGGGGAGGCACCGATAACTTACACGTGAACCGACGAAGGGACGGAACACCGCTAGTTTAGACGGGCTGAAATGCGAGATGAGAGTGCAACGAGGTCAGATAACAAATGGGTAATGGCAAAGCTCAAGCTTATTCAAAGAGAAAAGTACAAAAATATAATTTTATTCACATAAAAATAATGAGAGAATTGATGGATAAAATTACCTCGGAGAATTAACGGACCAAATTACATCAGTAACGAAGGGGGTGGGTTGTAGTTATAAATCAGACAATGAAGTTAGAACTTAAGGTATTACAGGAGGAGACTATTTAAATGGGGGGGAGGGGAATTAACTCAATTGGGTTATGGAAGGGGGGGAGGGGGTTTGCCTCATGGTTGTCTTCTGCACGTAGGGTGAGGCCGCTCGGAACTTCTGAGCGAGAACTTGAAGTGATGACGGTTTTCCAAAAACAGGGGGGATGGGGGTACGTAACTTCCGGTCCAAGGGAGAGTATTTCGGCCACCCGAAATAAGGGGCGAACGAAGGAGGGCTTAGACAGAAGTTGGTGAGAGAAGTCCGGAAAATCACTTGGTGGCGATCGTTAAGTGGAATTACCTCACTGGCTGGGGCTAATTCCAAATACACAAAATAGTTCAGCTGTCACTTTGCTTTGTTGTCAGCACCTGACTTGGATCTATGGGTATCTTCTGGGATCCTGGCGAGACTTCTCAACTCTGTGTCTCTTCATGGGAGTCGAGCGCTATTTATGTCTCTCTCTCTCTTTTTTGAGAAAATAACAAAATAGAGGGAGAGGGGTGACGCCCCCTTGTCGCGGGAAGAGAGCTTGTGCGTACCCTTGACTTTTCGAGCTATGTCGGCGGGGGTACCCATCTTCTGGTACCCCTGGCAGGGCTTCCCTTGTTGATTTCGTCGGAAATTAGGTTTCAGACTAAGTGCGTCTTTCCTTATCCTACTCTATCTTTCCCTTTTTTTACATTAATCCTATTTCTTCTTCTTATACAAAAAGAAAAAAAAGCAACAAAAAAATCCCTATTCCTATCATGTCACTCTTACCCTTTTTTCATCTATCTACATATAAGGACCTGGCAGCTACCTCATGCGTCAGAAGAGAGGCTTTAGAACCTCTATAAATAACGCCAATCGACGCTCACTCGTTGCGAGAGACTAGGACTAGAAGTGTCCTAGGCGGTGGGGCACGATGAATGGGATGAGAGTAGTGCCCCGTTAACCCCTTCCCTGGCACGTATTATTAACCATTACCAGTGACCGTTGACGGGTGCCTCTAGTAGCATCGGTCCGAGGTGAAGGCCCTTTGTTCCCAGGCTGGTTGCCAGGCCAATAAAAAGCCTTGGGTCGAGTCTCTTGGTGTAGCTGGATATCCATTGAACGCTGATCCGAGATCTTAGCCATCGTGAAGGGAACTAGTAGGAGTTTAGTACGGGGCGTGCTCCGTTGTTCACCTGGTGAGAAATCGATGGCCCCTTCGGAGACCGTCAGTGCTGCTTGGTTGAGAGCCTTGGCACGCCGAGGTTTGACGACTCGGTCGGACGAACACAACACATGAAGCGTGCCTTCTGAAAGATCCGAAACCTTTCCGATGGATAGGCAGGAGCGACTCACGCGGGGAGAACTCACCAATCCCCCTTTTTATCATTAATTGGTCGCAAAGTATTGAGAGAGAGAAAGTGTCCAAAATGACCGGCAAGAAAGGACCAGGAGCTCTAAAATACACGTGCGCAATATGCCACATAGATAAGTGGTGCGTGGACTTTCCGGATGGGTGTTATTCCAAATGCCACCCGACCAGTTGCTGCACCGACTGTATTTTAAACGGCCCAATCAAGGAGCTATAAGAAACATGCAGGGCTTCCGAGGGAAGGTCTAGGAAGTTTAAGGAGAAAATAAACAACCTAGAAGTCGAACACGCCGGACTGATTCGCAGGCTAGAGGTTAGAATAGCAGAGCTAACGTCAAGCACTGTAGTAAACACTGCCTCTGCAGTATTACTGCCAGAGCTAGGGTCAGCAGGCTACGTATAAACCCTCAAAGAAAAAGAAAAAGAAGGGAAAGAAACAGGAAGAAGAGAAGGTTGAAACAGAAGATAAAGTAGAAGTTGAAGAAGAGAAAGTTGACGCAGAAGAAGAAAAGATAAAAACAGAAGAGTATATAAAAAAGGAAGATAGGGGGGGAAAGGTGAATAAGAAAAGGAAGAGAAAGATGAAAAGAACAAGAAAAATAAGATGGAGAAGAAAGAGGGAACCAAGAGTTTGCTTCCGGAAGGAAAGCCTCGAACCTCTGCACGGAAATGTCTAAGGAGTTACCTTGTGGGTGATTCCCACGCACAAGGTTTGCAGCCCCTGCTAGCAGCCCCTTTTCGCACTAGTGTGCAGGTATGCCTCCAGCCAGGACGGGGGAACCACCACATTAGGGTAGAGCCTGAGAAATCTCAGATCTCCGAAAATTCAGTCGTTGCCCTGATGGTGAGTGGAAATGACCTCTACCTCCGAGGAGGCAAAGTAGGTTCCAGCGAAAAAATTCTCATCACGGTCATGGGAGCCGTGGACGACTGCGGATTGAGAACTCGCAAACGAGTAGTTGTAGGGATGCTCCCAAGAAGAGGTCCTAGCCGGACAGCTCACTCAAGGAACGTTACCTTGAACCAGCGCCTGTCCAACCTTTGTATGGTGGAGGGGGTCTTCTTTATGGACCCTTACCGCACTTTTTACGGTCGAAACGACCTTTACCAAAGGGACGGAGTGCATTTTTCATTCAAGGGAAAGGCTGTACTCTGTAACTTAATCCAGGATGTCGGAGGAGCGTCCGACCCAGAGTGGAGGCGGACATAAGGCAGTATGCCCGTGTCACTCAAGAAGGGGTACTGCCACACAAAAGAAGCCGGAAAACGGAAGAGCGTAGGGAGCCCTACACTGGGGGACTCCCTAAAAGTTCTTCTGTTCAATGAGAGTTCAATCAAGAATAAGTTTCTTGAGCTCCGCGGCCTCGTGGCAAAAAGGAACCTGAGATGGTGGCCATAACGGAGTCGTGGATAAAAACCTCAAGCCGAGATTTTGAAGGTGAATTCACGATTCCCGGTTACCAGCTCTTGCTGAAAGATAGGCCAAACAGAGAGGGTAGCGGTGTTATGTTGTATGTCAAGGATACTCTCAACTCGACGAATTGCAACATCGTATCCCACCATGAACTGCTAGGTGTTGACCTAGAGATAGGTCCTGCCAAATACAGGACCCTGGTGCTTTATAGACTTCCTGCCCAACTCGCGATCAAGTGTCACGACACCTGACCGCAATCTTTAACATTTCAACCTGGACCAAATGCGTTCCTAGAGACTAGCGTGAAGCGGAGGTAACTCCTATCTTCGAGAAAGGAGACCGTAGCCAACCGTCAAACTACCGACCTATCAGTCTGACTTCGATTGTCGGTAGACTCATGGAAAGCATGATGGTGGACAAAATGACGTCGTATTTAGAGTAAAACTTGCTACTGAGGAGTTTCCAGCACGGCTTCCGAAGGCAACGGTCATGCCTGACGAACCTTGGGGAATTCTTCCACTTCATGTTCAGTGTGCACGATCAGGACAAAGCGGTGGATGTGGGTACTTAGACTTTGAAAAAGCCTTTGATAAGGTACCACACCGCCACATTCTCCAGAGGGTGCAAGCGCTAGCCATAGAAGGAAAAGTAGCCGGCTGGATCGAGAACTAGCTAAGTGGCAGACGGCAACGGGTGGTGGTGAATGGACAGGATTCTGAGTGGGTGCCCGTTACTAGCGGGGTGCCTCAAGGTTCTGTCCTGGGACCACCACTATTCATCATCTACGTCAACGACATGGACGGTGACATGGTTGCAAAGATTTCCAAATTTGCCGACGATACCAAGCTTGGTATGAACGTTGCAAAGGATGGAAATACTGCCCGCCTGCAGGAAGATCTTGGGAAGATTAGGGAGTGGTCGGACACGTGGAAAATGCCTTTTAACGTGAACAAATGCAAAGTGATGCATATCGGCCACAGAAACCCCCAATCTCATTATATCCTCAAGGGCACTACTCTTAAATCGAGTGACACTAAGAAGGACTTGGGTGTAACTATTACTAGCGCCCTCAAGTTCTCGAAACAGTGTATCGAGGCAGAGAAGAAAGCTCAAAGGATGTTAAGCTACATAAAGTGCCAGTTTGGATACCGTAACAAGGAGATAGTACTTTGTCTGTACAACTCCCTCGTTCGGCCGCACCTGGAGTATGCCTTACAATTTTGGAGTCCTTCGTTTCGAAAGGATATCGCAAGGTTGGAACGCGTACAAGCCAGGGCAGCCAAGCTGATTCCCTCTATCCGACATAAAAGTTATGAGGATAGACTAAGGGAATTAAATCTGTTCTCGCTGGAAACCCGTAGACTGCGTGGTCAGCTCATCGAAGTTCTTAAAATACTTCGAGGGTTCGAGAATGTTGACTACCGGGATATTTTCACACTAAGTGAGAACAGAACGCGCAATCACGGCTTCAACCTTGAACTAAAGCGTTACAACTGCAATCTGTGTGGAAATTTTTTCACTTACAGTATCTGCGGTAAGTGGAACGCACTTCCAGTGGAAGTTGTCAACAGTGAATCTGTTAACCAGTTCAAGTCAAGACTAGACAAATTCTTGAAAAGGGGTGGTTTAGGGACGCAAATCAATTGAGCAGCCATGTGCCTGCTCGATTGGTAGTCCAAGGGTACCCTCTTTAGATGGACCGTAAGGTCTCCTAGGGTACTTTCTTTCCTTTTTACTCCTTGTTACTCTCGCTGGGGTTGGGGGGCAGTAAGCGGGAAACAGCTCTACTCTCGAATGGCCTTGAATCTTCTTGCAGAGGCTATTCTGCCCGTGTAAAAGTGAATCGTGGTGGACACGGTTCGGGGCTACCACTTGTGGAAGGCTGGGGGTTAGGGTTACCAATTTAGGCTTAACCGGGCTTTCTGCAGCGCATGGAAGTTCCGTCTGCTCAAGTGATTCCACGTGGGGTTCCCTCACAACTTGGTTCCCTTATGAGGAAGAAATTTTGGCTTGCCATTTTTTGAAATTATGGATGAAGGATCGGTCTTTTACAATTCTTTTTGGTAGCAATTATGGCTTGCTGCGAAGATTAGGCTTCTTTAATACACTCTTTGAATGTGTATCACCGCCGGTTGTTCACAAAAGATCTTATTTCACAGGGGACCGATGCCAATAGTTTGTGCTTTAGCTTGTTTCTTCGCAGTGTGGAGATGGCATATAAGTTTTAACGTGCTTTTGAATAGCATCTATTTATGAAGTGAATCGGCTACTTTACTTCAATGAAATTACAGATAAGATGGTTAATTTGATCTTGAAGGAAGATTAGGTCACACTTACTATAAGCTCGGCGAAAGAGGGAAGAAATAACAGATATATTAACGGATTTGTCATGTAATGAGGAATAATGTATATAAGCATTTGAATGTGTAGGCTTTTGATAGACTAAACATTGCATATGATTATTCAGACCGTGGGTATTTACGTCTAGAAACGGCAAAGAATTATTCTCTTCGCATTCTACTTTGGATTTTATCAAGGGGTGTAACGAATTCAGGTTGTTTCAAAAATTCATTGGAATTCTTATTGTCTATGTGCCATGCCGACCGGATATCGTCTACTGAATGAAACCAGATAAGAGGTTGGTGAGAGATCCTAAGAAGGAGGGTGGTTTCATATTTTTTTTTTATAAATAGATTGTATAGGATTGTGAAAGGCCAAAATTATGGCCTAAGTATGGATAACCCCCTTTGCCCAATCCTATGAAATCTATTTATGGGAATGTAAAAAACAACCTGAATTTGTTACACCCATCGATAAAATTCAAATAATCGGATTAAGCTCGAAGGCCCCAAATGTTTTTTTCCTGCGGTGTTCCCACTCATGTGAGTACCAACTGCTCCCATAACTCACAATTCTCTTTTTCTCCCAATCAGCAAATCCACCAAATAAGTGCCTCTCTCTCTCTCTCATCCGCCCGCTCGCTCGGAAACACCAAAACTTCCCTAACAAGCAGTCCCCCGGGGCAGAAAGTCAATTTTCTCTTCAACAAATGCTCCCCCGGAAGGCCCCAGTTCAAAAACGGAACTGTTAATGGTTGCAGAGTATCAACCCTCGAAAGAGGCACCGCCCCACTTGCTTTGTCGGTCATAGAAAAGGTGTTTCCCCCAGTGGGCCCCGACCATGATAAATTCGCAGTATTCTATGACTACTTTGGATGTGCAAATCGGTTCAACGTAGTCTGGTGTAATCTCGAATGTAAATACTTTACTGGTTTAGCCAAAGGGATAGCGTCCCCATTAAGTTCTGCTCCGTGTTGGTCAGAAAGAGCTCGCGGCTCTTTCCTAATCCCATGACACAGCCCGTCCTCACGAAGCCACAGGCGCTAAAGAACGCTGCTCTCCCCCCTTGCCTCCCGTGCCATTAGAAGTCCCTTATGCACCAGAATTTAAAGCCTTTCCAAACTACACTTTTGAAAGCGATCAGAAGCAATGACCCACCCTCCAGGTTTTGTGGGAAATAGCGAGAAATAAGGAACGAGGATCTCCCCGTGGTCAAAGGAAAGTCGCCTAACTCATTAGTGATGGACTCGATTTTTTATTCAGTTTGGGTGAAGATTTAACCCCAATTCGCTTGTTATGTATTCCCTATTCGCATATTCTCCAAATCGTCCGTCTCACCCACGATGAAATACTGGGTGGTCATTTTAGGGGCAATAAAACAGCCCAGATAATCTTCCGTTATTTCTTTTGGCCCGCTGCTGCCAAAGAAATTTCAGAGTTTTGCAGATCGTGTGATATTTGTCAAAAGACTATAGCAAAAGGAAAAATTCAAACTGCCCACCTCCAGAAGACCCCAATTGTGTCAGAGCCTTTCTTTAGAATGGCCAAAGATTTGATTGGCCCAATTCACTTCACGTCTAGCGAAGAACACTCGTAGGTCCTCACTCTTGTTTATTTTGCAACCTTTACAATAAGATTCCTCGACGCAGTCTCTGTTAAACGGATAAACAGCTTGGCTTGTGCTGAGACCCTGTTTTTTATCTTTTCCTGCATCGGCATCCCGAAGGATATCTTGTCGGACCGAGGTACACAGTTCACCTCTGAACTAATGAAATACATCTGGAAACTCCTTATGATCAAGCCCGTATTCACCTTCCCTTTTTATCCCTCTGTGAAAAGATAAAATAAACTCTGAAGACCATTTAAAAAAAATGAGGCCGTGCTCATTCCCCAAAATGGCATCGATACCTGCTGGTTGCCCTGTTTGCCTGCATAAAAATCCCCCACAGACTTTAGGTTTTGCCCCCTTCGAGCTATTGTATGGCCGAAAGTTCCGAGGTTCTATGAGCATATTGAATGAACTTTTATTCAACTTCGCCTGGAAGAGGAGATCATATCCTCGTATTCCTACGTGTTAGACCTTAAGAACTGCTTGCAAGTGGGAAGACGATATAGCTTACAAAAATACGGACCTAAACTTGGAAAAGTATAGGACCTATTTTGGCGTTATGTCAAAAGAAAGGAGATTCAAGCCCGGTGACGAGGTGCTGCTCCCCCTACCCACGGAGATATATAAGCTCTTGTCCCAATGGAAAGGCCCCTTCCCAATCGCAGAAGCACGCGGCTTAGTAGATTAAGTAATACAGACCCCTTCAGGGAGCAAATTGTTTCATGTAATTATGCTTAAGCGCTACCACCTCCACCTCTGCATTAATAATATAATTGCCCGTTGAAGAAGAGGCAGTAATTGAAGCCTCCTTTACCTCTGAGCCTCTTAAGTTAATTCAAACCGTATTTGGTGTCGAGTCTGCTAACAAGTATCCTCTCCCTTCGCTCCCTGTTTTCCGTGAAAGTTCCGCCCTGGAACTCGATTTAAATCACCTTCTAGAACCTCCTCAGAAAACGCAATTGGCTCTTCTGTTGACTGAATTCCCCGATGTAATTTCCGAGAAGCCTGGTTGCTCTTTATATTTTGAGCAAAATATAGCCCTAACCACTTAGTAGCTTATTCGCTCTAAACCATACCTCTTGCTCGTTCACTTGCGTCCTACTTTTAACGCTGAAGTAGAAAACTTGCTAAAATTAGGGATCATTGAAACTTCCACGTCGGATTATTGCTCCCCCATTGTTATGGTCAGAAAGCCAGATCAGTCTTTTCGCATATGCGTAGCCTTTAGAAAACTCAACGCCGTAACAGTTTTCAACGCTGAGCCTATCCATCTATTTAAAGAGGCTAAGTTTATTTCAGAGATAGACTTGTGTAAGGCCTACTATCAAATCCTCCTTGGGGCTAGTGCCCGGAAATACCTCGCATTTACCGCAGGAAAAGGCTTTATGTAGTTAAGGCATCTTCCTTTTGGTTTAGTTACTGCCTGTTTTAACTATAATCGCATGATGCGCCGGATACTGAATGGGCTGAATAACATGTCCTTTTACTTTGATAAAAATTAGGTTGCCACCAGCAAATGGGACCAGTATCTAAACTCACTACGTTTCCTCCTCAATAGTCTTCGATAGCAAGGCCTCACTATATGCCCAGCAAGTGCCATTTTGCCTAAGGCATCATTAAATAACTAGGTTTCCAAATTGGTGAAAATCAAATGCCACTCCAGCAAGAAAAGCTGAAGGCCTTTGCCGTCATTCCAATTCCGCGTTTGAAAAAACATTACGCTCTTTTTTCGAAAGGAAGGACACCCTTTTACAGACGTTTTGTCCCGAATTTCGCCGCTTTAGCGTCCTCCATTAGCTCTCTGTTAAAGAAACGTTCTCCGGAATCCCTCGTATGCACCCTCAAGGCGACCACCTACTTCCATGATCTGAAGGAATAACTAACGTCAGCTCCCATACTGCGACTCCCAAACACGAGCAAACCATTTGGAATACTCACGGATGCTTGGAATGAAGGCTTCAGTTGCATTTTGTTCCAGTATGTAGAAAATGGCAATAGTTATCCTATTGCGTACGCGAGCTGACAGCTTTAGTTACGCGAAAGGAACTACGCAGTGATAGAACTTGAGGCTTGGGCGATTGTGTGGAGCGTGCAATAATTTAAAACATATTTGTTAGGTAAAAGTTTGTGATCGAAACCGATCATCGCCTATTCGCTTATTTAAAAAAATGTAGAGGACAGAATGTCAGGCTTATGCTTTGTAGTTTACTTTTAATGGAATACCAGTTCCGAAAAGTGTACATAAAAGAGACAGAAAACTGTGTTGCCGACTGTTTAATTAGGAATCCGGTCGAGGATCCTCCTTCTGCAAAGTACATTGTGTTAATTAAGCCTTGTACTTCCATGTAAATAATTGAGTCTGTGTACTCGCCGCTTTTTAATAATGCTAGAAATACTTCTTAACTGTGAAAATTTATGCTCCTTGGTTTCCATGTAAAAAAAATTCTTTGTACATAATTGTCCTGTGTGTTTTGTTTTTTCACGTTGTATTTTTCTTTTTTATATTGAATATGGTTTCACTACCCATTTCATGAATGAATCTTTATTTAAATTGTTATTTTTGGACTCATTTAACTATTCTCTCTATTTATATATTTTTTTTTGTTTGCTGGTTAATGACGTTACATTTTTAAATATACCCTTCGTCAGGAATTAAACGAAAGTCATTCTTTCATTTGGTGACTACTGTGTCGACTCGCATTTAAATGCCTGCCCTTACTGTACACCTGCAAACCCAGGTCAAAATTTTCGCATATACGACTCCTCCCATGTTTGGGGATGCCCTGTTCCATCCACTACTTATCAGGAAAATGTCATCTTCGGTAAAGGAGGCGTGTGAAAAGAAGCCCTTGAAGGACCAGCGTCAGAGGAAGACACCCCGAAACACCATTTTCATCCTCTTTGCTCTAAACCACGTGCCCCTGGCGTGGGAAGTTTAGAAAATTCGAGGAGGAAGTAGTCCCACGCTGAATCCCCCCACCCAGCTGTATTTTCTTTCGGACGCTCCTCGCTTTTCCCTCTTCCCCGATAAGCTGAACTCCTGCCTCATGCTTCACAGGCATGTCTGTTCCACTAGGAGCGCAGCCGTACTAACCCTACCCCCATATCATGAGGCAAACTTTGCTGTCCGACCCGACTCGTTATGTCGAAGAAAGTTTACATAGACTGATGTAGAGAATCCTCTATGGACGGCCATGCGGTGGGGCTATCTATCGGACCAGCCATCTAGCTATTTAACCCTAAATCTGCAATTCCTCGAAGCGATTGAGAGTCTGCCAGTCACTCTGTTTCAGGCTGTTTTGTCTGTTTTCTCGCAAAGTCCCTCAACCCCTGTTTGAGCCTAACCTCATGGTTATTATCTCACCAGCAGATCTCCCTTCGTGAAGTTTTGGCCCATGTTCAGATGAAAGCTATCGAGCCAACTTCTTCCCAGAGAACTGTCAGGTCGCCCTAATCTTGGACTCCGTTCAAGACTCCCGTTCCTTCCTGTTTGAGACTCATTCCTGAGCAGCAAATCCATCTTCTGTTTGAGATTTCATCTTTCTGGAGCAGAGAAAATATCATTCTTTAAAAAGAAGTACTCAAAACACCCATCTACTAGTCCTCCTCGATAGAACTCCCTGAAGTATCTTCTTGAGGACCTGTGCCGTTGGTCTTCCCCCATTCAGATCAAACCACGCTTCAAGGTAAAGCGATCTTGTGTTGTAATCCCCTGATTACACCCTGTCAATCGTCACCCGCATTCACCCCAAAAAACCTTACAAAAATGAAAAATAAAAATTAAAGGGAATATTTGCTAAATTTTAAACAACCAGAGCTTTTGCGAGTTATCTGAGAAACCAGTTCGAGTTACTCAAGCCCTAACTAAATTTTGCTGTGCGTAGGAAAATCAATTTTTAACGAGTTTAGGAAATTTGAGGAGAGATGGGTTAACTAAAAATGCCTATGATGAATAGTGACAAAAGCGCTGCTTCTCATTTAATTCTATTACAAAATAGCTGAATTTTATTTAGAAAGTTTAACGCCCTATTTTACCCTTTGCTGGATCTAAAAATGCACATAAATGTTGTAGGAAGTTTAGAGGAAGTGCAACTGATGACAAGAAGGTAACGCTACTTTCTTTTGTGGCACTGGGCGGGGCGGGGAGCGAAAAGCTAAACTAGGTTTGAGTTGTAGTAGGGGTACTGCCTACCTACACCATTGAATGTCTTAAAATTGCAGAGTTTATCCGCAATCACCGTAAAGCCTATTAATTTACCCTTCTCTCACAAGGTAGACCTTTGATTCCCTCTGTCTTTTATACGAATGAATTCTGTGCCTTGCGCTGTAGTCGTCTCTATGTCACATTTGCATATATGTAAATTGAGACATAAAAGAGAAAGTTTCGCATATCCATGGATTGGAATGTGCATTTTCTCTAGTTTAATTTTTTCGTTTTGTTAAGTTTTATTATTACTGTGTAAATGAACAACATTAGCAAGCATCAACACAGATTTAAGAAAGGAAAACCTTTTCTATCGGTATAAAGCGGGTCATGAGCGTAAGCTTTCGTCCAGGCTAAAAAATATTGTAGCTTTATTCAACCGGACCTAATCAAAGCTACTGAAGAATAAAGGAAACAAATTTGCCTATGAATTGATAATAAATCTAATGAATGAAAAGCAGAGATAAAATAATATAGACATACGATTAAATTAATTCGTCCATCAACATTTTCATTATAAAATATGTTATGAGGAAATGACTTTTGATATTTTTCCTAAAATTAGTAGTCTCACAATCATAAAAATTAAGCTTAGTTGGTAACCAGGTATAAGAAGTACGTGAGTATTATCCTACATAAATCAGAATTAATTAGTCGGATAAAAGAAACCCTCCCATTCCCCCCATTAAACAGTTTTGCCCACATTTTTGTGTGTAATATTGATTTCTTCGGTTTCTTTTAACCTTGGATATCTTTCAAAAATATCTACCCCAACCACAAGCCTAAAAGCTCAAAACGATATAAAGAGCTAAGGAAAAGGGAATAATTAACGAAAATCATGGGAGGCCAAAGGATGCTAGGAGCCCGACTCTAAATTTAAATAATATTAGAAAGGCTTTCCAGAATATTTTTTTATAGAATTTTGACAACAAGTGTTTCTCAAGGAGCCCAGAACCTGTCTAACGTTTTTACTCTTAGGAAAGGCCAAACAACTGTCCTCTTTTTTTTACATTTTCAAAAATTTACTGCGGTTCTGGGAAAAATATGATTGAATTGTAACAGGAGTATCTTTTCCTGATGCGTTTTCGAAGTTTTCAAATTTAGCACTCGCAGGCCGGGTGGATAATACATTGCTCATCAAATGGAGTGCTCGTAATCCCAGTGGATAGCGCATAAATCCCCAAATGGAGCTTAACAAGCCGATCGGATAAGTCATAGATCTTCAAATAGAGTGCTAGAACGTTGAAGGAATAAGGCTTATTCTTAAAATGTAGCAATCGCTAGTCTATTTTTATTGCACAGGTCCTCAAGGTCTTGGTACCAAGTTGAATTCCTACTGTCCGTACGTATCTGACGCTAATCAAGTAATCCTAATGTGCGTCGAATCTTATGAAATGACGCCAACAGATCAAGCCACATAGCTCAATATGGCAATCACAAACAATCAATAGACTGCAATCTTTTCCATACTCCATTCTTTTGCACAACACACTCTTCTGCTTTGGAACCCACCGAGTGATTTTTTATTTGCATACTTCCATAACAAGGAATAGAGGAAAGGTTGCCTATTCGCTGAATTATAGCAAAAGAGTACTAATGAACTTTTTGCACCTTCTCACCACATATCAAATCCTATCCTTAGGTGCCTTCGGCTTGATATCGACTGTGATTCTGCTCTTTATATGAATTTAATTATCCAATAATAATTAAAACTGTTATAAAAATGCATGATATTTTTGGCACTTGATATATCAACAAATAAAAATATTTATTTAGAGGAAATGATTTTATAAAGCAAAGCTTCTTACATTAATGTGAATGTGCAGAGTAGCAATTCAATTAACGGCAGAGATGCGCCGTTAATTTTGGCTTATTTTCTATATAAATTTTATTAATTCTCCTAAGTATTATATTAATTTAAATTGGAAACAAGTAAGCACAAAATATTGTTGGTTAATGTTGAAGTATCTGTAGGCACATAATGTAGTAAAATACTTGAGTGTGTTTAAGGTTGAAGAAACCAGTTTTAAATTATACTGTATAAAATGTAGACATTTTAAAGTTAAAATGTTTGGGCAAGAAAGCTTTAATTTCTAAGGAACTCGAATTAGGACTCTTGATTGTAAATAAAGAGTTTGAAATCTGTTCCAGATGATTACAGAATGAGAATGCTTGCTAATGGGTATAATATTCCGAAAAAGGATTGAAAATGGGTAGATTTTCTGTATCGTATGATAGATTAAACTTTTAAAACGATGTAAACAATTTGCTTTTCTTAACTTGGGGTCTTATTACTATATTAAGTTCACCCCTAGGATCGTAGCAACGCCTTTATCTTTTACACTTGCGATTACATATTGTTAAGCCACATCAGTTGTAGCAAGTTGTTAGGTGGAGTAACCCCTTTCCGGTTGGATCTCATGGCGGCAAGTGTTATTGGTTGTAGATAGCCGTGTTTTGTCCACCCAATGCCAGAGCGCGCTGCCTTGATTTTTTTTGCTTCTGTTTCGTTGTTTGATTTTGTTTTTAGTTTTATTATGTTTTTTTTTTATTTATATTATTTTACCCTTTCAAGATCTTTAATATAGGCTAATAATAGGCTAAAACACTTTAGTACAGCTACTAATGCTTTGGTTGGCAGTTGCTAGATAGGGTTCTTTTTAAAAACACAAAAAAGCTTTGGTAGTTTGGATCCCACGTTAAATAGTAGGTCCCCTAGAGAGAAATAAAAAGCATTTTAAAAGAGTGCAGAACTTGGTCGCATTTCACCACCCCATTACTACTCGTCTTCATGAAATTAAATATGCACAAGGGTTCGCTTTTTCATACATTATTTCAGCAACCTAATATACCTTATTCGTGGTGAACAAGCTTTTCCTTCCATTGCACTAACTCAGATTTTTTACTCACTATTTTGAATATTTCATTGATATATTTTTTTATCAGGGATTTTTTCAAATAATCGTTAAATAGAAAACACCTGAGTTAAACCTCCTCCTTCTGATCTACATTAGCTCCGGGAAAAATAAAACTGCCTTGCTCAGATTGGATATGCACGCCTTCTCTTAGCTTCAAATAGAAACTTTTCATCCCCCAAAACTCCATATCTTCATGTGGAATAGAAGTGAATATTAGTTTCTGCCGTACATAATATTTATGTCCGACGAAAACGCTTATCTTCTCACTGCGAATGGAGTGGGCAACATGGATAAATAGATTGCTTTAATGTGGAAAAAAAAGATGGAACCATCTCCCTCTGATAATTCTACAAGGAGGCAGCAATCCTACAAGGTAAACCATAAGCGCCAAATTAAACGTGACGTTTATTAAGGCTTTTGCCATACCACATGAAATTCTTGGTTATGTGGCATACCAACCAGGACTGCGAGAAGCTCTTGAGTGCAAAGTCATATACTAATATAAAGAATGCATTTCAATCCTCTTTTTGGCGTCCAGTTGCCATTGCACAAGTTTGTTGGCTCGTGCCACCAAACTTGTTGAGGCGCAATTGGAATCGGACGCCTAAAAGAGGATGAAAATGCATTGGTGTGTTACAGAAAAACGTTGAAATGAAGAGCTCGTCCCCTCAAATAAAAAGTGATGACGGCAAACAGCAAACATCAGAAGATATTGAATTATAACTTGGTTAAGAGATGGTTGTTGGCAGAGACGACCAAGGCAGAACTGAGTTGGTAAGTTAAGGAGTAAAAGCTTCCCTTCAAAGGTTACGTCAAACAATAAACGCTTTAAAGACGAAAGGTGACAATTGGTAGAAGAATAATGACTTAAAATATCTATGTACGTCATAAGGCGAGTATCTCAGTGAGACACTAGAGGGGTATCAAACGTCAGGCGATAAATTAGTCAAGGCTCTTGTGGAGAAATGGCTACATTAAGCCTCCTGGAGGAGTATAGGTACATTCAAGCCCCCCTCCCTTCATGAGGAGAAGCGTGGGAAAGGTAGCCGGCGAAAATGCTTACCATGTGTGATCTCCTCGCCGCTGTGGGCAGTTGGAGCTAACATATGTTTGAAGGCGACCACCTAAGGTCCTTAAACGACGCTCTAACGATCGTATTACCTACGAGACCCATAAACCCGTGGTTAGGAAAAAAAACGGTGCGAGTCAGAAGGCACGCTAAGTAGCGGTGCGGTTGCGAGCCTATAATTTGCGAGCTGATTTGGGCACCCCAGTGCCACCTCAGGAATTCTCGTTCTCCCCAGATGCTAACTCACCATTCGCTCCCCCCCCCCTTTTTGCATCTGTGGCCTGGTCACTTTCCCCTTTAGATGGGGCGGCAATCCGCCTATATATAAGCCCCGCAAAGAAAGAGAAGAGGATGATTTATCTGAAGTCGATACGCCAGAGTAGGATTAGGTCGTGAAGATCGATCCATCGGCTAGACAAGAAGATTATTAGAAGTCGATTCGCCAGAAGAAAGATTAGTTCGTAAAGATCGATCCTTCAGCCATACAAGACTATTTCCGTGAGAAACGATAGGATCAGATTGAGAAAATCGATCCCCCCCTTTCAGGGCCGTATTAACCTAATTAGTCAAGTTTTATATCGGTGCCATACCGAAGAAGCCTTTTCCGTCTGCAAAGAAGTCCGACTAAAGAAAAGTAAAGCCGCTCACACTCGAGTGATTCTCACATCTCAAGCAACGTAAGAGTGAGAGGAGAAGAACCCTGCCCCAACGAGCTCCCGTTCTTTAATTACGTTTAAGAAGCATTCCCTCCTCGAAAATTCAAGCAGCGACTACCACACTTCAAAGCGAGAGATAAGTCCTCCAGCGACATTCGGCAATCCCTAATACCTACCTGTAAGTTAACAATAACATTTATATCTCTATTGCGATAGTAGAAGTTTAGTACGTCCCACGTTTTAAAGGAGAGTAGAAACCATTATTCTTGAACCTAGGTCATATGTGTTTGTAGATGACAGTACCTTAATTTAATGTTTTATGCTAAACAAATATGGTCGTGATAAAAATACTAATTGGCAATTGGTTTGTTTATTGGAAGCCTACTTGTTTATGTTTTGTCATTGAACAATCTTTGAGGCCAAATTTAGAAATGCTTTTACTGTTGGTTTGTAATATTTTTAATTTAAAATACATGTTTATTTTGGTAGATTCGGGTGTTTCTTCTTATCCTTATGTGTTTAAAAATAGCTCTTCCTTAAGGACTAAACCACAAAAATAGCACTCTTAGAACAAAGCCTACTTCATCATAGAAGTAACTCACGCCCCTTAAAGCATACCGCTACTAAAAGGGTGTCAAAGCGTAGAGTGATCAAAGCCAAGGGTCATTCTACGACAGCTCTCTTATGGAGAGGTCGCCAAGTGAAGGAAGCAAATTCATGTCGGGGAAAACAAACTTCGTTGATAAATAGTATCATCATTTTAGCTGCATTCCAGGGAATCAATTAATTTAATCCACTATAACTAACGAATGATAACCAAATACCTAACTCCGTCTAGAATTTAAATATCGTCATTATTTAACCACGAACACAACAATAGACCATCTTCATGGCAAGAACTTGCCAGTCCTTACTCCTTCACGGTAAACATCCTAATTTCATTCCATTGTAATTACTATCTCTAACTCCAATTCTGGTCGTTATTATTTGAGTTCTTTGCTACCCATCAAGAAATATCTATATTCATAATGAGTATAACTTTATTGCAAACTCATTTCTCATCAATCTTAATAGTGTCTTTCTTGCCTAGGAAGATGGAAAATACAGCCCTGAAACTGGTCTCTATGTAGAGAGTCCGTCAATGAAACTAAAACTCGGCACTCAAAAGGTCTCGTCGTCTTTACTTGCTTTTTAAAGGCTTGCTTCTTCTGTTTCTCTAGGTTGTCTCTCAGTGGTCAGCAGTAATAAATCTCTTATAAAAATATATTGGGAGAGAGCATTAATGTGAAGGAGCGAATGATTTCCAGTTCACCAAGGTGATGGCAGAAGAGTTAGTGTCGTTTTTCCCTTTTTCCTCTTGAATATCGAATCTTAATTTTTGATTAGCATAAATAGGTTTTTGTACGTGTCTGGTTAATTGATTTTGTAATATATCTGGTCTGGTTGGCGTTATTGTAGGAAATATCTGGTTCCCAGTCTAATGCATATGACCATTATTTGCATGAGTTTAGATATATTTGCTCGTTTTCTATGACCTTCTGCTGAGTTATAGTTGGTGTTGTTTTTAAGCTAACCTGGGGAAAGGTGTTAAATTCTCCATGAATATGAAATAGGAATCTCCATAAGCATTTCTGCAGATTTAATTAGGAAATGTCCTGGTAGACGGAAACGTTGACATTTGATTTAATAAGAGACTGAACCAGTCAATACCAGCAACTGGCATGATACATCAACTCGGCAAAATTACCAAAACCTCACACTGGATTTTAAAAAAACGTGGATCATCTGCCTCCCGACCATTCCATTTTACTCTAGGACCTTTAAATTCAAATGACATGTAGAATTTACTTTAATCTGAAAAGAGACTTTAAACCACCGATCAACAGGCTAGTTCTTCTTCTTTTTATCTCGGGTAGGACGCTTCTCTGATATTGTCTTTTGTTCAGGAGCAGGTTGATATTAAACAAATGCAGACGGTGTAGCATATTTTCTTTAAAAGGCTTTTGGTGGCTTTTGATGCAGTGTCACTTCTTATAAAGTTCCTCCATCTCCTTGAATTGACTTTTCTTAAAAAATCACTCAATGCCTCGGTCATCCCTGTTGCACGTGGACCTTTTTATACATCCCTCGCCTCATTTATTCAACTTTCCATTAATATGCTTTCATAGAGAACTATGTGAACAGTTAGTCTATTTAGCAATGACCTTCTGTGAGGCACCTTTTGAGGTGCAATAGTATGTAGATATTTGAATTTGGGTCATGGATTTGTTACTAACGAGTTGTTGCAATTGCATCTACAGATCTTAAAATGTTTCCTTCTGCGATTTAAATAAAATCCTCAAATCTCTTATTTCATTTATTTTCCAAAAAGGCACCTTATTTTTTAGGAATATGTGTATTAATACTAGATGTGACTTAGATAGTTGGTGATTCAATTATCTAACTACATGTACATTCTTAGAGTTGTTTAAAATATAGATTAACTCAGATTACCAATGAATATTGGGAAAATAAACAGACTTTTCGGAGGATAATTGCAAGAAATTTTACTTTATCTGTCAGGCAAAGTATCATTGAATGTTTTTCAAACTTAACTTCCAATGACCTGTAAGTGATGTAAAGCTTGCTGCACGTTATTTAATGCCGCTCAATAAAATGCATCATTAGTCATTGAACTTTTAACTTATAATGAAAAAAAGTGTTAAAATATGAAATTCAAAATTTTGGGGGTCTTTTGTATACTCAAGGAAACTTTTTACCTTGAACCTATATTGCCATAATATTTAGCTCTTAGTCAACTTTGCACAGATTTAAAAAACTAATAGGAACCAAATCTGTTAAGTATTCCCCATAAGATATTTAATTTACTCAGTTCATACCAAGTATTCAATTAGGTGATTTATGTGTAAATATTACTATTAAAATAAAAATATTCTTAACCAAACCAAATTCAAATTCAGTTTCATTTAACTTAAATTTCCCTTTATTTCCAAGAGAAACTTTTAACAAATGGATGTTCCCCATTTCGCTTTCGTTTAGACAGTTTGTCGCCTTAAGTTGTGGATAAATTTATATCTTGAGAAAATGAGGTTCACGCACTTTGCATTGGCGCGGGGGAAAGCACTTATTTAATGTACAACCATTCAGGTCCTCTTTGTAAAGCCGTTGTTTAGACACACCATATCTTAGGCTCCTCTATATGCCTTTTACCATCAATATTCTATACTACATCTTTAATGCCAATTAAGTGACCCTTTGATGTCAGTTTATTCCTAATTGAGTTTTGTCCCACTTTTCCCAGTCTTTGGGGTATTTTCTCCTTGTGGAGAAATGGCTACATTAAGCCTCCTGGAGGAGTATAGGTACATTCAAGCCCCCCTCCCTTCATGAGGAGAAGCGTGGGAAAGGTAGCCGGCGAAAATGCTTACCATGTGTGAACTCCTCGCCGCTGTGGGCAGTTCGAGCTAACATATGTTTGAAGGCGACCACCTAAGGTCCTTAAACGACGCTCTAACGATCGTATTACCTACGAGACCCATAAACCCGTGGTTAGGAAAAAAAAACGGTGCGAGTCAGAAGGCCCGCCAAGTAGCGGTGCGGTTGCGAGCCTATAATTTGCGAGCTGATTTGGGCACCCCAGTGCCACCTCAGGAATTCTCGCTCTCCCCAGATGCTAACTCTCCATTGGCTCCCCCCCCCCCTTTTGCATCTGTGGCCTGGTCACTTTTCCCTTTAGATGGGGCGGCAATCCGCCTATATATAAGCCCCGCAAAGAAAGAGAAGAAGATTATCAGAAGTCGATACGCTAAAGGTGGATTAGTTCGTGAAGATCGATCCATCGGCTAGACAAGAAGATTATTAGAAGTCGATTCGCCAGAAGAAAGATTAGTTCGTAAAGATTGATCCTTCAGCCATACAAGACTATTTCCGATAGGATATAGGATAGGATCAGATTGAGAAAATCGATCCCCCCTTTCAGGGCCGTATTAACCTAGTTAGTCAAGTTTTATATCGGTGCCATACCGAAGAAGCCTTTTCCGTCTGCAAAGAAGTCCGACTAAAGAAAAGTAAAGCCGCTCACACTGGAGTGATTCTCACATCTCAAGCACCGTAAGAGTGAGAGGAGAAGAACCCTGCCCCAACGAGCTCCCGTTCTTTAATTACGTTGCAGAATCAGCCCCGGCACAGGCGAAAAGCAATTCTTCCTCGAAAATTTCAACCAGCGGCCACACCACTTCAAAGCGAGAGATAAGTCCTCCAGCGACATCCGGCAATCCCTAATACCTATTGTTAGTTAACAATAACATTTATATCTCTATTGCGATAGTAGAAGTTTAGTACTTCCCACGTTTTAAAGGAGAGTAGAAAACATTATTCTTGAACCTAGGTCATATGTGTTTGTAGATGACAGTACCTTAATTTAATGTTTTATGCTAAACAAATAGGGTCGTGATAAAAAATACTAATTGGCAATTGGTTTGTTTATTGGAAGCCTACTTGTTTATGTTTTGTCATTGAACAATCTTTGAGGCCAAATATAGAAATGCTTTTACTGTTGGTTTGTAATATTTAATTTAAAATACATGTTTATTTTGGTAGATTCGGGTGTTTCCTCTTATCCTTATGTGTTTAAAAATAGCTCTTCCTTAAGGACTCAACCACAAAAATAGCACTCTTAGAACAAAGCCTACTTCATCATAGAAGTAACTCACGCCCCTTAAAGCACACCGTTACTAAAAGGGTGTCAAAGCGTAGAGTGATCAAAGCCAAGGGTCATTCTACGACATATTATAAAAGTGGTGTCAGGTCTAGAGGTTTTATATTAGAAAGAACCCAGCAGTGTCTATTTAAGGAAGAGCTAACACATAAAAGGAACACCAGGAATAATAGAATATTTGACGAGTGGGAAATTGGTAAAGTTAGAGGGGGATACCATCTAAAGGAAATTGTTAGGCCAAGTGGTAAGTTTCGGTGGTGGAATAGGTCAGGCTTGATTAAAAACAAGGTAGATGACTGACATAAGCGTGATGGCATTGTTTGACCTTTATAGAAAGCAAGGTCAAAGCCTCGGACTGGAAGGAACCGATCTGAGTTCGTTTATTCAGGAGAAAGAGCGAAACGAAAGAGAAGAAAGAAGAGAAAAGATGAAAATAAAAGCAGAAAAGACGAAAATGGAAGCTGATGAAAGAGAGAAGATAAGGGCCCACGAAAGAGCCCTTAGTAAAGACCAGTTAGAGGTGCAGTCAGTGTCATCCAAAACAGGAGTGTCACCAGCGGCCAGCATGAAACTCCCGGAGTACAAGGACGAAGAAGATTTATGCTCATATCTCTCCCATTTTGAGAAAATATTTGAAGTCAATAATTGGGACCTAGAAAAAGATGGGGTCGCCAGACTGTTACCGCTACTCAATCGTAGGATGAGAGAGATATTCGTATCTTTACCCTCAGAAGCGACTGTGGACTATTCCACTCTCAAAGCCGAACTTCTCTCAGCTACAAAACTTAACCCGGAAGAATATAGGATGAAGTTCAGGCAGTCTCGTATAAGACCTGGACAAACGTACAAACATTTTGGCTTTGAGCTTCGTCGAAGCCTACAGTTTTGGATGGAATCAGAAGGGGTAGAGAACGAAGTCGCTGCGGTCGTCGACTTCATGCTTAGAGATCAGTTACTAAGTACACTACCCCAGGAAATCCGTGCATTCGTTAAGGACCGAAAAGCTTCTACCTTCAACGAGTGCCTGGACGAGGCTGACCTCCACGCGGTAAATCATCGGTTATATCCTAGGGAGTACAAGAAAGAGAAGGCTCCATCCCCAAAGAATAATGGGCCGCCACCCAGGCATTTACAGAAGAAGCCCTTTAAGTTCTCAGTAGCAAAAGGACCTTCTTTGTAAGCCAAATTTTGGAGGAAAAAAAAATAAAAAAGAAGTTAGGATTCCACAAGGATCATACCCTAATACCGGCACGTATCCCAGGAAGCCCGTCACTTGTTATACCTGCGGAATAATAGGTCACCTGAGTTTCCAGTGCCCACAGAACTCCCGACTGAGGGAGACCTCGAGACAACAGGTGCAAAATCTGACTGCCGCGATCCCAGCAGGACAAGCTGATTCGTCCTACGTCCCCGCGCCAACATCCGAAGGGCCCCAGCAACAGGTAAACTTTCTATTCAACAAAAGTTCGCCAGGCGGCCTACAATTTGAAGAGGGCACTGTTAATGGGTGTTGAGTATCCACTTTAGTCAAAGACACTGGATGCACGTGCATAGTGGTATCCGACAAGTTGTTGCCCCCAGTAAACACTGCCCATAAGAAATTCGCAATCGTCCACGACTTTTTAGGACGCTACAATCGATTCCCCGTCGTGAGATGTCATATACAATGCAGATATTTCACCGGTTGGACGGACGTGGTAGTAGCCCCGATTAAGTTCTGCGCAGTACTAATCGGACAAAACCCCCTAATTCCCCAGCAAGAAGCGGCCCAACAAGTAGTCACCTGGGCACAAGAAGCCCAGAGAAAAGAGCAACCTGCTAAGTTGACCCCGAGGATTACCCTCGAAGACAATGGGTTCAAATTGACTTCCTTCGCCAGTGCTCAGAAGGAATGCCCCACTCTTAAACCTCTATGGGAGAAAGCTATTAAAGGTGAAATTCTCCAAGTGAAAGGAAAGAGGCCTATCCAGTATATCGTAGAAGACTCACTTCTCTACCGTACTATCAGCGAGCAGGATAAGGAGAACAAGAAAGCACTGTGTGTACCTCATGAATACACGCAAAGAATTTTGAATACCGCGCATGATGGAATATTAGCCGGACACTTTGGGCACAACAAAACGGCGCAGCAGATATTCCGCCACTTTTATTGGCCCCAGGCCGCCAGGGAAATTGTGGCCTATTGCCGATCATGCGACGTGCGTCAGAAGGATCCCTCCAGAGGACGGGTACCTCCCGCTCCCTTACAAAAGGTGCCCGTTATTACCGAACCTTTCTTTCGAGTGGCAATTGATTTGGTGGGACCAATTCACCCCCCTTCAAGTGGAGGACACTCCTACATCCTTGCCCTAGTGGATTGTGCCAGCCGGTTCCCAGATGCCGTGGCCCTACGGAAGATTGACACTATTTCCTGCGCGGAAGCATTAATTTCAATTTTTGCACGAGTAGGCCTGCCTAAAGAAATTCCATCTGATAGAGGGCGCCAATTCACCTCAGAATTGATGGAGTATTTTAACAAACTTCTGTTAGTCAAGCCAATTTTTACGAGTCCATTTCATCCAGCCGCTAACGGAATCTGCGAGAAATTAAACGGGACTCTCAAAAATATATTGAAGAAGTTGTGTCAAAACAACCCTACACAGTGGCACAGATACCTGCCTGCTGCCCTTTTCGCCTGCCGAGAAATACCTCATCGGACGTTGGGATTCTCGCCCTTTGAGCTATTATACGGGAGAAATGTGCGAGGTCCTATGAGTATTCTTAAGGAATTATTTTCCAACGCGAAGCTCGAGCAAGAAATCAAATCGTCTTACGCCTACGTGATGGATATGCGCGAGCGCCTAGAATACTGCTCTGGCTTAGCTCGAGAGAACGCCGAGAAAAATTTAGCCAAATACTGGGACTATTTCGATATGAAAGCAAAGGCTCGAAAATTAAAGGCAGGAGATAAAGTCTTATTATTACTCCCGACCGAAAATAATAAGTTATGGGCCCAGTGGAAGGGACCGTTTGAAGTAATCGAGGCACGGGGTCCAGTCGATTACTTGATAGATACCCCAACAGGGCGAAGAACCTATCACATAAACATGCTAAAAAAATATCACCGCCGCGCGTGCATAAAGAATATTACCCTTCTAGACGAAGAAGAACCGATGGATGCCGTTTACCCGGGTACGCCCCTGCAAGTCATACACACCGTGTGTGTGGAACAAGACGAGGAATACGAACTTCCCTCGCTCTCACCTACCCCGGAAGACCCTCGGGTGGATTTAAAGATAAATCCCCACTTAGAAATTCAACAAAAAGCGGAAATGTTGAACTTGCTCATGGAATTCCCAGAAGTCATTTCTGAAAACCCCGGATGTGCCAAAGATTTTATCCATGAATTAAAACTAAAAACTAATTCAGTGGTTCGGAGCAAACCATATCCTTCACTAATCCACCTACGAGAAGCCTTCAATAAGGAAGTCCGGAATTTACTAAAATTGGGAATTTTAGAGCCAACGGAGTCCGATTATTGCTCCCCCATAGTAATGGTTAAGAAACCTGATCATTCATTTCGGATGTGCGTGGACTTCCGAAAATTGAATTAAGTGACCGTTTTCGACGCCGAGCCCATCCCACTAATAGATCAAAATCTCCATTTATTTGAAGGCGCTAAATTCATCACCGAATTGGATTTATGTAAAGCGTACTATCAAATACCTCTCGCTAAGGAGTCCAAAAAACTGACGGCTTTTGCGACCGAGAGAGGTCTGTTACAGTTTACCAGGCTACCCTTCGGACTACTTACAGCCGGTAGCAATTATAATAGGATGATGAGGCGAATTATCGCTGGACTAAGCGACGTGTCGTTTTACTTCGACAACGTGTACGTAGCTACCCGTACATGGGAGTCACACTTACACGCCCTACGCTCATTGCTGGAGAAATTGAAGGAGCAAGGTCTAACCGCCGGGCCGACCAAGTTTTATTTTGCCTACGAATCCATTGACTACCTGGGATTCAAAATAGGACAAAAACACTTGACTACCCAGCAAGAAAAAGTGGACGCCATAGTCAAGATGCCCCGGCCGAAAACAAAGAAACAACTCCGATCGTTTAGGGGAGCGGCCTCGTTCTATAGGCGTTTTGTACCACACTTCGCTTCCATTGCGGCCCCACTGAATGATTTGTTAAAAAAGAAAGCGTCAGACCCTGTCACGTGGAACCCCCATGCAATAACTCAGTTTGAGGTTCTAAAAGGAAAACTCGTAACTGCGCCCATTCTTAGCTTACCAAATCCCAACAAGATCTTCGGCCTTCGCACGGACGCTAGTCGGGACGGGTTAGGCGGAGTATTGCTTCAATACGAAGATGACGAAACAGCCTATCCCATAGCTTATGTCAGTAGGAAACTGTTGAGTAGAGAAAAAGCCTACGCTACTATCGAAATCGAAGCTTTGGCCATAATATGGTCCATAGGTAAATTCAAATATTATCTAATAGGGCGCGAGTTTAAGTTGGAATGCGACCATAAACCGTTGTCATACATAGGTAAAAATAAGTGTAAGAATGAAAGACTCCTGAGATGGAGTTTACTCTTGATGGCGTACCAGTACTCCATTCACTATATAAAAGGGTCCAACAATTGTATGGCCGACTCGTTAAGTCGGAACCCTGTCGACGATTAAGGAGCAGCCCAACTATTGTATTATAGCAAAGTTAAGTGTAAATCAGTAGAATTGTAAGTAAGTAGGGGCGAGTAACCCGAGTGGTAGGTAAGAAAATCCTAAGTCGGCACAGTAATATAGGAATTAATGTAAGGTCAGGTGAAATGTTATCGAGGCATTCCCGAGTGAACTAGAATTTATTGTATAATATAATGTTCCGTAAGTTACCCATGTATATTATTGTAAGCGTCGGATTGGAACCCCCCCCCCCTCCCGTTATTTTCTTAAGAATGGAGGTAGATGTGGAGAAATGGCTACATTAAGCCTCCTGGAGGAGTATAGGTACATTCAAGCCCCCCTCCCTTCATGAGGAGAAGCGTGGAAAAGGTAGCCGGCGAAAATGCTTACCATGTGTGATCTCCTCGCCGCTGTGGGCAGTTGGAGCTAACATATGTTTGAAGGCGACCACCTAAGGTCCTTAAACGACGCTCTAACGATCGTATTACCTACGAGACCCATAAACCCGTGGTTAGGAAAAAAAAACGGTGCGAGTCAGAAGGCCCGCCAAGTAGCGGTGTGGTTGCGAGCCTATAATTTGCGAGCTGACTTGGGCACCCCAGTGCCACCTCAGGAATTCTCGCTCTCTTCAGATGCTAACTCTCCATTCGCTCCCCCCCCCCCTTTTGCATCTGTGGACTGGTCACTTCCGCCTTTAGATGGGGCGGCAATCCGCCTATATATAAGCCCCGCAAAGAAAGAGAAGAAGATTATCAGAAGTCGATACGCTAGAGGTGGATCAGTTCGTGAAGATCGATCCATCGGCTAGACAAGAAGATTATTAGAAGTTGATTCGCCAGAAGAAAGATTAGTTCGTAAAGATCGATCCTTCAGCCATACAAGATTATTTCCGTGAGAAACGATAGGATCAGATTGAGAAAATCGATCCCCCCTTTCAGGGCCGTATTAACCTAGTTAGTCAAGTTTTATATCGGTGCCATACCGAAGAAGCCTTTTCCGTCTGCAAAGAAGTCCGACTAAAGAAAAGTAAAGCCGCTCACACTGGAGTGATTCTCACATCTCAAGCACCGTAAGAGTGAGAGGAGAAGAACCCTGCCCCAACGAGCTCCCGTTCTTTAATTACGTTGCAGAATCAGCCCCGGCACAGGCGACAAGCAATCCTTCCTCGAAAATTTCAACCAGCGGCCACACCACTTCAAAGCGAGAGATAAGTCCTCCAGCGACATCCGGCAATCCCTAATACCTACCTGTAAGTTAACAATAACATTTATATCTCTATTGCGATAGTAGAAGTTTAGTACTTCCCACGTTTTAAAGGAGAGTAGAAAACATTATTCTTGAACCTAGGTCATATGTGTTTGTAGATGAGAGTACCATAATTTAATGTTTTATGCTAAACAAATATGGTCGTGATAAAAATACTAATTGGCAATTGGTTTGTTTATTGGAAGCCTACTTGTTTATGTTTTGTCATTGAACAATCTTTGAGGCCAAATTTAGAAATGCTTTTACTGTTGGTTTGTAATATTTTTAATTTAAAATACATGTTTATTTTGGTAGATTCGGGTGTTTCTTCTTATCCTTATGTGTTTAAAAATAGCTCTTCCTTAAGGACTAAACCACAAAAATAGCACTCTTAGAACAAAGCCTACTTCATCATAGAAGTAACTCACGCCCCTTAAAGCACACCGTTACTAAAAGGGTGTCAAAGCGTAGAGTGATCAAAGCCAAGGGTCATTCTACGACACTCCTGCCCTTTTCTTTTTAATGGAGAGCTTTGACGTAGTATTGGGGCATTTCCATCCTTGCATGTAGCTGAGATGTTTTCATTGGCCACTTTTACGAAAATGCTTCAGCTCTAAAAGCGTTATCAATGGATATGTGTTCTCGGAGCCATTAGGTGGATAGGTAGAAAGCGAAAGAGGGTTCAAAGGCGAAACATAAGGCAAAACTGGTTGACTCAGTCGGAAAGGGAAGGATCTATGAGAAAATCTGAGAGAGTGAGAGAAAAGGTGGGTATGAATATTGGAATAGAGAAAATGTGGAACGAATTTAAAGAAGTAATCTTGGATATTGCAATGGATGTATTAAAATAGAGTACAACGGAAAGATAAATTAGAATGCAGATTGGGAAGTGCGGATGCCAATCATATATATATATTTTTAGATAGGCTCTTCTGGTGGCTGTTTACAGCGAAATAAGTGGCCAGATTTACAAGAGTTGAAGAATAAATCGGTTATTTACAGGTCAAAATGAGGCTTCGTGAAAGATATTGATGGATGCATAGAGGATAACTAAAATAAAGATGAAATGAGTGAGAAATCAATAAGAAATTAGTAAATGAACTCTAGTTGAAGAGAAATGTAGATTAAAGGGTAAAGAGGAAGTAATTTTTAAAGCAAGCGAGAAAAGTGTATGCCTGGTTACGTATATTGACGCGAACATAACATAACCAAGGATAAACCACTTTGATGAATTGCCAAATGTCTGCAGAAAAGTTGACAAGATTGTTTAAACCGTGTTGTCTCAGGTTAAGGAAGATTATGCAAGAATTGGTTAGTGCTATGAGTTCTTGGAAAATTTTGAAGAAAGCTGGAGTACATGTGTTATTAGGCAAACTGCTAGTGAGTAATAAGGATTGTGCTATTGTATTTGTCTTTTAGTTGTTTTACAATGCATTTTAGAGTGGAATACGGTCTGAATACTCTCTGAAGACGAAAAATGGTGTCAAAGTTTTGCTGGAAATTTGCGAGTTCTAATAGCGTGTTGTAAAATGATGTACGGAATAATTAATAAGGATTAAGTGCGTGGTGAGGAGTAATTATTTGTGGACCCGTTGTCTTGTGGAATTGAGTTTTGGTTTATCTATCGCTGAGCCACAATCCCTATTCTCCCATGCCAAAGCCAATGCCCTGGGATAAAGGAAAGTTGAGGTCTCCATTCATCCATGAGAGTCGCCAGTGGGCAACCAAAAGCATTTTATTAATAAATAATCTCAATTAATGCTCGCTGTCAATATTTACAAATATGCACCTGGTTGGTCAGGGCAGATTCAATTCATTTTGGCATGCTAGAGACCAGAATTTTTATTTGATTTTGACTAATTTAATTTAATTTTTCTTTAATTAAGACCCTCAACTGCTGACAATTAGATAGCTTCTCTTAATATATCGCCAGTTGTATTATCGTTTACAAATTCTTTATTGGCTTCAAATCTGGCAAATTATTGAGCAAAGTTTAAAAAATTTTGATGTTACTTTTACCAAGATTATTGTTATTGCTTATATTGTTACATGGTTCGTCAATATGCTAAAAAATACAGTTATCTTCTCCAAATCAGTCCGAAACCTTTCGAAAGAGGTGGTGATAAAGGATGTTTTGGTACCATTTTGATTTCTTGGCAGTGTTATTGGCGAAAATAATTCCAAAAATGGAGAGTGTCTAGATTCTTCACCGTGGCCACAGAACTTCTAAAAGCGTTTCCTTTTTCTCCTCCTAACAAGGGATTTTCCAGAAGCTACAAATAAGCCGAATGGAGCATCATCAGAGAATATCACTTTGCCCAAGTCTTTAATAGCCCATTCATTCTATTTTTTATACAAGTGGTGACTATCCATAAAGTCCATCTTGATGTTATACGGATTGTTCGCATCCTTTCTCGACTTGAATTTTTGGAAAAAATCTCAGCCTCACTGTGCACACTGAGCCATCGTGAGCAAGCATTTAAGTCACTATGGTGCAGATCAACAATTATGCAAGTATTTATTTGGAACGAACCATTTCTGGAATTAAGAATTATTTAAATATTTATTTTTTACCAAAGATATTACAAAATAGATTATAATTACAGAACATCAATCAGTTAACTGATATTGTTTATTATTCTACCCTTTCAAAAAAATAAGAAGGCTCCAGGGAATGAAAATCACCTAATACAGGAAAAGGACTAGCCGGGGTTTGGGATTCAACGAAGGAATACAATGTTTCTTACTAATTTTGAAGTTTTGACTGTTTAGTAAACATAAAATAATTTAAATATTAGAGTAATCATTCCTTTAACGTAAATTTTAAAGAAATGAAAAGAGTAAAACGTATATATATATAACTCTCAAAATTTAGCCAAGTTACAATTTCTCAATAACATTAAGCAAGGACCTCCGAGCATCGGTTGATATCTCAGAACCTCCAAATACTGTGCAAAGGTAGGTACTAACTGGGTCATCTACCATATCTGTCACTAATACTTTCCTGGTATCACTCGTTCCCAGCTGCCTACCAAATTTCAGGCTCTCTAGGATCTCCTTAATCTTCAGAATTTACATGAAAAAGCAGGCTAGCCCAATGCTCCATTTTGAATCTATCATCTAATTCGGGAAGATGACTAAGATAAAGACAATTACCAATAATAAACATCTAAGTTCTTAATGAAATTGCATGAGAAACCAAGCAACTCTGGAGGCAAAGAGGAGCATTTGTGATTGAATCAGAGAGTATATTGGATATAGGAGCACTGGATACAATCCCTCAATACAAAACAACAGTCCGTTATCCACAAAGAGATCAAATGTGAGGATAGAAGTTATTATTAACCCCAAAACACTAAGAGGAAATATGTTTTTTTCCATTCATGACAATAGTTTTGAGACAAGATCCCTGCAAAAAGCAGTGATCTATGAAAATTGCAGCATATACAAGATCGAAGGAAAACTAATTACTTTGAACGCGAGAAAAACTTCTAAGTTTTACTCCATTGCTATATTTAGCATGTGCTTAACATATTCTACTGTTTTACAGCTACAGGAGAGCAAAAAGCATTGGTTCGGGTATATGAAATTAGCTGGCATGACTTACATGCTCAGGAAGTTAACATAATGCTATGGATGTTCTCACTATTAAGACATTGTGATTAGTGTAACATTACGTTTCCAAGGAATGTCATGGAATGTAATGTAATCTGCAGAACATGATCGTCTTGATTTATCATAAAATCAAGTTACTGACAATGTTTCTGTAACCTTGAAAGCTAGGAGAGGGGTGTGTGTGTTCTGGATAACTTTCATCTGATTAACATATATGACATTCATCTCCTAGCCAAGCTAATTCTGTGAAAAATGGTCTATGTATTTCTTTTGAGTGAAACAAGGGTTTAAATGTTGAATCCAGTTTTGGATAACTTAATTTCAGTCGAGTTTTCTTGCTATAATCAGAATTTTCTGTGAGGCAAAAGTAGCAATCATCTACATGGTTCTCTTGCTCTCGTTATATCGTAGGAATGCCATATAGTAGTTTTTTCCCCTTAGCCCTTTGTTCATTGGGGTAAATTTTCCATGCATGTCTTACACAAATTGAGCGGGGTGCACGATTTATCTAAATCCCCAATTTGAAGCCAAGTCTGCTCTTTTTACAAACTTACTAATGTTCATTCTCTTACTTGGTACTGTAAAACTCACACATATATGCACAAAAGAGTCAGGAAAATTCCAACATTTCCTCCATAATGATGCCCTAGTAATGAACTCCAGTGTTATTTTACAAAATAAACCTAAAATGAGAGAAAATAATATAATTAGATACAGTATATTTATTTTCTAGGTGTGTTTAAATAAATACTGAAGATAAATAGATTTCTAAATACATATGTAAGTGAAATAATATTGCAGCATAATTGATTAGCTATAGAATCTCATGTAGGTATGGGTCGGGGCAATATGAACCAGCACATATGAAAAAAACAGACGTGATGGAAAAAAAATATTTACATATTTTAACTCAATGACGCCAAATTACCGAAGAACTGGTCTTAAACTTAGGTTAGCAGAAAAAAGTAAACATTTGTTGTACTATGTATTCTTTACCATTCAAAAAGAAGTACTTAGATATTTGACAAATCCTTAAATTAATCTTAACTCATTTTATATATTATCTCGTATTTATACTTTAACAATTAAAATGAAAAAAATAATAGTTTGGGAACACAATCTTTACCAAATTGGTGTAAAGAAAATTTACCTTGTTTAAATTGAGAAATGGTCAATGCTTAGTTTTCACTTCACAAATAATTGTAATATTGATGATTTTTAGAATCTTGTGTTTTATTTGGTAATAGTTTATGTATGTAAATGTCACAAACACTTGATAAATATCGATATACATTTTATTCAACAAGTAAATCATTTAAATTATTCTATCTTATTATTGGGCCTAATCAAGGCCAGATACACGGGGTGATTAGGGGGATAAAGCCCCCTAAATTTTACCCCCGTTTTTGTTTATATTTATTTTATAGGCTGCATTTGTATTCTGCTATTCAGAATGAGCTATATAATATAGATTATATTTAAAAAAGTTTTTAAAACATTTGCGATCGAATTTACCTTATATAAGACGTCAAAAATAAGGTATATCTTAAAAATAACGAACAAAATTTAACTTTTTGTGTTGAAAACAAAGATTAGAATAACATTCTTTTAAATGTAGTTTTATGTAGAAATTTAAAAAAAGAAGTCATTTTTATTGAAAAGACCAGTCTTTTGTAAGTGGCCAATTGCTATTTTTGTCAAATTTTGAAGATTTTAATGAATTTCATTCATATATTTCTTATTTTCAGATTATTTAATTAAATAAAATTATAAATAAAAGCAACAAGTTTAATTAAAATTCCAAGTTGACAGTGTAAAAATAGCCCAGATAAATTCTGCTACATATTTGGTTCAGTATCATTTAAAAAAAATCAAAGTAAAATTTCTTCTCTAGTGAAAAAACTATATAATTTGTATTTTAGATGTGACATTGGCGACAAGATAAACAATGGGCACCACATATCTATTGTGCGGCATGCTTTAATTCTTTATCAAAATGGTCTGAAGGAAAAATAAAAAGGCTTCAATTTGGTATTCCAATGGTATGGCGAGAGCCCCAAGATCATGCCACTGACTGCTATTTCTGTTTGGTAGACATACAAAGTAAGTAATAGTTTATTGTCCACTGTACCTATATTTTAAAGTAGTATACTGTAATATTAGTTTTTAAAATATAAAATTAATTAAGTTTAGAAGCACTTTACTGTAATCACACATATGTACATAACTTTAAATTTTATGCATATAATTTACATACTTTTAGGTAAAACAACGAAGTGCGCTTCAGCTCTGGTATATCCCAACCTTAGATCTACTATTCGGCCTATACCTCACTCAAAAGACATTCCAGTACCTGAACCACCTGCAGAAATTGTTGTTTCTAACTTTGAAGAATCAGATATGGAATCATATGAACCAGAAAAAGAAATTTATGTTCCTAAAACTGTTACTACAGCTTCATAAACTTACTCATAACTTGATCTAAATGATCTTGTAAGAGAATCTTAACTAAGCAACAGAGTAAATTACAGGCCTCGTGAGTTTAAGAAAGAAATTTTAGTAGCAAAGAATGTTCGAATTAATAAGTTTCGCATTCGATCAAGGAATTTACAAGAAAAATTTTCATTTGACAACAATTTATGCTACTGTAATAATATTTCACGTCTCTTTGAAGAATTAGATATACATTATGAACCCAGTCAATGAAGACTTTTCATTGACACTTTTTTATATATTAGTAAAGCCGTGCTTCTGCATAATGGAAATAAACTACCATCGATACCAGTATCTCACTCTGTTGTTTTTAAAGAAACTTACGGGAATTTAGATTTGATTTTAAAAAGCATTAAGTTTAGTCAACATAAATGGTTGCTTTGTACTGAGCTTAAGTTAGTAGTCATTTTAAATGGCTTTTAGTCAGGTTAAACAAAATCCTGTGTTTTTTGTGCCAGTGGGATAGTAGAGCTTGAGAAGAACATTACATATGCTCAGAATGACCTTTGAGAGAAGAGACAAGAGTAAGTTGTCATAATGTCATACGTGCCACCACTTCACATAAAATTAGGTTCAATGAAAAATGTGTCAAAGCCTTAAAGCATGAACAGCCATCCTTCTTATATTTAAAAACAAAATTTCCTAAGATTAGGGATGCTAAAATAAAGAAGGAATCTTTGTTGGGCCTCAGATTCGACAACTTATGGTAGATACTGGGTTTGATGCAAAATTAAGCAAGCCAGAATTTGAGGCCTGGCAGATATGAGGGTTTATGTAATGGTCTCGTTGGAAGGCAAAAATCAGAAAATTACCACATTCTTGTTGAAAATTTGATTTGGTCTTATAATGAGTTGGGATGTAGTATGTCACTAAAGGAGCAATTTTTGCATTCTCATCTGTCTTCCTTTCCAGAAAAACCAAGCAGATGTCAGCAATGATCATGGTGGAAGATTCCACAAAGATATCGCTACTATAGAAAATCGTTATATGTAAAGGAAAATGGAGTCCTGCAATGGTTGCTGACTTCTGCTGGACCCTTCACAGAAACAGACAAGATGTTGTACATAAAAAGAAGCCTAAATATTCTAAAAATACATGACTATTTTATGGATTTCAGTAATTTTGAAGAAAATCTTAAATCTTAATTATTTTTTTAAATATATTTTTATAACACCATACTCTGAAATGTATTAAAAGCACTTATTAATTTTTTGGATGAATAAGCTTTTTATTTCCACTTGTACTGTTTGTCAAATAAAATCAAAATAATAACAAATATTTTATACCTCTATATACTGAATAATCTAATATTAATAAAAAATTAAATGTGCAGATTACAAAAACTGAAGTCATTTCATGATAAATAGAGGTAATTTTCTTAATTTACGCAAAAATACAATAGAAAACTCCTTTTTATATCTGTCACAATATCATTGGTGGACAATGTAATTAATAAATTTAATATTATACCTTAGCTGACGCCTAAATAATACATTTCATAATTTTGTGATGCGTCCAAAAAAAATCATAGCTGATAGAGTTAGTGCTCACTCCTTGTGAAATACTGTTAATTATTATTAATCCTGGTAAGATAACCATTATTAATGTTTAGTGTCCCTTTCTCAGACTCGTCAGAGGAAAGAATTCAAGTTAGCCCCCCCCCCACACCAATTTTGCTATTTCATCCACCACTGTGCCCATTGATCTTTTTGAACCATTAAAATTTATACTTTATAACACTACACATCTTACAGCAATTTTCGTTGAATATTATTATTCATCCCTTTATTTATTGTATCGCTATTTGTGATTAAGAATTAGTCAAGCTAAATTAAATTAATTAAAGGCATGATTTTAAAAATTTTGAATCCTTCTAGTGAAAAGAATTAATCCTACCTTTCTCAATGAAATACTAACCCAGGAAGTTCGATTTTATGCATCATGTGTCAATTAATTGAAACTTTATCTTTAATTTATTTTCGCAAAAGTCTTAAAAGGGAATGTCAACGTGAGTGAACCATAATGTCAGCGAAGGTAGTTTTTTCTTTGAATTTCCTTGAGCTTTCAATTTTGTCGCGTGTTATCTTCATTGACTTGGTATAGCCACTTATATAATATAATATCTATTATTAGTATGAGGGAGGGAGCTCAGGATATTAATGCGATCCGTTCAATGAGTGAACGCTACGTTGATGCGCGGATTAGGAATGTCAGGTTGAGGCACGGGTTCAATTCGCTTAACTAATCAGGTCGAGTCCAAGGTTGGCGAGATTTGAATAACGAGCCCGAGAGTGACGTTCAGGTTAATTAAAGATAAACATAAGAAAATATAAATTTTATTTACAAATAAAAAGTAATCAAAATGATATAGAGGAAAATTAACGGATGGATAATGATTTATCGTTACGGGTGGGAAAGTCTAATTTCTATTATAATTAGTTTCGAGCTACCTGCTCAGATCCAAATGGGTTCACAAGATTCAAGGGGAAAAAGGGGCATTACGGATCGGAGGGCGACAGCGACTTTCAAGGAGGCTTGAGTGAAAGTAGGGCCTCAGCGAGACGACCTTGTCGGCGTCTACAAAGGTGGAATCTTCATCAAGGGGATGAGTGGAAAGGAAGTGTATTGTCGGCCCCTTACTTCAGGGAATGTGAAGGCGTAATTTCTATCCTTAGCTGGAGTTCGAGGGGGAAGGTGGAATCATTGGTGCTTGTCGGGAGAGATACGGCTACCTTAGGGTAACTTCGACTGGACTGGGTGCTTCGAGAACTCAAAGGAATATTCAAGTGGAGCTGCTTCAGAATACGGCGGGGCAGAGGCTTCCCTTTGACCGTGGATGCCTTATCGGGGAGAGAGTGTCCAACTTTCGGTTAGGTACACACAAAACTCCGACTTGGGACGAGGGATGTCTTCTTGTGAGCGAACCTTGATCTTACTACTGTTCCAAGGTGGCGAAGGGGTATAACTACTGAGAGTCTCATCATGTGGGAGATGGGGAATAAACCCCAATTTGGGGAATTCCCAGGAGGCAGCTGACGCGCCAAACTGTCGGCGATGTACAGTTTTTATACCCTTCTATTTATCTCCGTGGGGAAAACTACTGGAATTCACTAACGCGTTGGGGATGTTCCCCACACTCTACTTGGATCGGGCGATGGAAAAGGGTGGCCATCCGGGTCTGCTTCGCCATGTAACTCTCGGCTGCGTGGTATCTGGCTAACCATGTGGCTTCCAGCAACGTGCTAAGCATTGGAAATAAGGGTGGAAACAGGGGCATCCTTGTACATTCATGCCTATACTTTTTTTTTTCTCTTCCTTAGTCAATCTCTAAAATGCTAGGATAAGCTCATACATGAAAAATGATTTTTTCACGCATTTCGTCTCCCCATCTCTACCCAACCTTTATTTACAAAAAGAAAATTATTACAACTGTGCGATGCGACGTTCGGTTTGTGTGACACGGTTCGTTTTTTTTTTTAATTTGAAAATTTACTGATGTTAGTTTTGTCATTCCTGGTTATCTCTGGTATTCATCTTTCATCGTGCTGCACGTTGTGCTTGGTGTATTGTTTATTTACCGAGATATTATTTTATTTTTCACCGCTTCTCTTTGCTTTCATTGTTCCGTGCTTAACGAATAGGTCAAATTGATTTAATGGCCAATAAACACGGATAATTTAAGAGAAACAAATAAATGTACATTAATCGGATTTTGTAAACCCTTCAATATGGTAGGGTGGGGTAGGGAAACACCGACCTATTAGCATAAAAACGTGCTTAGGAATTCCATTTTGTACCTGCTCAAGTGCCAAATGTGCCCAAACCAAACTTCATAACATGGCCCACCTATGATATACTCATAAATGCTCAACTCAGAAAATAAGTTTCATTTTTGTCACCTTAAGTTTTGGAGGACCTCGATCGGTGTTTCCTTAACGTGGGGAAACACCGACCGGGGTGTGGGGGAACATCAACCATTATATTTGAAGCTTATAAAACAAAACCTTTTGTTTTGTCTGATATTAACATAACCATGATATCATAATCATAATAACCCTAGCCATCCCCCATTATTATCAAGTGATGAAATTAAAGATAAGCACAAAAAAATCAACATTTATTTGACAAAACTAAATTAACGTTTGAATTATTAACAACTATGTGAACCCAAGAGGGAAGTTAGGACACCTTAAAGTATACGTGAGCAACTTATAGCCTAATTACATACAAATAAATACCTTAGCCTGTGAGCTACTACAGGCTCAGAGGTGCAAGTTGGAGGCAATCAGAGGGGTTACCTTAACTAGGTCGGCCTACCTCTTGTTGGCACCCTTGGTGGCTAGCAGTACACCCTTATACCGTCCTGACTCAATAGACGCTTTGTCCAAGATGGTAGGAAAGGTCAAGTTATCCTTGGAGAAAGCTGACTTCATGCGGAGGAAAGAAAGATTAAAATTCACATCCTCCATGATGGCCACTTTCCTTCCTTCTTCATGCTTCAACTTAACAAGAACAAAGCTCCCACCTGAAAAAGAATTAAAAATTGAGATAAAACAAAACAAAAAATAATATATATATGCCAGATTAGGCTAGTCCTGATAATAAATTATGATAATTGATAAATTTCGTCTGCAAAAATATAAAGTCCCTCACCTCTGGTGCCTTGTCAGCAAAAGGGTATGACAATTCTGTTCAATTGTCCTCGTCCTCTACCTGAACTCATTACTCTGAGGAGGCATCAAGCTGCATCAGAATATCACCAACGTCTTTTTTTTCACTATTTTGCTCTACAGGGACAGACTTTCTGCGCCTTGCACACTTTTTTTTCTCTCCCTAATGCCTTCTTTTCAGTCGCTGCCTCCTTTTTCGAATCTATCTTCTTCCTTTTCACTGCCTTCATCCTTAGATCTGTGATGTCCTCCTCATTCTCAGTCAGAATGCAGGCCAGTACCCTCTTACGTCTTTTTCCATAAGGACAAGGAGCAGCCTTGGAGAATGGCCTGACACTCTCTTGGGTGATCTCTGGACAAGCAAGGTTTGAGCTGCTAGGGTCTGGGCTAGCAGGCTCAGCAGTGCTTGTGCCCGGGATGGCAGGGTCAGCAGTGCTAGGGCCTGGGGTGGCAGGCTCAGCAGTGCTACGATCTGGCATGACAGATTCAGAAGTGCTAGGGCCTGAGGTGGCAGGTTTAGTAGTGCTAGTTCCTGGGGTGGCAGGTTCTTGGAGGTGTCAGGGTCCTCAACAAAGAAGGAGTCCACAATCACATTAGCAGAGGATAGGTCATCATCTGGATACATGGGAGACGGATCAGGAAGGTGTACCTTTAAGTTATGAAATTCAGCTAGTCCTTCCTCTCATTCAGAAGAAGATAGAGTAACTTTTACTGCAAAATTTACAGGTAGTCCCGCTTGCTCTACCTGTGCGCCTACAAAGGCATAAATCTGGAAGATGTTGAGATTGATAGGCCAGATACCAGTCGACCTGAAACCAACGGAAATGTTGGAGGGGGTACTGGTTTTAGTCCAAGCCTCAGAGGCAAACTATGGGAACTGGTGCACTGTTATGTGCTCGTTAGGGTGCATGAGTGTGTTCGTTCAGTAGGCCACGTAGACACGTCTTGAAGCAACCAAACACACTCACATCCAATATCGAATGGCTTAAGTCTGTTTGTCGTATGCGTAGGTAGGGTAACAATCACAATCCCATGCTTGATCGCAAACGCCACAGCATGAATGTTTATGTGACATTCAGCATTGTCCATAATAATAAGAATCTTGTTCTCTACAGAAGAACCAAACTTATCATGAAGATGCTGAAGTATCTGCACGAAGCATTTACCGTTCATCTAGCCATTAGGATGTAATATGCCTTTGGAACCGAAGATCGTGTTCATCATGAAAGCTGTGTTCCATATGCATCTGGGAATTATAAAAACTGGAGGGATGGACTGCCCCACAGCATTTATAATAACCACAAACGTCATGGTGTGACCTCTTTCCCTAGTTACCTGCCTAGCTACTGGTTGACCCCTCGCACACACAACCTTAACAAGCTTCATAACTGTGGACAAAGAACTCTCATCCATAATGTATATCCGATTCGGAGTGAATTCGTACTTATCTAAAGCTAATATGTAAGCTTTAAAGAATGTTTCCACATCAACTTTGTTGAAGGCCACAATCCTGGCAATTGACATGCCTTCCGAACCCTTCAACACAAGGTTTGGTTGACGGTTTATGAATGACTAGTAACAAATAAAATAATATAAGTCTAAGTCTATCATTACTTTACGTGTTGAACCCCCGAAAACGAAGAATGCTGATTGTGTGGGTAGAAGAGACCCTAAGAATGCGAATCGGTACCTCCAAGTTGAAGCATGGGTTTGAATACAAGACTGCAGAATCGGTCAGATTCCACCATGCACTGCCAAATCTCGTTTAGAAACAGGTCTTGTTTGGTTTTATATTCACAAGGGAGCCAAAATATGCATGAAGTTAGGCTTGGCCAAAGATAAAAGAAACTCAACTTGTACTTTTTTGTATTAATGGCAGGTGGTTTAGACTGGACATAAAAAATCGAAAGGTCGTCTACCTAGGTCGTATAGAGAACATACTTTAGTAGCAGCAAGGGAATATCGTTGATTTTCTAGGAAAGTACATGACATTGAGGAGATACCTATAAGAGGCGCCATATTATGGAGGGTATCCATAATACCTTATTACTTGAAAGTATCATGCATCTTATTTGAAATCGCATAAATTAGTTTATACCTTCGATGCAGTGTGGGATAGGCCAATAAGAATGGTCTGGTAGCTATTTGCTGAGAATCTCGCAAGATAACCTCGACAAGATCCTGTTAAACAAATTAAACAGAAAGGTCAAGCCTCAGCTATCTACAAAAGAAGTAAACTAGACGCTTCAAATGAGCGCTGACCAGCATGATATCTAGGACATCTTTTTTTCCTTAATTGCGCGGCAACTTGATAATATTTGTAGCCAGTGGTTTTAAATGCACCTCACAGTCTCTTAATGAGAAACTCCACTCTTTTCGAGGCCCTAAACACTTTACTAGTCTTCTTTTCGGGTATAGATGGTGGATTATTATCTTTGTCTCTTCCTGGTGCAGTGACATCAAAATATGATAAAGCAGGTATATATATCCCTATGTCCTCAAAAGTCCTAATAAACCACCCCGGCCCGGAGCCCTCAACGAGGGGTCATGCCACTGGTATACCCTTAGCCATGGCACCTCTGGAAGAGGCACAGCTTCCCGGGCAGAGTGTTTCAGGTAGTTAGAGAATAAAATGAAACTTATTAAATTTAAATCTCTTTATATGATACTTTCTTTGCAAGCCCCATTTCCTCTATTATTTTTTGTCAGATTCAAGTTCTACAAGCTTTTCGACGACAGTTACGCACACTTATTCCTGAAGTGGAACGAGTCAGGGTGTGTGTTTGCTCCCACTTCCCTTTCTCCCTTATCAGAGGGGTGTTTAATTTTCGTTTTTTCTTTCCATCCATTTTCAATTTTAATCCTTCCATCTTCTTTTTCCTAATACACCCGAAGATATCAGAAAAATCATGCTGCAGCTAAATTATGAAGGCTTTCATACACTTCTGGTTCTCTGTCAGCAAAAATGTTCATTGGAAGATCATAGGCTATATATCTTGCTTGTTTTCACTTCACCTTGTCCAATTTGCTTACATTTATCTCTTGACAAAACATTTTGTAAACAAACGTCCCTGCTAACTTCAAAAATGGCCAACATTTGTAAAGTACCCTTTATAGGAATTGGGCTTCGGGGAGATCACACAGTCTTTCAGGATAGTGATCCTCCTGGAATCGAAAAACGTATCTGAGAGAACATTAGGAGAGGTCGCCATTCTAGGTAGAAAGAGAGCTGCTCCGGAGGGTAGGTAAAAGAGAGGAGATGGTCAAAAGAAAGCCCTTTCGTTAAAAAAATAGAAGGGGAAGGAAAACCCATTTATAATGCTGGAATGTAAGAATCCTTTTCACCGGGATGAGGTGTAGAGAAAACACTTTCACCAGCAGAGAGGGCTCTAGGGTAAAGCGTTTTACTAGCAGAGAGATATATGAAAATTAGAGAACTGTAGGTAAAAAGCCCGTCACCAGCAGAGAGAATGGAATGGAAAAGTCATTTACCAACAGAGAGAGGTGTATGGAAAAGCTTTTCCCCAGAAGAGAGAGATATATGAAAAATCCTTTAACCAGCAAAGAGAGGTTTTGGTCAAAGTCTTTCACCAGTAATACAATTTTCGGGAAAATCCTTTCAGCAGCAGAGAGAATTGTAGGGAAAACAGTTTCACCGTGAAGATCTAGGGTGCTTCTTAGATGCTTTTCAAAATATTCTGCTTTGGCCCCATTTCTAAGCGGGTCAACAAACGCTCAACGCCCCTTCCGGTTGTCCGAGCCTGAACAAGCGCAAAGCCCACAAGTTTAACTGGCTGTGCACCACAAAGCACCACTTCTTTGGCCAGGTGGCTATACGTTCCTCTAGCAAGGAGAGCTACCTTATCAAATGAGTAAGTTATGAATGAATAAAGGATGGATGAAGTGTTTAGAATAAGAAAAAGCTGGAAATAACGTAGTCATATGCAAAAAAACAACGCCGACTGGAGCCAAAGGGAAGGAAAGAACTCCCCCTTCCATTCTTAATTATGATGGAATGGTTTAAAGCTGATGGTTTATTAGCCAGTAAAATATCTAGAATCAAATAAAAATTAGTGAGAAAGGGTTTGTAAGGAATGATGTTTAAATGGAGTATATGAGCATTTCTATAAGAAGTAAAGCCAATGTAGTAGTCAGTTTAGTGTTAGACAACCCGGAAAACTAATTTATGTAGGAGACAGAGCTCTAGGGTATGACTTTTCACTAGCAGAGAGAGAAATAAATGGAAAAGAGAGAACTCTAGGTAAAAAGCCCATCACCAGCAGAGAGAAGTAAATAGAAATGCCATTTACCATCAGAGACAGGTGTATGGAAAATCATTTCCCCAGAAGAGAGAGGTATAGAAAAAATCCTTTCATCAACAGAGAGAGATTTGGAAAAATCTTTTAACCAACAAAGAGAGGTTTTGGTCAAAGTCTTTCACCAGTAGGGAGACTTTTAGGGAAAGTCCTTTCACCAACAAAGAGAATTGTAAGGAAAACCGTTTCAACAGGAGATAGAGGTGAACTGTAAAGAGTTTCCACGTGAAGATCTAGGGTGCTTCTCTGATTTTTTTCAAAATATTCTGGTTTGGCCCATATCTTTCCCGGTTAACAAATGCTTAACTTCTGTCCCGTTTATCCGAGACTGAAAAAGCGCAAAGCCCACAAGTTCAACACGCTGTGCACCACAAAGCACCACTTCTCTGGCACAGTGGCTATACGTTCCTATGGCAAGGAGCGCCACCATACCAAATGCTTGAAATTAGAAATGAATAAACGATATATGAAGTGTGTAGAAGGAGAAAAAGCTGGGAACAACGCAAAAACATGGAGCCAATATCGAAGGGATTACCCCTGAGTCTTAATCATGATTGAATGGTTTAAAGCTGATGGTTTATTAGCCAGTAAAATTATTCAAGGCAAATGAAAATGAGTGAGAAAGGGTTTGTAAAGAATGAGGTAAAAATAGTCTATAAGAACATTTTTATAAAAAGTAATGCCAATGTGCTACTCAGTCTAGTATCAGACAACGGGGCAAACTGATTTGGGGGAGGGATGCGGTTCTTCTAGGGCTAAGGTGTTCGAGTCTACACGGTACACTTTTCTATCAGTCATAAATTTATCCTAAATTTCAAGTTGAACTCGAGTTTTTTCCATGATATCGGATTATCGAAAACGTTTGTGTGCCATTTCTTCCCGATGTTTATCAACTTTGAATTAGAACACTTCAAATGTCAGGTTATAAAAATTATTAGATACATGGAACATGAGGGCAATCAATGCTAAGTGGAAAATATATTACACCACCAAATTTCTGAAATGTCTTTACTTCGACTTTATGTTGAAACAAAAATGGAAGGCGGACTGTGTAGACACCCTGAGGTGAGTAAGCGCTTGACAGCTAGTGCCTATTTTGACTGAGAATTTCTTATTTGAAGATGTACTTTTCAAAGTAAGAACAGTGACCATTGAATGAGTATTTAAGGTCTGATATTGAATATTACCCACTTGAAATTTGCCATAACCTTGCATTAAATTTTAATATCAGTGAGAAACCTATTCTTTTACATTTAAAGGGCATTGAAATGGTTACTTTACGACCTTAGTGGAAAGAGCAAACACCAACAAACTCTAGTTTATGGCTGCCCCCCAAAGAAAAGAACGAGTTGAAATTCACTTAGGTAGAAACTCGCACGACTATTTGGATCTAGGTTGTTGCAATATATCGGCTATTGAAAATTAGGATAGGATAAAACCTGCGCCATTTATCACAGAATTATACCCTGTTCAACTTCAGCAATGTTACTTTAAAGCATAGTTAGAATCCTCTTATTTCACAATCTGATTGCTGTTCATCTTTTAGAAAATCATTTCTACAATAAAAACTTAAATAAAATAAGACGATGTTTTATTTTTATTTAATATAACCTAAAGCAATCTATGATGTCCTTCATAGCTATAGTGATATGATCCATATATCTAAAGTATGCTATGAAAAAAATATTTGAAATAATAGATCTATGTAGATGACTTAATCAATCCACATTTCTCACACATTTATTAGTCTAATCCTAATTATCCTAATTTCAGAAAGAGAATTTAATTGAAATTCTTTCGTTTAATGAAAGCGTAGGTGCAGGCAGTGCTGAAACTATAGTAAAAATATCGTTCTCTGTAAAAATATCCAACAACATTTATTAAATACTAGCCTCGATTTTCCTGCCTGTAATAAAACAAGAGTTGATAAGTATAAAACATCGTCTTAGAAGTATATAATTTTATCATCACACGTTCAACATTAACTCCCCCTTAGTAGGATAGGTCTACCGCGAAATTCCTCACAGAGGCTCATGTTTTCACTAAATTCATGGTAGAATGCGAGGTTACATGCATAGGAAAGCCATCAGGCGTCAGAAGTGCGCTCAATATAGCTCTCTGGGGACGCTTGGTTTCATTCAATCGAAGGAGTTCCAAAAGAATGAGGATAGCCCCTCCTTCATTTTAATCATCTTGGTCCGTGCTCCTATACTAAGAATGACGAGAGCGGGGTTAGGCTTGTAAGTGTTTCACTTAAAATAATTGTCGCTTCTGGGGAGGACGTAACGTATGCCTCGTGGGCATTTCGGGGTATCTAAGTGCATGGGCGGTTTAAGGTTATGCCGGGCCCGGGGCCCAGTACTCTTGCAGGGCCATAAAATTAAAGGCTAGCGAATCGTTAAAAGAAAATTTCTCTTTAAACAATATCCAATTTATTTTTAATTAATTAGCTAAATGTCCATTTCACAATTGAATATTTGCATATTTGTTATTTTGAAGCTTAACTCTACAAAATTACTAAATAATAATAATGAATAAAAATTATGCAATGTGTGCGTTTTATGTATTGTAGGGAATTCGTTCATTTTACTTAATTATATCTTAGTCAAATATTATCTAGCCTTCCTATTTTCAAACTCTTGGATGACATCGATAAAATTAAGCTCACTTAATTTCTTATGCTCAACAGGGTGAGTGAAGGCAAATGGTCCTGCCCTATGGTGATTCTTAGATAGTTTTTGATTAGCTTCATCATGCAGAATGATTGCTCACCAGTGCATTTTGTGACAAACATACTGAAATAGATTAGTAATACGATTTTAACATTATAAAATGTTTCTAGCATGTCATGTTTGTGTATTATCTCATACATTTCTAGTTTAGTACTTTTAGTAGCCTTTGTGACACCTGATAAAATAGCGCTTTCAGGTGAATCTCTTGGAAATGGAATGGATTTGATAACATGTTCAGATTGCAAAGGCTCCGACTCCAACCAGCCTCTAATTCCTTAAGATATGAAGAAACAAGCTTTTTAGCTTATCATTTAAGGTCAGTCTTTTTTTCTTTGAAACATATGATAAAAACCCAAATTTCTCTTGGAAGAACGCTGCAAATAGCAATGCGTTGTTACACTTCAGCACAGAGCTTCACAATGAAGGGGGAGAATGGCGTCACTCTAAACCTCCCTCTCTCTTTCAGCGTAACATCCCCCGTGGATTCTAGTTCATCGTGGCGATGCTTTCGCTTCCTAAAACACTGTGGGTCGGCATAGTAAACATCATTACTCGCCATGTCACTAACATAAAATATAGCCATAGCTTTTGCTTCAAAGTCATTAAATTGGTATCTCAGATTCTTAGTAAATTTTAAAAGAGACTAGCAGTGTGACAGCTGCACCGAAGGAGAGCACAGTTTTTTGAAACTGGATATAGTTACTTTGAAATCTTTCCAATATGGTATTTTTTTAAATCTTTTGAAAGAACAATTGCTTCAGCTTTTGTTTCAGCTAATTGATTTTGATCTAAGAAAATGTGTTCTACAACAATGAAATTTTCTGTCTATGCTTTATTGAAAGCAGCTCTAGCATCTGCTCTAACTGACCAACTGGTGTCTAAAAGTATTTTGACAACTTGCACCTTCCTTTCTGTATTAGCCTGTCGGACCTCACGATGTCTCCTCCAACGATAAGTAGATGCGACAATAAAGTAGTACATATTTTTGTATCAGAACAGACAACTACACTGCATCAGTGCAGCTTTCTGCTGCACACTTTGCTACCAAATTTAAGGAATGAGTCATACCTGGCATGTACTCAGCTTCATTACACTCATTTTTTATTACTTTCTTGATATTTACCGGCCAAGTTTATTGCGGTGGCATATGACTGTCCTCGGCAGTCAAGAACTTGAATGTACTTCTCTCTAAGAAAATCAAAAATGTTGAAGCAATCTCTCTGCTTAGCTGAACTTAATGAAATACAAAAACGTTTCTAGTGGACCTAAAGTAGGCAGTACATAACGTATTGTAAAATTAAGTTGATTAACGTGTGAAAAATAAGGTGTAGTGAACATATATTCAGAAGTACTTTGCTGCTTTTACTTCATCTGTTATTTAGGACATAACATTTTCTGCCACTATTCTAATGATTTCCTCAGATTTTCTATGGTACAAGTAGGAAGTATGGCCACTAAATGGTATAGAAAAAGTCCGAATAGGATCAGAAATATTGATAATACTATCATATACAGATACTTGGCTTCAGAGTTGAGCTAGGGTAGAACTTGAAAAGTCCAACTAAGTTGTAATTGTACTTTAGCACATAAAGAATACAATAGGCGTAACCACCGTATACACCTAATGGATGCGCTTAGAAGACTCGGAAGGATAGTACACTCTTCACTTTGTACTTATTTAGTCATCAGGATTTTGGCCCTCGCAGGCAGAAGGAACGCCGCAGCATATCTTGTCACCGGTCTAATTTCAAATACGAAGCTGGTAAAGTGAACCCAACCAACATAACCTAACGATATAGGGGATTTGCTTAATAAGTGAAGTTAAAGATTATATACTGATTACCTTAACACGTGTGTTGCAGTCGAGAGAGTAAGTAATTCTTCCGGATGCCTCTTTAAACCCCACCGGTGGGGAGGCAAAATAAAAAGGTGTAATTTAAAGAGTAAATAAAGGTCAGCCTCTTAAAACAATGTTGCATAAAGGAACACAGAGAAAGCACCAGCTTCCCCAAGCCTAGCTAAAAGGTTATAAGCCTTCCTAGTGAATATGAGTGATTCAAGTAGGGGGCCGGGAGAAGGTGCTGCCGCTGCACTTACCAGTTGAACAGCCTGCACCCAATATTACTCCTTGCGGAGTATTCCAATAATATTTTGTTGCTTCTAAAGTTTGAAACCTCACCAATTCCTCTGTTCGTTCCTGGTAGCTGTTGGTGAACATAGCGTAAAAATAGGAAAAGATCCCAGAAAGCTTGAATAAAATCAAATGAACAAAAGACAATGTAAAATTATTTGCTTTAATTGTAACGTATACAAAAAATAATAACCAACTATTCTTAGTATATAAATTATTGTGTTAAATCCTCTGAATTATTCAATTTATATCAAATTTAGGATTTAAGGTCTTTATTCTAATCATTAATAGGCTCACAGTTTTCAAACATAGCAATTAAACTTAAGAATAAGTATATTCTTTTTGTACAAGTGGAATAATTGGTTCCATTACTATATAATTGATACAACTTCGATCTTTTGTATGCTTTTTCATAAAAATAGTTTTATAAAGATCAATTAGGCTATTCACACGGGGTGCAATTCGTTCTGTTTACAATAGCCTGTCATTGTGAAAGTTGAGTTAATTGTTCTTATTTTTGATATTAGGAGTAAACTTTGAAACAATGAGAGGCTTAATTAATCAGTAAAATATAAAAAAGGGGTATATGAAAAACTTTTAATTTATTCGAAAGTCTCTCCAAAGACGCCATTTCGTGGTTTTTAGGTTTGTTGTGAGTCGAGTTTCGATGAGGAATGAATAGAACCTTAGTTGCCATTTAAGTTAAGCTGTTTTATGCAACTTATTTTAGATTAGAAGGAAGAAATTTTCAAATCTCTTACAGACCTTTTCTCATTATCTAAATGAAGGGGATATTATCACTGTTGTATAATGCCCCTTTTGGTCACCCCCACACCTGACACCACTTTTGTCGTATAATGCCCCTTTTTATCACTCCAGATAGGAGATCCCTTTTGTCGTGGTTTACTTTGTGTTCGTGACATACTTCTTTGATGAAGTAGGCTTTGTTCTAAGAGTGCTAATGTTGTTAGTCTTAAGAAAGAGTCGCTTCAACACATAAGGCTATAAAGAAACGCACATGAATTCCCAAAATAAGCTTATATTTTAAATTTAACAATTTACTACACAAAAACAAAACATGAACGACAGAAATATTACGAATATTAAAATACACAAAAATGACTTTAATTAACTTCACCCTCTAATATTGGCTAATTAGCTACTCACTTCAATATACAAGAAATAGGCTAATTGTCTCTACTGGTTTAAATACCTTGGTTGCTCTGGCGGCTGGTTTTAGTTTGACCTTGAACTCAATCAGCCCCAGACACCACAGGAATCTGGTACGTCATTGGCTCGTGCTTCATCCAGATTGTTGGAGGTGGCCGAGATTACGAGGTACTTTGGCAAGTGTAGCAGATGGGGATCCACACGGTATTCAAGGGTGGGGGGTCTCCAAGGGCGAGAACAATTACGGTGCTTTAGGAGGCACGAGGGTAGGCGAGGTCTTTCTGGAAAGAGTAAGTTGAACTTGGTTCTTAAACCAAGTTCACTTAGAGTTCGGTGTGACGACTAGGTAACGGGCTCGAGGAGGAGCTTTTTCTCCTTCGTTACGTAATTCCTCATGGGCGAGGACTGTACTTGGTGGGGGGGTCTTCTTCAAGGGCGAGGATAGAGGAGGAGGGTTTCTCTGACGAGAATAAGTTGAACTTGAACAAGTTAACTTAAAGGTAGGTTTGGTAACCAGGAACTAGCTTGAGGATGAGCGTCTTCTTAGTTCCAGTCTTCCTTAATAGCAAGGCCTATCTCGCTGTTTTTGGGATACACAAGGATAGAAGGGGGGGAGGGGGTTCCCTGACGTGAATAAGTTGAACTTGGTCCCTCAACTAAGTTAACTTATCAGTTTGGTGTGGCCAGCTGGTAACGGGCTCGAGGGGGAGCCTTTTTCCTCTTCTTTTCGTAATTCCTCAAGGTCGAGGAATATCCCTGGGCTTTAGGATGCACCAGGATATGAGGAGTCTCTCTAACGAAAGTAAGTTAACTTGAACAAGTTAACTTAACGTTCGGTTGGATAACCAGAGACTAGCTCGAGGATGAGCTGCTTCTTAGCCCCCTTGGTAGCCCTGCCTCTCTTGCAGGGGACTTCTTAATATGGCGACTCACGTATTCCACCTGTCCAGTCTTGGTAGCCCTTCCTCACTCCGGGGACTTCGTAGCCTGGTGACTCACGTATTCTACCACGTTCTACCCGAGTGTTTCTTATTCATCGCTCATCAAACCACTGGGGTAGGGGTAGAAGAAGGCGATATGGACGGGCCGCAGCAGGGTTGTTACTCCAACGGTTTTTCTCATCAAGTCTCAACTCTGCTCCAGCTGGCTTTCGAGCTTAAGAGAAACGCGTCTCTAATTTCTTACTTGAGGTGAAATTGAATATACTCTCGTAGGGAGATCTTGCAGTTTAAAACCGTTCGGCTTTTTATAGCGACGAGTGGCGAGGGACTGTTGTTACGAGTTTGACCCAACGGTGCCGGGCCCGGATGTTCTTGCGGTTACCGTCCCGTGTCTCCATTAAGAGAGAACGTGTGAATGACGATTCCCCTACAAACCCTAAGTTTGGTTTTCGTTTAACCTCGGAATATTAGAAGGAATTATAAGTTCGTATTTTTTACATCTTAAGTGTTTTTTTTATATAATAAGGATTTTAATAAATATATTTGGTTATATTTTTCTCTAAAAAATCATTTGAGTTGATTCAGAAGCTGTGTTTTTATGAGAAATTGGCATTCCTTGAAGGCCAATGGACCGTTACCGACCGCAACTGGCAGCACGCTCTGAAGGTGACAGTGACGATAATATCTGCGTCTGCTAACAGAACATAACATAACATAAAATAACATTGACAGTGACTTGACATGAAAAAAGCTAAACTAACAAAATATAACTTAACTTAAGTTAACCCAACATAAGCTGGATGTTCTCCAAATGAACTACTCTGTCCAGATTATTTTAATATAGCATAAGGCTGCAATAATCATTAACGCAACTACTTTACCATTAAGAAGAAAAGATGAACATCTCTCTAATCTAATTATATAAGAAAGGATGTTGGTTGAATGCTAGGTCGTTCCAACACGTTATATTCTTAATTAATATATAAGACCAAATATTGCGCAATACTAACACGCCAGTTAATTAGGTCCTTTTATCAATGTAGGTTTTAAAATTTATTATAAAGGGTGTCCCTGAAGTGAGAACACAAGAAATATTACAATCTTCTCCCCGTTCACTAGACCTTACTCCTCTTGACTTGTCTTTATGGTTTATGCTAAAGGAGAAGATCTAATCGATGGTCTCTTCTTTCACCGGACCTTACCGGCTTTGGCGTCTTTTCTGGCGTTAGCTCCAATTGACGGAAGTTTAAAGAGTTTTTTTCAATGCATCGAGTTCATTGGGAGAATCTCAGAAAGGCCATCGAACTTTGCACCACAAACTAAAATGTAATTAAATTTTTGCTTTTTTTAAAATTGAAAAGAGGTGCTATTTTTTATGTTAGTGGTGGAATATTGTTTGATTAAGTTATTAGTGTACGAATTAAAGTTTTAAAATGGTTGATGTAAATGCACAGAATCAAATCGCAAGAAATATTACCCAATATAGCATTATATCGTATTGGGTCTGGTATTAAGAAGCCGTTCTCTTTCCCAATCTAGTATCCAAATCCTACAGCTTATGTCAACCTTTCAAAGATCTAACGGATTTACTGCTTTTTAAAATTCAGAAATGTCACAAAAAAGAAGAACCAATCATTTCTAAATACAATTATTTAGTAATGGTAATATAAATGAGTTATCTTTAATTCTCTAGCTAAATTTATAGTGAAATGAAAAGCTAAGTAGATTAACTGCAATTATAAGTGCATATCAAGTCACAATTAAAACGCAATATACCACTTCGTTTAACTTAATCTAGTATCTCTTGTTGCAGGTGACTATATTCGTGTTGTCAATAGTTAAATAGGAGGTGGACTATCATGGTTCTGTAGAAATACCGTGTCAGTCTACGCCATTCACCCACTCTCAGACTATATATAGTGACATACTCAAGACAAGACGATAGGCACAGCAACTGTACCCTACCTGTTACTATCATAAACTAAGTGTACATTTTATACTCTATTTACTAGCACTTTTATCCTGACAATTATTACCTACATCATACACCTCACATCATCCAATGTGTTTGTTGCGAATTACACAGAACAACAAATTTCAGTGTCAAGAAAATCTTAGATCTCAGCTACATTTTATTATGAATTTGAGTGTGCTTAATTCGATTTTTATAACCTAAATATCTCATCACGAACCCTTTTCTTGTAAATTTCCGATTTAATAATTGTGCAATTATTAACGATTTCCACGATACCATAAGCGATTTTTGCTCCCAAAGCCACATTAAATGTGTCCATTGTTATTAATTCATGAGTATATAATAAATCAGCATATTTGTTACCATTATCTAATGTATTAACCTGCATTTTATTATTTACTTCTTCGTTTGTGAGATATCTCAGATGTATCACGTTTCAGCTTCAGACGTAAAATAATTTCTCGGATGCCAAAATCCACAAGGGCCTATCAAAGGTCATCTGCATTTATCAAAAGCAACCCACAAAATTCATCCATAGGATTATGTAAGATCATGCATCTACAATTTACAATTTGAACCTTCCACAGTAATGTGTCAGAAAGAAAAAGCATCATCATCAAGACTCTTCAAAATCCAAATCAATCATAATATACAGTAATAAAAAATGCATCCACAGGAATGAGTCCAGAATCCCCCCCTGCTCCCCAAGTTAACCCTCCATTCCCATATAATCATCTAATCTGCTTTTAAAGACATTCACCTGTCTACTGTCCCAGATGGCAAACTATTCCAGTAATCTACCACTTTATTGGTGGAAGAATATTTTCTAAATTCTAACCTGCACCTCTATTTTTTAATTTTTAAGTGGTGATCCATAGTCCTATTATTACCTTCCAGCATAAATAACTTGCTAAAATCCAACTCATCCATCCCGGAACAGATTTTAAACAGCTCAATCACATCTTCCATCACACATCTTTCAAATGAGAACATATTTAGTACCCTCAGTCTATCTTCATATTCAAGGTGCTTCAGGGAAGGTATGTTTTTTGTTGCTTTTATTTATACTGAATCTAGCAGTTCGATGTCGTGTCTAAAATGTAGAGTCCTGCTTGTATACAGTACTCTAAATGTGGCCTAACATACGAGTTGTAGTGTTTAAGGATAATCTCTTTACTCTTGTAGCTAACATTCCTCTTAATGCATCCCAGCGCCCTATTTGTTCTATTTTTTGCCTCAATACACTGCTTTGAAAACTTCAGTGACCTATCTACTACTATGCCTAAGTCCTTCTCATCTTCAACTAAATTAAGCCAATGCCCATCCATTTCAGCTGAAATAAGCCAACACAGCCTAGCTCCATTTTCCTTAATACCTTTTTTTCATTAAACTTTTAAGGCTAACTGGCACACCTGTGTGCCGCGACTTTAAATCGCTATATAAAATATTCTTATATATAAGTTTTAAAAACTAGTACTATTTTATATATAATTTCAGGTTCATATTATACCTATTTAATGACTAACTGGCAACTTAATTTTCTTTTTACTTATTCGGAATAACGATCAGTTTGGGCTCAGACCTAGTTGTGACTGGTTGTTTTTTTATATCTTTCGGTAAGTGTTAGGAAATATTTTGGAGTTTACAATTTTCAGATGAACTATTTTAACATTTATACTTTGATTGAAAATGACTTGCCAAAAAATAAAGTAAATAGTTACTCTAAAATTTTTGATAATGTTTATACGTCAGACATACTTGCTATTGTCCTTAGGGGTAATTTTCTATGTCTGAATTTTTAGTTTTGTAGATTATATTCTTCATAAACTACAAATGCCATATTTACCATTTTAATTACTTATTTTTGTTTGCCACCTAGTTACTATTACAATACATACTTTATTAATTATTTTCAAATAATATCTAAATATATATACGAGGTGCGGTCAATAAGTTTTGCGAATCGCTAGGGCAAAACAGAGGAAGGGGGATGGCTGTTTGTGGGGGAGTTAGAACAAGTTATGACAAGTCAGAATCTGCAGCCGCACGCTCTTGCCTTGTCTATTTAAGAAGTAATAGCTAATCGCAGATCGTCAGTCACAAATGTTTCAACAATGGAGAAGGTTGAGCACCGCGCAGTAAACAAGATTTTGACCAAGGAACGCAAGAATGCAAAAGAGATCCATGAACTCATAGTTGCCATGTACACCGACACCGCCCCTTCCGATGCAATCATTGCTCGCTGGAATAGGGAGTTCCTTCATGGTCGTGAGTCCCTTGAAGATAACCCCCGTCAAGGATGCCCGTCAGACGTGACCAACGAGGACAATGGTGCCCGTGTAGAGAGGATGATCCTCGAAAAACGACGGGGGAAGGTCGAATAAATCGAGCGAGAGCTTGGAATATCACATGAAACTGTTTTTAACATCATGCACGACAATTTGGCTATGACCAAGGTCTCTGCCCGATGGGTCTCTTGAAACCTCCGCCTCATGATCAACTTCAACATTGTCAAAGTCCACACGGCCAGAGTTTCACAAGCTCTCCTGCGCGAGTGCGGATGCGTGGAGTTCCCCCCCCCCCTGCAGTCCAGATCTGGCCCCTACCGACTATGTTTTTATTCCGCCAGCTTAAGGCTGCACTGCGTGGACGCCGGTTTGGGAACGATGAAGATGTCCAGCTCGCCGTCTAGGAGTGGATTGGACAGCTGTCGGGAGATTTCTGGTTGTCGAGAATTTGAAGCTTTAGGGACAAATGACGCAAGTGCATTGAAGTCGAGGGTAGTTATATTGGGGTGTAATAAAACACTCTTCCTCATATCTCGCTCCCTTATATCCGAATCGCAAAACTTATTGACCGTCCCTCGTATTAGAAAGATATAACGGCAAATTCCTAGATTATGGTCACCTTGGTAATAGGACATTGAATGCTTTGCTGTTGGAAAGCAGTACGATATCCATATGGGTCGAGTTTATATAATGCACCAAAAAAAAGGAAACATCAGTTTGACCATAGGTCAAAGTTAAATATTACCTCAGAGTATTTTTGGATATTGTTGATATTCCTAATTGGAAAGAACGTCAAATATTGGAAAAGTTGATGCAAAAACATTCAGAATAATTGTGGCCCGTAGGTTGATTGGAAACTACTCCAAGAAAAAGAGCCTCACTATAAACTTCTGTTGCTTCCACCCCCTACAAAACAAGATACAATCTACAATCACCCACACCAACACATTCAATGCGAAAATATGATTGCATACAACGCTGTAAAGCGTGCACTAAAAATAATGTTTATAACAGAACTACATATATGTGTGTTGAATGTGGTATCTACCTTTGTTACGAAATATTTTAACTATGTTTTTAAATATTTAATAAATCCACTCACATTATAATATTGTTTTTCATCGTGGTAATATTAATAGAAAATGTTATTATAAGCAGCAAAGGTGCAAATTCCTGTAAAGTCTAAAAAATTCACCCTGAGGCTAAATTGCACAAATATGTGCCATGCAATATTTTCATAATGTACGAAATATTTTATATTTTTTTAGTAAACCATTAACTACCACTCAAATGTAGCCAGTCTAAAACATTTTTCTAAAGAAAAAAAATGGTGGTTTTCTTATTTCATTTTAAAGGTTAACGCTATATTATGATGGAACCTCTCTCCATGTTCATCATTCACATCTTCTGCATTCCCTGGGATAAAGGGCAGATGAGAATGAAGAAAGTGTATCGTCAGTGACATATTATATGCGACTTCTTGTTAGCACTCGATTAGGGTTTCCACTATATGCTTTCGCTGAACCCCTTAGTGCTTTCCCAGAAGTCTTTTGCATACATCTTTGAATACATACCTCGCCGCTAGCTCAGTTTCATCCAGTATCGCCTCGAAGTCCTCATCAACTACAAGTTATGAATCAAAGATCCTAAGAATTTGTATTATTTAATCTTGACATCACTAATTTTAGGGAAGGAATTAGAATCATACCTTTTTGTTTTACATTACTATGATAAATTACTTCATTATACCTAGTTTTATATACATTTTTTGGCAAAATGATTTTCTTCTTCTTTCCTAGGGGCTCATGAATTACATTATTGCATCAAGGCATCATAGGTTTCCAAGGTTTCCATTCTGAGCGTACATAATTAATTTTCTGATCTGGCCCTACTGTTCCACTTGCAAAAGGATCATATAAATATGCTCTATATAGTGTGTAGCCCATTGAGGTACGTCAGGTTAGGTTTCCTGACCTCCGCTCGTTTTCTTGGACTCGGAAGGGAACGTGGCAAGCCCGGAGGACACTCTACAATTGGACCTTGCTCTAAATGATGCACTTTAAACGTGGGTTACATCAAATCGAGTAAGAGTTTCTATCTTCATTGGCCGAGTTCAATCAACTAACCTAGGAGGTTCTGAATATTAAACTGGATGAAACAAAATTATCTTTACTACAAACGGTTGGTTTTGCTCTTGGCCGATTAGTACTCGGCCTGCTCAAAGTTAGGAAGGAGAATACAACCTGTTTTTTAACAACCACTGTTAGCCTCAAAGGTAGGGATCGAGGTAATATTTCACCGCAGAGAAGTTGAGCTGAATACAGCAGTGTGGGAGTCTTTTCGCTCTTAGTTCTTATTTCTTCTTATTTATTTTTCTCGCCTTCGGGCTCTTGGGAAAAAGGAGGCTAAGAGAAATAATTTTTCTTCGTCGCATCCTCTTTCGCAAAATATTAATCTTAGCCAGGAAACGCTTCACTATTTATACGGGTACGCCGGAAGTAGATTTTTCTTTATCTACACAGAGGCAATATAAGTGAATTTAGACCTTCGCACCATCTCGCTGAACCTCTCATTGTTACAATTAGGCTGGCTATAGGGCATCTTATCAATCGGAAATTACCTCAAAAAGAAGCCGATCGCGGGTACTTTCCGTCCTATACGTCTCTCTATCTATTTCTAATTTCAATATTTCTCATCTTTGACAACGATTAAATAGGGATACTAATTTCATGTTCTGACAAATTAGCTACTCATGCTTCTTGTAACTTATGCGGTCCAGAATAAAAGCAAGGTTCTTATATGGCTCGCTTAAAATTACTGAATGCGCAACTAGAAATGAAGGCACGGTTTTTTCGATGTGCAACAGAATCGGTTTTATCGTGTAAAAACGTAGGCTAAGAATTTACTTGGTTGATTAGTAAGTGTTAGATCATGAACTAGATAATTGAGATCCGTTTGGGTGATGAGGTGTGATTTCTTGTCATATTCAAGCTGTACGACATATAGTGCATCTTGAGTTTCTGAATCATCTGAGTACCTTTAGTAGTTCATAGGGCGTCTGTAGTACAGGAATAGCACTTAAATGTCGAATTAGGAGAATAACAGACTGAAGATCTGTATAAATGATAGATTATTTCCTTTTGCTTTGCTACCTGCTGTGAAATAAAATAAAATCAGACTAAAATGGTTAATACTGGCTCTGATCACTTGATACATCTCTTGAAACTATATTAAAGACCAGAAAAGAAAACACATTGAATACCCTTCATTATTATCTGTTAAGTAGAAGTAACAATCCGTTAAATGGTCTTTTGCCTCCTTCCAGACCATATGTAGACCAAATATGAGGCCATGCCCTTTGCCTTTCATCCAGGCAGAAAGTGAATTTTCACACCTGACAGAATATATGACAGGTGCCCAGCGTTTGTCCTGTCACCTACTTTATCTTTACATCCAAAGTACACCTCATAAATTTTCTTCACATGTTTATTCAAATGTCTTTTGTATTGTCTTAATGTATCTAAGCCACATATATAACAGAAATTGTCTGAGTTTTCTGCATTTTCTACTCATTTTAGCTCTGTCTCCTGTGATGGAAAAAACACTGTAATGTTTGATAAATACCACAGGATTCCGTGGTTAATTATTTTAAAAACATTTATTTCATGAATTCATTGTCTCACAAATTTTCTTGGTGATTGGTTGAATACCTCTAGCACATCAGAAAAGTAGTCATTGTTGGTGTCTTTGGCCGAAAATCGCTTGCTTCTATATATCTTGCACAGTACCAAAGTCTTCAATTCAAATTTCTCACAGATATGTGAAATGCAAAGTCGAATTGGATGATTGGTTCAAAAATTGTGTCCGTACTCTTGTTGAACCTTTATCTTCCTAACTTTAAAATACGAACTTAATATCCCATATCGTTGCTCAAATGATGAAGGCACACTTATATTTTCCATGAATAGTGGTGGCAGGCAAAGATATTACAAATCTTGATTTTGTATCTCCTTAGGCTAGCTAATTCTGTTAAAATTACGATGTTGTATCTTCTTAGGTTAAAGGCTATAAAGGAAATGAAAAAACATCTGGATTTGCTGGCGAGTCCTCCTTTTATACGTTTTTTACAATTGTATACATTTTGGGGAAAATATGCAGTGTTTGCTCATCAAAGTCGCGTGCAATCACTTCTGATTTGTGACCTTACGATTTTCCAAACTTTGAATAATTTACTGGCTAACATAGCGAGGACATTGGCAATTGTAGCATTCAAAAGTTAATGTAAAACAACATAAGGGTTCAAATTTCTTTAGAATCAGCCCTAACAATTATAAGGTTATTGAAGAATAATACCCTGGATATCTTTAGGGGTACCTTAGTAATTATTATACCACTCGAAAGAGAATGTAAAACAACATATGCGTTTAATATTTCGTGAGAATTGACTAAATCGTTACAATATTATTCCCCAAAACAATAAAGAGCTAAACGGAGAGTAGCGGACGGACGGAACGACCCATCAACCGAAAGACAGAGTGAGATATAGTGGACTACTCGACTAATAATTCCAAACTTTAATAAACTAAAACAAAAACAACAAAGAACTGCAAGGATTTACACATTTCAAGTATCGCTGTCGTAGAGCAGAGAAATTTAAAGTTATTTTTTGAGGGCTTTTAGTCGCGTGTGAGTCTACTCGCGGGTGAATCTATATTTCACATGTCGTTCGGTCGGTTCGTCACCGTTTTTTTTTTGTGTAATAACGTTTTAACTATTCGAATGTTGCAATTGGCAAGATCCTTTCAAGTTTAGTCCGAGAATTATTCAAATTATTAAGATCGTATGGTTATAAATTAGAATAATTGAGAGCACGCGACTATGTGGTAAGCAGACCTTGTTTTAGTCGCCGGAGACTCTATATCTCACTATGTCGATCATGTGGTTGGTCTAGCTTTTGCTTATTTTTTTGTTTACGTAATAACATTGTAATTATTTAGGTAATTCTAACGAATTTGAAACCCCTATGCTGTTTCAGATTCATTTTCGAAATATATAATATATAAGGTCCTCCGAAAGGTAGCCTGAGAGTTATTCGTTTTGGCTATAGCATCATAACTATTTGGCCGATTCTAACGAAATTTTAAACCCTTATCTTGTTTAACATTCTATCTTGAATGATATAATTGCAAAATTCTCCCAAAGAGAGCCGGGTAATTATTTAGCAATAACTTCATAACTTTTCCGCCAATTCTAACGAAATTTGAAACCCTTATGTTGTTTTACATTTTCCTTTGAATAATATAATTGCCAAGGTACTCCCAAGGTTAGTCCGCGAATTTTTTAAAGTTTTAAAGGTCGTAAAGTCATATCTGAATAAGTGAGACACGCGAGTTTTGGTCAGCAGACCTCTTTATTCCAGTGCGACTTACTATCTTACTATTTCGATCAGTTGTTCGGTCCGTCAGGTCTGTTTTGTTTTTTTACTATTTTGTAACATGATTGTACTTATTAGGTCAATACTAACGAAACTTTAAACTCTTATCTTGTGTTAGATTCTCTTCTAGATTGAAATTCTCTATTGAATGTTATAATTATCAAAGTACTCTCTGCTTAGCCAGTGAATTATTTGGCAATAATATCACAACTATTGGGGCGATTCTAACGAAATTCGAAACCTCTATGTTGTTTTACATTCTCCTTTGCATTATATAATTGCTAGGACCTCTCAAAATTATCCGGGAATTATTGAAAGTTTTGAAGGTCCTAAGGTCATAAATCAGAATAAGTGAGAGCATGTGACTTTGGTAATCAGACCTTTTTTCCTTACATTGTCGCTTTCTTGAGCACAACTATATAAATAACCCTGTTTAACGCGTAACTTTAAAATTCTAGATTCGGTTTGGGCAACGCCTGTATGGTGTTTTGTTTACATTTTCGAAACTGTATTATCTTACAGAGTATCGTTAATCGTTTAAATGTTAAATTTGCAAGAAATTAATGTCACTTATATAAAACCTATAAACTGTCCTCAGAGTTATTTAAATTTTTTCTAATTTTAGCAAGTTGTTTGAAGATAACTGTATACCACCCAATGGAATTATAAGCTGAGGTATTAAACTTTGATGTCTTTTATATGCTTCCAATTTTGGGAAATTTTTAGTGTACTATTTATTAGGTTTTAAGCTACATTGTTTTGTGATTTTTCCTTGTGATCGCAGCTCGTGAAACACACGTAGGGCATATCATTTATGAATAGCTGAAAGACAATTATGCCACCTTGGCAATAAATCGCATTAAAAATTTTATCAAAATGTGAGCTTAGTACAGTCTAATCCAAAACAATACACTCGTGAAATTGCAAAGGATTTAAATTTCTTTCATCAAAGAGTACGTATACATAATATAATCATAGGAAAAGTCAAAATAAAAGGTGTTTCTGTTCCACTTGAAGTGACTGCTTAATATTTTTTAGCTCGAAATACCTCTGATCCATTTCTGGAAAGAATTGTTACAAGAGATGAAAATTGAGTTCTTTCTACAATATTAAGTGCAAAATTACAATTACCTGCTCACAAATAAACACATATTTTACTCCTTCATGGACGTGGTTTCCAACAGCATAACGCTCTGCTTTGTATTTTGTTGAATGTACAAAATTCGAATGTTTATTATACCTTCTGATAAAAACCTTCCTTTAATGGCCAACTGAATGCGTGTCCTCATTCCTTATGACAATGCAGGCCCACTCGTGATAACTTTTACCTTGCTGCCCAATAATATAAGGTTAAATTGAGAGATTCTACTTTTTATGCATATTCACCGGACCCTGCACCATGTGATTCTCATTTATTTGCTATTGCAACATCAGTTACATAAATGGCAAAGATTACTCTGATATTAAAGATGGAGAAAATGATAACAGGGCAAATAGTTCGGCAAAACCTTATAGAGTGACTCATTATCCATTTCTCAGTTAAACGATGGGAGAGTAATAATGCTTACTTACTTAAAGAAATAAACGTTTTTATTTCTATCACAAAAAACGATTTTAGTTCGTGATAAAAAACTCATTAGTTTGAATCAAATTTGAAATTATTGCCCCCATCAGCGATAATTATTTGCCTTTCAGACATACCTCTCTAGACCAAAATATTTGACCACTGTTTTACTTACATTCAAAGTTTATATATTAAGTTTCCATGCAGATACTAAAAATTTGAGTATTCTTTTGGAAAACATCCTCGTAGTTGGTATGGTCTTCAATGTAGTATGGACATTGGTTTATAGAAAAGAATTTTTCGGAATTTGCCTTGTATGCAATTAGTGGTGATAAAAACGAATTACTCACATAATTCAATTGAGAAAACTTGTTTGTGTAAAAATGCAACAACTCCGATTAGAAATTTGTAACCTTTACTGGAACTATCTGGTAAATCGATATAAATTGTACACAGAAAATGAAACTTGTCGTTTACCTAACGAAGCAATAAATTCTCAGGATAATTTACACACAAATAGAAAGATATATACAGAGTGCGTCAGTATTCGTTCTTCAAATTTGGGCCAGTTTGTCATAATGAAATTTTCTCTCAATCTCACTCGATGAGCCCTCATGTGTTACTGATGACAGCCATCAAGCGATGAGTAACTGGTCTTCGTCACTATCTCTCGTTTTATCTTAATGTAATATCTGTTAATTCTATCCCTCAGGTACTCCTTTTCGTTACACCTGGGTGGTTTCGTCTTATGTTTCAATGCGCTTCACACAAGTTTCAGTTAGCCGAGGTTAAATGTTAGGTGTTATAAGATCGACGAAATTAGCCACTAGTCTGTCAAGACTGGGCATTTTGGCTGATAGAACATGGTTTATTGGCTTGTTGCGACAAATAAGATATCCCTGCAGCTAATGTGTCATTCCAGGGCTTCATCACTTGTCAAGACAGGAATATATCAGTCATTGATCAGCTTGACATTATCAGTGAAGAGGTGGGGTTGCATGACGTCAACTTCGCTGCTGAAGACACTGAAGACTATGTACAAATGTCGCTAGAAATTTAATCTGCCTGACTTTGAGGATGACTTTGGGTGTGTCACCTAGCCACCTGTTTTTCTGGAAGTTGATCTTTGTTTCTTAGCAGAAATTTTTATCGTCGTAGAAGAAACGGAGCAAGTTTGGCTCAAACTGGTGATTCAACTTGCTAATTGATATCTTCTTGTGCTTGAGTGGCTTTTCCTACTTCGCCTTGTGCGGAAATTTTCCCTTCATAATCTAGTATCAAAAATAGCTAATGTCTTTATGCACTGTCAGTTTTTCATCCACATCTTTCTCCCTTGCAATGGTAGACATCGACTTCCTGGGACCAGTGTTGATAATCTCCTAGATTTTAATAACGAATCACGACATTCTGAAGAGGTCAGATTGTTGACTATTGGATTTCTCTTTGCTGCTGGCTCGTTGTCGAATCTAGAAGCTTCTTGCTCCTTAACCACTTTGAGAACCTTCAAAGTTCCGTGAAATTGGGAAGTTAGGTACTTCGTTCTTATTCTCAGCCTCATGATGCTGCCATTTCCATTTGTGAACGAGGTTCCTAAGGTATTTAAACAAATTCACAATCTCCTTCATGCTCCTTTCTGCGTCCAGGGCTGTCTGAGAGTATAACATAGCGTATTGCGGTTTCAGCTGGCATTCTCAGAAGAAACTCTGTATGCTGATCTGCTACTTGCATATAAGTTAATCTCTTTCCGATCCTGTCCATGGTCAAGTAACCTACATAGGTGTGTTCCTTAAACCTTAAGCATACTTTCAAGTTTTTATTGATTTTCCTGTGAGGTACTGTAGACAGGCCGCGAAAAACTATTTCTTGTCACCCAGGTATGTGCTCAATCTTTGTATCTTTGTGAAAAATGCTTAATTCTTGCCTATCGAGACTTCTATAATAAAAATATAGAATAGGTTAGAAGTGATAATTTGCTCAACACATTGAAATTTTATTCATGTGCATGGGAGGAAAGTATTGTTAAATCGTTTTTGTCTTTGTGTACTTTATAAGGTACTGATGAATAAAAGAGCATTTCACCGAAAAAGTTTATAATTTTAAGCAAAGTAGTTAATTTTGTAGGTTAAGTAGTAAAATAAACGGTAGATATTTATTTAATTTGAGTTGTTCTTACATAACCCACATATAATTTTGAAATTTTGTGAAAATAATAAATAGATTCAACTCTCCAAAGTACGATGTTACGCGTTGCGTTAACTCGTTTAGTAATATCAGAAGAGCACATAATTATACTTTTAGCTATATGCAGTCATTGTGTGTGTTTTCACGTCCTTTCCTAAGCAGACCCTTTTATATTCAGGTCATCAGGCAATTGGCACACATCAACGAACTAATATGAACTATGAACTAATACGCATCGCCAACGGGGAAGGCATTTGAAAGTTTCGTGTTGAGACATTTACCTTCTTTATTCATTCATTACTGTGATCAAAAAACGACAGAATAAGAAATAAAACAGCCCTCAAGGCGCAACTTAAAATTTCTCAGTGCCCTGTTTCCTGTGCAAACACTCGTGAATTTTCGCATATGAACTAACCATAATCAACTTAACCCTAACCTTCAAAGCTCACTATCCACATTAGTATAAATTACAAAATTCCAATTTTTCCAAATAAGTTTTTGAAACTGAATAAGATCTGGCATATTGACCTTGCAAACACAATAAAGGTCATCAATGTCTGAAAAATTCGCCTTCCCTATCTCAGCATAGTTAAAAAAAATAATTGTAATTCAGAAGTACAAAAAGAGGAAAATTTCCAGCGGATTCTTCTAAGATAATGCTTAAATTTTCAAGGTTAATGCTCTAAAAAATAATTGGTAAGGCGTGGGGCATACGAAAGAGAAAATTTATATTTAGTGCGCAGGTTGAGTAATTTTTTGAACAGATATATTCATCAAAGCGCAACCTAAAATTCTTTTCGCTGCCGATTGGAGTAGGAAATTTGAAGTGCATAGGAGCTTACATGATATCATCTGAAGTTGAGGCATCGGAAAACAACTGCACGAATTGAAAAATAATGTATATCACTTCCTGCTAAATAACATAATCTAAACAACCCAAGGCAAGGTCAAACATTACCAAACTTGAAGAAAAATATTTTCGATTCGCAGAGGGGAAAAAAACATATTACATACTTTCGATGGTAATAACAAGTAGTCAAGCTACCAACATACAACACCATGCTCAATATACTTTCCGACCTTCTTTCTGCTAATCTAGCTTCAGCTTCAGCTTCAGCAATTCAGTAAAATTAAAAATGAACTTTTATAATCTGACTAATAGGAATATACAAATGTAAATCTTTCGTGCAGATAAATTTCTAACCATATAAAGGATCACACTGTATTCACTGACACAAAGCTATAGACCAAACTCACGATAAGATTTCTCTAACATTCAAAATTACGATGTAAAAAAGTTACAAGAGGCCTGATCTTAGCAAAGCTTATTAACAGAGTCGTAATTTTCGAGGGGCTCGATTATTGCAACGGATATGTTTCTGTATTTTTTTAATTGAATCACAAATTTCTTATGAGATTTTCTGCGAAGAAGAGATAATATTTCGCTATCGATAATTATATCAGACCCATTATTGTTTTGTTTTATTTTCTATTGGCAGCCCTGGCCTAGTCGATGACCACAAGAAGGGATTTTAGTAATAAAAAAATATAACTAAGAAGTAACTTAATTTGATATAATTTTTCTCATAATGTTTGTAAACAAAATTCAATAATTATATTCATCTTTTTTCTAATAATTTTTCAAAAATTTATTAATTATGATAGAATCAATTTCTTAACTCTTTATTTTTGTTTACTTTAGGTATAGGTTTAAATTATTAGTGTCATATGCTTAATTTTATTAGCACTAAAAGAAAATTTACATTTTTAATTCAATAACATAATCCATTACACCATATTTTAGATCGGGATTTTTCTTTGAATTTTTGCTTTAAATATTTTTAGTAAAAGATTGACCAAGAACAAATTTCAACATATAGATTTACATATATATATAAAATTTTTCATCTAACTTTATCGTAGGGATATATTTTAACTTAGTAATTTTTAAATTAAAATGGTGAAGTTAAGATAAAATAAATATGATTATCGACCAAATTTAGGCTCGGCTGCTTTCTTTAGTATAGCTATTGGCCCCTAAATCCAAGTTTAGCCAAATTATACATTTAGAACAAATTTTGATGAATGGGAAAAGCAGTCTTTTTAAGTTCTTTTTTCCGCATTTCAAAAGAATTCGGATGAAAGGTTTTTCTCTACCTTAGCCTACAAGATGACGATCAATGTGAAAAAGATAGACCAAGAGTAAATTATTAGGAAATAATTACTTGAAACCTTTAAATTTCTTTTAGACCAAAGTCCCATTGCCAGAGCCGGATAGGTCATAGACCACAGAGCGTTCTGCACGCGAAACTTAAGCTAATATATTTTTCGATGCACAAAAAATGTAGTAAATGGTGACATGGACTTCTAAAGGTTCTGGAATAGTACACTCACAAATTATCGGCCATAGACCATTCTCTTCTAGTACAACTCCGCAGAAAGATTAAGACTTGTTAGTCAGTGTATGGCGTATGTGATACATGGTTCCAAAAATTACCCGTCATTGCAACAAAACTAAACTCACCTGGAGTTTTCTTCTTGGTCCAATCCGCTTAATTGATTTTTATTGTTCTTCTGGACCTGAGTCCAAATAAAGTTATTCTATTTTCCTTACTCCGGCTTTTCAAACTACAGCGGGTGGGTCTACAACGATTACATGATAAGGTAAACCACTCGAAATCCTTTTACCTAGTGGAAAGTAGGCCTACGCTAAATTTGTTTTTGAAACTCGTATTTGCGCCGAAAAGGATTGACTCCTCAAATTGTAAAGGCTTTTATTAGAAACCACTTACTTCGATAGCCAAATGGAGATCTTTAGTATAATTTACCCGTTGGAGACTACATAACAGTAAAATAAGCTTTAGTAAATGCTTGCTAATTGAGCTGAAAACAGCTATGGGTAAATTTTGATTAAAATAACCCTAAAGACTTAGTGGTTGATTAAAAAATTAAGTAAGGGCTCAGGGCCTAAGAAGTATTGTAACGAGCTTAAATACTAGCGATAGTTTTTTACATGGTAGCCAAAATATGAATAAAAATCTGGCAAAGCAAGGAAAACCTTGAGTGAATCAATGGCCTATCATCGAACTCACGACATAACCAAAAACGGGCAACATTACAACCAGATTTTGTTATAAAACGCATTTAAAAACAATTAAAAGATTCAATGAATAATAAATATTATCTAATTTTAAAAGAAACTGTTGCTAACAAAATTATTCTCTCAAATGTAAAGTTAAAAATTTCACAACAGAGGTGAATATTATGATATTTAATTAGGTCATATATAAAAATAACTGAATAAACAACAACTAGGAGAAAATTCGAAGTAATTCTGACAGGATGTGTCTCATTGGCGAAATCTTTAGCATCCATGATTTCCGATACGAGAGCCTCGGTTTGAATCCTGACTTCGGTCCCTAAAAGCTGGCACGAATGCAACAAAACTTTTTCAGCCTTTAATATTTTAAAAATTGCCAATTGGTAATACTTTCGTATAGGGTAGTTCGTAACCAACTCATTAAAAAAATCTGTAAGTCACTATAATTCCTTCCATGAGTTCATATATTCAGGAGACTACCAATGTCTAACCATGAGAAATCAGTGCAATTTGCCAACCTTAACTTTATGATGAAATCTGTAGTATCATTTACTAGTGAAAAGAGCACTGCCTTCTCATTTTAGAGCGAGCAAGTCATATCCTATAATTAATGTATAGGTTACACAGGATTGAATCCCTGGTGATAACATTTACTTTACCGTATTTTTAAACAAAAGATTTAGGTTTCCTATATAAAAAAGAATCGTTGTCTTGTACAAAAAATAAAAAAGCGAAAAAAAGACATTCACATAAACAATCCATTAGTGGGGCGGGAATAATAATCCTTCTTATGATCTCGCCACATTACATATTTAAGAATCTATATTCTTACTCACTTTGCTTTTCTGGTACGTCTGACGCCTCACCTTAAAACAGCTATATCTCATTTTAGGACCATTATACTACCAAGGTTCAACAGTGATGTTTTCTGCGTTTTTCCCCACTGCCGTAAGTGCAGCTCTTCTGGATGATCACCGAATAAATCAAGGGTAAATATAGCCTCACTAGAATATAATAACTAATCTATTGCTTATTATTATGGGTTAATTATCTTCCTTTCTTCTCACTTTTAACCCACATTTTTAGATAATGCAGTATTGCTCATCGCAAATATTTCAACTGTACTTGGTGGTCAATCGCGTTTTGTCCTTTGCCACAGTAAATAACGTTTACAGGATTCAATTAATCCCTTATGTTGTTAATTAATTATCTTTTCTTGTTAAGCATATTTTATTTTATACTATGCATCATATTTCAAATAGAGCCAGCAAAACAAAACGCTCCCTTTTAACTCCCTCATTATTTGCTGTCAGATACATTTCCGTTTTCATAATTAGGTTCTTAATGAATTCCATTTCTCAATGAAAATAGTTTTTCTGAACGATAATTAATTCTACCCATGTTGATTAAAAAAAGGTCATGGTTTTGGAGTGGTTGGTTAAGGAAACACGTTCACAATTTGTCTTTATAATTAAGGTCTATGGTTGGACTTTTTCTTGGGTTCTTTAATTCACTGAACTTTCATGGGGATTGATGTGAGTTTTGGCACTTGCGGTGGAGTTATGGTGGCAACCGAGAGAGAGTTATGTGAATAACCATAATATCCTTTGTTTGTGTAAGTGGGATTAATAGAGCATGTCAGCAGTTTCCTCCTATCCAATTTTGTAGTGAGGAAGGTGAAAGAACTCACCGTTATACCGTTCCAGGCTCCACAACGTACTTCTCCTCCAGGTTCTACCGCGTTAGGTGGCCGCGAGAAAGAAGGTACAACAGGGTGTCGGGGGGGGGATAGAAGCAGAAGGAACATGGGTAAGAAGATCAGTAAGAGATTCTAAGCTTATCTAAGCTAAACTTCATCCTCCGAGCGGGGGTTAGAAGACAAAGAATGGAATATTTCCTTATTTGGACATAGTGATTTACGTGGAATTCAAACCACGGTCCCTAAATATTTCTATCTGTCCTTCTTAATTCAACTATCCTTTCATTCTGAACAAATTCTCTGTAGTTTGCATAATAAGCACCGATTACTGTCACTCTCTCTGTTAGCTGTATTCTCTCTTTGTTCTTTTCAATTAACTTGAAGGGTGCACTGTCTTATATATTTTTTGTATTTCTTTTCCTTTATTTACTGGTGCATTTATGTTTATTATGTAGCATTCATGCAGTTAAGTTTCTGTGTACAAAATTTAACACTAGTTATTTTTTGGTTTTCGTGTATATTTGTTTGTAGTGAGTACTAGTGTAGAGAAATGGCTACATTCAGCATCCTGGAGGAGTATAGGTACATTAAAGCCCCCCCATGAGGAGAAGTGTGGAAACGGTAGCCGGTGAATAACCGTAACTGCCTACCCTGTTTGATCTCCCCGCCGCTTTGGGCAGTTGGAGCTATCATCTGTTTAAAGGAGACCACTTAAGGCCCTTAAACGACGCTCTAACGATCCATTTACCTACAAGACCCATAAACCCGTGGTTATGGAAAAAAATTGGTGCCAGTCAAAAGGCACGCCAAGTAGCGGTGCGGTTGCGAGCCTCTAATTAGCGAGCCGACTTGGGCACCCCAGTCCAACCTCTGCAATTCTCGCTCTTCCCAGATGCGAACTCACCATTCGCGTCCCCCCCATCTGTGGCCTGGTCACTTTCCCCTTTAGATGGGGCGGGGATCCGCCTATAAATAAGCCCCGCAAAGAAAGAAAGAGGATGAGAAGTCGATAGGAAAGTAGAAGGATCAGTTCGTAAAGATTGATCCTTCAGCCAGACAAGAAAATTAGAATTCGATGAGAGAGAAGAAGGTTCAGTTCGTGAAGATCGATCCTTCAGCCATACAAGACTATTTCCCTGAGAAACGATAGGATCAGATTCAGAAAATCAATCCTCCCTTCCCGGGCCGTATTAACCTAAATAGTCAATCTTTAGATCGGTGCCATACCGAAGAATCCTTTACAGACTTAGAAGAAGTCTGACTGAAGAAAAGTAAACCCGCTCTTCTATAAGAAGAACCCAGCCTTAACGAGCTCCCGTTCTATAATTACGTTGAAGAATCAGACACCAAGAGACGTCAAGCCATCCCTCCTCGACGAAATTCAACCATCGGCCACAACACTCCAAAGCGAGAGATAAGCCCTCCAGCGACATCCGGCAATCCTTAATTTCTCTTGTCATGTAAGTTAGAAAGAACATTATATTCATATTGCTATAGTAGAAGTTTAGTAGATCTCACATTTTTAAGGGGAGTAGAAGTCATATTTGCTTGTAGACGAGAGTACGTTAATTTAATGTTTCACGCTAATCAAATAGAGTCGCGATAAAAATACTAATCGGCAATTGGTGTGTTTACGTGTAGCCTAGTTGTTTATTTTTGTCATAGCAGGTATTGTAAGAAGCCTAGATGACAAGCGGAATAGTCGAGTTTAGCATTGAGACAATGATAGAAATTTGTTCTGTTTGTTTGTCATAGTTAAGTGTTTCTTTTAAAATATATGTTTATTTTGGTATAAATCTTGTGTTTCCTCTTATTCGTACGTGTTGAAATAGCTCTTCCTCAAGAACAAAACTACCGAATAAACACTCTTAGATCAAAGCCTACTTCATCAAAGAAGTAACTCACGTACCACAAAGCATACCGCTACAAAAGTGGTGTCAAAGAGTCGAGTGATCAGAAAAAAGGGCCATCCTGCTACAACTACTCACTGTTTGGATTCTTCATCTGTGTTTGATTTTTTTGTTGTCTGGTGTCTTGCCAGTAAGATTCTCTTAATTGCAAAAATTGTAGTATAACTGAGTTTTGGTTGTGATCAGGTTCATTTCATCTTTTATCGGTTACTTTTTGTCTTATTTTTTGGATGCTGTTACACTTACAGATGTTGATTGCCTGCTCATTCCCCCTCTGTTTAATAATTTGGAGAGAAAGGATAAACCATTGTCGACTACGGATCACTAAAGTTTTCTCTCTTGAGTTTCTGCTCAAATCTTTGTTTTTTTCGGCAGCACCAGCCTTATATTTTCCATATATGAAATCTTTGTATGTTCTCCGGTGTAGGGTGACACAGCCGCCAGGGAATATTCGGATTTTGTCATAGTAGATTATTTAAAACAACAAATGCATCCCTTTATCTCGTTCCATTATACCAATTATAGGCCCATTTCAATGTATCTTCATGTAGTGATTTGATTATGTCTTGGTTTTTCTACATCAATCGGTGTTATTCATCGCTGACATAAATTTTGAGTTAAAGCTCTGCTGCCGCAAGATACCTAGTGTTGCCTTTCACGGCTGTATATCTCTCTTCTTCTTTTGTTGTAATTTGGTTAAGGAGTATGTTTCTTTTCCTCATGTTCCTTTCTTTATTTAGGTTTCACCCCTCCTGTGAGTTTAACCACACTGGAGCTTAATATTTCTGAGGAGTGTGGGTTCTTGGAGAACAACATATATTTCCTAGTAATTTTCGAGAACCGTTTGTTGAGAGTATCAGAAAAATTTCTTGGTTTCTATATGTTCATTAAGTGCGCGTATAATATGTACATGAGAAGTTCTATTGAAGACTCATTTGGTACCGTGAGATAAGTTTTTATCTTGCTGTGCTGTTTTCTTGTGGCCTTGGCCACTCCTGGTAGGTTGAGTTTTTTGTTTTCTGTTTTTTTTCTATCTTTATTTTTTCTTTCTGTAAAATTTTCTCTATCCTGTTGGGCAAGCCATTGCTAGTGCCATTCTTTTGGGCGCAGTTTGTCTAATGATACCATCTTTGGCCGCATCTTGGTTCTGTCTTGGTGCAATTTCTTGTCGTATGGTCCTCTATTTTATAGCATTTGAGGCAAATAAGTATGTTGATCTACCTCTTTCTTTCCAAATTTCTTGGTGGGTTTCTAACGCTAAACAAAAGAAAGGTATTCTTGCAGAATTTGTTTAGCATTTCTGTCTTGGTGGACACTATTTTGAAAACATACGTATGGTTTGTAAATTTTACAATTTCCTGGATCTCAATTCCTATGTGATTTGTTTCACTTTCTGTTTTTATTTTTTCATCTATATGCAAACCTAGACATATATCCATTTTGTGACATATGAAGAGAGTATTGGTCAAATTTGAAGAGAACTTCTGGATGCCAATCCGATTATCTTAAGTGTTTCTATTTCGTCTACTGAAACTAATATTTCTACATCCAGCTCTGTGTGGCAGATTGTGATGTATTAATTAGATATGTTCAGAATGGGCATCAGAGAAACTTTATGGTTCGATATACTGTCTCGATGAGCTCTTCTCTTTCGGGTTTTTTTCTTTTCTCGAGAGCCTTAATGATATACGGAAGCATACGAGTCTGCCCCTTCTCACCTTGGCGGGAGGCGTTCTTGTCATTTCCTTATAATTACCGAACGCGCAAGGCGCTCACTGTTATTTTAAGATCTCGTCAATTAATATTTGTTGATCATTATTCCGTGTAATCTCAAAAGATTTGTGTCAGGACAGTTCTATTATTTCCTTCACACCACCTGAGTCCCTAACTTTTCACTATTATAGAGCACTCTTTGTTCACCATACCTAAATAAGCCTACTATTTTCCGACGCCTCCACTAAATTTAGGGCTCATGATCTTAAAGCCTCCCCTTTTTTCGCGCCCCTAGCGTCATTTCCTTTCAAAGTTCTGTATAACCAATTTTAAAGTAGTTCTGAGCGCTTTGGTAGCCGAGTATTTTTCTTATGGCGTTTTAAAAAAGTGTAGAAGATTAGTCAGAAGAGAGAAGAAAATTAAGGATAGGTCCCACTTTACGGTCTCAGATTCATATAATGAAAACAGGAGGAATCTCCAGTCAGTCCATTGGACGCATATCTTTCTAGAATTTTCTTCCTTTAGTTCCGATGAAAAAAATTATCGTTAATTCATCTCTCTTATACTTGGCTTTGACTCCTTTACTAAGAGCTCAGCACTGTTTTCGTATTCAGATTCTTGTAAGCTGAGTGAGGCGTGTCAAAAATCTGCTTCAAACGTGGATCAGAATAAAAGAAGAGGTTAAGTGTGGGAAACTGTTAGAAAAGGTAGAAACAATATTGCGTAAGTGAGAAAAGAGTGGTGATAATGATATAAATGACGATAGGAGGTGATTATGATAAATGAATATAATGAAGATGATGGTGATATGCAGTATGTTTTGCTTTTTGTTTATATTATTTTTACTTATACCATAGTTTTCCTTATTCTCAGTTTTTTTCTTGTTGTTTGTTTTAGAGGTTTATCTTAGATTTGTTTTGGTTTAGCATTCAAGACTTTATTTCGTAAATGTTTCTCTTGCAAGCTTTGCAATTATTGATATGTTTTATACTTCTGGTTATTGGAGGACTCATGTGCTATGTGCTTCGGTAGCTCTAGTATTTATTTTTATATTCATTTTTCTTATTTATTTATATATTTTTCTTTTTAAAAATAAAATTCGTTTTGAGTTTTAGCTTTAAAGTATTTTTATTTCGTTTATAATTTTTCCTCCAGAGCTTTTGTATTGTTGTTTAAAATTCGAGGTTTGATTTTCTCTTTCCTTAAGTTGGATTTTTTTCGTGCACTACGTTCTGGAAGTTTTCTTATTTTTTGCCATATCTTTTTGGCGCTTCATGCATAAAGATGTATTTTGTTTTGACTGTAAATCAGATATTTAATGCAGTACACTTGACGGGGTTCCTTGTATTCTTCTAAATCGCGTAATGAAGCAGGTCGCTTTGCTGCCAGGTTGTAGAAACTGTACAATGATTTGAGGACGGTCTTTGCATAATTAAGTTTTTCATTCACTTGTGAGCTATATCCCTTTCTTGTAATCTTTAAGCTGGCAAATTCTTCTTCGTCATTGAAAGAAGATACGATGTTGTTTGGGGTGACTTAGTGGACTTTGTATCTGTTCACTGGACTAATGCGGAATTTCTCCGGTTTGTTTTAATTTTATTGGCTCTTTCGAATTCATTGTTTATTTGGATTTCGCGAGATCTCTCAGGTTCTGTTGTTCGCTAGTAATAATTTTAGAGAAATCATCTTCCAATTGTATATACATTGCGCAGTCATCCGTAAGTTTGAAGAGTTTTCTCGTATACACGGTATAGAGCATGCTTTCCTTTTTATAAGATAACTACAGAGGATTCGCGTGAGGTTTACGTTTAGTCCGAGGTAAGCTATTTTTAGCTTCAGTCCTGGCACCTATACCTTATCAAATACTCTGGCACCATTGCAGAGTGTTAAATCCACTCTGTTACCTTAATCAATTTATACAGCAAGTTTTTCGGTGTGAGTCCTAGTGCTGTCTCGATACTTCGAAGTTTTCGGAATACATGTTGTATGTTATTCATTAATTCGTTATTTTTCAAGAAATTTCTAAGCCCAACATTGAGGAGTTTTTCGAGCAGCTTACCTTTAAATTCTAAGAGCAAGATAGGTCTGTACCTTTTGATGTGCCCATTTGGTTTGCCAGGTTTTTGTAGAAATATCATTCTTGCTATCTTCAACGCTGCTTAAAAATACTTTATTGATTAGGCATTCTTTGAACATTTTAATTAAGGAAGTTAAAATGTTGTCTGGGCGTTCGTTATGTAGCGTTTAGTGAGTTCACTTATTTCTGGGAATTTCTGTTTGAACGATGAAAGGGCTGATTTTAGTTCTCCTAGAGTAAAGGGTCCTCCTTCGTTACCTTGATCCCGGGTTTTTTCTACCCATGAATTAAGGCTGAGTTCGGGTGCTTTTTCCTCTAATTGCTATTTTACCATTTGTTTGAAAATTACCTCATAATTCTAGTTTTCCTCGCGGGTAATAAGGAATATTTTTAACAAGTGATTTTTGAAGCGGGCTTCGATCGCTTTGTTGTCGTTTATTGTAGGTTCTCCTTCTTTAAAATGCACTATTTCTCTGGTGTTTGGAACCTTTTAATTTTCCATACTGGTTCGAGAACATTCTGGGTCTCTATATACATATATATCCATCCTTTCGATGAGGTTATTTCAAGTCGTATAAACTTTTTTTTTTATTAGATCGTTTACTTCTGTACTTTGGTTTCTTAGTCGTACGTAACTCTTCCTATTGTTTCCGTGTTAGCGGATTTTCTCGAACATGGTGTTAATTTGCTTCAGTTTTTGTTTAATTTCCTTTGTCCATATTGGTACAGTGATTGTTTTAAAGCTTTTTCTCAGGGCATGGAGTAAATCTGCTTCTGTTATTAGTTCGGTGATATTTTTAGATGCGAATCTATTTCTTCTAGGGAAAATTAATCAAGGGATACGATGTTGTATCTGGCAAGGCGGGCTTTATATGCCTCCCAAATAGTCATGGATAGTCCTTTTCATTTTGGTATTTGAATTTGAATATGGAAATTTAGGTTCCTGTGACAAACTCGATGTGATCTGATGGTTCTGCAGACTATTAACGGTGGAAAGGTTAAGTACAAAGTGTGTGCCTGTCAAGATAATGTCTGGAGGTGTAGGATAAGGTGAGAATTTGTGTTTGCAGGCAAATCTATCTGCAGATATTATTAAATTTTGGGGTGATTTAATTTTGAAGCGACGCCCGAATTACAAGATTTCATAGGTCTAACAGGGTGCTCAGTTGTGAGGTTCCTCGCTGAGCCTACTTCACCTTGCAATTAGGGCGTCGCTTTAAAATATAAATTCCAATAAAAAATAATCCAAAGACAATAATATAAAATGTAAAAACAAATGGGAAGGATTTAAAATGTTTGGAAGATACATAAACCAAGTAGCAATAGAGAAAACTACTTGATGGATCAGGGAGAAGCAGTACCTGAATCTTTCATAAGTCACAACCCGTTCTACAGAGAAGGCAGGTTTCGTATTCATGTATTTCATAAAGATATATTTAAATTTCCTGTTTGACGAAGCCATTGTAGGTACTGAGTGATAATATATAATATTGAATACTCCTACAAAGTAAATGAAGAAAAAATAGTGGATATAAACAAGAAAACTCAAAGTAGATACGGCACTTATAACATCCAAATATTCCTTGATCTATTTATTAGATTTTACTGGGAGAAAGAAATAGTTCTATGGATTAATTTTGCACTCAAGATGTATTTAATGGATTTGAATTGCATATATTGAAGTGAAAAGATAACTTGTTATTAAGAAGTAAGCATTAACATTTTACTGCAAAGTGAGGAGTTTATTAAAACACAATAGTAATAATTTTAAATGAGACATAACCAGAATTTAAAAGAAGATTTACTCCTTAACTTATCGTATCGACCCTGAAATGAGTAATTAATTGCAGTATAAAAAGTGCAGGGCCATTGAATGCATCGTAGAGAATAGAGGATTTGAAAAGGAGATTTTTAAAGAAAGTGCATGAGTGAGGAGAAATCAAAGATCAATATTTGGTGAGAAATGACATGGAAGGGCCTTCAATTATCATGAAATTGGGTCTCTCCCATTTGAAGGAAATTAAGTCTCTCAGAATAGCATCAACCTAAAACACTTCCTGGAATTCAAAAAGAACAAGAGTTTCAACATTAATAAATGCCACATCATAAACTATATTAATATCTCTTTCTTCCTTTTTAAGAGAAATGGGCACGTTTTTGAAGAGTAATGCATATAAATTCCACTTGGCTCCGAACCCTTGTTGCGATGACAACGTAATAAAAAACGCATAATGATTTGCGAAACGTCCCGTTTCTCCTAAAAACAGAAGTTCTTCTTCGGAATCTCTTTCATGTAACAAGGACATTTAACTTCTCCATAAATAAATTAGCAATGAAGTGAAAATTGCACAGGTCACCCATTTTTCAAATTATTACCATCGTCAGGCAAATTTTATCTATGGCATTGGTTATGATTTAGACTCTGTGTTGGGTCTACGGCATATCTGAACAAAGGGAGCCTTTCTTCCGAATCTTTAAATTGAGGTTCTCATGGACGATTTTTTGGGGAGCAGGGGAACTAAGAGTGTTTTAATCCTATATTTTTAAAATAGCTATGGTTTTATACTTTCTAAGGGGTGATATGACTTGCACAGAGAGAATAGAAAAACAAAAAGACAAAAAAAACACGAATGAAATAAAGTTCATAAAAGTAATAAATGAATTAAATGACCATACGAAAATATAAGGATCAAAATATAAAAAACTACATAAATTGACAAATGCCTAGGGATAGTGTGAGGTATACTTATAATATTAACTTTGACCTCTTCAATTGCTGGAAATTAAATTAAAATCAGTATTTGGCGAGTGTTTTATTGATAGAAAAGATATGAACCTACATCTTCTCCTTTAGTCCTCACTTTCCCTATATTTCATTTTACTTTAAAGATATCTTTCTTTTTTGCATGTTTATAAGAATAAGTTATTTTTCTTCGCTTCTGGTAACAAAACTACTACTTTCTTTTTAGAATCAAAATAGAGAGAAAATGTAAAAATGAAAGAGATAAAAAATCTTACGATTCACTTTATGCATTCAAACTTATAAATATTACTGTAACTAATAACTTCGTAACTTCTATTGAATTCGTATATATTAACTTTGTTAAAGCATGTCAAACTAAAATGGAAATAGCCGATAAAATAAAGATTTTTCCTCCACTCTGAGAGTGGAAATCTTCCAGTAAGAATAAGTAAAATATTCAAAAGGATCTTGTTGAACTGAATAGAAATGGAGTCCAATTTAAGGAAAATCAAAGTGATCCATTAATGGGTAACTTTGGGCCTATCATAACATACCACACTTCGTATTCTTAGAATTTTGAAGACTAATCATTATTCGACTAGTATTTAAATTTTTTTTCTAGAAACAAGATTTGAATGAGCAATTCCTAGGAAGATAAACGTGCACTTTTGTTTATGGTGTTGTTTCTTGAGTACACTTTTCATAGTAATTCTTAGTACTTTTAACTATTCTTTCTCGATCTTGGGCCATTGTTTTATCTTCCTCTTTTCAGCTACGATACGAAATTTTTATTAAGTCTCTATTTAGTTATTTTTTATCCATTTCTTTTTTGTGTGTTTTAAACTATAGTTTATTTTTAATGAGCTTGTTTTGTTCTGCTCATTCAATTTGTTGGCTTGTGTTAAGATTTAGAGTTTCTTCTGAGAGTTTATTGTTGCTCTCACTTTGTGTTTATTGGTATATTTTAGCACTGTTTTTTATTCATTTTATCAAGTATTATTCATTGCCTTTATATTCCTGCCTAAACTCTTCCTCTTGATCAAAGAAATTCCAAAATGGCCTATTTTCTCTGTTACATTGCCTCAACAGACTTTTATGTGTTGTCATTCAAATTTAAACCCAGCTCTTCTAAGCGTACTATTCACACTTATGGCGAAGACGTTTGCTTTTTAAACACTGTTTAATTGCTGAAAATTAAAATAAACTACAACTTTTTCGATTAGAAATTGCTGTGTGAATGTGCTAGGGTCTTAAAGCTATTAATAACCTGAGGTTAAATTCATGGGACAAGGAACTCTTTAATACGTCTTATCAGGCATAAATCAAAAGAATTTGAAAGATATTTGACATTTTTCGTTTTTATGGTTTTAAATTCTTGTAATTTATCTTTCTCATTTAATTTTCTTAGACAGTTTCATTTCTCCCGATTTTTCTCACCAATTGTACTGACACCAATTATTTAACACCTGTAAAACGAGAACCTAGAGGCAATCTAAACTATAAAGATACCAAAGAATAGAAATAACTGGAAGAAGAAATAAACACAGTGAGAAAAATGTCTCTCATTTGGCATCAGCATATAATGGTTCGGCTTTTTCTTCTTTGCTGACACTAAAACCAAAGTGATCAAGACCATAAGCCCATAACTGTTACTTAGAAGTCATTAATTATCTCAACTTTCCTCTTTTAACTTGCTCTTTCTTGTTTTTTCTAAGGGATTCGTTGGTGAAAAAGAAAAATCAGCCAATATATTAAGAGAATCATAATTTCACACTTTCTCCAAACTCAATTATTGAAAAAATTTGTACATTCATGTAATCTCAATTTTTCATCAAATTTTATCTCTTAATTTGCAATAAATTTCTTCATTTGAAAAAGTTCTTATATTTTTGGAGGTTCTAAGAATATGAGTCTAATCAGCATTCCCTTAAGTTTTGGATACCTAGTAATAATGAGATAGAGGGGAAATAGAAGCGGTGAAAAATAAGTCAAAATTTTGAGTTTCTAATCTTCCCTAACGAGTTTTATGAAGAGAAAGAGAAGATTAATATAAAGTAGGGTGTTGTAATTTTTGTATGGTTTACATGTGCTTTAGTCAAACGAATTTCGAATTTCTTGTTAAGTCCTTCCACATCCCCGAAATATTTTTACTAGGCTTGTTTAGATTAAATTGGATAGTACTAGTTTAGGTCAAACTATCAACCTTAAAATAAAGCAAGTCTGAAAAAATGAGGGAGGAGAGTGCATCATATAAGAGATTCCTATTTTTTTTCATCAACTGAATTAGTAGAAAGGTTTTATTTTCATTACTCAATCTCCAGAGGGAAAAGGGTTTAATTTTGTATTATTTTGGCACAGGTTAGAGGAATGCCCCTAGCAACCAGGGCCTAGCTAACCATCCGGCGAAAAACCATAACTAAATTACCAATTAGTGGTTTAGCGGCGTTTGAACGCATTTGGATCGTAGCTTGAGGACGAATAAATACTCATGCAAGTGGGATAAAGGCACTCGGAGATACGAATTTGCCTAGAATTTTAATTTTCCTTCTATAGGAAAATCCAAAATAGTGGTGTTTATAAAGTATATTTTAATCTACAATGGGGAAATTTGTACTTGAAGAGCAGAATCTCGGTAGTACGAGCTTGATCCCTCCACCCACTGAGGTATCTGAAGGACTTGAAATGAGATGAAAAATTTAAAACATTTTGGAAACATCGGATACGACTTCCTAATCTGATAGGTTTCCATTGCGTTGATTTAGAATTTAAAACATAAGGCAACCATACCTCTTTGACCTCACACTTCCACCATATACTCACTTGTAGCTTCAGATGCCATGCTTGTTTACATTCACTCTAAACTACATCTTTACTTACCAAATTCTTTAAAAAATTTAAATTTATTCAAACCATTATGTGGGGCCTATCCTAAACGTATATATTAACATTGTTACGAAATTAATGTTTGATTTTGAAATATAAGGATTTGATGTATCTTTCCACCTCCTTCAGGACACAATAAAATTAACCATTTAGGTGATATTGGGCTTAATATAAATCAATACTAAAGTAATCAAATGTGGCAAGGTTAGGATTATATGGAAAATGAAGAGGAACTTTGCAACCGCTTTCATTCTTTTTTTTTTTTGCAGTAAACCATGCCACCTCCTGACGTGCATTTTCAGGCAGGATGAATTTCTGATACTTTCGGTTGACTCTTCGAGGATGTTTGAGTTCAAGAGCTTCAATTAAAAGTCACAAGTGTTAATCAATATATGTTGCAATGGTTAAACATATATTCATAAGGTAACTGATTGATTAATATGAATAAATCAAATAAATAACGCCTTTTGCATCCCACAAATGCAAAGAAAGGTTTTTTGATGTAGGAAACTAAGTCTTGGAATAGAGATGAGCTTCTGTTTGGGATCACCCCATTGGGCTTTTTTGAGTTTAATATTGCAGAAAAAAGTCTTTGTATCTCCCATAAGAATTATTTCCAGGAATAGATGACGAGAAATTCGAGCCGGAAGCAATAAAATAATATTCTTACATTGTCATTCAGATAGTTTGTTTGGCACCAAACCAACAATTTGTGGACTTTTATTAGGTATTAGTAGCTTCAAAAGCCAAAAAAGGGGTTTCCTTATAAAAGGCCTATGCATTATTAGAGCTTCACCTGAAAAAAGACCATGGCATTACATATTACAACTACAAGTTGAAAAAAGCTTTGGTATAATTAGTGTTTCAGCTTAAAAGAGGCAATGGATTTATTACTTCTTCAGCATATAAGAGGGAATTACATTACTACAGATTCAACTTATAAATAGCTTGACAATATTACAGTTTCAGCGTTCTAAGGACATTGCCATCATTACAGCTTCAGCATGAACAGTTTTGACTTTAATCAGGTACCTGAATTTTTTATCAATAAATAACTTCTTCATATTCTCTGCCTACTTTTTCTAAGCAATTTTGAATTTATAATTTTCAAGCCCCGAGATCTAATAAAATTCACAACTTTCCAAGATCTGTCATCAACAGTTTCATATTTATTTTTGAAGCATATAATTGCTGTTGTAAAATCTAGCAATGGTGACTAAGTATATAATAATCCAACTAGTCTTCAAATAAATTAATGAATACAGTATTTTACCTTTTAAAGTAGGTGCATCATCAGTTGTAATCGAATAAATTTGATTTAAATAAACATTGAATTTATCTAATGATAAATCTACATGCTGAATTATGTCCCTGCCAATTGTTCTACCCTTCATATGACATGTTCAACATTTCTGCACTTATGTTTAATAACAGATTTTTTGAAAATGTTATTTTTGAACTATGCCTATTCAATTCATATTTCTTTTTTCTTTTTTCCGGGTTTAATTTATTATATTGTGACTCATGTTTGGCAACAGTGATGTTTAATACTATATTTTACACAAACGGGAACTTTATCATTACATATGAGGCAGATAATATTATTAGTAAGGATATTGAAATTTTTCATTTCTTCTGTTATTTTTCTCTTGTTTTCCTAGATACCATGACCACTTGCAGTAAATTCAAAATTTTAATTTAAAGTTGCTGAATCGTTATGAATATGTGGTCGTGAGACTATATTTCGGAGTTCCTACAGCTGACCCCCGAATGGAAGACAGCATAATCACAGAAGATAGCGCTCGTCGTTCTGGCTCCCGAAAAGAAACACCCATTTCTCTTCGAAGAAGCCTCTCACCTCTCCTGCGCGCTAAGCATGGATACCGTATTCCTTCAACGGAAAGGCCTCGAATTCAGGGGAAACTGAAAGGAGCTGTGGATGTTCATCTCCTCTTGTTTTCCGTTAGCTCATATTTTGCATGAGACCATGCTAGACGCTGTCCCCTTTCCAACCCTCCCGGGGTATAACGGTTTTGCAAACCCACCATCACGGGATGGGGGCGGGAGGGGAAAATGTGCCATTTACACCAGCCATTTTGTCTCCGCGTTCTTATCTTTGATTTAAATATCTTCTTTAAAGGAGTAGCAGTGCAGCTGCAGCTGCATCGAGTGTATTCTGTTAATTTTGTGTACATTCCCCGTCAAATGAATTTTAAGTTGGGGACATCCGTTCCATCGAGGCACGATTGTGTAGGCCCTTTCTAATGCTCGTACATTTGAACCATATACACCCCATCTGGAGAGAGTACTCAAACAATAACAAGAGCAAGGTATTTGCCACACAGATTTACGAGTTGCAGATAGGTTTCTCGTATGTGGATGAGTTTAGACATAACTGCGGCTAAAGCGCCTTCATTTTCTTATCTTGAGCTATTCTTGAGCTCTCCGGATAAAAAAACTAGATTTAAGTGGGAAGGTAGTCGTTAACCTCTATAGTCGTAATCATTCTCCCATTAAAATATTACTTTTGGACCGCTGCTGCCTAAAAGACGTCGGCGGTGCGCATTTCAGAAAATAACCTATCTCTCTCTTTCATTCGAAGAGTTTAGATCGATGAATTAAGCGGATCAGTTCTTGCCCTGTAACCTCTACATCTTTATCCTAACGTTATTTCTCCAACGTCTGGCCGTTTTGCACGTTAACCGCTTATGTCGTGGTCATCCGAGTGTGAGACGGCCCTCAAACAGAATCGATAGCCTACATGCGCTCCACGTGCTGCTCGAAGTTTTGATTAGCGTTAAATTTTGTCGATGTATGACTAGATTCCTTTATGTTTTGAAGCATGCCGGCGCTCTTTCAGGCGGCCATACATGTTTCCACTACATAAGGAGACACTCTAGCAGAGAAGCGGAAGCGAGTCATAAGGATTTGGGTTAACTTCTCGACGGATCGCCCTTCCGTTCAACTAAGGGAATGGGAACACAATCTCTTACCCAGTGTGCGTGGCTTAACCAACGTGACCTCATTCTATGCATTCTCTAGCCGGGATACTGCTCCATCATTATTTAATACACGTCGTGATTTTGCTGAAGGCCAGAGAGTGGCCTTCACCTCAAGAGGAGGTGAACCCGTCAAAGGCGCGGACAGCGCCTTTGGTCTGGACTATGTCCTGTAATCCTTACCTAACAGCTAGGTGACAGATGCTTTGCTTTTCTGTTGATTTGTTCACCAGGACCTTGACAGAGGGTATACTCCCAGATTCCTGGTTAATCTCTACTGTGCTCGCTTTACGCAAACGGAGAAGATATCACTCTTACTTTAAATTTCTTCCTGTGCAAGTTGATGAAGATATTAGAAAACTTTGAGTTAACATTTTTTCGGGAAAGCAGGGACCACCTGCCTTGGGCAAAGTACAACTTACGCAAGTTCTACTCAAATTCGTATTCTCTGCGAGGCATATTTTGTAGACAGCACTATGTAAGCTATGGTGTTGTTTTGATATGGAAAAAGTTTATGATACCACATGGCGAGACAGTATCATAAAGACTCTTTACAAGATGGGAGCGAGGAGACGAATCCCAATTTTGTTTAAGAGAGATCATAGATTCCGCATACGGGTAGGGGGAACCTTCTCTCCCAATTGAGCAGGAAAAGGGTGACCCTGTAGAGAATTGTCGTCAGTATCACACCTTTTGCGGTGAGTATAAAAGGTATCACCTCATTGATTCCAGAAGATATTCTCCTCACGATGTACGTAGACGACCTTTTGTTCTCTTTTAGGTCAAGCAGATTCCACCGCTGAAGCCTAAAATCCAAAGGGCATTAAACCGAAGCGCACAGATTAGGTTTTCCTTGGCCAAGACTAAAGGTAGTGCAATTCTGCCACGAGCCTCGGCTCCACCACGACTCTGACTATTACGTAAAGGGGCTTGACTTGTAAGCGGTGGATTTACAGCGTTTTTTGGTCTTGTGTTCGACCAAACCTCACATGGGAAGCTCAAATACGCAGTCTGGTTACTTTGTCCCTCCAACCTTTTTAATAGTGAAAGCATATATGAGTAAGAATTTTGAACTTTTCAAATTCAAACCACACAAAGCGCTTTTAAAGTAGAGGACAGAGTGTGCTTTTAAAACCACAGTGAGCCAAGCAATAAATAGGGTGAAATATCAATTGTTTAAATATTTGGGGATGGCGATCTTTAGCTTTTTTGGCAAGGTCTCTACAAGATTTTTGTCTGGGGGTAACAGAGTATAGTCTTCCGTCTGAAAAGATGTGGGGAAAATTCCACCGGCAGCCAGTAGGGGAGATTAGATAATGCGGTGTCGAACATTGCCTTATAAGAATCGTCAATATGACCGAGAGAGGGTATGCCTGTGGCCAGTGTATTCCTAGATAGATACTCAGATAGTGTGAGATTCTTTGCATGTGATCACTGAAGGTAAGCATAAAATCGTGTGATGATATTAAGATGTCGAATCACCAGATGAGGGTGAAAGGTCTAGGGAGAATAAAATGCCAAAGCGATAGATTTAGGGTGAATAAAAATGAGTTATTTCGCAGCTCTCTTCCAAACTTCGGCATTTTTGTTTTATTTACGGACATCATTTTCGAAAAAAGGATAACGGAGCCACGTTCCTTTCTAAAGTTGTTGTAATGTGACCCACACACACCCGTCGAACTTGCATCAGACAAAATATGAAGTGGAGACTCCTGCAATGGGTGTTTTAATTCGATGGCTAAAGAAATAGAGAGTTTGGCTTCTAAAATGCACTATAATTAATTTGTGCACAATTAAAAATCATTTTCGGCATTTGTGTGTACTTTTAAAGAGATCATTTAGGGGACTTAGATTTAAGCAACATTTGTTACATGATTTGATTAAAAATTTAATAGGTATAGGCATTCCCTTGAAGATTTATATATTACGTGTGTAATAAAATTTGCGTATAGCTGCAACTCTGCCAGGCACAATTAGGATGCGCTGGTTGGTTATAGGCTATCCCAGATATTTAAGCCTGTCTTCTCTTAATTGTCATTTGTGTAGTGCCAAATTTAAACCATACGCCAGTAGGCGGTCGAATACCTCTTTAAATGTACACGATGAGTTGAACAATCTGGGTAGTAGACCAATATGTCGTCTATAAAAGAGAAAACGAATAGAAGCTATTACAGTGCTTTGTTAAGCATTGTACGAACGTTTGTCAAGACGACCTCAAATCGACAACCAAGTATTGAAAACCGACCCACAAAACTGCGTGATTGCACTTGTATTGTCTACAATCAAGCCTTCTCCCGTAATTTGATGCAAGAAATTTAGGAGGTGGTGTATGGTAAATACTTTTCCATTCTCTTGCGAATTGAGCAGTAAAATCTGAGACGAACAGAATTGGATAGGAAACAGCCTTAGTGATTCTGTTTAAGACAGGGAATTCACACACTGGTCTATATGATCAATCTTTCTTAGAACTAGATGTAATGGAGATTCCCGAAAAGATCGTGATCTTCGAATTATGTCTACCATCCACCATTGTGAAAAAGAACTGATTTGCAGCTTTGAGTTTGGCCAGAGGTAAGGGATGCATGTTTTTGAAGACAAAGACCTTGTTGTATGTCTTTTGTCTGAGTAAAGTGCTTTAATGACTTTCCACACAACCGACGTAAAGAAAAATTTGGGGACGATGCGAATTTTGCAGTGTATTGAACAAATATTTTATGTTTATCGATGAAAGGTAGTTGCTAGAAATTGCTACGTCAAGTCTTTAAACAAATGGCAGTAAATGTGAACTCCGAGACGCGATAACTCGGAGTTCCATGAATACAGCTCCAGGGCACTCAATCCGTTTGAACATGCCTTTTAAATAGAAGATGAGAGAGAAATATTGCAGGAAGGTGGTACCCAAGAGGAGGTGCATGACGTCTGCTAACAACAGAACAGACATAGGTGAGAGCATTTGAGAGGGATAAAAATCAAAAGATACTTCTTTGAAATGACGGAGAGAGGCTCACGTGAGACATTGAAGAGCGAAGAGACCATCAAATGGGGCATCTGTCCTGTGGCATAAGTAGAAGAATAGAGACTGCAGAGCCGATGTCAACGAGGATGATGAGAAACGTACCTCGATTTCGGATGAAGAGGCAGGAGTTTGAGCCCTCCATGTCTCTCACAATGAGAGTCTGTGCAGACTCATGTAGTCTCCCGGAGAAATGTTTCCCCGCAGCAGAGGTAGTGGCAATTCAGGAGGGTACCTAAGATCTGGTGTGAAGAGATGAATGAGAACTCTGACAAGTTGTAGTTAAGCTTTGGATTTCAACAAGAGTACGGTTATCATTTCCCGAGCGTACATTTGCCGACTGGTAAAGTTAAGCTCAATGGTAAGACTAGTAGTTGCTGAAGGGTTTGAGAATTTAGGAGGATGCCCTGGATTGTCGTTTGGAAGCAAAGTGGTGATACAGATCATATGGTCTCTTTTGGAAGAAGCACGATATGCTAGTCGTTATCTTCACCCCACACGAAAGACAGGGCGAACGGCAGCGATGGACCTTACATTTAACTTTCTGGTGATACCATCAACAGCTAGATGGTTCACTTAATGGATCTACCGTCGGTAAAGAGCCAGTTTAACTTGAGAATTGAGGTCGTGAGTGAAAATCATAATTCTTACATCGGAACCTCAACAATGAGTTTGTCAATCTTTACTAATATCTATTGGCGGTGTTGAGCGGCGAATGAGCTGTGCGAACCTCGGTGTGTCAGGCCATTTTAAGCCGTAGCGGTGAGTTACTTCTGACCTGCTAAAGCATACAGAGCTAAGACTTGATAAGTAGTCTCTGCCAAGTTGATTAGGGTTGGAGAAACGCCAAGCGCCTTTATGATGTCTGTAAGCTGAATGCAAAAACGACTGGGAATAATTGCGCTAGCTGTGCCGCCAGGAAATCAGTATCCGCGATCTCACAGAGATGCCGATAGTCAGTTTTGGGCTCCTGCCCATCCAAGGTGAAGTTCGTGTTAAGGTTTTCCCATCCTTGCTGATTCGGGGGCTCGTGGTACTGAAGGGCGAATAAAATTCTGCTGCTTTTTTAAGGTCTGCTGAACGTGACACTCTTTGTCTCAAATGAGAGCTCGTGGAGACAGAGGCATTGTTTTGGCCTACCTGGCAAATATTGGGTCAGTTGTGTCCTCTGACAATTCGCGGTGTCCGTGATAGTAGAATACTGGGTGTTTTGTTATTGAGCAATGGCGAATGCGCGAAGCGAAGAAACCTGTTTACCTATGAGATTGCTTGATACATGATAAAACATTGTGTAAATTTTGACTAAGGGTTACAAAAAGCGCGGTTTGTTATATAAATAAGCTGAAATTATGTATTATCCATAAAACTTTATTTTAACTTGTGAAATTTTCTGGGTTTCTTTTCGTTTTTTAAAAAAAAATTTGTAAAAAGTGAGCAAGAACAATTTGAAAATATGAATATAGTCGTCGCCAAAAGTTTAATATTAGTTTAGCGTAAGAGTATATTTTTACTTTGTAATTTTTAAAAAAAATGGTGAAGTACAGGAGAAATAAAGGTTATTATTAAATATTTGGAACTTCTTTAAAAAACGAAAAGAATTACAAATGGTGAATCTGACAAAATTCATTAAAATTTTGACATGGCAGTTTGTTTGTTCGTTTTTCGTATATTTGAAGTTTACCGAACTTAGTTCTGAAAATATTGTGAATTTTAATCTTTGGCAGGAGGAATCAGTTACTGGCATCTAAAAGCGAGTAAATCTAAATGAAATTATTAGGGCTAACTTAGATTGGGGAAAAAAAGTTATGAGGATAGTTTTGTACGAATTTCCAAAGAACTCCGCTAAAAGTATAACTAGTCTTTATGCCTAGAAAATTAGCTTCCATGTAAAAAAATAGAGCCAGTGTAAATTGTTAGGAGATATTTATTGGAAACCGTTTAATTTTTAAGACTAAAACCCCTTGCCAGACTCTGATAGGCCATAGGGCACAGAATGTTCGCGTGCAGAGCGCAAACTTGTCCTGTGTGGAGGAGTGGTAAAGCCGCCGCTCATGTTTTCATTTACATGATAATGTAAGATTTCTTCCTGGTTGCCTAAGTCAAGTGTGTGCATCTCGCGTGAATGGAGAAATTTTTAGTGAGCTGTCACTTGGCTTAGTTCGAAGGAGTGAGTTTCAACAAAAGGTGAGGCGTTAATAACACAATATGATTTCCAACTATTCTCAGTGCCAATAATAAAGCCCTTATATTCTGTCAGCATTCTAAAGTTTAGTATATACTCGTATTTTAAAGCTAGATACATCGTATTTGTTATCATTTGAATACCATCAACAGAATGTCAATAAAGACCGGATAAATATGCAAAATACATATTTTTCATTAGAAAATTTTGAACTACTTGTACATTTTACTACTAGAAATAAAAGCCAACTCTTCTCTAGAGGATAAGTTTCCTCTTCCTAAGTAGACCAACGCTCTGGCAACGGGCTTTTGGTCATGCTTATTTTCAAGGCTAAAGCCAACGAAAAGAAACTTTTATCGGAATTCTATTGATATACAGAAACAACAGTATTTGATTTGCTCGTTTTGGGGGGGCCATTGCTATTTCCTCCTGCTAAAGATTAAAATTGCAAATCTATTTTTGAAATAACTTCCACCCAGCCATCTCTAAATTTTAATAAATTTTCTGAACTTCACGATTTGTAATTCTTTTTCTTAAAAAAAATCAAGAGGCTGATCTTACTAGATTTTTAAAAGCAGCAAAGAAGAAGGCATTTTGCAATCAATTACGAGAAAAGGATGTTTTATGCTCCATCCTGCAATCTTATTAGGTTACACCATATAGATTGGGAATATAAATCGAAATCTAGAGAGCCTAGTTTTCTACGAGTATTATGCTCGACGCATTGCTGTTTATTTTAAACATATTTGACAACTCGTTCCAACGAAAAAGTACGCTCTTTCTTGCAAACCAGAAAATACTGATTATAACTTTGATAAAACTAATTGGAGGGTCCATTTAACAGCATTTAAGCGTGTTCCTTTCGATGTCGAAAAAAATGCCTCAGAATCCCCTACCACCATGGTTTTTAATCGTTAAATGGGTCTTGCCGAATCATACTCATTTGAGCTTGTAGCCTACTGCTTTATATTTTCAAACCTTGTTCCATTCATAATTCTCTCTCCAGGTCGAACTATGATAATGCATTCTTTATCCTTAGAATAAATCAAGAAATAATATTATGCTGTTCCATCTGCGCAGATTGGACCCACAGTTCTTCCAGCTGCGAAAAATTTATTTGATTAAGTCTCCCACCTCCTACAAAGGCTCGATATTGAATTTGAATCAACATTGATATCTAACTCAAGCAATTGTTATTTGTTTTGAGTAATTGTTTATTATTCTAAGTTCTGCGTTTCTTTCACATAATACCATATGATTTGCTCGACTATTATAAATTGTTGGAACTAACACATTGTATTGCTAAGAGTTAAAGGATAGGTACCCAGTATCGTGTATGATCCGAACTAGCCCCGTTAAGTGTATTATTTCGACGAACCATAGATTTCTCAAGAAGGCGGGACCTCTAGAGAGATCATAGACTATGCCTTTTCGAAAGCTCTACACAGTTACATGATATTTTTAGGTGCCCTATCTTTGGTACGAAGAGACATGACCACGGGGTGTCTTAATTGCTCGAACTGCTCGATTGGGTTCTGTTGGGCGATTTGTGCTGAATATCATTCTTAAGACCTCCACAGAATGTTCCTCGAACCAATTCTGGCCAGCCTGGGCCCTATTACACATTTCTTTATCTTTTGGAATAACTCATAATGGTCGTGGTAACTGAAGACCACTAATCGATTCAAATGGTAACTAAGGATTGCAACGTTGAGCTTCCTGATCAATTACGAGTTTAGGCGAACCAGCGTAACAATACATGCCAAGTAAACAGCATTCAACCAAAATAGAACCACCGCAGGCCGGCACGATACCCTCTCGCCAACTGTGTTCCATGGTTACATGGAATCTGCAGCACATTGGAAACCTTGCATTAGTTAGAAGCAACTGTAACTGTAATTCATTTGATCACCCTATATGTTGTCACATATCTGGTGTCTAATTAGCAAAAAGATAGCCCAATTGTGCTGCTGTATCGTGTGCCATTGTGTTAACAAAGGCACTTTAGTAGATATTCTGCCTCCACCTCCTACAAAAAGTATAGAACGCTGTACTTACTTCATGGATATGCACCTGCTACATCCTGAATTTATGTTGAAGCAATTTGAGCAAGTCCTAATTGTTTGATAACATGGACAATTCTAGCCAGAGGCCGTTTGCCAGAATCATTTCGGCGCGTGGTCGGCCACATGACTTACAGGATGGGTGGTAATGATTTCATGTGGCATTCTTGATACATACTTGACACCCTAAATAGAGGGATATTAAATGCCAGACAGATACCGAAATGAAATCTGTCGGGTACCCAGTATGTTGCTCTATTTAATTTCAGATAATTATCGTCACCTTGCCAAGAGCGGCCTAGCTGGTGTTAACTCATATAATGATATGTAAGATCACACTGCTGCTTGTTTGTGAATTTCCATGATAGACTACTGTGACGCTGCCCACATTTATCTGCACTGTATTTTAAATACCAAATTTCATTTACTTTGACAAGAGAACCGGATTTGTATTTAAGAAAATTCATGATTTTATTCATCGTCATGCAGTTAGTGGAAATTGTGCTATTCGTTACAACAAGGAAGACCAAAATACTTGCTCTGACTTCTCTCAATTTCTCAAACTTGCACTCTAAATTTACAAAATACTGCAACCCCATGAGCGGCTAGTTAACTAGCACTGCGAACCACTAATGGACACATTATCCCTTCTTAGATTTTACTCGGGATATGTTCATTTAAGATGTCTTAGATATTTTCTAAGTTTGGGCATCTTACTGAGGCAGCTAATTTAATCATGCAATACCATACCACATTCATGTTCGTTAGTCTGCCACCATGATTGAAGAACCGGGAACACGTTTGGTCAGATTAAAAATATTACAAATGAGGTCTGCTAAACGTATAGTAGATGCGCTAGTTTAGTTCTCGGCGTTGGCATCTTGGAATTACGCGCATGCTTGTTTTCTTGCGTCAGATCTCTCTTTTTCCTATCTTAGTGGACTCAGTTATTCATCCTATGTGAAAGTAGAAACCACTGCTTAATTCAATCCTCCAAAAATTGGAAAGGGAAAGTTGGGCCGGTTGGGATTCACGTCAGGGGCTCCAAAGCCAAGTTATCCCAGTGCATACCTTTCAACCTGAGGGCAGTGCAGATGATCAGGAAAGAGTTGGACGAACTAGCCTGCGATTAGTAGGGTATGGTGATTCATAAAGATTGTGGGTCATGTGGGCTCCGTTTATCTTCAGACTCCCTTTGGGTGGGTGACATCTAATTCCTCGAGGATTTGGTGTTGCCCCGTATCAGGAAAGTTGGCTGCAACCCGGAATTCAAACCAATGGACAGTTATGTTATTTGATAGATGGAACTTCAAGGTGGGGCTTAGGTAAAGGATCACCGCAGTTTTTACACAGTTAAATAGGGGGACCGCAGAGAAGGCCGGTAGCAGATTACGACCCTAACTGGATGAAGTGTTTGAGACTGACAGCGATTTCGTTGAATATATCTGTATAAATGAACTCAGTTATTTTCCTTTATATTAAAGTTAAGCGACAAATTATCTGCGGCACAAAACTGTTACATCGATTCTTTGGAGTTTGATCTACCGCTTCTAATCAGTTTTTATATTTGTTTCCTTTGAAACTGTAATCTTTTTGTTGTTATTACTCTGTAGGTGAATTTATTGAATATATTTACTCTCAGAAAAATCGCTTATTATTTTTCCTTTTCAAAGAAACATGTCTGGTATTAAGGTCTGTCGATTTCTTAAGTGAAAATGAATTTTTGCAAATTCCTTTATTAAAGGGTTTTAAAAGTGTGTTTGGATGTGAGGAATTCAAATTTGATATTATTTTTATGATTACTGCATAAAAATGAAAGACAATACTATAGAGATTTAGTTTCTTATTATAATCATATCTCAATAATTATAAAACATATACTTTAATCATACAAGATTAGAAACTGATGACATCATAAAAAAATGAATTGAGTCGATCTCGTACATCCCTCCGACTTACTTTATGTCCTCTGATATATCCCTAACTTTTTCCATGTGGATATAATTGCCTGCCTGCTGGCTCTATGAGTTAATTAATACCCCTCTCTCGAATAGGCATGACTGGACAACTGTGAAACTAGCATAGGATTGTCAAGGAATTTTTTCACTCTCACTGTAGTCTTTCTACATGTCAAAGGAGGTTTGAATACCGCGGCAGAAGGGACTCTTAGCTCCAAAAAGGAAGAATCACTGGAATTGATGGAAAGTACCTTCCTGGGAGGTACAGAAAGATCTAGTGTTTAATCATCTCCCACCCTAATGTCAACAATCACTTGGACAATAGTTCTTCTCTTATTAGTGTAATCTGGGTAAAACGTGTGTGGATTTTTATCTCGCTGAATGAATACCATGCAGGTTGGTTTAGATCCGTTGTGACATTGTCATTCATTGAACTAAGAAGGTCTCCGATTGAGACTTTACTAAAGAAAGGATAAATTTAAAGTTATGTAGCAGTGGCTAGCATCTTCCAAATATTACTTTTTCACTTGTTTTTGAACAAAGTCTTCTCTTCCTCTCCTGTGATCAAATGTCGCAGGGGTAACTCATTATTGTAGAGGGCCCAATCCAACCTTATCAGTTTACGCCGAGATTTTCTTCTATCCAATGCATGGAACCAAACTTCTAGCCACTGTTAAAATTTCTAGAATCACCTACAATGGTCGACAGGCATTTATCAATGCCCTTCTGTATGAAATCTATATTATTCTCAGCAATAACTTCAGCAGGTCCTTTGTATCCCTCGAGCCTTTCTAAGGGAATGAACTGGTAGAGATATCTTCCAAATTGCTTATTGCCCCCAAAAGCCTGCTTGCTATTTCCGATTATGATGGGCAGTTGAAGATCTGAATTTTCTACTTTCAGCATAACATTATTAGTATTTTGACGGTCGTAATAGAAGAAGCAGTTCATATGACCCTCAATCAAAATCCTGATCGAAAGGATGATATAATGTTTACTTTGAGCCCTTTGGATTTTATTGTTATCAAATTTACGTCTCATTTCATCTTATGTGATCGAGCCAGCATTCAGAAAGGCAGCAGTGGTAATGGCAGCTGTGGCACGCAGGCCGACACTATATCTGATGTTATATATAGCAACAGTAGGTATTTCTAATGTATTGTACTGTTGCTTTTTAATGGAAATTGAAGATATACTTAGTATTTTTAATGTCACTTCATAACTTCCATACTTTCCATTTTAAGCATCAGCTCTTTATCCTTCATTTTAATCAGCAGTAAAAATTAATTCACTTGATGTTAGTAAAACAGTGGGTTGCTTATTTCTCTAACTATATGCAACAACCATTCTTCTTTCACCTTCTTTCCGCTTTTGCTTTTTGACCTGTTTATTTCGCTCAGTTTGGTCTAGAAAGCCAACCAAATGTAATCCAGTATAACAAAAGTTTTGTCCATGACATTGAATGAAAGCTTTAGCAACCAGCCAATCAAACTACACAGCAAAGAAAAAATTTACACTTACAACTAAGGATGTAAAATAAAATCTTCTTTGACATGTAGCTATCCTCTCCCAAGAGATATGTTTTAGCCTGCTCCAAGTTCTTTTGGATCTTGTTTAAAATTGTGGCTCTTAAATTTACAACGGTTGCTACCAAACAACTGTTCACTCCTTTTAACTCTTTCAAGCGCTTCAGGCTAAATATCCCTTACAAGACATGTTGTTGGGTAGTTTCTCACATTCTCACTACTTTGTTCTCTGAGCAATAGTACATATTTAACAACATGACGGCAAGTTGGAATTCATATGGCAACAACTATCGACCATTTCCAATTACGCTGTTCATATGTGTGAATGTCCCCAGTCTTGTCCTAAATTTAAAACCCATTGTAAGACAATTTCCACTGGTTAGGATGGTGAAAATGAAGGCCAAGTAATATTCAGCACACTGATGTATATGTTTCAACCTGTTGCAACCTTATTAATAGAATAATTATCATTAAATTCACTCACGAGCGTTAAATAAGTAAATGATTTAACTAACCTGCTCATAACCAAGCAGAACTAAATTATGTATATTAAAATAGAAAATATCTTTAGAAATAATAATTGATGCTGCAACATTTTAGCTTTCCTATTTATGGAATTTAAAAGTTGAAATAAATTGACACACTCTACTGTCTATATATTTGTCATTGTGCTATATATATTATTTTTACTTTTATTACAATATGATATCGGATATATGCGTTAAGGTTAATGTATTTGTTTTCTTTGTAAAATAAAAATTTAATGGCACAGATGAATATTTAATTAGCTTTGTTCCAGCTTTTTTCCCATTAATAAATTATTAGCTGATACATACGAGTATGTACTGGAGATCGTTTAATTTTTTTTAGACTAAAATACTTTTGCCAGAGTATTAAGTTTAGGCCGTAGAACACCAACCAAAGGTTTACCTGAGAAGCGCCGGCTTTCTTGTCTCCTAATAATTAACTCTTGGTCTATCTATTTCACATAGAGCCTCATATTCTAGAAGAAAAGGCCTAAATTTTTTTTTAAAAATTAAGGGAATTCTTTCGATATAGGCAAAAGTTAACCCTCACGACTCTTTTGTTTTCTCGTCATTTTAATTTGCTCTTAAAATTTCATGTTGCCTCATTTGTGTACTGGGTCCAGTAGCTATTCTCACCCGCAAAAAATTATAATTAAAATCTATTTGAGAAATAACTTCGATTAAACCTTCATATATAAAAACTTTGGTTAACTTCAACATTTGTAATTTTTTTTCTCTTAATTAAATTCCGAAACATTCGCTTATCATAATTATTTTTTCTGAACTTCAGCAGTTGTGATTCGTTTTTGTTTAAAAAATTTCATTTCCTTGGATTATAATATTACTTTAACTTCACCAATTCATTTAAAAAAATAAGTTAAAATATGCTGTACGATAAATTAATATAAATTTAGTGGTCATGACGAGATCCATCTCTTGAAATTTGCTCGTCGTGAATTCTATTTTATTTTTTTAAAAACGACAAGAGGAGCGGCTTTGCTACTCTTCATCACAGAAGGAGTTTGCAATTCGCACAAATATATTCAGGCTGTGGCATACGGCTTATCTGGCTCTACAAACGGATATTGGCCTCAAAACAAATGGAGCAACCAGGGTTCTCGAAGATGACATCTTCCAATCCATTTTGCAACTGCTGCAACTGACTCTTTTGTTGAGGCGCTTACCTGGGTAAGACATCCAGCACGGGGGATGATGATTCCGGGGGCACAAGTAAAAATGGGATGAATTAATGCATACTACTTGCATGAAATTGAGTGGGTCAGCGGGAAAAACCGCTTTTAAAAGGAACTCTTCATCGAGGGCCACAATATTGTTGATATACGCACGGTGGTGATATTTTTTAACATATTGATGTGGAAAATCTTATCTCCTGATGGGGTTCGTATCAGATAATCCACTAGTCCTATTAGCTCTAGAACGAAAAGGCGCCCTTCCAGTGGCTCAGGAGTTTGTTACTCTCCGTGCGAAGTAGCAGCATCACTTCCGCGCCAAGAATAAATCTTCTTTCCTTCGCCTTTAAATTCGAAATGAGTTCGATACTTCTCCAAATTTACCTCAGCATTTTGATACCTGATGTCGGCAAATATCTCGAGGTGCTTTCGGAGGTCCAGGAGATACGAAGAGGAGGATTGGATCTCGTTATCCAGACGGAAATTGGTGAAAAGTTCCTTTAAAATAGCAAGGGGTCCTTTAAAGTTACGGACATACAATAATTCGAAGGCGGCAAATCCTAGGGTCCTATGGGAGATTTCATGACACGCAAACAGTGCCACGGGTAAAACGCGGTGCCATTCTCGGTGCTAATTGATGCACAATTATTTGAGGATTGCTTTCAATGTGCCACTTAGCTTTTCGCAAACTCAGTTTGCAGCTGGATTATATGTGTGGTAAATAGAGATTTTACCATGAAGAGCTTTCTGACATACTCCATAAGCTCGGAGGTAAATTGTCTTTCTCGATCCCACAAAACCTCTTTAGGAATTCCTACCCGAAAAAAATGGAAATGAGGGCATCGGCGCAAGAAAAGCTATCAAGGCGCTTAGGGGGAAGTGCCTCAAGAAATCAGGTAGCAAAGTCTACCAAAGTGAGGACGTCACTGTGTCCTTTACTAGACGGGGGATGAATGGCGCCAATAAGATCAATGGCCACACGAGAGAAGGTTCTGAAATGAGCGGGCTTTTCTTAAGGGGGGCCTGGCTTGACGCGCCCGTTCGCAGATGTGCTTTGACAGGCATCGCATGATTGGCAGTACTCTGCAATTTTTCTTTCCACACCTGGTCAATAATAATACTTAAAAACCCTCTGAGAGGTTTTATTATGAGTAAAATGACCAGAGAATAAACTATTGTAAGAACCTGGAAGACTTGGGTACGTGAGAGTGGGGAGCACACAAGGTGTGTGTTTCAGGTTCTGTTCCATCGAAACATTTACGATGTAACAGCTCATCTTTAACAAGGTATGAGATGCTTATTCCACTACGGGAAGATTCTTGCTCCTGAGACCTGGCTTTTTCCCAGAGCGGTAGGAGAGTTGCACACTTCTTCTGGGCGCGGGAATAATCCTCCTTCCGGAGGGCCTCGATCTCGGGATCGACGGAGCTTCCTAAAGAAAAGTGTTCCAGCAAATCCGTTGCTGCCTAGGCCCGGGTTACCACGGGTTGTGCTTACGGGTTACTTGTAACTTGGGGGCTCTGACCAATCAGTACAGAGAAAAACTTGATTGGGGTTGTTACCACTTCGACCCAACCGGTCAAATACTTAAATTTGATCTAGCATTTGACAATAGGGAAACGATTCGCTCGGCTGAGGTAATCATGAACCACAGCGAACATTTGGTGGTCATGACCGTCTGAGGGAAGTAAATTCTCGTATACCATGATGCATGTGCACCCAGTGTAACGTATAAGGGTGGAAATACGGCCTCCGTTTACGGCTCCATTTTCAAATTTTAAACTACCGAGGGAGCTCATATTAAAGAGAAATTTACTTAGTGACCTGAGTTGTTGGTCAACGAGATAGACGTATGGTATCTTGAAGAGAAGGGGGAGGAGCAGGAGTGGCATTAACTTGGTGTACCTGATGGGAGGGCAGCTCATGCGTACATGACCTATTCTGCACGTAAAATAGATTATCACCGTTCTGGGGAATAACGACGCAGGGGAGAGTGGTAATTAGGGGCTTAATATCTCTTGGTTCCGATGGAGAGAGGTTCCTGGGTTTCGAGGGGCCATGTACATTCAGGAATTTAAGGATATTGATTGGAGGGGGCCTGTAGTTATTAATCTTAAACTTGGGAGGAGATGGAGGAGGCTTCTTATTAACCTAGGGATACAAGTTATGGCCACTTCCATAAACATTAGCCTCTTCTGGGCATTTCTTGAGCGTAGAGCAGCGCTTGACCTTAACAAACGCATGGATTTCGGTGGTCAGGGAAGCTAAGAATTGATCTTTTAAGACGAAGTAGAGAAGGGAACCGGACTTTTATGGGACTTTACACGAATCTAACAAAAATTGGGGGTGCTTCTGGAGGGTATACCAAAAATAGCGAAAGGTCTAACCATGGAAGATCTTTTCGTAACGGAAACGGGCATTATAGAAATCTTAGGTCATATTTACGGCAGCTAAGAGTTCAGGCTTGAAGGTAAAGTAGTCCAAAGTGGACTTTGATGTAAGCGAAAGGAATATATCTCTCAATTTTGAGTTTAGGAGGGGGAGCAATTTGGTAACAATATCTACCTCGATGTCCCAGTTGTTGATTTCAAGAATATTCTCGAAATGCGTAAGATATGATCAAAAAGCTTCTCTTTCTTTAAAGACGGGTAATCTTATTGATGGGGACTGTGGAATTTTGGTCCGGGAATTAATAGAAATTGATTACAATTGATTACGGCTTAATTGCAGTTAATAATGCCTTATTCTCTCACGCTCTTCTCCCTTCAGCTTCTCTTAGTTCGTTTGCTCTTCTATCTTAACCTTCTCTTAGTTCTATTTCCTGCTCTCTAAGTCCTTTTTCCTTTGCTCTTCTCTTTCATTTCTCGGTTCGACAGGCCCAACGACTCTCCTTCACTCCTGAAACTGTCAAACGAAGAAGAAAACTTGTTCGCTTATTAGAAGGAACGTAACACACAAACGGGGCTTTTAATGTTACGAAATTACTCGCCAATACACGTGAAGCCTAACTTTTCCCCACAATAAATATTCCAAAATTATCACACTAAATGAACAGTAAAACTCTTCCTACACGGCTAGAACGGGTTAATCTTTCTAATCCCGCTGAGGATTAACTCAAATATTAAGGTAAATGGAATTCACAAACACACAGAACGGGTCCCAACTAATAATCTAAATTTTAAATAGTAAATACACTGAAATTCAACTGATCTAGAACTAACTTTAACATACTTCCACCAAAAATAGAAAAATAAAGAAACATCAATAATGAGAGGGAACTACTAATACTCAAAGGGGATGTAAATCAACTTAACTGATTTACTATGTAATAATCTTCGCACACTTGATACCAGTTTTTATAATATAGCAGTACGATATATAATATATTCGAGGTACAACTACTCTATACCATAAACTACTTCTTCCTTATGTGGGGGAGAGGTGACTTAATCACCTACTGCAACGCAAACCGTTGAAGGACTGTTCGCAAAGATTAACGACCGACTATGAGGTTACACTTGAGGAGTTGGGTTTCAAATCCTTAATAATCAAATAGAGTGTATAAATGGTTGACGAGATTTACTTGAATAGGCCCAAAGTATCATTTAAGGTTAATTACAAATGTAACAACAAAAATATATTTTTATTTATACAGATCAAAATGAGAATAATAATAGGCAAAGGAGAATTATTTAAATTGAAAGAGCCTCCTGATAATTATTGTGAGGAGGGATTCTTAAATGGAATTAATTGATTAATGTAACTTGGCTCAGATCGAAAGGAGAAACTTGACAATACTACTAATGGAGGAAGTTTTAGTCTTACAGGTCGATGACTTCGAGGAAGGTCCTTCTTGCAATGAGGCAAGTGGGGCAAGATGAGAATGAGGCAAGTGGGTACGATACGAATCAACCTTCGGATGAAGATAGCCAAACTTTAAAGATGACTTTCGACGACGAATTGTGGATTACTCGTAATTCCGCTGAAAGAGGAATCCTCCTTTCCCCAAAGGTAATCGATGGAGACTTTCTTCGGTTCCATTAAACGAAGGGAGACTGCGCAAAGTCAAAGGCTTGCCGTTCAGAGAAGCTATCAATTAACTAGTGTAGAATCAATGCTGAAGAAGTCTTGCTGTCTGACGAAGGCTCACGAGACGAGTCAATAAGAACGTCCTTGAGTTGTGGGCTAGACTCTTCGAACTACAGAATAACCCGAGTATTTGTATGCCCGATTCTGGAGGCGAAGGGGGAGTTTGGATAAAGGAGTCACAAGCACCAGACATCTTCATCCGGAGGCAGAGTCGATTCATCATTTAGCAGCAAGGGCGAGGAAGAGCGGCTCTTTCACTCCTCGTCACCGGGTGGTGGGGAAGGCTTGGGAAATATTTTCCCAACGTACTCAGGAGTCGAAAATTCGAGAATTTTTGAACAGGGAATGACGTCGTTCATGACATGATACTATAGCACGTGATCTCCGATAAATTGGGGGAGGGGGGAGGTCAGAGGTCGTTCTTCTACATGAACGGAACCTAAAAAATAATACAGTATTAAACATAAAAAATTGATTCATTGCTAAATTATGTAATTGAGTAAAAGTGCAGGCACTTACTAAATAATAAATAATAGAGACTCAAACAAATAACACAATAAATAAAACGAAGTGATTGGCCACATCTAAAGCTACAGTGTGACTTCATAAGGCCTAAATTTTAGCGCAGAAGTAGCGCCCTCTAGCGTGGCCCATAAATTCATTTATTACCCACACTTGAACCAAGAAAAAATTAAACTTTTTAAAAATTGTCTTCGTAAACATAGTGCATAGAGCATAAGAAAATAAATCTATTTCATTGGATATTAAGGACGTTCGTTTGGAATATTTGCACTAAATATAGGTGAGCATTAAACAAGCGAGTTATAAGGTTGCAACCGACCAATTATGACCGTCCCTTGCAATATTAGGCAAAGAATGGAAAATCCTCGATCAAGATTTTATCCTGAGTTTATAATCTAACGAGTACGACTACTTGAACTGAATCACTCAGGACTTTTTCCTTAAGTTGTAATAATCAAACCAGAACGAATCCTTCAAATGATTCACATTTATCTTCTTAGAAGAAGGGGTCATAAAATCGATGCTCCTGAAACTTACTAATAAGGCGTAGTTAAATAAGGAATCACATAAATCGCCTGTATCAATTCTTTTACACATGATTATAATTATAGTCATTTTGTTCCGTTTTGGTTACTCTTGTACTTTCTATCCTTTTAAGAACCTTTTTCCATGAGTTTTAGGAGGGATTTTATAAACTGCTAACCTTTCCAGTCTAAGCAGCACAATTAGTCTATATTGGACTTCTAGGCACCACCAAAACATTTTCAATTCCTCTAACTTCACCCAAACTTATTTAAATTCTTTTAATAACCTTTGGGGTGATATGTTTCCGTTGATTTGGGTCTCTTTTAAATAATACATTCATATTCATCTGTATTTGACCGGAATTATTAAAGAAACAAAAAAATAAATAAAACAGTAAATAAATTAGAGAGCAAAAGAAGAAGAGGCGAAAAATTATTACTACTCTATCCCATCGTTTTTATCTCATATTTTGTATCAATTGGAAGATAATCGTTATCGCCTCATCTTACTCACTCACTCTCTCAAGAATATTTCAAATTTATAATATTAAAAGAAATTGACATAGGTTATAAAAAAGAAAAAGCATTTGCTAGCTCCACAAAAGTTTTCGAATTGACAAGGGAACTTCCTCCAACTAAACATGTCCTGTCCCATAAGTAGAGGTTCATGAAAGCTCAAAATTTCTAACTTAAGGTTCACTGGAAATTTAACTCCAAGTCTCTAACTTAAACTCTAAACAAAATCGATGGAGGAGAGTGCATGTTCGCCCCAGAAGACTCCAGGAATTTCTTGAATATAAGAATCCTTTTGAACCCTATTTGTTTTCAACTAGTTTGGTCTTTTCCTCCTGCTAGCATTACGTGAGGGGAATTGCGTCACATTGTTCGTACGTTTGATTATCATTGTAGTACATTCCAAATCGTTTTAAGTATAGTTCCAATATTCTATGTTAATTCATATTATTGAAGATTATTTGATTACATTTTAGCTTGACGATAATTTTAACGCAGAATCGCGATTAATACATCCCGAACGAAAGTAAATATGAGCAGTGGTAAATGCTTCTAACACCATAATCAATATATAATTATACACTATTCACGATGAATATGGGCACCTCTTAACTTCTTAAATGAAACGCAAATTAGCACAAGAAAAGTAATGTAAATGAAACAAAAAAAATTGTCGCTTTTGTTCTCTAAATATGTAAATGTTAGATATTTAGAGTACAAAAGCGTCAAGTTTCTGACTTATCAAAATAACCGTCTTTTATTGACTAAGTGCAGACCATAGTTTAGGCAACCGAGTTACACACAAAACAAATCTTATTGTAAGAGTTCATTCAAACATATATGTAAACAGACCCGAGTGTCGAGGTATGCCTTTGAAGACTTATTCGGGCCAAGGGTGCATACAAAAGCACGGGCAGATAGCCGACCCTAGGCAGCTTGCGATATGATTTGGTGCAATTGAAGTACTGGGGGACCGCCTCCTTGATTTTTATACAGAGTGCGATTTACGGTTGACCGGGATTTATATAGTGGCTTGCCAATTTGCTATTCAAAAGATAGATAAAGAACAAGACCCCCAAATATAATTTTAAATATATAATAAATGGGGCAATATATATATATATATATATATATATATATATATATATATATATATAAATATATATATACAAAAAGGGGAAACAAATTACTCGATAAAGATAGTTAAATGGATTGTGAAAATTTATAATATAACAGAGTTAATCGAGATGAGCAAAATTAACGTTAATCGAACAAGAAATATAAATTACGATTGAGCTAGAAGTCTATTCAAAAGTGGATGCAGATTACGATAGATGGTGTGTAATCAAGGGATTAAAACGCAAGATGGCTTTACCTTGAAGCAGAGTGGTGATCTGAAGGGGGTGGGGACCAACGGCCCAGTTCTTCGAGAAAATAGTTTGGGGAGTCCTTACAAGGAAGACTCGTTGATGTGGGTTTTGAGTAATTCTTGTTGAAGAACGAGATTTTCTCTGCTCAGTAGAGATGGAATCTCAAACACCAAACGGTTCTGCGGCTCAGCAGTCAGTCTCAGCTAAGAAGGAACTGTCGAATTGAAAGGGGTCCGAGATGATGGGGGCTGCACAATTCTCTGGAAAGAAGCTGGCTCAATAGCTTTCCTATAAACAGGGGCCAAAGTTTCACAAAGAGAGAATTGCTGGTAAGATCTTAACTACGAGGTGCGACTCGAACAGAGGTTGCGGGACTTCGCGGGGTAACATATAAAACGGTCTGAACGCAGGGCTTGGCAGACTTTCAATCTCCCCGAGGAATGGTGGCCTAAGTGTTAAATAACCATGTGGCTATTTTGATAGATAGCCCCACGGCATCGCCGGCCCTAGTGGATTCTCGACGTCGGTCTATGTAAACTTACTTCGATATAAGGAGTCAGATCAGACAGCGAAGTTTGCATCATGATATTGGGGTACGGTTAGTACGGCTGCGCTTGCAGGGGAATATACATGCCTGGGGGCTAGAGCTGGGCATTCTCACGGTAGAGAGGAAGTGAGGAGCGTCCGAAAGCAAATACAGCTTGGTCGGGTGACTCAGTGCGGGACTGGTTCCTCGTTGACGATTCTAAACCTCCCACACCAAGGAGCACGTGGTTTAGAGCGAAGGAGCTGAAAGGGGTATTGCGAGGGGGGTTCCTTTTCAGGCTGGTTCCTAGAGGTCAGTTCCTCACAAAGGGCATTTGTGCATTTGTCATTTGCAGCTCTCTCATTCGTTTTACAGATAATTACGATAATGGGGTGGCCAATACTTAATTGTAAGCTGTCCTTCATGTTGTTTCTGCTTCAAACAACTACGGTGCAGGCTAGATGTGGGCTTAGGGTCATTTTCATTTCCACCGATAAGATTGGTTCTAGATGGATCGTTGTCGGTGCATAATTGAATGATAGTTACGATGGTTAATTTATTTGACCTTTTATTAAGATCTCCCAATGTATCGCCAGCATAAAAGCGTAAAAGATCCTACTACCTCTATTATGCTACAACGTAGGAACAATACACTGAGCAACCATTTGCTCATCACTTCTTTTTCTTACCAAAACTATTTTTGGAACTAAAAAGTTCAAAGTTGGACTCATCGGTCGAAAAACCATTTTCTAGTCATCGACCGACCAGTTTCGATATTTTTAATCCAAGCTAACCTCGTAATTTATTAAAATGTCTCAACAGATATTGCTATGCTGTGATTAGACCGAAAGGTCTAGCTTCTTCTCTAACCAGCTCTCTAGTGTTTTGAAAGTGATACTTACTTCAGCGGTGCCGTTAAATTGGTGTGCTATTGCTGCAAGGGCGAAGCGGCTGTTTCGAACGGAGTTTACCCTCATGAAATTATAATGTGACTTTGAGTTATTTCTGGCTCAGCCTGTCTGTTGTTTATGCTGTAATATACTTGTCTCATACGAGCTCTTGGTACCATTTTTTACTCTCCTGAAGGGAATTTTAAGTTTTTGTGATATTTTCTTTAAATAGGACATTCATTTCATGCAAAAAGTTATAATAGTTTGCCTCTCCGAAATTTATTTTGAGCAAGTGTAACCCAAAATAATCACAGATGAAGATTTGAAGTATAGAGGCAAAATATATTTTGATAACACTAGTAGCAAATGGTAAAATACAACTTAATGAAATTCTATACAAAATTTATTCTACTACACTCATCAGTTTTAGATATTAAATATAGAGTAATGGATGTAAGCTTAATAAAGAAAATGAGAGATTTTTCATAAAACAGAGGAAATAGCGAAGAATATTTTAACCACTATGAAGGTGAAATTATCGAGTGGATTCAAACCTATGTTGCCAAGGGCTCATTTGCATATGTGTATATTTATATATATATATATATATATATATATATATATATATATATATATATATATGAATATTAACCCAGAAGAAAATGAGAAGATGAATCCAAGCACTTTCGAACCATATTTGCAAGTTCATTTTCAAGGAAGGGCATGAAAAGAGGGAGAAGATAGTCTAACATAGGGTACAAAGATACGAAGGGAAGGCCCATCACATAGTACAAACCAATGCAAAAACACAATAACAAGACAGAGAAATACGAATGAAAAGATCATTAGGCCACCAATAACAGACATATTCATCGCCAAAACGATGGACACACAGCAAAGCTATGTATATGAATGAAAATGGTGGGTGAAAAAACAAAAATATTTTAAAGGATTATCATCAGAACGAAAACATATAGGGCTAAGTGTTAATCCACGATCAAAGCAGAGACACGTGGTGGGGGAGGCAATGCGAATGATCTTACACTAATAAAGAGTGACAACAGGTTGCATTATGAAGTTATTTCATTTAGTTTAATTTTTTTTTAAAACAGGGTCGAGTTTAAATAAGCCAGGGGAGATATGTATATTAGGCAACATGTCAATTAATGAACGAACACTCGACAATATTTTTTTGTGTGAAATCAGTGGAATGATAAAAGAATTTTGCAGAGTTCCAGTCAATGGGGTGGTTATTTTCGGATAAATGTAAAAATAAAGCGCTGTTTAGTTCACATCTTCTAATATTATACTATGTTGGTAAATTCTAGTAGATAAAGATTTACCAGTTTGCCCGAAGTGAGGTAAATTGCAAATAGAACAATCTATAGAATATACTACACCTTTTTTCCTTGTATTTTTGTGGACTAACATTTTACATAAAGTAGATTCATATCTAAAATTTATAGAGATATTAAGTTGCTTAAAAATACGGGTGAGACCAAAAAATGGTTCAAAGAATGGCAAAATAAGACAATTTTTATAACTGAAACCTGGTGGGTTATCAGCAGGGAAGGACCACAACAATGATCCAGCCTGTAAAGGAAATAGCCTCGGTCATTATTTTACGAAAGAACTTGCAAAGCCCTATCTAAAATTGAACCGCAAAAAAATAACTGATGAATGGTTCACATTGGTTCAAATGTCAAAAGATTTTCTCGAAAATGGCCTTACAACAGTTGGCAACTTCCATGCAAATAAGCCACAAGTTCCTCCACATATGATATCTAAGAGAGATCGAGACCAAGGAAATGTACCTTATTGCTTCGATAATGACCTAAGCTTAGCATCTTTTTTGCCTGCCAAGAAAGTAACAAAGAATATTGTACTACTACTTTCGACAATGCAAAGTGCACCATCTATTGAAGAGAATGGGAAACCTGATATCATCAATTATTATAATAAAACTAAAGACGGCGTAGACGCCTTTGTTTAAATGTGCGCAACCCATTCTTGCAGCCCAAGGACAACAAGATGGCCTGTATGCATGTTTTTTTAGCATTGTCAATGCTACATATTAATTCCTGGATTATTCAAACTAGAAACTGATCAGAAAGTGTTAAAATGGCCAAAGACGTCGCCTATTCATGCAGGATTTAGCTGTGGAGCTGGTATGCCCATGGGCAAACCATCGTCACTCCCTGAGAAATATATCTATAGCACTAAAGGACAATATGGCAATGATCCTTGGGACAAATATTCCACAACCAGACTGAATTGCCATTGAGAACGTGATTTGCCAAGTGCACACGCTATCAAGACAGTAAAACTAAGACCATGTACTATATATCTAGGGTTCGTGTCTGTACAGTGCACTCATATTCAGTGTGCATCGACTGTGAACCTACAAAATGGCTCAAAAGTAAAAAAATAATATAATACTTTAATTGTACCTAGTTAGGCATTTTGGTTAAAAAGTGACTTCTAGGTAAATAAAATATTTTATATTGTGAAAAGGAAAGTTATTAAAAAAAATGATTTTTTGGGTAAAAAATTAAATAATAAATAAAACAAGAAATCAGTAGGAAACAAAATAACAGACAACAAAATTTTATTAAGTGTATTTTTCTAGTTACTTTATTATTACTTAAGTGTCCTACTTGGTGTAAATTAACATATGTAAATTATTTAGGCTCTTATTACCTAAAACCAGGCATATATTTAACAAAATATTCTTAATAGTTTAGAAGTTGCAAGCACGTTCATAAAGCATGCTTAAATTACATATCTTTTCACCTATTTTATTTAAGGTCCCCTCATTTAATTAGAAATTCATGAGTTCATGTAAATAATATGTTAACTTGCTTTATAAAGCATAACAATGACCAAATACTAGTATAATGAAAAATATCTTAAAAATCCCTAGTTTATTTTTAGCAATTTTCAAAGATTGGAGTCAATCCGATCCCACGTTACTTGCAGTGTTCTCGCAAAAAACGTTACTTTTTAAGGGTTAAGCTCCAAAGCACCACAACGAAAACTACCCAAAGGGTTGCATTATCAAACCGAGCATCTCTACAGGCTTGGATCCTCAAAGGAATTTTAAACCATATGTAAAATTAGCTTTTAATTCAAAGGAAAATTATATATATATATATATATATATATATATATATATATATATATATATCATAAAGAAAGAGCACATGCAATTTCTACAGGTGATAACAACCAGACAGTGCTTTTGCCATAGTTAATTCTTGCCTTTCGTTACACTTTTCAAAGCAGAAAGTAAGATACAAAAACCTTATTTTGCAGACTATTTCTATGAGCATATGATTATAAACTGTGCAATACACGTCTTCACAACATTTTATTTTGGTCTAACTCCCTTTTTCAAGCCGTTATTTTCCAATCCCCAAATTTTCACCTTTAAATAGAAATCAGTCAGATAGTGCATATCGCCAGTATCGCTTTTGGAATCAAACTTCTTTCTGTAATCCTATAATGAATCAGAATCAGCTCTATATCAAATTAAATAAGACCATATAATTCATTCACTCTGAAAACCTACCCGTAAATTTGGAATTATGGGCCAATATCTTCATCAGGCTGTGAATTATCAACAAAAACGTTGTTTCATAATCACAGATCCGGAACTCTTATCCATCTAGTGATTAATTTTCACCTTTATCAGATACATGAATACGTGCTCAGACTCTGACTCCTGATCGGTATCCATCAAAGCATTAAATTTAAATACAGGTTCGTTCTCCTATTGCCAAATTATAGCCAATTCCTCACGATCATCTTGTTTTCACTCACTTCTCTTTTCTAATATGTGCCTGTGTTATTGTCGCGCACGTTACCTATCCCGTATACCGAGACGAGCGGGGTCGCTACCATTTCTCATTTGTAGTCGGGATGAGTTTGTGCACACAGATTTTGTACTACCTTACTTCTTGGGGTAGTCTGCCTTCGTTCATTTTACTTGACAATATTTTGCGCTCGTCGCATGCTCCTCTGCCGGAAGGAGGTGGGCCTCCCTCCGATGACTGACCCTGCTTCTTTCTTATTCGTGTTCTGCTTTCATTCTTGTTTTTTGTTTGCTTTGTGTTTGAATAAGTTGTTTTTGATTTTTTATTAAGCTCTCTTTGATTTCAGTCTAGATAAATTGAAGGTGGCGTCTTGTGCCCTTGACAGCAGTAGCCAGATGGGTCATGGAACGAATACAAATCGCCCTGTCCCATCGTAAACAAAATTTGTAAATTTTCCACCAAAATGAAAAATATTTGGCGAGAAGCTCACTTCTTGTCCAAGAGAAAACCTTATTAGTTCAATTTCAGCAACTCGTTAAGAACCACCCTTATTCAAATTGGGTAAACAACCCTAATTACTCATAAAAAATAATTAATCCTTGCTTTCACAAAATATTTTTCATTTTGGTTGGAAAAATATTAATTTACATAAATTTACTTAAAAGTTTATTTGATAACTGAAAAAGAATTTCACGAAATTTGAGCTTGACTCCAGATGGCATCAGTAGGAAATTGTGGAAATAATATGAAAATAAACATTTCCAATGATTTATATTTTTGTAAGAACTGATTTAAACTAAATTATCCTTACACAACAACATACTACATCTTTCTCATTTATCACGTTTATTTTTTCATATATTTTCGCTTTTTTTTATTGTGCAAAGTTAAATACTCTACATTATCCATGAGCATGCCATCCCTTGGTTAATGCACAATATTCTTCTAATTTTACCGCTATTGTTCCATTATCCTTTTATTCATTTTAGGGCCGTTCTTTATTTGCTAAATATCCGCTAGTGAAAAAGCCCCATCAAATTTCTGCCAGCAGTTCATAAATTTGCAATATGAATTCATTTTTAAGTTGTGTGCACGAGTTGTAGTAAAATAACCATGCATTCAACAATACACATATATTTTATATGCAATGAAATTGTAAGTATTACATACTTCTTCATACAAATATCTGTATAATAGATAGCAAACATGTTATGTCGGTCTATTTCCCTAATGAAGCAGTTACGTTTTTGGATTAAGCCTGGTCTTGGAATATCAACATAGAAATTTTCTGATATGTTGTTTTCAACTTCAGTTAAAAAATATGATGGCCACCTCTCACACATTTTTTATTTTCGGTTCTGTTTTGAAGTTGCAATGAGATAACCGATTGGTCATAAAAATCCACTACTAAAAGAACCCTACTCTTTATACTAGAGAAAAGTTTGAACGATGTTAACGAGTTATAAAGAAATGAAATTTTATTCTTGAGTATCCTTTCTGATAATCGTAGACACCATCACCATCAAATTACTGGCCTATTTCATCACTCTTAACCTTAGAAAAATTTCAAAATTAATATGATAAGGAGCTCTGTCTTTTCTTTCTGACAATAAAAGATTTCAATCTTTCTTTTTGACAATAAAATATGATAGCCTTATCAATATAGATTCCGTCTAACAGCTATGATGTTTGATGCTATGCATGTTTTTTTGTACCACAACAAATTTAAAACAACTCGAACTTAATTATTTAAGATCTTTTTAATTTTCTTAATGCATACTTTACAATAAAACACAAACTAATTCATATTGAGATAGATCAAGTCTGATATTGCCAATCCATGTTTCACATCCGACCTGATAAACCAAGAACAATCAATGACTGTAGATGGCGTTCTTTTCCCCTCTGAAGCTGTCTTCAAAGGAGTTCCTGAGGCCACTAGCCTAGGTTTCATTCTATTTTATTTTACTTTACAGGCATATTTCGTAATTTATTACCCTGTTCCGTTGTCTGCTTTATACACTTTTATGATGTCACTTTCATACCCATAAAGCATACAAACTTACATTCAGTGAAGCATACCCACTACACTTAGCTCTCTAACAACTATATATTGCTTATTGCAAAAAGAATATCATTTAACATTTGAAATCCCACCGATATGATATTCGCTTTTAACAAGAGTACAATCATTCCTTCTATATTAATATAAAATCAACTCATTAACCCATAATAGTCTTCTAAGTTCCTTGCTGTTGACATTGATACCAAATGTTCCGCACTCAATCAGAAATAATCAACAAAAAATGTGCCCGAATACGAGGGGTGGTCAATAAGTTTTGCGAATCGGTAGGGCAAAACAAAGGAAGGGGGATGGCTGTTTATGGGGTTGTTATGACAAGTTATGACAAGTCAAGACCTGCAGCCGCACGTTGCTGCCTTTTCTATTTAAAAACCACAAGCTGATTGCAGATCGTCAGTCACAAATTTTTCAACAAATTTTTGACCAAGGAAGGCAAGAATGCAAAAGAGATCCATGAACGCATGGTTGCAGTGTACACTGACACTGCTTCTTCCTATGCAACCATTGTTTACTGAAATAGGGAGTTCCGTCATGGTCGTGAGTCCCTTGAAGATGGCCCCGTCCAGGACGCCCGTCAGATGTGACTAACGAGGACAATGTGGCCCGTGTGGAGAGGATGATCCTCCAAAATCGACGGGTGAAGGTCGAAGAAATAGAGCGAGAACTTGGAATATCACATGGAAGTGTTATCAACATCATTCACAACAATTTGGTCAAAACCAAGGTCTCTGCTTGTTGGGTCCCTAGAAACCTCACGAAACCTTACGCCCCATGATCGACTTCAAAGTCGTCAAAGAGCAGAAAGGCAGTTGCTCCTGTACAACCAAGACCCAGGGGGATTCGAGTCACGCATAGTGACAGGTGATGAAATGTGTGTCCATCACTGGGATCCCGAGACCATGCTCAAAAGCATGGCCTGGAAGCACAGGGGCTCTCCGGCCCCCATCAAGTTCCGGACCAAACCCTCAGCCAGGAAGATCATGACCACAATCTTCTGGGATTCTAAGGGAGTGTTGATGGTGGACTATGCGCCGCGTGGAAGGACCATCACAGGTCAATATTACGCCGAGGACCTGGCTGGGTTGAAGAAGTGCATTCATCAGAAGTGGCGTGGCAAGTTGAAACGCGGTGTCCTGCTCCTCAACGACAATGCCCCAGTCCACAAGGCCAGAGTTGCAAAAACTGCCCTCCACGAGTGCGGATTCGAGGAGCTCAACTATCCCCCCTACAGTCCAAATCTGGCCCCTAGCGACTATTTTTTATTCCACCAGCTCAAAGCTGCACTGCGTGGACGCTAGTTTGGGGACGATAAAGATGTCTAGCTCGCCGTCCAGGAGTGGATTAAACAGCAGTCGGGAGATTTCTGGTTGTCGGGAATTCGAAGCCTCAGGGACAAGTGGCGCAAGTGCATTGAACTTGATGGTAGTTATATTGAAAAATAATAAAACACTTTTCCTTATATCCGAATTGCAAAACTTATTGACCGCCCCTCGTAGCTTATATCTGTCACCTTTCAAAGAATGGCAGTAGTTTTAATATTTACAGTAATATTTCCACTAACAAAGTTTAGACCATATCTTTCCTGTAACGAGTTTGATATACAAGCTGTTTCTGGGAACTTCAGGGCATCAACCAGAAAAGCTTACTTAGCCGTGATATTTACTCTGATCATAAAATACATAGATGTAATTAGAATTAGTTATGCTTTTTTATGAGTATATAAATTTACATAGAAATGTATATAATTTTGACACTTTTAATTATAACCCTGTGTAAAAACGAGTATTTATATATATATATATCACTGTTTGTAATAAGGGGTTGTAACTTGGCGGAGTGTCTATTCTTTTCCTTAAAGCAATTTATCCTTAACTTGTAAAAGAAGGATAAATTGGACTAGTGTTAAACCTATTATTAAATGTACAAACTACATTTCAAGAAATATTTGGGAATGTATCTCTATTAATACTTTCCCAAATTTTAATATTAGCCCTGGATTGTTTAGCCTAGATCCTATCATATCTAATTATATTAAATCATAAATTAAAGTGTTTAAAGAATATTTACCCCATAGTTAGGGGTAATTGCATTCATATATATATATCTAGAGTAGAAGACAATAATTCATGTATATGAAGGCCAGTAGACTATGAGACGTATTTCATTTCAGATGATATAAAAAATTGATAGTTGAGCAATCCAACCTCTACAGTTTAAAAAATGATATTTCAAAGCCTCTAAATATCTCTGTTCTAGAATTCTAACAATTGCTTGAAATGTGTTTGCACTTTTTTATTAGAAAAATATTAAACTTAAACCTTCACTGGAATCAAACTATGTTATGAGGTGTTAGGTGTTATCATGAGTATAAATAGTTGGATAAGCACAAAGAGCAATTTTTTCCTTCCATATAACAAAAAGGTTGACCCTACTGATTCACTTTATAAAGTAGGACCTCTTCTCACTAAATTACAGAGAAAGCTCAGACGAATTCCTATGTCAGAGATTTAATATTTCGATGAGCCAATAATTCCGTTCAAAGGAAAATCAAAATGGAAACAATATATTCCTAAAGAGCCACATAAATTGGGTTATAAATTCTTTTTTGGGGGGAAAAACAATCCAGTCAATGATCCTGATTCTTCACACTGAGTTCTAAAGCTGTCTTTCACATAGCACAGGCTATCCCAGCTCATAGGAATCACAAACTATTCTTTGACAAATAGTTTACGTCTCTGGATCTTGTTATTTACTTGGCTACCTGAGGAATTTGGTATTGTGGTACTTTTCAGGCCAGAAGGCTACCCAAAAGGCTACCCACTTCAAAACAGTTAGTGTATTTTCAGGTGAAGGGAGGGATTCAACTGATATTTGGAAAGCAGACATTGAAAGTGTAACTGTTGTTGCTTTAATGCGGCACAACACGATATCAGTGTGTCTACTTTCGATCTTTCATTCTGACAGGCTACAAGATACTTGCTCAAGATATTACAAAAATCAAACAGCTGGATTGAAGTCCATCGCCCAAATATTGTGATAGTCTATAATTCGGAAAGGTGGTGTCGATTTACAAGATCAAATGATATAACTATAGAGAATGCCCTATTGCTAAAGTAAGTTCGATCAAAGGATAATTTATCATCTTCTGGATATGATCGTTGTAACCAGTTGGCTTCTGTTTTGGCATGATGCAACTAAACTGAAAATACAAGACCAAAACAGCAAGGACTCTTAGAATTTAAACTAAAGATTTATTTTTCCCTAATGAAAACTGGAAAGGATCTTATCAAAAAGAGAGAAAATATATCATCTAGTTTTGTACAGACCAAATTTAATAAGAAAGAGAGGGCAATAAACGCTACAAAACTCTTACCAAAACCCAAGACAAGAAAGATTGAGGAATTTTTCAGCTATTTAAAATAACCGATTGACATGCAAACTTCAAGGATGCAAGAGCAAAATACTTCTTTACTGTATGAAATGCAATGCTTACTTATGCTGTGATAAAAAGAAGCATTGCTTCTATAGTTTTCGCAATGAATAAAGTGCACTTTAATATCTTATCAGCTATTACATCTGCCCTAATTTTCTAAAAGAATTTGTGTAACAAATAATTATTTTTTATGCATCAATGATTTTTGTTCAATACCCCAAATTTTACCTAAAAGAATATATTACCATCATTTCTTTTTTAGTTTATTATCATTTATCGTCTAGCCCTCTTAACACCTATTAAAACATATCTGTCCTCTTAAAAGAGTTTAGTATAAACAGCCTATGCAGCTAATAGGACATTTATGTCTTCTTTTAATATATCATTTATATGAATAAGCCCTTTTCACCCTAACATCTGGATAGGTGTTTGCAGTCATTATAAAGCATAAAATTTCTACCCAAATTTTTCTCTAAGTTAAGATAATTCAGAGCATAAAGGGTTAAAACGAATTCCCATCTTTTGCCATTATAGACGAAATTCGCCATTACAATTCACTTATTCTCTTTAAAATAACCTCGTGAGATTCATCAAGCACTACTAAATCCACTAAACTTCGTCGCTTTTTGCGAGGAACATGGAAATCTATTAGCATTTACCACCCCAACCTAAAAACCAAATTACAATGAAATTCCTCACTTTTAACTCTCTCCCAAATTATTACATAACGTTAATATTTTTTTTAATTTAATATCTATTAAACAGCAATTCATTACCCTTCTTCTACTTTAAATCTTAACCTTCTTAAATTTATGAAGTAATAATTCTCAAGATTCTTTGGTATATCGATCACTTTGTATCTTAGATGGTTTCCACTAGGCTCTCGAGCAACTTCCTTATAATAAAGCAACCTCACTTACTGGATATTGCAAAAATCGTGTTACACACATTAGGACGGTCTTAACAACGGACGCAATTATAGTTTGATGCAGTTAGACACATTTTATTTGTTTTAACAAATAAATATATATATATATATATATATATATATATATATATATATATATATATATATATATATTGTAATATTAATCAATTTGGCAGACTCGGGAGCGAGCATAATCTCCATGAAAGAACTGAAGGCCACGCACTTGTTGCGTGGCCTTCCACACCAACACGCGGTTGACGAAATATTCCAGCTCGTCAAGGTTGCTTTGGCGAACCTTACAAGCCTTGCATTTAACCTGCGTCCACACACTGTAGTCGAAGGGATTGAGGTTGAGCGACTGCGATGCCCAAATATCCTTTGACCTGAAGTTTATATTTGATACCAACTAATCATGCAGGGTCCTGGCCCTATGGGCCGGGGCACTGTCCTGCTTAAAGACGTAATCGGCCTTATTCGGGATTTTTTTATCCAACTCATGAGTTCGTGGCCTGTAGTCCCTGTAATCAGCCGCAGTGAGCCTGTAACTGGCCGCGAAGCACACCAGCAGCAACTTCTCACCCCTTGAAACCACCACGACTCCAGAAATCATGATGGAGGCTGGTGTTTGTCGTCCACACGTAGTGAAGCAAGGAGTTGTCGAAACCAAAACTTACCACGTACTCTTTCTGTTTGTTGATTACTGGATTAACAGTGGAGAGTTTTTATGATATAAAACTTAGAATTGGATTGTCATGACTCTTCAAGTCGTGAAAATGTGACCACTGGCCTCTCAAATTTGTACTCGCATACAGTCACTGAGATGAAGCCTTTTTACATATTTCACGTTCTTGCCAAACTCCTGTTTGATGTCCTAGACACCATTGCTAGCGAGATATTCTACTTCTTCGCGAAAATGGTAATTATGAGCTTCTTAGCACATTTAAAGGCCTTTCTCTTAGACAAACGGTTAAGAACTTGAGGTCTGCCTGCACGAGGTTGATCTTTGAGATCTTCTACGTTCTAAAAGCTCTCCTCGACTGTTTGTACGCATGGCGAGATGGGACTTGTTATGCCCCACAAACAGAAGAGCTGAGATCTCAATTCTTTTACTCTCATTCCGTCAAGATTAGAAAAAATGGCAAAGTTGTTTCAAAGAAACATGCTGGGAAAGTAGAACCTTTAGTTTGTTTGACGGCACTTTTTCTGTCAAAATCGTAAAGCTTTTAAAAGATTAAAAAACCCAGTGTAATAGAACTTTTGTCAAACACGATATATTATAACAACACATCCTTAACCAAACTAGTTGCTTAGAGAAACATGGTAATGTGATTTTACAATAGAGTTATTTTGCTGTATTTTCATTAATTTCATTGCAAGATAAGCATCATAAGGCTAATTTTTCTGTTACCTACACCATTACTAGTATTTTATTCTTACTATTATTATTATCATCATTATCTTTATGCCTTCATTTGAAATGCTCTGTTTACCTGGAGGATAATACAAATAACCTCTGTTTTTTTTATTGCACCTATAATACTATGCTTACTTCACTCATACTTACTAGGTCATCCTATTATGGTAAAAACTACCTAGCCCTGCCAGATCAGCGTTCTGCTGACAACTGTCTTAAAAAAACACACTTCTGTAAATAATCTCAACAAAATTGTGTCGAATTCTAAACCAACGTACAGCTTCAGGCGGACTGATTAGGTTTACGGGAGTGGGATATCGTGCCTGAAGAGAGTGAGAGGGAGGATAAGAGGATGGCAGCCAGGGAAGGTACCGTTGTCAATTCTTTGGGTCGTGGACTGTGAGCCTTGCTGTAGTGCTTGGTATTGTCTGTTTGAAAATAGGTTGGTTATCCATTTCTTGTCATATGTTTTGTATGGAGTGTGGAGTAATTTTTGCATGCGTATGTGGCGGGTTACTGTGTAAAAGGCGTTGGGGATGACATTTGCTTCTATCACTGTGCGTATTAACGGACAGTTTGAGTTGAAGCCTTCCATGATGTGATTTATTAGTAAGATCACAAAGGTGATTGCAGAGTGATGTTCTCTGAGGTCATGTTGGGTGTGAGAGAAAGTAGTGATTTGCTTGACTCCTTTAAGGCAGTGGTTCCAAAACCATGGTTAAGACCTAAATGAGGGTCGCGGGATGGCTACAAAAATGAATAAATAAAAGAGAGAGGGAGAGAGAAATATTAGAAGTAAAAATAGTTCAAACATAATCGGTAAACTCCTAATTGTGTAATATAAATGGTCATTCAAACTGGGACAGGAAAAGAGTTATGAATACTAATTGTATTCACAAGAGGCATGACTTTATTTGCCTAGGCGTCTTTATACCTGGTAGTAGGTCATCTTCGGGGCAGAATAGTTAATATGGTATTAAAGGTAATATATATAGAAAATATTATGAGCATAGCCGTGAGATAACCAACCAATCAGCTAACTAAAAAATTCACAATTTAAGGATAGATTCTAAGTTCAAAAACAAAAGGATACACCTTTGGCTGTAAAAAAAATAGAAAAAAATAAGAAAAACTATTAATACAGATTAAAAAAGCACGCTCCCCGAAAGTAGTTTGGTTTATAGGGTAACACCATTTCTGCAATTACACCGTGATATAATATCGATTAGCATAGTAATGTCAGAAATATTCGCCAATTTTCTTATTTGATTAATATTGCGAAATTTAGACCTAAGCTTTATTTTTCCGTAGACATTGGTGTTCATGTTATTTCGATTTACGAAAATATAATACATCTAGAAATCTATCGTAGTTACATCAAGATGTTAAACCCAAGGTTGTAAACAGATATGAATGCGTAATTGCAAAGGAAAAATAGTGTTTGTCATGAGAATAGTATAAGAAATAGTCTAAAGCATGGTTTAATTTTAAAAAAGCTGTATAAATGAAAATCCAATTCTATTATCCTGTGTTTATTGCTTTGAGACTTGGAAAAAAAATGATTTAAAAAAGCATTAGCATTTGCAGGGTTTTGAACCTATTACAGCATTTTGAATGTATTAAGATCTACGATTAGGACGGTGTTTTCACGTGACGAATTAATCGTATGAAGCAGATTTTGTCATATATAAAAAAATTATAATTTTATAAATAAATCCAAATAGAGGAACCTGAAAATAATACTGATGAACATAGATGTCGTAGAGTGACCTTACACCTGACACAAGAATTATATAATGTTGTCGTAGAGTCGAACACCAAAGCTAGCCGAGGATTGACTTTGTGGTGAAATGGCAAGGGAGCATGCCATAAATAGGGATATAGATCCCAGTACGAGGGTTAAATAATCAAAATAGAGTGCGGTGAGCATAAATAATAAATTCTTAGAGTTTCTGGGTTTAGAGAAACTGATTGTAGAAAAATACCTTTCCAATATGCAAGGAAAATATTATTAGCAAAAGTAAATAAATGACAATAAATAAGATAAGACCTGGGGTACCAAACGGGGGGGGGGACATATTACTCGACGGGGACAAGAGTCTGAGAGAGGATGTACAGTAAATGCTTGCAGGAAAAGGAAGAGACTGCTAATAACGGGAAGACTCACGTAAAGCCAAATTGACTGGAGGCTTTGGAGAGGACGAGAAAGCCGGGCGCTGCAAAGTTCGACTTGAAAAATTCTTCTTCTTTAACCTCGCTGAGAAATAAATGAGGGAGTACTCCAGACGAGAAGTAAATTGATACCTGAGTGATATATGCAAGTATGTGTCCATCGTCTGTAGGGCGAGAACTTTGGCCTTAGGTATGAGGCCGGGTAGAGAGGTGACGCGTTGTGTTAGTAGCTGGAAGCTGTTGGAGGCGAATCCGGGCGAACGAGACTGTACATGGCTGCTAACCAAGATAGGGCTGTATGCTATTAATTTCTCAAAGCTTGTCCCTAAGTATTTATACTGCCTGGGCGAAAGTGGGTCGCCAGAGGCCCCCAAAATGAGAAAGAAATTCTCACTATACTTGGGGCGCCAGGAGGGAGGGGATTTCCTTGGCGAGCATTACAAGCTCGCGCGAAAGTCCTCGACGTCGTAGGTCGGGATCTGATCAGGCGATGCGACGGGGAGAAAGGTGAACCTAACACGGATCGCATGGCCGTGAAAAATTCTTGAGGTGGTTCTTTGGGTTCGCCTTACCCGACCATTCTTGATTAGAGCGTCGGGGTCGTCCGACCCAGCGAAATTCTCGCTGTTCCTCAGAGGCTATTTGGGGTGCAGGTGAATTTTTTTCTCCGGCGCCACTGCTAGACATTGGGTTCTAGAGGTAGGGGTAATTTTCTCTTTCTTACAATATTTAATAACACTTATCACGCAGGGAAAACACTGTATATCAAAATATATGATGCACATGGAATAAGATCATTATTACTCGGACAAAAAAAACACCATTCTTGCCTACAGCACTAAGAATAAAATAATGTCAAACATGGGAAATTTAATACAATTGTAAGCCTACTGACAAATGTGGAATGTATAATAGTCATAAATAAATACGGGTAAGACCAATTTGATTAAAAGAAAAAACACGAAATAAACGAAACATCTTTAACTCTTATGGTTCACAATTGGTAAGATATTCTGACAGTTTGTCTCTCCAAAATAGAAGAGAATCCACACCTCTTTGTCTGATGTTAATAGAGCGAGCCACAAAGTCAGTTCTTGGTAGCAAGGTCTTTATTAATACATAAGAAGCCCTGTGTGTGCTTGTGTAGCTTTTAGCTTCGATATTATTCATATACATCTTATCAGGTCGTTTGTTCTTGAGTGTGCTGGTCAGATCACAACTTTTCAAAATCTGTAGTTTTACACTAATATTAAGAAAATTCATAAGTACTTCTTCCCCTTTCATTACCCTCCGCCCTTTCTCTTCATTACATAAAAGGAGAAAAAAATTGCGCGTAGTAATTGATATAATGTTTTACATATATTTGTAATGTAATAAGTAACTTTTTACATTCTAGGAGATTTCGATAGGACCTACGGAATAAATAAAGAATTAGTGAAGTATATCGGCGGCAGATGTGTAAATTTTGAATTTCCAATTCATTCCCTAAAAGAGGGAGGGATGTAGCAGATGTTAACACTAGGTGGGTTTGAACAAGTCAATATTCGTGGGGAAATAGAAATTCAAGGAAATTGTGTTTGAGAGGCCAAGATATTAAAAAAGATTTATGGCATCAATTTTCCTTACGTTTCTCTCAAATTTTTAATGATTACACGGATCACTAGAACAATACTTTATTAAGTCCACCTCCAAGCTTATAATTTCTTTTTATTATGTCATTTTCATATTATAAAAACCAAGATATCTATTTATGGTGTGTGTTTACAGTCGTGATAATTCCAGAAAAAGTTTAAAGCTAAGTTACGATGAAGAGGCAATTGGAGAGCTTGGAAGCAAAATTTTAGCTGATTATAATATTGAGCTGAAGCAGATATTGAGGTTAAAAATATTTTTGATGTAAGAGACATCATATAAGCACTTTATTGTTAATGAAAATTTCGTGTTTTGACGACCAGAGAAGATGAGAGCATTTTTAATATGAAAATGAACATATTACGGCAGGCTTGATTTATCACATCGATTCGGGCATCTTGCGCCCAACTACAGAAACCACATTAATAAAATCAAAGGTACAAGATATGACTGAACTAGAATTGAACTAAAATAAATGAAAAAAACAAAAATCCTAAAAGCTAACTGAAAACGAACTATACATATAAAGAAGCCAATTATGAACGCAATATTTGAAATTACTGAAAGTGAACTTGCCGCAAAAACAGAAGAAATGAAAAGTAAACTAAACAATGTTGTTTTTGTGGATTGAAGATTAAGAAAGAAGTAGCAAGGGAGAAAAGAGGGGGGAAAAATTTAAGTTGCCTATTAATGAATAGTAAATGATAGTTTAAGTAATGTGTATAGAAGGAGCGGGAAATGTATATTCTCAATTGAGAGAAGGATGGGGTTCTTTAGTATTAAAGAATTTGAGGCTTCGTGAATATTGATAACCAGAGGGTTTTTATACATAGATCAAATATGACAAGGATCTAGAGGCGGATGATTAAACATCGGCTATTCAAGGTAACTTTGGTGGACAACGAATTCCGATATATAAAATGCCCCACATGGTAGTAAATAGTTTCAGAGTTGATCAATTCGAAGGAAGTAACTTGTGCTCTTTTACTCAGCAATTCCAGAGACATTTTGTGCTTTTCCATGATGGCAACTGTGGTGAGGGGGACGACTAATGAGTGCTTCTCCTATATAAATTTTATAAGGGTATATTTCTCAAAAGTAGTGAAGATAGGGGAAGCGAAATTTTGTGAAAGATATATAGCAACAGATAAATTGACAGGTATTTTAGTCGGGAGAGCATGCTATCCTTCAGATTTCAGTGGCAGCATGGTTGGTGTTCTATATTCGAATACCCCTTCATGGAGGATGCGAGAGAAGGTTAGAGATATCCTGCATTTTCACTGTGTATTTATAAAATTGTCGAGGTTTAGTGAGTGGGTAATCCCAGTGCCACTTCCTGGACATATATTTTATTACCGCACCGAGGTGAAGCGGAGGTTAGCGTATCCAATACACCTACCTTAGCCACTTTCGGTGAATAAGAATAAGCCCTGTGCGTACCTTTTTGATCAAAACTGAGAGGATAATCCCTTTAGTGTGTTCCCCACTTAGTAAAAGCCAACCTTGAGTGAGTCGGTGGAATATTGAGATATAAGCCGAGTGGATTTCTTAATAATTGCCAAAGGGTTGTCCAAATTAGTTAAACACACATAGACAAAAAATAATCTTTACTGTACATCAATTTGAAATAAGCAACAGCGTATATAAATATAAATAGGATTAATCTTGCAATGATTAAATAAGTCTGAAAAATGTCGCGGGGATTACTTGCAAATTACTCACTAAAGTGAGTAATTAATGGCACCCACCAGAACGAATGGAATATTATTATTGAGTTAAACATTAAATTAAGTAAGCACGTCTAATATTCGATGTTACTGGCTTGGGGTGAGAATTCTAGTTTACAAATAAACTGGTGAAGTTAGGGGAAGGGATAATTCAATTAACGATATCCTTGAGTTCGTAAGTGAATATATTCTTCTTGTGACGATGATCGCACCTAGTCCAGCCGTCCAGGGTTACCAAATGAGAGGGTAATCCTAGACCGGTGATATGCTGACACTATGCCTGATCACGAAGGTGAGCCAAACGGTGACTCAAATTGGACTTCTTCCTTGAAGTACCTGTCCGATTATTTGGCTGCTGGAGTGAAGGCCAAAACCGATTACCTAGCTACGTCTAGGGTAATCCGCAGAGGGAGGTCCTGTGTATCCTCAGACTCTAAAGGGCAGAGGGGGCTGCGCAAAGTTTGTCACCTACAAGTACCGTGACGGCAACAACAAATTCCACGAGAAGTTCCTTTCTTGCAACAGGCCTACAGCTTCCTATGTGGATCGAGTTTCACACAAACTCGACGTAGGCCTAAAAGATTCTGCCTGATTCCAGGGAGAAGTCTTCCTTATATTTCTCTCAAGAGCAGATTCGAAAGAGAGAATCGAATTCTCGTAAAATCCGTATCGTCGAGCGAAAGACATTTTTTTATCTTTGGGCCAACGGTATTTCTTTTACGCCTTCGAGCCATCTCGGGTTTACGGCGGTGCGAAAAAAGGCGACGGAGAATTCGAGGCGAGAGGTGTATTTTAGGGATACGAGAGGGCGCGTAGCTTTGTGTTGGAGTGTTTCAGCGTATACCTATGACTTCTACACAGATATAGATCTATCGGCTGTAGCTCCATGCCCCGCGAGCCCTACTAGGAGCGAGAGGAGAGAAGGCTCCTAGTCAATCCTTCTTGGTCGCACACAGCCCCAAATTCTTGCAGTTCTACAAATTTGGTGGGACGGAGGGAAGAGAGACGGCTCTGGCAAAGAAGAGAAAAGGAGAAAATCATGAGATGAAAGAGGCTGAATAGAGAATTATAGTAATATATAATTTTATTCCAGGTGAACTTCTTTAGTTGAGGATAGAGGGATATAATTGAATAGTTTCATTGTGTTTTTCAGCAAGATCTAAGTTCATTCCGTCATAGTCATTGTCAAGAGCTTATTATTTAAACTTTGCGTTGAGGCAAGGATTACTCCCTCGGACCAAATCTCCGGGGTAAAAGCAACGCGCAACTCTCCCGTGCAAGTTCCGTATCTACTACCACCCCCCTAGTGTAAGCCTCCATCTTTGCCTTCGTATACGCTCAAGGCTATGCGAGCGATCCTCAGGCAATATTGTTCGTAGGGCGACTATCCCAACCATGTCCCCTCCCCCATTTTGCCCGCTGAGACTCGTGTTCGTCTAATGTGTATAAACCTTCTTGTTTTAAAACCCCTTTTAACCTTGTGAAAGAATGTTAGTTTACATCTTAGTTAATTTATTATATTCCCCGTTTTTCTAGTGTCCAGGAACCTCCAAGATAGTCGACTATTTGTCAAACATACATTCGGTTAATTTGAACTCTGCTTGTAATATAAATCTCTCACACACATAGCCTTCATTTACCTTGGCAGAGAAACGCATAGAGAGTTAACTTGACCTTATTCTACGACATATAGTAATATCTATCATATATTAAACTGGTGTTAGATTTATTGAGGTTATTGTTGGTCAATTAATTGATTAAAATTTGATCAATCTATTGGTTAACCATAGGTTGAATTGTTAATAGTTTGCTAGTCTTGGTCCCGTTTCTGGAGTTTAAAAGGTGAGAAATAACCATTGCATATCTATTTGCGAAGTGCATTTGTTCCCGTTCCCATTTATTTATTTTTTTATGAATTGAATGTCGAGTGACGGTGTTGAACTAGTAAGTTTATTTCCCCACGGAATTAAATTGTTGTCCTTGAAGGCCTCATCTCTCGCCCCAAGTTAAAGGTATAGTAAATTAGTATTATTCTTCGTATTGCTTTGCAAGGAGTACTGTAACTCTCATTTCAATCGCAGTGAAATCTCGACTGCAAAAGCTCTCTCGCGTGCGTTTTGCCCCCCTCCCTCCCTCTTTTGTTGTTCGTGTTTTGGTTTGTTTAGCAAACCATTCTCATTCCAGCTCGTGCGTAAAGAAATCCATAATTCCACCATATTCATTGTCATGCGATAATTTAACTCTTGTTCTTGTGTGCATCGCGTAAAACCAGCAACATATCGGCAGTTGAAATTTTCAAGGCCGAAGGTAAGTCATCTTGACTCAGTAGCAAAGATCTGATAACCTAGAATCAGAAAGAAGAAAGAAGAGAAAGAACCGAAGGAAGAGAGAGAGTGAAGAAAGAGGAAAAGAACATGGAGAAAAAGAGATAATCGCTCTCACGAAATGGAAATGAGCAGACCGAGGAAAGATACGTTCTCCATAAACTCGTCAAATTGTAGACTAGACGCACTACAGTCTGCGACCATAAAACTCCTTGACTTTAAAGAAGGCTAAGACTTCCGTTCTTATCGCTGCCACTTCGAAAAGATTTTCGAGGTGAAGCAGTCGGAGATTAAGATGGACAGCTTAGTACAATTATTGCCCCTGTTGAGCTCCCAACTCAGGGATATTTTTATCTCCAGCCCATCAAAAGCAACAATTCATTACTTTTCATTAAATGCCGAGTTGCTCGCCGCTTATAACAAGACCTTAGATTTCTACCGAACTAAATTTAGGCACTGCCGTATTTAACCCAAATAGACCTTGCAACAGCTCGACTACTCCCTACATCATGATTTTGATGTTTAGATTGACGAGTCCAAGGTGCCTAATGAATACGACGCCCTGGTCAATTTCGTCCTCAAAAACCAATATCTTGGTTCGCTCCCTTTGGAAATCAGATCCGATGTGAACGACTGGAGGTGCCGTGATCTCAGGAATGCATCGTAAGGCAGACGTCTATGTTTCCAGCGATAACGGCTACCCGAAGGGAGGAAAGAAATCATAACTCCCATGCCCTAAACGGAAAACCAGCAAGGATAAACTTCCTCCTAATTATGGGAATGAGTTCGTTAATGTTACTGGGCCAGGTACACCAGGTCAGTGTCACTTCTACGGTCTCCACCGTCGGAAAATGAATAAAACCCTCTTCTGCAAACCGGCCGAATACTGCTGGCCACCAGGTAAACATTTTGATCGATAAAAGTACTCCTGGGGCCTTCCATTTAAACTGTAGCAGTGAATGGGAGCCAGATCTCCACTCTCGTCCTTGATACAGATTGCATGTGCATTGCTGTATCTGATGAACTACTTCCCTACGGTGGCTCGGGAAAACGGTAAATGTATGATTACCTGGGGCGCACCAATAAATTCCCCATTGATCACTGCTCCATTGAGTGCGCGTATTTTATGTATTCGGCTTAAGTCGTTGCAGCCTCCCCCCCCGGGTTTCTTCTGCCCCCGTGGCTTAACTCCGCGCGAAGAAAGTACTAATGGCCGCTACACCTCTGGAACCCCTATGTGCACCCTAATTCCAGAGTGCGTTTACCTATGATTTTGCCGAATGCCAGAGGGAATGTGAGTCTTTTCATCCTTTGTAGTCCAAAACCCAGAACAAAACACGCGAAACTGTCAGAAGGCATAAAGTGATTTCCTTCTTCATAAAGGACGACCTCTTCTATCGAGTGTACACCGAGGAAAACGACACGGAGTCCCGTGCACTATGTGTACCATGCTCCCATATCCACCCATTCCTCCAAACGGCTCACAATAGCCTATTTGCTCGTCACTTTAGTCACACGAAGACTACTGTAAGGATCTTAATATATTTATATTGGCCTGGAGCAATCGACAAAATTCTCCAATATTGTCATTCGTGAGATATTTGCCAAAAGACGGCAATAAAAGGATAAGTCAAACCTGCGCCTTTGCCGAAGCGACCACTAATCTTTGAACCTTTCTAACGAGTAGCTATCTACCTAATCGGACCGATCCATCTCCCGTCGAGCGAAGGCCATAGTTACGTTTTAACGCTAGTCGAACTTGCCACCCGATTCCTTGTGGCTGTGCCGCTCAACAAAATCAATAGAATCTTCTGCGCCGAAGCCCATATTTCCATCTTTTCCTGTGTGGGCCTGCCCAAAGAAATCCTCTAGGTTCGTGGTCGTCAATTCACTTCTGAATTAATGGAGTATGTTAGTAAATTATTGATGATAAACCCCTGTTTACTACTCTTTTTCATCCGAGTGGGAATGGAATGTGTGAGAGGCTAAATGGAAGCTTCAAGGCCATTCCCAGGAAGTTGCATGCAGATCAGCCCACTGAATGGCACCACTTCCTTCCGGTAGCTCTCTTTACTTTCCATGAAATCTTCCATCATAAATTAGGATTCACTCCCTTTGAAACTTTAGAGGGTAGAAACGTCAGAGGCCCCATAAGTATCCTAATTGAACTTTATTCCAATCAGAAATTTGATCAAAATATCCAGACTTCTTACTCGTATCTAATGGATTTAAGGAGTCTAGAAAAGCTCGGTGAAATTGCGTCTCAGAATGCCAACATTAATTATGACAAGTATAAGACATACTTCGATTGCAAGTCCAAAGAAAGGAAATTTTACCACGGAGAAGAAGTTTTATTTCTTCTCCCCACGGACAGCAACAAATTGTTTTGCTAGTGGAAAGTTCCCTACCACATATAAACGCCAATCACGATCAAAACGAATTTACGCATCTATGGGAGTAGGAATTGAGGGGCTGGCTCATGATTGATGGTTAGCTTCATTGCCGAATCCGTTCGCTTTTGTGAATTTAAATTTAAGATGAAAGTTGTTGGAAAAACCTGGCTAAGAAACCGCCTTGCGTTAAACGAAATATAATATTAAGTATTGCGCTTATGCGGCCAAAATTGGCAGCCATGCTTAGCTTTTAATTGTTATTATTATTAATTTGGTAATATGAAAAAGTATGGATTAATTGAAGTTTATAACTATACCCCTTAAAATAATAATGCAAAGGGACACTTTATTCTTCCTCTAAATAACGACAGCAATATACATATAAGTAATGATTGTAATTATTAATAACTTGCTAATACTGAAAAGTATAAATTAATTGCATAGCAGAACTTTACTCCTATAAAAGCTCTTCGCTTCCATATGGAAATATTTAAGAACTAATAATTCTTATTATTACTAATGCCTTCTTCCTGTTTTTTTACATGTGGTGCACATGCCATCATAATGCAATCAGTTTCCTTTCTTACCTAATGTAATTCTCACTACATGTTCCTCGAAGATATTGGGAATACAAATGTAATTCTTTATACATAGCATAAAAAATTATGGATATTTAAGCAAAGTTATAATTCATATTCATATTACTTTTTAATGATTGTTAAGTACTTGAAATTGAATAGGGCTATTGATACAAAGACTGCAATTGAGTGAACTCAGTAAACCTTTGAAAACCACCGCTCTACCTAAATACAAGATATATTCGTAATGTTTTCGTGATCCAGCCGGTTGGCAAAGCACACAACGTAATAAATCCAAAGCTTTTTAAGTTGTGTTCATAGAAATTGAGCCAAAGTTATATAATATATTAATGTATACTTATAGAAAGGAAATTAATAAATAAATTAAGGTATTTCCAGTCGTGAGTATTTTTTATATTTATAAAAAAGTTCGTATTTTCAGAAAAAAATCGTACCTATAGGAGTAATGGTCAATTTCGCAATATTATTTTACCTTCGGTAATTTCACTTTTTAGTGTTTGTTGAAATGAAGATGTTCACTCAATGAGAATTAAAATATTGGGCAAGGAGAATAAGTTCTAAGTATTGTAACTTTAGATTGAAAATAATGGAAAAATATTTCAATCCATTCAGCTTTGATTAGATTGTTTAATAATTTGCGTTGAGTATCTTTTGCTAAAGCCTTGATCGGTGTCGAGATTGCGGGTGAAGTTTATGTGATAATTGAAGATCTTTTACTTCTCGCCTTTTGTTACTTATAATGCTATTAGTATACATACATTCTTTTATTCGCCTTGTGTCTCCAAGAATTTTGTGCATCCATGCAAAATTGGCAACAAAATATATAATGAAATTTACTATTGAGGACAGCTTACAATGGACTCATACTAAAAACATTGAGATTTTATTTATGCCAGAATCCATCAAAGATGGCAAAAGAGCATGAAAATAATAAGTGAGAGAATACGAAGAAAGCTATACAATAAAGAAAAAAGAATTAAAGAGGCTACTTTATAATTTAAAAATAAAAACCCATTTGGAGCTATTCTATAGTTGAATCCGGATAGGGTTATTAAAGAAATTAATGTTATTACGAAAAGTGAAGCTAAGATATTATGAATGGCAGAGTAGCACTTGAGACCACTTGAGGGATAAAAAGCCCTTTAAATTTGGAAATGAGTAAATAGGACATTGACTACTATCAAGCTCCGGATAGCCCAAAATTATTAACTTAGGTGGAGAGAGAGAAGGACGATGACAAGAGTTGAGAAACTAAAGCAAATCATACTATGTCTATTTGTTTTTGGTAAATAATTTACCAGCCATGTGCACGTTTTAAAGTCCTGCCTTAGTGCTAACCTACAGTTCAACTTTCGATCGATATTTTATAAATAGCGACGATCTGTTGACTGTTACCGAGGGCATAAATTGCTTAATTATTTTCCACTTCTTATATTAGACTATATTATAATAAAAACCAATCACAAAAACAACAATTAGGAACCCCAAACAAAAACAGCAAAACCAAGGCCAATAATAAAAAATGAAAGCCGAAGGAAGCACAATTCAGACTCGGGAGGAGACGTTGGATTCACGCCATCGGTCTACCACATATGAATAACCACTATAACATTGACTCGGCTGAAATGGTAACCGCTACTATGTGCTTTAGCCGATATATGGCATAGTGTCAATAGGCAAATTTGAATACAACCGGAATTATATTTTCCTCAACTAAAAACAAAGCTTTCATACTTCAAAAGCTTCATGTAACAATATATTTTTCGAAATAAAATATGGTTTATGAATTATTGAAACAAAGAAATAGCTTCCAGCCATCTCTATGAATGACTAAGGAACGGATTTCTTACACGAAATACTTTTAATTGAACAAAGGGGTTAATGAAAGGAAGAAAGATGGCATGAACACTTTCTCTGCGAAAGGAAAGACGGAATCAAAACAATATGATAAATTGACTATCCCTGCTCTGATTCCCGCCCTTTCTATTAATTTTATCATCTATTCATATATTTTATCATTCTCTACTATTCTCTTCCTTTTTCTTCCAACACTTTAGCAAAGCTTCTACAGGATAAATGAGCATCAATTTTATTTCTATTTTTTTTTTAAATTCCATTCTCTTACTTGGTTTCACAAAATAATTCTAGACGCAAGAATTCCCTGCCCCTTGTGTCTCACGCTACCCGACTTCAATCTATGCGTGAAAACTCATATTATTTCTAAACTCACGGATTTTGTTTAAAAGAAAACAAATCTTAGAGGGGTCACTTTTGTCCTGCCAATTCATGTTACGATTGTATTAGTGTTTTTTTTTTTAATTCAGATTTAGTAAACATTTTGCGCTGCCTACGATAAATCTCCCCTTTTAGCGACTCACAAATCTGGCATTATGAGGCCGATAATATTTCTAATGAACTATGTACGAGGGAGGCATCGTGCAATCTTGTTGGAAGCCAAAATCATTTTCCTGTTAGAATCGACGACATTCTGGTAAAGACTATATTTTAAAAGGTTTCATGTTATTTACTTCATCCAATTTTTGTGGTTTAGGTGTCAATATCTAGTTTCTTATGTTTTAAAATACTCGTTCAGATATCATCACTTTTTAGGAATTTTGTTTATTTTCCTTAAATACCCTTTTGGATGGAGCAATCGCATTTTCATTGTTTGTAGACAAAAACCGGATTTTTAATTTTTGGTGGAATTTTTAGTGTAACATTCTCAACCGTGAATTTATCTTCATAACACAATCAACCGAAAAATTGTATAAAGCATGTGTGTGCATTTAATTTTCTTTTATCATTATAACCCTTACTTTTTCTTGATGTGGAAATCCTTTAGAATGCTTTTAAATTCTATGATTGTACTACATATTGAAATGAATTCCAATATTCTACTTTTTGGAAATTCTCCATTGCAATAAATAAGTAGTTGGTTCATTTTATTTAGACCATATTTTATGATTTATGGAATTCACGTTTTCAGGAATTGAGGCTGATTCCGGTCTCCTAGTTGTTCCTGTATCATGGATAGTTTTAGCAGTTATGATTTTATACACCATATGCAATGTCTGCACGGCAACTCTAATAAAAATTCTTCAACTCTTTCATCCTCTTTCAGTGTAGCAAGCTGTGATGAGAACAGTAATTGAGAGATTGATAAAAAGTGGATATGTAGGCGTACGCTTTAAAATTAAGATAAGGTAGAGATTACGCTTAGTTGCGTTAGTAGGATACAGCTGGGCTCGTAGCCTACGAACGATGTTAGAAGACTGAAATTTATACACAAAAACACGAGTTGTTTTATTGAGGGAACAGCATATTTATGATATAGTTTATAAATACTGTCTATTTTTCGAAATGACTTTCATGTAAATTGATCTAAAATATTATCAAAGAAGGGTCACGGATTATTGAGATATCACTAGGTGAATAATGCAAACACATTTTTTTTTTTTGGGGGGGGGGGGCTAGAAAGTGAAAAGAATGGGGAGGAACTAAAGCTAATTGAGGAAGAGAAAATGTAAGCATAGTAGTAGTATTTTTTTAAGGGCGCAACCAAGACCAGAAAAAGGATAGCTTAGAGACGAGAGGCTTGACCTAGAGATATAGGCTATAGTTCCCAAAGCGGAAGTCACATCCAGAGATACATTAAAGTTGTGTAAACATCCAACCAAGGAAAATAGATAGCGAGAAAAATATATTTTAATTAATGGCCTCCGTGGTGGTTATACTCTACATAAGCCACTCTGAAACAAACACTTTTCCTAACGAAAAAGAACTTAATAAACACAATCACTCCAATATCTGTATTATGTATATTTGTCTTTAATCACTACACACACGCAACCTTAACGTTATATATTTCGGTGCACGTGTCTTTCCACATTAACCTTATCACGATGCTCTATTTCCCTTATTCTTAATATACTTCAATCTCCACTTGGACTATAGGGGGCACTATTAATTTTCTTTTGAAGGTACTTTGCACAAATGTAATTAAATACAGTAATTGTCCAAACTTTCCTTATTCACTACTATTCCCTTCGCCTGACGCACCTTCGCCATGTTTCGCATATTTCCCATTGTTTTTCGATACCACCACTTTAATATATTCAATATATTCAGGAGTATCAAACAACCTGACTACCTGCTCTACGACCACATATAAGAATCACTCCCACTTACTTTTGGCATATTTTGTTGCGAATACAATTCCAACTTGCTAGCTATACATATCACTCGTAGATCCAGGATGATAATTTCTGTTCTATATATGGCATATCTCATCTTTGTTCACATAACCTTTCTTATTCTACTTTCTTCAAAGTTCTTTTTCTCGTCATGGAGTTCTTGTTACGAGAAATCTGTGGGAAATTTAAGTAATTGAATCAATATTACTTGCTATCTCGATCGCCTCTTTACTAGTAGCATACAGCTATCGAATGCATCATTATTCGCCCGTGTGTTAAATCCATTGTGCCCCAGTATATAATCCACCCCTGCCAACACCAATGGCTAAACTTTTTTGCCCGACCGTCATTAATTCAAATGTATATCAGCCCAACCGTTCGTGGAATAATATTCTATAACTGCAACAATGTCTAGAAGTAGTTTTAGTTACCGTCAGGTTATCCATTCTTAACTAACATGAAGAATATTTTTTGGCTAATATCGTCCCCCTTAAGGTAAATTCCTCGACAATCTGATCCAAATAATCTTCTATCAATTATTTAGAAATTATAAAGAATTAAGCAATGAAAGATACTATACTTTCTCCGATTTACATGTAACGATAATCTCTATTTTTCTCCAATCTTTACTCACCTATTCATTTCCGATCATATTACTCAGCAAAGAACTCACCTCTACTTCAGAATATTTCCTTGATGTTATTACACATGCCCATCCTGAATTCAAAGAATAGGATGAGCACGCAAAACCCTCTATCTTTCCTAGAATACGCAGAGTTTTGACTCTTTAAAAGTGACGGATACACACCTTCTATTTAAACCTAAGAAGCATGAAAATCTAACTTTAATCTCTACGAGCAATTTCCATTTGTCCCCCTAGAATCATTAGGTAAAACATCTTACCTAAACTAGAACGAGAAACTACATTTCCAATAAACTATTCATCAAATCAAAATTTTATGGCAACCCGAAAAATATCTCGTATCAGTTATCTCGAAAAAACCTTCTAACCTAACCAAAAGGAACAATTACCATAAATGCTTCTCTGGTAGAGGAAAGAAACGAGTAAACAGGTAGCTAATAAGTTTTATCACCAAGAAACATTCATATGACCCTTTTTAAAAGAGACATAACATCCTCGGTGTCTCAATCACTATTTCCTGCAATTAAATGATCTCTTACTTTGATCTGTATACCATTCTTAAGCTATAGTTAATTTAAATTTCATTAAACTCCATTCTGCCTCGATAAAGAAACTAGATAAAAATGGCAACCATCTAGTCATTTCAGTGCCACGGGTCCTCTACCCTACGAGGCCCTACAAAAGTTTACTGTAATTAATTCCCCTAGTGAAAAATATACATACACATTTAATTTTACATATAGAACTTGAATTAATACGCAAGGTAATAATTTTTCAAACCTTTGTTCTCCATACGTTTAATTTTCTCCTTGTTCTAATCCGACCACGTTATAATTACAATCCAAAAGTAAGTGGCGTAATTCCTCTCCATGATCTTGAAAACTAGCCAACCAGCTTAAGCGTACACAACTCTCACTCCCACAGACAGCACCAGACAGGGCGTTAACCTGTGTCGCCTGTTACACTTGGTATCCGAGGAGTTGCTCGTCATTTTAATTTAAGTAAAAGTTAGGGAATCTCTGTAACTGGATTCTCTTGACTTCCATGATGAGGCTGGTTAAGTGTTGGTGCGTTTTCCCCTCGACCTCACTCAGAACTACTTTACCTTTTTATTAGTATTAAAATTATTATTTATTATTATTAGCATTAGTATTGTTATTATCATTATTTCAAATGATTATTATGTTATTATTATTATTATTATTTAGTACTATTAGTTTTATTAGTATTTAGTATGATGTACTATTATAATTTGTCATTATTTATTATTTTTATTATGAATTATAATAATTTAATATGATCATAACTAATTATTTTTAGTATTAGTTATTATTATGATTAATTATTATTTAATATTATTTATTATAAGAATTTATTATTATAATTACGGCTCTCAACTTAACTTTTTTACCCAGCACTTTGTACTAGGAGTGTTTTCACCTGTACAGTGCTCGGTCTGGTATTTATGGTGCCTTAGTGGACTGCATGCCATCATGTAATAATCTAGCACGAGGATATGATAATAATAGTGATCTTTCACCCTAGACGTTAGTGGACCCTCCTATTTCTACTTCTCAGTATAACATATCATCCTACCTCTTTCCAAACTTGCTCTCATATCAACAGAGTTTCTCCTAGGACGGGACGCTTTCGGCTCCTTATGAATCTTAGTCAAGGGTCAGTGTATACCGTGACGTCCCTACCTGTTTCAAGAGCGGAAAGCACGCTTACTCTGGTGAGTATAAGGTACGGGGTCTGCTTGATCGTCAACTCTGTTAACCTTCCTTCAGTACACATGTAAGATGCCTACGCCGGCACCATCCTTTATCTTCAAAGTTATAGGAGAATTTCGTCTTAATGGCGGCCGGGTGGACAAAGGCGATCAACGTTGAACCAGGAGCGATTATATATGAAAATAATCATATTCTATGATTTCTAAAGATATGAAGTGTTTTCTCTCCACATCTTTACTCAGAGGGAGGTGATAGTACATACTCCTTCCATGAACCATCCTTTTCTTTCTTAACTAAAGCAACAACGGATAAGTGGGAATTCAATGGGGATCTGCATCCAATAGCCGCCTCACCCTCCCTATGTTTCGGGGAGGATGAGGAAAATCGAGGTACTCCTTCGACCGACTATCTGGTGAGACGGAGATTACATTGGAAGGGTGCTTTGATGCCTTACAGGGTATGGTCACACGGAGATCTCCCCTGCAATGCACCTGGTCCCATGGTCACACAGACCCAAACGGCAGTATCTTCCATTGGCTAAAACTCGGGTTCTGTGCCAAAAACCAATCCCACATCCACCCCTATAAGAGCTTGTCCTCAGACGCCTCGGAAACTAGCGGACCTGCAAGGAGAGGAAAGACATACTTATTTGGCTGGTGCCTCACTGACAGCTAAGTACTTTTATATCTCGGAGAAGGAATTTTATGAGTCTTAGTTTTTCCTTATAGTGGTGAAGAGAACTTGTACCTCTTGTACCCAGAAGAAAAGAAGCAAGAAAAGGACTAAACTAAACTAAACTGAAGAAGACTCAACTTTACGGGGACTCTAAAAGGACGGGTTTGCTGCCGTTTTGGCAATCGATCACGATAATATCACCATGTCCAGCACTGCGGTGTCCCCAGGTACGAGATCCCAGAACAAAGCGAATTAGCTAGGGTACTGAGCTGACCCTCGATTACGTTGAGACCCCAAATTGCCATACAACCTGTAGTTTTCTAGGCTGCTTGGCTTCGAATGCTCTCTGGTTATTCGTGTGAATGATAGCAGGATGTTGGCCGAAGGTGAAATGACCACTCAGAGGAGAACGTTGGCTAGCTTAATCAGTAGACAGAATATGGTAACTCTTTTTCTCGGACGGCAGCCTTCTGGCGCATGCGTCGGATGCCACCGAAGCCGCATAATTAGTGCCAGTTTGGCACTTAATTTCACGTCGTAGAGTATGACGCTGCACTCTAACATGAACTTAATTAAAGAGGTAGTCTACACGATGTAACTCATGGGCTACACCATAGATGACATCACCTTAAACACGGCAGACCGTGTAATGGCTAAAGTCTAATGTGTGATGAATAAACAGGGGATAGGGGAGGGAGAGCTCAAAATCTAGACCTATATTCATCCACACGTTAGAATGTGATAAGCTCCCTGTCGGTGGCTACCGATTAGAATCGCTACCACGTGAAGGCATTCCTGCTAATGTCGCAGTAGTTTAACTATTGCCACCGCTTTGGCTAGACAAATCGCTCCTGTACACGTGCAAACTCGGGGTTGGTCAAAGACTGTATTAGTTTCTCCTAAGGGTGAACACAACTCGTACCTCTCATATCTAGCCAAATGTTTTAAATGCCGAGAGCCTCACGCCTATACTGTTCTCTCGGGCTACGAGTCGTCTCTCATTTTTCATGGCTAATGACTTAGTTTTGGCGTGCCTGGCGCTGCCTAAGACGTCTTATGCATAGATTTTTTTTAAAACACCCACTGCTACTCGCCTAATCTGGCGTAGAATCAGGCTCGTTACGTGCCAATTCGCAACCATTCTATCGGTTCTACTGACTCCCGGCGCAAGGCTGGTATAGCTGATTTTAACCCATGATGAAAAGGCTCACACCCAGCCTTAGCTAGATCCAAATCCCCCCCCCTCTCCCAGCGTGACTGTTTTCCGTAAGGCCAAATGACCATGCCTTTTCCCCGATTCGTTAGAGTCATATGAAGGTGGTCATGAGATAACCTTACGACGCTCTTGAAGCTTCCCCCCGAAGGGAGGATATCGCTAAAGGATCTTCCGGCTCCTATAAAGACACACGACTTGGTGACTCGGAGACAGTGAATTTTGCAAAGAAGAGACCTTCGCCTCCAAAGCTGCCAAAACTGCCTATATAAGGCTTCTAGAAGAATCAAATGCTCTAAATACCTCCATTCAGACAAAGCAGTGTGGCTGCACCTAGATAGAAAGTATAGTGCTATTGATGCGTACATTTGACCGTCAGCCGACATCGATGTGGGGGACTTCCAACGCACCGTTGAATTGTTCCCGAGGCATTTCTACTGCTCAAGGATTTGAACAGTAGATACCAACTTGAAGGAGACTACTCAATGAATCAAAGCAGTCAGTTCCCTGCCGACTTGATTTATGATCTGCAGATAGGTTTCCTAAATGCAGATGAGTTTATGCTTCACTACCAGAGAATCGCTTCATTTATCTATCTTGTTGTATCCCTGGTTCTTTCAGATGCAGAGCCTGATTTTGATTGGGAGGTAGTCGATGACCTACATGCTAGTGCTCACTATCTCAATCAAATATCATTTTATGGACCGCTGCCGTCTGATTAATTCACTAGGTTGTACTAAGCAGGGGAAATTTTAGAACATGACTGATTTCACTCTCCGAGTCAAGGAGTTAAGGTTCGTGGATGAGGCCGTTGATTTTCCTCCTGTAACCTCATCGCCGTAGGCCTAGCTACTCTTTGTAGAAGGTTTGACAGTTTTAAATGCCTTTCCCATCCCTGTGGGTCAATTATTCGTTATGCCTACATGCGCTATAAGTGCCGCCATAACTAGTTCTGTGTCGGTAAATTTTGTCGAGCTAGAGCTAGATTCCGGTATGTTTCGAAGCAGCCCGTTGCTCTTTCAAGTGGGCATACTTTTTTGGACTTAATGAAAAAGAACCCTCTACCAGATGTGCTGATACGGGGTAAGTTCTAGCAAGACTCCATTTCCTTTCTTCTGGAGAATGTCATCTTAATCTCGGACCCTTCGTCCGTGGCGTAAGTCTTTGCTACTGCTTTAACTGTATTCGTTATCGCGATGTTGCTCCGCTAGCATTCAATGCGCATACTGATGTCTTGGAAGGACGAAAACATGACTTTAACTCAGGAGGCTGAGAGCCATTCAAGGCATGTTTAACAAGAGTGAATTGCGGTTCGCTTTCGGTTCTGCGTGGACACCTTCCCTTGTCCAGACGATGCACCGTATGTTATACTTTGATCCTCTTGGCAGGGAGGCATGGCCTTTGGGTAGATATGTTCAACAGGATTTAGAGAGAGGCTATACTCCTGTCGAATTCTTACTGTGCTCGCATTTTGAAAACCAGATAGGGATTACTCTAAGCTTAGTGGGCTTCAATTAATTTCTCTAAAATTCTGCGTGTTATTGTTGATCGAAAAATTGGTAAAACATAGAGCAAGCCTTTTCCTAGACATCAAAAAAATCGTCACTTTTGCACAGTACGGCTTCATCAGAATCTGCTCTAGTTCGGATGCGCTACTCCGTCTGGAACATGACGTCTGCAAGGCTTTCCTTAGTTAACAACACTACGCCACATTGTTTTTCAATCTGGAGAAGACTTGTAATAGCGCATGTCGTGATGGCATCATATATGGTGTGAAGGGATGCCACCCAATATTTATCTCTAAATCTTTATTGCGATATTGTCAACTCCGTGTATATGTGGGGGGAGCCTTCTCTGTCCCAATTGAGCAGGAATAGGGCCTCTCGCACAGGAGGGGCCTCAGTGTTACACTCTTTGCCCAGAAATCAACCTTTTCACATCAGTGCTGTGGGAAGATGTTCTCGCTATCGTCTGCGTCGACGATATTTCGGTCTCCTTTGGTGCGACCCTAATGACAACTCTAGAGAGAGGGCTCCAACTGACATTAAACCGTATATCTCGCTATTCCAAAGCGCACATGTTTCGCTGTTCCATGTTGGAAAGTAACTGACCCAGAATTTTTTCGATACTGGATTCAACTAAAGTAGTTGATTCACAACGTTTGCTTATTTCTCATTTTGACAGTGCCCTCACGTGGGGTGGTTCATATTTGCAGCCTTAATGAATTTTTTACCCATGCCATGCTAATTATTTGTTCCATGACGTTCATATCCTGTGGTGCTGATAGGGCTACTGTTTAGGTTTTCTAGTAATCTTTTGTTCTTTAGAAACTTAATAAGGATACGTGTTTTATGCTCCGAAGCCCAGCCTGTATTGCGAAAAGTGGACCCAGTTCACCATAATCGTCTCCAGCCAGCGACTGGTACTTTGCGCATCTCCTCTATTGAGAGACTACTTCTCGATTATGGGGAGATACCACTCGCTCTGTGCCGGGTGCAGTGCATCATCTGCCTATATGCGCGACCCCGAAACCCCCCCCTCCAGTCGCCAATGTTTCTCACAGCTTCCGCAACCACTCACGACGGTAAATCTGAAGCAGAGAGATGCAAGTCATACACTAAATACATTAAGTTTAGGGAGAGGAAACTCGTTTGAGAGATCAGTGTAACTCTCGGCAGGTTTCACCTGTTGTTCTGCCCAGGTCACTACCCTAGAAGATACTACATTTGATTATTTATAGACACCCCTCTGCTTACAAAGTTTCTACAGCGCAGGGTCATTCTTGAGGCGGCTCCTAGGGTTTGACTGGCCGACCCCTCTTGATAAGAGCGCCAGGGGCATCCGACCACGCGAAATTTTCGCTGTCTCCTGGGGCTGTCTGGGCCTGCAGGTGCATCTTTTCTCAGGCACCACGGGTAGACGTTAGGTTCTAAGTGGAGTTGGTAACCTTCACTCTCTAAGAAATAAAAACCGTGATCCTTCATAATCTTTATTTCTTGTTTTAATTCTTTAAATATCGGAGGGCAAACGCATCAATCCTTCTTGTTCACACAAAGAGTCAATTAACCTAAAATAAGATACGATAAATTCGAGCACACTACCTAGTCCAAAGCATCGCTGCCAAACACATGACATTCTTCTTTCAAAACTCGTTATCCGTCCTTTCCTGCAGTCTCATCTAGGATATGATAAAATCTCAACTATACTGACACTATTTAATGGTACCTCAATATCTGACCGGAGGTTTTCATTTAAAAAAAAAAATTACAGCCAAATAACTTGCAATGTCCTCATAATAACTTCAAAATCATACACCTTTGATCCAATATAGATCTATAGATGTAAAAGCTACTCACCCGGCAGAGGGAAATAATCCATTTAGATGTCAAATTACACGGGCATTCATTCTTCTAACAAATTCTGTCACAAAACACCTAATCAATTTGTATCCAATAAAAATGTGTACAAGCGTAATAATATTGCGGAAACTAATGACGAGAACCTACAGCAAAGGTGCTTTCATCGGACATAACAACTTTGTTACCACGATCAGCACTCCAATCTTCATGCTCATTTGCCTAAGTAATCGCTTTTTATTGTTCACATGAGACAGCCACGGTTTCTCTCTAGCCTTACATTTTTTAAGTCCAGCTAGTTATAACCTTCTTCTCACTCAGCGTTTTATTGCTGCTTAAGACTATACAGCTTGATCAGAAGAGTTATTTTTCTATCGGCCAAAGATGTCCTTTTCAACAACCTTCTTTCTTAGGAGTTGTAAAAGATTTGCGACCTTGACCATCATGGTTTTTGAAAGAATTGGTCTCATCGTACCTAGGAATCATTGGTTGGACACCGTTTCTCCAGCATTTCAATTTTCTCATCAATTATGTCTTGGGATAAACTCTCTCTTGACAATGGAAAGATTTGAGCACTTTGAGTTTCAGGAATTTGTTTATTTGGAGACATTTTTAGGAAAAACTTTCCAGTTCTAAGTTAACAATTAGATAATCACTGAAAAAATAACAAGAAACGTTAGTATTACAAATTTAAGGGCAGAAGGTTGCACATAACACAAATGCACAACATGCAAAACACATTAAAGTAGTTATAAAAGAAAAATGAGGACATATAAAATATCAATTATTGATAGAATTTTCGTAAAAATGTTTATTTGTATCTTGTCATGTATGAAATAAAGGAGTTTCAATCATATTCCTAACTTTTTCATACTTGCCCGACTTTTTTCGCCAAGGCTATATATATATATATATATATATATATATATATATATATATATATATATATATATATATATATATATATATATTAGAGTGGCACATAAAACTGAGAATGATATTTCTTTCTCTCCACAGGACTAATTTTATTACACCTTAAAAAAGGAAATACACATAAACTTTCGTCTCTCTATCTCATCATTTTGAGGTCACTCCACTTTTCACTTTTAATTAAAAAGGTTATTTTTTGAGAGTGTCGGACTAAGAGCGTGGAGACCTCTAAGTAATGTGATTAAATTTCGCACTGAAATTTTTCCCCTGTTTTAGGACCATGCTAATATATATATATATATATATATAGATAGATATATCTGGCGATTCCAGGTCATCAGCGTCACTTGGGCACAGATTTTGCATAAGACACAAGTATAAAAGAAGGTAAGATCCGTAATTCCCACCGCAGACTTATATGTGCACTGATAATTTAACAATAAGACAGGAATTTAGTTTTAATATAAAAACTACTCACCTGAGAGCAGGTAAGGTAGGCCCTACAGATAAAATCCTCCACACGGTCATAAGTGCCGTGGACGACTGGGCGCTGAAAACCCGCAAGCGTGTGGTAATCGGGATGCTCCCGAGGAGAGGTCCAACACGGACCGCTCACTCGATGGATGTCTCTCTAAACCGGCGCCTGGCAGATTTGTGTACGGCAGAGGGGGTCTTTTTTTGTGGACCCGTACCGCACCTTTCATAGTAGAAATGATCTCTACCAAAGGGATGGGGTACATCTTTCCTTTAAAAAAGAGGACTTTCTGTCGAACATGATCCAGCATGTCGTAGAGAGGAACAAAAGGAGTATCCGGCCCAGAGTGAGGGTGAACGTACGCCAGTACTCCCGTGTCACTCCAGGAACGACCTTCTCAGAGGTCGCAAAAAGGGGTGCCTTGCCTAACAAACCAGCCGGGAGACGGAAGAGCGTAGGAAGTCCTACAGTCGGGGACTCCCTGAAAGTTCTTCTGTTTAATGCGAGGTCAATCAGGAATAAGTTTCGTGGGCTCCGTGGCCTCGTAGCAACGGAAGAACCTGAAATGGTAGCCATAACAGAATCGTGGATAAAAACCTCAAACCGAGACTTTAAAGGCGAATTCACGGTTCCCGGCTACCATCTCTTCCACAAAGATAGGCCAGACAGAGAGGGTGGCGGTGTAATGTTGTATGTTAAGGATACAATCAAATCTATGAACTCCAACATTATATCCGATCACGAGCTCCTAGACGTTGACCTAGAGATAGGTCCTGTCAGATACAGGACCCTGGTGCTTTACAGACCCCCTTTCCAACCCATTGAGAAGGACAGGGAACTGTACCAGCTGCTGGGTGAGCTTGTTCAAGGCAGAGTGTGCATCGTTATGGGTTACTTTAACAGACAAGTTGACTGGGAAACCAGAGCAGCCTGTGGCCAGAGCGCGCTACTCCTGGAGTTCGCCAACAACGAGTTCCTTACTCAATGGGTCAGAGAACCGACGAGAGGAGATAATAACCTCGACTTGGTCTCCACCTCTGAGGATGATATCGTTGAGCATCTCTCTGTAGGCGAAGAGTTCAGTGGCAGTGAACACCAGCTAGTTAGATTTACCGTCTAGACCCCGAAGGTAAGGTCTGTTGCCAGTCAATCGAGGAAACTTAACCCGAGAAGAGCAAACTTTGCAAGCCTTCGTGCTGGGCTGACTGATGTAGGGCTACTGGTATGCGAAAAGGTTGAGGATTTGTTGAACATCTTCAAAAATAAATTCATGAGTCTTCAATAAGGTGCATCCCTCTGAAATGCCTTTGTCTGTCTTCTGTTAAACCAAAGTGGTTTAATCGAGAAATCGGCCAACTGCTTAGGCAGAAGAGAAATGCGTACCGGCGATCGAAGATCTCGGGTGCTTTTGACGAGTACCGGAGGCTAGCTAGGAGAGTAAAGTACAGCATAAGGGCGGCCTAAGCGTACTGAGGAACTCGAGTGGCAAGACTGAGCAAAGAGACTCCCAAGGAGTTCTTCGGCTATGTAAATAGCAGTAAACCAATCCATCGTAGGATTGGGCCCTTAGTGGACGAGGAGGGTGCATTAACTCAGTCAGATGCAGAAAATGCTAACCTTCTCAATGACTACTTCTCCTCAGTGTTTACTAAAGAGTGTGGTCCCATCCCCCAGCCCACGGATTCCTACTCGGGGGAAAAGCTGGAGGCAATGGACTTCACCGAAGGAGAAATAAAGAACTGAACTTCACTATTTTGTTTTTTTGTATTATAAAAGAATTATTAGAAATAACTTTGATAAAAAACATAAGGCATAACCAAACTAAGATGAAATTATTGTTCAAATAATCAAAAAAATCCCCTTCAAAAAGTTATAGATTTAGTGATGATGATGATGATGATGATCATAATGATGAAGTGATGATATATATATATATATATATATATCCATATGGAGCTCGGCCGTGAAGCCTGCATTTAATATTGAGGATAAATCCCAGAGCCACGAGAAACGGATGTAGCATCTTTTAATTTTTCACTACGTTTCGAAAACTACAAGTTTTCATCTTCAGGCTAGAATAAGTTTACAAAGTTAATATGCATAAAGAAAACTTGAAAAGGCCAACAAGACATTATTTTACAGGTGACCAATTACAGAATATCAGTAGAAAGTACTACAACAACAAACATTGCCTAAGAACCCTCGAATCTCTATATATAAAACACTACAAACCTACACTCAATGAAGATTTAAGTGCAATATCATTATTAATTAACCAATTTTAACTACAGTTTGTTAGTTGGCTTGCCTTTTAATAAACCAACCGTCAATGTAACCTATATATATACTAGCCCCTTTGTTAAACCTACCATTCACTCTCTAGGATGGATCCGCTTTAGTAAGTACCCAAATTTTCCGTTTTTATATTAAATGTTTTTAACTGTTAGTCTTTACAAAATTTAATAATAATAAAAAAAAAGTTTAAATTTATTATCTTTAAATAATGCCAAGTCAATTTCTCTTAGTTTGTAATTAATTTCTGCAATAATCTTTAAATTTATGAACTAATTTTTGAGTCGGTCTTAAAGCAAATTTAACTGTTGCCAAGTCATATTTAATTTAACTTGTAGTACTTTCTACTGATATTCTGTAATTGGTCACCTGTAAAATAATGTCTAGTTGGCCTTTTCAAGTTTTCTTTATGCATATTAACTTTGTAAACTTATTCTAGCCTGAAGATGAAAACTTGTAGTTTTCGAAACGTAGTGAAAAATTAAAAGATGCTACATCCGTTTCTCGTGGCTCTGGGATTTATCCTCAATATTATATATATATATATATATATATATTCTCTCACACATTAACTCAATCCCTCTTACGCAATTTCTCCCTCCCCTTCTCAAATTTCTTCCCCCTCTAGCACTCTCTCTCTACCTCTCTCTCTCTCTCTTACACACACACACACATACACACACACTCATACTCCCCCTCACGCAATCTCTCCCTCTAACTTTCCATCTATCTCACACACTTTCCAACCCTCTCCCTCTCCCCCTCTAATAATATATGTCTCCACACGGTCATGGGTGCCGTGGACGACTGGGGGCTAAAAACCCGCAAGCGTGTGGTAATCGGGATGCTCCCGAGGAGAGGTCCAACACGGACCGCTCACTCGATGAATGTCTCTCTAAACCGGCGCCTGGCAGATTTGTGTACGGCAGAGGGGGTCTTTTTTGGGGACCTGTACCGCACCTTTTATGGTAGAAATGATCTCTACCCAAGGGATGGGGTACATCTTTCCTTGAAAGGAAAGGCCTTTCTGTCGAACATGATCCAGCATGTCGTAGAGAGGACCGAAAGGAGTATCAGTATCCGGCCCAGAGTGAGGGCGGACGTACGCCAGTACGCCTGTGTCACTCCAGGAACGACCTTCTCAGATGTCGCAAAAAGGGGTGCCTCGCCAACAAACAAGCCGGGAAACGGAAGAGCGTAGGGAGTCCTACAGTCGGGGATTCCCTGAAACTTCTTCTGTTTAATGCGAGGTCAATCAGGATCAAGTTTCCTGAGCTCCGTGGCCTCGTAGCGACGGAAGAACCCGAAATGGTAGCCATAACAGAATCGTGGATAAAAACCTCAAACCGAGACTTTGAAGGCAAATTCACGGTTCCTGGCTACCAACTCTTCCTACAAAGATAGGCCAGACAGAGAGGGTGGCGGTGTAATGTTGTATGTCAAGGATACAATCAAATCTACGAACTCCAACATTATATCCGATCACGAGCTCCTAGGCGTTGACCTAGAGATAGGTCCTGTCAGATACAGGACCCTGGTGCTTTACAAACCCCCTTCCCAACCCATTGAGAAGGACAGGGAACTGTACCAGCGGCTGGGTGAGCTTGTTCAAGGCAAAGTGTGCATCGTTATGGGTGACCTCAACAGACAAGTTGACTGGGAAACCAGAGCAGCCTGTGGCAAGAGCGCGCTACTCCTGGAGTTCGCCAAAAACGAATTTCTCACTCAATGGGTCAGGGAACCGACGAGAGGAGACAATATCCTCGACTTGGTCTTCACCTCTGAGGATGATATCGTTGAGGATCTCTCTAAAAGCGAAGAGCTCGGTGGCAGTGATCACCAGCTAGTTAGATTTACCGTCAAGATCCCGAAGGTAAGGTCTGTTTCCTTTTAATCAAGGAAACTTGACTTGAGAAGAGCAGACTTTGCAAGCCTTCGTGCTGGGCTGACTGATGTAAGGCTAGTGGTATGCGAAGAGGTTGAGGATTCGTGGAACAATTTTCAAAATAAGTTCATGAGTCTTTAATCTAGTTGCATCCCTCTGAAATGCCTCCGTCGGTCTTCTGTTCAACCAAAGTGGTTTAATCGAGGTATCGGCCAACTGCTGAGGGAGAAGGGAAATGCGTACCGGCGATCGAAGATCTCGGGTGCCTTTGACGAGTACTGGAGTCTAGCCAGGAGAGTGAAGTCCAGTATAAGGGCGGCTAAGCGTACTGAGGAACTCCGAGTGGCGAGACTCTGCAAGGAGAATCCCAAGGAGTTCTCGGCTATGTAAATAGCCGTAAACCAATCCATCGTAGGATTGGGCCCTTAGTGGACGAGGAGGGTGCATTAACTCAGTCAGATGCAGAAAATGCTAACCTCTTCAATGACTACTTCTCTTCAGTGTTTACTAAAGAGTGTGGTCCCATCCCCCAGCCCACGGATTCCTACTTGGGGAAAAGCTGGAGGCAATGGACTTAACCGAAGGAGAAATAAAGAAAAAGATCGCTGACCTTAAATAAGGATAATACTCACAGATTATAGAAAATTGGCAATTGGGTAACGTTAATTACTTGTCAATTAGCTTTGAAATGGGTTACTATAAATCAGTTATACAGAAGGAATATTTAAAAGTCGGAAAGCGGGTAGATTAACGGGAAATGCAATCGTTTTACCTTAAAGGGAGTCCTCTAGGAAGGGGACCCCTTTATCGAGTCGGCACGGGGGAATGAAAACAAAAAATGGTCGTGATTCTCGGCCGAATATCCTGATGGTGATGAGGAGGAAGGGGGGCGGGGGCAGAAGACGAGTTCACGATCCTCCTTGAGGACGGACAAAGGCACCTCTGCTCCAGAGAAGTGCAACCTCCAAAAAACGAGACTCTGTCGCGGCTTTGGCACGAAATCTCACAAGGGAAGTATCCCGGCCAGTCCTTCGGGGACAAAACAATTTGAGGCTTTACTCTGAACAAGGTTAGCCTTCACAAAAGAGATGGATCTACCTGGTGAAATCCAACCTCGATGCTATACGCGAATACCACGGACTTGGGGAAACAGATACAAGATCTGAACTGAAGGCGATGAGATTTCAAACTCAATCTGCCAATCTTTGAAAAACCAAGGGTATTTATATTACGGCTAATATTATGGTGCTTCTTTGCTGAAAGGCACAGAAGTCTCAAAGAAAGCTTCCGGCGCCGAGAGGGATTAGCTTTTGTCGACTGCCATCGGTTTTAATCGTCTCCAACGATGTGGGCAGAAACTTTCGGCTATCCTTTTCCCGACTATTGAAATTAGCATTTCATCGGCGAGGTGAAAGCTTATAGCGTTCAGGTTAACTGAAAGTAAAATTCTTTTTTCTTTTATTTTTTTCCTTGAATACAGAGCTTTTTACTCTACGTGGAGTGTTAGAAGACATAAGAAAGGAAGGAATTCAAGAAACAAAAAAAGAGGGTACTATTCTTCGCGTTCCCTTTCCTTCACAGCTTGTATCTTTTCCTCCTGAGAGGCTAATTAATTATTACCTATGCGTAAGCCGAAGGAATCTATTGTATGAAAATCAAAATGAAATTTGCTTTGACCAATTGTCAAATTAAGATTCCTGAGCCTTTGCAGCAGCGCTTGAAGAGCGGTTAACTGCTGGTCTTATTCCTTTGTAGCCATGTAAATATTATTAAAATAGAATGATACGTTGGGTAGCCCATCTAAAATTCGTCTCATCATCCTATTATAGTTACTACAGGCGATGATGAGCCAAAATGTGAGCACACGAACTGTAGTAACCCTTTTTCGGTTTGAAAGCGGTGTAACTTTTAACCTTTTCCTGCAATGGCATCTCGTAATAGGAGTTACACTAATCCAGTTCTAAAATATACTTCGCTTTCTCAAAGAGATGGAGATTTTGGTCGATAAGGGGAATCGGCTCTGCGTCAAACACGGTAACGGCGTTTAGTTTCCTTAATAAGAATGCACAATGCACATTCTATAGGAATTATTGGGTTTCTTGACCATGACGGGAGAAACAGTAATCGGATTTTGACAACTCTATTATCTTTAAATTTTATAACTCTTCAACTTCGATATTAAAAGCTTCTGTCAAATGCACGGGTAATGGATACGGCTTGGACCTAATAACCTCTTGGGTGGTCAAGTGAATATTGTGCTCAAACTAAGTAGCAAAACCTGGAGAGTCTGAGATGACGTTACAGAATTGGCAGAGGAGAGATGTAAGTGGTTTCTCTGAGTGGACTATAACAGGTCGCTTATCTTGAGCTCCGTAAACGAGGATTCCATTACATTTGGTACGATCAATGTATATTCGCTATCTTGCTCTACGCATGCAATTTGTACTAAACTTACTTCGAAGATCTTCTCGAAGTGCGTTAAATATGAAGCGAAGTCTTCCCCTTCTTTGAACATAGCAGTTTGACAGAGGCTGGTTGCTAGATTCCGATCACCGAAGTGACTGATAGGGTTTCTTCTATCGCCCATGTCAGCTCTAATTTGTTGAAAGGAATTCTCTCCCTTTCTTCCAATTCTTTTGTTTCTCTTCTTTCTTCTCTGTCTTCTCTCTTCTCTATCTCTTCTTTCTTCTCTTTCTTTATCTTGTATTTCTCTTTCTTGGTCTTCTCTTTCTATTCTTTCCTCTCGTTTCTTCTCTTCTCTTCCGCCTCTCTTTCTTCTCTTTCCTTCTCTTCTCTTTCTTTTCTTTCCGCTCTTTTTGCTGTGTCCTCTTCCTGGATATAGGGTATTAATTCTTTTCGAGTTAGATCCAGAGTTTCTCCTTGTGCCTTAAAAATTCTCGAACGAAATATGATGTCTCACCTGTTGGCACTTAAAAAGATAAATTAACTCACACACAATAAGATGATGCAGCTTGTTTGTCAAACCCGAATTAACCGTGTTTTACTTAACGCCCTTATGAGCACTGAAAGAAGTGCCAATGGGTTTACGCGAACCATTATTAACCCCCCCCCCCCAATAAAACATCATGCAAATAGAACTCGCTTAATTTGCACGTTGTGAATTATGCCATTGAGGCGAACAAGCCTTGACGCCTATCCATAAGTACGCCAAAAAAAAATCAAACAAAATATATCTATTTGATTATTTCAAATGTCAGAGTATACGGGGCTAAAATAACAGATGTAATTAACTTCAAATATTCAATGGGATTGTGTATCTAGATTTGAAAATAGTTTAGCAGCTAAGAAACAGTAACTACTCATGAAGATAGAAACAAGGAAGAAACAAAAGCAAAGAAATGATCATTGAAGATATGAGTGAGGAAGTACGAAATAAGTAATGTTGTGGAGGAAGTAGATATAAATATGTAGGTATAGGTGAATGTTAAATTTCCACTCCCAAGAGGGAGAAAGTAAGAGAACGTCGTAAATAAGGTGCTAAAAAGAATGAAAATGTAACCGGATATTTAAAGGCAAGAGAGGAGAAGAAGACGAAAAAGCGATAACACATTACAAGATACGCAGTTATTCTGGCTACCGCTAAACTCTCAGCCAAGGAACATTTAGAGAAATGTAGTTAAGCAAGTTCAAGTATGAATCAAAAGTGATCCATCCATCAGAATACTACTGAATCTTAAAGAATTATAATTAAATACAGAATGGAAGCTAAAAGAAGGAGGAAGTAAACCTCGCACGATCGGTAAAAGGTCAGGATTTCAACATTAGTTGAAAGAGATCAAAGCAGACATAACGCTAACATCAGAGCACGGAGTTAATCCAGAAAGAAAAGATATGAAACTGGTCAATTACATCTACATTAATGCAAATCCTTCAGGGAAGCATTATGCCAGGGAGGCTATGTCAATCTGTAGTGGCCTAAAATACACTGAAGTTAAACTCCTGTAGTTACCATGCTGAATCGCTAGAAATGAAACCTAAATAATGCCAATATTTGTTGGCAGAAATATTTTTACAATATTTATGGACCTAAATACCATCTGCATGACAAGTGGTATCCCACTATGTAACCACCTACGAGATAACTTATAATGATGTAAGCAAGGAATATTTTCAAAAGCTTTTTACCAGACTTTTGTACACATGTCAGAGTCGAGGATGCAAGTGAGCTAATGATTGATTTGAGCAGCCATAAAATGACATTCAAATTCTGTCTGTGACCAATCGCTATTGGATGTAATGACCTGTAGAGTATCCAATACAGCTAACAGCTCAGAAAAGAAGGGATACAGAAAAACCAATGTGAAAGAAAACAAAGAAGAACTCAGAAACTTCATCGCGAACGTTCTTCCTGATGCAATGCTTGCAGAATTCGAGGAAGTTAACACTAAAGAATAGAGAAAAAGCTCTCTTTATTATTACAAACACAAAACGAGCAAATTACCTGGAGAAGTCTGCACCAAAAGAAGGAATGAAAACGGTCATTATATACATCAAGAAAAGGAAATATATGGATGAAAATATTTGTAGATTATAACAATATCAGAGCAGGAACCACTTAAAACAGTTGATTCCTTAGTGATAGACATAAGTTAGGAATTTAAAAGGCACTGTTGTTTACTTAAAAGTAAATTCAAAAACAATAAAAAACAGCCCAACTACATAAACTCACAATGGGGCAAAAAAGCAACAAAATAATCTATCACCAATAAAGACATAAAATCTAAGACCAAAAACCAAGATCCGAACCAACCAATCAACAAACCAAATAAGATAACAGTAGAAGTCAACTCGAAGTGACCTATATTACCTCAAAATAAACTAACAGATAATTGATATATAAATGATAAGTGTAAACTACTAACTAAAAACACCATACGCCAATGTAAAAGTACAAAAGTGAATAAACACCAGTGAAACAATAAACTCAATGTTAAGTGAAGTTAAGTGAAAAGTGAAAAAAACTCAAATTAAAGTGAATTAAATTGGAAAGAGCGAGACCCATTAACCTCTAAAGTCGATTAGTTCATCTAACTTATATGAACTTTCAAAAGAATGATAATAAGAAGGGTAGAAATAAATATGCAAAGTTTCATTGAAATACATTTTTTAGTTAAGAAAATATTAGGTGTCAGTTTAAACGGACACTCGGCATCCAATGAAAGAATTTTTTTGTAAGTCATCAAAAAGTGGTCGGAGTTTATATGCTCGATCATCTGTTAGATTAGTGTTATCAGCTAAATGAAAGTACTTAAGTATTGTATCAATCGGTCCCTCCTCATATTTTTGAAAAGTTATTATGGTACATTATTCTCACTGGACCAATATTTTCTTTTAGTTGGAAAGGGGCAATGTACAGAGAGCAAAAGACCATCAATAAATAGATGCAATTTAAATTCCGTCAATAAAAAAAATTGACAGTTGTGGAACAAGATTTGGAATGCTCTGAAATCTATTTTGGTTGGTAATTAGTCTCTATTATTTTGCAGGGTCGATTTTCTTTCATTTTCTAATCATGATCTTTTTAGGTTATTTTCAATACATGAATCAGACGTAACTTCATCGGATGGGTTTAATAAATTTATTCCATGAGCATTCTAGATATGAGATATTTCTGCAATTGCTTGCAAGACACCTTTCTTCAAACGAACCGAACTACCAAAAGTTTCATCAGAACAATCAACGCTGTCACCCTTAGATAGCTCATTAGTAGTAGGGACCCGGATGTAAACACCGACTCCAACTTCCGGATCTTCTAATAATGCAAGGGCTTCAGAAGTTGTCAAACCGAAAAAGAAAATAAAAATGTAAAAAATATACATTATTTTTAAATCTAAACATTAGATTGAATAAATTTTATTATTAATATACTAAATTTAAAATAACAATGGCATTAGGCATAGGAACTATAATCTCTTTTTTATCAACTCGCAACCATCGGGGGCACTTTAATTTAGGATCAACACTAAATTTATTTGAAGAAACTGTCACCACCTTATTCTCTTTCCACTTCATTAAAATTTGATCATTAGTACAGACCGATTCAACATAACCTCTTTCCCTTTTCTCTAGCATTTTAGAAGATGGTAATGATGCATTTCCTAATCTTCTTTTTCTTATAGTACCAGCTCTAGCATTACAACTGTTTGAAAGGTCATTGAAAAGAGGAAAGGAAGTAAATAATGTATCAAGATATAAACACTGTCCAGACCTTATCTTTGCGCTTTTAACTAAACCCAACACAACATCTCCACCTTGACATAACCCAGTTACAAGAAGTTTTGTTGAGCTACCAAAATAAGGTTCTGCATGAAACATCTATCCATCCAAACCAGATAGAACCCACAGTTTAAATCCAAACCATATTGTCTTTTCCCTGATAAACTGTTTCGTATTATGATGCCCATAATATGGCACAAATGCTTCATAAACACTAACATCTTTGGCAAGATCAGCAATTTTGGATGATTTATTTAAATTTTCAAAAATAGGCCTAACTTTATAAAGGCGATCATCATTCATATTCTGGTCATCAGCAAAAGGAAGAACGCGCAATATACAATCAAATGTGTCTCGTCACATGTTTTCACTAACTAAAATGTTATGCACATCAGGATCTGTATTCCAATTTAACCGTCTAGAAGGGAGTTGATTATAACCAGAGAGTATTAAACTATCAATGAAAGACAATATATTGTCTCAATTTACGGCAGATGAATATAAATGTTACTGAGTTGAATATATCCTGCTCGGTTCAATAATGAGTTCAATGAACCCATATGACACCGAAGTATATGCGAAATGCATCGTATGGAGATTTTACGTATTCCTTCCAGTAATCCGTTGGTGTCGGTACAATAAGTTTCTCAAATTCAGGAACATTTGATCCTAATCTGAAAGAACAAACAAGAAAAACAACAGTGATGATGATCATAATCATAACGATAGTACTACTACTACTACTACTATTACTACTAATAATAATGTAATTAAGTTTGAAATTGAAACTTACAAAAAATAAAGGAAAAATATCAGAAAATAACATTAAAATTAACAATTAATTCGCAATTGTAGGCAGTTATGACTAATCAAGCAAGGAATAAAATTATAAGCGATGTGTGAATTTTGTATTTTTTCTCTGAATAAATCTACAGAAAGGCGATCATCAGTAGAACATGACAATTTATTGCAAATATGCACTAATTGGTACGCGCACACGCACACACAAACACGCACACGTACGAATATATAGATATAAGAGAGAGAAGAACAGCCAGAGAGAGTAAGAAATTCATCTGTCTCTACTTTCTACGAGTTTATATATATCTAGAGGGGAAAATATGGAATTATGTAATGATCTAACCTTTTTGTATATCTTGTCCACTGCCGTTCCTGTCGTGGACGTTTCCGAGGCCTTTTACTGCTGGTGGAAAGATTCTCTTTTGCATTTTCTTGAGTATCAAGCAACAATGGGATATTTTCAGTAGGTCTCTCACGATGAAGGATGAAATTTCTGCTTTCGATCTAAGAATTTTCTCGAGGCAGATTTTTTATGTTCCCTTCTGTTTGTTTTACCCTCACGTTCATCGGAGTCAATATCTAAATCTACTAAAGCCTTCTTTTTAGGGGTCAGAAAAGTTACCCCGAAACCACGTTGTTCTTAATCTTCAAAATGTCGAAACTATCATTGAAAGATACATATAATGGAAACACTTTTTGAGCACAAGGTTTATTTAAACAGAACTAGTTTCATTATGAAGTTTTCCATACCATCTTCGGCCGTTAACTGAGAGAAATTGACAAAGAAAACAGAAATACCAAAAAAAAACAGAAACCGGCAACTGACATTAATCAGTAGGCTTTATTTTTAGGAGATTAACAATATTTTAAAAAAAATGAGATCTGATACATAACGGCTACATTTGTGTTAACCTTCTGACATATTAAAGTTTGGGATTTCTTTGATTAATAAAGATTCAATAATTTTTCTTTGATTAAAATCGTTACATTGATAAATTATTTGGGCACTAGGGAAATCAATTATATAGTTGGTGTTTTTCACATCGGAGAAAATAATAGAAACATCGCTTGTACTTCGAATATCGCCCTTAGGTTCATAAATACGTTTATTTAATGACCTTCCGGTTATGCTAACGTCCCCTTCCCATATACTTCATTCTTCTGATTGTATCTAAAAAGTGAGGAAAATCAATATAAAAAATAGTCGCCTTGTCAGTTTTGATGTCGATAGCCTTTTTACCAATGTGCCGATTGATGAAGCTCTTCTATTGTTAGCGAACGTATTTGATAACCCAAAATTAAACCTCCCATTACCCAAAATAAAAATTCTTAAACGAAACTGTGTGTTACCAACAATGTAATCAACACCGAAATCGTTTTTACCGACCTAAATATGGCCTTAGTAGGGGGAACCCGTTATCCATCATTCTTTGCAACTTGTTCATGGAAGACATCAAAACCTCCACCCTCACCACTATCAAACCCCTAAACTTAGCAAGGTATAGATAGATACGTAGATGACGTGAGTTCCACATGGCCATTATCTGGACTAGAGTCCTTTGACAATTTTTTAACAAAGTTGAATAACCTTCACCCCACCATAAAATTAAAGTTTTGAATGGCAAAAGGACAATTATCTTCCTTTCCTTGACCTTAAAGTCCTAAAAATTAAGGATAAATTCTCTTTTACTGTATATCTCAAACCCAACAATTCTAATTCCTATATACATTTTTTTTCAAGAGATGATCTAAATAATTATGTTTTTAACAGCTCTCACAATTTGTGACTCCTGTTTCTTACAAGATGAGATCACCTTTATTATATGCTCTTTCATTGAATTAAAATACTCCATCTACCATATATATGAATGCCTACCTAAAGCTACGGCCTTATTCTACCGTTCTCAAAAGAAATATCCTATATGTAAAAATAATTGCTTAGCTATTCCATATTCCCCCTTGCTCAAAGGATTAAACCTCATAGTCTCTCCCAACCTAACTACCTTCAAATATCCCTCAACTATTAAAAAATTATTTCGGTATCTGAATCCCAAACTTTAAGTTGTCAGAAGGTCAACACAAATGTAGCCACGATGTAGCGGAGCTCATTAAAAAAATATTGTTAATCACCTAAAACTAACGCCCCCTGATGATTGTCAGTTGTCGGTTTCTGTATATTTCAGTATTTATGTTTTCTTTGTCGAATTCTCTGTTAACAGCTGAAGATGGTATGGAAAAGTTCATAGCAAAACTAGTTGCCGTTCAATAAACTCTGTTCTCAAAAGGTTGTTTCATTGCAAAAATAATTTATTCGCTATTGGGGTAAACAGTGTCGTTATACATATATATATATATATATATATATATATATATATATATATATATATATATATATAAAACACTATAAACCTACACTCAATGAAGATTTCAGTGGAATATCTTCATTAATTAACTAATTTTATGTACGGTTTCTTAGTTGATTTTTCTTTTAACTACTGTTTGGGTAGTTAATCTCCGTCTCTCGCAAGCGTCACTGAAACCTGTAAATACTAGCCCCTTGTTAAACCCACCATTCACTCTCTAGGATGTATCCATTTTATTAAGTACCAAAATTAACCGGTTTTATATTAAATGTTTTTAACTCTTACAGTATTTACAAATTAAAAAAAAATTTAAATTCATTATCTATAACTATTGCCAGGTCAAATTTTTCTTATAGTTTTTAATTAATTTCTGAAATAAACTTTAAATATATTAACTAATTTTTTGAGTAAGTTTAAAGCAATTTTAACTAGTGCCAAGTCATATTTAAAATTTTAACTTATAGTACATTTTATTGATATTTTAAAATTGGTCACCTTTTAAAGTAAATCAGTCTTGTTAGCCTCTTTATTTTTCTTTATGTGTATTAACTATAGTAAACTTATTCCAACCTGAAGATGAAAACTTGTAGTTTTCGAAACGTAGTGAGAAATTGAAAGATGTTGCATTCGTTTCTGGTTGCTCTGGGATTTATCCTCAATGTTTTATATATATGTATGTATATATATATATATATATATATATATATATATATATATATATATATATATATATATATATATATATATATATGAAGGTTAAGACAATAGAGAAATTAATGTATATGGATAAGTATGTTTCTTAATTATTAAACAACAATATTAGTGGGACTCATTTGTAATATTCTCGCTCACAGTGAAAAAGTAAAATCTTTTCCTAAGTATAATAAATCATGTTACGGAATTATACTTTTTATATATATATTAAATATGATCATTCGTGGATTTAATCTTAACATTTTAATTAAACTTAAGCAAAAATCTAAAAAAGTACTTACGTTTTGAACAGAGGTGTCAAAGCCATGTTTAGGCTCGCGTATAACGCGGTTAAATAAATACAATAAACGTAGTGTTTTACATAAGTGTAGGCTTCTACGACAACGTGAAATAAAATTAAATTGCAAGTAAATAAATTTGTTCGATATAATATAAAGAAAAAACAATAGTAGCCAATCTAGTTGCGAAGCGGCATTAATGGGTTACCAATAGGGCTGCCGAAATGGTTACATTTTGCTAATTTTCTTTCAAAAGGTTACAATAGTTACAACTTGGGTATTTTTGGTTACCTTTGTAAAATTTCATCCAAATATTTTAAAAATTTAACCTACATTAAAAAAAAACATTAATTATTATCAATTTTCTTTGTGTTGAGTGATCATGATTTTTTTAGAGATTTAGAATTATCACCCCATCTCAATATTAGTGACAGTGATGACGATACTTACCTAGGACGGTCAATAAGTTTTGCGACTCGGTAGGGCAAAACAGAGAATGGAGAATGGCTGTTTGTGTGGGTGTTAGGACAAGTTATGACAAGTCAGGACCTGCAGCCGCACTCTCCTGCCTCGTCTATTTAAGAAGCAGTAGCTGATCGCAGATCGTCAGTCACAAACCTTTTAACAATGGAGAAGGTTAAGAACCGCGCAGTGATAAGATTTTTGACGAAAGAATGCAAGAATGCAAAAGAGATCCATGAACGCATGGTTGCAGTGTACACCGACACAGCATCTTCCTATGTAACCATTGATCGCTGGAATAGGGAGTTCCGCCATGGTCGTGAGTCCCTTGAATATAACTCCCGTCCAGGACGCCTGTCAGACGTGACCAACGAGGACAATGTTGCTCGTGTGGAGAAGATGATCCTCGAAAATCGACGGGTGAAGGGCAAAAAAATCGAGCGAGAACTTGGAATATCTCATGGATGTGTTATCAACATCATCCACGACAATTTGACCATGACCGAGGTCTCTGCCCGTTGGGTCCCTAGAAACCTCACGCTCCATGATCGACTTGTACGTCGTCAAATTCTACAAGGCCAGAGTTGCACAATCTGATCTGTGCAAGTGCGAATTCACGGAGCTCAACTATCCACGCTACAGTCCAGATCTGGCCCCTAGCGAGTACATTTTATTCCGCCAGCTCAAGGCTGCACTGCGTGGACGCCGGTTTGGGGACGATGAAGCTGTCCAGCTCTCCGTCCAGGATTGGATTCAACACCAGTCGGGAGATTGCTGGATGTGGAAAATTCGAAGCCTCAGGTAAAAAGTGGAGCAAGTGCATAGAAGTCGAGGGTAGTTATATTGAAAAATAATAAGACACTTTTCCTCATATCTCGTTTACTTATATATGAATTGTAAAACTTATTGACCGCCCCTAGTATAATAGATCTGAATATAATACTCATAAGAAAAATAAAAAATGACTGGAATAAAACGTGAAAGGAAAATAGCATCACATATATTCCATGACAAAAGATTTTCTTGACGGTTGCAAGTGAGTAAATATGACGGTAACAAAGGATTCTGTAAATTGTGCAGTTTTGAAATTTCAGGTGATCTTACACACATAAAAGACCAGAAACATCAGAAAAGTATATAAAGAAAATAAAAGTAATAAAAACTTCATCAAAGCTAACTGATTTTATAACTTCACAGGATTCTTCTCAGAATCAGAAGGTTGTTGTTGCTGCTGAGCTTAAACTTTGTGCATTCATTGGTGAACACAATTTGCCTATTGTTCTTTTAGACCATTTGGCAGTTCTTACTTCTCACGTATGCCCAGATTCGAATATAGCTAAAGATATAAAATTTTCACTTATAATTAATGAAATAAACGATGTATGTACACTAAAACAATTTGTTTTGGTTGTCAGGTGTTATGATGAAATTAAGAAAACCGTAGACAAATTTCTGACCCTAATAGAATTCAAAGATGCAAGTGCTATTGGCATTTATAGTGTTATATTAAATTTTGAGGATGAACATGAAATTCCTTTTAAAAACTTAATCGGTTTTGCTAGTGATAATGCGAGTGTGATGATGGGGAACAAGGGTGGGGTTAAAAAACAACTTAAAGAAAAAAATCCTGATTTAGTTATACAACTATGTGTGTGTCATTCTATGCAACTGTGTGCTTCCAAAGCCTGTCTTGAATTGTCTTGCCAACTAGAGAAGTTAGTAAGAAATATTTTTTCATACATTAGCAATAGCTCAAAGCGCTTATCGGAATGTCAAGAATTTCAAAATTTGGCAAAAATTAGCGACCATAAGATTCTTTATCTTAGCTCTACTAGATGGCTATCTTTGAAAAATGTAGTTAAACAAATATTGGATCAATGGCCAACACTTTTGTTATTTTTCACTACAGCTAGTTTTGAGGATGAGATTTCAATGGCTACGAAAATATTTGAGGAATTGCAGAAGCCAATAACAAAAATGCATTTTGCATTTCTAGCCTATATATTGCGATGTGTTAAAAAGATTAGTTTGGAGATTCAGGCTAAATCATGTAGACTGCACAAATTGAGATATTGTATAACTAGAGGCATGAAAGCCATTTTGGGCAATTGTATAAAGCAAGAAATTGTAAAAGCCAATGAAATTGAGGACACTGATATTATCAATTCTACAGATTACATTAAACAACAAAATGTTTATTGTGGTACCATTCCTGAAAGCATTTACATGCAAAATTCAGAAACCATTAGTCACGAAGACCTTTAAGAATTTCAAATTAATACATTCAACTTGCACGTGAGTTTTTGGAAAGAAATGATAAATCATTTCCTATCCTCGAATTTGCTATCTAATTTAAAAAGTTAGAAGCATTAGATCCAACTAACGTTTCCGAAGGGAAACCTGCGTCAATCATCACCTTGGCAATGAAGTTTCCAAATCTTTCGAGTACAGATCAATATGAAGCCATCAATAGTGAATGGAAAGAACTGACTCATCAGGATGAATTTTGTTTCAAACAAATTGAACCTGAAGAATTTTGGCATCTTATTTCCTTGGAAAAAAGCAGAGATCAACCCGGCTATCCTTTTTTAAGTAAATTTATGTTTCACATGTTGGCTTTACACCACTCTTCAGCAGCTGCAGAAAGAATATTTTCGCCTTTGAATAATATCAAAGTAAAAAATCGCTTAAGTTTAAAGATAAGCACAGTAAATGCATTGATGCATTCCAAGTCGATGCTTCACGAAATCAATTGCACAAAGTGGAGCTTAGCACAAGATCTGTGCATGAAATTAAGCGAAAAAGCATTGGTATCTGCAACAAAAGGAGGAAGGAAAGGATGAAGATATTACTTTTTTTGCAAAAACATAAGGTAAATACATTATTTTTCTTATGGCATTTAGGTTACATTTTGAATTTTGGGGGGTTACAATTGCCCAAAGAATTTCGGCAGCACTGGTTACCACACTTCAATTCACGTGACAATCTCGAATGATTTGATAAACCAATATGAGGTAGGATGTATGCATCATTAACTCCAGTAACATTAAAAAATATGTAAATAATTAGCAGATCAATGCGAGGATCGAGAATTTATCCATGAACAGCCAGAAAGATTACCTAAATCAAGGATAGCGACATCATGACAAATCGTTTGTTGAATTGAACTCAAAATTGTTGATGGTGCGCAATTATATCACATGAAAAAAACAAAAAAAATTATGAGTAACGATCACATTCCTGTAATAAATCATATATGATATCATCCAAATCAGAAATCCTGTATATACTTAAAGTAATAAGTTTTTTCATGCGGCTGCAGATCTTAACCAGCTGCATTTCCTACAAACACAACAATATTCAGTGATGTAAGTAGAACTCAACTCAATGTTGTACGTTGCAAGTCCACCAGGCAGAGGTATCGAATTTGTAATTAAATTTTCGGATTTATAAACGAAGAAATGATCAAAAGTGGACATTATAACTTTTAGATGCCACATAAAATTCTTTAATATCACAAGTAAAATCTATAATAATAATATAAATTAATTTAACACTAAGAGGACCAGTGTTCAGCTCGATGTTCCAATTTAAAAGTTTTAACAATTTTAATATTTTACTTTATAACGTATGAACTTAAACAAAACAGCATTGAGCGTGACAATAACAATATACAAATCTAAACAACAAAATCAATAATATAGAACAACAGTATGCTTAGCATCCTCTGACCAATTGAGGCCTTCTTCGGAATGAGGGCAATATACCATTTGTGCATTTCATAAGTTTAATTTATCCTATGAAGGAAAATAGAAATTAACTAATACCATAAAAAAACAGTTTAACAAAGAAAAAGAAATAGGTCAAGAGTACACAGTGGCACACACACACAAACACACACACACAGATCCCCGTTACAAGGCGACATGTGAGTAATTACGGAAACAAGGTCTACCGAGCAAAGTCATGTGGTCTCACTTATTCTGATTTATGACCTTACGACATTCAAAACTTGCAATAATTCCAGAACTATCCTTGGGGGGACCTTGGCAATTATATTATTCAAGAGGGAAGATAAAACAACAAAAGGCTGTCTATTTCGTTAGGAATGGGTCGAATAGTTATAATGTTATTGCCAAAACAAAATAATTCCTTGTCTTATCTTAGGAGGACCAAGGTAATTATATTATTCGAAAGAGAATGTAGAACAACAAAATGATTTCAAATTTCGTTAGAATCGGCCGAATATTAAAAATTTTATTACCTAAACAAAAAAGTACAATGGGGACCGAAGGATCGACCGACCCACGAAGTGAGAAAGAGAATCGCAAGCGACTAAACTTCGTCCCGTCGCTCGTAGTAGATGTCTATATTACCGAGAGTTGAAGGAATGGTGGAAACACTTGCTCATATATTTGTGATTTAAAAACTTGGAATTGAAATTTATAGCGAGATAAGAGAATGTATTCTCTTTCTGACTTTGCCGAGCTCCAGAAAGTAATAAAAAGAAAACAAGGTATGCTAACCAAAGTCGTGTGCTCTTACTTAATCTGATTTATGACCATACGACCTTTAAAACTTTAAATAAACCCATATTTTCCTTGCGAGGCTGTTGACAATAATATAATTCAAATTAGAATGTAAAACAACATAAGGGTTTCAGATTTCGATAGAATTGGCCGAATAGTTATGATATTATTGGCAAATAATTCCTCGTATAAATATGGTAGGCCTTTGCAAATTATATCATTCGAAAGAAAATGATTAGTTATATTGTTATTGCCAAAAGAATAACAAAACAAAACGGGAACCGACAGACTGACACACCGACCGAGCGACCGACATGGTGAGATATAGAGTCGCGTGCGACCAAGCACAGGTCACTACACCTGAAGTAACATATACTCTTACCTCCTCAACTTCTTGCTAAGGCAAATCAGGCCCAATGAGGTGACGTCACGAGTAACATTTCCAACAACTTCTCGGCGTCTCACTTTCTCGATAATATCTTTTTCAACAGATTAGTGAACAGACATCAGTTTTCTTTATATTTTTTTATTCTTTACCCTGCCCAAACATAGGTTAAAGATACAGGAACAATAACCTTATAAATTATCCATCATGAAGTCAACCCTTAAATACTTCGTCGCGGGACCAGCGGATTATTCCTGTGATAAACGAATTAAAATCATACTTTTATTCGCGTGCGCTTAGTTGGGTGCGACTCTATATCTCACTTTGTCAGTCGGTCGCCTTTTTGATTTGTTTTTGTTTTAGTAATTACATCATAACTATTCCTCCGATTCTAACGAAATCTGAAACACTTATGTTATTTTCCATTCTCTTTAGAATGATATAATTTCCAAAGTCATCCAAAGGTTAGCCCGGAAATTATTTATTTTAGCAATAACATCATAGCTATTCGGCGGATACTCTGCTGGACTAGTCTAGGCTATAATATGCGATGATCTGCTAGGCAAGCCTAAAATAGGCTATAATATTTTAGGCCCTTGTAGGAAAGGCTATCCTATGCTAAGCTACGCTAGGATAATGAACAAGGGTAAGATATACTATGCTATTTAGGCTATAAAATGTTATGCTAGGATATCATATAGTATTTAGGCTAGACAATACTAAGCTATGCTTGCCTAGGATATAATAGGATAGTATAGGCTATACTACTCTGTGTTAGTTAATGCTAGTCTATCTTATAATATGCTCGGCTATGCTAAGCTATGCTAAGGTAGAAAGAGGTATAATATGCTATGCTAAGATAGGCTAAAGCATAATAAGCTAGGGAGGGCTATGCTATGCTAGGCTAGGTAACACTATGTTAGGCTACGATAAGCTAACTAACCAAGGCTATAATAGGCCTAGTTATGCAAAGTTACTCTAGTCTAGGTTCTCGTATGCTATACTAGTCTAGGATATACTGGGCTAGGCTATAATATGATAAACTTGTCTATATTATGTTAGGTGTGGTCATAAATCAGAATAAGTGAGGGCCCGCGACTTTATGGTCAGCAGATCTTGTTTTTCTTGAAAATTGTTATCAATAACGATTTCAATATGCTTAATATCTTTATTATTGGCCCGAGTACCTTTCGAACGTTTCGGTCATCTTCTGGGGCTGGCTATGCTATGCTATGCTAGGTAATCCTATGTTAGGCTGCGATAAGCTAGCTAATAAAGTCTATAATAGGCCTAGACATGCACAGTTATTCTGGTCTAGGTTATGGTATGCTATACTAGTCTAGGATAATATGAATAGTAAATATGTTTAAGAGATTTTACATGTCTTAGAGGAGTTACATTCAATGTATTGTTTAATCATCATCATAAGCATCACTAACTATATAATTTAAAAAGGGGATTTTTTGAGTATTTGAATAAAAATTTCATCTTAGTTGAGTAATAATTTGTTTTTTAGAAAAGTTATTTCTAATAATTCATTTATAATATAAAAAAAAGGGTGAAGTTCAGAAATATATATAACGGCCGTATGATAAGAAAAATGTGAAATGCACTTTTATCAGATCTAGTGTAGCTTCACAATGATTTCTAAATTTATTATATGCAAAAGGCTAAAATGTAAATTATATATATATATATATATATATATATATATATATATATATATATATATATATATATATATATATATATAAATATATATATATAGGTTTTTGGCTCAAATGTGCATTTAAGATTTGTTTTAGCATAAGCCGTATCGAAATTTATTGAATTATTTAAAACCCAAAGAATTAAAAATGGTGAAGTTCAGAAAATTTATTTTTATATATCTTGTTCTTCTGTTATAACTGTATTTTAGCAAAGTGATATTTTGACGACGTTGAAGTCGATCATGGGGCGTGAGGTTTCGTGAGGTTTCTAGGGACCCAACGGGCAGAGACTTCGGTCATGGCCAAATTGTCGTGGATGATGTTGATAACACTTCCATGTGATATTCCAAGTTCTCGCTCGATTTCTTGGCCCTTCACCCGTCAATTGTAGATGATCATCGTCTGGACACGGGCCACAATGATCTCGTTGGTCACGTCTGATGGGCCTCCTAGACGGGGGTTATCTTAGTCCACTGACTAAAGGTCAGGGGACCTCTCTTTTATTATAATTTTATAAGGAGTTTGACCATTTATTTGATGATCCTAACAAGAAAAGTAAAAACAAGGGTGGTGAACTTGACGACAAGGTCTTAACAAAAGGTGAAAAACAATGGGATGGGGTCAAGAACAAAAAGACCAAAAAAGGGAAAAGAGAAAACGGGAAAAACGATATAAAATTAAATAAAACAAGGGGAAAAGGGAGGGTGGGAGAACGACTTGTCTCTTCAAGATCCAAAAAACGACCGTCCAGTTGCTTGGGCGCGTCTGCTTATATAGTCGCAGGCTGAGGCGCCCACAAAATGTCAGGAGGTCCGCTAGCAGGATCAAGGAGGAAATCAGGACTAGGAGGCGGCCTTATATCCTCGGAAGTGGTGGTGGAGCAGACGGAGGGCGGGGGAGGAGGGAAACCAATAACGGTAGGAACGGCGAGTCCCGGAAGAGGGATGCAACTAATGGCCCTGAACGGGGGAGAAGGTGAACGCACCCTAAGGTTGCCCAATTCCACAGCTGCAGATGTGAAGAAATCCCTCAAGGGGGCAGGCTCGGCGACGTGGAGGGCGCCGAGTTCAGAAGCAGCTGCCTCGAAGAAATTAGCGAGGAGGCCACGGCGTTCCCTCGAAGGGAAGACAGGGGAAGGAGCAGTGACGCGAGGGAACCGGGTACGACGGGCAGAGACTTCGGTCATGGCCAAATTGTCGTGGATGATGTTGATAACACTTCCATGTGATATTCCAAGTTCTCGCTCGATTTCTTGGCCCTTCACCCGTCAATTGTAGATGATCATCGTCTGGACACGGGCCACAATGATCTCGTTGGTCACGTCTGATGGGCCTCCTAGACGGAGGTTATCTTCAAGGGACTCACGACCATGGCGAAACTCCCTATTCAAGCAGACAATGGTTGCATAGGAAGAAGCGTTGTCGGTGTACACAGCAACCATGCGTTCATGGATCTCTTTTGCATTCTTGTCTTCCTTGGTAAAAATTTGATCACTACGAGGTTCTCAACCTTTTCCATTGTTGAAAAATTTGTGACTGAAGATTTGCGAGAAGTGACTGCTTCTTAAATAGACGAGGCAGGAGCGTGCGGCTGCAGGTCCTGACTTGACATATCTTGTCCTAACACCCCCACAAACAGCTATCCCCTTCCTTTGTTTTGCCCTCCTGATTCGAAAAACTTATTCACCGCCCCTCGTGTATATATATGTATATATTTAACAGTAGAAATAAACATGGCAGATTTGCTGTGTATGTAACATAAAATTTTAATTAATAAAATTTAGCAGGAAGGTTAGCCTTGAGAAAGACTGCACCCGAAAGTTTTCTCCTGCAACCCCAATACTCAATATCAGCAATGGGTGCTGATATGGCCGAACCCTTGCAGTCTTAATGGAGAGTTGGTCATGCGTGTTTACCCTACTTTGTTTGAAGCAGTGGCTGACTATGATAATGGTTAAATGACTTAATGTTTAAAATATATATAATCATGGTAATTTAAGTTGGGGGTCGGTCGATACTTAGGAAAATGCCAGTTCTAACTAGCATGGCACTTTCTAGGATCCGCACTTTACGAAAGTTTGACACTAGAGGCAAGTGGAGATTAGCGGAAGCAAATGGAGGCAATGAAAAGAGGAAAGAGAGCAATGTTAATAAATTGGTCATTAATTCTTGGCCTCTAATTCTCGTACTTCAAAGATCCGATTGACCCTTTGCCTACATATTGCTTACTTTTCTCAAACTTCCTTGTCTATGGTCTTGTTCAAGCTGAGCTTCCTTGGGTTCCAGATGAATATATAGATTTTCCTTTTTATGGTCATTTTCTTCCTTTACATGTTTAGGCATTCGTAAAAATGTTCCAAACTTTGTTTCGCGTTTGTATAAATTCTCTGTGTATTAGCATTTACAAGTTGCCCTATTCGGGGAGCAAGATGTTCCCCATTTAGGTGAAGTTCATGAGAGTTCAATAATTATGGTGAATACATAATCTAGTGATGGATCGATACTTTGCTTTGGATTTCTTTTGAACATCAATATTCTTAAGAAGGGTCCTATCTCAAAGGTGAACAACAGTTTAACCTGGTGCTCGAACCAGAGGAAGCTACAGCCTATGAGAGCTACCCGGATGAATAAGTCTGTTAATATTAACACCTTCCTCCCCAGTAATTTTTATTAAGTTAATTTACTTTCATTTTTTACCCATATTTATCTTCGTCAAAATAGAAAAATAACCTGACATTTATTAAGATGTTCTTCATATCTCCAGATTATTTCGCTTTTAATTAGCTTTTAATGTTTGCTCAAAATTATATTAATGGGCTCATAAAATGCTTTCCAGGGAAAATAATGTTCTCTGGTCTGTTTATATTTCTTTTGGCAGAAAAGTAAAGTTATGAAGAGAATATTTTGGGGGGTTAAAGATGGCGGAGAAATTAGTCGAGACATATACTGTGTTGAAGAGCATAGAGCTGCAATAACGTAGTGTTCTTCACTTTCGATATAATTGTGCCAACAAAAAAAATGAAATTGGTTTAGAACAATTAGGCAAAGACCAATGCCGCACTCAAAACAGTTAGGCCACTCCTGATCACCAGCGACTGTAATTCTGGTGCTAATTTTGGTTTTATTATGCGGCTGATGGTGAGGCTCTCCCTTCTACTGTGAATAAATAAAGTTGGTTAGAGTGAAAAAGTATCGCGCAAGAGGGTTTACGATGAGGATCAAATAACAAAGAGACGAAATGCCATTTCCTAATTTTGGTCATTTCGCTCCATAAGGTGATTCAATTAAATATTATATTTCTCATGATGGGGGCACTCACATCATTTTTAATTACTTTTTTTAACAAGAACTCTACACTATCCATCATTCAAAAATGTGATAGATTTAAAATTATGAAATACTTTCAACCCAACTGTGGAAGAATAAGGAGAGAGAGAAGTAATACCCCCCATGTGACTTCTCTAGTTCGCTTTTGACCACTCTAAATTCACCTGTCCTATATATCGCGAAAATTTGAACAAAAGAAAGATCATTGAGGGGAAATCGAATCTTTTTGCTATGGGCCCTTATCGCGACCCAAGGCAATTAAGTATATTTGTTGGCGATGAATCTCTCTCCACGTCTAGATAATTTTGTAGTATATATTCGAGACTTCGGAATTCAAAGGCAGATGTGTCTGAAGCCGCCGTCCAGTAAGTTAGCCGTAACGTCTTCGGTAGTCAAAAGGAAATCGATTACATTCTCGTCGAAGAGGCAAGGGAGAGTAGTCATCACTCATTGTTGTTCGTGGAGATAGGCGCGCTTCAACCCTTCTCACCACGTCTTCCTATTTTAAGGATCGGAAGAAGCCATCCCCGAGCACCCTTTACTTGCCTTTTAAGGATGAAGGCCCCCAACTTCAGTTTCCCGAAGTTGAATTGAGTGTCCGGTGAGACGCCCACAAGTTCAAGGTCGAACTTACCTACCTGGTCCCACTCGCCACACAGCAAGGTAAAAGTGTTTTAACCTTCGCTTCTTCACGCTAATCCCAACTTTAACGCGTCTAACCTCAACGATCCACTTTGCTCTAGAACTTGCATAATTAGAAAATCATTTCTTAATTAATTATCCCTCGGTTCAAACTTAATTAATAGTGTTAATCATCTTAGCTGTGAACCGTCAATATTTAGTTGCATTGCCATTTAACTTGCCCTATATGTATATGTAAACTCTAGTCCTATTAAAGTATATTTTTGTAGCTCTGTTTGAATATTCCTTTGCCTAGCAACTGTGTATTTAAAGCACTTTTAGAACCATCCGCTAGTGGGCGTATAACCGCGTACACCTGGTCATACCACGACACTAATATTAGTGGGACGTTCCATGAAAAGTAATAGATAGAGACCTAAATACGAGTATATAAAGAGCATCGAATATGTTGTTAAAAATCCTTCGAAATTTGGATAAAGATAATTGTAAAAATTTTCTCGCTTGTCTCTTAATATTTTTTTTCTTTTCCATCTTAAGAGTGAAACATCCTGAAGATAGAAGGTAATGTGTTTGAAAGATCTACCGTTTAGAACGTCTAGTTATATTTGATATTGAAGTTCAATTTATATTTGATTTTTAAGGTTCACTCGGACTTATAAGAAGATTGGTCAACGATATTTTGTTCAATGATATTTTGTCATATTTAAATTAGATACATATTTAATTGGTGGTTAAGAAAGGCATTTCAATATTAGGCCTGATTTATGTGACAGTTTATCGTGAAGCAGTTAATATTGCAAAGGGCAGACGCAATAGTTAAGGTGGAGGGTCTACTTGAAATGGAGAAGGATAAACCATAACCGAGTGCACAAACGACGTTTTCACTAATTTCTTTGCTTGACAAATTAACAACACAATTATTTCGTACATTATTCGTCCAATCACTAGTGGCAATAAGAGGTTTACTTGCTTATCCAGTTTCTTTGTTAAGACATCAGTAGTTCTACGAAGTTTTCTATAGATTTCTTGTCGTAACGAGTACCGTTTCAAGTAGACCCTTCACCTTAACTATTGCGTCTGCCCTTTGCAAATTTGAAAAATACTGTGAGCTTCCCCAAAATCAGGTTGACATAATTAAAGGTATTGTTTATGGGGCCACCAATGTTAGTCATGAAAGTAATTTCCCCGCTCGGTATAAAAAAGCTTGGCCGATCTTAAAAAAGATAACGCATTACATATCACAAAAGCCGACAAGTCGAATAGTATCGTAATTCTTGATAAAAATGATTACATATCGCGCATGCATGCCCTACTGGCTGACAGTGTGACTTAAAGAAAATTAACAAGGAACCCCTTAAATCAAGTTATTAAACATTTCAATAGTATACCAAAAAAAAAATCCTTAAAGATAAGAAGGAATTAATAGGTGTTTTGTCAGAAAAATCTCCCTCGTTACCTTACTTATACGGGTTGGTAAAAACACACAAAGATAACAACCCTATGCGGCCTATTATTAGCACAGTTGGTCCAGTTTCATATAAATTATCAAAATATATTACCAAACTGTTGTCTCCTTTACTTGGAACAATATCTGGTTCTCATTTACTCAACTCCCTTGACTTAGTAGAAAAATTAAATCAAATTACTATTTGCCCCAATGATAAGTTGGTAAGTTTTGACGTTTGCTCTCTCTTTACCAAAGTCCCTATTGATTCCATTTTAGATTATCTTAGTAATGAGCTTACTCATCATGAATTACCTCTATCTGTAAGTCATATTATTTCACTCATTAGGTTGTGCATTTGTGACTGTAAGTTCGTTTTTAATGGTGAATTTTACCAACAAATATTTGGTATAGCAATCGGCAACCCCTTATCACCCCTACTCTCAAATTTGTATATGGAATTCTTTGAAAAACAATATTTACCTAATATCATTGATATCCCCTTAAAGTGGTATAGATATGTTGATGACATTTTAATTAGTTTGCCTTTAAATATTGATGTAAAAAATTTGCTTTCCAATTTAAATAACCAGGTACCTTCCATAAAATTTACTGTTGAATTAGAGAAAGACAATTGCCTTCCATTTTTTGATGTCTTAATACATAAGGAATCATTTAATTGCAATTTTAGTATTTATAGGAAACCAACCAACAACTTAACCTATGTCCATTTTTATTCTGGCCACCATCTTAATATTAAGATATCAATTTTTTCCTGTATGTTTTTCGTGCGTTGCACATTGTCAGTCCTCAATATTTGGATCAGGAAATTGAATCTATAAGAAAAATCAGTGCAGACTTGTGTTATCCAGAAAATATACTTGATATTTGTTATAATAAAGCCCCCAAAAAGTTTTATAACGAAAGTACTATTGAGAAGGAAGCACTCAAGAATATCCTCATTTTACCTTATTTTAATGGCTTTGAAACCGTAAAAACATTGTTAAAAACACATAATGTAAATCTTGTTTCCTCTCATACTAATACTTGAAAAAGAATGTTAATAAAAAATTGCCCTAATAAAACAAATAACGTAATTTATAAAATCCCTTGTTTGGATTGCCCTTAATTTTATATTGGGCAAACTAGCAAGGATCTGAATGTGCGGATTGAGCAACATAAGTACTCTGTAAGCACTGGGCAAACATCAAATGCCATTTTTATCCATTTGAGTAAAAATTCCCATCGTATTAATTGGACGGAGAGTTCTGTGATTGCCAAATCAAATGACTTTTTTCACGAAATCTTTTAGAATCAGCTTTTATACAACTGACTTCGAATTTTAATCTCAGCCCTGGAATGTATTTTTTGGACCCTTGTATCAAAAGAATGTTTAAGAATGACTTTAAAAATAAAATTTCTGAATTAATGATTACCACATATAAGTTATTTTAGCTTATTTATATAAAAAAAACTTTCCTCATATTTTTCTTTTGTCATATTTTCTAGTTATCATGTGTAAACTTCTTTTTTTTTTTTTCATATTGCATATGTGATTCCCAAACATTGCCCCCCCTTTCTTTTGTAACCCGTAAACTTTTTTTTTTTTTAACCTTGACGGCTCATCTTGTTAATAGGTTGTTTCCAGGTATCTGGAAATCTCACCCCTTTTAATCTTTATATCCCATATTTTCATTAATCAGGTGTATAAATATCTTTCTCTTTTTCCCTGTCTTTTAGTCTGCTCAGTAAAGGACCATTAGTCGAAAGGCCTCGCAGTTCTCCGTTGTTTCATTTTCCTCGTGGCTGTAACGTTATTCATATATATATATATATATATATATATATATATATATATATATATATATATATATATATATATATATATTTATATATATGAGAAACTCACAAAGAAGTTTGTGAGTAGAGACATAAATGCAAAAAATCACACAGGAAAATGAAAGGCAGATTCTAACTACTTTCGAATTTGTGAAAATCATATAGACATTTTAGTGACAAAAAAAAATACATACACAGGGAATTGACAATTTCGTTATATATAAGCCTTTTAATAACAAGGTCCAGTTTAAAAGACCTGGGCTATATTAAAGTTTGGCGAGGAATTAATGAATGAGCATTCAACAATATTTCTTTGAATAAATTCATTAGATTTGTAAATAACTTTAGCCGAATTCCAATTGATAGAGTGACTGTATTCAGCTAAATAGACAAAGAAAGCACTGCTGCTTTTCCTTCTCGTAATATTGTATTTATGTTGCGTCAAGCGTACACTTAGTGATTTAACAGTTTGCCCAAAGTATTACTTAGGTCAAAATAAACAATCGACAGAATAAATCCATCCTATACTTTTGTTCTTATTATGAATTTACATTTTGTAGAGGCTAAAAGTTTCATGGTTGAAATTGAAAGAAGTAAGAGGTTTGCATATTTTTACTAGGTGACCTGGAGGGTAGCCTAATCTCAAGCATTTTCTTTCGCTACATAAGTTAGAATTTCTAGGCCTGAATATGAGATTATAATCTTTCGAATTAATCCTTAAGTTTTGTTTTAAGTTAAGTGAGTATTTACTGGGGTTTAACTAGTTTTTCAATATGTATATTGCTAATATTTGCTGTGCTCTCTTGTGCACATACATTTTGTCCGTAACCTTTTTATTTTCTTATTTTCTTTCATTTTATCTATAGGTATAAATTCTTTATGCTCTGAGATTTAACTGTTTCACTCCTTGATTGTTGCTGTATTTAATCCTTATGCGTCTGTTTGGTTTATTAACGCAATCACTGGATTTCTCGCTTTTTCTTAATCATATCCAACTTTTTCCTATTAGGGGGCGGATATAGCTTTGGATACATCTACGGAAATGTAAAATCGCATGAGCAAAATAACCCCCTTCGCCCAATCATCTCTCAAGTCCCAACGCCGAAATATAAGCTCGCTCAAATGTTTCAATTTAATTATTACGCCATTTATCCAGGACAAATTTTCCATAAATTCTACCAATAATTTCGTTGATATTCTTCACCTTACCATAACAGGCTGGATTTCAGCTTCCCTCGATATCAAGAGTCTTTTCACCAATGTGCCAATAGAAGAAATAATCGAAATAATTTTAATGTGCGTCTACGAAACCCCGAATTACTTCCCACACGAATTAGGGCCCAAATATTAAAGCAACTTTTAAGAATAATTACAACTGAAGCTCAGCTCTGAAGCCCAGATGGGAAACTATAGCGTGGAATTGATAGAGTAGCGATGGGCTTCCAATTGGGTACTCCTTTTACGAACTTATACATGAAAAACATAAAGGAAACGCATTTAACAAAAATGACGAACCGATCCCAAATTTTCACCAGATTTCTTGAAGATATATACCTTACTACTAAGGAAGAAAATTAATTACTACAAATCAAAATAAACTTAGAATCCCATTCCGTTTTTAAATTCACATAGGAATTGAGTGTATGGCCGTATTCCATACTTGTATTTTAACGTAAAACAAAACTGTGATGGAAGATATAACACCAATATCTATTGAAAAGGAACAGACTGCGGTCGATGCCTCAACGCCAACTGCTCAACGTGGATCCCACTTGACGAAGAATTTCGACAATCCTAATAATCAATGGCTACTCCACTAGAGAATTTGAGAAAGTAAGGAAGATAATTCTCAACTCAAAGTTTGAGGTAAAGAATGAAAAGTAAAAATAAAGTATAATACCATTCCATTTCAAGAAACAAATGACGAATTCCTTCAAAACAGACGAACGCATACTATAAAATATAAAAAGTAACACTATACAAGAAAATGAAAACCAGTTAGCTCCAACTAAATATAATAAAAAAAAACAAAAACGTCAGCAACCTACTAATGAAAACCAGCCTCCGTGAAAAAGAATCCATCCTAAAGGCTACAAATGTTCTATACAAATTTGAATGACCCCATGAGGACTGCAAGCCTTATCCAAACAAGTAATATATATATATATGTAGGGAAGACCACTAATACCCTAAGTCTACGCCTATGAATGTACTTGCACGAAATAGGAATCAAATACACTACAAGGAATAACATAACGAACAAATTACAAGTAAGTTTTTTGTTGAAAACACTACGATGCTCAGAAAAACTCGGTTCTCCGCAGCCTGAATATTCTGGAGGCGTCTCTGATCAAGGAGATGAACTCGAAACGGAACACACGGCGAACCAGCTCAGAGAGAGTATTCGACCTTTTTTCTTAAAAGAAAAGTAAACCATACTTTAACTCCAACCCATTAAAGTTATCAGAGAATGAAAACTCAATTCATTCTTTGCTGCTCACAATCACAAAACAACTACCTCGCCGCTAAATGAAATAAAATTTCTATCAATGTCACCTCAATAATAAGAAGGAATTCCTTCTAAAGATGCCTAAAGAAAGGCGAAAGCTATGTGCGAATTGTTTTTTAAAGCTTAAATATTTTAAATGTGACTAAATAAAATGGATCGAACTCAGTGGATTTTTAATCTTCAGCCTCATATAAAAAAACTGCATTCGATAGTTAGAACGCACTAAAATAAAATTGGTAAAGTCGAAATACAATTGCTCTTTAACAAAACAAGTATTGAAGATAAGCTACATATTTTATATATATATATATATATATATATATATATATATATATATAAATATATATGTATAGTCCACCAGTGATTGACGATGACGGAGATTTCCGTTAAAGATTGCTTTCGGGAATAAAGTTATCCTAACACTGTTATTTCTTTCCTGCATTTACATTTTGGATATATATATATATATATATATATATATATATACATATATATATATATATATATAATGAATAACTCACAAAGTACCACGTAAGGTTCGGAATGAATGCACTGTACCGCAGGAAAAATGAAAAAGATGCTGCCAAGTACCTTCGAACTTTATTCAGTTCATTCTGAAGGATAACTACAAGAGAAAATAATATAATAAGGTTATATATTACCTAGTAAAAGATAAAGAACCGCCTCTAAGAGAAGAAATCACCAATGACAAAGTAGGAAACGGATGGGTAAATTCAAATTAACATTTAGCTATAACAAGTAGCAAGGTCAAACCGAAAGGCAAGAAACAGTCAAGAACAGAGCCAAAAGGGTTAAAGCAATTAACGGATAAAGTGATAGACAAAAGAGAGAGAGTAGGAGAGACATGAGAAGTAGATTGAAATGAAGGGGAGAAGGACAAGGAGAGAGGAAGAGAAATAAAATAATGTTAATACAAAATCAAGCAATAATTAAATTGACATGTCAGGTTCCCATAAAAAGGCAAATTGCCACCAAAAAATTTAGAAATATAGGTCAAAGCTTATTTATTTAAGAATGAGGTTTTTCATAAGAACATAAATTTTTAGAATGCCAGGGGAAATGTTAAAGTTATTAAATTGGATTATACATGAATATTCAACAAGGTTTCTTTTAATTGAGTCATTTGAGCAAACAATCAATTTGGCCTACTTCCAATTAATTAAGTGGTTATTTTCGGACAAATGCACAAAAAAAGCAGTGTTATTTACAGCTCTCATAACATTGTATTTATGCTGAATAATACTGACAGATAATTGCTTTCCTCTCTTTCTAAAATATTTACGTGGACAAACAGGACATTCGATAGAATCGACTCCTACAATATTATTACAATTATTGTAAAGTAGAATATTTTTATAGTTGACTCGTATTTTAATTAAATTGAAATGTTAAAGTTTTACCCTTGTCTGTTTGAAACATTGACCTTCCCCGTCTTTTGAAAATTTTTAACATTTCAGTTGCTTTCAAATACGAGTCAACTATAAGAAAATTCCTGTTTACAATAATTGTAATAATATTGTGGTAGTCTATTAGGTCAAATGTTCTGTTTGTCTAAATAAATATTTTGGAAAGAGAGATGAGCAATTATCTGTCCGTATTAATTAACATACATACAATATTAGGAGAGCTTTCAATAATAGGGCGTTTTTTGTGCCTACGTCCGAAAATAACCACTTAATTAATTGGAATTCAGCCAAAATTATTTATATCTCAAATCACTCAATTAAAAAAAAACTTCTTGAATATTTATGTATAAGTCAAATTAACAACTTTAACATTTTCCCTGGCCGTTTTAAAATTGATGTTGACAAATATTCAGGAATTTCTTTTAGTGAGGGAGGGGGCAATTTGCATTTTATGGGAACCCGATTTGTTAATTTAATTATTACGTTAATTTTGTATTAACATTATTTTATTTCTCTTCCTCTTTCCTTGTTCCTTTCCCCTTCGTTTCAATTTCCTTCTCTTGTCTCTGCTAATCTCGCTCTTTAGGCTGTCGCTTTATCCGTTAATCGTTTTATCCTTTTGGCCCTGTTCTTGACTCTTTCTTGCCTCTCGGTTTGACTATGCTTCCTGTTATAGCTAAGTTTAAGTGAATTTACCCATCCCTCTCCTACTTCTTTATTGGTGATTTCTTGTCTTAGAGGTGGTCTTTTATCTTTTACTAAGTTATATATACTCTTATTATATTATTTTCTCTTGTAGTTATGTTTGCGAATGAACTGAATAAAGTGAAAGTACTTGGAAGCACCATTTCTATTTATCCTGCAGGACATTGCATATATATATATATATATATATATATTATTTTTTGACATCTTTCTATCTCGGAAGACCATGAAGATTGCGCCATCGCAGCACTGGGCGATGTGCATGCAGATCTTGGGTTGCCTAGTCGTCAAGATTCGTACTCGGTCTCGCCAGTGTCATTCAGAGGAATGTAGAGCAATAGGTTTGGCACCTGTTTGGTTGCAGAAGTTTACGGAGTAAGTGAACACAGTGCATTGGTCCGTTTCTAGGCTTCACTCATGATTGGAAGGTTTACTCCCATATGCTTGGCCGTTGGATCAGTCGAAATCTCCTCAGCCTGACTAACCGTTGGCTGCTAGAGTCAGCTCCTCTGCCTCGATTGATGGTGCATTGTAAGCACCAGCCCCTTAGGTAATTTAGCCCTCTGGGTAACACAGTATACCTTGGTATGGCTGTCGGAGTCAGCACGTAAGAGTTTATAAGATGGCTGAGGACCAGTGATACACCTCTACTACTCATGAGTCATATTTTAGAAAGATTGATTTTAAGCGTCCTTCATAATGAACTGAACAAATTCGAAAGTACTTTTAATCAGCCCTACATTTTTGGCTCTGAAATTTTTTTTCATTTATTGTTTTACTCAGGCTCTATTTTGTGAGTTTCTCAAATATATATATATATATATATATATATATATATATATATATATATATATATATATATATATCCGCACCTGTCAAATCTCATACAAAAATTGCATCCATAGGATAGTGTTAGATCATGCATTTACAATATACAATTTAAAAAATACATAAGATTGTGTGACATTATGCATCTACAATATACAATTCGAACCATAGATAGAAATGTGTCCTAAACAAAAGCATCATCATCAAGACTCGTCAAAATCAAAATCAATCATAATATACAATAATAGAAAACTGCATCCACAGGAATGAGTCCAGAATACCCCCAAAGTTAACACTCCTTCCCCATATAATGATCTAATCTGTGTTCGAATATATTCAATTTTGGACTGTCTACCGTCTCAAATGGCAAACTATTCTAGTGATCTACCACTCTATTGGTGAAAAAAAATTTCCTAACATGCAACCTGCACCTCTGTTTTTTTTATTTTTTAAGTGGTGACTTCTAATCCTATTACTAGCTTCAAACTCAAATAACTTGCTAAAATCCAACTTCTCCATCACGGAACAGATTTTAAAAAGCGCAATCTTATCTCCTATCAAACATCTCTTAAATGAGAACATATTTACTACTCAGTCTATCTTCATATTCAAGGAGCTTTAGGGAAGGTATTATTTTTGTGGCCCTCCTTTGTGCTGACTCTAAAAGGTTGATGTCATTTCTAAAATGTGGTGATCATGCTTGTATACAGTACTCTAATTGTGGCCTAACATATGATGTTTGAGGATAACCTCTTTACTCTTGTAGCTAACATTTCTATTAATGTATCGTGGCACCCTATTTGCTCTTTTATTTGCATCAATACATTGCTTTGACAACTCCAGTGACTTATCTACTACTATGCCTAAGACCTTTTCATCCTCAACTGAATTCAGCCAATGTATTTCCATTTCATAGCTAAATTACCTATTATCCTTTCCAGTGTTAAGAACTTTACATTGTTTTAAGGTTAAAAGACATCTGCCACTTCTGAGCCCAAGATAATAACTTATTTAAGTCACTCTGCACTTTAAAGCTAGCCTCAACTTCTTTGACTACAGCGGCCAATTTAGTATCATCAGCAAATATTGACACTTTGCTATTTACAGCCTCTTCAAGATCATTTATATAAACTATGAATAATAAAGGGCCTAGAACGGCTCCCTGAAGTACGCCACTGATAACGTCCCTCCACTATGACCTCACCCCATTTAGCAGAACTCTCTGAAAGATATTTGTCTAAAAAAATGTAAAAATGTATTAGAGAGCCATGAAAAGTATGAAACGGTTAAAAATGACCCTTAATTTAGTTGGATCTAACACCAAAATTGCAAGTAGCCAGTACTCTTTACTTAGTGGAACGAAATATTCCAGCCTTGTTGCCAGTTCTGGTAAATATTGTAACAGGTAACTGTTTATAGAGCATTTAAATTTTATTTGAATGCTAGTAAAGGCTGTGGATAATTCTTGAATAACATCAAATTATTTGGTAGAGATTATTTCTTAATCTATGTGCTATCTTTTCATTTGCAGATATATCTGCAATTAATGTGACAATGGCGAAAATCAAAACAAGGTTCAAGTCAAGTTTTCATCTGACTAATTTTGTTGGGACTGGGCAAGCAAGAGCTGATGGTGTCTGAGTTACCAACAATAAGAGATATGTTGAGGCACGGCATCTACCTGAAGGAGTAAAGTGAAGATGACCGGAAAAATAATGAACTGGACCAGCTGGTAAAAGACATGTATCAGGGCTTAATTAATCAGTGAACCAAAGCTAATGCTCTCTTCAAACCACCTGTGGTCAATCATAAGGTCACAATAATATTAAAGCTTAAGGAGGTGTAGAAGAAAGCAGTAAACGTTTCCCTTGGTAAAGGAAAAATTGAAGTAAAAGAGAGGTTCAAAGCAAAACTAGATAAGTTATTTTATATATTGACATGCAAATGTCAAATTTCCAGTTGTGGGGAAGTAGGTTGTAATGGCTGTGAGACTGAAGCCCACATTAACTGCTATTGTAGTAGAGAAAAAATACCTACCACCTACCTACTAGAGGTTTGATGTCCAGGAATGAGTCAAAGCAAGATTTTTATGCTCTGATGAAGTTTAACTTTTGAATATAACCCAAAGTAACCCATGCATTTATATGTGGAGCTTTTCTCTCTCAATAAACTTGTAAATTTAGGGGTTACTTTGTGTTTGTGTGTACTTAGAATAAATAAAAATAAGTTACATAAGCTCGTGACGAAAAGGAAATTTTACTTCTATATAAATATAAATTGATATGTTTAGGAGCAATTGTATAAAAAAATAAAGTTCTTTTTCAAAATCCACACGGGAAAATCTATCATTTAAGCACCCCTCATTAAAAATTTAATGAATATATATGGTTGCAACAAAATTTGACCAGCCCATTTAATGCATCCTTTTGGGTTAAGAGGAAACTTATCCTAATTGAGAAGGTATATACCTAAGTCAGTAAACTCAAAATATGAGATATATAAATCCAATTGGTTCCAATACAGTGATATAGAGCATTGGCATAGAGGATTTTTCAGTACATATTAATATTCTTATTGTTTTAATAAATATTACTTTGAATTTGTTCTTAGAAATATTAGCCTTGGAATTAACATACCCTGATAAATTTCTTTTCAGGTAGTGTCTCCTATACTTGGGATGCAAACAGGCTACACGAAGCTTTCCTGTTTCCTATGTTTAATGGACAGTCGTGCAGATAATATGCACTCTGAGAAGAAGGTTTGGCTTCCACGAGAAGCAATTAGAATTGGATCAAACAATGTGATATCTGAACATTTAGTGCCTCTTCACAAAGTACCGCTTCCTCCACTGGATATAAAGCTTGGCATAATGAAAAATTAGGTCAAAACCCTTATTAATGAAGGCTAAGCTTTTAAATTTCTTCTTCAAAAATTTCCACAAATCAGTGACGTTAAGCTCTATGCATGAATTTTTGATGGACCTCAGATCAGGAACTTTATGAGAGGTCAGCTGTTTAAGGCATCAATGATGGACATAGAAAAATATAGCTGGAAAGCTTTTAAAGCTCTAGTTAACAATTTTCTACGCAATAAAATAAGCCCAGAATATGTTTCCCTGGTCAATCAGCTCCTAACATGTCTCAAACATTTGGGAGCTCGAATATCTATAAAGATCCACTTTTTTACAGTCCCATCTTTATTACTTTTTCGACAACTGACATAAAACAGATGTAACCATGTTTGCTGACTACTGTTGGTGTTTGAAGCGTGATGCACCAGATGAAAGGCACAAACGAAAATCATCAAGGGCGTCTTTTCTTGGAAATTAGAATTATTTTCTTTATCATGTGGCATCATTTAATTTTTTGTTTTATTAAAAGGATTATAGTTTACATAAGTTTATCCATGTTTCGATGATATAAAAAAAATAATGTATTATTAGATAGAGAAAGGTTTTTGAATTTTTTTTTCTGGAAAAATGAGGTAATCTCAATGAAAATGGTGTTTGCTGTACTGAGAAAATCTGACCTGATTGAACATAAATACATTAATTCTTGAGCTCAGGAGGTTTGATTCATTAATAAACCACAAAGTAATCCTGAAGAACATAAGACTTTTTTCAAACGCAGGCCTGTGAATTATAGACAGCAGCTGCAAATAGAACTACCTCAGAGACAGCATACGTGCAACATCGCTTTTTACTTAAAACTTTTTGGGTAACGTTTAAATGAATCCCACTTACGGGGTATTGTAAGCGTCCCGTGACACTCATCATGACGCTCTAAACAAAGAAATTAATGATAGTTTTAAGGAAGTTCGTCACGTTTTTATTGTTTTAACAGAAATATGTGTTTAAATTTTAATATTAATTAATGTGGCTGCCCTAAGCGGCGAACTTTGTTATCACATACGTTGTGTGAGCAGAGGCGTTTCCACGAACCTTAATCTCTTTACGCCATGCTCCATGACGGCCCTTGATACTATGCCCACTGCGATGTTCTTCTTATTTGAGAGCGCAATCATTTTTAACTCTAGAGCACGTTGAAAGGATTTTCTTACAACCACACTGTTGACAACGTGAGGTCTGCCTGAACGAGGTCGATCTTTGAGGTCTTCTCCGGTCTTGAGCCTCTCTGCGCCTCTGTGGAGAGTTATCCGTCTGACATTACTCTACTTGGCAAATCCACCTTGTTGTGCCCGCGCTTAAGTAGATTTCAATTCTTTTCACTTCCATCTTGACACAAATTTCAAATGTACTCAATGAAAAAGATATTTTAATGATATATGCTGGAAAAGTAAACTTTAAGCTCGTTGGAAGAGAATTTTTCTACTAATCACTTTATCCTCTCTAAAGATGTAAACCTGACTGTAACAGTACATTTGAAAAATGTGATATACAGTATACCAAATTATGTTCGACCATATAATTCATTCTCTCTGGAAAGCTACGCTTTGCTTTGGAATTGCGTGCCAATATCTTCAGCAGGTTGTGAATTATCAACAAAAAGGTTTTACAAACAGAGATACAGAATGTGTTAAAGAGGCTAAGTTTACATATTCTCCGCTATATGAGGGGGCAGTCCAATGTTCATATGACTCTCCATTACTCTTTTCTTACTCCGTAAATGCTGAACATCCAATTATATACTTTAATCTTACAGATCTGGATCTGATTCCAGATTAAATTGTGTACGTTAGCAGAACATTTGTTTTCCCACCTTGGGTATTTTCAATTTAAATAGATGATAATTTTCTGATATGGGCAAAAGTCTATAAATAGTCTATCTCTTAATGTTATAGAAAGTGAATCTGTGATCGAGACTCCTTATGCGGTTCTGGAACCATCCTAATATCTAATGAACACTTCCTTGTCCAACGCTCATCCCTACAAAAGATTTATTAAAAACCTCTCTATAAAATTTTTACATATCTTGCACACAAACATACACATGAATGATCACATAACATCAGCCAAACTGTTTGCGGATGTAAATGAAATAGGTTATAAAGAGAGTGAGTCATTTATAAAACATTCAGAACAAGATATTCAATTTAAAACAGGTTCGTTGTCCTCATTGCGAATTTATCTCCACCTTACTTCGACCGGCTTGTTTTCCGTCGCCACCCTTTTCGATTGTCCGTCTGTGTGATTTTATGCAAGTTACCTCTCTCGGTACCGAGACGAGCGAAGTCGCTACTGTTTGTGCCTCTTCTATCCAACACGCAGTTTCTGACTTTCTAATTTTGCGAAGAAACGTCATTACGGATTATTGTGATTCATGTACATAATCCTTTGCTTCAAAATCCCTTCCATTTGATCCTTTGTTGTTACTGTCACAAAAGTTATTAATATTATTTCTCTGATAATACCTAAATTAATCTGATCAAGACCAGTAAAAGGTAAAAAGATATTGTACGATATTATTTGAGTCTGTGCGCGTAGATACGAGGGGCGGTCAATAAGTTTTGCCATTCGGATATAAGGAAACGAGATATGAGGAAAAGTGTTTTATTATTTTTCAATATAACTAACCTCGACTTCAATGCACTTGCGCCACTTGTCCCTGAGGCTTCGAATTCCCGACAACCAAAAATATCCCGACTGCTGTTCAATCCACTCCTGGACTGCGAGCTAGACATCTTCATCGTCCCCAAACCGGTGCCCACACAGTGCAGCTTTGAGCTGGCGGAATAAAAAGTAGTCGCTAGGGGCCAGATCTGAACTGTAGGGGGGATGGTTGAGCTACTCGAATCCGCACTCGTGCAGGACAGCTGAGGTAAATCTGGCCTTGTGCACTTTGAAGACGTTGAAGTCGATCATGGGGAGTGAGGTTTCTAGGGACCCAACGGGCAGAAACCTTGATGCCCAAATTGTCGTGGATTATGTTGATAACACTTCAAAGTTGTCGCTCGATTTCTTTGACCTTCCCCCGTCGATTTTCGAGAATTATCCTTCCCACACGGGCTACATTGTCCTCGTTTGTCACGTCTGACGGGCGTTCTGGACGGCGATCCTCTTCAAGCGACTTACGACCATGGCGGAACTGCCTATTTCAATGAGCAATGGTTGCATAGGAAGGGGCGGTGTCGGTGTACACTGCAACCATTCGTTCATGAATCTCTTTTGCATTATTGCGTTCCTTGGTCAAAAGTTTGATCACTGCGTGGTGCTCAACCTTCTCTATTGTTGAAACATTTGTGACTGACGATCTGCGATCAGCTACTGCTTTTTAAATAGACGAGGCAGGAGCATGCGGCTGCAGGTTTCGACTTGTCATAAGTTGTCCTTACACCCCGTACAAAGAGCCATCCCCCTTCCTCTGTTTTGTCCTACCGATTTGCAAAACTTCTTGACCTTCCCTCGTAGTAGCACAGCCAGACATCGATGGCAACCTCTAGGGTGATACCCGGCAACCTCACGCCATTAGGCCCATTTAGTGGTACTGAATAGAAATGTGAACTACTCGAACATATGATCAAATGCCGCCCAAGGGACTACCTGAAAGAGAGGGAGTATGTAGTTCTCCCCCCATCAATATATTTTCAGGAGGGGTCTGTTCAATCAGGTGTCTGTGGCCATGGTTTACGAGAGAAACCAAAACAAACACCAGGTACATCAAAATACACTCTTCGTCAGCAAGGACGTGAAGAAGGCCTTTGATAAGGTGTGGCACGAAGGACTCTGTTGGAAACCCGTCAACAATACGGAGTTACCTCTCTGCACCAGAAGGCTCCTCTCAAACTACCACACTGAACGGAGATGCCAAATAAAATACAATAATACCATCTTAAAACCCTTCACACCACGCTCCGGCGTTCCCTAAGTAAGCGTACTGGCATTCACACATTACATCATGTACACAAATAACCGAAAACTGCTGTCACACATACACAGTGTCCTACGCCGCTGACGAGACCATTCTCGTCAGCGGCCATGGATCAGACGAGATCTCGCACCAAGCACAAATAATACTATTCGCAAAGACAGTTTATGAGGATAAATGGCTGATTGCCGCGAATCCTCAGAAGACACAGATGACACTTTTTGGCACAGGAGATCACTTCATGCATAACCTACAAATCTTCTCACACACACACCAGACATGAACCACATAAACCCAACAAGGCTCGACTATACATAACCGACAAAAATCCTTAGGGTAACTTTTGACAAGTCTTTTAGGTTCAATATACACTAGAACATAACACAAGCAAGAGCCGCACGCACAAACATAATGCTGCACAGGTTCTACCCTGCGGCCAAGAAACTGCAATTACATCTATATAAAACACTCGTGCGACCTTTCCCCACCTATGCCTTACTGTCACTCGTAGCTGCGAGTGCCACGTGGCAGCAGAAGGCTCAGCGAATTCAGAACTTTGCTCTGAAGTGCGTTTGCCACTCTCCCTTGTATGCGACAATGTCTACACTACACGCCAACAAAAAATTAGCAGCCCTCAACACGTACAGTTACACCAGACTCACAACACATCTAGCGTAACTCACCATAGACCCCATATAAACTGTACTACATGCAAGACGGCATGTTTCTATGGCACTGAGATACCAGGCAACACATGGCCACCCGCAACCCATACCGTTTTACGCACAAGTTAAGAGTATCATGACTAAGCAGACACGTTCTCCTTCCTCACCACCCCCCAACCATCGTCCAGTCACAAACACCCTGAGTCGCACCTAACCGTACCACGCATCGGTGTCTAGCCTCCGACCTATCAACTCTTCGTATACCCTCTCAAGTTATTTCCGTACCTTTTTCCTCTACGACTATCTGTTCGCCTGTGTTACACAGTGCTCCTTCTCTGTTAATTCTATATACATCATTCATTCATTCATTCTTGAATGAAAAACATATTGTCGTGTTCTTCCCTTAGCCAAACACTCACTCGCACCACGTCTAACATCCAACTTCTAGATTCACGCAATCTGCTACCAACTTTACTTGAGTAACCATAAAGACCTCCTATCGGCCTTTAGAAAAAAAGATACTACATAATTTTAGCGTGTTCATATAACCACCAACTCTAGTAGGAAATTATTTAAAACACTTTATTATAGTACAAAAATCCTTAGTTTAAATAATGTAATTATATAGCTCTGATAGATGTGCGATAGTTTCCTAGCCACATTTAACTATTAATTTATGAGGCAAAAAAGATTGCGAGAAAGAAAATATTTTGACACATCGGTTTTTCAAAAAGGCCATTTCTTAAAGGAGTTCAAGTGCTTTTGACGTCCATAATTTAAAATCCAAATAGACAACTTCTTTGAAGATGTATTGACTTATTTTAATATCATGTTAGTATTCTTTCCTCTTTCATACCTTATTTATCCCAAATTCAAATTATGCATTGTAAACAGGCTACATATTTGAAGAAATAAAATAGACAAAACAAATTTGTAAATATGTAGTTTATAACTGTTTCAACCCATTGGAGAAAGGAGTACCAAGTAAGTGAATATTTCTCTGTTAATTTCCTCTATATTTCTGTTGTATAATGCTTTACACACTTCATATATAGAAGAAAGGATTTTTTTAATTTAAAAAAATGCTTTGCCGTTAGTATCTTGCGATCGGACGTAGCATTTATAACAATTAAGAGTATTGTTCTGGGAAATGTTTTATATCCCTAGTCTATTTCAATTTCGTAGAAATGAATAATTAAATTACAGGTACGCTAAGCTATCAGACATGATGGCGATTAAAAAAAGTTTGTTGAGCACGCTATCAATTAGAAGCAAAGTCTAATATGGGAATCTTTTATCACTTATTGTAAAGTAGAGTAACGTAGGTTAAACGAACTCTATGGATAGTTTAATGTGAAACATTTGCTCGAGAAATTCCTGCAGTTGTTTTTAGTGTTAACTTTAGTACACTTAGACTGAAGATGACACCAAGGACCGATCGAAAGTACATAATGTCCGAACATAATTTTATAATACTCTGAGTCGATCCCTCTGTTATTCAAAATACCAGCTTACTACATATTTTGAAATATTATTAAGCCTCGATTACGAGAAAGCAAGGATGGATAGAGTATTCTTCCAAACTTGAAATTGGGTACATAAGCATATATTTTGGCAAATAAAATATACCCAACATTGAATAACTAAGGAATCAATGATCAGAATATTACGGGAATTTGAAAGGCACACAACGAACAAGGACGAGAAAGAAGGGTTAACTTGTCGTACGAGAGAAAACTTATTAGTCCACTTTCAGCTCCTCCTATGAACTTCCATTATTCAAATTGGGTAAACAAGTCTAATTAGACAAAAAAATTAATTTGTCCTTTCTTTTGGAAAATATTTTTCATTTTGGGGGAAAAAATATATTTCGGATAAAGGGAAGGGACAAAGATACCTTAGTATGTAAAAACATTTATTTGATGATTTAAAAAAATTTTCTCAACAATTTAGCTTGACTCCAAACTAAGTTGAAATCAAAATTTTCAAGGATTTTATTTTTTAGAAAGTAAGGATTTAAACTACTTTATTCTTAGTGAGAAACAAATTACATAGTTCATTATTCTCATTTCTCTTTATACGTTTTCATGAATAATTCGGTGCGTTTTTTTATTCTGCACAGTTCAGTTTCCTAAATTATTCATCAACAGGCAATCTTTGCCACCGGAGAGTCTATATAATCCCCCACTCGGTTCAACAAGTAGCACTGTAGCATGGAGTTACGGTAGAACCGGGATACAGCATCACGGCTCAGCACTGTTCCGCCTAACGCCGCGTAATAACAAAGGACACGCTCACCCGTCGCAATCAGAGATACCTACGATTACGATTCGAAGAAGAAAGCTCAATCGACATCCGTAAACTCTTCCATAGTCAATCAGTGAGTATCTAAAGAGGATATCCATCTTCTATTGCCAACCTAAGTTTTCTCCTTCATCCCCCCCTCCGTCCACGCGAGGTAACCCAGCTTCTCCATCGCTTTCATCGTATCCCAAATGGCCATTCACTTCAACGAACACGTGAGCAGTTGCAATCGTTGACGCCTACAGATTATTCAATAATCTGGTCTAGCCAAACCCTCACATCTTTTGTGTGATCTCGCGAATTAAAATTTTCTTTCTAATCTCGACCTGAACCAGAACACTCAACCTATATTTATCACTCAGGGGATCTGTCCCGTGCCAACATTAAATTTCACATGTACAATCATTCGCTATAAACATTTTATATGTATATACTTCAACGGTATATCTTTGTCATCATTCTTTTCTTGCAAGCCTGAACGAGTACCAGGTACCTGTTAATCTTTGGCCAACTTGCACTCTGAATTATTTGTTTTGAAAGGACTGCGCAATTGAAAAGTAAACCATTCCCACTGAATTCTTAAATATTTCCTGTTCACTTAAACAATTAAACATACTTAAACCAAACCCCCAAAAGGCCTATATTTGCATATATATATATATATATATATATATATATATATATATATATATATATATATATATATATGTAAATATATATATATTTATAATTATATATATATATATATATATATATATATATATATATATATATATATATATATATATCAATATAACATCAGGTGATCTGGTCTGGCAGGGTCTTTAAAAGGTTTTAGAGAGATTTTTTAAAGGAAACCCTTTAACTTTGTTATAATTTGCAAATCGGAGTACCGTTTGAGTTGCATAAAAGACTAGGAAACAACTCTGCCATATTTATTTAACTCTTATTGTGTTGTTTGTGTCTGAATCGAGGAACTTTATTAGGAAAATTTTGTTAGGAGACAGTACTTCTACCGCAGTCACATTAATTTCCCGAAGAATTAGCAAAGTTCGAGCACTTTTTTATCTCACGAAGGCTGCATTTCTTTCGAATTGGGTTTATTTGCCTATTTTATTAGTGTGGGTATTTAGTTAGCAATGCTTCCGCGTTTAAATAAGCGTATTCCTCCGTGTGTGAGTACTTTGCGACTCAGGCCCGTGCTGACGGTCCATTAAATCCTTTCTTCCGGGTAACTTACGCCCCGCCCCGTGTTACGAACAAAATATCGTCTTCGAGAGATTCAACTTCAAGGAGAATCCCTCAGTTTAAGTGGAAAAGAACTCGTGGCGTATGTACAGGAGGAAAAGAGAAATTAGAGGGCATATAGAAGAGAACAAGTAGAACAAGAAAGGAAGCTAGAGCTGAAAAAAAGAGAGATTAGAGAAAGAGCGACAAACGCGAAAAAATTCGCCAATATGAATTTGAGTTTAATCGCGATCAGCTCGAATTCCTTTCAGTCAATTTCCGAGCAGATGCCTCTCACTCTGCTTTCATTAAACTCCCCACATTCGAAGAAGGAGAGGAAATCGGATCTTTCTCACTCACTTTGAGAAAATTTTTGAAGTGAATCATTAGGATATCGAGAAAGACAGTGTCACCAAATTCCTTCCATTTCTTAGTTCCCAGCTCCGGGACATTTGTGTTTCAATTCTTTTGGAAGCCAAGGTAGATTACACTACCCTCAAATCCGAACTTTTTGCACCATATAATATGACACGCGTTTCCTACCTCGCTAAATTTCGTCACACCTGCGTACAACTAAATATGAACCTTCGTCATTTTGGTTATACTCTTTCTAGAATTTAAATTTCTAGCTAGAGGTATCGAAAATCCTCCACAATTATGAGTACCTGGTAAATTTCGTCCTAAGGGATTGATTGCTGGCGTTGCTACCAACTAGAACGAAAATAAAAAGCCTCCCCCTTCATACCCCCAAGAATAAAATTAATAACTCACGGTTCCCTCGTAAGCCCTCCCAAAATTCGTCAAGGTTACGGGCCCCCTTAACCCCAGAAGTTTCACTGCATCGAATCCCCGTGATGTTAAGCCTCTCATCTCTAATCACCCGGCGTTATACTTCCCCCGTAGGCCAAATGTCTGTTTTACGTGCGGTGCCGATGGTGACGTGGGCCCAGACTGTTCCCAAAATTTCCTAGTGTGTAGTAATCCCATTCACTAAGTACACCAAGTAAATGCTGCTACCGCTCCCCCTTGATCGCCACCAGAAAGCCTAACTCTAATCTCCTCTCCCAGTATCCCAGGGAACCAAGTTAATTTCCTCTTAGAAAAGAGCCCTCCAGGAGGTTTTAATTTTGAGAACGGAAACGTTAATAGGTGCCGAGTCTCCACCCTCGTCCGCGATTATCTAATGAACTTCTTTCCCCCTGTGCCTCCTGATCGCAAAAAGTTTGCAGTAGTCCATGACTACCTTGGACACGCAAACCGCTTCCCCATTATAAACTGTTATCTGGAGTGTCAATACTTTTTAGGATAGGGTGGGGTTGTTTTGCCCCTATCAAATTCTGCTCCGTTTTGGTACGACAGTGCCCTCAAGTCTCATCTAACCCGGTGGCTCAGCCTGTTATCATGAGAGCCCAGGCAAAGAAGGATTTTCCATAATCCCACTGCCTTTGAAACCCCCCTTAGATTCGGATTTCAGCGGAGTTATGAGCAAAGAATTCATTCCAAGAAGGGAGGAGTTTCCAAATCTCCTTCACTTGTGAAAAAAAATCTTGTAGCCTTGAGCAGGATTCTGCCCGCAGTAATAAGACGGTTTCTTATCTCGTAAAAGAAGTCTTGTTATATCGCACTTGCTCGGATGGCGTTAACCCAGAGATTCATACTCTCTGCGTTTCCCTTTTGGATGTCCTCCTGGTCCTAAAAAATAGCCACAATAGTGTTTTTTTCTGGCCACTTTAGCCACATTAAGATTACTCAAAGGATTTTTCGGTATTTTTACTTGCCAATTGCTGCATTTGACATTTCTGATTACTGCCAATCCTGTGACATCTGCCAGAAAACCAATGCAAAAGGGCGTGTTAAACCTCCCTCCCTTCAGAATGGGCAGATCATATCTTGTTTAGCCCATCCGTCCCCCTACAGCTAAGAACATAGTTATATCCTTACCTTTGTGGACTGTTCCACTCGATTTCCCAAAGCCGTACCTCACGTGTCCCGAAGCCTTAATTTCCATCTTCTGAAGGGGAGGCATACCAAAGAAAGTATTGTCTGACAGAGGCAGGCAATTTACCTCTGAATTAAGGGAATATATCGGAAAACTCTTGATGGTAAAATTACTCTTTACCACTCTCTTTCACCCCTCGGCAAATGGAATTTGCGAAATATTTAATGAGACCTTGAAATCGATATTAATGAAGCTGTATGCCGAGCAGACCTATGAGTGGTATCGCTTCCTGCCCATAGCCGTATTTGCATACAGGAAGATTCCCTATCGTACTCTCGAATTTGCCCCCTTTGAATTAATCTAAAGACGTAACGTACGAGGTCCCATTTATATCCTCAAGGAGCTTTTTTCAAACGCCAAGTTAGATAGGGAAATTCTATCTTCCTATGCGTAGGTTTTGCATCATTGACGAAGATTAGGAAAGCGTACCGAGATTGCATAACAAACTGCCGTCGTTAATTTGAAAACGTACCGAACGTACGTCGATTGCAAATCGAGGGAGAGGAAGTTTAATTCCGGTAATGAGGTTCTATTGCTTCTTCCTACGAAGAGCAAACAAACTTACAAAACCTTAGCCCCTCCCAATTAATTTGAGAAATGCCTTTAACGGCAAAGTTAACAATCTGCTCAACCAAAAAACCATTGATCCCTCCACGTAAAATTATTGTCCCCCAATAGCTATGGTGCGGAAACCGGACAACTCCCGCAAATTAAATTCCATAACAGTTTTTGATGCGGAACCAATCCCATTAATCGACTAGAACCTCCACTGGTTCGAAAGGGCAAACTATATTATCGAACTCGACTTCTGTAAGGCGTATTACCAGATCCACATGAAAAAGAGCGTAAGGAAATAAACCGCCTTCCCTACCAACAAGATACATTATACAGTTTCGTCGACTTCCATTTGGGTTAACGACGGCCTTTTCATATCCAATAATGACTTCTTCAAGTAGAAGTAAATTTATAAATGATCTTTTCCTTGAGAACTTGTAGTTCTAAGTGATCAACAGGCACAGCAATTCAAACTAAACGTCATGATGATAAAAAAGCCCTATAAAGAGACATCATAGGTCTTTTCTCACCGTAAGCAATTCAAACAAAACGTGATGATGATGGAAGAGCCGTGTAAAGAGACATGACAGAGATAGAATGGTGTTATTTGCTGATGTATTAAATGTGATAACACTGACAAATTTTTCAAAGTTACAATTTTAAATTCTTCCTATAGTAGAAAAAATAGAGCTTATTTTATTTCATCGGTCTTTCTGATTCAAGATCGTGTACACTAATATTGGAATTGAATGGATAAAGGCTTCAGTAATGAATAGTTCTAATACATATTTTTATGTACCCTAATTAATCTAATTTTCCGTTATTTCAAATTCTAGCGCGTATTTTAATGAATATACATACAAACTGTTGAGAAGAAATAGAAAATTTATGTGACAGATTTTCTCAAGCCAAATTTTAAAATATTATGTGAATAAATTCCTTAGATATAACAAATGTTAGAGACGAAAGCTGTGAAATATTACCAAAAGATGAAAAGCTGAATATCAAGACACCAACAGGTTATATTTGAAATCTAAATTTAAATATTAATTCAGAACATTAATTATACATTTTGCCGTATGTTAAATTTTAAAGTAAATTGTCTTTTTTTTTGATCGAGTAGTGAAAGAGCCAAGGAAAAATAGCGGAACAATGGAAAAAGTAGTTTCAAAATCTAGTGAACATATAAAAGGACTGTTACCATGAATTTCAGTTTGAGAGTAAGACAGGCAAAACCTTAGTTCTTCTCGGAGTGTGTAGGAAGGTGGATAATCTCTCGCTTTACTCGTCTGAACCCATTTCTGTCTCCTCTTGACATACAGGTTTTAATCCTCACCAATTTGGTCTAACGGGGCAGACATACAAAATGTACGTAGCACCGTCACCCATAGGGCTAAATATTAGATCTAAGTACAGAGCAATTATATAGTGCATGGCTCTTTGCCGATTCAAGCTTACGCGCAAATTTCGATCTAGGATAAAAAACATAGTGAAGTGGTCAGTGAAAAAGGATTCAGGGCCATATATAAGATAAACAAAGAAAATTAGTTCAATAAGCTGGACAAGTATAACAGCTCTCGCGTGGGAAAAGTTATGAACCGATCAAAGTATTCTAATATTAAATGTTGAAGGATCCACTAAAATAGCAGTATTTCCCCACCTCCTAAGATATTACTTTGGGAGAGAAAGCGAGCCGTTACCCCCACCCTTATCCGACTTCGCCCGTTTTGGACTTGCCTCAAGGTCACTGAGAAATTCACACCAGGGCATGAGGCCAAAATCGAAGGCTATCTCCCCGCCGTCTTAATCAGGAGATTACTCACCTATTTTGTAGCTTCGCCTTGATCAACTTTGCTGTTCGATTTAACGACGCTCTCCCCCGACAAGTGTTTAGTGACGATCACAGGCCAACAAAGAGCTGGGAATCACACTCGTATCTTCGGGTCAGAGAGAAAAGTCTCTTGAGCGAGGCCACTTCAGCCTTTCTCAACCGCCTTCGGATCAACTATTGTAGAAGCCGTCCTCCGAACATCAACTGGTGCCTTTAGAGGACAACAGGCCCGATAACTCGCCCGATGCTAGTTTAGAGAAGTCACCTTCTCCCTTCAAAGTTCGTCCGGTGACCTATTGAGGACAAGAGGCCCGCATCTCTAAATCAGAGTTTGGAGAAAGTAGCACCACCCTTTTCGGGTTGTTGGCAACACTCATGAGTAATTAGGGGCATCAAGACCTCTCCGCCCAAGTTCGCCCCGCTATACTCACTACCCTAAATCTCCCATTCTAACAATTTAATAAACCTGGTTATCCAATTAGAATTTAGAACCTAATTACGTCTTATTCATGTACCTATATATATCCATATTTATTCGGCTTCTTTTATTTACTGTGTATTAAAATCTATTTTTGTCGTTGTGTTTAGAATATTCCTTGGCCACGCGGTTGCAGCTAACTATTCAAATCGCACTCTTAGAACAATAACATTTGTTGCCTAGCTAAGCCTACCTTAGAGGCCGTGTACGTATATTCCCGTACACTGGGCCATACTTCGAAATTAAAATTACACAAACTTTCCTTTTTTATTATTTTTTATTTGGGGGAAGGCTATAAACCTAATTTATGTTTAGAATTATTCATACAAATTTTCTCGTATTCACTTTTTCACCTAAAAAGCATTTCTTTGTGGTCAGACGTGAGAAGTTTGATTCTAAAGAAGGAATCGAATCATCGAGTCTGAAATCCATGATTGTGTTTTTTTTCCTTATTGCTAATTGGTCTATTAGCTAATTTTGGTGCATAAAAACTATAACGAAATTAATGTTTTAGGATATGTTTTCAATTAGGATCTTTATGACTGCTTGAGTGATGGAATTTAGCTGGAAGCTCAGAGTTCTGAGCATATTGTCAGTCAAATTTTTCTTAAGATGTTTACATTTTAAATGTCATTAGGGAAGTATTAAAATGGCTTATTGATGCTTCTTACTAATAAATGGGGTTAATCATCTAAAAATCATAAAAATAAATTTAGCAATTTTCTCCTTGATTCATATTAAAATATTATTGATAGAGAAATATGTCAAGTTCCTTAATGAGGTCAGGCAGACTGCATTAAGAAGCTACTTATAATCGTCAAGGGATTGTGTTCTCAAAGAAATCAACTTAGAGTTATAAACTTCGTATATTAAGCTATGTTCGGCAGATTGACCCTCCTAATGAGCCAAAATGCAGTCTAATCTTTTTCTTAAAAAACGTGATTTGCCCGATATTGAGATATTGTGCTTGGAACTCACGAGGTTTTCATATTGTCAAAAGTTAATTTGAAATATTTCTTTGGTACCGGAAAAGAAACCACAGGCGACAAATAGAGAGAAGGTATATTTAGGCTGCTTGGGGCCGAGCAAGCTAATGAGCTCCGAGTTCTAGTCAGGGTAAGAATTTTAACAGTTGGAAATGTGTTTTTTACGTTTTCTCAAGGGAGAATTAATTTGATAAAGAACATCAAACTCTTAGCTGATATAAGAAGATGTCTCCACGAATTAAAGGCCTCTTCACGTCTTTCCTATATTCGATTTATTTGCTAGAAATAGCAATTTAGTAACGGAATTTAGGAGAAAAGAGGGATTATTTTTGTATGCGAATCATTTTTCATGGTGGGTGTCGATGTATAGCCGATATATATCTATCTATGGAGGGTGATTTGATTAGCCGAATGGTGTGGGAAAGAGCGAAAGAACGCCTAAGAGACCTAACCTCTGCTTCGTTACCAGATGATAGGGTAAGATAATGAGAAGGAATAAATGGAGGGATATTGTTCTCCGAGTACGCAGGGAAATAACAAAAGTGAGTGCAGATGCGCCTTTAATTACTATCTATGGCTAAATCTTGTTCTGGGTTATTTAAAAGAGAAGTAGAAAAAGAATATTTAATTACACATACGCCCAAAAATATATTTACACAGATAAAATGAAATGGGATTGATTATCCAAGACTTTCTTTGGCTGCTCGATATTCGAGCAAAAGGGACAAGCTAATGAGCTTAAGGCAGGTAAAAGAACTAGCTCTGATTGAGGCTTCGAAAGGATGGGCTGAGCCAAAATACTAATAAATGATTACGGGGATGGCCGGATTAAGGATCCTTGGAGGTTATAGCTTGGATGGCATATCGGCATATCGGACGGGGGACAATTCGAGGAGAAGTATTGCAGAAGGTTGAGATTTACCTCGGAATAACTTTACGAGGGATTACTTGCGCTGGCAAGCGAAAACAGCCGGTCCTGGCAAATCGCCAATTGACAAGGGCGGAATTCTGACGGGAGAACTTCTTGCTTTTGCGCTCGTGGAGACGACATCGAAGTCATATGGAGAAGAAATGCGTTTCCTGCTAGATTGCGATCCTGTACTGCCATGTTCGGGCCGAACCTGATATTACATACCGGTGGACGATGTGAGTAAAATCGCCTCCGGCCACGGCAAGATTGCCTCAAGGCTTGGAGAAAACTTCTATAAGTAAATGAAGCTGCGTTCTAAAGCCTCTTCGCATGGCTTTTAGGCCCTTTCTCTCATTCTTAGGCCTCGTTTGTAATAACCACGTGAAATTTTATGGCCCACATGAGGCTTCCTTGAGTAAATATTTTCCCATCTCCTCCCTTCAGAAAGATGACGCTTTTCAACCCTGGGGAAAATGAGCATACAAAAGACTGGCGAAGGCGCATTCCAAATTTACGGTTTCGATGGTACAATTAATGGGGAATACTTGACCTGTGTGGATACGGATTTACATAGCTAAAGCGCTTGATTAATCCGACTATCCAAGGAATTTATTTAAACCAGTACTAAAGTGAATAAGGAAAATTGACCAACAAAGTTAATCTTGAATGGAGGCGCACTTGCCTCGGTTTATTAGTAAGCAAAATTATATATGAAAGGAAATCCCCCGAAATGACAATACATTGTACTGAATAACATCATAGAACATATATAAGTAAATAAATATGATCGTACAATTACAGCCGAAGTTATATGTACAGAAGTTTACTAGGGAAATATAGGTATACTGTACTACGACCTAAAAAAACTAGAAATTTGTCTTCTTCTTGCCGATATGCGATAAACATAGATAAATATATTTACACGGAATCAATCAGGACAAACAGAAGAGAAAAAAAATGTTTCCTCATTTTAAACTTACCTCGGATAAGGACACAAGGGATTTCGGCTGAGGCTATCGCTAGACAATTTTCCGGCCCTTTTATATACAAAATCTTATAATGATTCTCCTGTAGGAATAAAATCGGTTAATTTCACGTTTAGGTGACGTTTCTTGACCACCACGATCACCTTATTTTACCCTCCAGATTTTTTCCTTTGTGGATACCTTAAAAAGAAGATATACGTAAATAAACCTAATAATCTTCAAAAATTGAAACAAAACATCATTGAAGAAATCAACAAAATCACTCCTGATGTTTTGGAAAATGTCATGGAAAATATGGTGCAAAGAATTTGCCTTTGTTTTAACAATAATGGAGATCATTTTAAGAATATTATATTGGAATAATAAAAATCCAAGATTTCCTCTTTCATTTTATATATGACCCACCTTTATAACTGAATTAGTTTTTGTGTTATTGATTTTTTTAAATGTCAAGTAACATTTGGGCCACCCGTTACATAAGCATAGATCACGAATACTTGATTGGTAGCTTCATCAAATTCAGGATTTTGTTATTTCCATAGTTGGGCGATGAATCAGCGCGGTTGTTTGCCGCTATGCCCGCCAGGGGGCGATTCCAGTCATTGTTACGATTTACTTTGGGTGAGATGCTGCTGCCATCTTGGAAAGTTTTGAAATCATAAGTTAATTGTATTTATTTACCGTTTTAGGCCTGTTAGCCCTAATACTTGTAAGTAGTGGAGATGTGGACCCCTACTATTTAAGTAAATGAGTTATAATGTGTGTTAAATAAGGGAAGCCAGCATATAATACATATATGTTGCTTGGGAAAGGACTCTAAAATGATCTAGAAATTGCAAACTCAACCTTAAGCGTCACAAGGCACGTGTTAATTTTTAAAATAACCTAAAATTTATAGCAATAATTACGTAAATAATACACTAATTTAAATTAATAGTGCATTAACGCTACAATAAACTTAACTATTATCGAATGATTTCATTATTCATAGTACTGTATACGTTTGTAAACAAACGAGGACGATTAGGCTTAACAAGATTGCGATCGTCTAAAATTGTCAGAAATGACTTCCTTGAACACATTTGTTTATACGGAAATAGCTCTTCCATTCGGCAAAAATATTCTCAAATATATATTTTTATTTTTATTTAGTCAACCTTGTATCGGCGCCGATATATCGGTTTCGGCCAATATATTGGTTGTCGGCTAATTTTCATATCGGTGCAACCCTAATCAATTCTATTGTTTATCCATAGATAACTGTTTATCATAACTGTGATATTAAAAGTCGTGATAACGACACACACCCTAAACTACACCTTCACCGATGCCTTGGGTTGATGAAATCATCTCTGGCTAGTTATTAAGGTGAAATTAGATTTTATTGTCGTTTATCATCATCACTAACTCTATAATTTAAGAAGGGTATTTTTTTGAGTATTTGAATAATAATTTCATCTTAGTTTGGTAGTGACTTATGTTTTTTAATCAAATTAATGATATCTAATAATTCTTTTATAATATCAAATAGAAAATGGTGAAGTTCAGAAACAAATATAAGTATCGAAATTTTGCAAATTTTTTAAAACCTAAATGGTGAAGTTTAGAAAACTTATTTATATATATCTTCTTCTATAACTATATTTTAGCAATGTGATATTTTGAAAGGGGGAAAATTTAGTTTTAAGTCCCTTTTTAATATTATTATAATTGGCGAAGTTCAGAAAATTTATAAAAATTTAACCATGGCTGTTTTTTTTAGATTTTAAATTTTAATCTTAGTAGCGAAGTGCAAGCTATCCCCGTGGGATGGGGGACGAAGCCATTGCCTGTTAAATTTATTGAATACGGGTTCAAAGACAGCAATAAAATCTTATTAATAATACTGTACTCTTATTCATATGATTACAAATGGTGTATTACATACTTTGCCAGGAGGCTCTGGTAGAAGGCTAAACCCCTATGCCCTCAGTGCAGGTGGCCAACCCCGACCAACTAACAAAGACTTTCAGGGAGATGATTGAATTTCAGGACAGCAGTGGTCTTCTCTACCCCTCAAACGAGTGCATCCACATGGCCATGATGGCCGTGGAAGTGTTCAATGCGATTACAACACCAGGCGAAAGGAGGGCCAAGTTCCTGGCGGCCTACTTTTCAGAAGAAGTGTTCGTGAGTGTCTACAGGGAAATACTGAGCAATGACTTAGGCATGTCCCTGCTAGACTAGGAAAAAGGTTGTAGCCTGGTCAGCACCGTTGTTCCTGCCATCGCCAGCTCCCTCTTCCATGGTAAACCACAAAAAAAGTCATAAAAAGAGGTAATCCGGATGCAACTGAGAAAGCTAGTAGGAGCAAAAGTGACTACAATACGAAGAAACTTTCTAGTGAGAAAAAGTACTAAGTCAATATAATTTTGCGTAGCCACTGACATTTTTTATGTATCTTTATTTTGCAGGGTAGATATTAGAATCCAGGTTAACCATGAAATAGGTTACTAGGAAAGGGGTCCACACCTTAGATTCTTACTAGCTATTACTCTATTATACCTGTTTCAGAATAATATAGTCGGTACTCACCCATGGACTATGAAAAAGATTTATAAATTTAAAAAAAAGAAATTAAATGCGGGGGTCAAGCTAAATGATACCTAATGGAAATATAATTGTTTGCTAGATTGGTCAGGTGCGGGCCCTAGAGGGATTTCTTATTTTTTTTCTGTAATTGATGCTACCTACTATATTTCATTTAATAGAATATACCTCGAGATAAGTTTGTAGTTCAATGTAATATACCCATTTTTCACTACAGTTTTAATTAGAGATTTTGCCATTTATTTTTTTGAAGTACCCTCAAAACCTATGGAATTTTGAAATTTGATATTAGTAGACACCCTGTAATATCTAAGAATACCATTGTGCACAGCCTTATTAAATAAAATTGAATTGATATAACAAACATCGATTTTAAATATAAGATTTATATTTTTTATTTTTCAGTAAATTGGTCACACTTTCTTGCGTCACAGCTTGAAGTACATTTTGGGTGAATATCTTTAAAAATAAAGAAATGAGAACGATTTTTGTTTTTTTCTGGATAGTCCGACTATGGAATTGCCTTATTTTAAGCTACTAATCAATTATTAGTTTTCCATGACATAAGTAATGTAAGAATGATTCGAGCCAAGTATCAGCAAATATTCTCCAATAATTCAACCAGTCTGCAGAAGTTTGAGGTAGAGGAGGATTGAATGTTCCAGCAAGACAATGACCCGAAGCATAAGGCGAAAGCAATATTTACGTGGTTCCTTTAGAAACATATTAATGTTCTACCGTGGCCAAGTCAACAAGAGTAAAGCAACAAACCCCGCACAAATGAAAGCGATAAGTAAAGAAGTGTAGGTAGAAATTTCAGCACAATGTTGCCAGGACAAGTTCAAGACAGATAAGAAACACTTCAAACAAATATTGGGCTCTTTCTCTCTAGGTGCTAGGTACTTACTTCCATTTCCATATTTGTATAGTTTTAATAATCATATACATTTAAATAATTATTTATTGTATCTCTTAAATGTAATAAATGCATGTTGAATAATAATATAGATACATGATTTTAACAAATTATAGCGTAAAAAATTGTAAATAGTCTTTTGCGCGTCCAAATATTTGTTTTATCTGATTGTATCTGCTGAATACTTAGAGATGGATGCTGAGACTGAGAGAGATTTATAGATGTTGACTGCAGTTTTTGACAAGGTGTGTTAGACGAGGGGTCTAAAAGTGAATTCAGAAACGAGTAAGGTAATGGATTTGTGGTGAGAATGAGGTGGTACGGTTATCCCAGCACGTGGTCTAACCCTTGAACAAGTCGAATTTTTAGGTATCTAGAATGTTTTGTAAGTATTGGTTGTAGAGAGGAATCATATTGCGACTACAATTTTTTAATGATATTAAACTGACTGGTGAAATTAAAGTGCAAGTGATTTTAAGGCTTTGAGAGTAGAATATGGTAAGAGGCAGCATGAGAGTAGGCTGGTAACTACGTTGATGTAAGACAATGTTATGCTAGAAGAAGTGAGAAATCGGAAAACTTGAGAGGGATGTTTGGTGTGCTAAAGTTTGAAAGAGTAAGAAGCGTTTAGGTAAAGTGTGTATAATGTGTAAATAATACTATGAATGAAATTAAGACCAAGTGTTTTAAGCTGGATTGAGCAGATAAGGAAAATGTAAAGAAACATGATTGTAAAAAGTATATAAGAGAGTGTGTGTCACGGTGTCAGAATGGTTGGAAGACCGCAAAACACGTAGGGCAATTTTGTTTTTTAATTAAAGTTTTGTATGGTAGGGGTGCTACCATCGATCTGCACTCATTTTAGATGCCTATAATTCTCAATAAAGACCTACTGATTATCGTGGATTCCGAACCAGGTGAATCTGCAGTTCAAGGCAGCCACCGTGAAGCCGACTTAATCCGGCGACTAACTACAATAAATATAGCTTAAATCTGCAAAATTCGGAACCTTTTGTGCAAAATCAACTTAACTCAGTGGAAACATGGAGTTGATTGTGAAAATGAGGGTGAAAGGAATTACTAAGGAGGAACTGCTTGAGGTTGTGTATGGATGGATTTTGTGTAGGGGTGTGATATGGCTCTTTTGCCCAGTGATGAACCCTAGAAAGATGCTAAAGCAGATACACCCCATCGCTGTTGTCGGGGAAGTTGTCTTAGGAAAGATGCTTAATGTCCATATGCTTAATGGAACATGGTGGTTTGTGAGAGTCGCATAGTATTCAGTACAGTTGAAAATAGCCACCTCGACTTTGCTACAAATGGTTAAAATTTAATTTTTGAAGCTAGAAGGAGGAAATACCAATTACCAAAATAGTGACTTCTTAATTTTAGAACAAATGTATATTTTTATGTTTCAACTTAAGCGATGATATCATCACTTTAAACATTTCTAAAATATTAACGACTTTAAGGATAAAATCACGTTAAAAGGGTCTTTTAAAATAGGACGAATGAGCATGTTCCATCTTACCTTATTTTATTTCCAAACTTTAAAAAAAAAGACCCTGAAGGTTATTCGTTTTCTTCTAATGGTGAAATTAAAAGATGTTTTAACTTGGTTTAATTTTCAGTCTTCATTTTTATAAAAATTATTTAATTATATGGCATCATTGCTTCCAATATTGTTGTGAACTCACTTGATCCTATGTTAAAAAATAAAATTTATACCACTTTTCTTCTAATTTTATTACATATTTCTTCAAATGTTTAGAGAACATCTCCCATATAAATGTGTCCTTCCTCACTGAATATAATTCATTCTAATTTGAATTTGATTCGACTGCATATTCTTTTGATTTTTGACAGAAATCCTTTCTTTGAAGACATTGATCTTTTGAGAGTTATTGGAAACATTGATTTTTGTAAGACTTAGGCTTGTGTACATAAATGCATATTTCTTACAGTTTTATTTTGATATTCATAAGAAAATCCGTATTTAACTGATCACTGATTGCTACTTTCCCTAATTCAAGGTCTGACCAAGTTGCTTGAATTTCTTTACATCCTGAGTTGCTTTTATTAATGTGCCTATTTGTTCTGAGATTTGGCATTTTCTAAAAGCTCTTCGTATTCTAGTTATGTAAAGGCTTCTCGGACATAAAGATGGCAAAGTATGTATTGCCTTTGTTATGATTCTCATTAAATAGAATTAATATGTTAAACTTTAGTACACTCTCATGGACTTTTATTGGACTTTTGCTGAAGGTGGTCGTAATCAATGCAGATTAAAGAGGATCATGTTATCTTAAAACTCAAAAATTTCTTTGGTCCCTTCTCATCAGAAATTCTCATATAAGTAGTATTTGTTTCTCCGATGGATATTTCTTGTTGAACTTTGACAACTAATTTATCCAATCTACGATTTTTCAATAATGTTTCCAACAAATCCACATCAATTTGGCAATCTCATATCTTTGATATTCTCGTTCAATTGACCACTTATTTTAACAGCATGTGTTGATATACATCTAAATTTTATCTCTAATTTTTTCTGTTCTTTTATTTTCAGGTATAGAAATGGTACTTAGTGTAATAGATATTGCATGGGGAGAAGTTTCTTTAAGAACGAACTCTGCCTGGAATAATCTGTAGCAAGAATGTGTGGCAGCCAGAACTTTGACACAGAGCTTGCAGTGATGGATGATATTGAAGTCCTATGGAAAATCATTGGCTTGGATTTAGACAGTGATGATGTGGAGGAGTTTTTCGAAGACCACAGAAATGAGTTGACCACTAAAGAACTCAAAAAACTGCATAGGGAGCAGCCAGAATTGTTGTTGGGAGGAATTTCTTCACAGGAGAAGAAAAGTAAACGAAGCATTTCTACTGCAGAAGGTAAATAACTATGTTACCAATACGAGAAAACACAGAGAGTGGCGGAAAAATGGGACCCTACCACTATAGTGATCAACAGGGCCATCAACCTGTTTAATGAAAACGTTATTGACCATTTTAGAAAAATTCTGAAAGATCGTCAAAGGCAAACAAGTTGCACAGGTTTTTAAGAAATAGTTCCAAGATTCCTCTAGTGCCAAAAAACAGAAAAAAGAAAATAACACTAGAAAGAGGGAAAACACCAGAAGGGATGTTATCTGATGCATTCATGGAAGGTGATTCCCTTTATAAACAGTAACATCAACATACCTCCTCTTCCTCCTCCTTTCCACCTTGCACTTATGCCATCAGCTCACTTCATTACAGGTAAAGAGCTGTTAATTTTGGTAACTATTTTAATTATGTACATCACATTATATCTATTGTTTCTTCATTGCTGTTATGTATTTCATACTTTAAATATTAGTACATATAGAGGTTTAAATAAGCAGTAATCGTGTGGATCAGGAACGGATTAACTCAATTAATATTTAGTCTTATAGAAATAAATTATTCGCCATTCGTACAACTCCCAATTCGAACAGCCTCCTGGAACAGATTGTGTACGAATGGCAGAGTTACAGTGTAATTTACTTTAAAAGTTTTAAAATCCTACAGTTTGGGGGATTCTATTGTCTACCCGGATATTTTATTAATTCCCAAGGTTTCTCGATCGTATTGAGGTTAGAGAAGTTTTCCCTTCAAGTATGTAATAATTCACTACGTTAGTGTATTCCAACAGCCTGAAAAATAAGGATCATCCACAAACAGCTTCTAATTGATGGTAGGCCGCACACGTGGGAATATTTTGATGCCTAATATGTTCCTTGAGGTGTTTGGTGAAAAATTAAGATAAAAACAAAACCTAAAATTCTTTGATGATGTTTGGCACTTTTAATATTTTATATTCTCTTTTTATCGACTTTTCATGCCCTTATTGAACTATCCTCTCTTTCCTATTTTATTTATGCCATAAAATCCTCATCTTTCTTCGAGCTGCAGACATGTAAGAAAGCTACTGTCGTGAATACTACTTAATTTAGGTATCAGTTTTTGTAAAGAAGTTTTACAACCATTTTCTCCGATTTGTTGAGTCTATCCAGGCATGGAATACAGTGGAGGAGTAAAAACATCTGCTAAAGATGATTCGAGAGAGAGAGAGAGAGTGAGAGAGAATGAACATTAGCTTCTCTTGGAACAATGGGGGCAGTAGGGCGTACTATGTCTCCATCTTTCAGTTTTATTAGTGGTATTGACCCATTTACAACATCTACCCATATTCGGCGATGTATAGTAAGTGTACCTATGTAGTTCCTCTCACTGACCTCATGGGATAAGGCCTCGAAGTAACAAACCTGCCTCTTTCTAACTCTTTGCAATTGCTTAATTATCCTACGTTCCGTTTTCCATTTTATTTCTTGCATTTCAGCCGAAATCTCATCCGGACGCGCCATTTCTGTAGGAAGAGACGAAATAAGAAAATAGAAGTAAAGAACCAAGAGTGAAATACAGTAGAGAGGATGCTCAGAAGATTGTCTTTAAATTTGTAGACTATTTAAGGTAAAACACAAGTTAATTAAAAAATTAAGTAAATATAAAACGTAATGAAATTAGAATAAGTGAATTGTTTGGACATGTAAATGTAACAAAGAATTACCAATATTTAAACAGACAAACTCTTGTTTATATACAGTTAGCCAATATCGTCATTTAATCTGATCATTCAGTCACCGTTTTCCCCTAGAGTCCTGAATGATAAGCCTGCAACTATGAATCCCTTATCTCCTACCCTGGCAACTACTATTAAACCTTGAAGCCTCTCAAGCCTATTCCTATTTGGAATTGTGCTGATTTGCCTTGAATCTCAATTTTGCTCCGATTTTCCTTTTATTTACTAAAGAAGAGTTTTGAAAGCAGTTTAAAACATTCTTAATATTAATTTTAAAATTCATTTAATATTATCTGATACTATTTCTAAAATACCTACACCTTACAATAATTAATTCCTTTCTCTAACACTTTATTCCTCACATCGATCGCTCCCTCAAAATATGGTTACAAACAAACAATTTAATAGCATCTTAAGGAGCCCTAAAATCGCTTACATGTAGGCCCTATTAAAAATAAGGGTAAGATGTTTTATTTCCCTATTCATTTTCCTATAGCAAGGTTGTATCTCTATTATTTTTGCATCTATGATTAATTGTGGAGACCTGAATGGAGGCCCATAATCTAATATAGATCTGTATGTTTTAATGTTATTTAGTGAGAGGGTTTATGTTCCTTAAAGTCTAATACATAAATCCTGTCGGCCTTTCAGAAGAAGCAAGTTGAGCAGGAATTAGACACCCCAGCTACTTAACCTCCTGCTCCTATGCTTTAATATATTGCATTCAAATCTTGTAAGATAAAGTATTATTTGAAAGATTTAAATACCTATAAAGTTTTCTACTTATTGTTTCAAAACTATCGGTTGTCATGGAACCTTAAGTATCGTTACTCTCGTGGGTTAACCGGGATTATATATGTATATTTATTTGTTTTATTATAGTTAATATAACAAATAAAATTTAACTTGAGCGTAAGTTCGTACCTTGGTGATCGCTTGGGGATCGTTCTTTAAGAGTGCTAAACTTTATTTTATTCTATGGAATGGAAAAAAGGGGTTTCTTTCTTGACCTTATCAAATATTGCCACTTCAACTCGTTCGGGGATAATTAAAACAGAGCTTTTACTAAAAAATAGACTTTAATGAACATAAACCCTCTCACTAAATAACATTAAAAAATACAGATCTAATACACGAATAAAAAGAAAATGGGATTACTTGCCGAGCTCTCGAGGCTAAATTCTAGATAGGATTTTACGGGCGAACAATTTTAAGTTAATATCTTTGTCACTAGCCAGAAATCCAATAAACTAATTTTAATGCACGAGGACATAAACAACAGGATTATTCTTTACTTACATAAGGTAATGAAAATTAATACCCGATTCCAGTTAGAATATATTCGGGGATTTTGTCCCTGAGATGAGTAGCTCGAGTAGTTTGTTGGTTGCTCACAAGATGGCGAAACTCCGACATAAAGGTAGACGATTGACGTCACGCGAAAATTCAAATGAGTGAATGAAGGTTTAAAACAAAACAAATGATACTCTTGCTTTCGGCGGTCATGGTGACCTTGACCTCATTTTATTCCGGACGAGATTAAATAGTTGATTTCTTTTTTCTTCTTTTTTTTACCTAGTTGGGTTTGGTCCAACTCACATAGAGTAAGATTTGGAGTCCTCAAGATGTGTAGATTGATACTTAATAATCTTGGGGCTCGAACTGCGCCGAGCTTTCTTCGCACAATCTGGTTTTATCCAGGGATTGCAAGCTCTCCTTAACTTGCAAAAAAAACTTTCTACCGGTGATTTTCCTCTTTTCTCCTTGAACTCGAGAAATCTTTTCTTCCGGTAACTTTCTTGTCCCTTCTGCTGGAACGAACGGAAGCCTCGTTTTCACGTGGCAACCTGTTTTATACTTAAATTAACCCCACGGGCTAAATGGAGATGTTGGAGGACTCACAGATTGGACGTAACTGGAGTTTTCCTTTTTGTGTCGGTTGTTTACTACTCAGCATTTTGAACTTAGGGGAGCACGTAATACTTTGTCAACCGTTGGCAATTTTGACTTTCGTATTTATAAATTTTGTCCGTTCTCCTATGTTACCGGAGAACATTGGAGGGGCAAACCTAAGGCCAGATGCCTTTTGTTGTTATTACCTTAGTTCTCATCACCAAGAGGGAGGCCTCGATACATATCTACACTCGCTAGTTCACAACAGTTTTTGTTAAACTCTTATACCTCTACAGTTACTATAGCGTGATTACATAATCACGGCTGGTACATTTTGGTCTTGTTAAAGGGAGCCACCTCAAATGCTATTCCGGGAGGCTTACCCAGTAGCGTCTCCTCGGAATACATACCCATTTATATTACTCGAATTTTGTCCCCAACAAAATCTAAAAACCTCTTTACAGACGACTTATCAGTTATATTCGCATCTTTGATATATCTGATACAATATATGGACTAACAATAAGTGTTGTCAATTTTGAGACATTAAGCTTTATAGTCCCTAATTTACAGTCATCACTAGATTGCGGTCAAAAATCATGAGTAGTATCATTGGACTTTGGGTCTGCTTTCGATCGTGTAGACCATTTAGGTTTTCTTTGCATTCAACAGAATTTCGAGTAATTTGAGTACATCCTTATTCAATTTCTGTTACTCTCACGGTAACATTTTAGACCTTGTAATCTCTGACTGTCTTATTTCCAACCTGATGACTACAAATTTGTCATGCTATATCTGATCACTTCCTTATCAACTTCAACTTCTCTATCCCATTCCATATACTTCCCCAGCTGTCTCATAATCCTAAGCCTTTCCTTCGAATAGTCTCCATTGATATTCTCTCCCTATCTAATGATGTGGCCTCCAAACGTCCTACCATTGATGCTTCTGCCTCTCCTGACCAGATTTTCTTTACTTTGGAGCAACTTCTCCTCACTTTTCTTAAAACCCACTCTCCCCTTGTCACTCCTTCGAACTCCCGTTGTCACCGTGCCCCTTGGTACTCTATGGAACTCCTTCGTGCTAGGCAGTCCATGCGTGTCCATGAAAGAGTCCTTAGAAAGGCTCGCACCCGTGGGCAAGACAAGACCCCTCTCTCTCTGGCGTTCCAACTTGCGACAGATTACTACGTCGCGATATTAAAATCTGCTCGTGAAGCCTACTCACGTAATCTGCTTACTGAGAGTATGGATGATCCCCGTAATGCCTTCCGCCTGCTCTCTGGATTTATCTTCTCAGCCCAGGTCTCCCCTCCAATTAGCCCTGCTACACTCTCGATTCTTTTTGCAGATAAGGTCACTAACCCCCGTGGCCCCCTCCCTTAGCCTTATGTCCCGGCTCCTGCCATTCTCCCTGACTTCCTGCCTCAGCCGCTCATCGTTTTCCCCGCTGTGACCACGTTGAAGCTTACAACCCTGCTCTTGCGTTCTAAGAAATCGTGCTCCCCAAAGGACATTTTTCCGCCTAAACTGTTATGTAAAATTCTGCCTGCTGTCCATCCAACGCTTCTTCACCTGTTCAACACTTCACTTGCAACTGGTATTGTTCCCTCTTCCTTCAAATGTGACCACATTCGTCCGATTTTAAAAAGCCTCAACTGAACCCCACTGACCTTTCCAATTATCACCTGATTTCGCAACTTCCTTTCCTCTCTAAAGTTGTGGAGAGAGTGGTTGCTTCATGCATCAACAGTCACATGGTGGCCTGTAACATTGATGAAACCTATCAATCTGGTTTTAAGTCAGGTCACTCCACAGAAACCGCCCTTCTCAATGTGTCCAATTACTTACGAAGAGCCCCGGACTGGAGGTGTGCCTCCATCCTCGTTCTACTCGACCTCTCCTTTGCCTTCGATACTATTGACCATACCGTCTGTCGTAGAATGGACTCTCGACGATATACCATATATAACTATTCGTTGAGGGAACTTATTTAATTATCTTTAGAGTGCGTGGATGTCTAGGCTGGCCGATATTATGTATCTTCGACATGCTTAAGAAGTGGAACTGAGCTCAAGGATAATAATATTGCTATCATTAATAAAATAGAGTTTTATTAATAAAAACTATCAACAACACACAAAACGGAAAATATTGACATAAACAGAGAATGGAAAGTGTCGTGGGGAATCTAGCTAATCCGAAGATTAAGATAGATTTGAAAAGGTAAAACAAATATAAAGTTAAATGGCTGGAATGGTTCGATAAACCATCTAAAGCACAGGATAGAGTTGACAAAAGGGTTAAATACTCGAAGGTAAAGTTCGGCTTACGTAGTTATACTTGTTGTGCAGAGGAAGGCGACGTGAAGGAATTTTTGGTCCGCTGGCGAGTTCCAGCCGAAGGGGGGGAATTAAATGATCCTGACGTGGCGTCTTGGGAATGAGAACCGTTTCTTGACCTACGGCTTGAAGAACAATGGCTGTTCTACGTTGTTCTCTTCTGAACACAGGGAAGTGAGAACCGTCTCTTGTCTACGGGCTCGAGAACAATGGCTGTTCTAATGTTGTTCTCTTCTTAACAACAAGGGGGAAGGGTGAGCACCGTTTCTTGGCAAACGAGCTCAAAAGAACAATGGCTGTTCTACGTTGTTCTCTTCTGAACAACAGATGGGGGTAAGAACCGTTTCTTGTCAACGGGCTCGAACGAACAATGGCTGTTCTAACGTTGTTCTCCTTCTGAACAACAGGGGAAGCCTTGTGGACTTGGAGTCACGAAGGCTCGAACCTTGGCATTCAAGGGATATTGTCCTTCTTCTGGACAAGTGATGGTGGATCTCGAGGTAGAGGGCCCTTTAGTGCACAAGGTGAGACTGGACAGTAGTGTGTCTCGCTAATAAAATCTGGATCTCTAATCTGCATCTTAGTTGTTTAGTTTCCATATAAATAGCCGGGACATCCCTTTGGTGTGGGGGACAATAAAGTGGGGGCTTCGAGGGAATGCACAGCCGAGCCTGAGAACAATTCCTTATCTGCCCATAAGCCTAATTCAATCTGGCGGGGCCGGGAGGATGGGGGGAGCGAGGAAGATAAACCTCCTTGTTTAAACATTGACTCAGGTGGCTGCAATAAGGCGCCAGGCTTCAAAGCGAAGATGCACGTGGGTAGCATCGTGGTTTTAAATAACATGTAATAGTGGTTGAAATTAAGCGGCCTCAACCCATTCTATCACACGGTCCTCCTTGATCGTCTACACTCTTTCCTCGGCATATCAGACACCATGCTCGACTGGTTCCGTTCTTACCTCTCGTCTCGTACCCAATCCGTTGTGATTGACGACGTTTCATCCGACTCTACCCCCATTTGCTTTGGAGTGCCACAAGGCTCTGTCTTTGGTCCTCTACTATTTGGTATCTACCTTCTCCCTCTTAGTTCTCTTCTTCGTAATCTCGGTCTATCCTTGCACTTCTATGCTGATGACACTCAAATTTTCGTTTCTTCATCCCCCACATCTATCACTGACCACCTGGCTGCCTACTCCTCAATTTCTGACTGGCTTTCTACCAACTTTCTCAGGCTTAATCACTCCAAAACTGAGGTCTTCCTCGTCGGCACCAGTGCTCTTGTCAAAAAAACCTAAATCTCTCTTTCCCTTGCTTACTCTTGGAGGTAATATTATCATTTTCTCTGACTGCGTTAGGAATCTGGGTGTTGTTTTTGATGAGCATCTCTCCTTTAAGCTTCATATCCGCCATGTCAGCAAATCCTCTCTATGTTTCGTTCGTAACTTCTCTCGAATTCGCTCTCACTTTGATCGCCAAAGTCTTGAAACTGCTATTCATGCCCTTATCACCTCACGCCTTGACTACTGTAACTCTCTGCTTGTGAATCTGCCATCCTCCTCTCTCCGCCCCCTTTAACTTGTACAGAACTATGCCGCCCGGCTCTCCTCCGTTGCCCTCGCTTCTCTCCCTCGAAACCCTTGCTGCATGAACTGCACTGGATCCCTGTCAGATCCCGTACTCATTTGAAGATACTTCTCTTCACATTTAAGGCACTAAACAACAAGGCCCCGTCTTACCTCTCTTCTGCCCTCTCGCCACGCCATGTACCTCGAGCCCTTCAGTCATCACATGCACCTCTTTTTAATCTTCCTCGTTCATCCCTCTGCTCAATGGGAGACTGCTCCTTCTCAATCTGCGCCCCTAAGTTGTGGAATGCTTTTCCGGCTGAAATCAGGTCTTCTCCCTCTCTTACCACATTTAAGCGTCTTCTCAAAACGCATCTTTTCAGAATTGCCTTCTCCCTCTCTTGAATTTCCATTGAATTTCCATTCTCACCTCAGCACAACGTGCGCTCTGGGAATGTTTCAGGTCTCGAAGAGCGCATTACAAAAGACTCATTATTATTATTATTTGTTTATGTAAAATCCAGTACACTGTACTATCTGTAGTCCATAAAGACTTTGTTTAGGTCGTGTCTTATTTACAATAAATATCACAGTATTTTGGAAAAGACGAGATAATCCACCTTCAGAATATACGGATGATTAACAGTTTTTACCAAGCTCCTCTACCCCTTTATTGATTTAATTGTTCCGAATCTCTTCACATAAAAATGGCCAGAATCTCTAACTGGTGATGTACTGCTGAATCCACGTAGGTCCAAATCCATTATCATAGGAATGTCTTGGCCTATGAATAACGTCTCATTCTCTTCTAACTCTTGTTGGTACCATTATTGATCATTCATACAAAATGAACTTAGAAGCCCAGTTAGAGTTAGAAACTCATCTATTGCGCAAAAACAGGTATATTGATGTCATACTAATTTTAAAATTGAAAACAGTTCTTTAAGATTAATTTTTTTAATTATCTTGCCTTATTTTTAATATTCCACTACTGTGTAATTTTCAGCTGGTCGATGACGTTTTCTGCTCCATTAAAAACGTCAATATCCAAACCTCGTTTCCTATTTACTTTATAAAGGTTTTGATTGCAAAATTTAGTCGAAATTTATTTTAAATATAAATTTTCCACTAAAAAATGAATATCTTCATTTTATTGAGTAGAAAACTAAACTCATGACATCAGGGGCCTATTCATTCTCACATCCACGAAAGAGGCACCATTGTGTTTGCCCTAATTTTCTCGCTCGCCTGACATGCCTCACTCAATTACAAATGACAAACTTTACCACTGAACTCTCTATCCGTGCAAGCTGCAAGGCCTCTAACTTAATTAAACTTAATTAAGGCAAAGAGGAAGAATTACAACTGTTGACATCTTAATAAAGACAAATAGTGGGCGTATTTACTTAACCAACAGGTTTATTAGTATTATATAGCTAATAAAGTGTGTTTCTCCTTTATTAGATTGTCAAGAAATGAAAGTACTTTTTAAAAAAATTCCCCCAAATTCTTCTTATAGTTGTAGTCTATTGTTCGAAATTTTTACTCGATGTTTAAAGATAACTATAATAATACCAAGTCCATTTTAAGCCAAAGCTGGAAAATGCCAAAACCCTTTTAAGCTGAAGTTGTCATAATAAAAAATCTTTTTTCAAAATAACGCTGTAAAAATGCCACTACCCTACTAAAGTAGAAACTAAGAGGGGCGGTCAATAAGTTTTGCAATTCAGATATAAGAAAACGAGATATAAGGAAAAGTGTTTTATTATTTTTCAATATAATTACCCTCTACTTCAATGCACTTGCGCCACTTGTACCTAATGCTTCAAATTCTTGACAACCAGAAATCTCCCGACTGCTGTTCAATCCACTTCTGGACGGCGAGCTGTACATCGCTATCGTCCCTAAACCGGCGTCCACGCAGTGCAGCCTTGAACTGACGGAATAAAAAGTAGTCTCTAGGGGCCAGATCTGGACTGTAGGGAGGATGGTTGAGCTATTTGAATCCGCACTCGGACAGGGCAGCTTGTGTAACCCTGGCCTTGTGGACTTTGACGACGTTAAAGTCGATCATGGGGCGTGAAGTTTCTAGGGACCCAGTGGGCAGAGACCTTAGTCCTGGCCAAATTGTCGTGGATGATGTTGATAACACTTCCTTTCGATATTTCAAGTTCTCACTCGATTTCTTCGACCTTCACTTGTCGATTTTCGAGGAGCATCCTCTCCACACGGGCTACATCGTTACTCGTTGGTCACGTCTGACGGGCGTCCTGTTCGGGGGGCATCTTCAAGGGACTCACGACCATGGCGGAATTCCCTATTCCAGCGAGCAATGGTTGCATAGGAAGGGGCGCTGTCGGTGTACACTGCAACCATGCGTTCATGGATCTCTTTTGCATTCTTGCATCCCTTGGTCCAAAATTTGATCACTGCGCGGTGCTCAACCTCATCCTTTGTTGAAAATTTTGTGAATGACGATCTGCGATCAGCTACTGCTTCTTAAATAGACGAGGCAAAAGCATTCGGCTGCAGGTCCTGACTTGCCATCCCCCTTCCTCTGTTTTGCCCTACCAATTCGCAAAACTTATTGACCGCCCCTCGTAAAATAATGTGAAGGCCCTTTTTAAGCTAGAGCTGCACTAATGAGAATGGCCTTTTAAGCTCAAGGCGTAATAATGAAAGGCCTTATTTAAGCAGGAGATCTACTAATGCCAAGATCCATTTTAAGCTGAAACTGTATTTTTATGTCTATGCTGTAATAATGACAAGGTATTTTTTATGCTGAAGATGTACAAATGTCTAGGCCATTTTTTGACTAGGAATGCATAGTCATTTTCTATGCAAGTTATCTTTAAGACTTTTTTTGCTAATAATACTATAGCCATACATTAAACGTAAGTCGAAAAAGGCCGGGGATGGAGAAAGTACAATAAATCCAAAATTTGTTTGATTAATACTCTTGTAAGCCGCAAATAATTAAAACAATCCTAGTTCTATATTTTGATATTCTCTTTTGTCTAGTTACTCCTCTCTGAGCCATACATTTATATTCTTAAACGTCTTATTCTTTATTCTTTCCTAAGATAATATATTCCATTTTGTTATTACAACACATTTTTAGTCATTTAAATATGGCTCTTTTGTGGATCATATTATTTATATTGAATTAGATAGTTCAACTTGATTTGTTCATGTTAGGCAGTGAAAGAAAATGGATGGAAGGGTCCATAAAACTTGAAAGGAAAGATTACCACCCCAAATTGGTTAGCTACTTTTTCCTGATTTTATTACTCCTCTCCCTCAATATTACCAGGCGTCGAAAAACTCAAGGGAATGGCGATTAGGCTCATTCTCTTAAACCTCCAAAATCTAACAACTTTTACAAATGATGAAATTTCTTTCAAAATTATGAGATAAGTTTAAATAAAAATTGGGGAGTACATGACTGTATAAATTTTTTCAATAATTGAAAGTGAAATAACGGGAAAATTATGATATTCTTAATATATTGGCTGATTTTGTATGTTCACTAAAGACTCCAATATAAAAAGGAAATAAAGAGAAAGTTAAATGAGGAAAGTTGAGATAATTTAGTACTTGTAAATAAATGTTATGGTCTTAGATTTATGTCTCAAAATTTCATATCTTTTATTTCTAGTTTAGTAAAAAAGAAAAAACCGAACCATTATATGGAGAGGAAAAATGAACAAGTTCTTTAATATTGTGTTTGCATGCGTTTACTTTTACGGCCATTTCTACTCCTTGGTCCCTCTCTAGATTTGATTCTTTGAATTTCGCCTTGAGTTCTCTCTGAGCAGCAAGGCGATTTCTATGACGTCATACACATTTTTGGTTTTGCGCTCGTGTGTTTTCTAGAACTCTACATTTAGGGTCTCGTTTTGGCAGGTGTTGAATATATGCTGTCAGTCAACTTGGTGAGAAAAATATGGAGAAATGAAAGTGTCTAAAATATTTGAATGAGAGAGATAAATTACAACAAAATAAATACAGAAGACGGAAAATGGTAAATATTCTTGAAAAATAAATTCAGTCTGGATAAGGCTTACAATAGAGTTCCTTGTCCGAGTAATCTGACTTCAGGTTAAAAATGGCTTTGAAACCTTGAAATATTCACGCTGCAACTTCTACTCACATATAAATGGTTGTTTAAGGTTAATTTTCTGTAAACGTCATTGCAATTTTTTTATTGCTTGTTTGATTCAAGCAGTTGTAAAATAACTTCCTGTGATCATTTCGTTGCACAAATTCTCAAAATACATTTTGGAACCGCAAAGCATCATATTCTTTCGCTTGAAAGGAATGTCATAAAATATAACCGAAAACCCCTAAAATACTGCTCAGTCAAGTAAGTAATGCTCTCAAAAAGTTAAAGAGACGGTTATACTACAGGCTATAAAAGAGACCAGACTTCGTGAAAGACTTTAACTCAGAGAATAAGTTGTTTAACTGAATCATACCTCTCAGAAAACACCGCATTATAGCTCCTGAAATATCTCATACATTAAACAGCGCTGATAGAGCAAATGTCTCCACACAACTATAAAGAGTAGGCTTAACCAAGCTGGTTGTTAGGTCAAATGATAAAAATCGAACATTTTTAAGGTAATCTAACAAGGAAATGAGAATATTTGAAGACAAAAAGCATCAAAGCTCTGCGATAGATGATTGCGAAAGGGATTTTTGTACACAGGAGACCATTAAGTAATAGAACTAGTCAGCAAATCGCTCATCAGGACATTGGCCTTTATTGAATCATAACTACGGTAATATAAAAAGTTTGTGCTCTTTTGCTGGTCATTTATGAAATAAATTACCCCAAGTTGGCTATCAAGCAAATTTTGACTCACAGCAACCCTTCTTACACAAGTACTGTGATTGTTGTATTCAGTCGCCATCTGAATCACACTATCTTTATACTTACAAGAACTATGGTTGGTATAATTCAACTAATCTAAAAGAACCAGCCTAATATTCTTACGATTTTCTTCTTCATGAAATGTTTGTGGCAATAAGCTACCAAGGAGTTCAATAGCGTAGTGTTTGGCATGCTATTTTAAAACAAAACGTCCTGAGCTCGATTACGGACGCAGCAAATAAAACGTGTTTACTTTCGTTGATGACCCCTAGCTACATACCTGCATTCGGCTAGTTTGGTAGCTTATTGCGTCAAAGCTTTCATGATGAAACAAATTGTAAAACTATTCCGCCATTTATGTCTGATCAGTTAGGTTACACTACTCACAGTGCTTGTTTATATAAAGATACTGTGACTCAGATGGTATCTGAGTACAACAATCACAGTGCTTGCCTAGGAATGGTTGCTGTGAGTCAAAATTCGATTGCTTACAACAATGTCAATTACAGCGGCATACATCAATTAAAGAAGTGTCCATATTAACCTACAACTACAGAAAGCAATATAAGGAGGTACATATATTTCACAGAGATTCTCACTGAAATCAATGATAATAAATGCGATAAAACTTGGTATCTGAAACCTCATTATACGGGGAAACTAACATTGAAACTCGTGACCATCATCCCTTCCTCTACGATAAATGAGAAGAAGACAAAAGGAAGCATGGATTTATATACCTGTCACATAGGGATCTCAAATGAATGATACTAGTTTCACAGCAAATCGGAAAGAGTAGCTTACATATAATTAAGCGTCTCTAAGAAGGACAGCCTCAAAATAGTCTAAGTTTACGCACTGACATTTGGTAGTACGCAGGAAGAATTCGATAGATTCTATCATGCCATCGGAAAAAGCGTAAACAAATACAAAGCCTATTTAAACATAGTCAGGTAAGACTTTAATGCAAAAGTCGGGCAAACACATGGGTCATGTAAAGGAAAAGTCTCAATGGTTTAACGAAATGAAAGGGGACAAGATCTGCTTGGCAGGCAAAACAGCGCAAAATTCCCAACACTATATTAAAGAAATGATCTACAATAAATATGCAATTAGTTAGTCCAAACTATGAATTATAAAATAAAATTGATTATATGCTGGTCGACAAGAAAAGTGCCGCTAAAAATTTTCAAGTTATCAATAAAATCAGTGATCATAGGATGAGCAGATGTAGGATAAAAAAATAAATCCCATGAAGATTCGGAAAAACTTTGGCCTAGAATTCTCACTCCATCTCCAGAAACCATTCCATGAAAATCCCCTTAACCCAGTAACACCAGAAATATGTATCCAAGCGAGAAACAATAACTTGATGAAACACATGCCACCAGTGCTGAAAATAAAATAAATCACATCGGAGAGCAAAGACAAACTCTCAGAAGAAGGTCAAAATGCTTAACACCAATCAACAATTTGAATTAGCAGAACTAAACAAATTTATCAAATGGAAACAGAGATCTGATATCAGAAAATAAAATTCGACTATTGTTTAAGATACAACAAAAGAAAGAAGGAGGCTATAAAATTTCCCAAAAGACAATTATAAAAATCAAATCTCACATAGTAGCAATAAAAGATGAATATGGTACAATCAACCCTGATCGAGAAAAAATAGTTAAAAGAACTAAAGTATAGTATCAAAGTTGTTCTTATGTGACAACACCATCAACTGATATACATGTTTATCTTCATCGGAATTTTTCATTCAAATCTTGAATGTAGAAAAAAACAGTACTGTATATACCACTCGAATAATGTTTAGTCTTAAGAAATCTGGAGACTGCCCAGTTCTTTATTTGCTTTGCACTTACTTAAATTGGGCATTAATTCCATTCAGTTTTACACGAGCGTGCCAAAACTTTTATTTATTTCTTACTCTAATAGTTCCTCTTTCAGAGTAAAGCAATTTCTATTCCACTTTTACATGCTTCAACAAAAGTGGTTAAATACAATTGCAACAAAAGGAACGAATTATTTACTTACAGGGATATTTCCAAGTTTGTATGCATAAAGTAAATTGTAAAATTAATGTTTTCTTTAAGTCCTACATATCCTCCAGATTTAAATTATAAAAGGACAGTAGGAGATTTGCTAAGATAAGCAAAGGAAAATAACTAAATCAGTAAAATAAGTGAACATGAGATACCTTTAAAATCTAATTAAATTAGGAAAAAGTAAGAGTGTTATATGAAAAGCTATACGTTCATAGCTTGTATACTAACAAAACAATCAAACCCAAATGGTTATTTTAATAAATTTGCATGTGATTAAAGAGATAAAAATTCATATTATAAGTATGTCTCACAAGCATTTATACTTTTATGTAGTATTTTCAATTGTAAACCTTATTGCTCTTAAATTGCACTCTCATGAACTTTGTTTTCATTCGTTTTTTTCTGTTTTTTTGTTCTTCGAATCTATCTCGGGAAGTCAGCTTAGATCCTAGTAATTAGACAACATTGGAATTTTAAAATATAAAAATAAAACATTCTTAACCACAAAGGAAAAATCTGGTCTTAAGAAACTCTATTTCAAAATTCGCCGGACAGACTTCATTGGTCCACAAAAGCCGTAGACACTACACAGAGAGTCTAAATCATAACCAATGGAATGGATCAAATTTGACTGACGACGGCAAAAATTTGAAAAAGTGATAACCAGGCAGTTTTCACTTCATTGCTAATTAATTGTCTATATAGAAGTTGAAATGAACTTGTTTCATGAAAGAGGCTCCGAAGGGGAGGACTTCGTTTAATAGGAGAAAGAGGGTATTCTTTAAATCATTAGACTGATTTTCAAAACGTTGTCATCGTAATGAGGGATTTGGTCCAGGTGAAATTATAGGACTATTCTTCAAAAAGTGACCTTTTTTCTGTGAAAGTAAGATAGAGATATTATTGTATTTTATGATGTGGCATTTATTGATGTTAGGACTTGAAGAGAGTGTATTTTTAAATCTCGTCATTTTGAAAATAATAAACTATTCGAGTTCCAGGAAGTGTTTTAGATTAAAACCTTTCCAATAGACTTAATTTGCTTAAAAAAGATGAGGAAACAATTTCAAGATACTCATAGCTGCTCACCCTACCCCGTTCTTCCTCAATAAATATCCTTTAAAATATTCATCTTTGATTAGTCATCCCTTTCTTTAAAAATCTATTTTTCAAATTCGTTACTCACCAAAATGCCTTTTGTTTGCCGTGATTTTTTTATTGTTATTATATAGTCATTCCAAAGTCGATAGGATAAGTAACTATAGTAAATCTCCTTTTTAATTCTCATTTTTTCTTATTTTAAATTATAATTATTCTGGTTTAATCAACCCTTCACTTACCAATGAAATATGTCGTAGAATGACTCCCGACGATACTATATATAACACTATTCGTTGAGGAAACTTCCTTAATTATCTTTAGAGTGCGTTTTACTGTCTGGCGGCCGATATTATGTATCTTCAAAATGCTTAAGAAGTGGAACTGAGCTCAAGGATAATAATATTGCTATCATTAATAAAATAGAGTTTTATTAATAATAACTATCAGCAAACACAAAAACGGAAAATATTGACAAACAGAATGGAAAGGGTCGTGGAGACTCGGGCTAATCCAAGGATTTAAGGGATCAAAAAAGGTAAAACAAATATGGAGTTAAAGAGATGGGATGGTTCGATAAACCATTTAAAGCACAGGATAGAATTGACAAATAAGGGATCAATACTCAAAAGGTGACGCTTGGCTTACGTAACTTCATTAGGGTGCAGTGGAAGGTACTTGAAGGAATATTCGGTCCGCTGGCGAGCTCCAGCCGAAGGGGGGGGATAAAAGGATCCTGACGAGGCGTCTTGGAAAGGAGAACCGTTACTCGACGAACGGCTCGACGAACAATGGCTGTTCTACTTTGTTCTCTTCTAAACAAAGGGAGGGGATGAGAACCGTCTCTTGTCTACGGGCTCAAGAACAATGGCTGTTCTAATGTTGTTCTCCTTGAACAACAGGGGGGGTGAGAACCGTTTCTTAGCGAAGGGCTCAAAACGAACAATGGCTGTTCTAATGTTGTTCTCCTTGAACAACAGGGGGGGGATGAGAACCGTTTCTTGGCGAAGGGCTCAAAACGAACAATGGCTGTTCTAGGTTGTTCTCTTCTGAACAAAGGGGGGGGATGAGAACCGTCTCTTGTCTACGGGCTCAAGAACAATGGCTGTTCTAATGTTGTTCTCCTTGAACAACAGGGGGGGTGAGAACCGTTTCTTGGCGAAGGGCTCAAAACGAACAATGGCTGTTCTAATGTTGTTCTCCTTGAACAACAGGGGGGGGATGAGAACCGTCTCTTGTCTACGGGCTCAAGAACAATGGCTGTTCTAATGTTGTTCTCCTTGAACAACAGGGGGGGTGAGAACCGTTTCTTGGCGAAGGGCTCAAAACGAACAATGGCTGTTCTACTGTTGTTCTTCTTGAACAACAGGGGGGGGATGCCTTGGGGACTTGGCGTCACTAAAGGCTCGAACCTTTGGCACTCAAGGAATATTGTCCTCTTTCTGGACAAGTGATGGTGAATCTCGAGGTCGAGGTCCCTTGGCGCACAAAGGGAGAGAGGGTCGTGGTGATGTTTCGCGACGAAAATCTGGATCTCCAATCTGATCTTAGTGGTAAAGTTTCCATATAAATAGCCAGGACATCTCCTTGGCGTGGGGGAGAATGGGGTGGAAGCTTCGAGGGAACGCACAGCTGGGCCGGAGAAAAATGCCTTATCTGTCCATAAGCCTAACTCGATCTGGCGAGGTCGGCGTATGGGGGCGAACGGGGGGGACGATAACCTCCTTGGTTAAACATTGACGTCCGGTAGCTGTTGATAAGACTCCAAGCCTCGAATCGAAGATGCACGTGGGCCTCCTCGAGGTTTTAACTAATATGGGATAGGAGTTGAATTTAACACAGATTCAACTCGTTCTATCACAAAATATTACTGCTTATTATTTGACAACCAGCTCTCTGTTGCATTTTATAAATACATCCTGTGTGCTAAAATAATCCATAAAAATAATTATTTTTCTAGGTCATAATTAATAAAGCATAGAATACTTTGATAATATTTGAAAGTGCGGTATCTTCTTGGAGTTTCTTTGTCAATATTGATTATTCTTTGTTTATTTACTTATAAGGAGAAGTCATTATAACGTATTATCACTAAGTACATACATGAACTTCGTTAAATCTAAAAATTAAATATCTCTTTATTAATTACATGAAAATGAAAGCTGCATTCTCTGAAGAACGGGTTGTAAGTTATAAGATTTGCAAGTTCTGTTTGTCTCTGGTGCATAAAGTAGTTCCAATATGGGTACATGGCTATATACCTTCTCATTATTCTAACTGCTGCATCAAAACATTTTTTGGCAACATGTTTTCCAAAAACCTATGACGCCCCATATGTGTTTTCATTGTTTTAAATAAAATCCCAATAAAAAAGAATCCCTAGACAATAATAACACCTCTGCAGATAATGTTTCCTGCAAACATAAGTTCTTAACTTATGTTATATTTAATAAATAGCATTGCTATTACATATATTTCTTCTCCTTTTTAGAGTAACTAGAGGTATCATTGTTGGTAGACTATCTCGTGAAAAATATATTTACAAGAGATATCGGTAACTAAACTAGAATATACATCCCTTCTTCTCATAAGGGAACTCTCTAAGCCGTATTGAGCCAAGCGATACTAGTGGCGCACCCAGCAGTCCCTAGCAACTGCGTGATAGCAACACCTGCCAACCCTCACGCCATTCGTTTCTTATTCTATTTTGGCACTCAGGGGAGATGAGATTATCGAATTCACCCTTTGGATCGCCTTTGTTCTCAACGCATACAGAATGGATGCATGAAGCCGGCGCAATAGATTTCATCGTTAATTCATCAAAACAGTTTCAGATAGAATTGTACAACACTTGAATAACAGCAAGAAGAAGTCAGAGATCTGCACTTGAGTCTCAACTTTCATAATTTTTTAACGCAAATTTATTTCCTCTTTTTTTTCCTTTATCATTTACCATTCCACACCCAAAAATCCTCTCATCAATAAAGGTAATTAAATGATGGAGAAATAATTTTTATTTGTTAGTTGTAGTAGAATGCAGAGCTAATATATATTTATTTGTTTTATTAACTTTTAATAAACCAAAAAACTTTGAATTGAGGCGTAGCTTCGCGCCTCGGTGATCGCTTGAGGATCGGGCTCTAAGAGTGCTAATCTTTATTTTTATTCTAGTGAATGAATAAACTGGGTTTCTTTCTTGACTAACAAATATTGCCACTTCAACTCGTTCGGATATAATTAAAACAGAGCATTTACTAAATAAAAATAGACTTTAATGAACATAACCCATCTCTCTAAATAACATACAATAAATACAGATCTAATACACTTAAAAAAAAGAAAATGGGATTACCTAGTGAGTTCTCGCAGCTTACTTTGAGATAAAATTTTACGGGGGGAACAATTTTTAAGTTGATAGCTTTTTCCTTAGTCAGACATCCACTAAACTAATTATTATGCACGGGAACATAAATAACAGGATTGTTCTTTACTTACATAAGTTAATGGAGAAAATACCAGTTTCCAGTAAGAATATCTTCGGCGATGTTTGATCGGGGTTGATTGTTTGTTCGCTAGATGGCGTTCGTTGACTTGCCTGGCGAGTTGACGGATGACGTCACGAGGAATCTTGGGTAGAGGCAACTTCAAGCTAAAACTTAGCCCCTTCTCTTTGCTTCCGGACGAGATGAAATCGTTGTCTTCTTTTTATTTTTTCTATCTAGTTGGGGTTTGTCCAACTCAGATAGACTGAGATTTGGAGTGCTCAATCTGTGTAGGTTGATACTCACTAATCTTGGGGCTCGAACGGCGCTGAGCTTCCTTGGTACAATCTGGTATTAAACAAGGACTGCAAATTCTCCTTAACTTGCAATAACTTTGTATCGGTGATTTTTGAGTCTTCTTGTCAAACTCGAAAAATCTTCTGTCAACCGGTGACTTTCTTGTCTCTTCGGTGAGAACGAACAAAAAGCCTGGTTTACACGGGTCATCCTGGTATATACCCAACTTACTCCCGCTGAGGTGGGTGGGGAGGTTGTTTGGTGGGATGGGGCTCGCAAGGTGGAGCCTCAGGTTGGTCTCCCGCACTTTTGCGTCTTGTGGCTCGGAGAGGGAGTAATACAATATCGGCAGTTTGCACTTTTGAATGGGTTGTTTATAAGTGCAGCCTCGAAGGGCCTGCCTTTTTGAGCTAAGGGCAGGAACCAGTCTCGTATCACTTACCCTTTTGCCCGTTTCTCAGACTCGTTACCTATATATATATATATATATATATATATATATATATATATATATATATATATATATATATATATATATATATATATATATATATATATATATATACTAATCTCTTATTATACATCTACATTAGTCATCCAAGGCATGATGGCTAATTCCTCTATCACATCACTAACCTGAGCTAAATGGTTTGGCTAATGGACGCTTTAATCACAACCTTGTCTCAAATATGCAATGCAGTAATAGTTGCATAATTGGAGACACAATGGTAAAAAGGAGTGTGAAATAACATCCTGTCAGATACTTATGATAGAGCTACCCCCAGGTAATGGGTAGGGATGTATCCTCCACTGTAGTGAATAAGCAATTCACAGGTAGAGGTTCGCCTAGGAAAACTGAGGAACTTAAAACCGTCTCAGTATATGGTGGAAGCAACCCCAGTTTTATTAGTTCTCTCTAGGAGACGGTACCCTCAGTTAGCGATGATTGCTTTTGCGCTAACCAATAAAACGTCCGTAACATTTAACACCTCGATAGGAGCCGACCTGTAAACATTAGGGTGGATCAAAAAAGGGAAGTTTTTCAAAGATTTTTGAAATTCATTTTGGATGCACCCAACACTTTAAAACATTACATTGAAATTTCAGACTTCTAAATTAATATTTTCAGGTTCCTCAACGCAATTAAAATTTTGATAAAAAGATCGGAAAATTCTATTTGTTTTTAACCTTCAAGTTTTTGCATCAACATTTATGTCCTATACGGGGTATATTATTTTATTAAAACTTTTAAAAAATATACTTCCATAAAACTGTACACGAAGTACTTCGATTTCCATTTTATTGAATAAAAATAATCTATTAACTAATCGATAAATTTCCTACCTTTTCTACCGTTTGTTTCCATGCCACCTGTCGATTTTTATCATCATCACTCTGAAATAGAAGAAATTAAACAATTAATAGTCGAATACTTAATTTTAGATTTTTGTAGTGTTATTAGCTATCATTCCTAAGTCCTTCTTGATATTAAATGAGGGTATTTTTTTCCTGGACTCAATTCTACTCCTTATATAGCCGTCGTTTGTCTTCTAGACAAACTACTAGTGATGCATTCGTGACCAGTTTGATCATTTCTCAACCGCTTGTGTGTGACAAGGAAACTTCGGAATATTTAGGTTGTTTGACGGATAAATTCTTCAAATGATCATCAGAGAGCGTCTTTGTCAGCGGAGGTTTAGTTACACCGTCTGCTACCATTTAATTAGGTGGATGTAGTTGTCAGCTTTAATTTTATGTCTGAGATCTTTAAAGTGCCTATTGATTTCCCTTTACACTCTTTTCGTGCTTTCATATTTTTTTACATACGAGTTCCCGGATATGATTTATTTCATCTTGCAGCATACAGAAAAGAATGTTTTCCGTATGTGCAAAATATGCTTTCATTTGAATCACTGGCGCATGCGAATCCCTTTCAGTGATCACACTGTCTTGAAGTGGATGACTGCTCTATCATGCAAAGAAGAGTTGGCTTTGATTTTAAACTAGCATGGTGCATACATCATGATAAACAAGACAATGAATTTCAGCATGTCAAAAGAGTCGGAAGTCGAAACATATAATCGAAGTATCCTATTTGCCGTTGTAAGCCATCGTGCATGCGACATTTTACCAGGACTCTTACGAACCATTTTAACAGAACATTTACCTTGTGAGGTAGATAGAAGGATATCCAACATATACTTTTTATCGGTGCTCAGGTCTCCTTTGTCAGCAGACGGCAAATTAGTCGGAATTGGCTCGAATTCAACAAACACTTAGCGTCTCACATTTATCCAGTTGTTTCTCTTAGGTCCGACAAATCAACGAGGCCCCGTTGTTTTCTCATCTAAATTGTGGATGATATGGCGCAATAAGAGCTCATTTGCATGGAGCTGGCAAAGATCCATTGCAGTGGACTGTTAAGTTATTTTCTAATATTCAGATCACACCTTTTATTCCTGTATTCATCGCCGTTCCATAGCATCCCAGGGCAACGAGATCATAAGTTGCAAGAATATTGCCTCGTGTATAGCTTTTACAGAACCTGTTTTCATTGTTAGGTGTCCAAGTTATTCTGAACCAGGTTCTTCTATCATATTTATGTGCTCTTCTATTATCTTCTTCTTGTGATGTGTTCCCCCATCGTCTCAACAACAAATGCGCTATCTTTTCTAACATCACAATATATAGAATATAATCGGTTATCTGATTTTGACACACTCTCTTCTAACATTTTGACCTGGCAACTACTACAGTTGTTTATACTTTAATTGATGATATATCCTTTATTATTGAACATTTTATTAAAACTGCAGCTCGATCAGACATACCAGTGCGGTCACATACCAACGCAAATTCTGACAATATTATTCGTTTAAATGGATAGAGTCTTGGATGCAATTTTTGCCTAATTCTTTGCGTTTCACAGATGAAAGAATCTCATATGCGCTACCTTTGTCAGCAGATTCTGTTTCTGTGGCAGAGGAGGAAGAATTACTTCGATATTATTTGTCGAAGTAGATGGTTGATTTGAAAAACAAAACTCACGATTCTTCCTTACTGCACTCTGAATTTTCTTCTTTGATTAAATTTGATCGATATCAACTATTGCCATTTTCCTAGTTGTTTGTTGGTCTTCCAAAAACGTTTGCTCCAATGGCACCACCTTCTTTTCTTTGCTACATGAACAGTTTTCAAAGCTCTCGCATTTACAACACGAAATATCAAACAATTGTTCATGGTTCTTTGTAAAATCGTCACTTTTCTGTTTGAATGATGTCACAGTTTCCCTGCTGATATTTCTCATTAAAGCATGATATTTTGAATAATAATGTAAATGTTTTTTCTAACTGTAGAGATCTGAAGCGACTAAAAGATAAATGATCTTCCTTATCGAAGAATAACAGAATGAACAATAGAAAGAGTTTATAAGGAAAGTAGAAAACACTGATAACTCATGCTAGGCTTGGAAGATGATCATCATAATAAAAGGTAGACCAGCTAGAAAAAACAATATGAGTTTAAAATAAACAAGAAGAATATATATAATCAATAAACAAATAGCAGGAATATTTAGGGAGCACTAGGGAAAAGTCTACACTATTTATGAAAGAGATACTGAAGTATACGACCGAAAGACAAAGTTAATGTTAATCTACGGGTCGACAAACATAAACCTGAGGCCGGAGAGAAGAGTGGATAAAAGAACAGACGAAAACAAAGGGATAGAAGCAACGATTACGGAAGAAGATCTCAAAAGTGCCATCAGGTCCTCTAAATAGATGGCACCTCGTGAACAGTCCTAACCAAATTGAACTAGGAGAGAGGCACCCATCCCCTGGAAATATATTAAGATCAGTCACTCACCTCTTTAACGCGTATCTAAACTTAGGAACATTCTGAGAAATAATTATTAAAGTGGAAAAGATGGTTTTCCTGCCGAAACAAGTCAAGCAATCTAATTTAGTTTCCAACTCTGGACCTATATCGCTGCTGAATTCCAGGAAAAAATAGAAAATAAAATGAATATCACTATGGATTACGAAAGGACAGGGATACGAAAATACATAGCATTAGAAATACTAAAAAACAAATACCGCAAACCAAGTTTGAGATATGCCACATGGAAATGGTCCTCCGTGATGTTAAGAAAGCCTTCGATAAGGTATCGTTTGAAGGAGTTAAATATAAGCTTCTTAAACTAGATCTTTGTATCATGATCGATAGAACATTGGCTGAATAGCTTAGCAACAGAAAGATCTACAATACCACGGAAGATCACAAAAGACAAACTTTCTCTCTTCAGATGGGGGTCACTCGATATATACGGCTGACCTTCTGCCCATATAACAACAGGCTGTATGAATATACAGTAAGCGGACGATATCACTCAGATAATCTCGTTACGCTCGACAATTCCTTAATATCAAGCAAGAACTACAGAGAGCAATCAAAAACATAAACGAATAAGAAACCAAATGGAGAATTAAAACCAACATATACAAATTTCGCAGCAGACAAGTTCACCATAGATCGACATTCCATCAAGGAAGAGAAGCTGTTGGTTCAAAACTAATTAATTTCAAATTTTTTCTCTTTTAACTTTATGAGAGTGGTTTTATTTTCGGGGCAATTCTGATCCTAACCGATTACTAAGCAATTAAGAGGACTTCCAACCTTCCATGTGTTCTTAGCCTACTCAAATTGCAAGAATTGTCTAGTTGTTAAACCCAGTATCCCAATTCTGTTAGATCTAAATATTTTTTATGCTAGTTGCTCGCATATTATCTTCAACTTTAACTTGGGGTCTTTTTGGTTTAGTAGACTTTGTCTAATTTTAATGTAAACTTCATCACTAATGTTGGTTTTTATCCTGATTCTAAATAAGTTCACCGGACAGAAAATTAGTCACCGAGTTTAAACTATTTTAAACACGCCGCTTGATAATTTTATGTATAGTAGTGTTATATACTTTTCTTTCAGGGAAAATATTATTTATAAGTTAAGTTAGGGTAGATAACTAAATTATTTGAAATTATTTTTTTACATATCTTTATTAATTGATAATAAATTTTTTTTTCAGAATTGGGATTATGAAAATATAGTGTGGAAACTGTAAAACATTTTGTCTTATTCAAAACGGAGAAATCCTCTGTCGACTTTATCGAAGAATGCGACATCATTTCAAAATCTAAGTTTTATTGACATAAGCATTGGATAGCATAGAAATTCGTGTGCCATCTGCTGACTGGCGCTGGTCCAAACGCCGCTGTAGGAAAGGAAAGTGGCATGAGGATGGATTTCTTTCGTTATCCACCGTAGGATCATTTACACATGGATCAAGGACATGACTAGAATTATATTTCGTAGGCATGGTTGGAGATCAATAAATGTACGGCACTGAAGTGTAACGATTATCTGTCGTTGCGGGGCACACCGTTTGATATTTGATTCCTATTTTTGTGAATGGCGGAGAAAATAAGGAAATACATACTCATTTAAGATTTTGCGCTACATTTATGAGTTTAAGTGATAAATTAATAGATTAAATTAAAATATTTTGAGGTTATTTGAAATAAATATTATTTGTGTCTAAATACGATAACTAAAACTAACTATACCCGACTTTAAAAATAAGAATTTATTCAAATAACGAAATACATATTTGCAATCAGTGCAAGAAAGTCCAGTAATTGAGAAATTTAAAAAACCCGAGAAAAAACACTAAACAAAACATTCTTGAATTGATTCCAATTTTACCATTAAATGAAAAGTCTGAATTTAATAGAGCTCCCATTTTTGTACTTCACACTTCGTGGTTTTATATCATCGACTAATGCTCTCAGACATGATTAATCTGCCCCTAATTTCACCGTTTCTTTAACCCAATCTATTCAGCGTTCTCTATTGTGGTCCGGATCCTATGTAACTTGGAAACCACGCTTAGGGGGCATTCTTTAAGGAGACAGGAATGTGTTAAATGTAAAAGTGAAGCCAGATATTTGGGCAAGAGTGTAGATAAAGCTTTTTTTTTGGTTCAGCTGAAGATTCCAGATTGAAGGTGTAATCAACTCGGAAGTTTACAATCATATTTCCTTTATAGAAAAATTATTAATGGTGGAGGATGGTTCTGTGTGACTCATTAAACATCTTACAAACGTTACCAGGGTCCTTTCAGAATTCTTTGTTAGTAATATGAATCCAAAATGAGACGAATTATCTACACACACATCCTTTGCAAGTGGATAGTCTTTTTCACTATGGGTAATCAGCTAGTAATTAGCCCCCCCCCCCCAAATCGCTGCTTGTTTGTTTTGGTCACTGAATAAATCACATTTATTTAATTCTCTATACCTACCTACATTGTTTTATGCCATTTATTAGGTGGCTAAATCAATTCTTTTCTAGTTAATAATACCAGAGTTAGAAACACGCCATTGCTACCTAAATTTGACGCGCGCGTTTTTATCGATTTACAAACCAATAACTTTTCCCATCTCCTTTTTAGCTATTACCAAGAAGCATTTTACATCGACAAATTCCATTTCATGGAATCATCTTTGTCTGAAGTATTATTGTGTGCATAGTGTATAATATCACTTTAATGGTGCTTTATTCTGGTTTACTCTAGCGAAACTTGAAAGTATACAAAAGAGCGCACGAACTTTTTAAATATAATATCTCTAAACTAACTCCGTTTAAATAATCTCCTACTTAAACTTCTACTTTAGTGTTAAATTAACAACTTACCACGATTTTATCTAATCATCATAGTGGAGAACCAGTATTGCTTGTATCGCTGCGATCAATAGCTCTTTTCCAGAGGGTTATGACGTCATACCGACATTCCAAGCACCTGAAAATAAAAGCGGCTATAAATAATGAGATACTATAGCTGCAAATCTATTTTTATTTAAAAAAGCCTAAGTTTGCAGAGCTCTTTAGTGTGAAAGTGGTGATATATTTTATAGATCTACGATATATATTACGTAATATTTGCGCATTTTTTAAAAATAAAAATATTGATAACAAAGCGCATTCGATTAGGATGCAGTTATTAATTTGTGGAATCACCAGGGCGTTGCACAATGTGCTCTCCAGAAGGAGCGTAGGAAAGGCGTCTCTACAACATGGTTCTTCTGACTACAAGCAGGTTTTCCGGCCACCTCCTTCAGATGACTTCTGGCATCCAGTCCTCTGGTTTGGTCCTGCCATTAGCACCAGCTGTGGCTGTCCAAGTGTGTCGTACTGAGGACTGCACCACCTTATCACCCTAATTCTATCTCTAGGCAGGCTTTATCCCCTCTAAAGTCAACCAGCAACCATAATCCCTCACCCTTCCTCAATCCTTGAAAGTCCTGTAGCGATGGTGAGGCAGTGACGGGATAGGTCTTAGATGTGACTGACATGTATGGTGGTGCAGATTTGATGTCGTAATGGGGCTGGGATGGACCCACAGCCTCTCTCGGCAGCTGTCTGCACTACCAAGCAGCTCTTTTAGGGAACGCGCTGCTAGCCTCCATTCGAGGAGGACAGAGAAAAGGTGGCCTAGACACCGCTCGCTCTAAACTCCACTAAGGTGAGTAACCGCGTCCGCCAGAAAATCCTCCTAGGGACTAGAATGAAAAAATAAAATCCAAAGACAATACAGCGCTCAAAATATGAAGATATCAACCTGGAATATACGCACACCCTGTCAGATTCAAGGGACCACACCGTTGGCCATCCGCCAAAAGCGTACTGCCCTCATTACAGCCGAATTCAAGAGGTACGACAATGATATCGCGGCAATCCACGAGACACGACTGGCATCCGAGGATTCCCTCAATGAGTTTAGCCAGGAATATATCTTTTTCGGGAAGGGCTTCCAAGAATAGGCACCCAGAATTCATGGTGTAAGATTCGCAATAACATCATCCCTCCTCTTCCACTTATCCGATTCTCCTGTTGACATCCGCGAATGCCTCATGATTCTCCGTATTCCCCTGGCTTTCAAAAGGTACGCCCCTATCATTAGTGCTTATGCTACACGTTTTCCTCAGCTGAAGACGTCATCAAAATTAGTTTTATGAGCTACTTGACCACACACTTCGTACCATTCCTAAAACAAACAAAATCATCCTACTTGGCGATTTCAACGCCAGGGATTGCTTCAACTAAACCATCTGTGGTGGAGTTATTGGCATGCATAGGGTGAGATCTTCTAACTCCAATGGCCTCCGCCTTTTAAACCTGTGCAGTTAACATGACATCACCTTCACAAAACGACTTTTCAATCGGCACATGATAGATTACGTTATTCTCAGGCGCAGTGATCTACAGGATGTTACCATCACAAGGGTACAACGCGCCGTAGAATGTTGGACTGACCACTGACTAGTCCGCTCCATTTTCCGCCTTAAGATACGACCACCTGTCCGAAAAGCGTTGTGGAATAACAGAAATGAACCCTCATGCCCTCCGGGACCCTGCAAAACGCCAAGACCTGTGGAAGGAGCTTGAAGGTGCCCTGGCCGCAGCTACCCCAACTCGCCCAGTTCAACCTGATCCCACAAACAACTACTCACCAACGGATGCATGGAAAGGTTTGAGGAATGCTATCATGGGGTCTGCTAAACCCGCCCTGGGCCACACTCAAAGACACCAACAAGATTGCTTAGAGGTATGTGATACTGCTTTGAGAAACTAATCTTCCCCTGCATTGCGAGCCAGATTTGAAAAACTCCGCTCTGCTGCCCAAACAAGATTGGGGCAAATAGAGAATGAATGCTGGTTTGCCAAGGCATGTGAAATCGATCGCCTTGCTGATAACTACGATCTGCATGGCTTCTATTACGCTGCCAAAGCAATATACGTTACAACTAGAGGCTCCACAGTACATGTGAGGTCTGCTGACGGCCAAACACTTATTAAGGACTGTTAGAGCATCTTCACTCGCTTGGCTGAGCACTTTGGCGAGCTCTTGAACCATATAAATCTAGCAGACCCTGATGCAATCAGCTGTCTCTCTTGCATCCCTCTAATAAATGAAATGGACTCTACTCTAACCTTCGACGAAGCCATAAGAGAAACCAAGACCATGAAAAAAAACAAAGCACCAGGAACTGACTGAATCCTTGGTGAGGTATTTAAGTACAGAGCCCCCTGATCCCTCGAGACCTCCACCTGTTCATCTGCGACCTATGGGGAGTCGAGTGTCTCCCTCAACAATGGAAGAGAAATGGCGATAAGTCATCTGCGAAAATTACAGATAAACCTCCATTCTCTCTTTGGCTGTGAAAATCCTAGCTAAGATCATGCTAATCCGCCTCCTTTCTCACTTGGCTGAAATAGGGCTACCAGAAATACAATGGAGATTCAACACGGAAGGGAACATCACAGATATGATCTTTGTGTCCCGGAGTATACAAAAACAGTACAGGAAATAACATAAAGGGTTGTATGCCTGCTTGATTGGTGACAAAAAGGCCTTTGATACCATATACCGTCCTTTCCTATGGATGATTATAGCCAAGTTTTGTTATTACCCCAAATAGCCGAATATCCTAAAGGAATTTAACACAAGAATTTCTGCCCGTGTATTTGTAAGAAGCCTGGAGTCAGGGCCATTTGAAGTCAAGGTCGGTGTGACACAGGGCTATATCCATGCACTGGTCCTTTTAAACATCTACATGGTGGCAGTGAGACTTCTATCTTGGCATAGATTCCAACTAGAGGACGGCAGCGCATATTAATACCGCTTGGATGGCAGTATTTTCAATATGCAACGACTTCAAGCAATCACAAAAACGAGAACTGTATTCGACTTACAGTACGCTGATGACGCAGCCTTTATTAGTCACTCAACAAAAGGGTTTGAAAATATTGACCACACATACACTAGCACGGGGCTAATCATAAAAGCCAGAAAGACAGATTCTCAACCAGCACTCGGATCTAAATGACCAACCACCTCCTGCAGCCTTCAGGTTTTGAGAGGATGACATTAGCCAAACCAACAACTTTACCCAACTTGGCACGCTCTTTTCCTTATCCCACTGCATGTAAGAAGGATTAGAAAATAGAATCCGACAGTCCACGAGTGCCGTTTGATGACTATAAATTCGGGTTTTCCTCAATCACAACATCACCATCCTCACCAAGGCCGCTTCCTATAAGTCTGTGTGCACTTCTGAGCTCCAGTATGTATGTGAAGCCTGGACTGTGTACGGAGCGCACATCCATTGTTTTGAGTCTTTCCACATCAGATGCCTCCAACGAATCCTTGAGATCACCTAGGCAGACCGTGTTCCTCATTGGACCATCCTCCAGCGCACAAGTTGCATGAGCATTAGAGCCTTTATCATATAGCGCCAGCTTAGATCGGTTGGCCACGTCTATGGTATGGCCGAATACAGACTCTCCCGAACTCTCCTCTATGGAGAACTTTCTACTGGTCGCCGAGTGTAGGAGTGCTAAAGAAGCGCTTTAGAGATCACTTCACAACAACCCTCAACAAGTGGAAGCAAACCCTTCCAGCTTGGAGCCACTTGCCGACGACAGGTATACCTGAAGAAGACCTGTTACTGAACACTAGAAGGCATCTCAGGTGCATGCGCGTGAGGAATAGCGCCAATAGTAGCATAAGTTGCAAAATGGAGATCCTCTTCCTCAAGGGGAGCGCATTGTACGCCGCACATGTGGGAGGAGTTGTTCCTCAGAATTTGAAATTCGTAGTCATCATAAAAGTCACCGTGGCCACAGAACTGATCTCATCTTCATCTCACTACTAGTCATCAAACTACTTCATTTTCATCGCCACCCATCACGAGAGAAGAGACGTCGTCTTTGAAATTCGACGGACTTCCATAAGCGAAGTAAATAACCATTCTTTTGTATCTGTACTATTCAAATATTTATACTCAATCCCGAAGGATACAGTTTATTTGAACAAACACTCATTAAACCAACTCTGTTTTATGGAAATTGTGAACTTCCAATTTGTCGCTAGTATTATTCTAAATCCAATCTTCATTTCAAGACCACGTCCGAAGAACCTAAAATAGAACGGCGGCTTTTCATTCTTACAACTTCAATGATCTCTGAATGACTTTGGGCACTAATGTTCTGAAACCTCGAACAAACTGAACCTTTCTCCCTCAGTGCCATTTTAATTTCGCTTCAGATTTTTATAACATAGAACATTTGTTTAAAGTCACCATGAACTCGCTTCAAAAAGTAACAATAGACATGTTTTCTTAATAAAATCTTGCAAGATTGCGTTTCAAATGGGTATATTTTATTTAAAAGATAAAGCTTTCTAAAAACTATGAACGGCACCTATTCAGGCACACCACTTTTTATATAAAACAAAAGAGAGGTTTAGAAACAATTAATATAAACCAATTTTTATTTAAAAAATTTATATATTATTCAAATTAAAAACAGATATCCTTTTTAGTAGCATACATTAAATAACTTCACATTTCACTCTCTTTCGTACAATAAAATTTTTTAAAATAATTACCCGCATTAACAAAGGTAATATTAAGTTGTCAAGGGATTAATATACTTTCTGAAGACCTGCAAAAAGGTTTCTCCCAGTTGTTAAAATTATTCCAAATTTTGGCGAGCACTTGTAAGATAAGTGTAGTAATACTCAGCCATTTTTTGATTTGTACTAATACCTAGGACTTCTTTAAGCAATAAGGCTGAAGTCTTAAGTAAGACAGTAAATGGTTATTTAGGCCACATAATCTGTTTTAAATATAAAATTCCAACCGTGTGAATATTGCGTCGTCTCTCTTGGCAGAAATTGCCAGTGGGCCATATCGGGTCAGAATTACTCGGTGAGATGAAAATTGTGGAATTTCTTGCAAGTTTAAGCGGAGAACTCAACGTCTTGATCGCAAACAAAAACGAATTTTTACTCCTAGATATGACCTCCAACATAGGAATTGTTATTCTTTGCATTTGTTGCAATAAGAACAGAGTTAGTTATTTTGATGCCCGCTGAAATAACCAAACATTTAAACTTGACAGCCCTTTACAACATCGGCGACGTTTAAATAAAGCTGTTAAACCAGTGTCCTACACTGATCAACCAAACGGGTGTCTTCCTCTTTCATAACCATGCACGCCCACACTTGCTAAATTTGACCAGAGAAAGAATTACTGCCTCAAAGTGTAAAGTTCTTTCTCATCCTTGATAACTCCCGGACCTTTCATCATTTGATAATAATTATTTAAAAATTTCATCGCCTACGCCCATAATCACTAACCTTCTTGTGATGTGACAGGGAAAAAAAAAATATCAAATCATAGAGCTCACCAAAACCAAAGAATTCACGATAGGGATCCACTGCTTAGTTAAACGCTGGGAAAGCTTTGCTATAATGGTAGAAAGAATTGCTCTTTATTTTTGTATATTAAATATGTTTTCCTTCTACTCTAATAAAATAATATTAATTTTCTCTAACACCTAATATATTTGAAATAGCGGTATATGTTCTTTAGCATCTTGACCATGAGAATTTGGTGGCATTTCAGCTAAACACACAAGCCCGTATTTGCTGAACGAGTGCAAATTCTCGCAGAAATCGATATTAGTGGTAAGGAAATACTGGAAATACAATAAACAAATTGCAAACAACCACTTCCAACCCTTTTAGTTCCAATCAAGTCAATGACCCCTGGCATGTAGGTCGTTTCTGAGAAGGAGCCTCCCTCGTTTATTTTCCCATTTAATATCACCGAAAATATATAATGAAAAGTCATATTCAGCCCTCCGTACCCTCTACCAGTGACTGTCTGTCCATGGCCATTTTCAGCTGTTTAACCTCAGTTTTCTCCCTAAAAGTTTGCATGCTTTCATTTAATACTCTCTCCGAAGAACTCGAACTAAACATCATTGTTAAACAAACCCTGACTGAGTTATTATGTACCCGTGCAAGAGAGACTGAATTTGTTTAAAAGGGACCAGGTTGATGACAATTGACCGTCTTCCAGTAAAGACTACCACATTCTCCTCTTTTGTATTATTTATGTACCTTCCATTCATTTTTTCATCCAGTAATTTTTTTACTGCTTTTAAGAATGGAGTGGTTAGTTATGTAAATACGCTATAATTATATATTATCTTTACTTATAAGGTCAGACATAAATTCTTCTTGTACCATCAAACAAAATGGTTTTATCTCGCGTGAAAAGAGCATATATTCTCAGTACCACTAAATAAGGTCGAGTGGCGTGACATTGCTAGGTCTTTCCAGCAAATGGTTTGTAACGGTTGGTAGCTGCTCCAAAACCTTTGATAAATTTATGACAGAAATATTCCATCTCTTTTTTTGTTTTCTTAATAAATATAATTATTCCTAATTATAGTGAGTATAGCATTTAGCTAACTCACTATTATACATTATACTATCTGATCATTAGACATAACCCCGACGAGCATAATTATATTCTATGGAAAATTGTTTTGTTTTTAATTTCATGCAATCCTTCATTGCCAAGATTTTTATTTATTAGTAATCAGACGGTATAAAAAGTTAATTTTTCTTTTATTCTGATTCGTTTAAATCGTTCATTAATTAATATTTTAATAGTATTCTTGATTTTGTCATTACAATAATTTGCTTTACACTAGTTTTTACATTTAAATTAGAGTAAGAGGATAAAACTCTGAAATTTTATTTTTAGAGAAACTGAAAAGTAATTTGTGTAAATATTTGCCATACCTTCATCTATTTAGCCCCTGGTTAGCAAAACTATGGCTTGTGGCTGTTATTTCAATAACCCTCTAATGATTAAAAGTATTGAATCACCTCAATCGTTTAAGACCACTCTAATGTATCTGCTTATGACACATAACTTAAAATATTTATTTTTTCAATCATAATTCAAATTTTTACATGATAGTATTATTTAGCATTTATATGGTTAATCATTGTCTCGTGTGGAAAAAGTTTGCTAAGTCTAAAAATGAGTAGAGATAGATTTGTTGGATAATTTAGAGATGTATTAGTTAGCACCAGCACAACTTTAACTCCTAAAATTCGATCAAATTAATGTAAATGTGGACCCATCTCCCACAAATGGTCTAGCCCAATATTTGTTAATGATGTAATTACCATGCCCCTTCTAAAACTTCTTCCTTCCCTTAAGGCCTCCCCTTACATCAAACTAATCCAATTAAAATAAACATTCCAATTAGACTATTTCTTGTTTTACCTAACGGTCGCCTGCCCCCCCCCCCCGAAAATTGAAAATACCCACTAGAGAGGCAGCCCACAGATTAAGAAATACTGGTGTTGACGTACAAAATTGAGAAAACAAGGTGGGAATTTAATAAATCGTTCGCACAGACTTGTTTAATATTACCTGTATGAAGTTTATAACGTTTAGGTCAAGGAAGAACTGGAAGAAAGATGATTCAGACAATTCTGATCTACCCTGCTTGATATTTTCCGTCATGTATCCTGGAGCTTCATCTTTGGTGAACATGTGTCTTAATTTAACGACCATTTTTTTTGTCATTTCATTTACAAGGATTTGTCGCCGACCAGCCAACAATCAGCCTAAGATTAGCCGCTGATCTGCCAACGCACAGCCACCGAACAGTTTCCGACCAGTCACTGATCCGCTACCGACCCACAGTCGATCATCCGCTGACTAGCTATCTATCAGTCGCTGATCAGCTGCTTATTAGCTTGTTTCATTCGTCTGTAGGCGAGATAGGGATGGGCGATGACGACCCACGCCCAGGTGACTCTAGTTGAGAAAGATTGTTTTTAATATACATGCTAAATATTAAAAAATACTTTTATTAAAGACATCTCATTTCATAACTGTGGTCGCATTTTATTAGCCTGTGATATAGCTTTGGATTCGAGTTCGAGTTAGGATATGATATATCTAGATTTTTCTAAGGCCTTTGATAAACTTCAATTTAATATCCTTTCAAAGTTTAAAGTTTTGCACAGTCACGATAATACGGGATATTGGATTAAAATCTCATCTGATCGTAAACTCGTGGTACTTTTGAGCGAGATAGTATCCGAATGGCTACCACTCACAAGTGTAATCCCTCCATGCTCCTTTTTAGACCCATTTAATTTTTTGTAATTTTCGTAATCATCATAGGTCCTGAAATGAAGTGCCAAGCAAATTAATTGCTGCCTTTAAACTTCAGCAAGATAAAAAAGGATAATAAGTCAAATTTTTTAACAAAATTGCTTATATAGGAAAATTTGATTCTGCGGCTTTAAACAATCGATAAAATAATCCTAAATTTAAATACTATCCGAGGTATTAAGCTTATAGAAGTAAAAACAAATTAAAATAAGAGTTGAAATAAATAATAAATTAAATTCATTCAGTCAGCGCATAGGAGTTAGGTACAAAGCAACAAGAGTCTTTTCTTATTTAAGGGAGACCGTTTCAACACAAAAAGCACATCTATCCTAGATTATGTTGCTCTCTTTAGGTATCTACAATTAATTAGAGCTATAGACGTAATAGGACAAATTTAGCATTATTAAACGAAAATAATAGGGGAAATGAAACCTCTTAGCTATGAGAAGAGGCTTAGTGAGCTCAATCTCTTTTCCCTCAAGCAGAAGGGAAAAAGGATATAACAAATAAAAACTTATTTAATATTGAGCAATGTTTAAGATAATGCAAAAAATATGTTTGCTATTGCAGGCATGACAACGATGAAAGAACATGAGAAAAGATCAGGAAGTGAAAATTCATTACATTGAAAAGAAAATTTCCTTTCTGCAACCGCATTTTCAAGGCTGGAATAGTATAGGACAGAAAATAGCCAGCACCTCAGGCACTAAATTCATTAAATTTAAATTGGGAAAATTTCTGAAAAAAATTAAATATAATAAAATTAGCGCTTAAGTATTAAATAATAAAATTAATTATATTAAAAACTTGTTAAACAAATAGTCATAGTGATAATAGCGCCTAACTTGTATTCTTATGGCTGTCCTACGAATACAAAGACGACTCAAGCTTTACTCGATGAAAATAGAGATGAATCTATGGGTAAGAACTTATGGTGGCTGTCGGTTGTGCCAGCGAAGATAACTTTCTAATCCGATGTGCGATGCACACACTCTGCTACAGAAATGCTACTCTAATCCGTGGGTAGTTGGCTGCTGGACTGGTGGATTATGGCGCCCTTTTCTTTTTGCCTCTCTCTCGTTCTGGATGGACTGTTCAAGGTGCGACACTCCCTCCATACACGTCGATCACCATGCTGGTCGGTCACTGGCTTTAATTTCCAGAGTCAGGGGTTCAATATTACACTTTTTAGGGTTGCTTTTACTTGATCTTTATAGCGTTTCATTGGCCCACCTTCTCTACAGTCTCCCAGAGGAAGATATCTATAAATCTTTTTCCAGGTAGTCTGTCATCACTAATGGAAATTATATGCCAGTCCATCGCAGTTGTTTTTTGGGCAAGCATGGTCTCAATTGAGGTTGTGCTGGCGCGTCAAAAGAATTTCTACATGAAGAGTTTTGTCCCTCCATGTTAGCTTGAGGATCTTCTGCAGATTTCTTATATGAAATGCTTCTAATTGTCTTATTTGCCATCTGCAACCAGCAAGCAGTCCAATATTTGGCAGCTTAGAGTAAAGTAGTTATACGAGTACATACAGCGGTGTAGACTGCTATCTCCGTTTTTAGGCTGAGGTTATCGTTTTGGAAGACATGTGTACAGTTTTCCAAAGGCTACAGAGGCTTGATTTTTTCTGTTCCAGACCTCTTTATCTATATTATACTTATCTGACAGGATGCTGCTCAGATATTTGCAACTTTTGACCTGTTTAATATCATCATCGTTGATGTGAGAAGTTCGACGTGGTTCGGGATTCTGTCGTTGCATTAGTATCTCTGTTTTATTGACATTCATTTTCAGACCCATTGACTCGTAAAGACCGGCAATGTGTGCAATCATCGCATAATCATCTGTTTATTGAAGTTCCAGAATATGATTGGTCACAGATTTAGTTCGGGCTTGAAGTCGTCTTAAATTAAATAGGTTGCCATCATGTTGGTACTGGATAGAAACCCTGTCCACCTGAGGAATTGCATTCTGGCTGAGTAAGGGTAACTCTGGGTATATATGCACCCACTCCAGGATTACAGATAGATGTGGTTAGAAAAGACTTCCCCGAAAGGAGTGCAATTCAACGAGCTCTCTCCCAAGAAGTTGAGTGACGGTCGCAAGCCACGAAAGAGCTGGACATCACAGCCTATCTTCGGGTTAGGGAGAAGATTTTCGTCAGGCAACGTCAGCCTTTCTCATCCGGCTTCAGTTCGAGAATTAGATAAGCCGTCCTCTGAAGTCCTCCAGGGCTCTTAAGGACAAGAGCCCCGTTAGCTTGCCCAAGCCGAGTGTGGAGAAGTCATCTCCCTCCTCCTTCGAAGTTCGTTCGGTGACCTCCTGAGGATAAGAGGTCCGCATCTCGCAAAACGCAAAACACAAGTTCGAGAAAGTACCCCACCTGCTGCAAGTTTGTGGCTACCGCAAGTGAGTAATCAAAGTCACGAAGACCTCGGCCATACTTCGAAGTTGTGCATAATATGTAGTTGCAATCTATTACTCTTTCAAAGACAAAAACAGATGGCTATAATTCTGATAAAGTGCAAAAGGTATTAAACTAACCTCCAAGAAAACTTCGGCGATGAAGAAGTCGTGAAATTAATTAAAGTAAGACAAGTGTCCGCAGAATTCTTGCAAAAGGAAAAAGAAATCTTACATCACGAGATTATTACCCGCTTTGAAAGAGGAAGATCCTGATCGCAGAATCCAATTTCACGCATAGTTTCGAATAATATTCAGAGAATATGCCTAATTTAGGAGCAAAGTTAGGTGGCTGAGTAGAATACATATAAGTTTATTGATCTAATTATTCTTCATAATTTCACATATTGTTTAGCAGAAAATCCATACATTTATGTGGAACGACAGATAAATTGACTAGGTATAACTTTATTGTGTTGTTGTTTTTTTCCTACAGTTTGGTGGGTCCATTCTGTTTCGATAGTTGTTATCGGCAATTGCTACTTCAACCTGCTTCTTTTAAAAGGATTCAAGCAATTCAATTAGTAAGTGGATATAAGAACATTTACTTTCATCAAGATGAAGTACCTTCTCCTTACCATAAAGAAGTATTATCGAGGTTCCACCACATCCACCACATCCACCACAGTTAAACCCACTTGAGTTTTTAGTATGATCCTTAAAGAATAAAATATGCAGTAATAGATCTACCTCACTTGAACGATAAAAACACAATTTTAGAAGCATTTAGAAATGTCCCATCAAAAGTTTGGATTGAGCTCAACTTTGCTGGGAATCTAAGAGCGCAAGGTCCTTTTAGATCAATGATCGGCAGTTCGACCACTAACGTGTTTAAAAAAAATTAAACTATCCACTATTTCGATTTATAATTTACCTCTGAAAAATGTAAAACAATAAATGAATTAGGGGTGCGCGACTATATAAAAAAAATCCAAATTTAACTAGTAACCTTCAAAACTAACCACACTACTTAATTCCAATTATTATTTAGATTACCAAATTCCTAACACTGACTGCTCTAACGAGATCGAAAGTAATGGTCTGCATCTTAACTGAACAAGAGTAGGTTTGAGACATGTGTTTTGACCTGAAAATTCACAACTTGGGTATATGTTTCCAAAATGACGAGGGTAAAATAAGCGTAATGCTGTAAGATGTGAACAGGAACAGGTTAGGACCTAGATTTCAAGGTGAATAGGAGTAGTATTTAATTATCTTTCCCACCAAAATATAATAAGTTTGGTAGCCGCTTTCCTAAGTGAATGTGTAATAGATATGTGGCCTGCTTAACCAAGTAAACAGAACCCTTTTGTGACGGCTTTACAAATGACCAGAAGCAGATTTGGGATGGCTCCCGCTTTTGTAACCTCTAAATAGTTTTAACTTTCACAAATCCGAGAGAGCACGTAATATATATATATATATATATATATATATATATATATATATATATATATATATATACGCTGCTTTCCGAACAGAACAGGAGAAAGTTTGTGCCCAGCTTCCGCAACTGAACACAAGTAGGTTTTCTACCTTTTACTCAACTAAACGGGGGAGAGCTGGGCAGTATGTAAATACATATTATGTATCCAAATATGTATTTAAATACAGTTTTGTATTTAGAAGTGTATTTATAAATACATTGCTTTTCATGTATTTAAATACTCAAAATATAAAATCAAAAATATTTCAACACTGAACAGCACGGTGTGATGCTGAGTCATCAAGACAGTTATGATCAGTAATCAGTTGTGTGGTAGCCTTCGTTGAAACTTGCAAGTGGATTATATTTTATCGTGTGCAGATCATGGCTTCAAAAAGTAAATCATATGAATCAAACAGTAAAATATCCACAGATAACCACTTAGTGCACCCTCTGTTTGATGGAATATACTTTAAAATTAAATCAAAGGATGGTTTTAAGGTAACTTGCATCTGCGTTCTGCGCAATCGCCATGTCTCTGCTGCAAGCAATGGCACAACGGATCTGTACATTAATCTAAAGGGAATGCTAGTTCAAGCAGTGAAGTTAGTGTTTAATACTTTTTGTGAGGAATAATGTATAATATAAATCTATGTAATAAATAATTTATTGCAAATTTTATACTTTAGCCTGACTCATTTGCAAATTTACCAGACAAAGGTTGGGTTATTGTTATGTTATTAATCTGCTTTAAGTAATAGTGACAGTCAAAATCTGTGCTTTTGAGGCATGTGAAAAGAGGATTAAGGCATTTAATGCGAATTATAACCTAGCTTCTAGTTATGCTAGGACTAATTAAGAGTAGTTTATGGTATGCTAGGCCTTGGTATATTGTTTTAAACTCCTAAAATAAACAAAGCCCAACTAATTAATTGGTCACTGATACAGATAGACTAGAGTTGTTAACTGGAGAACTCGTACTTCCAGTAAACAACTATCCCTAGTTAGATTTAGATAACTTAGATTTGATATTCTCCTTTTCTGTTAAACTATTTCCTGACAAATTTATGCATGTGACAATGTGTAATAATACATGAAAGCTTTCATTAGGTAATTCACATTCATATTTTACAGCGAGTACAGCCTGTCATGATTAAAACTAAGCAAGAGTATGTGGCACGAAACGAAAGAGAAAAACAAGTTTTGAAGGAAATGCCCCATCACCATTTCACCAGAAGGCAAGAAAAAATGATGACTATTGAAGAACGACTTGCAGCTAATTCCAAGTAAGTGAAAAAAGTGAATGTTGATAAATTTATGCTGAATTCATAAGTCAGGGCATTCATCCTCTTTCCACCATTGAGAAACACTTTTGTGAAACTTGCTACAAGTCAATCATCATCACATTTCCTGCTTGTTGATTATTTATCCTAACAATACCTTTTTTATCAAATATTAATTTGTTTATATTACATTGTCAGTTATTGTGTCAGTTTATATATAAATAGTTATTTATAGAATGATTGTTCGTAATAAAATAATCTTTTAAATGATTCAAAATTTTAACGACCTTATATTATTTTTTTATTATTATCATCTTTACTTGCAGCTTTAAACCAAGCGGGGCATGTCATTTCACGGAAGAAACTATCTCGAAACCTGGTTGACGAAGAAAATGCTTGAAGACGTTGTTAAGGAACAAGACAGAAAATCTGCGCCATATATGTATTACAGCAGACATACTCGTATTGTCTACACGTCACTTTAGGTTTTTAGGTTTCATTGTCCATTGGATTAGTGTGTATGTTGTATATTTTTAAAATATATATATTCCACAGCAAATTTAATGAAAGTTAAGGAAATCATACAGGTAATAATTTATGTTTCTATATAGATGATAAATGCATATTTTTCTTATCTCGTAACTTCATAACTAATTTTCAATATATGCTTTACAGATTGATGAGACTACGGTTAAACGACAAAGTGGGGCAGGAGCTTGTTGCTGATTCAAAGGTGAAGACAATTGCATTCAAATTGTAAAGCAGAAGAAAGATATAATTAACGACTATAACAGTCCATTAGAAAATGTTGTGAACACCGTTACAGATAAGGGGTCCAACTTTATCAACGCATTTAAGAAATTTGGCATCGATGCCATTAAGACCGAACAAGTTCATTTTGATGATGACCAATCACAAAATGATTCAGACAATGATCTTAAACATGTAAATGTTTAGGATCATGTAATTGTTGAATGAAATACAAGACGCCTCTGATCCAATTTTTAGTCTATCAAACATGTACGTTGCGCATTGTATCCACTATGTAAGTTTGGTGGCCCCTACCGATGCTAAACAGGCTTTAAAGACTTCTTCATTTTCAACCATCAACCACTCGGGATGGGAAAATGTTCCACACTTCGGAACAAGAGTGGAGGACCAAAATCAGATCAAATTATTAAAAATATATTGAACTTCACTTTACGTCTGCCTTGTCCAACACGATGGAACTCGCTATGAGACTCCCTCACCGTGCTAATGAAACACAAAACGAAGATCCACAAACTTATGACTGTGTTAGAGCTACCAGCATTCAAGACTCATGAAATTGAAATTCCTCGAGAGTATAGTGCTGTGCTGACACAAATTACGAGGGCAATTGATCGACTCCAAGGGGATAAAAACACCGATTACAGAGATGTGCTGCCAACTCTACTAATGATAGAAATATACTGAGTCAACTGGAATCCAAGATCCTAAACTATTGCCCTCCACTTTTGATTTCCATTCGTGAAGGATTTTAAGGGAGATATAAAAATTATCTCCTCTTAGCTAATAAAAACCAAGTTGCCGATGCCATACATGCAAAAGCCACGCACGCATAGTTCAAACTGCGTTGGATATATAATAAAAAGTGTTGGAACTCGAAGATTCAAGGAAAGTTGGTTAAAACTATCTTAATTCATATGGCAGCAGCTGCCACTATTGCTTTCGATGAAAACCATTGCATTTAGCAGTGGCGTATCACATAGTTTTACTACTTTGGCTTCGCTCACACTTCTTCATCTTCAAGCTCCACTTTTGCATTATCTGCAGCCATGAAAGTGTTAGCATTTCTACAAGATCCAGATTGGACCATCAACAGTTTGGGAAAAATCCTTTCATGAAAAGGCTATTTCCGCTAAAACACAACACTGACCATCTTCAAGGCCGGTTGAGCTGCTATTCTCATTTGCTGGAATCAATCTGATGTGCAAAAGAAACTCTTTCAGACAAAGCTTTTGAAAGATTGGTTTTGCTCGGCAGCAGCCGTGAAATAAAGTAGAAAATCATTCATAAGATGCCTTTTGTTAACATTCGTTTTATATTTATGTTGATATCATTTACTCATTAACTATTAGTTACACTAATAATAGACACATTAATGATATGATACGTATAATAAATCCTTGGATCTTTTTATATTAAATGTTCTAAATTTTTTTTGTGTTTGTTATGTACTAAAATGTAAATTGCATAATCGGAAATTATTCTTTATCCAGCATTTTATTTTGTTCATCATGATTATCACAACATATTTGTTAAAAGGTATATGTATTTTAAGTGTATTTACAAATATATTTGAATATAATTTACATATTTACTATTTGATATTTGAATGCAACCTTAAAATGTATTTATTATTTAGTATTTAAATACATATCCCGAAGGTATTTAATGGTTTTTATTTAAATACATCCAATGTATTTAACGCCCAACTCTGTCTCCAACTAACTGCTGGTCAGTTAGAAAATCAGACCGCTCAGGTTTCCTGTTCTCTAGGAAAAACATAACCCAAAACTACTCGTTTTACTTTATGATAGCAGGTCCTAAATCTACCGATGTTCAGTTGAGAAACCAGGTGATGAATCAATTCATGGATAATTGTAAAAGTACGAGTAAAAATGTTCCAAACCAGCTCCCGGTCAAATTACCAAGCAGATGTATATCCTGTTTGTTTTCAGATTGGTAAACACTTCCCTAAACTGCTCATGTTTAGGTGGGAAAGCACTTCTAAAAATTGCTCCTATTCAATTATAAAATCTTGTCTCAAATCTTTTTCTGGTCTGTTTGAAAGTATTTTCCAAATAAGCTACTGCTCAGTTAGTTAATCAGGTCCCCAAACCTATTATTTACATTTGAGAAGATGGATGCAATATGCTTCACTTTAGTTGGAAAAGCAGATCCTAAATGTCCTTAGGTTTAGTTTGGAAAGCAGTTCCTTTTTCTGCTAATAATTACTTAAGAATGCAGGTGATCCCACCAGTTCCTGTTATATTGTAAATGCAGGGCTCACATCTCCAGTTTAGTTGGAAAAGGTGGTACCATACCTTTTTCCCTGCAATTATAAAAAGCAGGTCCAAAATCTTCTTATGCTCAGTTGTGGATGCAGGTACAAAATTTGCTCCAGTTCAGATGTGAGGGTCAAGACCAAAAAAGTTCATTCTCAATTGAGAAATATGGTATCTATCTGTTCGTATTTATTTTGTAAGCAATACCTAAAAGTATTCAGTTTCGATTGGGATAGGAGATTCTAATCTTACTCGTGTTTATTTGGGAAATCAGGTCCAAAACCGGTTCTTGACAAGATAGTAAATACCTGGTCATAAAGATGCCTATGTTTAGTTGGAAAATCAGGTCCCAAACCTACTTCTGTTCAATTGAGAAGCTGGTCATAAATTAGCTCCTGTCACATGAAGAAATCATTCAGGGAACATGCTTTTCTACACCGAAGAAGGCAGGTTCCTAAATTAGCTGATGCTCATTTGGGAAAGCAAGTAGCAATATTTGTCATTATCAGTTCGTAATGCAGGTCTCAAACGTGCTTGTCAACAATTTAAAAGTCAACTTCTAGCCCTGCTTCTGTTCGGTTGGTAAGATAGATCTATAACCAACTCATGTTTTGCTGTGAAAGCATGCCTCCTACTCATTCCAGTTCAATTCGGAAAACACGTCAGAAACCTACCTTTCTTCAGTCTGGAAAGTCAGGTTCCAGAACACTACCCTACATTTAATAAAGAAGAGAGTGCCAAACCTGTTATTGTTAAATTGAGAAAGCAGGGTCAATTCTCCACCTATTAGAGGGTGAAAACGGTCCTAAATCTTTTCATGTTAAGTTGGCAGAGCAAGTGCCAAGTCCACTTTGTTTAAATACGAAAAAAGCTTCTATACCTGCTCATTTTCTTTTGAATGATAGGTATCAAATCTTCTTTGCTTCAGTTTGGAAAGCAGATCCCAAACCTGCTCACTTTATTTGGTAAATCATGTCCGAATCATGCTCCTTCTCAGGTAAAAAGCAGGAACTAAACAAAACCTACCACTAGTTGTTGGAACGCACTTCCCAACATGCTCCAATTTATGTACTTGAAAAAGGAGAGCACATAATGAATCCTGTTAAATTTATAAAGGAGGCCCTAAATATACTCTGATTTTGGAGGAATGATAATAAAAAAAATTGCTCCTCTTCAGTGGCAGAAGGAGGTCGCAACCTGTTCCTGTTTACTTTGGAAAGCAGGTCCAAAAATATTGCCGGCTCAGTTAAATGCTAGGTCTTAAAACAGCCCCTAGTCATTTAGGAAGGTAAGTCCTGAATCTTTTCTTGCTCATTTTTTATCACAGCTGCCAAATCTGCTGCTTTTTAATTGAAAAGGCAGTTTTAAGTTATGCTCCTTTTAAATTTGAATAGCTTGCCCGAAATCTTCTTCTGCTCACTTTCAAAAGCAAGTCTCAATTCGGTTCCTGCTCATTTACGAAACGTGGTCATAAACCTGCTTTTGTAAGATTAAGAAGATTGTTACAATTTAACCTATTTGAATTAAGAAGTATGGCTTCAAAACCTGCTTCTCAGAAGTTATGAATGTACATGGCCCAACAGCAACTAATGTTTAGTTGGAACGTAAGTCCAAAACCTTCTTCCCCTTTAATTGAGAAGCAGGTCCCAAATCTGCTCCAGTTGAGTAGGAAATGCAGCTCTAATGACTTGCTTCTGATCACTGAGTACAGTAGGTCTCTAAATTTGCCTCGAATCATTTGGGAATGCAGGTAGAAAACATGTTTCTTTTTCGTTGGAAAAGCAAGTCCTAAAGATGCTCATAATTAGAGTGATAAGCAGTTCCACACTTGTTACTGTTTTTTCGTTAGGTAAATCCCAAAGATACTGAAGTTTAATTGCGAAACAAGGTCCAAACATATCCATCTTATGGCTGTAAAGCATGCTCTAAACCTTCTACAATTCATCTTAGAAAACATGGGATGCCAAACCTGTTATTGTTCAATTGTAAAAGCAGCTCGCAAACCTCCACCTATTTTTAATATCTTCTAATGTTAAGTTTAGAGAGCAGATCCCATATGTCCTACTGTTCAGGTACGAAATAGCTCCCAGAACCACTCCCTTTTATTTTGGATAGTAGATATTACCAGATATTATCTGCTTAAGTTCGAAAAGCATATCCTAAACCTGCTCCTCGTCTGCTCTTTAATTCGAAAAAATGTACCAAAACTGAGACATTTAATATGGAAATACATGTCTCAAATCTGCTTATGTTCAGCTAGAAAGCACATTGGAAACCGGATCCTTACATTTCAAAAAGTAAGTTTCTAAACTGTTTATGTTCAATTAGAAAAGGAACGCACAAATCTACTACTCATCAATTAGAAAAGTAGGTCAGAATTTAGTTACTCTTTATTTCCAAAACATGTCCGAAACCTGCTCTATTTGACTTGCGAAAGCAGATCGTAATCATTTTCTGTGTATATAGTAAAGCAGGTCACTAACCAGTCACTATTCATTAAAAACTTGAGCTCCCAATTCCTCCCTCAATTCGTTCATATAGAAAGACGAAAACATCTCCTCATCAGTTTTGTAGCAGGTTCAAAACTTTCTTCGGTTCTGTTAGGATAGCAGAGGAAAAATCTTTTCTTCCATATTTGGAAAAGCAGGTGCCACCGCTGTTCTTTTTCACTCGCTATAACAGGCCTTAAGCCTACTCATATTCAGATGGCAAAGCATGTACCAAGCCTAACCTGTTCAGTTTGGAAGCAAGCACCAAACCTCTTCTTGACCATTCGTGACTGCATGTCCCTAATATTCTGTTCAGTTGAGAAAGAAGGAAAAGAATACTCCTCCTGGTCATTTAGGAAAGAATATGCAAAACCCGCTCCTGTTCAATAAAGAAAGCCGGTTTCAAACCAGCTCATGTTTATTTGTGAAAGCATCTTGCCTTAATCCTCCTGCGGTTAAATTTGGAAGAGTGGGTTCTCTAAACTGCTCCAGCAATTTGGAAAACAAGTCACAAATCTGCCTTTTTAGCTGGAAAAAAGGTACAAACCATAAATCTAATTGGTTGGAGAGAAATTCACAAACTTCTTCAATTTTAGATCGAAAAAAAGTGTTTTCTCAGTTCTGATCCCTTTGGAAAGCAGATCTAAAACCCCTTTCCTAGGTGTTGGGTAAACATGTCTTATATCTGCCTCTCTTCATTTTGGAATGTTTCCCAATTCTGATCTTGTTCACTTTAGATAGCCAGTTCTGAACCTGTTCATGTTCATTTTGAAAAACAGTTCCAAAACTTGCTGCTCATCAATTCCAAAAGCTTGCCATAAATCTGCTTCGGTTTAGTTTGGAAAGCAGGTACCAAATTGGTTCCTGCTGAGTTCTTAATAGCAGATCCTTAACCAACTTTTGTATTGTTTGGAAACTAGTTAAAAATTTGGTTCCTTTGATTTGTCAAAACAGTTCTCAAATCTGATCAGATTTAGTTGCGAATTATGTTCCCATTTTTGCTCATATTCATTTGGGAAAGGAGGTGGTCTTAAACTAGTTCCTATTTAATTGTGATTACAGGATTCAAATATCTGGTTTTCTTTGGATAGCAGGTCCCAAAACTACGTCTGTTCAGTTGAAACAATGGTCTCAAGTTTGTTCCTGTTCATTTGTCAAAACATGTCCCAAACTTGCAATCGTTCATTTGGGAAAAAGACTCTCATACCTATTCCTCTTCTGCTAGAGATAGAAGTCCCATAATTGTTCATGTCCAATTGGATAAATAAACTAAGGAGCATGCTAAGTGGGGTTTATACAAGGCAAAATAGTAGGGGGGATGGTCAGTCTTCTTTGTATATGCCCCTTTTGATGTTAATAGGCCTAGATGTTATTGTGCCCTTGCCATAGTTGAGGTGAATGATGGTTTCCCACGTTTTCATGTTTTCCTGCATGAAGCAAATGATGGTTGGGCATATTTTGTAGACTTCAAGGCTTTTAATTGTCCAGGTGTGTGGCACGCTGTCAAAGGCCTTTTTATAGTTAATCCATGCAGTGGATAGATTACGGTGTTTACTCTTGACTTCCCCAAGGATAGACTTGTTAATAAGGAGTTGGTCTTCGCAGCCATAAATCCTTCGCCCACCACCTTTCTGTTCTTTGGGGAGGTTAATACCTTGTACATTGTCGGTAGGCATGGAATTGGCCTGTAGTTCTTGTGGTTACCGGTTACCCGTGTCTTGGTTCTTTGGTCGAAGGAAAGTGGTACCTTTTGTTAGCCATTCTGGAACCTGTTCTAGATCTTTAAGGATGTTAGTGTAGGCAATAGCTAGGTCTTGGTGTAATTTTGTCAGTTGTTTGAACCAGAAATTGGCCCCACCGTCACATCCAGCTGCCTTCCAGTTGCTAGTTATAAGAATGGCTTTGGCTGTTTCATCTGTGGTGATGTCTGACCCTTGTTGTGATGGCAAAGCTTGATTAGCTTTGGCCAGGTTTTTTATCAATTTGGCATTTTCATTGAGTCTTGTCTTTCTCCAATATGTTACTCCAGAAAGTCTCAACCTCATTCACTGAGGGCAAGTTTGGATATCAATGGACTTCTTCCTGATTTCTCTGCAGAATTTCCTAGTGTGGTCTTTGAACATTCTGTTCTGCCGGAAGAAGTTAGGTCTTTTTATGTATCGTTTCAGTCCTTGTGCTTTTGCATGGACTTGTTGTCAGGTCACCATTGTCCTTTATTTTGAAATTTCTCTTAATCTTGTTTACTTTGGCACCTTTAACTCTACTTTTACCTTTCTGAATCTCCTCAATGACAGAGATGTTTGCTCTTAGTTTTCAGATTTCTTTTTCTACTATGTCTTTCTTTCCATGTATTTTGGGCTAATGGCCTTGTTTCATTACTTGCCTTTGTTCCATTTATTTCTGAGATGGCCCAAGCCGTGGTATACATGAGGTTTTCGATCTCGGTTATATTGAGATTATGCCCTGCCTTGATGTTATTTAGAGCCAGATTAGCCTACTTTAGGCCATCATAAACAATTTTGTTCGTCTGTATCTTCTGGACTGGTTGTCTATCTATCATGGTCATTTTATCATCTCCCATTTCTGTCCGTTTTCTAGTTCAACAGTTTTGGGGTCATTTGGTGACTGCTATTCAGCTTAACTTTCCCTCTTTTCAGTACCTTCCATTTCTGGTTTTTCATTGGAGGTTTCTGGTTAGATTTGTGGTTGGACATGGTTGTTGAGTTATTTTTACGTGAGCGTGGATCGCCTGGATCTCGTTGGCTGAGAGCTTCCCTTGTCTTTCTATATATCGAAGTTGATTAGCTAGTTTGTTAGCATCAATATGTGGTTGAATGTCGGAGTTTTTTCTGCACCATAGTGGGTTTGTTTGGGCAGTGATGTTGATTCCCGGATTTTCTTCTGGGCAGTATAATATGCTTCCATGACTCCTATTTACTCTTCCCGAGTCTATCTTTCCTCTGTTCTATATTCGGGGTGGTTTGTTGCATTCGGGATTTTTTGGAAAGTAAGAAAATGGTATTTTGGGGGGACGTAGTTAATGAATAACCTGGATGGTTTTCGAAGTTTTCCAAAATCAAGATATGATTATTATTATTATAGGTGAAGTTAAGAAAATTTCTAAAAGTTTAACAATTGCTGCTCTTTTTATTTTTGGTTACTTGGGTAATTTTTGTCTAAATTATTTCTGAAAAATTAAAATTTTAATCTTTATCAGGAGGTAATAGCTACTGGCACCTATAAACGAGTAGATAAAAGTGAGGAGGACTGAAGCCAGTCCTTTTGTGAAAAAAAATGATACAAATTTGAGGGGGGGCCTTGTTAATGAGTACCCCAGTAAGTTTTTGCAGTTTTCTAAAATCAAGAAAACTTTATAATTTAAGAAGGGAATTTCTTTGAGTATTTAAATAATAAATTCATCTTAGTTTGGTTATGACATATTTTTATCTAAGAAATTCTCTAATAATTTATTTATAATATCAAAAAACAAAATGGTGATGTTCAGAAATAAATATAAGTATCAAAATTTTAGGAATTTTTAAAACCCAAAGAATTACAAATGGCAAAGTTCATAAAATTTATTTTAATATATCTTCTATATCTATTTTCTATAACTCTATAATTTAGCAACATGATATTTTGAAAGGATGGAAATTTAGTTTAGAGTTCCTTTTTAAAATTATTATAATTGGTGTAGTTCAGAAAGTTTTAACAATTTAACCCTGGCGTCTTCTTTTCAGTTTTTAAATTTTAATCTTAGTAGCGAAGCGCAAGCTCCCCCCGTAAGGGGAAGTGGTGAATCCATTGCCTGTTTCTTATTATTATTTATTAAGTTCAGGAAATTTATAAAAAGCTGATTTTTTATTTTATTTTGGAGTATATTCACAATTATTATCGAAGTTATTTCAAAAATAGATTTTAAATTTTAATCTTTATCATAACGAAATATCTCGTTGCACCTAAAAACGACTAGAGCCAAATGAGGAGTGGAGAAGCCACTCTTTTTTTTGCTTACAATATATTTTAAGAACGGGAATTTGGGGATGGGTTAAATATAAAGAAATGCATGGGGAGAAGAAGAAGAGAAGGAATCTCAGGATGAGTAAAGGAAGAAGAAGGAGGAAAAAGAAGAAGAAGAAAAGAAGTAGAGGAGGAGAAAAGCTAAAGGAGGAGAAGCATAGAATAATAGGAGGAAGAGAAGAAAAGATTGAAGAGCAGATTGAGAAAAAAAATGAAGAATGAAAATAAGAAAGAGGAGGGGTAGAGAAAGAAAGGAATAGAACATTAATAAGAAAGAGACAAAAAAAGAAGGAGGAGAAGGAGAACAGATCAAAAATAAGAAAAGAAGATGGAGAGGGAGAGGATTACAATAATAAGAAGAATTTATAATAATAATAATAATAATAATAATAATAATAATAATAATAAGATGAAGACTAAGAAGAATAAGAAGAAAAGAAAAGTGTTATTAAGTAATAAATAAAGTATTTTTTATTTTTATTTTGGGGAGTTCCCTTTACTTTAAAACGGACTCAATTGGCGTTTAAACAAAGAGTTAAAAAAAGCGTGGCGCTTTTTTGTTTTGGGGACACAAACCCAAAATGGCCGGTGAGGTCATCAGCGTGGCTGCCTCTTAGACAGCCAAGGGATCCTAACCTCTTCTTAATCTAAAAAATGAATGTAATGGATCGAGTGAAACTGATTTAGTGAAAATGAAAAGTAAAGTTGCGGCCCAAAAATAATATTTTAAAGGATAGACTTTTCTGATGTCTTCACAAATTTGCTGAACTAAATCCAAGCGAAGCAGCTTCGCAGAATATTATTTTTGAGTCACAGTAGCCAGTCGACCTTTCTCGTTGGTCACGTCAGCAGCCATTTTTTCTTTGTGTCCCCAAACAAAAAAGCGCCCAAAGCGTGATTTAATTGGTTTGGAAAAAGTGGTTCCAAAGGCCACATAGTCTGGAGTTCGGGATGTTAATGAGCGCAACGAAGCGCAAGCTCCACGTTCTTACGGGAAAGTGGCGAAGCCATCGCTTGTCTCCTAATAATTTACTCCCGGTCTATGGTTTTTACTACCCCGCCTAATATCTAGGCCTAAAAGAAGAAAAACACTTCTATCTGAATTCTTTTGGAACGGAAAAAACAACTATCAGAACTATTCCCCCCCCCCTATAAATAACCTTGATAAAATCTTCGAAGATACGAATAAAAACAGCCATGTTTTATTTTTAATAAATTTTCTAAACTTCACTATTCATAATTATTTTTTGAATTCCAAAAATTCGAGAATGTTCGAACGGGAAATGACGTTGTCCATGGAGAGATACCATAGCAGGTGCTCTTCGAAAAATTAGGAGGGGGGGTAGAGGTTGTTCTTTTACATCATAATTTGTAATATAAAAAATAAAGGATCATTAAAGCTAATAGAGGGTGAAATATAGAGTTATTACCTAAACATCTTCTCAAACGTGCCAATGCTTACTGTCTTTGACAAAATAATTAAATCCCTTCTTCCTGTTTGTCAGGTTAATTTTGCTTTATCTTTTACTATGTAATGGTAGTAATTTACTTGCTCCTGTAATTGTTTTTTGTAAAAGTATTAGTTTTATTACTAGATATTCTGTTACGAGTTATACGGGTCGTATTTATTTTTTTACTGCAGTAATAATAATAGTTGCTGTAATGATATTTGTTGTCTTAATTTGTATCTGCTACAGTTATTTTTCAAGGAAAGATCCAAAGAGTGAGTGAGAAAAGAAGAGAAAGATGTTCATTCTCATCCTCTTTTGATCTGATAAATAATAAGGTCTAACTGGCCCCTAAGACTGGACACACAATTTAAAAACTCTCCATTATTAGCAAGGTTCAGATTTGCGTGCTCGACCTTTCACATATTTACATTCCTTCACCTTGTCACTACCTTCTGTTTCTATTTTTTTAAAAAGACTATTCGATATGACCTCGTTATCTCTTTTATTTCGATTTAACTACTTCGGTGTCTATAACACTAAGGGTCACTTATATTACTAACTTCCTCTCTGGGAAAGGAAGGGAGTCTGTAAATGAAAATATGTAGATATCTAATGATAGACAGACAATCACAAACAGAAACCAGAATGCAAACATGGAAGAAAAGTAAAGGCATCGTAGAGGCACCATTCTTGTTCTAATACACTTCTTTTGTCTCGCTCAAATCTCCATATATTGGCAAACTCTTCTTTAAATTCGTTCACAATTCCTATACAAATTCCATTTCCATGGAAGCATTCGAGTGCTATATAGCTGTTCTTCCCAAATGAAATTTACTAGTGTGTGAAAGAACTGAGAGTTTATGCAAACGTTTGGACAAGATTGGAAAAGCCAACCGCTAAATGAAGCTTCATTACATTACAGGTTGCGTGATCGTCGCTAGTCGTGGATTACACGTATAAAATGGCCTTCCCTTTTCTCAAAGTTCATCAATATTAGACGCTCAAGCGAAGTCTGATATTAGCAAAACCTTTCAGACAAGGAAGTGGCGCGTGTTTTTCTCTTCAAGTGCCCAGACTACTAATACTAATATTATTTTTGTCATCATCACCACCCTTTGCCGTAATTGTGTTCAACTTCTTGTTTTTCGGTAGTTTCTTATATGAACTTAAATGCAACTATGTTAAGTTCTAGTATTTATATTGGAAGGGGTTTTCAATGTGATTATATATTTAATTATTCTGTTGTTTTGCCAGTTTTCCTTTACCTGTCTGTCTATCCTCGTGTTCTGGCTCTAAAGGTGGAGTTAAAAGCCCGTAGTTGTTAAATCGATTTGTTTGTTTAAACGAACAAACGACCAGTTTTTAAAACTAACTCCGTTTAGTATAATCATAAAGGGTAGGTACCCCCCCCCCCTCCATTACAAGGGATGTCAGATACAACATGGGTAATCATACTGCAACTGACATTTGGTGAATTTCATGTGCAATTACGAGTACCTGTCTCCAACGGCCTCACCCTTAATTATGGTGGTGTGGTATTCTTTGAAGAGTTAAAAGCCCTCAATATCATTAGCTTACTAAAGTGTTTGCTTCACACTACTCGGGCTATATACCCCACTCCCTCACACAGATCCACATTTCCCCTCCTCCCAATTTTAACCTATTCTTTCGAAACCTCTCCACACAAATATAATAACATAAATGCTCTCGTTGGTCATCCTACCTTAGTTTCAAGTATTAAAACAACGTCTGCTGACCAAAAGGTCACGTGCTCTCACTTATTCTGATTTATGACCTTACGACCTTCGAAACTTTCAATAATTTCCGGCCCACACTTAGGAGGACTTTGGCAATTTTATAATTCCTAAGAGAATGTAAAACAGCATAAAGGTTTTAGATTTCGTTGGAATGCAAGGAATAATTATGATGTTATTGCCAAAAACATATAATTCCCGACCTAACCTCGGAAGGACCTTGCCATATAAATCACTCGAAAGAAAATGTAAAACAATATAATGATTTCAAATCTCGTTAGAATTGGCTAAATATGATTTTATTGCCAAAACAAAAATAAATTCCCGTGATAACCTTGAGAGAACTTTGGAAATGATATCATTCGAAAGAGAATTAAAACAACATAGGGGTTTTTAATTTTGTGTGAATGGTCCGAATAGTTATGATGTCATTGCCAAAACAAAAATTATTTGCTGGCTACCCTTGGAGTGACTTTGGAAATTGGATCATTCGAAAGAGAATCTAAAACAACATAAGTATTCAAATTTCGTTAGAATCTGCCTAATAGTTACAATGCTATTACAAAACCCCACGAAAAATAAAACTAGGACTATCCGACCGACCGACCGAACATCAGAGTGAAGTGTAGAATCGCCCTCGACTAGAGTCACCCGCGAATAAAATCACCCGCGACTGGACTTCACGCGATTAAAGATGCTAATAATAAGGACCTTTCGAAATTACTTTTTCCTCTTAACTAATAACATAATAATATGTCTACTTCCTTAATATATATAATTATTGAACACAACGAAATTGTTTGTTTGTACGTTTATTATTTAGTCAATTACCACGATTTTTGGTGCTAATTGTTTGCACATAAATACCACGTCAATCTTAATAAATAACCCTATTATATGGTTATTTTAATTATATTATATGGCAGTTGTATAAATATTATTGTAAGGTTCTTGTCTGGATTGAATACATTGAACAACAAAAAAAATTCTTTTGTCTGCTGACTGAAATATTTCAACGAATTCTCAAGTAATTTTGCCTGCTAAATTCGAAGAGAACTTTAGTTTTCCTCCATCAGGTCTAGTTTTCTGTCTCTCCTCATCTTTATTTTGGCTCTATTAAATGCTAAAATTGCGCCTGGAAACATTTTCAAAGGTGTACATGAGTTATTATTAGTGATTTTAATGTAATTAAACAAGACTGTTCCATTATTTAAACTAGTTTAATTTAACAAGGGGCAAGTAATATGAAACAATTAAGAGAGTATAACACATAAACAAACAAAGAAAAATTAAAATTTAAAAATTGAAAATGAACGTTGGCAAAGATTTTTAGCAGAAAATTAGGGAATAAATTTACGCTTATTTGCGCACCGTTGATGTTGAGCAAAAGAAGTATCTCATTTAAAAAACTAGCAATAGTCTGCTATCATCACAGCACCCCATTGTTGTTGGAAACAAGTTTCTATCTCTTTGATGTGCTTATGGAATTGTTCGCCTTGTTCCTCGAAGTAGAATGGTCCGATGAAGCACCTGGCTGAGATTGCAGTCCATACCGTACAATTTGAGGAGTGTAAGGGCTTGGTGGCTACCTTATTTGGCCTGGATGTCCCACAGAACACATTTTTCTTCGAGTTTACCTTTCCTTTAAGATGAAAGTGAGCTTCATCTGAGGTCCAAAGGAGGTTAAGGAAAGTTGAGGGTCTCCTGAATTTTCCCCAGTATCTTGACTGCCATAGCCTTTCTCTGCTTCTTGTCTGAGGCTGTAAGGGTCTGCTTGGTCTGTATTCTCTATGGATAGTCCTTTAGATCCATTACTAGCACCCTACTGCAAGTCTCACGGGATATATCGAGTGACTGACTTCGCTTGCGCCCAAAGCAGTTGGACTTTGCTGAACTGACTCTTTCACGCTGTCGAACAGCTCAGCTGTACGCTTCCTGAGGCGCCCGGAATGGCTTTGGATGGTTGTCACTGGTTGCAATGGGGTTTTCTACTCTTACATAGTTCTCAAAGTGATCTACCCAGTCCTGAATTCTGCTCTTGGAGGGGGCTTTTTCAAATTCAAACTGATGCACGAAAGTGTCTTGCAATTTATTGAACGAGCCTGACTTATAGTAATGTTTGATGCAGTATATTCTTTGCTGGAGCTCCAATTAAGATCTAGTTGTATTCACAGGCGTTGCTTCTGTCATTTTCGCCAAAGTAAGTGGGATTAGTAAATGAATGGAGGATATATGACAAAAGTGTGTGCAGGCCCGTCTTGGGGGGTCACTAATATCACGAAAAGTTGATATCATGTTGGTAACAAGGTCTTTATAGTTTTCACTTTTGTGTTTCCATAACACAGTTGGAGAATTAACGCAAAACTTTTTTGAAGAGGACATCTTGCTCATTTTCTATTGCTTAGTTGACCACAACTTCTGAAAATCGCAAAACTAGAAAATAATTACAATTAAAATAAAGTAAAGAATCCAGTCTAGTGAATGTACAAACATACATAAGGACTAATTTATGTTCTTTTTGTTGCAGAATGTAAAAGAAACTTAGCTTTTCCCAGATGATGATTTATCTTTTAACTCCCTTTATAAACAACAAGTGAAGGAAGGAATTTAGGAGAGCTACTTCATTCCTTCTACCAAAATATCTAGTCTTAGGAAAGTTATTATCTATGCATTTCTATATGTGAAACTTCTTATAAAACGTGATGGTAAATTGCAACAAAAAGTCTTGTTTAATGTGTAAAATTATTAATATGAAGGTAAACCACATCTGTCACTTTTATTATCAGTTAAAATATAAAGCCAATTTAAATGGTCCCTATGGAGCTCTGTCAGGGCACTTTAGCCTAAAGAGAATACTTGAATCGAAATACTTGTTTACTCTCAATGCTTATGCTATTTCATTTTGATTATATCTGATATATTCTTTTCCTTAAGGGTCAGTATGTATATGAATATATATTTAGGATCTTAAAAAAATGTTTGTTACTAATGATTATAATAACTGGGTATTTTCTCAATACTACAATGTATTCTCGGGTAAAACACATGATCCCTCTTTTTACTTGCTTTCTTATAGACAAGTGTTTTATCTTTCAGAAGTCTAAGAGAGGTTCAAGAGGTAGTGAAATACCTGTTTTCTTTACTTAACGAAGAAAAGGTACCTGCTTCGAAATTGCTACATATAAATTTGACAAACTGAGACGGTTTAACTGAGGCATCTTCTGCATGGGAAGAATCAATTTTTGAAGATCAGGGAGAATTTGGGTGTGATTATTATGTAGCAGACCTGACCAGCCTAGGAAAAATAAGAAAAAAACACTAAAAGCTTATTTATGAGTAGAAGAAATTGAATTTTAGATTTAGGTTGAAGTTAATGCCATATGATTGCTTGAAATGCATAAACCATCTAGTATAGAAAAATGAGCAAATGAAATATATATAATGTTAGACATATACAGATACTTTTGGGACATGGAATTGATTGATGTGATCAAGACAGAGACAGGCCAATATCATCATGTAAAATTTGCGAAAGATTTATGTGTTACCAAAGAAGAACTGCATCGGGTACTTGGCATCTTTCCTCTCTCAGGTTATAACACAGTTCCAAAGCGACGGCTGTATTTGGAGAAGCAGGCGAACACTTTAAATCTGGCTGTAGCCCGGTGAAGAATGTCAATAAAGCGATTTGAGGAGATTGTGCGAAGCTTGCACTTTGTGGGCAACTCAAAGAAACCGTCTGATGATAAGACCTTCAAGATTCCCATTCTATTTGAACATTTAGGGCAAGGTATTCATGTATATCTCTTAACCACTTCCTATTACTTAGGCTATTATTGAAGCCATGGAACCATATTATAGGTGACATGGATTCAAATAATTGAGTAAAGGACAACACGTCAGATTTGGCAACTAGTTTTGGTATCTATTGGAGTAAGCTTTCCTGAAATTCTCTTTTAACAGCTATGAATCTTAATATATAACGCTACTTTATATTATGATAATTCTTGTAATAATTTGATTATATATAAATTTTCTGGTTCAAATTACTCGCTCTACAACAAATATCCATTAATTGAGATGGTTTAACGCATAATTCCTTCATTTAATCCAGATCCATTAATAAATTTGTTCATATCAATCCACAGTGATGAAAAGTGAGAGTGACACCACGAGGGACTGCTCCATTGAAGCCATTTAGTTTGGCATGCCATACTCCTTTATTGGAGGAGCAAAATTGAAACAAATCATGTATAATTCTCAGTTTTAGATCAAAATTAGATGATAGAAAAGAGTAGTCCGTTTTACAGGTTTTATATATAACTATAAGAGGTTAAAATGTTACCATAGAAATACTTTTACACGATAAATTTATTTGAAAAAAGTATCTTTGTTACATTGCAAGAGCCTCTGGAAGGGCGAGGAAGAGGCACGAGCGCGCTAATTAAAAAACTAGAAATATTAATTAATCTTATTTTACTTAAAAAAGAGGAAAAGGTCGCTAACAAGTTGATAAATGGGGTATTTTCACGTAGTGGAGAAAGGTTGTGAGAAGAAATTGACAACTAAAAAGGATAGAATGAGTCTCTCGTAGGTCATGGTCAGATCCTTGACCATCGCTCGTTTTGGTCGAGGTAAAGGTAACGAGATGAAAATTTGGGGGTGAATTTAAAACCCTGAAGTGCATGGATATTGATAAATTAATTAAGAGTGCAGTAGGACAAATTAATATAATTTCTTAGAGGTTTTGGGCAAAGAAACTGATGAAACAAAAATAAGCTTCAATATTATAAAAATAATTTACAAATAATAGAATGTATACGCGAAGTTACAATTTCAAGGGTAGATGAACTCCGTGATGTTAAAAGGACATTCAGGAGGCGGCTGGGCACGCTAGCAAACTAACAAACTATTCAAAGAACACAGGAAACTGGATTCATGATTGAGTCACTCGTGGAGCCTACTTTTAGCGGTGTCCTTTGGGAATTTGTTGGGGAGAGAGAAATTGCAAAATGAGAATCGCAATCGCTACGTTTAACTTGGAGAGAGTATTACGCAGGACGGAAACGGAGCCTATACCAGAATAATAGTAAGTTGTCGCTAGACTATTGGCAATCTGGAGAGAATTCTTGCTTTGAGACTCGAGGGGTGCGGGAACCGAATCTAGAGTTTACGCGTCTCGTTCAATGGGCTGGCGGATATTACACTCTTGAGGCCTGCATTTGATATTTTATACGGGCTCGCCGGAAGTGACTTTCCTGAGGCCCAGGAACGGGGTTCCACTTTATCAAACGCTGCGCAAAAGAAGTGAACCTTAGCTTGATTGACACAATCTCGCGGAATTTACGCTGCCACCCTCGGTTCGCTCGGTCCGTCTATAATTCTTGTTATTGCCGGAAGTGGGTTGGCTTTCTCAAGGCGCTGGTCGATCATTTCCGTTCGCATGGTGCTTTTATCTCTCTATTTCTGACAGAGTCGAATTTTAATCAATTAAGGATATTAAAAACAGTAAGAATAGATAGACTTTGTTAATCTTAATTCTGGACTTAAGAGTGTCGACGGAGGATATACTTACAGTGAAAAATAAAACATAGAATTACGATCATTAACCCTCTTGTGAGATAAATAATTATAAATTTGAAGAAATATTGAGAATTAATAGCATCCTTAGTTACATTTCCACCAAGATTTATGGCCTCCCAATAGTGTTGTCACAATTATTTAATCAATATACACATTTATCATTAATATATATGAAGAAAAGTGGTCACAAATGAACCCCTTAAGGTATATTTCTAATAACTTAAAACAGTCTACGTCTTTGAGTGTATTTTCCCTTTAGTAAATGCTTTCAGGGTTCGTACAGATCTTTTAAAGATCCGAATAATTTACATTTATTTACTGCTCTTATATTATCGTAATTCTTGTTCAGTAAATAAATTTGGCCGACTTGTTATTTAAAGACCAAAGTTACCAGAGAAAAGAAGGGAAAAATAAAAATAATACCTTAATAAATAGAGTAAATACCAACCACAACGAATTCTATAATGATAGAGCAACACTACACATAAAAAGAATGATAAATAACCACATTTAAATTTACAATTTTAAAAGCCAACGAACCATGCCCCACAATCCAAACGTCTCTGCACATTTGTAATAATCTACTATTGTAAATAGAGTTAGGGTACAGACCAGTGGGCGAAATGCGTAAAAGGGAACCTTTATGGTATATAAGCTACTTTTAGCATTTTAATTTTCACTATTTAAAAGCTTTAATAATTGAATAAAGAAGGGGAAGAAACAAAAATTATGTGCATGAAAATAACTCCACAAAATTGAAAAGTCAATGAAATTCATACAAACAATTTTCTTTGCTGAAATTAAGGTTCGTTTACGTTGATCTTTCATTTTTACACTTTCTGGAAAATAAATTGAAAATATAAGTTTGAATTAATTGACGAATGCTGCATAAAATCAAGCTTCCTGTATTACTATTTCTTTGAAAAAGGTAGGATTACTTTTATCATTAAACTGCTTATATTTTTTTAAATCATGCGTTTGATTAATTGAATTCAGCTTTGGTAATGCTCAATCGCACTTAAGGATAAAATAAATAGAGGGATATTTAATAATCTACAACTAAAATTGCTGAAAGAATTGTAGTACTATGGAGTAAAAATTTTAATCATTTAAAAACATCAATAGGCGAAATATTTAAATAGATTAATTTAATTGCTCTATCTATTATATCAAACTTATATTTAACTATATTTATTGAGTGTATTTCCATTCACTTACATAAATTTCGCCATATCGCAAACAAGAGTCTATAAGTCATCATTATTTCAATTATTTGGGAAGTGAAAAATGGGATTTGACCATTTTTCAATTTCCACAAGACAAATTTTCTCTACTCCAATTTGCTGAAAATTGTGGTGCTTAAGTTCAATTTTATGTAGGAGCGTTTTTCAAGTTAAAGTATAAATACGAGAAAATATACAGCATATAATGTTAAAATTAATTCAACGACTTTATAAAATACGAAAATAATTAATTTTGAATGTTAAAGATTATTTAGTATTCACAGAGTAAGATGCTCATCTTCTGAACCTTCTTTAGGTAGTTTGCCTCTGAAAGGGAGATGACCCCCTTAAGCCTTAGATAGGACCCCACCCCTTACCCTTCCCGCACAGCTCGGGGTAAAGGAATTTCTATCAATCTCGTTTCCTTGAGACCCCCATCGGCGACTCTCCCGGACGATTGGAGACCTAAAGTTTCCTTTATTTCAGAACGTTTGCTCTTGTCATGGGGAAGAGAGATTGTTGCAGATCGATCGAGACCCCAGAACTCAAATATAGTCCTGAGCAAGATCATCCTAAATAGGAAACTAGACCACAAATAGCTACTCCTCACCACACATTTAGGCATTATTAATTGTTCCACACATCATTTTTTACAACACACTATAGGACCCCTTAACAAATTGGCCACTGTACACTTTATAAATACTTATAATTATATTATTATTATTATTTTCCTGCATTACTATCAGGCCATTCTTAGTTTTCAGGCAGAATTCCACTTTCAAATCCATGGCAAAACAACTTTCAGATCGGTACCTCGTAACAATCACTGCCAATCACTAGCATTTTGCCTAGTAACACATCAACTCCAGCTTCCTTTAACTTTTTCAAAACAATTATAGCACTAACAACATGTTGCAGACCCTTCCATACACTAATACAACACTCGGGTTAAACATTCGCGTCTCTCTTCTCTGCCAACATTTTACAATTCATCGAAGTACTTTCGCCATTTAATGTTGATTAACTGATTATAATTTAGTGCCAATTGTTTTCTTATCTCTGATGTTTGTTGTAAAATTCATGTCCAAGCTTAGACCTTTTTACTTTCATTTCAAATTTTCTTGATCTTTAACCTTTAAGCTACACTTCCCATCCACCAAAGAGTTCATTTATTGGTTTCATACTGAATTATCACTCATTTCAAGTTTAGTTTTGCTTTCCTCTATGTATTCTTTAATATCTCACAGGAATGCTCATTTTTAAATGTATGCTACCCATCTCTCTCCACCAGTAGGAAATTTTGGCCCTTTTCTTCTATAAATAGCCGCCACTAAAGCCCATCTAAAAAAATCATCGGCACTTCCCCAATCTGCATTCAAAATTACTCTTTCTGTTGTACCCTATCTACGATTACTTCTCTAAATTTGTTCCAAACTTTCTTTATCCCCAAATTGATAAACTTCTTCTTTTCCTCTTTCAAACATTCTCACATCTTTTTCCCTATCAGATTCAACAGTTTAACTCGTTTCATTCGGTCCTCCATCCTCTTACACTTTCTCCACATCCAAATGAATGGTTCCCCGAGCGCACATCCATACGAACCCCTTTGTAGCCTGGGCATTATCAGAAAATCTGGCTAATGAAAACATCACAACAACGTACAAGGATGGAAATGGCCCCAAATTACGTAAAAGAACACCGACACAAAGGAGCGATGAGGTGAAAGTACCATTTCAAATAAGTAACATCAAAGAGGTTTGATGATTAAAGGCATATATATAGCCTAAAAACCAAGGGAGTTTAAACAACGGTTTTACTCAGAAGAACGAAATGGGGGCAAGTAAGATATTTAGGTTCGACCTCATCGAGACAGAAGGCTTTAGCCCCCTTCTCTCGTGATATAAACCCTTATTTGCAGTTAATAATTCTACTTAGGGTCATGAGAGATGATTTAAATACCCCTACTGGGAAATACTGAAAGGGCATTGGTTAAAAATTAACCTCAAACATTAAGAAAACTATCCGTACAGCATCTGAGGCAATTGGAAATACGGTTAGAATTGAATGTCTGAATTAGCAAAGTGAAAATTCGAAAAACAACTCAAAGAAGTGACTCAAATTTTACCATAAATTTTGTATACAAAATCCTAAACTACAAAAGTAAATAAAAAGTTTATTTGTTTCGTTATACGTAAACAACTCCCTTAGTACGGCTGGAAGACAGGTAGAGTGGAAATTATGCATGTTTTTGATGCAATAAAAATTTGAGTAAACATTAACCAAAATTATTAATCAAAAAGTTTAAGACTACTAAAACGGTAACTCTTTTGAATTATTCTTTTGAAACGGTATTTATGCTACTCCTTTATGTCAATATTTTGATATCTGCCCATTGAATAAAATTTAAGTCGCTCATTTTGTGTCATACATTTAAACGGGTCTTACATATACCCTATAGACAAGAAAAGATCAGACCAAATATTGTGTTGGCGACAACGGCACCGAGGCTCCACTGGTCATCGAAGTGAGTGTTTCGAAAGATTATAAACTTAACTGAACTATTAAAATACCAAAGGCAGAATTATTGGCTAAATAATGCGTTTATCACACCTATTTCCATTGGGGTTACAGGATAGGTGAAAAAACAGCCACATTGCCTGCCTAACAATTATTCTATGGAGTTTCTAATTTTACAGTTTCCGCTGTCATGTGAAAGTGAAAATTCGAAATAAAACTCATAAGCCTAGGCACCAAAGGAGTAAAGTTATAGTAACTTTGCACATCATGATGTATTCTAGTATTGCCATGTTCCTCATTCTCACAGTTTTTCCCTCAAGCACATCGGAGTATAATGTTTTTAGGTAATGAATACTCGCCTATACTCCCTGTATTCTTTTCTCATACCATAGAGAGAATTTTTTCATGCAGAATTCAAAATCAGGCCTTTTCCTATTTAGAATATCACCGTTTGTTTCACGTAGATTAAAATGGTATTAAATCATGATACGCTTAAATAATGCAGTAAAGCACCTTTCTGAAAAATACTCTTATCAGCCATCAATCAAAGTGATAATATCACAATACACAAAATCCAGATTTCTAAAACATAATAATCCACAATTTTTCTGGGAAAAAGCATAGAGTGAAATTTAGATATAAATTTATCCACAACCTACAACCATGTGAAAAACCGTCAAAAGACGAAAGCAAAATAGGAAAAATTATTTTCTTAGATTTGCTCTTCGAAATAAATGGAGTTACAAGTTAAATAAAACTGAATTTGACTTTGTTTCATTTAAAAATATTTTCAGTTTATAAGCAATATTCACACAGAAAGCACATAAATCAACACAAGGTAGGAAATTACTACTTTCAATGTCTTACCAGTTAATCCCAGCCGGCTTTTAAAGAAATCTTAACAGGTTTGGTTCGTATTATTTATTTTAAATTTGTTCAAAGTTGACTTATATTAAAAATAATTCCTAAAACACTATTATAGTTTGGGTGTACTCTGAGTGAATGAATATCAGACACGAGGTTTGCATATAGGAATTAATTGTGTTTAGTTCCAAGGTAAAAGGTTTCTTTGCGCATAAAGAAAGCTTTAAAACAATTTCAAAATACATATTAAAACTCTTTTATTTATTCCATCCTAATGATAAGTTAAAACTTAAATTACTAATAATAATTTTATTCAAAAGTATAAGTAAGTTGTCAGCGAGCTTCACATTATCGCTAGTCACTTTAATTTAAATTTCATATAATTTAATGATACTTCGCGATGCTTCTCTGAAAAGTCTGTTTAATTTCATAATATTTGATGTTAATCTGAGTAAATCTATATTTTAAAGAGCCCTAGACAAAAAGTCCATTAATATCATGGAATCACCAGCTATCGAAGTTACATCCACTATCAATACATACTCTTCCGAAATATTGAGGTCGACTTAAAAATGAGTGAAATATGAGACTCGAGGATTTTTTTTAAATGGCAGAACGAAATATTTTAATATCTGTTAGATACACATGTAACACCTCGTTGGTAAGAAAATAAATGACGTAAATATGAGAATCTACATCCTAGTGCAGCTCAAAACGTGCGTCTTCGAAGGTCATTGCTGAAAAGGCCGACTATCCACATATTGCTTGCTGTATGAAAGCATATTTATGCAAAGTAAGATAGAAAAAGGTCCTCGAGCAGTAGGAATGACCGAGGCATTGATAAAAGTGTTAAGAAAAGTCAATTCAAGAAATAGGAAGAATTTACCAAGGAGTGATACTGCATCAAGGGCCACCACGCCGAGATGTTTTCTGGAAAGGAGATACAACTGCTGACTTCCTAAAATCAAGCCACTCATGAAACAAAGACAATGTCAGAATTATCTTATTTGGGGTAAGGAGAAAAGGAACGAGACTCTTGCTCGGTGGTTCAAAGTCTATCTTTACATAAGAGTACTGTAGATTTTGCATGTCATTTGGAAATGAGGGTCTTAGAGTAAAAAGGAATGGTCGAGAGGGAGATATTAACGTTGTTTAAAAGTCCAGTGTGAGATTCGTGAAGTTACTTGTGATTTAAGCTGTCTTGCCAGTTGCTGGTGTTGCTTGGTATAGTCTTTTATAAAATCAGATATCAACGCTGTAGTCTACTGCTACATTTTAGAGCACTTTCTTCTTTCATCTGCTGACAAGCCTATAGAGATGCCAATTTCTTTTCCAGGATGACTTAACGCCTGACTTCAGGGAAGAGTAAAAACACCACCAACTCTAAGTCACCAGAAGATCGTAGAAGTCAAGCAAATAGATCTGCACCCATGCAACTATTAAAAAGATGCATTAGAATGGGAACCATCTCTTTCCTACAATGACAGCAACTAGACCACATAATTAGAATATTATTTAACCAGTCACGTAGAGAAACCAATGTATCCCAAAGAAAAATGAAGATCAGACGTTTAGCATCGAAAAGGGAGAAACGACACTACCTTCTCTGCCATGAGCTTGGTAAAATGGAAGTAATTGGCTTTATAACAATAACTCTCTCTCACACTTCAATGTTATGAATTGAGAATTATTACTGCAGTCCACTGAGAGACAACCTAAAGAAACAGAATAAGCACGCCTACAACAAGAAAGTTAACACGAAGAGACCTTTCTCGCCCTCGAGTTTGCTGCACTCTCCGTCTGGAAAGTCGTTTCTCCTTATGGTATTTTTCATCTTTATAGGCAACTAAAAGGTCACTATTACAATGGATGAGCGATGAGTTCACAATAAAGTTATAGTCTTTATGAAAAGTTATTTATTGCAGGGTAGGAAATAAGGCAGATAATACCGGGTAGAATTGGAGTTAGAGATAGTAATTAAAATGTAATTAAAGTAAGATTCTTAAAGTAAAGGGTTGGACAGTGGATAACTCTTGCCGTGTCGATTGTCCATTGTTTTGTTTGTAGTTAATAAATTAACATCTTGGAATTTTTGACGGTGTGAGACATTTGGTGATTGCTCAATGGTTAGAGAGGAGAGCAGCCTTGAACTCATTTTCAAGTCACTTTTTCTAAAAAGAATCTTAATCCAACTGAGATGAAAATATAAGTGGGATGGAATGACGCAAAAAGGAGGATTCTCTTCAAAGATCACAGAGAGAGAGAGAATGATGCGTGCGGCCGAGCCATTCGAGAAGAGAGAGAGAGAACAGATACCTGATCGACCATTTTTGTCAAAGCTAATGAGGCGCGAGAAAACTGTGAGAAACATGCAGGTCCCATTGGAAATCGAACAAAGTTTCGCCTCGTTAGCTTATGAACTTTCCCGCTATCGTGCTAATAGGGCAAGACTACCCTTACATGCCGATGCGTCAACCTCTATACCCCTTCTTCTCGGGCGGTGTTCTAAACTCGAAGGCAAGATGTAAGTTCGTACCTTTAGTATTCATTATCAGGACACTATTATTTGAACTTTGTGGAAAGGCAAGGATTGTTCCCTCAGACCAAATCTTCAAAGTAGCAGCAACGCGCAACTCTCCTGTGCAATGTCTCTCTCAACTTCACCCCGTCTCCCAGTTTGAGCCTCCTTCTTTGGCTGAGAATCGTGTACGTCTAATGTGTTATATAGCTTGTTTCAAAACTCCTTTTAACCAGTGTAAAAAGAATATTAATTTGCATATTAGTAAAGTTTTTTTTGTACTCGTTTTTCTATTGTCCCAGAAACTTTCCAATATAGCCTCGTATTTGGCCAACCTAAAATTTGCTTAATTTGGACTCTGTCTGTATTATAGGTCTCCTATGCACACAGCCTTCATCTCTCTGGGCTGAGAAACTCAGGAAGGGTTGAACTTGATCTTATTCTACGACACTCTTTATCAAAAATGTATTTTGCCACGATGTGAAGATGCTTCTCTCTACAGACGACCTTTCTGTAAGAGAGACTGGCCTTTTTTATCACCTGCCGTTTGATAACTGCCATTGCCTCACTGACCTACTCGCCTGACGAATTAGATCGAAATTTAAGTCGTTAATCTTCTATAGATTTTCATTTATTTTCTTCAACGCCTCTCTTCTTTAAAGTCGCCTGTGATGGCAAAAATTTACTCCTTAACTTGCCACCTCAGCTATATCTAAAACCACATTTCCACCAAGTTTTGGATCAATATTTTCTGATGTCTTTCTTTCGCCGTCTCAGCGGTCGAGCTCTTCATGACGAAGTTCTCTTGCACACCTATGCATTTTTTTTCCTCATTTGGGCTCCCCTTCCAATCGCAGCAAAACCAATTTTGGGGAAAGCCGTTCGAGCCTTTATTCTTTAATTGGGCCATGGCTTTGTCGATCAAGAGCTACATAGCAATGAATCCTATGTGGGATTCGAAAAGCATTACTAATACCACGTTTAATTTCGCGTTGACGATTCTCCGGCGGACATGCTGCATCCTTTTAGAATTATGAGACGTAGATGCTTTCATATTTCTTTTTCTACATGTATGGTAATCTATTTTATGTCGAACATCCATTGGTAGGAAGTGGGCGGGATATTTCAGCCGACATAAAAATTATGTCCGGCCAGGAGCAATAGTCCTTTTTGTTGTCTGTGAAGATAATGGAGCTTTTGATGTAAAGTACTGAATTTTAAATCCGGTGTTTTCTATTTAGCGGTTGTTCGAAAAAGTTCCTGATTAAAAGTATATATCTCTATAATATCTAAAATGGTGGGTAAAAAGTATAAGTTACTGCAATGCTAGGAAGAGTGAGTTGACCAAAAATGAGTTATATTGACTTTGTAAATGAATGTGTGAACAAGAGATTACCTTCTGCATATTTGAATATATGAAGATAAATTTTAATTGTGTGGACATATGCGACTAAGATCAGATTTCTACCAGTCATATTAATGAAAGTAAGAAGGATTTTCTATTTCTTTCTAACCGAGGTGCACTTGGTGATGTTAAGTATGGTAGGCAGTGAGACGATTCGAATATACGAGATAAAAATTGGCAGGGGTTTTACCACCGATCTGAATAAGCCAGATTCTAGATCAATCTGCAGGCAGCAACGGTTACAATTTCAGAAAGGAGGCCAGTTGGGATACTATGAGTGCAAAAGGGAAGTTGGGTTACCTCTCGCCTAAGATGGGGAGGCACTCGTAGATAGCCTTCGGCGATGGGAACTTTCGTAAGATACTCGCCGATTGACTATGGTAGAGTTCACGGATCACAGATCACGAATCAGCCATCGTCCTCGAATCGAAATCGCCATAGTAGGTAGGAAGTCTATTATTGCTCTTACTAAACTGAGTCGCATAATTATATTGACGCATGGTGAGGTGCTTTTGGTGGCTTAGGGGGCATTCTACGCACACGTCCAATTTTTGGGAAAAGTCGGTGAGACTTTCAGGGAGAAGGGGAAATTGTGAAAACGTTGGCTTCAAATGTTTAACAGAATTCAACCTTATGACGGAAGGAAAGAATTTTAGTGGCTGAAAGGTGGCCATAGGAGAAGATGAATCGGTTCCTAAGCAAATACAGCTAGGGTGTGATAACGGCGTAGGCTGCACCATGACTCTAAATCAACCACGCTTTCAAAGCTCCATGCGGTGATCTCAGGACCAAGTGGGTACAGAACGGCACTTGGTGGCCCTTCACCCTCATTATGCTACGCAATTTTTGGTAGGAAGGTTAGAATTTTTCTGTATTCCATAAAATTGCTTGCTTAAGCAAAAATGTCACCAGTCGCTACTGAATTATAGGCTACTTGAGAAACTGTTGTATTCGTGGAAGATATATTCGAGAGATATTATGTATTAAAATAAAGCAATACTATTACCCCCAAAGTGGGTCCTAAACTGTTTTATAGGATGTAGAGTTGTTATTATCTGATAAACAATCCTGATAGGCCACCATGTAAACTCTACAACTTTAAACATCGAATGGTGTAGGATGCTTTGTAAGAATAAAGAGAAAGGGAAGGAATTTTACCCCCACCCCATGACTTCACCAGTTCACCGGCAACCGGCTTTAGATTCGTTTGCCCTATATACAGCGAAAATTAGAACAATCAAAAGACCATTAAGGAGGCATTGTGACTTCGCGCTATAGACCCTTATCACGACGCAATGCAATTAAGGAAGTTTGTTGACCATGAATCTCTCTCCTCGGCTAGCTAATTTCGGAGTATATATTCGACACTTGAAAGTTTATAGGCAGATTGCGTCTAAAGCCACCGTCCGGTACTTTAACCGTAACGTCTTCGTTAGTAGAGAGGAAATCAATGACATCCTCGTCTAGAGAAGAATTAAGTGGTCGCCGAAGAGCCAAGTAAGAGCTAGTCGTCACTCAGTGTTGTTCGTGGAAATATTTAGGCGTGCTTCAACCCTTCTCACCACGTCTTCGGATTTTAAGGATCGGAAAAGCCATCTCCGGAGCACCCTGCGTTTCCCTCTTAATGATAAGAGGCCCTCAACTTTAGTTTACCGAAGTTGAATTGAGCAACCAGTGAAACACCCACAAGTTCAAATTCAAACTTACCTTCCTGGTCCTACTCGCCCCTCATCAAGGTAAAAGGGATTTAACCCCTGTTTCCTCACGCTATTCATACCTTAACCCCGTCGAATCTCAAGGATCTACTTTGCTCTAGAACTGGCATGATTTTAAAATCATTACTTAATATATTATCCCACAGTTCAAACTTAATTGATAGTGTTAATCATCTTAGCAGTGAACCGTCATTATTTGATTGCATTGCCATTTAACTTGCCCTATATGTTGTATATGTAATTCTTAGTCCTATTAAAGTATATCTTTGTAGCCGTGTTTTGAATATTCCTTTGCCACACGTGGAGCCTTAATTTCAGTCAGCCATTAGGACAGTGTGCATATAACAGCGTACACCTGTTCATATCACGACTGAGGCAATACCCTGCAATAATAGGAACCTAGTTTAACGTATCGCCCTCCTGACTACATTTCCAGATCCGTGAGTGGTGCATTCTCTCCGGTCATCTTTTGCGCCTCTTCTACATTTCTTACAAAATATTTCGTGCTGGGTTAGACACACCAAAGGGTGAATGAGGGCGTTAGAATTTGCCCTCCACCTTCAATGAGCTTCTATCATAAGAGGATTAAGTGAAAAGCGGAATTTTTGTCATTATTCATTAACGAGATTTTCACTTACCCCCTCTTCCTCAAATCCAGAACTCGTTGAAAATTAATGATCTCCCTCACAACAAAATTGATTTAGGTATTGAATAACTAGAACTAGTGTCTCAGATAACTTTGATAAGCTCGTCGGTTGAAAGATTACAAAATATAACTTCCGATTTTTATTTTTGTGTGCGGTTTTCGTTTTGTTTTTTACCTATTCTTTCTTTTACCTGTTTTTATTTTTTCTCTTATTGTCATTTACTTTTCCCTTTCTCTTTTCATATTTTTTATTAATTCCATATTTTTTACTTTTCCTGTTTTCCTTTTTTCTTGAACCTTTATGTTTTTTGCCACTTTCCCTTCTTATTTTTCATTTTTTTTTTTTTTTTAGGCATGGGTGAATGTTCACGCTACAGGACCTTTAATAAAAAAAACAGGATCAAGATTAGTGAGCGTCCTTTCCAATTCCACTGGACCAAATCGTTTTCTCATTCTTTTCAGACTTTCTGATGTAGATGCCACAATGATTTTTTTTTCATTTTAACGAACGACTAAATAAAATAGTCCTTATTTAGTAAGGAAAATTATCATAATCCCTTGGGATTAAATCACATAGTGTCTCTCATTTGAAGCTTCATAATTAACAACCAAACCATGATGGACGCCATAAGAAGCATTATAAGAGGGTGCAAAATTCCGAGGCTTGAAGTGCTAAATTCTATGTCCAGAGATCTATGTATCTCTCATGTTCCTTTTTACGTTAGTGATATTATGGTTCATTGAACTTATTATTAAGGTTGACTAAACTAGTTTAGGAAAGTTATGAAATGATTTCTATGTTCTCATCGTCTTATGGAATTTCTTAAATGCGGCTATTGTTCCTTTCTTGTGTTGTTATAATTTTTTCAATCCTTTTTGGACTATTCCTACCTTTTCGATTCATTCTCTTTCTTCTCTTATCCATATACATTAAGTGAACATGGCTTTAACGCATTACAATGATATGGTGTCCTCCCTCCAGAATAAACACTAGCGTAACGATTTTGTTTTAACACCAATTGTAATGGCTCATAGATTTCTATTTTTTTTTAAGTTCCCGAAATTGCTGGGTGTTCTGGAAAGTATGTGGATGAATTATAACAGGAGTATCTTTTCCTGATGCAGTGCAGAAGTTTTCAAATGCATCGATCGCATGCCGAGTGGTTACGGCATAACTTCAAAACAAGCATTGGCTCGTTGATTAGAGAAAGTTGTCTTATCGACTGGGAAGCAAGCTGAGATATAGTCTTGGAGACGTTCGTTTACTTTGATTCAAAGTTAATTTGGTGGCAAAAGTGTAGTCAAGAGATTCGTTATAAAATTAAGAATGGTTGAAGGGTTTTCTATAAACCTTAAAGTATATGAAATAGAGGAATATTTTCTTGGTTGCGACAGATTTCATATTTTGCGCATATATTTCTTGTTAATATTTTTTTAAAATTAACCTGGTATTAGGCTTTAGCCTGATTACGATGAACTTTGCCATAGTAGACATCCGCCAGATGGTCTCTTAAAAAACTTGCACTCTCTCTTTCTCTCACACACGCACTCTCACTCTCTACTTCTATCAAATTTATCATCTCAATCAACAAAATGCAATACCCGATCCCATTAGCGTTCTTGAGTGCTCAGAGACTTTCACCTCTGGCTACGAGTACATGTTAGATTCACTGAAATCAAATAAATGACTGCGTTGATACGACAAATTTAAACGATAACCATTAAACAAATTTTTCCGAGCCCGGTCCCAAAAACTCTGTCTCCAGGATGGAGGCGCAGGGTTGTGGAAGGAGAACATTGGTATTGGGACAGGCAGACAAAATCTATCACACAACTTTATTTTTCTATTAAAGCTCACATTTTAATCACAATTCTTTTAAATCTTCTTTGGTAAAACACCCCCATCTGTTGCATTGTGTGGCTTGAGTGAAAAAGAATATATAGGAAAATTCCAGAATGGAGAGAAAAGACAAGATTGATAAACAACAAATAATAGGATTGATAATAAATAAACAGAAATTCCTGAGTGCTAACTTTGTCTCTTTGGCATAGAAGTAATCTTCCGATAAGCAATAGTTCATCTTATTCAAGGGCGGACCAACTTTTTAAGTGAGGGCCAGATGAGACTTTTGGGAGCAGACTGCGGGCCCGAATTACAAACGAAATCCCTTAAAGTGACCATATATAAATGTATATATATATGTATATATATATATATATATATATATATATATATATATATATATATATATATATATATGAACAAAGCTTAGAAAGTGCACGCGAGTCAAAGGTATGCAGATACAGCCGCCTAGAAAAAGTAAAAAACGATTACGACCGCTTTCGTCTTTATTCTTAAGGACCTTTTCAAGGAATGAACAGGAGGCTCGACATACATGGCTTTAAATAGTGGAAGGGGGGATTAGACTACCCACCTCTTAACCTTAATTTTGGGGGACAAAATTCTGAAACAACTTTAATTGAGATTTTATGTATGTAGTGATAATGGGGTCTAGATACATTCTAATATATTTATCGAAATATAATTACTGCATTTTATGACTGGTTTGGAACTGTTCCATTAATGCTATGGTTAAGATTGTACATATGTAGAAACAGCACAGCTTATTCACTGTGATTAATTATATTGGCTTGATGTTGCTTAACCCGGACATATATTTATTTCCTGGTTTGTCCATAATAACATTTTTGCCAGTTGTTGCAGCCTATCGAATAAATAATGCCAGGATAGGACGGGGAAATTTTTGACAAGGATGCTATAAATTGTAGATATTGCCCAAAGCCCCCGCCAGCACCTGCGCCAGTGAATCTACTTCGACTTCTTCATTTAGAAACGAAAGGTTGGCTGCGCCAACCGGGATGCACGGGTTTGCTGTATACCAAGCTATCGTCCCTTTCTCGGGCTTTGTCTTTAATACTCTATGTAAACTAACCAGATGGAACGAACACATGTTAGGTTGGTTTTCTTACAAATTATTTATACTAAACCCACTTCAAAAACTAATGAAACCGGCTGAAGGTAAAGAGACCTGAGCATTCCCTCCTCCTATCAACCCATTTTACTTTTCATTTCAACTATGGGTGCAATGAGTTCCATAACCCGAGGGAGCAAAAGGACTCAAGATATATCTAGACACAGGAAATTTTAGGACAATTAGCACACGATGTTCTTTCCAAGCAACCAGACTAACAGGAAAAATAACAACTCAGAAAGAACGAGTTAAATGTCCAACTACCAAACCTCACCACCACAACAACAACCGAAATCTGTACGAAGCACCCAACAAGCTTCAAATACTCTGCAAGCAGCAGGTCTAGCAAGATCAACAAATACACTGCTTGAACTACTCTGGCTGAAAGTGCTTACAGGTCAGTTCATAGCCTGCTGTTTCAGAAGTTTTATATGATAAAATCAGAATCACCTCAAAATACCTCATTAAATAGACTGTGGAAGTATGTATTTGAACGCACCTTGTGGCTTAAGTTTATCAGGCCACCGTTCCCTACTCTGATAGCGTTGACCGCTTTTTTGGCCGCTGGTGTCTCCCTCATCTTCCCCTACTCTTGTGGCGGAGAAAATATTCTCTCACCACGCCTCGGTCACTTCGTCAAAGCGGTCCGTTGATTAGTCGCTACACTGGTCGCCCCCCTTCCCTCCGGGAAGTCAGAGTATTCGCAAACCCGTTAGACTTTCCTGAACGGTCATACCTCTAGTTCGTTCTACGAAGACCTGGCCACTGGTCTTCCGCGCTTTGGCAATTATATCCTTCAAAAAAGAATGCAAAACTAGAGGAGTGTTTCAAGTTTCGTTAGAATCGGCCAAAGCGGTATGATGTTATTGCCAAAACAATGTCAAACCCTGGCTAACCTTGGAAAGACCTTCGCTATTACATTAATCGAAAGAAAAGATAATACAACATAAGGTTTTCAACTCTCGTTAGCTTCGTCAGAATAGTTACAATGTTATAATAAAACAAAAAAAACGGCTAAACGGGTACCGACCAACCAACGGACAAGGTGAGATATAGAGTCGCACGTGACTAAAAACAAAAACAATCGACACTGATTCTGCAAAGTGTTTACTATGCAAAAACAAAGAATACATGTTTAAAGTAAACTAAATCAACGGGAAAACGTCCGTAAATAGAAGCTGTAAAAATACAATTAAATGGTTAAAATAGAAGAGGAACAAATTAATTTTATAAAACAAAAAATACAAACCTACAGACACAAGAAACTATTAACATCACCAATGATAAAACCATACACATAATCTTAAACACGCTAAAAAGAAAAAAAAGATATACTACTCTGAGAGTAAACAAATAAGATTGAACATTGATTAAACAATTTTCTCACAACTGTTAAAGAATTTGCCGAACAGCTGAAATAAAATATCACAGAGATGATTATGAATGAATTAGTAATACCGCTCTATTGTTCGGAATACCCGCTAATTATCAGAAACACAGATTTACATATTCCCTTCTCTTCTTCTATTAACCTAAATTAGTGACCTGAATCCAACTTATTCTCTTTATCTTATTTTCATTTCATATTTTTTACTTCATTCTTCCTGTCTACCTTCCATTCTTTCCATGACTCGCAGCAAGCCAAAACTTCACCAAAATCCACTTAAGCTCTAAAGACAGAGGTGATAAAACATCGAAAAAGGCTCGATAAAAAATCGACTTCCATAAGTAAGTTAAAATTGCGTAAGAAAGATATCTGGAATTTTCACAAGAGAAGCCTACTTGTGTCATTTTGGGCAATGAGACCACCACACCTTCCTGAACCTAATCTTTCATTCGATATAAATTTTTATCTTTATTTTGCTTAACTATTCGTTTCGAGGTTACATCTAAGACATTTATTTTCCTGTCCGAAATACAAATTATTTTTCATTAAAACCATTTTTTATTCAAATTTAGCTCATATTTCAAGATATCTCTTGGATATAGCAAATGGAGAAACACCCTTTGAAGCCATTCATCATCCCTTTGAGGAAATAGCCTCGTTTACCTCTAAACCTAGCTTAAGGAGAGGCCTTGAAACTACCTCCGTGAGTAGTCGTAGCGAATTAACCTCGACTCTCAATGCAACAAAAGCAATTATAAGAAAAATTTGAACACTCTTAAAGAAGGAATCCCGTTACGAATGTGGTTGATTTCAAACGGGATTAGATAGTTTCTGAATCTTTATTTCACTAATTTAAACCAGTTTTAACCTTCACATCCCCTTTAGCGTGCAAACGATAAGGATAATTCCTCTTAGCATAGAAAAAACGTGAGGAGATGAAGTGGACCAAATAAAAAATAAATTGACAGGATCAGTGAAAAAGGTTGATTAGAAATATTGCTATACCAAAAACGAGATTTCTATTAATTCTAGAGGATAGAAGATTTATTAAAAAACCCATAGACTTTAGATTATTTCGAACTCGTCTTATTTTGAAGCAATTCGAGGAATACGGTTTATGTTTATGTTAAATCAATAATATGGTCACTGTTATGGTCGTAGTATGATGAGTCGTGCCTTAAAACATGACATTAATTTACGTAAAGATAGGCACTCCCAGCAAAACACTAGTAAAGATAAACACTTACAAATTTCACCATATAAAGATAAACATTCCTGAATTTGACAAAGATAAGCATTCTAAGTATGAGTATTTAGGGAGTTAGTTTATGGTTTGTGTATTTTTTCATTATCATTTAGGTAATTGTGGTCGGAAAGATAGATTACTAAGGTTTGTGGCAGTTAACCTAATCTCCACAAAACCTACTAAAGCTAACCATTCCAAACGACTACAATTAAACTAAAGGACCATCAAATGGTAATATGTAGGGTATTATTTACGTACCAAATGGTACGAACATCGGCGTTGAACTTCTAACTCAAAAGGACGATATAATTCTCTACACAAGGAGCTTATGCTAAACTGCCGGTAGACCATAAATGGCCCAAATGACGTTAACCATCTTAACTTGTCACTGTTAGAGTGTAACTTTTTAAATAATTAAAAAAAATCTAAGCTTTTCCCCTGTATACATGAAGAGGTAATTCCCCATATATATGTATATACACATATATGAAAGAGCGATCAATTGTTCTCCATCTATCAAGTAATCATAACTACCTTTCCATCTGTACATGGAGATGATCACTAACTCTCAATCTTTATATGGTGTTGATCACTAACTCTCTATTCATATATGAAGTGATGAGCAATAACTCTCAACTTGAATATGAAGTGGTGATGTGTTAGGCGACTACCAAGGCTCAACGAAACTCGTGACTTAATTAGTTTCCTGAAAGTTTTACTACGAGAGGGAAAGTATTATATGGAACCAATGATACCAAATTTACATTTCTCTATATCAAATTAGTTTCAGGAGGAAAGAGGAAAAAATATTTCCTTCAATAAAAAACTGGCCCCATCTAGAAATAATGCAGGAGAAACCTACATTATCAGCTGAGGTAAACGTAATGTACACATTTAAATAATATTGATAATAACTACTCTATTTTGGTGTATGGGCAAACTTCGAGGGCAATTATGGTTTAATTGGTGAAATGAAGATAGTGGAAAACTACTTCGCGCTAATTAAGTTCCTTGAGACCACGTCTTATCTGATCATTGATTGAATTGCATGAAGCGGAATTATTTTCATTCAAATATTTAATACGAAGGATTAATGGCAGTCACCTTAATTAATTTGTTCCCTGAGTGTAATTAATCTTAATGAGAGTCTCAAATTAATCAGAGGGCCAGATGACACTTGTGCACTGACGTTCGAGTCAGGTGCCTATGGTTTAAAGCCAAAATAGATAAAAAAGATCGCGCAAATAACTGTAAGTTAGTTCAATGGGAATAAAGTTTTTTAATCAGTTTTTCTCTATAGAAATTAAATTATTTTCTTTTGTATCTGGCGTAAAAAAATGAAATGGAGTGGAGCAAGAGTGATTCTGCTGTTTGTAGTCTAATTCAACCGTTTAATTAAGCTTTTAGATGCAATTATTTATTAATTTTATTTCAATATCTAAAATCCTTTCTTTTAATTAATCATGAATTAATGAAGGCGTTCTATGTTGTTTGAACTTCTTATCTCTGAGCTTACAAAACCTCCGGAACATGGAACTTTAGATAATTGGGTAGAAGGATAAAAATAATGCATCACCTTAGGTTTTCCTTATTTCATTACGTTTACAAAATAATTGCGAGGCACTTTCTCTTTTAGTTACAATAAATAAGTGTAAAAAGCATCCTTTTATATCATTAGCTTCACAAGGAGGATCGCATTTATCTCGTGTTTCTCGAAGATATTAAGTCAATTAGTCGCCTCCGAATCGGCGATACTCGATGCGCATAGCACTATTAGATGGAGTGACTTCCTGACTCTTTCAGAACAGATTAGTCACGCAGATTTAGGAATGCAATGATACTAGATAGAGAGCCTCCCTGACCCTTTCAAAACAGATTGTTCACCAAGATTGAGGGAAGCAGCCACATTAGGTGGAGTGCCTCCCTGAGCCTTTCAGAGAAGATTGCTCACCCACATTTTCAGGGACGTTTAGTGAAATTTCCTGATGGGGTAACTTTTGGGCCAGCGGTCTTGTCGTTTTTTTTTGTTCTGTTTTGGCTTTCGATATTGGTTTATTGTTGTTGCTTTGTTTTCAATACAATTTTTTCCTCTACATGGATAAGCTGGACACTACCGCATCTCTCTCATCTTTAGGCCGGCTAGTGCGCTCCATATTGCAGTTTTAATCAAATTCATGGAGGAGGCTGGCCTACTGCATTGTATTTGAATTTTAATTAGTTTATAAGTTGTTGCCTAACTTCACAGAGGCAGGCTTATCCTAGGGCCATCAACGCATATGGTGTTTGTGTTTTAATTATAGTTGTTTTTATTGTTCTCCTTTTCTCTGGCTATTGTTTTTAGTCGTTATTTTGTTCTTAATATTCTATTTTTTCCGCAGATTTACCCACCTTGGTGGTCGTCAAACGATATTCACAATGGAAAAATATATATTCAATTGAAACATAAACGAGCACCGATTTGTTGGGCCATATACTAAAAAAAATAATGCTTCACTTATCTTTTCATGTCTATTATAAAGTCTCGCCATAGCATTGTTCTAATAATTTTAAAACTAAGGAAGGATTGTCTTTTACTAGCAGGCGTTACTAAACGATGACCGTGGCTTTCGCGTAATTTTTATGATTTATTATTGAATATCTCTTTCTTGTGTGTCTCCAATACTTTCGTTATTTCCTTTAGGAAAAATACGCTCTAGAGGATAATTTTTCTTGACATAGAAAAGTTTGTCAGCCATGCCACTGCCACGTCATATTACTTCTCAATGCTTTTATTATTATTATTATTATTATTATGTTTTATAAGTTTTACCAGATGACACTAGTTAATAATCTATTCATTAGCTAGGTTTTTGGAGTAATTTTTGATTAACTATATGATCCTCTAAGCTAGATTGGTTCTAAGTTTCGAAATAATGGAAGCTCCCATATTTAAGAAATCCCTTCACTCTTCCTTCTGAGTCCCTTATATTTTTACAATACAATTTCGCTGCTGATATTATTTTAGGTTATTTTAGGTTCCATGTAATTTAATTCATTTACTTCAAATGCTATAGTAAATTTTCTTTTCCTTTTTATTTAAAACATTTATCTCGTTGACAAAAAATGCAATAACATTTGCTAATCCACCATATTCAAGTAATCAAAATTAAACCTTATAAAAGTTGCCCGCGCGATTTTCTTTCTATTTCCGCTGATCAATAAAATAACAAAGTTTTTCTTTTGAAATCTGTCAAACTGAGAATGAAGAATGTTTACTTTGAAGCTCATAATAAGTCATATTTTAAATTTAATTGAGGATCTTGTGCACCAGTTCTTCATAAATGTTATATCTTTGTTGTCTCCCAAGAAGTGAATAATTAATAGGACAAATATGTAATTATACCGGGAAGAATTTTATACACCAAGAATTTGGGAAAAAGATACTTTTGGATGCGTTTACGCATCTGAGAACCAATAAAGTTTCTGCCATAGCTCAACAAATATAATCTCGTAACGCACAAAAAAATAGAAAATACTTAAATAGAAAACATTAATAATATCGTATCAAAAAACTAGACCAGAGAACAAAAATCACTAAACTCTACAAAACACTAAAAAAAGATTATACTCTTCAACAGCAACACAACCCAATCACATGCAGCAGCCGCCACAATAAATACTATGCTTTCAAATAAAATAACAAGCCAAAACCTTCTAAGAAAACTAGGAAATGTTTGACAAATAATTTCCTCCTACAAAGCAAATAAGACTTTTTACTATGATGAACTCTAATTTGGAAAAGAATTGAACTATATACATTGCCTTCAATGTAAATATAAATTAAGCAAGCACTAAACAAAACAATGTTTAATTAATTATATATAATTGATTGATAACCCCAAACAACTGCATGGAAATAAAACAACATCCTTGTACCTAAAAATTCTGTCCCTCCCTACTGGTGATGAAGGTAACCCAGATAGAAACCCTTATTCTAGAAGTAAGTTTTGTCATCATAAATTTTATGAGTTACATAATTTTTATGTCACTTATCAAACATGCCTGATAGAATGACTATTTAAAAATTCTCGAATTCAGTGAAAGAATAATATATGAGCCACTCTTTTAAGCTTGTGAGCCTAAAAGGAGTTATCTTTTGGTCAGGAGGGGTCTTTAGGCTTCTAGTTACTTTAACCATTTTGTTTCTACCATTGGAAACAAAAGGTTAGCATATCATGATGTTCCTACTCTCAGGTTTTTAACGCTAATGGCATCGTTTAACTCTAGATTTTCTCTTTTCTCTAAAACAAAGGCTCTATGACCAAGGTGTTTCAATTTTTTATCAAGTGAACACAATATGGATCTCAATATTACATAATTGTTTTCATGTAATATTTAGCTAATTTTAAACGGGCCTTCAAATAAAGAATTTAATAGAAATGGCCTCAACTTGTTACCTAACCTTTTAATTTAGTCTTATGGAGTGCTCATTATAATGGGTCTTACCTCGCATCATTATCCTGTCGTCAGACTAAATCTTTAAGAATCATCTTTAAGATAGTAATTCCATTCATTTTTATATTTCAGAAGACTTTCTTGGCGAAGGCTTGAGATAGTTTGGGTTACCTTTTTCTGCTAACCAAGGTAGACATAGTTAACCTTAGCCTTTTTCATGGCTGCCAAGGAAATGAAAATTGATTGATAGCCTATAGGAGGACTGGACTTTCTAATGCGGCCGTAACCTCGCCCATCGAATAAGAATGCTTTCAAATTCTAGCTTAAGACATGAAAGTGCGTTCAGCAATTTATAATTGTAAGCAATGGCCAATTTGGTGGATTGGTTCAGCGATTAGAGCGCACGAGTTATAGTGTTTGGCGAGAAGCAAAGCATGCAAATTAATCTAAGCAATTATTTATAATTTCTTCTTTTTCCTTAAGCAAACACTTTTCTAAGTCGAAGTAGATGAACAAACCCTCATACAGGAAAATACAAAATCAACAAAATTAGGATTCAACTAGACCGCTAGCAAGAAACTTAACCAGGACCGCTCATCACTCACCACCCCATACCTCACCCTCGAGAAAACGCGCCACGCAGCCCGGGCCTTTGCCTCTTCTGCTTTAAGGCAAAACTTACGTTCACACACTGAGTTAATTTTTTAAGGATCTGCCATGAGAGTCATTGCGACCGGGTACGTCTCTTCCAGTCATTTCGGAGAAACTATACGCCTAACCTTACTTAGGGAATACAAAGAATTCCATCTCCTATTGGATGACCCGATCAATAAGACTAGGTTGTTGTTGAACACTTGGGTAGGTGCTTTACTGTGGTACCAGTGAGTTTCTTTGAACTATATAGGCCAACCTACTCTCTCAAATTAATGGTACCTCGAATCTATACTACGCCGAAACCTGGCTGACAATTTGTCTATAGTTACAATGTTCGTTCCGCCAATACTTCATTCTGACATAGATTTTACATGCGATCCACGAAGATGATTTCCTAACCCATTTTGGCTACTGGTTGATGTAAAGCGTTGTAAGCTGATTGACGGACAAACAAAATTTACACAACGAAAAAGCAGGTTAATAGCCCTTATAAACAGCTCTTTGTCGAGTTTCTAGAGTTTGTCAAATAGCCTTCCTTGCTTTTATGAGTATAGATGACACTCTTTATATGGTGCCTGCAATGAACTATATAGTTGTGTAATAATTCATCGATACTTAGTTTGGTAGTTTTACAAGTCTGACTATTTCGTGGTTTGTCAAAAATATAATTTTGATTTCTGATTTAACGCTTAACTTTCTTTAACCACCGTTTGTTGAATGGTTGAACTGCAAAGACATTTTTTGTGCAGACGTATCTCCTCTAATCTTTCTGCCTGAAGTCATTGCATCAATTCCGCGGGTGTACTTAGAGAATTCCCTTTTCCTTCACTGATCTATGCATTTGCACTCAAACGCTTGCAAATTCTACCCCTATACACAGTCTTCTAGCGCGTCAATTTTAGGCCTCGATCAAATATTCGTACATCATTCGACGTGATGTCAGCTAATCCTGATATTACTCTCGTCTCCATAAATGGGCGCCCCATCGGCATCACTTAGAAAACGACGTGTGGTACCGTTGAGTTTCTCTGAACACGATTTCGGGTTACCAGCTCTTCCTGAAAGATAGGCCAGACAGAGAGGGTGGCGGTGTGGTTTTGTATGTCAAGGATACTCTCAAATCGACTGATTTCAACATCGTATCCGACCATGAACTACTAGGTGTTGACCTAGAGTTAGGTTCTGCAAAATACAGGATTATGGTACTTTATAGACCTCCTGCCCAACTCGTTGAAAAGTACAGAGATCTGTACCAGCTACTAGGAAAAATTGTCGAAGACAGAATGTGTATCGTCATGGGGGATTTCAACACACAAGTTGACTGGGAAAACATAGAACCCTGTGGCGAGAACGCACTACTCCTGGAGTTCTCAAACAATGAGTTCCTGACTCATTGGGTGAAAGAGCCAACGAGAGGAGACAATATCCTCGACTTGGTTTTCACCTCTGAGGATGACATCGTTGAGGACCTCTCTGTTGGCGAAGAGGTTGGTGGCAGTGACCATCGACTAATTAGATTTGTAGTCAAAGACCCGAGGGCAGGGCCTGCAGCTAGTAAATCAAGGAAACTCGATTTAAAAAAAAGCAGACTTTGCAGGTCTTCGTGCTGGACTGACTGACGCGAGGCTAGAAGTGTGCGATGTTGATGAAGACTCGTGGAACAGTTTCGAAACCACAGTCATGAGTCTGCAATCGCGTTTCATCCCTCTGAAATGTCCCCGTCGGTCTTCTGTTCAACCGAAGTGGTTTAATCGAGAAATCGGCCAACTGCTTAGGAAGAAGAGAACTGTGTACCAGCAATCAAAGATCTCGGGCGACTTTGACGAATACCTGAGGCTAGCCAGGAGAGTGAAGTCCAGCATAAAGGCGGTAAGTGGTCTAAGGAACTCCGAGTGGCGAGACTCTATAAAGAGAATCCCAAGGAGTTTTTTGGATATGTGAACAGCCGTAAACCAATCCGTCAAACGATTGGCCCTTTGAGAAATGAGGAGGAGGCATTAAAGCATTTAGATGCAGAAAATGCTAACTTCCTTAACGACTACTTCTCTCCAGTGTTTACTGAAGAGTCTGGTCCCATCTCCAAGCCAATGGATTCCTACTCGGGGAAAAAGCTGGAGAAAATGGACTTCACTGAAGGGGAACTAAAAAAGAAGATCAGTGACCTAAAGAAGAATAAGTTAGGTTTTAGTTAGGTTAATAGAAGAAGAGAAGGGAATATGTAAATCAGTGTTTCTGATAATTAGCGGGTATTCCGAACAATAGAGCGGTATTACTAATTCATTCATAATCATCTCTGTGATATTTTATTTCAGCTGTTCGGCAAATTCTTTAACAGTTGTGAGAAAATTGTTTAATCAATGTTCAATCTTATTTGTTTACTCTCAGAGTAGTATATCTTTTTTTTCTTTTTAGCGTGTTTAAGATTATGTGTATGGTTTTATCATTGGTGATGTTAATAGTTTCTTGTGTCTGTGAGTTTGTATTTTTTGTTTTATAAAATTAATTTGTTCCTCTTCTATTTTAACCGTTTAATTGTATTTTTACAGCTTCTATTTAAGGACGTTTTCCCGTTGAATTAGTTTAATTTAAACATGTATTCTTTGTTTTTGCATAGTAAACACTTTGCAGAATCAGTGTCGATTGTTTTTGTTTTTAGTCACGTGCGACTCTATATCTCACCTTGTCCGTTGGTTGGTTGGTACCCGTTTAGCCGTTTTTTTTGTTTTATTATAACATTGTAACTATTTTGACGAAGCTAACGAGAGTTGAAAACCTTATGTTGTATTATAAAAATAAGTCTAACTAAAGTGTTGAAAGAAGTGCGTGATCAAGTGTCACGACACCTGAGCACAATCTTCAACATGTCAATCTGGACCGAATGCGTTCCTAGAGACTGGCGCGAGGCTGAGGTGACTCCTATGTTTAAGAAAGGAGACCGTAGCCGACCGTCAAACTACCAACCTATCAGTCTTACTTCGATAGTCGGTAAACTTATGGAAAGCATGATGGTGGACAAAATGACATCGTATTTAGAGTCAAACCTGCTACTGAGGAGTTTTCAGAACGGCTTCCGAAGGCAACGGTTATTCCTGACGAACCTTGTGGAATTCTTCCACTTCGTGTTCAGTGAGCATGATCGGGAAAATGCGGTGGATCTGGTGTACTTAGACTTTCAGAAATCCTTTGATAAGGTACCACACCGCCGCCTTTCCTGGAAAGTGCGAGCGCTGGGCATAGATGGAAAAGGGGCCGGCTGGATCTAGAACTGGCTAAGTAGCGGAGGGCAACGGGTGGTGGTGAATAGACAGGCTTCTGAGTGGGTGCCCGTTACTAGCAGGTTGCCTCAAGGTTCTGTCCTGGAACCACTACTATTTATCATCTACGTCAACGACACGGACGGTGACATGGTTGCGAAGATTTCCAAATTTGCCGACGATACCAAGCTTGGTATGAACGTTGCAAAGGATGGAAATACAGCCCGCCTGCAGGAAGATCTTGAAATGATTGGGGAGTGGTCTGGCACATGGCAAATGCCTTTTAACGTGAACAAATGCAAAGTGATTCATATCGGCCACAGAATCCTCCAATCTAAGTACATCCTTAAGGGTACTGCTCTTGAATCGAGTGACACTGAGAAGGACTTGGGTGTAATTATCACTAGCGACCTCAAGTTCTCGAAACAGTGCATCGAGGCAGGCAAGAAAGCCCAAAGGATGATAGGATACATAAAGCGCCAGTTTGGATACCGTAACAAGGAAATATTACTTTGTCTGTACAACTCCCTCGTTCGGACGCACCTGGAGTATGCCGTACAATTTTAGAGTCCCTGGTTTCGAAAGGATATCGCAAGGTTGGAACGCGTACAAGCCAGGGCAACAAAGCTGATTCCCTCTATCCGACATAAAAGTTACGAGGATAGACTAAGGGAACTAGAGCTGTTCTCGCTGGAAACCCGTAGACTGCGTGGTCAGCTCATCGAAGTTTTTAAAATACTTCAATGTTCGACAATGTTGACTACCGGGATATTTTTACACTAATTGAGAACAGAACGCGCAATCACGGCTACAAACTTGAACTGAACCGTTACAACCGCAATCTTTGTGGAAATTTTTTCACTTCCATTACCTACGGTAAGTGGAACGCACTTCCAGTGAAAGTTGTCAACAGTAAATCTGTTGACCAGTTCAAGTCAAGATTAGACAAACTCTTGAAAAGTGGCCGTTTAGGGACGCAAAACTATTGAGCAGCCATGTGCCTGCTCGATTGCTAGTCCAAAGGTTCCCTCTTTGAATGTACCCTAAGGTCTCCTAGGGTACTTCCTTTCCTTTTTACTCCTTGTTACTCTCCCAAAAAAAGGCTCTCCATCGGCTTAGCTCACAAAAGCATGAGTGGTACTGGTGATTTTCTCTCAAAAAAACAGGCCACTGTTCACTGTTTCCCATCGTTATGGAAGGTGCTGGTGCCAGGGGCCACCAGACAACTAATAGGTATAACTATTTCTAATCATTGTACCTATTATGCATTTTCATGCCGTCTGGCTCCTATACTACGCCAACGCACTTTGTCAATTCGTCTGCATGCAGTTTCATCTTCATAAAAGTAAGATTTCCAAAATACGATTTACTTTAAACTTTGAGCAATCCGGCATCCACTAATCATTTCCTTGACAACGGACTCTTAGCTGGTTGCTTTCACGCAGGTTTAGCTTCAATGCTCAAGATTTGAGGTTAGCTCGTATAGAGAGATACTCGTAGCACACGCAAGCTCACTATAATTTTTACTCTTTCATTTACTTCATTCCGCTATATTTCATTGCTCACGTGGGACTTGAGCTTAATTTGCGATGTTTATCGTGCATATAGCAACGTAGAGAACAGAACAACTACAATACATTGACCTCAAGGATTATGCCAAGCTCCCATCATATACAATGAAGGCAAAGAATATAAAAGATGTGACATTCAAGGCATTTGAACAGTTGGTTCTAAGTTTCAGACAGCTGCTTGCATACTCATAGTCGCCTTTAAATCCTTTAAAAATTAAGTGGTGTAAAACGGTCTGTTAGGAGACTAAGATAATCAATATGCTAATAACGCCTCAAAAAAACTAATCAATCTTGCACTTAATATCTCCGAAAATAACAAGATGTACAACAATATTTGACTGGAAGAGATCTTTCAGGTGTGTTTTTCGAGCTTAAGCTACGCTCAGGTAACCAAATGAAAAATAAGACGAATTGTCACGGATACACATGAAATGCGTGGCATCATGATAATTATGATTGCATAGTTATTATTTCTAATTCGGTCTCATGGAAACACTTATCTAGGTTTGATAACCTGATGAATCCTCCAAGCTTGGAAAATGCAAAATGATTGAAAATAGAATTCAACAAATATACAGCAATGAACTTTCCAAGGAAGTGAAGGCTCAAGAGCGCCTTGCCACCCAACATTGATATCTTCTGGTTTGAGGCAAGGCTTGTATGTAGATATATGATGGCCTCCTACTGAATTCTATCTTTGAACGAATCTACCTATAAAGCCTTGCAAAACGATCTAGCATAGTATTATAGAGAATGCTTAAGAGAGGATTTGCTTTTACACTTCACTACTTCCCTTACGGGTATTTCCAAATTCCTGTTACATACATTAAGATGCTCTAAACAAAGTACACAATGCTAGTTTGATGCACTTATACCCTTTTTAATTGATTTAATATATAAATATGTGTTTGAAATTATAATATTAATCAATGTGGCCACTATCAGCAGCAAGCACGTGCTCCAGGCGAGAAATGAAAATTGCGCTCCTTTTCTGACGAAGCCTTCCTTATTCTGGCGCACACCCAGTTTACAGAGGATTACAGCTCGTCGATGGGCTGTAATGGACCTTTCAGGCTTTGCCATCTAAGTGTGCTTACACGTTAGAGTCGAGGAGATTGAGGTAAGGTGACTGTGGCGGCTAATAGTCCTTGTAATAGGATTTTTGTTCAAACTCAAGCACTCTTGTACGGTCTTGTTCATGTGAGCCAGGGCACCTTCGTTCTGTAGGAAGTAGTCTGCCTTCTTCTTGCTCTTTTTCACCCAAGGCGTGACTTTCCTTGCCGAGATGTACAAGTAATCGGCAGTGCTGGGCAGGTAACCGCCAATGAACTACACCAGCGGCATCTTCTTGCCTTTCGAAGCCAGGAGGTGGATTGCTTGGTCTTTGACAGGTAGAGAACCTCAGAAATATAATGGCTAACGCGTACTAGGTGGTCTTTCTCTATGTTGATGACTGGATCGACCAAGAAGATATATCCATCAGAAAAATAAGAATTTTAGCGCCATGCCACTTCAAGCTGTTAAGAAGGCAATAAAAGGACTCACTACGTTGCTCTCGCATACGGTCGTTTAGCAGAGGCTTGTCCACAATCCTCAAGCTCTTCCCATCGTCTTCCTTGACAGGCTTGGACACCGTGGCTAGCGAGATTTTCTTCACGAGCCATGTCATTCTGAGCTTTGGAACACTTTGGAAGGCCTTTCTCACAGTTTGCCAACCTGATGTTTGCTTCAACATGTTCAATCTTTTAGATGATCGCCGTACTTGATCCTCTCCGTGAATCTATGTACGGCCATCTGACTGAAGTTGAGCCTCTTGGCGATGTCGGAATTATTGTGGCCAACGCGCGGGGAAGCAGAAATCTCGATTCTTTTCAATTTCATAACGACTCACCTGCACACAATGGAAAACCTGTTTTTATTACCCATACTGGAAAAGTAAAACTCTAATCTTGTTTTAGGGAAACTTATCTGGCACACACGTATACCTCTCAAAAGATAAAAAAAACCCCGTGTTTAACAAAACATTTGCAACCCGGATTTCCCTTATTTTTGCGTAGTTATTTCGGCGAATTCATTATACCTGTTGTTATTATTAACTTTGAATTATTCCGTATATTCTTTGCGTATTAATAAAACAACTAATTTAACCTTTTTCCTTTCATCTGTCGAATTAAATCAAATTTCATTTGCGGGTTTTGAGATTTAAGAATGACTACATAAAAATGGTGCCATAAATGGTCCTGTAATTGCTCTTGCCTTCACTTCTCATAAAATATCGAGATAACAATCTAATAAAATGGCGATGCGGCGAATTGCAAAGAAAACTAGACCGCAATCAGGTAAAACATATCTCCACCGCCGTAATTCTCATTAAAATTATAAAAATCGTGAAATATTTCAAAACCAAGTGAAGATAAACGCTTTTATTTGTGTTATCTTCAATTTTTATAGGCTATTTTGTTTTCCTATTTTAATAATAATTACAAAATATACAAAACGGTATATTTTGTAAGTAGTACTATTGTAGCACGTTATGCGAGTCTACACACGCACACACTTTCTCACACACAAGAGCACACATTTACGAGCTACGACATACACAAACATGACCGTCATAATGGAACCGCCCACCCCTTCCACCTTTCCGCCAACGCCCTGATTGTTTTTCCCCACCCCCCTCACAGAAAAACACGACTCTGTTTGACTAGGTTAAAGACCATTTTCGAGCAATGCTACATCCTCATACACACACTCTCTCTCTCGCTCTCTCTCACACACACATATACATGGCCATTTTATCGGATAATGCATTAATACTTACTGATTTTATATGATTCTTTTAAATGAGATATGTCTAGACTATGTTTATGAGACAAAGGGCCTGTTTAATGCCAGATCAGTAACGTTCGGAAGATTGATCAAAGATCATTTATATCTAGACCTAATTAAAGAGGTCTGCTTGATATAGATTCTTTTTCGAATAAAAATAGTTGAAAATAATCAGAAGTGCCTATAAAGGCAAGAAAAAAGAATTATTGTAATGAAGAAGATAAAATCTTATTTTTTCATATTTTTTAGTAAATTAAATGTCTAGACATTATTTCTTTGATAAACATCTCTATTCTCAAACATATCACTGTTTATCAATCTATAGCCTTGTTTACATACTAAGAAATTTTCTTATTTTTTGTAACTTAAAAAGAAATTCAGAAATATGGATTTATTTTACATTTATATACAAATATGGATACATTTAAAACAGATTAAAAAAGCAAAACAAATAAGTCTGAATTATTTTATTTAAATCTATAATTTAATTTTTACTAACCAGATTATATAATGGCCTACAATAGATGCAATTTAGTAGATGGACTAAATATATTATTGCACAATTACAATTAATATATATTATTTATTGAGGGTATAAGATCAATTTTCTTTGCATTCTCCAAATCGTACTTAGTACGATATATTCATTGATTTGATCAATATAAGAATCAAATTGTTCTATAAAAGCTCAATATGATTTAGTGATTGTCATAAGATGAATGAAATATACACAAAACACGTAAGTCCTATACTTTTCTCACTTTCAATACAAACTATACCGTTATATAACTATTACAAAGCCCTTGTATTAAATGGATCTACATCGTCAGAATAGTTTAAATCAAATGGGTACAAAAGTAGCTCTGAAGTCTGAATGGAGTACGATAATAATTTGTTACGTTTTACAATGTGTTTACTAATATAAACTTTGTTCTGGAAACCTAGACCTAGGCTATCAAAATAATATACAAAACTTTGTCTACAAACACTGCTATCCAATGTGAGCAAGGTGTTTGGCTGCGTCCCGGTTAATCATATAAGCTGCTGGGTGTATTAAAGACAGACATAGATGAATGTCTTTCGCAAATCATCCATGAAAAACTCGATTTGTAGCTTTCTTTGAATACAGTAGTTCTTCTTTTCTATTGCATTCATTTAACTAAAAATATACTAAAACGTTCCTATACTTTTCAATCTCTATTACATAGTGTAACTTTTTATATATAAAAATGGAGAGCAGCTCTATTAATTGAGATCAAAACTGTAACTGAATTGATAATGTGGCTTGTTGTATAGGATTGTAGAATTTGCAAAGACAAGTAGTACGCTTGTCCTAATTTAGGTTTATACAATAAATATTTTTATTTTTTAGAAATAGTTCATACATAATTTTAATACTCTGCCCAGCTCCAACACAACTGGATCTGCAGTGACCGAATAGTCCAATTTAAATGGTCCCTCACCTTTATTCTCGTTTGTATAGGTTGTGATGCGATTCACAATATAATATTTAAATTCAATAAGTGATCCATGATACCATAAAATGCAAAATTTCCAACCATAACAATCACCATCCACATCAATATTCTCCCCATGAAGATATTATTCATACTATTCATTGATATTAGAACTCATAAATCTAAAATTTCATATATGAACTCGTGCCATAGGTTACTTAGCGTTTCATCTCGACAATATATTTTCCATCTCAATATGAGTAGATGCTGAAAGGAGGACTTTTCTTAGGTTAAGAAAACTCTAATAAATATTTTCTAGTTTCTAAACCAGTCTGACTGCTAAATAGTATAAATGAATGGGGTGTTTAGGATAACTTTATCTTTCGTGAGACTCCATTTATCACCCGCTTAGTTGCGAGAAGAAATCAGTGTGTTGCTCTCCCTATACATGAATTAGTTTTTTCATCGATTTGCTATATTTCGTTTCTATACTTTCTTTACTAGAGTAATATCCTGCAGTGGAAAGAAATAAGGAGTTTTCTTCTTCATTTTTGTTAAACAGGGTCTCTAAATGTGCATGATAAAGGTGATGATTTCCTAAGGAATGAACAGATGTTCCATTTAAATTAATATCAACATTACTGAACAAAGTGTAAATAATATTATTTTTCGGAAAAATATTCTCCTCATCTTTAATTTAAGTTCCTTGCAGTTCTCGTCAAGATTATTGTTTTAATATGAATGAAAACCTCACTCGGTTCTATATAATAGATATATTGAAACGGAATGAGGTTGGATAATATATTGCTAAGTCGAGAGTAGGACTGAAAATTGCTCTCAACGATGGAAGTTTGGGTTGGTGAAACGGTAAACAAGCACAAGTTCTGCCTTCGAACAGGTATATCGTTTTGGATAAAGAGCATTCATTGTTACACATGTATGACTTACAGCCGCTGATAACCTTATGAGAACATCTATGAAATCTGTTCTTGTTTATATTAGGAGGAAAATATATCCCCATCCTCTTCATTATTATCTATTTTCATATTTTTTCTATACTTCAACTTCTTATTCAGAAATTTTCGCTTATTTATTACACCCATTTTTGCGAATATCCTTTCATTATCACTCTTGGATTTCAGTTTTATTCTAATATATTATTTAGTATCTTCAGCAATATTACCTTTCATCCTTCCCGTTGATTATACAAAGCTTGTTTTGCTCTCTTTCCATGTATAATATCCTGAAATGAGTTGAAACCGGCAGATATGGCCTTCTTTTCTAGATAGCAACCACCAATTTATAGTTATGGTGCTGCATTTCGGAAGAGGAAGAAGAATCTGGACCCAAGACTATATCTCCTCTGAGATCTTAACCCTTTTACACGCATGATCCTTTCAAAATTTTAGTTAATTATTTTCTAATGTCTGCACCTAATATGTAGCTTTTTAAAAAATTACCCCCTAAAATGGAAACTTTTTCCCTTCAACCGATCTTCTATAGATACAAATTGACCTCAATTCGAATGAGCGTAGATTCAGATAGTGTGGATTATAAAAATTTACATTAACTTATCATAATTGAAAGGAAGGTGAATAATTCTCAGCAACCACAGCTGTGTTCCGCCTACTAACTGATAGTCTACAATATTATAATGAATGTATTTTGATCTTCGAAGAGTTATAACAGCAACAAGATCTATGTTAAACGATATAAAATAAAGATCATCTCTGATAGATCTTTTCCCTCCTTCTTTTGACACCCTGAGTGTTAAAAGTTTTAAAATTTGAGAGCAACCGGTTACACGATCTATTTACACATTCAGTTCGTCCAAATGCGTGAATCAATATTTTTTAATTATATTTTGGGGCTATTCGAGAGAGCATTCCAGTATGCTGAGACATTTGACTTTGGAATCTCAATCTCATAATTTGTATATACAGGATTCCTTCACGCCATGCAATTATACCATTTTATGATCAGTTGAATCGCTGAAAAAGTTATAGAGGATAAATAGGATTGAACAGGATACTCCTTGCAAGCTCAAGAGCTGGCAAGAAAGTGTAATCTTTTGTATGAAGATGGCATCACTGGATATTAGTTCTCCTCGATAGAACGCAAGCTGAGAAGCAACATTCTCGTATTCAAAGCTAGCGGAAATGAACGAAAACTCCGATAACTCCATCGACTAGTATCTATTTCGAAACATCACGAATACGTATATTTCAAAAAAGATACTTACTTTTATCCAGTGTATGTGTTTTTTTTTTGTTCTATATTCCAAGATAACATCACGACCCATCTAAATGATTATGAAGGAGTCTGAAGTCAGTGTAATGGAGAAAATATCGGAGATCATATGTAATGGGTGTAATTGATCATTCTACACCCAATCAGATTTTACATACACAGGAAGCTTAACACTTGTATAAAGATTTCGATGTGTTGTAGATGTATTCATATAATCATTCAGGGTGCAAGCAGAATGAAACGACACGAGTTTATAAGTTGTTCTGTTCTAAATGATATACATAATATAAAATTAATGCGACAGAACATACGTGTTGTATGACGATAGTGAAGAATTGGAACGCCGTGTATTAGGACATCGAACCCTCTAAAATAGTGTGGTCATTTATACGTTTTCCTTATATATTGTTTATACAGATAATGTCTGAACTTTTCTTAGATAAGAATAATGAAACATATAATAAATGCAAGAATTATGGTCTACGAACAAGGATTTTTGAGATATGTTGAAAAGTCTCTTTGAAAACCATTTATCACAAAGTTGATACAAATATGGGTATCGAAAACAAACGTGAAAACCTAAGTGAAGGCCAAGAATGATGGTAATTCGATTGTCAAATCATCTAAATGGTGTTCCATAACAGAGGCTGAATTTAAATTGGTCAACCATATTTTTTTTAAGTTTAAAAGCATGATTTTATCATGTTAGCATTTCATTTCACTCCGAAAATATTTTGTGTTTGTCATTAAGAATACGTGTTTGCGTTGCGTATAGAGCAGTTTACAACAGAGAAGCGTCTTCTTATCGTGATGACATTTTAATAAAATGGTTCACAGAATAATGACGAGGTTTAAAAGAACTGGTTCAATTGCAACGACCAAATCGCCTGGGAAGAATCGTTCTGTCGGTCAGAGCAAGAAATTATTGTTGTGTAAGAGAGTGTCACTGTGAGTCCGAGATAATCAATTCGCCGACGTTCGTAGAAGTTAGACAGCTCGACCACTATATTACATTGAATTCTGCATAAAAATCTTCATTCGCTTCTGTAAAAGTTCAACCTACGAAGCATCTTCAACCATCTGACCAAGAGAGGCGGAGGCACTTTGCTGAGTGGGCTGTAGAGAGACTAGCAGCTGACGAAATCTTTGCAAAGAAAATCATTTTCAGTGCGAGGTCCACTTCCACTTAAATACACTTGTCCACAAGCAGAACTGCCAGATTATTGGATGCGTAAAACGCATCCGTTGAAAGCGACTGTGTGGTGCGGGTTGGATCGTTCTTATTTGAAAATCATAAGGGGATTGCATTTGCCATTTGTTTATGTAATAAAATATGTTACAAAGACGTCATATACATCAAAAGAATGCTACGACTTCATGAAGTAAAGTTTTATAAAGTACAGAGCCATTCTTAATGTTGAAATATATTATATTATACAAAATGAGCGAGAATTAGCTGTAACTTATGGTACCTGGCGTAAATTTGAGCCAATTCTGGCTCTATTAGGCCATTAACCAAACTTGATGTGTAAAACCTTATTCAAATGAGCGCAGTCTTTCAATCAAGCTTGGCTGTAGGTCAGATACCTGTAAATAGGGAATAGAAATATGAAGAAGAGACGGGGTTTTTTGAAAGGAATCTTTACTTTATATATTTGAAAGAAATCGTTGAATCTAAAGCTTTAAAATGAACTGGAAGTGGAATTATTTATAATAATATTCATTAGGTCATAGAAAATATATTTCATTGGAAATGTTTCCATATAAAATTAAAAATTTTATGGAAAATCAAGAATAACACCTTAATACAAATTAATGATACCCATTGTGGTAATTTGAATTTTGGTGGGAAATCTTTCTAAAAGCTGAAAAATCTTCAATTGTTAGAAAAGTTTCTCTCCCAAAAGCCCTATCCTTGCTTGTTATTGTAAATGGTAGCAGTGACCTTTTTGTATTCTCGGAGATTTTCAAGAGAGTTCCCAATCTCTGTATCAAAATGAATATAGCTGATGCAGGAAACTATTTGTTCTTCATTGACCGATTTGGACTTTTAATACCAAATAGGAAATCAATTATTAAATATTTAATTAATGTTAAGAATCCTTAATTAAAATGACAGAAAAATTGTGATGCAGAGATTTAATTAGGAAATTATAGGGATTTGCGTATAATTTAACATAAAATTTTTTTCCAGTCATCACTTTTGTCGAATTGGCTATGATAAAATTGTATACAAATATCTTCCCATGAGCAGAAGCTCTATCCATCTGTAGCAAAGCTGCATACATTAAATTAGATAGAATAGCCCCAACCAAACGATATTTTGTTATTTATATCTTTTACTTATAGATATAAATAGAAAGCGTATAATATAGATTGATCTGTATTTCTATATTTATTTATTCCTTTTGTTTTAGCATTAGGAAATAGAAATAAACTCCAAGAACTAGAGATATTACAGCCAATTAATCTATAATTGTTACTAATTATTTCAACTAAAAAGGCTAATCCTACCCCGGAAACTAAAGTATGTATATATTTGGTATATAGATTGTGTTAACAGAGTAAATAAGATAAAAAAATTCAACTATGAAGAGAGATAGGTAGATATTGCTCCTTTTTTAAGCTATTCATCTAATAGGTTAGGTAATTCAGGGTAGGGAGAAATGCGAATCTGCCGTAATTCATTTTATGAAGAGTATTTTTATAAAGTAAATTGTCGACAAAAGATACGAATTATCAAAATTAATTGTAGCAGCTTATCAGGTCCCGCCTACTCTGGATTTACTCATGCACGTGCCTGAAAATTATCCCACAGGAAAATGAAAAGATGGATCCAAGCACTTTCCAGTTTTTTAATTATATATATATATATATATATATATATATATATATATATATATATATATATATATATATCTATATATATATTTATATTTGTGTGTATGTGTGTATACTACTAATTTGTATGCTCTTTACTCATCTGTTCACTTGTTTCTAACTAAAGACTTATTACTTATCGATTCCCACTATTTTTAACTAGTGATGTTTCTACCTACTTACAGAGCTACGTCTCAAGCGAGCAAAAACACAATTACCAAATGCAGCGAACTAAAGCACCATCAGGGTGGTAAGTCGCCAGATTGATTCCCGCTTCGGGTCGAGGTCATGTTGACTGCTATATCATGTAGATACCGGTGGTTCAGATTCAACGTTAAAAAGTAGTCCCCCAATGAGTAGTAAAAGGAATCTTAATTGGTTGCAGATCGTTCGTAAATGGCTAGCCAAAGTTTTATACCAATTTCCCACCTATTTTTTATGATTTTTAATTTAAGATCAAGTAAGTAGATTATATTTATCCTTCTAATATCTGCTGATCACCCTTTGTTCATTTACCTGTGTCTTTATTTATTGACCACACTACCCTACCTTATCTACTCTAGAGAGCCAAATATAAAACGATTTTGCTCTATTAAAATATTTTTTTTAAAAAAGATGATAAGGTAAATGAAATTTCTATGGTACATACCGGCATATATTTTATATATTTTATGGAAATTTAATCTGATGCAATTGTGTATTCATGAAATTATACTAAATAAACTAAAAAAATAAAATATTGACAGATGAAAAATAAGATGGATGTTTTCAGGAAAATTCTATACGTTTCTTGAAATCATCTGGAAACATTTCGGTCGATAGAAAAGAACTTTACAACTGCCATTATTGCTGTAGTCACTCTGCAGTAATACCACTACAAGTCTAGATAGAGATTTTTAAATAATTATAATTTGCTTATTTATATACTATTTACTCGCATAGTAATTTACCCATTAATTATATACAGTATATCAAGTTATTAGGATAATATTTCTATTTTTATAAAAAAACAAAAGTAAATATTACATGTAAATATTTCCTATTTAATAAAGATTGTAGCTATAATTAATTTTAACAACGTTCTCATTACGCTTTAATTAGCCAGTTGATTCCTCATGTCTTATTAGCATTTCTTCTGAGATTATGGTGGAGTGATTGAAATAAGTGATAGATGAATGGAGAAAGGAGTTGAAGGATAAACTTTTCTCATCTTAGGTCAATTATTGTTTTCTTTGTCAATTACCCACGTCTGTATGGGGCTTTTAATGAGGCAGAGTTAAACTTGCTCCTTGGCGTAAAATTATTTATCTTAAAGTTACCTGTTCCTTGTTCAAGTATGCATATATTAATTAGTATTGTTACTTAATGTACACATTTAAGGTATATAATGAGTATAACAATGCATAGCCACCTTTAAATTGAATCTTGCAAGTGTATCCAATAGACCAATCGAATAATCTTAAAAGGAACTATATCAATTTCAGCCATATTATAATATTCAGTTAAGGATTTATTTCTAGGTAGAAGGAATCCAAGCTGTCCTCAAGATAAGTCACCTCCTGGTGCTGTTATAAAAATATTTATCGTCCATTTGCTTCTCCATCTCCTTATATACTCCCAAACTCTCTAACTCCCTATCGGAAAAATAAGGGAATCTTTTGCGGTTTTGTACATGCTGGAAATATCCTTAGTTATAACCTCTGCAAAAACACTTTATTATCTTCACAACACATGTATAACTCTTATTTATTCTTATTTCTCCCTCTCTCTCCCTCTCACAAACAAATCTTTACCTATTAATTTTAATGGATTGATGCTCAGAGTTAATAAATAATTAAAGATTCCTCTACTTATCAAAACTTCGATGAATATAATTAGCATTATTACAGTCATCCTTATGTTTACAATGTAGAAATACAATGAGTAAATCTCAAAACATTTAATATTTTAATTGACCCACTGACCTTTGATATATTTGCCAGAATAATCATAGTAAATTTGAAATGGACAAAAGGTAAAAATAATCGTGTAAAACACATCATGGCTTTGTGAATTAAACCTTATAGGCGCGGACATAGAGAAAAAGCACGAACCAGGCTGAAGAGTTATTGAACATACTCATAATCTAGCTTCTGTTACGCACATTAGGTATCAATCGTTGACGAGATGAAATCAAAAGAGTAAAATTTTAATATCTCTCTATGAAAAAGTTCTCGCTAAATGTAATAAAAGGTATTAATGAGGTTTTAAATTGAATCCTGATGAAAGTTTATTCGAGATAATTAATTCTTATTCTCCATATTTTCTTTCAATATACTTCTAAATATCTGTCATACATTAATAAGCAGTTTAATATATAAACATGCAACTTAGGATAATTGCCATCATTCCCATAAAATGTTTGTCGGAGTTAATGTTACAATATCCCTGGTGAAAACACAGAGTATAGATTACCTTATACAAAAGAATTTAAATATGTTTCCATATCATTAAATAATTACTCACTGGTTATTTAATGAATAACATTCAATTTACAAAAATAACCCCGTTATAAAAATGAATGAAGAATGTGAAGCGCTCGAGTACTTATATAGAAACGGGATGGAAGCTGATGATTTAAAAAAGAATTTCTCCCTCCAGTGATTACATTCGAGGTTTTTAAAGACTTCAAGCTCTTAAAGAGGTAGGCAGTTGTCTAATAATAGTGAATACAACCGTCTCCTAAAGATTAATGACCTAAATTCCAAACAAATACACAATGAAAAAGAACATGAGAAATCCAAGGAGTAGTGCAAGACAACATGCTTAGCTTACCCATGTGCCCATGTATTAATTTCTGAAAGATGGACTGCAAGGTCATCCATTATAAATAGATAATATAAATCTTCTTTCTAACCAAACCAATGATAAGATTGAAATTCTGCCCTTCCAACGGCAACTTGATCACTGGTAAACTCCACTTCTTTAGACGGATGAAAATTTGTTTTTTCAGGCCACCCACAAAATAGAGAATTATTGTGCTTAGACACAAAATACAAATGAGATTCAGGTTAAACTTCTGATATTTTTCAAGTGATTAAAGCCATATTGGGTGTAGGTTCCAATAGGGCAAAATATTCCTCTCTTTACCGATTTAAGATTAGATAAATATGAAGATTTACTGTAGTCTTGCATTGCCGCAAAATGGAGTCATATTGAATATAAGTTTCAACTTCCCCTAGCCTATAATTTTTCTTTTGTTTAAACCCAATATTATGTAATTTTTCATTTTGTTATGAGAATAATTAAATAAATATCAGTCTACACTTCGTTTTTACACCCTATAATTTTAAAGTAAAATGCTTTGGTGTAAGAGATTAAATATGTTAGAAGATTAATACTTAAATAATTCCAGTGATATACTGTTTATTCATTTCATGGATAAAAAAAAACAATTAAAAATGTTTTATATGCCTCACAAAATTATTTTATCAACATTACAAAATTGAAAACCGAATGACTGCTCTCATACACTGGAAAAATAATACTCTCTAGCAATTCCTCATTCCTACAAGTTCTCTATTCCACTTTTTATTGTATCGAATACCAATGTTTTTCTTGTTTTCTCTTTGATAAAGGCACTTCATTTTAATTCTGAAAATATTTTCGAAGGAGTTTATTTCGGAGGTTTGTGATGACGATTTTAAAACAATATTTATTTTTTTGTATGTCAGTTTAAAATAGATGCATTGTTAAAAGAATTATTCGGTTATAATTTGAACATCGCTCATTTATTCTCTGTGCATCTTTCTGAGTTTAGAAGCATTAACTCATCTTCATATGGGTTCTTTTTCTTCTTTATCTTTGCCTGTTTTGGAATATATGTGGAAACTTTACGATGCCAATCGTCTGTGCAAAAGGGACACTTGTCCAATGGATTCAATTTCTTAGCTGATTATCTAGAGTTCAAAATAATTAAGAAGGTTGGTCAAAAACCCTGGAATGATTGATTTAACAAAGTTTAATTTAAAATATCCTTTTGAAAAAATTTCATAATACATGTATTATATGGCTACTTTATAGATAAACCATTTTAAATGTTCGAGAGAAAGTCAGATAAAAAATAAATTGGAAAATATTGCTAGATATATTTTTTACTTGGTGCTGTAATGAAATCTAATAACGCACCTTTTAAAACAGACACGCAAGTCTGTTTGACTCTGCCAGGCTTCTCTTCATAGCTAAGCTTTTGATATTACGGCTCCAGCCCCATACAATTCCACTTTAATATTAATAGCAACTTTTCTCTTTACAAAATTACACCTGGTCTTAAATCTTCCCAAGCCATTTGTTATTTCGTTAGACACATTCATTCTTCTTTTTCTGATCATTTGTATTAACTTGTCTCTCCTTTTATAATAGGATGATAAAGGTGTTATTACTATTTTTAGGCTGATTTTGAATATCACTAACGCTTTTGTTGCACTTAAACGACTTGTTTTTCTCAGACCTTCCAAATATAAGAATATATCCCTTAAAATAACAAGCACAACAAGTACAGAATTTCTTTTTATCCCTTTTTTTTACCTCAGGAATTTGCGAGTTGATTAGTGAAAGTAGGATTAAATCCTTCAATAATGTCCTCTCACTGAAATAATCAACCATTTAGATTTTTAAGCTTCTTCTTTGAAACAACTAAATTTCTTCGGATCAAGAACTCCAGCTGTTTAAGATGAGTATGTTATCATCTAACTACTATAAATCTTTTATTCGTTTTAAAAGTGAGAATAACTGCCAGTTCATCCAAACTTGACTGTTTATGAAAGGTTTTAAGAAAATTTAAAAGGTAAAGTAATTGGAAAGCTAGAGGTTAATGCCTATTACCATCTTCTCTAAACTTGCCCCTTTGTCCCCAAAAAGGCAAGTCCCATTTCTTTCTTCAAAATAAAAAAAAAGAATTTTTAGTATCATTAAATAAAAAGTGAATACCTTTTCATCTGAACATAAAAAATATAATTATTATATTAAGTGTTTGTAAGTGCATTTTTCATAGGAAAAGAGGCTCCAAGCATTCCTTATATAACCTGTTCTCTTGATCTACATAAATGGATTTAAGATTCCTTGAATATTTTTAAGATTAAGTAAGCACTTAAGACTTCAAAATAGCATAGCTGGGAGTGTTCCTGGTCTTGGGTACTGCGTTAGCGTTCCTCCAGCCGCGCATAGTGCGTTCCTAGAATAGCGTTTCTCAATTTTTTTTGCACGGTGTGTTCCTGCGTTAGCGCTCACAAACTAGTAAAGCTTCCCTGAAAAAAAGAAGTGCGTTCCTCAAAAACTTGAAGGAGTAAACAACCGCTGCATTGCTCAAAAACACTACTATGCTCATCAAAAGAACTATTCCTCAACTTTAAAATTTAATAAAATACAAGGTAATAATACATCAGAGCTTATTACATTAAAATATATGTATATTTTAGACTTTTTACTTGTTTCTCTCACTGTATAACACAAAAATCACTAAATCATAAATATCACATAGGTATTAGACTTATTTAGTATCTATACAGTATTTTACTGCATTTCACTGTATTTTACTGTACTGCACTGTATTTGACAAGTAGATACATAGTTTCTAAACATTTTCATTATTCATTATTTTGTATTACAGTATTACACTAACTTATTAAGTTTATTTTAATTTAAATCTGACACAGCGATTTAATTTTCGTTATTGTACATAAAGATTAAAGACATCTAGAGAAGTTACAACACTTTTTAAACTTTTTAAAGAAATAGAATTACTGCTCCTCCTCCTTGTCCTACTCTTGTACCTCATTGACCCAGGGAGGTGCATTTTGCCCCTCACAAACACCAGCTGTTCAAAGGTAATGCTACTCAGGCTGGACCTCTTCCAAGAAATCCAGCCACTGGCTAGAATAAAGCCAGCTCCAGTGGTTGGCGCAATACGTTCCTATAACACTGGTCTGCGTCCAAAATGTTCCTGAGGGTTTCATAGGTGATTCTTAATGTAATTTATCTCCTAAATCCAGATCAAGCATTCATATTGCTCAATCTAGTCTAGTTTTTAAGATACAGACCAAGCTCCCTAAAGGGCGTTAGAGAGCTCAGTCTCTAGCTGACCGCGAGCGCGAGTAGTTGTGTTTTGCTTGCTCACTCTCCAACTAAGCGTTGGTTTTTTAATCTATGACTCTTTTTCAGCTATGAACAGTGTTTAAAGTGTATTTCTAAAACTTTATTTATCTTTGGGAATTTTTTTGCAGGCAAATACATTAGTAAAACTCCTTATATTTCATAAAAATTAATAGAAAGTGTAAAATCAGTCCTGATAGATTTTGTTTTGTTTGTGGAAAGGTAACTTTTAGTGACCAGCAATGCACTATAACGCCGTTAGTAAAGTTTCTTTACAATGCATATTTTGGAATAAAGCTAGGTGATCAAGTCAAAAACTTTGCTCCACATATGTGCTGCAAAGCCTGTGTCATAGCCTTAAGACGCTGAAGTGAGGGCAAAACGAACTGTTTGTCATTTGGTGTACCTATGGTGTGGAGAGAAGGCAAGGACCACATTACAGACTGCTATTTTTGCAGGACAAATCTTAAAGGTGAGATAATTACTTTAATAATATAGTCCTTGACAAATCTAGAAATGTTTATACAAATCTTTTGGTAGCCTATTAAAATTGTAATTGTGTATAAAAATAGTGTATTATGCTGGTAGAAAAATTGTGGTTAAATTGTATATAAAAATTAATTGTATTTAAAAATTATAAATTTCCCTGGTATGAAAAATGTGTATAAAATGTGGAAACGAGGGTCGAATGAATTAAAAGTATGTAAATTAAGTATGCGAAACTTTTTTTTCAGGTGTCAATAAGAAGAAAAAACACACTGTAGTCTATCCTGATGTTCCTTCTGCCATTAAACCACAACCACATGGTCCAGGAGTTCCAGTTCCTTTTCCACCTAAAAATACTGAGCTACAAGACAATATAGAAGTGGATGACACTGACACTTCAGTGACATATCAGCCTACGTCTACAATGACTTTGCCAAGACCACTCACTCAAGGTCAATTAAATGACTTGACTAGAGATCTTGGTCTTTCTAACGAGAACGCACAACTTCTTGCATCCCGTCTTAGTGAGAGAAACCTCCTCTCTCAAGAAACTACATATTTTTGGTTCAGAAATAGAGACGAAGAGTTTCGAAAGTTCTTTGCAGTTGATTCTTGCAGCTCTTTGGTGTATTGCAATGATGTAAAAGGTTTAGTTGAGGCACTTGGCGTTCCTCACCAACCAAGTGAATGGAGGCTCTTTATTGATTCTTCTAGCAGAAGTTTGAAGGCAGTACTCTTCAATATTGGCAATAAAATGGCATCTGTACCTATTAGCCATTCAGTTCAGTTAACAGAAAGCTACGAAAATATGAAAGTATTGATTAATACAATCAAGTACTCTAACCAGAAGTGGTTAATATGTGGTGATCTCTAGGTAAGATAAATTTTACTTTATTGAACTTGTTAAATATTTCAAGGAATGTTTGTTTCTAAATACCAATGACAGAAGGATATTATACACATATTAGTTTCTCCCTACCCCTAATAAACTTAGTGAAAATTGCCTATGCAAAAAATAGAATTTCTTAGAAACCATGTACATCAATATGCATCAATATGTTTTCTTTCAGGTTGTGTGCCTTCTTCTTGGGATGCAAGGAGGCTACACAAAATATCCATGCTTCATGTGCTTATGGGATAGCCGGGTGGCTAGTCTTCACTATAAGCAAAAAGATTAGCCATCTCGAGAGGCATTCCAAATTGGCTGCCACAATGTGGTAGCTCAACCTCTAGTCCCTCCCAAAAATGTTTTACTGCCTCCTCTTCAAATAAAGCTTGGCCTGATGAAGAACTTTGTCAAAGCACTGAATAAAGAAGGCAAAGCTTTTAAGTATATACTGCAAAAATTCCCACAAATCAGTGATGCCAAGCTCTATGCAGGCATATTTGATGGTCCCCAAATTAGAACTCTGTTAAAGGACAAGCATTTTTACACCAATATGGAAGCAAGTGAATAAGAAGCATGGCGAGCATTTAGTATAGTAATCGACGGTTTTGTGGGAAATAAAAGAAGCTCAGAATATATCTCACATGTAAATGAGCTTATGAAAAGCTTCAAAAAATGGAAGCTCGCATGTCGATAAAAATGCGTGTTATCCAGTCACATCTTGACTATTTTCCGGCAAACTGAGGAGATTATAGCGAGGATCAAGGAGAAAGATTTCCCCAAGATATAAAGACGATGGAGGCAAGATATCAAGGACGCTGGGACATCAACATGTTAGCTGACTATTGCTGGTGTCTTAAACGCGACGAACCAACATCGCTTTACAAGCGGAAGTCATCAAGGACTTCATTTCTTGGAAAATAGTTTGTTTGCACTCCTGGGTAAGCTCATAAGTAGTCTGTAAGTTTAAAATTAATTAAAAGAAAGTCGAATTGAGTCGGTATTTTTTTTATTACAAGTAATTGTAATTTATTAAATACCTTTTATATAAATAAGGGATTTTTTCAAAAATGGCCCTTTTCTAAAAACAGTAGTGCGCTGTATCTCAAAAACCAGACCTGATTGAGCAAAATGAATGTCATATTTCAATTCAAGAAGACAACTTCGTTAGGAATCACTAAAGAAAACCTCAGGAACAGAATTCTTTTTTCTTACGCAGGCCTGTGTAATTGGTCAAACAGTTCCCTGCTCTCGACTCTCGCTTTTAGGGAGAGCTTCCTACCTGAACGTAAACGACAGAATTTTGCCGCTTAGTGAATGTTGTCTTTGTTGCTTCCATTGATAACGTTTGAAAACGTTTGGATAAGAAAAATCGTTTCGTAACACTCGGAACGCAGGAATGCTTTAGAATTTCGGGCGGTGCGTTCCTCTTTGGTTCCTAAAAGGTTAAGGCATACATATACAAGAACGCAGAAACGCACTAAAGGAGCGCACTTGCCCAGCTCTGCAAAATAGCAAAAGAAAAACTTCCATCCAAGATCAAGAGAATATGCTATATAAGGAATGCCTCGAGGTTATCTTTCCATAATAAATACACTTAGTAAAACAACTCATTAAATAAATAATATTTAGGTTTGTTTATTTTGACTTGTCAGTATTTTTAATTTCTGAATTCTCCCTCGACACGGATATGACCTTAAAATATCACTAAGGTTAAATTATGGGACCCTAAAATAAGTTGGCTTTTCTGAGTATCAGTGTCGCACTAATTATAATTTCATCCCAATTCTGTATAACTGTCTTAAAATGCCCTCCCCTTTTTGTTCTAAGAGTGCTAAGAGTGTTAATAATTTGATATTTTATTATCTTAAAGAACAGAGCCGTTCCGAAACACGTAAGGATATAAGAGAAACGCACAATAATCCCAAAATAAACTTATATTTTAACTTTAACCATTGAATACACAATATCTAAACATTAACTACAGCAATACTCTGAATATTATCATACACAAGAATTAATTAAATTAGTTTGACCCTCAAAAATTACCTCATTTCTCTACACACAACAATAATATAAGAATTAGGCTTACGGACTCATCTGGAGTTTAAAGGCCTCAGAAATGTTATTGACTCACGACGCGTGCCGTCTAGCCAGATGTAGATGGGCGAGATCACACGGTCGTTTTGGCGAGGGTAGCAGCTGAAGGTCCACAAGGTATTCCGGGAAGGCGGGGTTCTTCACGGACGAGAACAATTACGGTGCTTTATGCAACACCAAGGTAGTCGTTGTCTCTCAGGCGAGAGGGAGTCGAACTTGGTTCTTAAACCAAGTTAACTTGGAGTGCGGTGTGACCACCGAGTAACGAGCACGAGGGGGAGCATTTCTCCTTCGTTACTTAATTATTGATGGACGAGGACAGAACTCGGGAAGGGGCTTCTTCAAGGGCGAGGATCGATGAGGAGGGTTTCGAGAACGAGAATAAGTTACTTAAAGTTCGGTTTGGTAACCAAGAACTAGCTCGAGGATGAGCTTCTTCTTAGTTCCAGTCTTCCTCAAGGGCGAGTATAACGGAGGGGGGTTTCTCTGACGAGAACAAGTTGAACTTGGTTCCACACCAAGTTACTTATGAGTTCGGTGTGGCCACCGAGTAACAGGCTCAAGGGGAAGCCTTTTCCTTTTTCTTTTCTTAATTCCTCAAGGCCGAGGAATACCCCTGGTGTTTAAGGTGCACCAGGATATGAGGAGTCTCTCTGACGAGAATAAGTTGAACTTAGTTCCTCAACCAAGTTAACTTATGAGTTCGGTGTGGCCACCGAGTAACTGGCACGAGGGGGAGCTTTTCTCCTTCGTTACTTAATTCCTCATGGACGAGGACTGAACTCGGGGAGGGTCTTCTTCGAGAGAAAGGATCGAAGAGACGGAATTTCTCTAACGAGAATAAGTTACTTAAAGTTCGGTTTGGTAACTAGGAACTAGCTCGAGGATGAGCTTCTTTTTAGTTCCAGTCTTCCTCCAGGGTGAGTATAACGGAGGGGGGTTTCTCTGACAAGAATAAGTGGAACTTGGTTCCTTACCAAGTTAACTTAGGACATCGGTGTGGCCACCGAGATATGGGCTCAAGAAGCAGCCTTTTCCCTATTCTTTTCTTAATTCCTCATGGACGAGGAATACCCCTGGTGTTTAAGGTGAACCAGGATATGAGGAGTCTCTCTGGCGAGAGTGAGTTGAACTTACCAAAGTTAACTTATCTTTTGGTTTGATAACCAGGGACTAGCTCGATGATGAGCTTATTCTTAGGTTCCCTAAGTTTGTAGTTCTTCCTCTCTTGCAGGGTACTTCTTGGTCTGGCGAGCCAAGTACACTACCAATCCAGTCTAGGTAGCTTGGTTTTAATTGAGGACTTCATCACCTGGAATCTGACGTATACTACCGCGATTTTCCTCAGAGTTTCTCATTTATACCTTGTTACCCCACTGGGGGAGTGGTAAGGGATGGAGGGGCTTGAGGACGGCCCCAGGAGAGTTCTTATGCTTAACGGTTTTGGCCACCGAGTCTTCCATTGGCTCCTCGTTAGCCTTTGAGCTGGGGAGCAACACGTATCCAATTTCTTATTTTAAGTGAAACTAAATCTCATTTTGACCTTTAGGGTCTTTCATGGCACCGAGTAATGCGACGCTGCGGTTAAGCGCTGGACCCACCGATGCCTTCGGCCAGACATCTTTGCGGTAACCACCTTGTGACTGCACCACGAGTGAACGGGGGGGAGGGGAAGTGACGATTCCCCTACAATAACAATTAAGGGTAACTCTACCTATTCTTCTTCGGTATAATCACGAAAGAGGTCCTCCATATTTAGTATGTGTCATGTGTTCTATGATATCGCACATTCAATGTCTTTCTAAACAGGACTGGGTAAGCAAAAACACACGCACACAAGCCCATCAAAACACAACAATTATAAACAATATCAGTCACCTGTTCCTCTCACGTTTTATTAAAGAGCAAGCAAAGACACTTCTTATTTAGCAAAATAATAAGGGGAAAGTTCTATATTCAACTTTATACAAATTGTGATAGAGTTAGGTCTGCTACTCAGCTTACTCATAGGATTGCTTCAATGCACACGAGCCTTGGCGGGCTCCAATGGAATTCTTAGTTCCTACGAAAGCAACCTAGACAGCGAGTTATTAGAGGGAATTTCACATATTGCATAAAATATGACCCTTAGATCTTCATATATATCGTTGATGGATCTTCAATTAGGTAAATATAAATTCGCTTCTAACTTAAACAAAATAATATGTTCAACAATTTAAAAGAGAGTTTGAACAAATTGCTCCCTCACTGGGCAACCAAATAGTCGTCTTTTTCAATTATGACGAAGTGTCGAGGAATAGGCCGAAGGGTAGTTGGAGTTTTTCCCGACTCTTATATATATATATATATATATATATATATATATATATATATATATATATATATATATATAAATGTATATATATATATATATATATATATATATATTTATATATATATATATATATATATAAATATATATATATATATATATATATATATATATATATATATATATATATATATATATATATATAAATAAGGTGCTTTGAGAGATCAATTAATAAGTGAATCTCGGAAATCTCACTTGGCTTGAAAAGAACTATTCACTGTGTAAAATCCCTATGCACTTGTAATGTTGGTAAGCTTCGTGATGAAGTTAGGAATGTAAATGGGAAGGGTTACCTTGGAATCTGAAGTTCGGGTGGCACTGGTGAGCGAAGGTAGTGAGATAAGGGGTGGAGACGATGAGGTAGGTTCTCCAGGGACCGACCTGATCCCACAATTCCGTCACGATTCTGCTGAAAGAAGGCGATGACGGAAGGTTCTTGTTAAAGATGGCTACACGCTCGTGAACTCTGATGAATCTGGGGTGCCTCTGTGAGGGTGTGTGGGGCAAAGTGACCTCTTGACGAGTAAGGTCACGTTGAAAATCCGAAATGTAAATTTCTGGCTTAGGGAACCAGAGTGAGGCTGCTTGTACCTTTGACTCTGACACGTGAGTATGAGCCTGGGTCCACAGTGACTTTCAGAACAACGGTTTAAGGAGCTGCCCTAACTGTGACCCATTTCTTCTCTGAAGTCTTGGTGCTTCGAGGATTTACCACTACACCGATATAGATGGCTATTTCTGCTCCGCCAGACGCTTTGCAAGCTCTACTTCTGAGGGTTAAAAGAATTCATCTTTTATTCTCAAAAATCGGGAGGGGTTCATAGGGCTCCGGAAGTAGCTTTGATATTAAGCGTCCTTCTTCGGGTAAGAGCGGCTTGATTATCTCCTCCATTTCGTCATTTGCAAACTTCCGGGAACCACCGGAAGCCAAGATGGGCTTCCAGATATAAATAACCTGTCGAGGAAGGAACGCGGTGGTTAGCTAAAATGGTCAGCAGGTTTTTATGGGAGAAGGGTAACTAGACATCGGGCTGGAAGTGGAAGGTTTGATAACCGGCCTGCTCGGAAGGGTGTTGTAGAAACGGAGGTGCATTATGCTATTCTCCTACATCCCTACCCATCCAGAGGGGACATTATTCTGAAGTGAACGAAGGATAATTTCACAGGATATAACTTACTCGCAGTTACAATCTATAGCTAAAATGAGATCCCAAATAACATACATGCGCGAAACCTACACACAAAAAAATGCACATAATGAAATGGCACTATTTCGCGACAAGGTCTTAGAAATTACCGTTATAACTAGACATACAGAAAATAATTAGACATACATATAAACAAAAAAATAACAATGTCAAAACAGTTCCGGTTAGTCGCCACAACTAGGGCCTTCTTCTATCGGATTGCGTGATAAATTATCAGCAATGATGTTATCCGCTCTTTTTTCGTAAGATACATTGTATTGTTTTTTTAAAAATAAAAGGGACCATCTCATAAGTCCGCCCTTCTCACTTTTACAATTTTTCAAATAGGCTAGTGGCCTATGGTCCGTTTCGACAGTAAAAGTTCTATCAATCTAGTACATCCAAAATATTTGAATTCCATAAATGATTGCTAATGCTTCTAGTTCTATATTAGCGTATGCTCTTTCGCGAACCAACAGCTTCTGGCTCTCGTATGCCAATAAATTCCTTCTTCCTCATATTGTACTAAAACGCACCCAATGCCGAGAAGGGAGGCATGAGTTTGGATGCCAAATTCTTTCTTGGGATTGGGCAAACGAAGAATAGGAGCGGAGACCATTTTTTTCTTTAGCTCGCCGAAACACGCAGTCGCGGCGGAATTCCATAGGATGGGGTCTAGGGCGGCCATTTTGAGAAGTTCATTGACGGATGGCGCTGTTTCTTAGTTTTAGGGAGTGGCATGCCTTCTATTGCCTTAACCTTGTCCTCTTTGGGGGCTAAATGTCCCTCTCCTACTTTGAACCCTAAGTAAGAGATAGTGCTATGAGCAAAGTGGCCCTTGGACGGCTGATTGTCAATCCGTGGATCCTAAGCCAGTTTAGTAGTTTGATGTTGTCCGTGGGGAGAAAAAGCAGAACTTTATTGCCTGGTTTCAATTTTTGTGCCTTAGATTTAATATCAAAATACGTTCGATATTTCTCTAGATTAATCTCAGAATTTTGCACGGCAACCTTCGAGCATTTTCTAGCCTGTCATGCAAGTCCAGAACATAGAGTAGGAGGTCTTTATTTTCTTTTCCAATCGAGAGTTCGTGAGAAGTTCCTTGAGAAAGCTCAGTGGGCCTCAAATTTGGTTACTATGGAGGAGCTCGAATGGGAAGAATCCCAGAGATCGGTGGGGAATCACCCTGCATGCAAATAAAGCTATTGGAAGGTACCGGTGCCATTCCTGGGGCTGGTCGTGGCACAGCTTTTTAAACACGCTTTGCAAGGTAGCGTTTAACTTCTTAACATACCGTTTGCAGAGGGGTGAAACAACGTTTTGAAAATGGGCCTAATTTGGAGCAACTTACTCACATGCTCCATTAATTCGGATGTAAATTGGCGGCACCTGTCAGAATGACCTCTTTAGTGATCCTTCCCCGTGAAAAAATAAAGGTTAATGCCACGGCACACGAGATGCTATCAGTTTTTTGAGACCAATTGATTCTGGAAACCGGGTGTTCCTGGGTGGAAGAGTGATATATTGGTCCAATGAGATTGATGGGAACCCTGAAAAATGGTTATGATATAACTGGAGTCTTCCCTATGAGGCCGGTTGTTCTCGTTCTTTGGTGGTGACCTTTTGACATATATCACAGGTCTTGCTAAACTCTGCGATATTCTTGGATGCAGCAGGCCAAAAAACTACTTAAATACGCTTTGTGAGGTCTTATTATGGCTGAAGTGACCTGCAAACGCACCTTCGTGTGCTATTTGTAAAATCTTCTCAACCTAGGCCCTAGGCACGCAAAGGGCCTTTAACGGCGAGCCTACTGGCTCCGGAGAAGTACGAAATAGCAAAGCGTCTTCTATCAGATACCTCACTTTTCGCCTTTCACGAACCGATTCTGTTTCTCCTTGTTTGGACTTTGCCATAAGGGTTGGAGGGAAAGGCAGTGCTTTTGGGCACTGATGAATTGGGCGTTATTCAGTCCTCCGTAATCGGGGGTGCATGGGCGCTTGGGAGAGGCAGAGGGGCATGCATCTCTATCAGCCTGAGCCCCGGTGACGACAGCTGGTGACCTAGCTGTTGGGGAGAGCTGCGCGTTCTGGCCCACCAACACTGCACAAGACTTAGGCAAGGCAGCTACAAGATCGGCCCACCCCGTAAAATAGCTGCATTTTACGTGACAACGGACCACTGGGAAATTATTAGCTCTTCCCAAGAAATCGTGTACGACAGCGAATTTCTTATGTTGTAGGTCCACGGGGGGAAGCTGATTGTCCGATATTACTATAAACGTACACCCTATATATCTCACCAGAGTGGATACTCTACATCCATTAATGGATCCGGACTCGAATCTGAGACCACCAGAAGAACTGTTATTAAAAAGAAAGTTCACCTGCTGCTCCTGAAAGGTCGCCGAAGATGACAGAAGCGCAGGTGCGGTAGACTGTTGGGCAGCGAGAGTTGTGGAGACTTCATGGACCTATTGTCCAGGGGCAAAGCGAAAGCGGGAGTTTTGTGGACACTGAGATTTGTAGTGACCAGGGGTTCCGCTAGAGAAGCATACAATGTGGTTCCTCAGGTTGGAGTTACTTGACGTAGCATTGAAAATTGGGGGTGTTCTTTGGGTTTAAAGGGGTCTGGGATTTTACTAAATGATGGTTATTTTGCGGTTGTAATTGTTCTTGGCTCTTAGGGAACGAATGAATGCTCTTCTTTTGCTCCTGAGGATAGAACTGATGATTTGTGGGGTAGAGATCCGCGTCTTAAAAGCACTCGTTGAAGGAAGAGGAACGCCTATCTTGCACAAATGCAGGGATTTCCGTAGGGAGGGTGTGCATTAACTTGTCCTTTAAAAAAAATCTAGCAGTGAGTCATAGTCACCACCGACTTTAGCCTAGTCCAACGGAAATTGGAGGTTTTTTTCTTAAGATGAACCCGAACTGTTGATACGTCTGTCCTAACTGGATCCTAGCTGATCAAAATTTTTGTCTGTAGCACTCGGTGTTTAAATTAATCGCGGATAAAGGTTCTGTTTTAAGAGAAGAATAATGTATTGTAGCTTTGGTTGAGAGGGCATTAAAGATTTCTCTTAGACGACAATTGAGCAGCGAGGGCAGGCGGCCTACTCCTTCAGACTCCATGTCCTACTCATTGAATTCGAAGATCTTTTCGAAATGGGGTAAGTAAGTACAAAAGTCCTCTTGATCACCATAATGGGGAGAGCTTTAATGCGGAGGCCTGAGGTTGATGACTTCTGGACGCAACGGAACTGAATTCTACTTGTTCTCTACTTAACCCACCCTCGTGTTGACGAATTTTCTCCCTCTCTTCTGTCTCTTTCTCTCTATCTTATATTTATTCTTGTCATCGTTTGTTTTCTATTTATTCTTGTCTTCGTTTCTCTTCTATTTCTTCATGACTGTTGTTCTTCGCTTTTTCATCACTCTCATTCCTTTGTTCGTTCTGAACGTGTTCGATCAATTCCTTGCCCGAAGGTCCCCAAACTTGTCCCTGTTTATGAAACACCTCAAATTAAGAGGAAGACATCTTGTATATGCTGTCGGATCCGCTGATTCACGGAAGAGCTTTACGACTTAACACCAGATTAAACAGCGGTGACAAATAATATACACAATAATAAAAAAATAACGAAAATACAAATAGTTAATATGCTGAGTGAGATGCTGCCAGCAAGGGTTATCGAGGGGGATAACACTTTTTATATTGTATATAGACAATACTCCACAAAAAACAAAATTAAAAAGATACGGGGTCAATTTTTATTTCACCGACAAAATTTAAAATCTTTCATTATTTTTTTATCTAACCTTGGGCGCTAGGCAATTAGAAAAGGGGAATTTCAAATTTGACGGGTTCGTTACAAACCACACACCCAATGATACCAAAATTAAATATGATATAATATACTCGTATATACTCTATGTCGAGGAATAGGCCGAAGGGTAGTTGGAGTTTTCCCAGACTCTTATAAATATATATATATATATATATATATATATATATATATATATATATATATATATATATATATATATTCTATTATCCCTAATGCAAAGGGGTCGTCGTACTACTCCTTATACTTCGTTTAACCCGTGCCCTGACTGGGTTTATTGACCCAGAGTGCTTAGAAGTTGGCTACGGAGGGATAGGAATGAACTTTGCCAGCAAGCGACCCAAAGAATGTTAGATACAAAACAATATGTAAATAAAGTTTTAATGAACAGTAAACAAGAAAATATATATATAAATATATATATATATATATATATATATATATATATATATATATATATATATATAAATAAGGAGCTTTGAGAGATAACTTAATAAGTGAATCTCGGATAACTCACTTGGCTTGTAAAGAACTATTCACTATATATATCCCTATACACTTGTAATGTTGGTAAGCTTAGCGGTGAAGTTGGGGAATTTGAAAGGGAAGGGTTACCTTTGAAGATAATGTTCGGGTGGCACTGGTGAGTGAAGGTGGTGAGATAATGGGTAAGGACGATGAAGTAGGCTCTCCGGGGACCGACTTGATCCCACAATTTCGTAAAGATTTTGCTGGGAGCAGGCGGTGACGGGAGGTTCTTGTTAAAGATGGCCACACGCTCGTGAACTACGATCATTCTTAGGTCCTTTTTTGAGGGAGTTTGGGCGAAGTGACCTTTTGACGCGTAGGGTCACGGATAAAGGCCATGATGTAGATTTCTCGCTTAGGGAACAAGAGTGAGGCTGTTTGTAGCTTCAGCTCTAACACGTGAGTACGTCTGGATCCACATTGACTTGCAGACCAACGGGATAAGAAGCCTCCCTAACTGGAACCGCTCTCCTCTCTGAAGACTTGATGCTTCGAGGATTTACCACTACACCGAGATAGATGGCAATTCCTGCCCCGTCAGACGCTCTGCAAGCTCTACTACTGAAGGTTAAAACGATTCATCTTTTATACTCGAAACTCGGAAGAGGTTCACATGGCTTTAGAAGTAGATTGGATATCAAGTGTCCTTTACCGGTTGAGAGCGGCTTGATTATCTTCTCCATTTCGTCCTTTTTAAACTTCCGAGATCCACCCAAGTTAAGATTGGCTTCTATCTATCGATAACCAGTCGAAGAAGGAACGCGGTGCTAGCTAAAATGGTCGGCGGGTTCGTTAGTTAGGAGGGTGACCGGACATCGGGCCGGAAGGGGAAGGTTTGATAACTGGCCCACCAGGAAGGGAGGGGAGAAAACGGGCGTGCATTAGTCTATTCTCCTACACGAATTAAGCTCGCATTTTAAATTATTATCAAAAATATCCGGCTTTAATGAGAAATATTAGCAGGAAAATATGACATCATTTAAACACAAATATGACGCTTTTACAAAGAACACAGACAATTGTTTGATATTTCGTGTTGTAAATGCGATAGCTTTGAATACTGTTGTTGTAACAAAGAAAAGAAGGTGCCACCACTGGAGCAAACGTTACAGGAAGACCAACGAATAACTAGTAAATTGGCAATAGGTAATTTCAATCAAATTCAATCAAAGAAGCATATTCAGAGTGCAGTTAGGAAACATCGTTAGCATTGTCTCTTAAATCAACCATCTACTTCGACAGAAAATATCAGAGTGATTCCTCTTTCATCTAGCACAGAAACAGAATATGCTAATAAATGTATCGATTATGAGATTCCTTCAGCCCTGAAACGCAGAGAGGTAAACAGAAAATTTGCATCCAAGACGTCATCTAAATCAATAAAATTGTCATAATTTGCGTTGGCATGTGACCTCACTGTTGTTTCTGATCGAGCTGCAGCTTTAATAACAAGATCAATCCTTAAGGATTATCGTCAATTGAACGCAAAGAAATTTCTCTACTAGTTGACATGTCAAAAGTCAGAAGAGAGCGTTTCAAAGAACATACTACACTACAGCAAAAAATTAGACTGGATAAGCCATTATATTCCATTTATTTTGATGGTAGAAATGATGGCATATTTTTTTTTGAGACGATGGAGAGAACTTATTACAATAAGAAGATAATGGAAGAGCACATCTCTATCATATAAGAACACGTTTCAGAATAACTTGGACACTTAATCTAAAGACATGTTCTGCAAAAGCTATATACGATGCAATATTCTGGTATCAGGAAGCAAAGAACATCGCAACTGATTAATTCCTTGCTGTAAGATGCAATGGAATGGTAGTGAATACAGAAACATAGGGAGGTGGGATTAGTCTTTTAGAAGAAAAACTTAATAAAACACTTCATTTGTTTATTTGCCAGCTCCATGCAAATGAGCTCCCACTGCACCATCTCATCAACAACTTGGATGAGAAAACATGGGACAACTTGGTTTTGTCGGACCTATAGGGAAACAACTGGATAAATGTGAGACTCTAAGTGTTATTGAATTCGAACCAATTCCGACTAACTTGCCACCTGCTGACAGAGGAAATCTGAGCACCGAACAAAAATATTTGTTTGATATCATTTTATCTATCTCAGAAGGTATTTTGTTTTTCTGACATAGCTTGTAAGACTCCTGGAAAAATGTCGCATGCCCGATGGCTTACAACGGAAAATCGGTTACTTCAATTATATGTTTTGACTTCTGTCCCTTCTGACACGCTAAAATTCATTGACTTGTTAATCATGAAGGTGTAAGCACCATTCTTATTCTAAATTAAAGCTTACACTTCTTTGCAAGATGGAGCACTCAACCTATTCAAGAGAGTGCAATTACTGCAAGGGATAAACAAACAGATTAAAGATATAGTTGCCCCAGTGATTCAAAAGAATGCTTATTTTGCACAAGCGGAAAACATTCTTTTCTGTGTGCTGAGAGATGAAAAAAATCATATCCGAGAACTCGCATTGAGAAGAATTATGAAAGCATGAAAAGATTATAAAGGGAAATCAATAGGCACTTTCAAGATCCCAGAGATAAAATTGAAGCTGACCACTACATCCACCTAATTAAATGGTAGTAGACCGTTGTGACTAAACCTCCGCTGACGAGGACGGTCTCTGATGATCATTTGAAGAATTTATCCGTCAAACAACCTAAATATTTCGAAGTTTCCTTTTCACACACAAGCGGTTGAGAAATGATCAAAATGGTCACAAATGCGTCACTAGTAGATTGTCTAGAAGACAAACGACGGCTATATAAGGAGTAGAATTGAGTCCAGGAAAAAAATACTATCATTTAATATCCAGAAGGACTTCGTAATGAAATGTAATAACATTACAAAAATCTAACGGCATTGAATAAATGGATATTGAATAGTAGTGAAAATTTAAATATTCGACTGATAATTGTTCAATTTCTTCTATTTCAGAGTCATAAGGATAAAAATCTACAAGTTGCATGGAAACAAAGGGAAGAAATGGAAGGAAAACTTATCGAGTAGTTAATAGATTATTTTTATTCAATAAAATGCAAGTAGAAGTATTGATTGTATAGATTTATGGAAATATATTTTTTTAAACTTTTACGGAATTAATATACCCCGTATAGGACATAAATGTTGATGTAAAAACTTGAAGTTTGAAAACAAATAAATTGAATCTTCCGCCACCTTTTATTTCAAAGTTTCAATTGGAGTGAGGAAACTGAAATTTATTAATTTCGAAGACTAAATTTTCAACACAATAGTTTTTGATGTTGGGTCTATAAAATTCAGGTTGGGGAAAGAAATTTAAATTTGGGGGGCAAAACCCCCCTTTTGGGGATCCACCCTATTATATGCTGCATATTACAGTGAAAAATGATAGCCAAACTCCCTTTAAACTTCTCTATATATAAATTGCATATATGGTTTGCAGGCCCATTGACGTGTAGAGATGCCCGGTCACATACTATCGAGGTATGACTGATGTACGCCGTTATACGCACACGGCCTGTGTGCGTATAAGTGGCCGAACAAAAATAAGGCTCCACCTGCAGATGCTTCTAAGATTGCTTTACATACACAGTTCCTAGACCAAGAAATATTCAAACACGGCTACAAAAATATACTTTAATATGACTCTAGATTACATATATATATATATATATATATATATATATATATATATATATATATATATATATATATATATATATATATATATATATATATATATATATATATATATATATATATATATATATATATATAATATATATATAAGTTAATTGGCAATGCAATTAAAATTGACGGTTCACTCCTAAGGAGGAATAATACTATCAATTAAGTTTGAAACGAGTGATAATTAGTTAAGTAATGATTTTTTAATTATGGAAGTTTTAGAGCAAAGGTGATCCTTGAGATTCAAATGCAAGAAATGTATCTTAAGAGACATCCGACACCCCATTTGTTAATAGGCATTTAGAATGTGTTCACTAGTTCTTCATAGTTTTTAGCACTATGATTACCAAGGAAGTTCTGCACGACATGGTCAATTGAATCCCATACTGCCAACTCGAGTGGAGTTAGTTTTTTTCATGAACTCCCTGTCACGTATCAATTATCGAATCTTCGGCAGTACAAAAATACCAGCTTTAACTTTAGCATTGGTTTTCTTTGCACTAAATTTTTCTTTGAGATACTGGAATACGTCAGAATCATGGGTAATTGCTTTAACAAAATTCGTGATAAGGCCAGGTTTGATATGATGTTTCGGAAGGTTGATCTTCTGTGGATATACCAAGGGCATGTGCTTCACATTCTATCGGCCAACTATGTGTTCTACTCTTTCGGGCCACTTTTTGGCAATATAATGATTCCTGTCGTAACTGCTATTTTATAGGCATAAGAAGCACATATTCTTTGTATATCCTAGCTGCAGTCCAAAAAGTAAAGAAATTAACTTTCGATCACCACAGATATTCCACTTATCATGCGAGTAATTAACACCTTTCAAAATGAAGTTCATTGAGTCATGTCTCTATCATCCCAACAATAAGAGCGACAGGAATTGAAGTTCTTTGCTTATTGTGTAGCAACACAACTTTGAGAATAGCGGTTGATGCATCGAAGAACAATCACAATCTCCATTCATTAGGTAAATGTTCGTTTCCTAGCTGATTCATGAGGTCATCAATATCAGTAAAGAAAAAAGCCCCATCTTCTTCTTTATAGAAGGCAGCTAAGGCTCCATGGCGTTAATGGAAAGTAGATATTTTTGCACCGTCTTCTAGAACAGGGTTTCCCAACCGGGGGGCCATGGCACGTCTGAAGGGAGCCACAAAAAAGTTTTAAGCTTTAGAGGGGCCACAGATCCATGAAGGGGGTCACAGGACTCAACCTATTAAAACTTGAATTATAGTTAGGGCAGTACCTAATTTTAATATATGCAGTTGAATTACATTTTAAAAATATTGATAAATATATTTTCCCTTTTTTAAAATACTTTTTCAGCATAATGGGATTTACATTATTCTATAAACAAATATTTTGCATTTTACAAGCTTATTCTGCGGTGCACTCCATTTTGCGCTTGATCGTTATGTGCCTGGCACCGTTGTTGGCTTGATTAAAATACTTCACGTGGAACTTTAAATCCTTACATTCTGTTTCTCAAGTAGTTCGACGTTATAGTATGTAAGTAGCTTTTATTTGTTTACCCTAATACCGCGCAAAGTTGTAGTAATTTTAAAACTCTGTGCTACATATGAAGAAGGGTTTGAGCGCCTAATTTTGCATCCATAGGTGTGGTGGCTTTCTAAGGGCAATTGTATGAATCGCTTCATTGCACTTTGGGATAGTGTTGTTTTATTTCTGGATAGTAAGCAGCTCGGAGTAAGAATCATTTTTTGCGAAATGTGACATAGTTGACACCTTACAGATATATTTGAAAAGCTAAATATCTTGAACAAACAGCTACAAGGTAAAAATGCAAATATTATAACTTGCAAAGAGTCTATTTGTGCATTTATGGGGACAATTAAGCTGTTCTAGACAAGTATGAGGCGAAAAGAGCTGATACAGTTTTCAACTCTCCGCACTAGTGAAAGTGAACTGAAAGAAGAGGATATTTAAGTATACAATGATCATTTGGAGAAATTGCATAGTGATATGGAAGTTTGTTTAGGAGATCTTCTACCACTGGACACTCTAGGTTGGGTGGTTGCCCCCTTCCGGAATTAATGCAGCTGATGTTGATATCAGATTATAGGAAAGTCTCATTGAGCTACAGAGTGATCAAACTTCTCTGGCTAGATTCAAGCATGGTGTGAGGAACTTATGGACAAGTCATGAAATTGCTATGAATTACCCTTTGCTTTGGGACGAGGTAAGATTATATTTTATTGCTTTTCCTACTTCTTATCTGGTGGAGTCGGGTTTTAGTAAAGTGTCACACCTCCTATCAAAAGCTTGCAGCTGCTGATATTGAAAAACTTGTTAAACTGCATGAAGCACAAGGATCGCATTAAATGAATAGAGTTGATGATATATTTATTTCATTTTGCTAAAGGATTTTATTTTTTGTAAGACTAATTATTTATTTTAAAAGTGAACTACATTTTTGTTAACCAATGTTTAATTTTTGCTATGTTTATAGTCCTATATATTTGACAAATATAATTGTACCTGAATACAAATAGCTGTTTTAATATTTTTTATCCTTTAAAGTAGAGTTAAACTGCCTACTACCTATTGAAAGTAATGATTATGGGCCACAGGAAAAAATAAGGTTCCTAAGGACGCCATAAGCCAAAATCGGTTGGGAACAATTGGTCTAGAGGATTCCATAATGTAGTCTGGAGCCCAACATTTATGCGTGCTCCTTTGACAATGACAAATCACTCACTAAAAAATTCAATCTTCCTTGATTTATCAACTGGATCTTCTTTTCCTTAGAACATCCTCATACATTTTATCTTCATTGTTATCCTTCTCTTCAGGCGATGAATCATCTTCTTGGAGGAACTGGGATTGGCATCTCCATATTATGAGGGCTGGTTTTATAGCTAAATTAAAATCTGGATATACAATTTTTGAATCGTTCTTATTTGAGAGCCCCGCAATCTTTGTCATACAAAAGTAGCAATCAAAAACATGATTTGTTGGCTCACGCCACACCATTTAACCATTGTGTGAGCCCGTATAACACACAATACAAAATTTGTGAATTGCCCAGTGATTGTCTTGGTCACCAAATTTACAACCCAAATAATAATTCTATGCAGTTTTCACTAATTTAGCTAAATTTTCCGCTGGTTCCTTGGAGTATATCTTCCACAGATATAACAAAAGTTGGTTGGGCTATTTATACATCCTCGTCGATTCATGTTTTCAACTTAGTTTGTATAAATCCTTGAGGATTAAGACCGACGCGAGCAACGAGGGCATTGGAGGTGTACTCCTTCAATACGAGGATGACGAAACGAGTCATCCAGTTGCATATGCTAGTCGCCAATTATTACCACACGAAAAGAGATATGCCACTATAGAAAAGGAAGCTCTATCAATTATCTGGGTTATAGACAAAATCAAAATGTACTGAATAGGAAAAGAATTTCAGATAGGAACAGACCACCATCCGTTACCCTATATCCGAAATGTACAACACTCCAACGGCCGAATTATGCGCTGGAGTTTATTTTTGCAAGAGTATTAATTTAAAATAAATTATATGAAAGGTTCCGATAACCAGGTCGTTGACGCACTCAGTAGGAATGCGATACCGAATAGCGTAGAGTAATTGTATTCGTAAAATTAGGATCTCCATGTATGTATATACCGTCTTGTACGACTTAAATTAGATTCTCTTGTAATATAATTAGTTAATGTATGTATATGTCTGAATTTTTTAACGCTCAATGTCTATTTTTTTGGTATGTATATATATTTGTACCCATTAAATTACGTATAAATTATTTTGTCCCATATGTACTAATTTTATATCATTTCATTGTTCCATGCCCCTTTTATTTTATTAAGTTTGTATTGAAGGTTATTTTCCCTTATAATCAAAAGATCAAAATAATCATGTGTATTGAGGTAATACTAGTTAGGTGCAGGAAGGTACGGTTGGTACAAGAAAACGAGTTCCCCACAACAGAGCTCTATGGTTGTCCCTTCTCTCCTCTTTTTCGAAGTGACAACTTTCCCCGGAATGGAGGGGTGTGATAGAAAGGGTTAAGGCCGCTTAATTTCAACCACTATCACATGTTATTTAAAAAGCACGATGCTACCCACGTGCATCTTCGCTTTGAAGCCTGGGGCATTATCTCCGCCACCTGAGTCGATGTTTAAACAAGGAGGCTTATCCTCCCCCCGTTCGCCCTATGCGGACCGAAAATTTCTTCACGTCGCCTTCCTCTGCACAACAAGTGTATTAACGTAAGCTGAACGTTACCTTTGAGTATTAAGCCCATTTGTCAACCCTATCCTGTGCTTTAAATGGTTTAGCGAACCATCTCATCCCCTTAACTTTTATTTGTTTTACCTTTTTAAATCTCTCTTAATCCTCAGGTTAGCTAGATTTCCCACGACCCTTTCCATTCTCTGTTTATGTCAATATTTTCCGTTTTGTGTGTGTCTTAAGCATATCGAAGATGAATAATATCGGTCAACATAGACACCACGCACTCTAAAGATGATTAAATAAGTTCCCTCCTCGAATAGTCATATATGGTATATCGTCAAGAGTCCATTCTACGACATATACTTTTGTGCAATCTTAGTTGATTTACAAATTAATTGAGAGATAAATCCGAAGAAAAAATGCAATTAATCACTTTATGTAAATACCGTTTCAACACCACTACTATAATGGCTAAATTTGACAACTTGATAAAGCAGGAGTGGAACGCAGGAACCAAACACAGACAACACATCCTCTAACTACGGTAGCCGAAACAACACTGCCCATATGTGTAACTAAAGTGTATGTGTGTAAATCATACACCTTACGTGCTAGAACAATTCTGAATACAGATTCGGAATTAGCATACTTGATACTGAATGTATACATCATAAGCTAATACCAAAGTAGCCTAATCATTGTTGACTAGTGTATAGTTTGAACACCGTCAATGTTCTGGAAACATTTTATTAGATATAACACAGTTTATGATAGATGTATATTGTCGATGGATCGAATAAGTGATTGCTTAAATAGTTCGTGTGGTGGCCAAGATGAGTGGTTGGCATAAATGATCAAAATGTTTCAAGTCCTCATCCCCTTTTATGGTGGGCTATGCAAAGATTAGCTAGGTAGTTACTAAGCTAACAGAGAATAAACCTTATGTAACTACAAATATTATGTTTAAACTTTCTCAATGATTGAGTGAAATTGCTCAACAATCACCTTAAGTTCCGATCTATGTATAAGCTTACAACAGGAATGGAAGTTGCCAACCACGGAGAGTGAATGCGATATTCTCATGTTCAGTTGATAACGGTCAAAATAATCATTTGATCTCCTCTCGCGTTTGTGTTAAGAAAAAAATGTTTCGTATTATATACTTGAATTTTCGTTGTAATCTTTCTTCACTCTCTGACACGGAAAAAATAATATCAAGTCGAAGTTGCGTGAATACTTACCTTTCTACCCAAAAGACGTAAGAAATAAATTTCCAGTCGTTTCCTTATAGATTGGCATTTTTTGTATTCAGGATATCTTGAAGAAAATTGCAAACACGCTCAGCTAAGAAGCATTTGGATAGTTGTAGGTATCATTGTAATTTCAATGTAGAAGGTAGATTAGGGCTGTTGGTAAACTTTAAAGCTTTATATTACAATAATTGTTGCATTGCATGTAAAGTTTGTGAGGCTCAATGATTCCTCTTGATCTTAGCACGAGGCGCAATATGTGGGTTTAAGCAAAGAATTGACTCAAGCTGACTAGAGAAAGTCTGACAACCTTACTTAATTCGTATAATGAAAGATCAAGCCTTATCTCTGGTTTTCAAATTTTGTAAGGCATTTGGCGAGCCTTTGTTTTAAATGTTCTCATCCAACACAAAGAAAACCATTGTTCTGAATCCAGGGAACAAAACAGATGTAGAGGGAACAATCCAGATGGACGTAAGGCAATTAAAATAGAACAATGCCTTGAAATTATTAAATTTCCTAAATTAATTCAAATTGAAATGAGTGATTTCACCCAAAATGTATAAAATAACAAGGAGGTTTTTCCACGTTTGTTTTTACCGAAGTACATTATTTCCAGGAAATTATTTTGTACATACTATATTAGGTTGAGGAATAAGTTCTTGCGTTTTTTTAAATGTTGTGTTGATTTAAGTTTTGTTGACGTGATTTGTGCACATATTAAGAAACAATAATAAATAATGAGAGCAAAATTTGCAAAAGTTAAGCTACGTCTCTTAACAGCGTAGACTATTAGGCTTTTGCTTCAGGTACGTCTTGAAGTTGAGAAATAAGTCATTGCGGTTTATTTAAAAGTTGTGTTAATTTAATTTTTGTTCTGTACCCTCAAAATGGAATGTCAAGTTGAAAGAAAGGCACATTTTCGACACTTGTTGTTATTCATTTTCAATCGAGACGGGAACAATGCACAGTCAGCCAAAGCTCGTCGCGATATTTGTGCTGTGTACGGAGAAAATGCTTTATCAAAAAGGACAGCTTAATGGTGGTTTTGAAGTTTCAAAAACGGTCTTTTTAATCTTGATTGCGAAGAACGTTCTGGTCACCCCATTAAGTTGGATGAAGATCAATTGAACGAACTTCTTCATGAAAATCCTTGTCAATTGACCAGAGAATTGGATGTACAATTGGCCTATGCTCAGCAAACTCTAGTGAATCACCTTCATTCGATGGGGAAAGTTCAAAAACTCAGTGCATGGGTTCCGCACGCTTTGAGCGAAAGCAACAAACTTCAACGCTCCAGGATTGCCAAAGATTTGCTTGCTCGTCACAAGGCTACGTGTGAAAATAAGGACAGATTTATCCACTGCATCATTACTGGCGACAAAAGTGGTGTGTTTATGTCAACATGAACCATCGAAAACAATGGCTTAGCCCCAATAAAAAACCACCTGCGAGAATAAAGCAATGACTTCATTACGAAAGACGATGCTGTGTGTGTGGTAGGATTGTGAAAGCATCATTCTTTATGAGCTCCTTGCAAACAACGAGATTGTTAATGTAGAAATCTACGTTGAACAAATGTATCAACTCGCCGAAGCTATTCATGAAAAGCGACCTCATCGACGTTATGGATTCCTTCTGCAACACGACAATGCTTTTCTTCACATTGCCAATATGACAAAAGACGAAATATAAACGCTTAATTGGGAAATCTTGCCGCATCCTCCTTATTTGTCAGACTTGGCTCCATCAGATTTCCATCTGTTCCGATCGCTCTCCAACAATTTTCTCGGCGTTTCGTTCAATACTGATGTGGATTTAAGAACCTGGTTAGACGAATTTTTCGACTCAAAATCCAGAGATTGTTATTGCAAAGGCATCGAAAAACTAATTGAACTCTTAGAAGAAGTCGTAAATAACACCGGAGAATACATTATTGATTAAATTGCACATTGTTATTAATTAAAAATGAAGTTTTTCTAAAATTGTTAATGGTAATGAATAAATTTGATAAAACCGCAAGAACTTATTCAACTCATTAGAAATCCAAAAAGGTAAAAAATATATGAAAATTTCTGAAAATAATTTCACATCTAACTTGCTTTAGGTTCAATTTATATTTTTATCACAATCTTAACAAATATCCATATTCTTTTTATGATTTTAAGCAGAAATTGTGGAGTTTAATATCTTTAAATATTTTTCATATTATAAAAATTTGATAGCATTCAATTAATCTCCTCTTGACTCCAATAATTTATACAGAAGCTGATGGAATTGAAATAATACGCTTTTATTATACATTAATTTATATGCTACATTTCGGTTTTAGTATTTCAATGCGATCTAAATATTCGTATAAAAGTTCCTAGCATCATTTGGGATTAAATTTCTCTATTACCATAAAAAATATTGATGAAAACTAAAGTAAAACAGTGGTATATTCACAATGAAAACTGTAATCCAACTATATTTCCTAGTATTCCTTAAAAAGGGTTTTCTCAAAGTTTCCTTAAAATTGAGTTTATTAGAAAGGGCCCTTGGGATACGATAGTCAAAATAACACCTGTTGGATGCTCTTTTTGTTTTCAATTTAATGTTTATAATAAATATATGCTCCTTATTCTCTTATATTTTGATGATTATCATATATTTTCGGAATTCTCACCTTAGCAAGAATATTTAGAAAATATATTAAATTCCACTGTTTATGTAAGTTTTGCTTACAATTATATTAAAACATTACTTTATTTTTCACCTTTCATCTTTCTCCTTCTTTCTCTTAAATTTCGCCTTATTTAAGCATACATTTCTCATCCATCTTAAGTAAAAACTGTCTCCGTTACATTACTTCAAGCGAACTATTTCAAAAGAAAGAATTAAACGTTTGACAAATATTAAAAAATTTAAAGTTTTTATATTTTATAATGCTGGATAACAAAAATAATATTACACTTTATAATTTGATGGAAAGTGTAAGCTTTATTTTGTGTGTACAACTTTTATAGGTGTATTCTTGAAGTTACAGCAGGAAGCTGTGGACTACTATGGATGTTGTAAATTTCGTTTTCACATCAAACAGTCCTTGACCTTTGGAACGATAAATATAAAAAAAAGAGCTGGAATCATTCATCAGAGAAAAGATGGGCAACGTGACAATTTCCCCAATTTGGAAGAAGGTATTTCATTGGCGTGGAGAGCGACAAGCGACAGTGAGTCCAAAAAGGATCGAGAGTAAATGATGAATGATGTTTTTCCAAGAAGAAATTGAAAGCATACATATATGAAATACGATGGAAGATAAATTTATAGGGAAAAAGGCAAGAGCTAGAATTTACAACTACACCATCCCGTAATAGTGAAAAAAAGGGCTAAGATTTTTCTAATTATTTTTAGCCTTTGAAGCTAGAAACCAACGTTGACATTATTATAATATGAGGAGTAAACTTGTGAGAAGGGAAAATGTTTAAGGTTTATATATAATGTCAGTACATAAAAAAGAGACAAGTCCTAACGTAAGAAACTAGGGGAGAAATGCCACTCCTGAACCTGACACCTGGTATGATCCGCACATTACCAATGGTTCCTTTATCGATGGTCAGAAAAGAAGGAGATCTGAGCATGGACAATATTCATATAGACAAGGGGAGTCAGCACTGCTATGAGATCAGTGCAACTCTTCAAAAGCTGATAAAAATATAGCCGTTAACACTTGTTTAATAAACATGTTTCTCTCAAGGCAAGAAGTAGCAAATGCTTCTTCAAGGAGGAACTTCTCTTCAAACAGATATTAACCTCTTAATTTCAATATATTTTCCAAAGAGGAGAGAAGAGAATTATTCTTTCCTTTTTATTAGGAATGATAAATTTCTGAATGCAAAATGCTCTCAAATTTCAAAGGAGTCTAAATAATACGATTTCCTTTGTATTACTCAGAATATTAATCTTATATTTCTTAAGGGATAAAATTTAAACAAGCACCTTGGTCTCAAGGAAAAACATCTAGCTTGAGTAATAATGCAGAATTTGTTATGAAAGCCCGAATAATTTTATCTTTATTTCTCATATGAAAGATTTAGCCACTCACATTGATGCCATTACCACCTATTTGTGAATGTATCCTAATATTAATTAAATTAGTTATAGAAAGATTATAGAAGGGAATAAAAGAAAATATATCTGGTTAGCCTCTCGGTATTATTCAAATTAATACTACGAGAACTAGAAAAGTTTAACCACCAAGATAAAAAATAACCAAGACGAGGCTGCCCATGACAAATTTATTTGGAATCAAACACGCTTTACTCAGGAGATTGGCGCTTATTCGCACAACGCGGCACAAATTGGGAGAAAAATATTTACTAACTTATTCAATGTTGAGGAGAAAATTGATTTTTTATAAGCCTAGTGAAACAATTAAATAGGTTGTCTAGCATAAAGTTCCATATTTGTCTTTTTTATTTGAAAATCACAATAAGTTTTACGTATTTGATTCAAATTTTAGTAGTTTCATTTTATTTTAGAATTTTACTTATAATTATTATTAATTTTGTAATAAATAAACCAGGCAACGACTTCTCCACTGCCCCCTACGGGGGAGCTTGCGCTTCACTACTAAGATTAAAATTGAAATTTCCCCCCCAAAAAGCAGCCATGGTCAAATTTTTATATATTTTCTGAACTTCGCAAATTATAATAATTTTAAAAAGGAACTCTAAACCAAATTTGAGCCCTTTTAAAATATCACTTTGCTAAAATATAGAGTTATAGGAGATATATAAAAATAAATTTTTTGAATTTCACCATTTGTAATTCTTTGGGTTTTAAAACATTCACAAAATTTCGATACTTAGATTTATTTCTGAAGTTTGATAAAAAAAAACGATAAGTCCTGACCAAACTAAGATGAAATTATTATTCAAATATTAAAAAAATTCCCTTCTTAAATTATAGAGTTAGTGATAACTTTGGTAAAAAAAAATTTCATAACCAAACTAAGATGAAATTATTATGTATGTACTCAAAAAACTTCCCTTCTTAAATTATAGAGTTAGTGATGATGAAAATAAATTTTCGTAACTTTACCATTTGTAATTCTTTGGGTTTTAAAAAATTCACAAAATTTAGATACTTATATTTATTTTTGAACTTCACCACTTTGTTTTTTTATCTTATAGAAGAATTATTAGAAATTTTTCAAAAATCCCATTAAACAATTATAGAGTTAGTGATAAATTTTCTAGGAATTTGTTTGAAATTTTATTTTATTGACTAATAATTATTACCATAGTAATCATCATCATCATCATCATCATCATCATCATCGTCAGCATCATCACTAACTCTATAATTTAAGATGGGGATTTTTTTTTAGTATTTGAATAATAATTTCATCATAGTTTGGTTATGACTTATGTTTTTTATCAAAGTTATTTCTAATAATTCTGTTATAATATAAAAAAAAGGTAAAGTTCAGAAATAAATATACGTCCAAAATTTTCTGAATTTTTTAAGACCCACAGAACTTCAAAAGATGAAGTTCAGAAAATTTATTTTTATATATCTTCTATAACTCTATATTTTAGCAACGTGATATTTTTAAAGGGGGGAAATTTAGTGTATAGTTCCTTTTTTGAATTATTATATTTGGCGAAGTTAAGAAAATTTATAAAAATTTAACCATGGCTTCTTTTTTTTTAGATTTTAAATTTTAATCTTAGTAGCGAAGCCATTGCCTAGTAAATATATACATTTAGTTGAGCCCAAAAGACTGTAACATTTTTTGTGCCAAACGGACTTATGCATCTCACCAAGTTCTGTGAAGGGTGCTTATTTCACTTAAAGATAAGCAACTAAATATATCCAAAAGATCAATTCAAATGCGTTGCAGAGAACTGATTCATTCGACTCTTTAACCTTAACTTCACCTTTACTTTACGGTACGTCATTTCTATTAGTTTATTGATAGCGCTAAGTGCTCTCTGTAATCTCTGACATCTATGCTGGTATCCAGGCCGACGTTTTTCTCTTACTGACACCTATATAGCGGATATGCGGACAGAACTTCGTGCTCTTTTTCAAAGAAGATAAGCTGGGGGGGGGGCAGCTCCCAGGAATATAAAGCAGCGAGACCTCGTGCAACATTTATTCCAATGATATATATATTTGTGCGCACAATTCACTTTTCCTCACACTAAAACCAACTGCTGTAAATTAATGTTATAATATTTAATTATATGATATCCTATAGAAAAGGAAAAAAGAAAATGATTTACTCGAAGTGTAAATGACCAATCATGGTTTGTATATAAGAGACTAATTATACTATTGCCGAATTTTTTTATAAAATCAATAAGAAATATTTTTAGAAACCTTCCGCAGAATTAGTGTGACCAGAAAATAAGTAAGAACGTTATTTTGTGTAGGTTTTATAAGGTATTACAATTTCAATCTATATGTTAGGCAAAGTTAAAGAAAGGTAACACGTATTAGCTATTCAACTAAACATGTATAACCTCCCTAGTCACTGGCAGCAATACCGCTTTTTGTAAGTTGAATAGATTCATCCCTGCACAGATGTTTTTACTTCTTATGGCATTATATTTCTTTAATTAAATTGCCAATCAATTTTAATTAACTCATTAAAGGTTCTATTTAATATATTATTTTAAGAAAATGTTTAACGTATTATTTAAAATAAATGATTTTGGAAAGAAATTCAAACAAAGATTCGATATGAAATTATTTAGACAAATTTCATTCAATTTTGTTATTTTAAGAAATGAAGTAAATTGAATTTTCTTTCTCATATATTTTGTATTTAGGTTACCTAAGAGAAAATTAAAGCTGTAGTTTCAAGTGTCCTATGTTTATTTACAGGTGATCTTATATATATTTCTCTTGTTTCATGTACATCCTTAATCTCCTACAATTATATTCCTCCCACTAAACTATGTCTGGGAAGAAAATATCTAAGGATTATAAGCAAATATTGAAAGAGAAAATTAAAGCTGTAGTTCCAAGTGTTCTATGTTTATTTACAGGTGATCTTATATTTATTTCTCCTGTTTTATGTACATCCTTAATTTCCTACAATTATGTTCCTCCCACTAAACTATGCCTGGGAAGAAAAGATCTAAGGATTATAAGCAAATATTGAAAGTAGTAGAAGCTCTCTTAAAGCAGTTGCATTTTTGTGGTGACGTTATTCATAGAGTTAAACATGAATAAATAGTGAACCTGATGTGTAAATATCTACTGTATAAATGCCACATGAGAGTAAAATAAAACATATTATTTTGGGATCATTTGCAGATTCATATTTTTAATACAGAAACCAAAATTATGGGGCAGGTATGAAAAAGTAAAGAATATGATTGAAACCCAGTTTTTTTTATACTTCACATAATTCCAATAAAATTTGGCGTATATTCTATCAATAATTATAATTTTATATCTCCTCCTTTTTCTTTTATAACCTCATTTATGCGTTTTTTCATACTTGAGACTAAGTTGACTTAGGTGTTTGGCACAATTTTATGCCACTCTTCATAAATTTGGGCTGTTAATTCTCTTTTTAAGGAAGATTTTGCACCATCATCTTTGTGCTCATGTATAGCCACAAATGTACAATGAGTCTAAGGTCTGGAGATTGAGGAAGCCATTCTATCAACGTCAGCATTGTCATGTTGGAAGATGATTGAAAATTAAAATTTTACCTAAAAAAGGTTAATAAACTTGGTTTACCACGATGGTGTAGGTGTTGGAATCCATCCTTCTCTCACAATTGAACACCAATCCTCTACCTGAAGATGACATGTATTTCCAAACCATTGCACTCCAGCTTCAAATTTTAGTCTTGGGACAACACATTTCGGTTCATAAGCTTCCCCAACTCTTCGACGAACATAAACAACTCCAAACGATCTAAAGATACGAGGAGAAATGCAAATTTTAGTGATCATGTTTGGTATCCAATAAAAAAAGTGTACGAGCGTAATAAACTGGCTGAAACGAGAGTGGAAAACTCACCTCAAAGTTACCTTCATCAGCCTAAACAACTTTAGCTCAATCATCATTAGTCCAATCTTCATGCTATTTTTTTCAAGAAAAAAGTGTCACGACTTTTTTATCACCTGAGACAGACAAGATTTCTTTCTAGCCTTCAATTCTTTTGAGCCCAGCTTCTAATATCCTTCTTCTTACTGTCCTTGTTCATATTTCTTTGTTTGCTGCTGCCCAAAACTCAGCAGCTACCTCAGAAAAGTTTTTTCCCATCTACCAGAGATTTCCTTTTCAACTACCTCTTTTTCAGTTTTACACATTTTGCGACATTGACTATGATGTTTTTTAAAAGAAATTGATTACGGTTACTAGAGGCATTTAATTTTCCTGCAATTTCGAATGGGGATAATCCTTCTCTGGCCAATGCAATGATTTTAGCTATCTTAGCTTGATGAATCTGTTTTTCGGAGACTGTTTTAAGAAAAAATTACCCAAGGAAGGAAAATTAAATTAAACAATATTAATTAAGAACTATTCAAAAACGATACGGAAATATGATTCCTTTTTCTAAATAACTTTAAATATTCTGTTGTATAATAAGGGCAAAGTTTTAAAGAAACGAGCAGAAAAAACCCTGCTGCATCTTCCATGCCTTTAAAAATATTGGATTTGGGTAGCCACCGTTTGAGATGCCAATCCAAAATAATGTCTCCTACAAATTTTTCGACATAACTCCAAGAAAACTTATATCTATGACTTGGAACGCTATCCAGCATGAATATTAGAGACTTACTCATCTTCCTTGGTTCTCTTTTGAATCTATGTAGGCCTCTTTTTCCTATGAAATCTCAGTATGCCTTCGAATCTATTTTGACGCCATCATCAACTCTGCAATTTTCTATTTGCTAGTCTCTAAAAATTGCAATCCAAATCATCGATCTTATCTTACATCCATTAACAACTCAACCTATATCCAATTTATCTATCCCAACCAAATTCACTCTTTATTTGTGTGTGAAAATATCTTTGCTAAAGTGATGTTTTATGGAATTTTGGACCTAGAATAGACTTTCCTTTGTGTTTCTGGTTAAGAAAGATAGTTTAAGCCTTATATCTTGTTTCTTTCTAGAGTTAAAGGAGCCAACAAATTGTAATAAGCTTAGTTGGTTGCATGGGGGTTTAAATAGATCTCTTTTTATTTAAGAAGGATGAAAAAAAAATTCTAAAAAAATCAGGTACACCGGTTTTTTTTCCTGTCTGAATTCCATTATCTAGAAGTTTTTCCAGGTAGTTGATTAAGCTTAAAATCTCTAAAATGTTGTGGAGGAGAATCTCCTTACCAAATTCCTTAACTATTATTAAGAACTTGTGGACGTTCGTTGTAATCCAATATCAGGCAAACAGTACATTATCTAATACTTGAGATACTGCACCTTGAGTACCTACTAAATTGTGCTTATTGCATTCATAATCCTATTTGAACCAAAAGATCTCATAAACTTTTAGGATAAAAGGATGTGACGCTAAAGAGTTATTGTAGATCATATCTAGACACAGTTGAAAGGTGTATATATATATATATATATATATATATATATATATATATATATATATATATATATATATATATATATATATATATATATATATATATATATATATAATATATATATAAATATATATATATATATATATATATATATATAAATATATATATATATATATATATATATATATATATATATAAATATATATATAAATATATATATATATATATATATATATATATATATATATATATATATATATATATATATATATATATATATATATATATATATATATATATATATATATATATTGATGTAAATAAGGTGACAGAAGATAAGCAGAGGCTCTTTTGTGAGGATTGGTGGTGCCCACCTCAAGGTAGATTTAGTTTCTAAAATTGAGCTTCAAAATTGAGGGTTATGTGAATCCTATGAAATCTTGAATTTCTCACGCACCTAAATATGGACATGCGATTAATGTACTAAAATTTATTAATATTTTGTCATGTGAATATTATAAAAATACGGTATTCTTGTAAAGTCAGATAGGCAAAAAGGGATGCGAGGTGGATTAGGATCAACCTTGAAGCCTTAAAAAGGACTGTCCTATGAATCACAAGGTCTCAAAATCGGCATGCACATAATTACTCAAATGCAACTAAAATACAAAAAATGTATATCCTTTTGTCATGTGAATAATAATATATACTGTATTTTCAGGGAAATAAAGGGAAAAATTAATTCAAGACACTCTCATATGCATACACACTCAAAATAATATATACTGTGACAAACAGAAAAGGTGCTTCTTGCTCTTTCTTTTCTTAACATGTCGGGGCCAGCCAAAAGGTCTGGAACATGCTGGAAGAGCTGTGCAGAAATGTCTATCAAAACACACCCAGCTAAGAAACATGAAATACGCTGATTTTATTTATTTTCACAGAACCGTGAAACAAAATCCTATTCTCTAAAATTATCTGTCGTAGAATAGGGTCAAGTTAACACTTGGTACGTTTCTCAGACAAGGCCCATGACGGATATGTGCAAGAGAAATTTGAAATACAAGCAGAGTGAAAATTAACTGAGTATAGTTTGGCCAAATAATCGACTATTTTGGTAGTTCCAGCAGAATAAAATCCGGTGCAAAAATAATTTTATAATAAGCAGATTAAGATTCTTTTATAGGGAAAAGGGGGTTTTAAAACAACTATATACACATTAGACGTATACGAGTCTCATCGGCTAAAAGGCAGGAGACGTGGCGGGGACAGTCGCCGTACAAAGAAACGAACACTATTGATCGACGCCTGCTCGAAAGAACTTAAGCGTAAACGAAGACGAAGATGGAAGCTTACACTGGAGAAGTAGTAGTAGAGGTAGCACTTACACAAGAGAATTGCGCGTTGCTGCTACATCGGAGATTTGGTCCGAAGGAGTAATCTTTGCCTCATTCCAAAGTTCAAAGAATAGTCTCTTGACAATGATTATTACGGGATGAACTTAGATCATCCTTTCGAGTTACAACACGAATCGATACTGGGCGCGTTGCTTTCGAGGAGCGGGTAGAACGAGTACGAGGTATACACACGCGAATTAATCAAAAGTACCCGGAGCTTAAGGGTTTCTGCGAGAATTGTCCAGAGTCATACGGGATGCGAATAGCGTCTACTGACGGGGGGTGGGAGGAGGATACTGACAAGGTGGGCAGGCGGCGCATACTGCCTTCCAACTATCCCGCCGTTGGATTTATAGTAAAGTCGAATGGCGTTTCCGCCCCTTCGTCCGATGGGGGGAGGGAAGGGTCCGACACATCGACAGGCGAAAGTAGTCTCGCCCTTTTAGCACGACCTTGAGAAGGTTCCTTAAGTCGACGAGGCGAAATTTTGTCCGACCCCGGATGGGACCTTTTTTGCTATCAAACTTGTCGCGGCTTTCTGCGATGGCGGCTTTCAGGCCACCATTAGGTTTCATAATTTCATGCTTCCATTAGCACAGACAAAAAGAGTAACCCAAATGTCTCTTGTCTCTCTCTCCATTAAAGGTGTAGCAGCGCGCATCTTTCTCTCTCTCTCTCTCTGATCTCTGACATTTTCTATGTCCCCAAGATAAAAATTATCTGAATCAAAACTCCTTGTTCACTTTGTCTCTATCCACTTGTACACAAAAATAAAATTCTAGTCGAGTAAGTTCCGCTCAAACTGCATCATTGGGTAACATTCTCCCAAGCCTAAATTTTGCTATACATTAAATACCATCTGAATTAGACCGCAAAGAAAGACAGTGAGATGAGTGGTCGGAAGATGGCCATGCATAACCAAAAACGAGCAGATTATGGAGAATTAGAGGTTGCCAGCACAATCCCCATCAAACGTTGCATGAGCTTAAGAAAAAGAAGACCTGGTGAACTCCATCTCTATCGGTCTTCATTTTCAACAAAGCGGCCGTTAGAATGGTGAGAATAGCTTACTTATATGCACCGAACTAATTCAAGCAATCTGTATGAGCTACCATGAAACAGTAGAGGTGGACGTACTTTGAGACCTAACTACTGAAAAGTTTGTCAAGTCTCTACATACCTGCTCAGCGCTCATCATCGAAGCTCAAAAAACAACACTGGATCAAGCTGAAACCAACTGACGACCTCACGCCATACTTTCGGTCACACGTAGTTTTTTTTAAAAAATAATAATGACAATCTTAAAAAGTTTTCCGAAAACCAATAATGTTTATGATAACTTTTTAGGGACAAAGTAGTTTTACAGCCTAAATTAAGTACTTATTTAGTTTTAAAAAGTGGAAACAGTAAATATCCAGGGTCCGGTGATAAGAATAATAATATCAATTTGGCTGTACTAAATTAAGTGTACAAAGTTCGTGTAATTATTAATTTAAAATTAACTCTGTAATCCTAAGTGAGTCTACTTTAAGAAAACTGGCGTGGTTCATACACGAAAATAAAAAAAGAGGGTTTATTCGCGATAAGGACCTTCAGCTCGGACATGCTAACGCTGACATTTTAAAAACTTGGCATACATAGTATAAACGAAGAGTCTTAGAATTGATGAGCCCTCTGAAATTTATGTTTTACTGTCAAGTATAACAACTAATATGAAATAAGAAAGTAAATATAATGTTTTGGTGCTCACATACAAGCCTGTATGCATGAAAAAGAATATAAAGTAATAGAAAACCCCCAGGAGCGCGTAGAAATTAAATTTTATGAGGCAGCCAATAATAAAAGGAGAAGTAAGGCAAGATAAATCTGACAATAAGAAACGCCTGGCGCGAAACAGACACGCAAACAATTATTTTGTTCATATTAAAGAGTTGCAGTTTTCAAGTTCGACCGCTTCAAAGAACCGCTAACTACTCTGTGTATTGATAGATATAAATATAATTTCTTTTAAGACGCCTAGTTTATTCTTAATGTATATAAAAAATTGTAAGACTGCGAGTTATATATAATTTGGAAAAATCCGTTTTCTCGGAGGGGAGACTTGTTGTGACCCATTGCAACGTGTATTAGGATCGAAAATGAAGTATTACAAATAGGTGTCATGTAAATCTTATATAGTCTTAAAATGGGCACGCCCGTCGCTATGCACCTGCAATTGATGTACTAAAATTGCATAACATTCTATCATGTAAATAACATCTAAATACGGTTTGCTTGTGCAGACAGATAGTAAAAGTAAATTCAAGGTGGAATAGGATCGAATACGAAGCCTCACAAATGCCTGTCATTGGATCCTATAGTCATGAAATGGGCACGCAAATATTAATGCAAATGCAATTACCCTACTAAAATTGTATAGCATTTTGTAATATAAATAATAATATATATTGTATTCTTCTAAGGGCTATAGGCAAAAATCAATTAGAGAGGCGTTCACACGCATAAACGCTCACACACATATATGTATATTCACAAGTATTTACGGAGCACATGCAAAAAAGTCGCTTCTCACGCTATCTTTCCTGAGCATTTCGGGGCGCGTCAAAAATTTTGAGAGACGCTGAAACAGATGTGCAGAAATACCCATTAAAACACACCAACCTGAGAAACAGGGAAGAAACTGATTTGATTTATTCTCTAAAATTATCTCCGTCTCAAAGATAAAAATTATCTAGCAGAGGCCTGAATCAAAACTCTTTGATCACCTTTTTTCTCTCCCCTTGTACACAAGAATTAATTTCAAATCGAGTTAGCTCCACCTAACCTGCATCAATTGTGTAACGGTGGGCCACGCCTCATTTTTTTGACACATTAAATACCATCTAAACTAGACTCCAAGGACAGACAGAGAGAGTAAAATAGAGCAAAACAGTTGGACAGTGAGCAGTTTCGAGGAAGCATAAGCAAAGGGTAGAGCTCAACATTAGTAGGCGACGCCACATAGGCATATAAGAATTCATTGCCACTAAGCCTATCGAGTCTCCCTCCAATAAGGATTCCTTGAATCTGCCTTCCGTGATATTCTTCTCCTACGGTTAATCAACCGGTCCTCTTACCCAGCCTCCATTGCTAAAATCAAACGAGACGACAATAATCCCTAATTGTAGTCATCGAAAGGTTAGATCTCAGTAATTATTTATTCCAAAACGCACTACATTCCATTGAAGAAGCTCGCCCATAGGTGAAGGGCGCCACCTTATGCGTAAATAAATAATAAAGTAGCGTTATTTCATATACCGGTTTTATTTCATGCAAACAATTTTGTGTTTCAGACATGTAGTAGTAGTCCGCCATCCTGCCTTTATTTCGGTGGATCCCGACAGGATGATAAAATAGACATAAAGATCAGTATGACAATAGCTGGTCAGCCCAAGGAAACCAGGAACCGGTCATCTTTGGGGAAAGGTGCCAGGAAGTATTAAGTTTTTGACACCAAACAGAGTTCAGGTGAAACCTTCCTCGCCCCGGGGTAGAGGGACCTGTTCCGTCTCAGATGTATATGTGCGAGGGGCGGTCAATAAGTTTTGCGAATCGGTAGGGCAAAATAGAGGAAGGATGATGGCTGTATGTGGGGATGCTAGGACAAGTCAGGATAAATCATGACCTGCAACCACACCCTCTTGCTTCGTCTATTTAAGAAGCAGTAGCTGATCGCAGATCGTCAGTCACCAATTTTTCAACAATGGAAAGGTTGAGCACTGCGCAGTGATCAAATCTTTTAACAAGGAAGGCAAGAATGCAAAAGAGATTCATGAACGCATGGTTGCTGTGTACACCGACACCGCCCCTTCCTATGCAACTATTGCTCACTGGAATAGGGAGTTCCGCCATGGTCGTGAGTCGCTTGAAGATGACCGCCGTCCAGGACGCCCGTCAGACGTGACCAATGAGGACAATGTGACCCGTGTAGAGAGGATGATCCTCCAAAATCGACGGGTGTAGGTCGAAGAAAATCAAGCAAGAACTAGGAATATCACATGGAAGTGTTATCAATATCATCCACGACAATTTAGCCATTAACAAGGTCTCTGCCCGTTGAATCCCTAGAAACCTCACGCCCCCTGATCGACTTCAACGTCGTCAAAGTTTGGAGGAGCTTCTGCTCCTGTACAACTAAGACCAGGCGGGATTCGAGTTACGCATAGCGACAGGTGATGAAACGTGGGTCCATCACTGGGATACCAAGACCAAGCTCGAAAGCATGGCCTGGAAGCAAAGGGGCTCTCCGACCCCCAACAAGTTCCAGAACCAACCCTCAGCCGGGAACATCATGGCCACCATCTTCTGTGATTCTGAGGGAGTGTTGATAATGCGCTATGCGCCTCGTGTAACGACAATCACAGGCCAATATTACGCCGAGGAACTGGGTGCGATGAAGAAGTGCATCCGTCGGAAGCGGCAGGCAATTTGACAAATTGTTTTATGCTCCTCCGCGACAATGCCCGTGTCCACAAAGCCAGAGTTGCACAAGCTGCCCTGCGCGAGTGCGGATTCAAGGAGCCCAACCATCTCCCCTACAGTCCAGATCTAGCCCCTAGCGACAACTTTTTATTCCGCCAGATGAAGGTTGCACTGCGTGGACGCTGGTTTGGGGACGATGAAGATGTACAGCTCGCCGTCCACGAGTGGATTGAACAGCAGTCGGGAGATTTCTGGTTTTCGAGAATTCGGAGCCTCAGGGACAAGTGGCGCAAGTGCATTGAAGTCGAGGGTAGTTATACTGAAAAATAATAAACACTTTTCTTCATATCTCGTTTCCTTATATCCGAATCGCAAAACTTATTGACCACTCCTCGTATATATGTAGATACCCATAGGCAGAATTCCTTGGAACAGAGAGTTTTTGTGTTTTTTGTTTTGAAGTCGCGAAAAGAAAAAAAGCAGTGCGGACTCGCTGAGCACAGCTTACGTTAGTCCGTTTTCATTGAGGTTGATTCTGATCTAGAATAATATTAGTTCCTTGTCTTCCACACAGATTTCGAAATCCCCTCTCATCCATCCGTAGTTTTAAAGTAAGTGAAGATTGCATTTTGCGATACAACGAACCATGTTATGAAGCCCTCTCTCTCCGTGCAATCTTAAGTATCCCGTCTTATCTTCCGGACCTTTAATTCCTTACAAAAATTACAGAATAGAATCGAGGTTTGCCGATCAGGTTGCTATCATTTAAAAAAAGGCTGAACCTGCAATGATGTCTCGAACAATAGAAGTAAGATTCATAACATTTGGCTGGCAGCAGCTGCTTTACACTTTTGAATGAGAGATACCTACGGATCCTTAAAATTCCTATGTCTTTAACGACTGACGATGCTTCAACACACGCATGTTTGGCCAGGAGTGCCTAAATTGTCGCCATAAACATGTTTGTGTCGATTGGGAACTCCATTATAATGGTAATACTTGCGATCACCCGGAAACGGTCGGATACTGTGGAGAAGTAGTCTGTGGTTTGTCTTATTCTTATGCTGTATTCATGTTTTAAAAATAGGTAATCTCCGTTCTTGATACGCGCAGAATACCTATTCATCAATCATTAAGTATGGTTTGCGACACAATTGTGTTAAACAATATTCGCTTCTCGGTCGTCCTCTGGAGGACCAGTTCTTCACACCCAGTTCTTCCCTAAAAACCCTTTCCACCGTCTCCTAGAATTTTTTGCGCTGACCTTGCCAGGTCGGCGCAAAAACACCTGTACGCTGTTCTAGAGCCTTTTCCATCTCCAATTGGAACTAACGCGGACCAATTGTCTACCCTATCTTCAGATGTCCCGCAAATCATTGAGAGTATTCGAGCATATTTAGAAATGTCCTCGAACGACTCCGGATCAGAAACCCCTACTGATGCCAATCCATTGCAATCACGGTCAACTAAACACAGAGCATTGCTTGTGTCTTCTTCTCCATCTAGACACTTTATCACCGATACTTCTGATATTTTATCCCATATTGATCTATCCATTTCTGCTCTTCTGCTCTTCGAGTTTCGTTCTCTAGAACATTGCAGTTGTTTTCACTCTATCCTCGCCTTGTTGCAGGATAGCGGTTTAGGTGACGGTGGTAAGGCCATAACGGTAGCTTCCTTGCCTTACATCCTTTGCTCACCTTGCTGTGGACTCTTACCTTAACTTTGGTTTCTGCACATGACTATTGCTCACAGCAGAAAGATAAGAATTCTTTGCAATCTTCATCATTTAAACATTCAAATCTTCTTTTGTTCTCCCTTCCCCAAAACATTATGCACAGGAACGCATGATCAGCCTTTCATCTCGCTAAACTTCTGAACTCCCATTCTTTCCAAGAGATTAGGCTTGAAAGGCCGCTAGGTTCACGCCGCCTTTCAGTTATTACAGGTTCCTCGCAATTCAGTATTTAGTGATTCTTCAACTTCATATTAGATTTCCAATGTTGACACGTTGCTCCATGTGATGGTGTACAACTTTCAGTCAAATTTTTAAGGTATTCTTTCCCATTGGGCATATCTCTACTATAATATATAACCTTAAATATGTTGTTATCTGAAAAGTCCCCGCTAATTAGGCTCTTAAAACTAACGAGCTTTCAGACATCCTATCTAAGTTTCCAATGTTTTTATTACTTCCAGTGGATTTTAATGGAATGACTTCACTTTAGAACAATTAGCTATGTATCACCCATCGGCTTTTATTATAGTTAATTTAAAATTATTCCCATTTTGCATTTTAATAAGGGACAGCCACTTCGTACCATGTCTAAACAAACTATTTTATTGATAAAAACTTATCCCGCTTCTCTAAAGATAACTTTTTGTCTTTATAGAGAAGTTATTGAACGATTTTCTTGGTAGTGACCACATTCCTTTTATGCTGTAGCCTGGGATGCATTTATCATATATTTTGAACAAACCCTATAATCGTCTGTTAAGCACAGAGCAGCTACCCTTAGCACTCTGTGATGCAGTTTATTTCACCCCGATGTGATGGTCCTCTTGGCCTTTCCTCCGGTGTTTTATGACAACATACAACGTAGTGTTCCTCAGAATAGAACGCGACTATGGTTCTCCTTTTCCCTAAGACCTGGAACTTAACCCTTTACCGGGCAAAGAACCATATATGGTGACCTGAGTGGACCACCAAAATGGCGCTTCCACCAGCTTGGTGTGGGTGTGCCACTACGTCATTTTGCATCAGCCAATCACCGATTACAATTCTATGACATGGGCTATGACGTCACGGCGTATTCCACCCAGCCATTGGTTGAGAGCCGCTCAGAAATCAATTGCTTCTCAGACATGCAAGAAATAGGGTCTCTGCCGAAATTACTCTCACGCCCATCGCCCTAACTCCTTACCAAAGGCCAGTAAGGTGATAAGTGTTGAGTATGATATCGGTGAATTCTTGCTTTATTACCTGATTATCGTCTCATTTATGTGAAACATGAAAAACTTTGTGAAATGTATAAAAAAATAGTGGTTGTCCTGATATGGACATATCTACATAAACTAAATATGAGCAGTTTGCCATTAAGGGGTATGTATATTTTTATGATAAAGTTACAGAAATGTATATTTAACTCTTTTAGGCTTCTTGAATATTCCACGGAGGAATTTATTTCGTTGTTTTTCTTTTTCTTTAAGATATTACTGATGTTTTCATTATTATTAGCGATATACTTGTGTTTTATGCGTAAATATGAGTGAAATTGGTTGTTTCTGGGTAATCTATGCTCAATATTTTTTAATTCAATGGTCATGGGGAATCTATGCCCAATTCTTTTTATTCATTGATACTGGGAAACCCATGACCAATTTTTTTTTAAATTCATTAGTTCCTGGATCAATTTCTTATAGTTCTCTTTCTTTCCACATCCCAATTGGTTCGCTTTGCCAAAAGAACCGCTGCCGGACCATTGCGATAAACTTGAACGCCGCCCTTAGTAAAGATGAAAAGCTGCATGATGAGGACAACGATCCAGACCATGAGCCATACCCACAAAACGAGGATACTCCGGGTCCTAGCGATGAGCCACTCGACAAGGGAAGATGTACCCTTCCCATCTTCGAGGAGGTGGATGTGGATGAGGAAAAGAAATAGGAAGATGACGAAGAAGAGGAGCAGCGTGTGGATTTCGGAGAGGTTTAAGGCAAAGGTAAGGCCAAAAAGAAGAGCGCACTACATACGAGACAATAACTATCCCCCATTCCCCATTATCAGCCCACACCACCATTGTTTATCGAAAGCTCTCAGCAGTTCTTTGACCGTTTCATCAGCCACCAGCCTCTAAAGCACATTACGTACCAAACCAACCCCTATACTGCCCAAAAGGACATTGCAACATCATTCTCAACCACTGATGATGAGATCCTGACTTCTGTTGACATCCTGCTCTACATGGAGATTGCGAACTGCCTCTACCTTGATGACTACTGTGCCACGAACACCAGAGGACTACCACAGGTGGCTAATATCATGTCCTTTAAGCACTTCCGACTTCTCCACCAAACCATCCATTTCAACGACCACAGCTTCATTAATGGAACCATATAGCCCTCGACAAAGTACGGCCTCTTTTCATCTTCCTCAACAAAGCTTTCCGGCGTGAGCATCAGTTTCTGAAGCAGTCGATCGACGAGGTTATGGTTGACTACAAGGGAGAGACACTGGAAATCTGAGGCAGTACATAAATAGTAAACCAGAAAAGTGGGCGTTCAAGATGTTCTCCAAACCATCAGAAGATTGGTTTATCCATGACATGGTGCTCTACCAAGAACCAACAACACCCGAGGACCATGGCATTCCCCTCAATTCGGAGCAGGAAGCCATCGGAGACACAAGCCAGATAGTTTCTGTTCCTGTCCGCATAATGACTAGCTTCTCCACCACAGCAATATTTGCAGATAATTTCTTCACCAGCCTTGAGATTGTGCTATACCTACAGAAACAGGACTGCAGGTACACAGGGACAGCCCAGAAGAACAATTGGAAATTCTCCATTAAGGACAGTCAAGGAGTTGAACAAGAAATCAGTACAGTGCATCTTGGTTCTTGGGTGGAAGGACAACAGGTTCGTCACTATTCTGATCAATGACCTAGGGTTACAACCTGTGAACAAGTGTATACGGTTCTCTAAAACCAGCAAGAAGAAAAAAAAAGTTGAATGACTCAATGTCATAAAGTGTGTAAGGAAATTCCACTTGGAATTTCTTGTCCAGCACGGAATTCCCTGCGCTTTAGAAGGTTCTGTTATGCCTAAATTGGTAAGCCTAACCCCCCCGTCCACAAGCGGTAGCCTCAAACCGCATCCACCACGATTCACGTTTACACGGGTTAGAATAGCCTCGCCAAGAAGATTCGAGGCCATTCGAGAGTAGAGCTGTTTCCCACTACCCCCCCCCCCTCGCGGGGAGAGCCTCAGACATATATCGTGCTCGTTTGCCATGAGACAGACACAGAGTTGAGAAGTTTTGCCCGGACTCAAGAAGATTTTCCTAGTTCAAAGTCAGGTTATAAGAACAAAGCAAAGTGACGGCTAAACTAGTTGTGTATTGCAATTAGCCCCAGCCAATGAGGTAATTCCATTTAACTATCGCTACCGAGTGATTTTTCCGACTTCACCCATCAACTCCTGTCGAAGCCCTCCTCGTTCGCTCCTCGTTTTTTGGGTGGCCGAAATACTCTCCCTTGGACCGGAAGTTACCGCCCCCCTTCCTTTTGGAGAACCGTCATCACTTTAAATTCCCGCTCAAAAGCTCCGAGCGGCCTTGCCTCACGTGCAGAAGACATCCGTAAAGCCCTATTTTGACGTCTCACCCGGAATCCTCCGTAAGCTAACCCCACTCCCCCTTCAGTAACCCATGTGAGTTAATTCCCTCATCCCCAATTTCAATAGTCTCCTCCTGTAATACCATAAATTTTAATTTTATACTCTGAATCATAACTACCACTTCCCCCCAGCTCGTTCATCTTATGTAATTTTGCCCATTAATTTTCTCATTATTTTTATGTAAATAAAATTCTATTTTTGTACATGCCTCTTTAAAGAACCTTGAGCGTTGCCATTGCCCATATTATACCTGACCTCGTTGCACTCTCATCTCGCCCTCCGTCCGGTGAGACTCGTGGTGTTCTGTCCCTTTGTCGACTTGCCTTCAAGTTATTGTTCCTTCCCTCATAGATATAATATGTTATTGATTTAATATAATGTTATACCACGACAAAGTGCTACAATGCAAACATGGGTGGTATTGACAACAGTGACATGGTTGTCCACCTCTACCATACCCCGATGAAGTCCCAGAGGTGGTACATAAAACTATTCGCCTACTGCGTGGACGTTAGTGACCATGGCTTGGCTATGCTATAGCCGTGATTGCAATTTTTTAGTTAAGGTTAAGGGCCTCTGCTTGAAGGACTTCCGGGTTCAGTTGTTCATATTTGGAAGTAACTGGAAGCCTGTGATACTTCGATGTCCATGAAGCTTGAGTGGTTCTCCTGGCAGTCCCGGCACCTGGGACCTCCAAAAGCCCGTTCAATGTCACCGTAGCAAAACTCAGGCGACCGGTGTACGGTTTGCAGCACTCTGTAACATATCCCACGCTACATGAACCGCCAGACCTGTAAGTACTGCAGCCGGAAGGAGAATATCATCGGGTCCAACGTAGTTTGCAGGGTATGTCTTCATATTTCTGCTTGTATAAGGTTCACAAGGAATGACTCCATCACCAATATATATATATATATATATATATATATATATATATATATATATATATATATATATATATATATATATATATATATATATAATATATATATATATATATATATATTGATAAAGTGTAAATAGAAGTTCTGTTGGTGGTTACAACCACCACGGGGCTTTTCCCTTATTTAATTTCCCCCTTTCAAAAACCTTTTGAAGAACAGAAGAGAAAATATAGAAACCTTGTATTGCAGACCATATAACAATATATATAAAAATATATATATATATATAAACCTCCTATTTATATTATATATAACACTGTTATTGACTTTAAAATCTTAAAATTTGCGTAAGTATTGCCCCATTTAAAAAGTATTTATAAGGGAAATTAAAATTTAGCTTGGCCACCCTCATAAAAGGAAAGAAATAACGACGAAATAAATATCCGAATTTATATTTATATATTATAACCCATGTAAGATAAAATTCACTATAATTGTTTATAGTACTACTGTATGGTAAAAAATATTCATTTATATATAAATATAGAACATGAAAACATATCCTAAAATCTTCATATATGTTTATCATTAATATTTTGTGAGTTACGAGTAGCAAAATATTTATGAATTTAGGTATTAGCGGAATGAATCTTAAATTCAGCTATTTGGCATGGGAGTTTCTGTAATCATAGGAATGAAGATGACAAAATGCAGATTCTTTGAGCTTTGAGTTTTACGATCTGCCTCTTCAGACGAATTACGTTCGTTTGTGTGGAAGACTAAAATCTATTTTTAGAATTAAGTGAAGGAAATTGCTTAGAAGTAAGCAGAGGGCTATCCGCCACAACTTACTGACTGGCCTGTTGGTTAGAATGTTTCTGTATGTAAACCCTTAGAACCAAAAAAAATAAGAGATTACTCCTTCTTTCACTCTTTCATGGGAGTTTCTGTAATCATAGGAATGAAGATGACAAAATGCAGATTCTTTGAGCTTTGAGTTTTACGATCTGCCTCTTCAGACGAATTACGTTCGTTTGTGTGGAAGACTAAAATCTATTTTTAGAATTAAGTGAAGGAAATTGCTTAGAAGTAAGCAGAGGGCTATCCGCCACAACTTACTGACTGGCCTGTTGGTTAGAATGTTTCTGTATGTAAACCCTTAGAACAAAAAAAAATAAGAGATTACTCCTTCTTTCACACTCGTATTTTTTATATAAATAGAGGAAGTGGTGGGAGAGGTTAAACTATCGTGATAACGAAATAAATAGTTTCACATAGTTGCGATGTCATCACCACACAGCGACTAGGCTAACCTAAATAGGTCGTCTTGTAACTTTAAGTTAAGTTTGAACCTCGAGAGTTTAGCGATTCTTTTGCATAGTCTACTTTTTTACAACGTTCATATTAGACAGTGTTTTTCTTTTACGTATGTGCAAACAAGCATTTGAAGAGCGAACATTAGTTTCTCTTCGGTAGGAACATATATATTGCCATATAGGCGTTAAATATACGGCGGGATCAGCCACATTAACCTGAAAGCTATAATTTGGAAACGAGAGATCTTTGATCCTTTACTCTTCTGAGACGTCTAACTACTGCCGTAATTCATTACATACGTATCTTCCAAACTCCTTACCCGTTACCTAATGCAAATAGAGAGAAATTTTTTCAAAATAAGAAGGTTCGAAGAAATTAAGTAGCCTCTCAATGACACACACCAACTTGCGGGTCGCTTCTTACCTTTGTCTTCTGTATACCGGAATATTGAAAATAGACATCATGTCACCAACTTTCCAGCCTCTGATAGGTCTCCGAAGCAAGACGATGCGAATCTGGTCTGGTTTTTTAACACCTCATCACAGGCCTTGCCACTCTTCGTAGGCTCCCTCAACTCCTCTTTGAATAAATCACAATCCTATTTTATATTTCAATTTGAGTAAGGAGGATAGTGTTTCCCTCTTTTAATTTCTCCTCCAGACGAGCTACCAAGGATTGAGGGGCCTGGTTCTAACTTAACCCTCCGGTGATCACGAATAAAACACTCATTTCGGGAGCATCCCAGCATGGAGACGATGTACTAACTTTCGACCTCCCTCCAAGAGGATTAGAAAATAATTTGACAAACCAAGCCACAACTGCTAAGAAGGAACCCTTAATTAAAAGGAGACGACAAAATGATTGCCATACTATGAATGTCCATGTCTCAAGGGAGACTTTGTTTTCAACTTTGCTTTCGAGGCTCCTGGTCGTCCCTTAAACAGTCAGAGCATAATTCACACTCGTTTCTCCTAATCTTTGTGGTAGGACGAGACGTATTTGAAGCCAGCACATACTCTATTAGCATCACAATACCTCTTTTAGTTGTGACAATCATATATAGTTCATGAAAAAAAAGCTGTATCAAAGGAAGATAATATGGCTTCTGAGCCTCCTTGAAGATATATGAAGAGGCCAAAGAGGGGCCAGTGTAATCATCGTGTATGTTGATTGGAAACTGTGAAGAGTCACAGGCCAAACAATAAATAGGGTCCAGACTGATTAACCCTACAATGGACTGTTAAGCACTGTGTCTATTGCAAAGAGGAAAAATAATAACCTGAATCCATTGCAACTTTTTGGCAAGTCTATGCAACTATTGCGGCGCCCTGGCAAAAAGCATTATGTTCCCCTCGGCATGCTCCTATTTTTTTTGTCAGTTAATGTGAGGAAGAGCAGAACACACGTCTGGTAAGACAGTCCTCGAGAGGAACATGGCGTCACGGATTGCACGAATCAGGTCGTTTGGAGATTCCAATGCACCAAGTGATAGAATTCCAGGCATTTTTTGAGTCGCTAAAGACTTTCTCCGAACGTCACAAGACGCGTTATTGTCCTTAGCGACCGATGTATTGCAACTACCTCGGCCGTAAAGACAGACACATTGCCTGGTATAGCCTTGCTTCTTTCAAACGGAATGAATTTGGTGTGTAAGTAACCCCAATCCTTGAATTTATAGCCATCCTTATACACATACACTGATCCAGTGCGACAGTAGGTGCACTCCAAAAAGAAAGAAAGCAATACTCCCATTGGGGTGAAATCTTTGAGAACAGAGGCATGGAGACAGTCAAGAGTAATATATTCTAGGGGGCGAGCTCTCGAACGAGTTTCCTAGAAATAAATCCAATGAGCTTAGTGTAGGATAGTCGTCTCTGGTGCCATAAGGACCTTCGAAGTTGATTATAGAACCAGTGAGAGCACTTGGCAACTAAAGGAGATGTCAAGTACACGATGAAAAACAATTTGCATCTCACAGACATATAGAAGAATCTCGTAGAGGAGGATTGCAGAAGACACTGGTGACAAACGGAGAGCAGTGTGATGGATTGATTCCACTGTCCGGAATATACGGCTGTAGATGAGTAAACTTCGCTTCTGTAATTATACTTCGAAGGAAGAAAGGGCCTTTATTAAGGCATAGGACCTATTAGTAGGGAAGCCCGTAACAACTCTACACGAAGGCGCATTATTTACATTTCACTCTGACGTCTGGTTAAGGAATGTGATAACAGGTTTTTGGATCATCAGAAGGAGTTACTGGTGCAAGTTGGTATAAATCGTCTGCAACATTCGTGAGAGGCCTATAGTTAAGTAAACTTTCTATCTCTGCTAAGAGGGTATAAATTTTATTCTAATTACTTGTCTACCACAGCTTTTAGGCATGGATGACCATCTATCGATTTTCCTTAAGCTGTTCTTCATCATGCCCAGTTTTTACGAATACAGTTGTTCCACGAAATTTAGCAGCAGTATCGATATACACTGGCTTATGTATTGAGTATCGACCTGAAAAACGCCGAAAGGCTCGAAAAATGTGTAAAAAACACCATCCGAAACCTTAACCAGATGGATGCAACGAGTCGCAGTACTAGTGGAAAAACAGGATATTGTCCTTTGCTGGTTCCATTTTTCCTTTATCTAGATAGCGTGAGTGTAAACGATCCAAATAGTAAAAAATGGGGGATCATTTATACTCTAATTGTGGGTAACGGTGGTGGATACTTAGCGTCCTATAACATTCTACTTACAACGGATGTCAGGTGTAAAATTTTCTTGTTATCCTTTTGATTACCTTTGGAACATGTGGCACCAAATACTTACTATAGGAGATCATCAGTAGTTGGCTATCCGTAGAGATGCAATAGTAATAGTTTCACGAAGTGAGAGTCTCCAGAAAACAAAACTACGAAACTAGTATGGTAAGCTAGAGGAAAAAAAATAGCTGGAGATTTCGGCTAGTATGACCATCAGCCTTGGTTTGAATTTATTTCTACACTTCAGCGTAATTCTTCTTTTGGACTTCTTTTATTTAGTAATCTACTATTGCACAGTATTAATTTTTTGTGATGTTTTAACAGTAATATTCTGTTAGGAATGACTTAGAAACGATCAAACATTTCAGAATGAAAAGTATCTGAACAAATGAGAGGTGACCTTGATCACCCTTGACATGGAGCCCTACCTGTTGATATCCATTTGAGCTTTCTGAAAGGAAGATTGTTCCTAATTCTTCCCTTACAGTATCCTGCTGTCACAACATCGGAACAAAAGAATCCGATATCTCCGGCAAAGTAAACTACTAACTCATAGCAATAATTATTACTAAAGAATCTTAATAATATATAGTAAATTCTCTATGTCCGCAGGTATATTTTACAAAAAAGGAAAAAGGGGCACGTAACAACTTCCTCTAGACCTAGACCCAGGGTGAAAGTTCCCGTTTTGTCGGGTCTTTTCCAGCACTAAGCGAGAAGATGAGATTCTTCTCCAGATACAAATAGCGGTACCTCCCCCTGGCGCACTTGGAGAGAGATAGAGAGAGAGATTAGAGAGAAGCTAAACGGAAAAGGAAGATATGTATAATAGTGAAGAATAATGAAATCAATATAACCAGTAGAGAAACGTTTTCTTACAAAACAAGGGAATAGAAATTATTGGATCTAACATCTCCTATATCGTATTCTTCATTTTAGCATCTGGCAAGGAAGACGATTAGATAATCATTACTGCTCATTTAAGAAACTCGTGCAAGCCTTTCATCAGTTATTTAATGAAATCTCTTCTAATAATTAATCCTATGAATAGCTGTGAGAATGTTTGAAATTTGGTTTAGGAAAAATGGCATCAATAAAAGTGCATAAAAGTGTTGTGTATATTTTCCAATAATTGAAGGTTGAATCAGAATAACATATTGGTCTTAGCTTGATCAAACTTAATCAATCTTGAATTTAGTCTTGTTGACTTTCCTCTAAACTGACCACTTCTCTCAAAGGTGAAGAGAAATTCAGAGAGGAAAAGTGTGAATCAGTTTAGAAACGTAAACAAGCAAGATAGATCCATCAAATCCAAACGAAACAAACTATAATAAATAAAATATGGAGCAAAAAACATGAATTCTAAGAATAAGGCAAAAATAAGCCGAAGAGAAAATTGGCATAATGTCTCGGCCTGAAAATTGAAAAATTCAAATGTTATTAACCAGAGTTTTGGTATTTATCTAGAGATTAAATATGCATGGTGGCTTCCTTTCATGAGACAGAATTTATCCTCCGAAGCCCTACAAAGGAATATCGGAAAATCCAGGCTCGTCAGGGTTTTAATTGGATACGTGAATTCATACATAAATGAAGATGGATTCGCAAGATGTTAGGTATGGGCAACTTACATATAAGAATGGCACTTTGTAAAATTTTAACAAGGACGCATCTGTGTGTTATTCCAAGGGCTTTAGTTTCCATAGAACTATATATAGATAAAAGGATGATTATCGATATTATATCAAGGGAGAAATGCTTTAAGGTGGTATTAGTTGTTTGAAAAGCATCATTATATTAGAGTTGCATCATTTAAAAAGCTCCCTGAAAAAGGGAACCTATCCGACGGCTCACCACGGCTGACTCCATTAGACTTGGTTCAATGTAAATAGCCGTTTTTCTTCACTGCTTGGTGGCAGAGCCCCTTCAAAGGTGACTCTGGTCGATCTTTCGAGACAAATAGCTTCAATTGATATCTTATTGACAATCTTTCATGTTAATCTTCAAATGGAGATGATATAAGAAGTTATTGAACAGTGGTTACATGGCCAATAGAGACAATTCCGTCCGTCAACGTGTGTTGGTCTAGAAATTTGGGTTATTTTTGGTAAATGTGTTAATACTTGTGATTATTTGGACCTTTTTTATCAAACCTATGGATTCGAAGTTTCTAATGAGGAGTTTTGAATGTTCTTCTCTGGCTCCAGCATTTAGCGATACGTATATGTACAATAGATCTCGATATCATTGTCGAACCATTAATTACTTATGAAGACATTTTTAGAATTAAGAAGGTAACGCGGCAAAAAAACGAAATCTTTCCTAAAAACAATCATATATGTGAAATTCATGAAGTGACCTTTTCATTTTTCGATCATCAATTACTTCCGTTAGAGTATATTTAACGATATTGGTATTTAATGTTAACCTTCACAATTTATTGCTTACCGTTAGAGTTTAAATTAAATTACTTTTTAATTCGCTTCGGGTTGGCTGCAGGCTAATTTGTAGATGTCTGGTATGGTCACTAACTTTGATAGAGCAATATACGACTTATATGTCTCTCATTTATGTAGTCTGAACTATTTATGTGCAGTACCTGGAGTAGTGTTGCGTCCAGGCAATTCAAAATTGCGGTGCTTCGTGAAAGAAGGGAGATAATATCTATATCTATTTCGGTTCTTCGTTGAAGATCTCTTGACGTGACATATTCGTCCCATTTTACGTTTTGTATGAAATTAAAATTTTCCCCCTCTGCATTTGAAGCATCTTGCTTCTCAAGGATAAGTCTAATGGAACTGCTAAATACAATAGTTTTGGTAGAACTAGCGAAGTATATAATTTATTTTTGTTTTTGTGTTTAGTTTACGAAATCGATGATTCTATTTGAGTTCTAGTTTCGTAAGTCAAACATTCGAATTAATATAATTTCCGTCTTCTAAACGTGACTGCAGTGAATTTGGTCTGATTAGTCTGGATCTTCTACTTTTCTTTGTACCTGGAGATTTTTGAGCCTAGGATGCAGTCGCCCTCGATATCACTCTTCTAGATCTGGTTGGACGAGTCACATACTTTACTTTGAGGGTTGGGGAAGCGGCTATGTCATAATTTCCCTGGTGTAGCCCGAAAAGATCGTGAGAGTCAGACACCTTCCGTGGGGGTCTCCGGAAGGCAGGTCAAATGAGGCTCTGATATGGTCACCGAATGCTATCGCCGCACTTTTGTTGGTGAATTTGTTGTGAATCAGATTTTGGGAAATGGGGAGACATTACGAGTGTCGAGCGAGATCTTGTCTTTGATTCCATCCTTACCACATCAACCATGTAGCCAGAAGCTTAGCAAAATCTTTCATGCTGGTATGTTAAGGAGATTATAGTCTCGTGCTCCTTTTCTTGAGGAAGACTTGTTGTCTTGCCTACTGCAGGAAGGGTACGACAGATGTTTCACCAGCCTGCATTTGACTACTTAATCTTTAGCTTCCATTTTTAAGAAAAAGATGATTTTGGATAACTGCTGGCTATCTGGAAATTATCTTGCTTCTAATGCTGCAGTGAAAAGATTCAAATTATATTTTTTTCCTCAATCTAGCCTGTTTTACTTGATTGTTGTTATTAAGCTAAGCCAGAAGCTTTTTGTTCGAAGCCGAGTTTAGCTCTTCTTAGTGGATCGACATGCCTTCTGGAGAGCACAACTGCAACCTGTTGAGATTTGCGGTTAACTGTTCAGTTAATCTCCTGTAGAGCTTTATTATTTGCTCCAGAACTCTTCTATCGAAGCTTTGATCGAAGTTTTCCTCCTCTTATTTAAAGATGGTAAAAAGTCGCCTCAGAGTTCTCTAGAATACTTTGCTTTCTCTTGTAGGAATGGAAGCTTTCATCTTTAAACATTAGATTATTAAAAGTAACAAAAGATCGTGAGATCCGGTAATTATATGAAAGTGCTTTAGAGTAAAAAGCAAGTCGCAGGTTAATTTATAGGTGATATTATACAGGGTATATTATATGCGTATATTATAGAGGGTATATTATTATATGGGTTTTTCTTATAATTAAAAAGGTGCTTTTCCAAACTATTTTTTAAACAAGTTGATTGATTTCATTTGAATTAAAATGCTGAATGCAAGTTCTATGTCAAAATTATTTTACAAGCGAAAATGTTCCTACCAAAATTTTTATAATAAGCTATAATTTCCATTAATGGCCATTTGTTTATGTGCATTTTTTAGCTCGTTTATAGAAAGAAACAAAGTTAATATCATCAAGCTTTTGGAAACCCTTTGGCTACATATTCCAGCTAAAGAATTCTCGCTGTTGCTCATTGTTTTCTTCTTCCTCTCCGGCCTTAAATTTTGTAGATCTTATTTAGTATTTCTCGTAGGTAAGCTAAATAGTGACAAAAATATCTGCCAAAGATAATGAGGTCTTTGAGAAAAGAGAAAAAAGAAGAAGTAGGAATAGGAATTTCTCTGCTTTAATTGACGGTATGTATATTTGCTCCCTAGACGGTTTGGTAGATGAGATTTTACTCTCGTCTGCCTTCACCCCAGTCTCAATGCAAGAATTCACACTTCGTAATTTTACCTTTATTCACTACTTATTAAATATCTATCTTTCTCTGTTTTTCTTTTTGTATGACAAGTCCGTCTCTTTTGATTAATTAGTCCGTCTGCTTTTTTAAAGTTCGTCTTTCTTAGTTGCATTTTCTCTCTCGCTTTGGTTCTTCGTGCTTATCTGTTAACTACTCTTTATCTATCGGTTTTCTTTAAATATCCACCTCATACAAGATTGCCCAAAATCCATATCTCCTTTGCTTTTTTTAGGTTTCCATTTTAAAATTTTTAACCACCTGCTCAGGCCCGGATTTTATCTAAGTTTATTTTTTAATTGAATACCTATTATATAGCAATTTTCTCTTCATTTTTTCGTATCGAATGCATTCATTTCATCTTTTTAACTTAACCCTGAAAATAAGCAATATTATAGATTCCAAGTACCATTGCTATTAGTCTCTGAAATGAGTTTACACACATAATATTAGCATCTAAGTGTCAGTGAGGGCCAATAGAAGAATTTAAAATGTGAGTAAATATAATGGAATGCCGTAAGTTCAAAATTATTGAGATTAATTTGGGAGCCTTTGATGCCAAAGAAAGTGTAAGTTCAAGGTGGAAAGGTGTCAAAATAAAGATACCATATTGAAGATTAAGGAACATGGCATGAATATTATCTTGCAGGGTGCCATGCGGAAAAATAGGTTTGTAAAGTTAATTTATCAGGTATCTGGTCATTTGGCTCAAACCATACCAAAAACAATAGCAAACTTATCCATAATTAATTTGCAACAAGGTATTTAGGTTAGGCGTGAGTCGGTAAACCCCCACAATTTAGTAATTAATAAGTATTTGTCAACCGAAATAAATTCTTGCATTTGGTTTCCCACATCAAGTTTATTCTTTATAGCGACGCGTTACTATGGGTTGAAACATCCCATTAAGTAAAACTTCCTCCAAACGTAGAAGATTCCATGCACGCCCCCATACAATTGCTTTGCATATTTATCAGACAAAATATTAGCCGCATTAGCAAACCATTTTTTACAGGGCGTTGCTCTCTGACACTCACATTTTTATAATCTCTTCAAATTTATTCCCTTTCTTGTTCGTTTAAAATAGCGCTAGCATCTAAAATTTCTGTCCTTCGAAAACATTCAATCCCTCATCCACAGCTTCTATTAAAGTAAGTAGATTGGAATATTATTTTTGCATTATGTGAAAAACAAAGGCAACAAATACGCTAGGGAATGTTTGAAAAGCTATTGATTAAAATAAGTGAATTAATGCGAAGCAAGTTTACGTGATGTAGACATAGCGAGCTCATAGAATGTATTATGTCGTATGTTAGCCGAGCTTATATATATATATTTATTTGTTTTTATAATTTTTAATAAACCAAATAAACTTTGACATAAGGCGTAGGTTCGTGCCTCGGTGATCACTTGAGGATCGGGCTCTAAGAGTGCTAATCTTTATTTTTATTCTAGGGAATGAATAAACGAGGTTTCTTTCTTGACTTTATCAAATATTGCTACTTCAACTCGTTCGGGGATAATTAAAACAGTGCATTTACTAAATAAAAATAGACTTTAATGAACATAAACCATATCACTAAATAACATAAAACAAATACATATCTAATACACTTAAAAAAACAAAATGGGATTACTGGGTGAGCTCTCGTAGCTCACTTCGAAATAAAATTTTATAGGGGCAACAATTTTATTTTAAAGTTAATATCGTTGTCTTTGGCCAGACATCCACTAAACCAATTATTATGCACGGGAACATAAACAACAGGATTAGTTAACACTTCAGATTCGGGGCGCACGGTAGATGGCACTATTACTCGGCTACAATTTTGGGCTACAGCATATCTCTTATGACGTCAGACGGTAACGTCAGCTGTGAACAATATCCGCGTAATATTTTTTTGTATATGAGTATAGACTGGGGGGCGCAGCCCCCCAGACCCCCCCAATTGATTGAAACTCAGGATCATCGAAGTGTGGTCCCCTTGTAGTGATATCTCCCCCACGAGCAGTCCTTATGAATTTACTGGGTTTTTTTGCTCCCCAACAATTCTGACTTTTATTGGTTTCTTAATTATTTAATGCGCCTAAGGATAATCTAAAAAGTTTTTCGCAATCATACAAAGAAAAGCCGAATTCGAATAACAAAGAAGCACATGGAGAGCACGAAAATACAATAACGAAAGAAAAACATTTGCAAAACGGATCCTATTTATAAGCTACGATGTTGCCAGTAAGAAGCTGTTATCGTTCGCAGTAAACAAAAAAATATGGAAACAAAACAAAAAACAATGAAAGACATCAAGAAACCTTACCTAACTTAGAAAAAAACTATAAACGAGCAGAGCGCAGATTTTTAGTAAATAATAGACTAAAAGTTACAAATCCCCAAAACTACAAAAAAATATAACGCAGTGATTGTCACATCTGACGCTACTGTCTGACGTCATAAGAAATATGCTGTAGCCCCAAATTGTAGCTGACTAACAGGACGATCTACCGTGCGCCTCGAATCTGAAGTATTCCCTAGGATTATTCTTTATTCACGTAAGGTAATGGAGATTAAACACTCGCGACCAGTTAGACTATCCTCGGATATTTTTGATCAGAGTTGGTTGTTTGTTCGCTAGATGGCGTTTGTTGACCTGCCTAGCGAGTTGAAAGGTGACCGCACGAGGGATCTTGGGTAGAGGCGACTTCAAGCTAAAAACGCGCCCTTCCACTTTGCTTACGGAGAAGATGAAATCGTTGTCTTCTTTTTATTTTTTCTATCTAGTTGGGGTTTTTCTAACTCAGATAAAGTAAGATTTAGGGTCCTCAAACTGTCAAGCTTGATACTTAATCTCTTGGGGGCTCGAGCATCACCGAGCTTCCTTGGTACGATCTGGTTTTGTACAAGGACTGCAAAGTTCTCCTTAACTTGCAGAAAACCTTCTACCGGTGATTTTTCTGGTTCCTTCTCGAACTCGAAAATTCTCTCAACCGTTGACTTACTTGTCTCTTCCGTTAGAACGAACAAAAAGCCAGGTTTACTCAGGTCATCCTGTCATATACACAAATTACTCCCGTGGGGGGGGGGAAAGAACGGCAAGGTGAGACATCAGGTTGGTCTCCCGCGCTTGGAGTCTTGGGGCTTGGAGTGAGGGTAATACGAGATCGGCAGTTTGCACTTTTGAATAAATTGTTTATAAGTGCACCCTCAAAGGGCCTGCCTTTCAAGCTACGGGCAGGAATCAGTCAGGTATCATTTACCCTTTTGCCCGTTCTCCTATGTTACCGGAGAACATCGCAGGGGCAAAGCTAAACCCGGATGTCTTTTGTTATTATTTCCTTGGCCTCGATACATATATATATATATATATATATATATATATATATATATATATATATATATATATATATATATATATATATATATTTATATATATATATATATATACATATTTATATATATATATATATATATATATATATATATATATATATATATACTAAACTCTTATTAATCCTCTACATATTACATTTGACTCTAGTAAAGAGAAGGGCACGCAAATCTCTTGAATTTGCCAAAGTTTCTTTCCCTCTACTTAAATTGCTTGAATATGCATAAGGACAGGATTTCTCGACCTTCGTGTAGAGCACATTTTCCGGCTGTATGGAGGGGGTGGGGTCTTATACCAATAAAGAAGGGGCACTGAATCTGCAACATTCACGCAGCGATTCCAAGCACGTCAACTCATGCTTTCTCTATTGAAAATCTGCTCATAAATATTAATCTCACTTTAATAGAAATATCAATCTTACTTTATTAGAAGTATCAATTCACTTAGAATATTAATTTCTGCTTAATATCAATATCAATTTCACTTTATTAGAAATATCAGTTTAACTCTAATAAAATATCAATCTCACTTTAATATGAATCTAAATCTAACCTTAATATTAAGCTATCAAATTTCTCCGAATTATTGCTAAGGAAGGTCTATTATTAACAATCAATTTCCTTTCTTTTACGTTAAATTGTGTTTATTTCTGTTAATAATTTTTTGCAATTTATTCTGGGTTTTTTTCTAATTATTTTGCTTACATTGGAAATATACCCCATAAAAATAGGATAAAATATGTCCAATAATTCTTATAATCACTTTTAAAGAAAGAAAATTCGAATCGATTTTGACATTAAAATCAAAGTTTTGAATCATTGCGTAAAAAGTCTTCGACAGTGATTTGTTTCTACTTGAGGCCATATCTACACCTCTATCTTAACGAATTATGTTTTTTAAAATGTTTTGACGCAAATGCTTACCTTCTATATTGCTTTTTTAATCAGGAGAATAAATAAACTACTTCTATGAGGAGAATATTTAATGAGAAAGCCTTGAAACACTGCCCTTTTTGTCTTTAACTTAAGCAGATAATTGCCTTAGAATGGGACTTACTTTAATGTATGCCTAGTTCATAAGGCCGCAGAAATCAGGCGGTATTTCGCAGCTATAAGCTTAATAATTACCTCTCTGGCCTCAGTTGCTCATTTAAGGCGGGAAGGTGTATAATAAAATTAAAAACTTATTTTGAATTCATCCAATAAAACGAACTAAACTTAGTTTTGAAAGGTAAATTGTCTTGTAATTAAATAAATGGGAATGATAATGGAGAATTGAAACATATAAATCAAAGAAGAAACGAGGAATAAAGAAAGGTGTCGTTTTAGACGGAAATTAAAAGGACACAGAACTATGACCATATAATATATGCGCACACAATCAAACAAGAGTGAAGGTGAGAGAAATATTTTCCCAAGTACATTGGATTTTAACACTTACATTATTGGGTAATTTTATCAGAAGATTTAGATTTTTATCCAGAAAAATTGTATGAATAAAAATATAAAAAATTAAACAAAACTATCAACAAATCAGGAATAAAAATCAATAAATATGGATTGTGAAAATAAAGACTGATAAAGCTTGTGAAAATATACTGATAAAGCGATTTTTTTTAAATTTCGAATATTTATACCATGTTTTTTTAACTTTTAACCCAATAGGACATTTTAAATAATTTATTAATAATAGGTTTAAAATATTTTCAGATTAATTTTTATTTGTGTGTGTGAAAAGATATAAAAGGGAGTTCAAAATAAATATTTGACGTTTTGTCTGAAGAGACTAAAAAGGAAGTGAACTTTCAACATTTTGAGTGTTTATTTGAACAGATCCAAATGGGATTGGGTCCTCGAAAGTTATAATTGTTCGATTAAACAGACGCAAAAGGCTAGTAAACACTCCAAATTTTTTGGAATAAATCCTGCAGTCAGATTTGTTTTTACAATATTTATAACATATATTCCTTAAGTTAAAATTCTTGAATTTGGAGGGTATGAAAAAGAAAAGAGGATCTAACAAAATTAACACTTGCTTTAATGCGTTAAATTGCAAAAGAAACGGAATAACTTTGGAGACACTTCTTTTTACCAGCTTCGGAAATATCGGAAATTAAAGCAATTATCCTAAGTAATGCAAGAAAAGAATTTAATAATATTTGATTCTTTAGATGTTGATCATATGAGGATATTTATAAATAAAACACCAATGTCATCTCCGTCATGATGATTTAAAAAGAAGTTCATAAATAGTTCGTACATTATTGACACGAGAAACTGCCTAGGAGTTACGTAAACCCCTCAAACCACATGTTCTACAAGAACGCGTGATCTCGCAGACTTTTTTTAATCAATTGATGTTGTAAAATAAAAAGGAGCTCTTTGTAACGGGAGGAGAGATAATGGGGGAACGTTCCCTCTTACTTTGTTTGAGAAAAAATAAAATGCGAGAAGATGCTTAAACAAAATCTGTTAACTGAGAACCTTAGAAGAAAACGGTCAGACCAAATATAAACGTATAAATAAAGTAATTAAAATAGGTCCGCCCCTGCAGAGAATATGTTTACTTTTGCAAGAATGACAGCGACAATAGGAGACATCAAGAAGCTAAAGAAGTAGTAATTCAAAAATTGAAATAGAAAAATCGACTTCAACAACCGCGTTGTTCAAGTGTGGTATTCTCTACAGTAATAAATAAGCAGTGCATCAACTACAGATTCCAGAGAAAAGAATTCGAATAGTTCTTATTCGAAAAAATAAAATATAATTAACACTTCAATAAGAAGTGTATTTATTAAGAGAGCCTAAAGGTTATAAGTTAAAAAACTTCCTGTAGTTTCCCAAAACCTATTGGTTTACGTAAATCGTCTTAAAGAACAACCTGGACCGAACAATGTAGATGTTAACTAATTTTCAGGACTGTGGTCCTATCTACATTTGCGCACCCGAACAAACAAAGAAAATGTAGATAAATGTACATTATCAATGATGGTTTTTCGTAATTTTGCTTTACTGTTCTAATTATTGGATTTGCATATGGTGAGGATGATATTAAATCTATACCGTCATACCGAGGACAGTGCTCCTTTGAACATTTTTTTACGTGAGTAGTTTTCGGTTTGGAACACCCTGTCAAAGTAAGCTTTTTACTTCATCGCTATTTAGTTTTATTTTTTACTTAAGAGAATTTAAGATGTTTAAAAGAGAGTTTAAAAATTGTCTCTGGTTAAATAAATGAAATCTACTAATTGTAATTCGAAACGAAAACAAATAAAACCTAGGAAAAAAAAGGTTTGACTACTTACACAAGTGAAATTTTATTTTAAAAAACGCAATAGGAAAACAATATTTGAAACGATTGAAAGGGAATTTTCATAGGTTTGGCTAAGGATGGTAGGAGTTATAAAGAGGTAGATGTATTTGACATGAGACGTGAAGAAATAATAACACCGTTTGAAATAGAGAAGCGCCCTCTTATTTGAAAATCAAAATGCGTGCGTATCAACCTACTTTTCTTCACGTTATAGTTATGTTATCGCTATTATCATATTATTATAGATTCCAGTCGTAATCGACTATCATAATAATATGATATAATATCTGTTATATACGTAAATTTTGCTGCCAAAATAAGACCATTTTAGATGCATACAAAGCAACACTACAATATTCAAAGACATACACAAAGAATAATAAAAAATCCATGTGTTCGAAATCCTTATGCTACGCTTGTAGAATTAGTGAACTGAAATCATTGTCCGCAAATATTTATTTACAAAATTTAACTTACAGTAAATGACCAAATTCCTTATCGATTGGTTCATCGAGCACTACTACTCGTTTTCCATATTAAATATCTTTGGAAATTTAAAATTTACAAATATATCCATTGCGAGAAGTTCCAGAAACCGATCCCTTTGTGATTTTGCTCGATGTTTTTTGAGAGCATATTGTGTTTTGAGGACCACTGAGTATGCGCCCTAAATGATCAAGCGAAAGTTCAAAGTGTGGGTTAGAGCAAATTCTCAGAGTGAATATATTTTTGTACTTACAACATTAAAAGGAAAAAAATCACGAAAAACCAGAAATAGAGCTACAGACAATAATTTTGTTCAAATAATACATTAGTATATATTATATTAGTTCTTGTGAACTGAATATCAATTCAACACATCAAGCATTATTAAAGTAGAATGATGATTAAAATACTTATACAGAATATGGAGGTCAAATTTGTACAAGGTAAATGATAATAATTAAGCCTACATTTACATGATAAAGCCCATACAAATGATACACTCTCAAATCTCAAGCGATAAACTTTGAAAGTCGTTGGTCAAAAGGTAATTTTTGTCTAGCTGTAGATCACATGAATGCGCGTGTATCATTACAGTTGTGAACGTACATAGAAGGAGCAAAATGGGTGATTGAGTGCACATATTTTCTCTTAATAATACAATGAGAATAAACGTTAATACAGTAAATTTTAAAAATAATTAGTTAACTAAATTAGTTAACTAGTTAAGTAAATAATATGATGAAGGAAATAGTCTAGCAAACCTGCAAATATTGAGTTAAGTGAACTGAAAACTATACGCGTTGCATAGCTTGTCCATTTTCAAGTTTACTAAGCTAGACTGTTCCTTAGATGAGAAGCATGGCGCTTTAACATTATTCGATTGCTAATGATAAATTGGTGGCGCGTGCCATAGCCTTATGTGAGATAAATAAATTTGATGGCACGTTGCGATATGACTATGCGAGTGCAATCAAAATAATGTGAGGGCGAATTAATAAATTATGATGAATTAATACTGGGTGAAGCACACAGATAATTCAACGATCTAGCAAATCGGATAGAGAAGGGTTTTACGACCATATCTGCGGCTATTAGTTAAATTGTCGAATTTGCGTCACTTACTGAAGAGTGGTGCGATAGAGGGTGGGAGAGTTGCGCATCTCGGAGGATGAGCGTCTCGGTGAGTCGAGTTGGTGCTTCCGTGAGAGTTGCGCGTCGCGGACATTGAGCATCCATTTGAGTCGAGTTAGTGCTTTGATGAGATGGATATGGCTCTTTGATGAATGATTGAATGAAGTCCATGGTTGTACTTAGTTGCATTGAAAGAATTCGATGAATGACTCCACAAATTTGATGCGACGGTTTCGTTTGGTGATAAGATGTTTTAATCTTCGAGTCACTCCGATTGATAATGATGATTTGGGAACTTTTGAGTCACTCCAGTCAATGATGATGATCTTTTAATTTTTATGTCACTTCTAGCGTCACCACTGGTAGCAAGAGGGGTCAGTTCCTTCTTGTGGATGTCCGACCAAATAAATTCGTACTTTGATTTATATAAACAACTTGAGGAAAATATAACATTATTTATGAAGTTGAAGTTGTTATAATGAAGGACTGGAGCTTTGTAAATCTATCCACTCAAGTAGAACGGATCACAACAATGAAGTAGTGTCCTCGATTGTTTCTAAGGCTGATCTCAGTTCCTGAGCATAATCTCTCTTATTTATATGCGTAGAGAAAGTAGGCGCGACCATGGTAGAGCGAGAGAGAGAGCGAGAGGAAAAAGAGAGGTAGTGATGTTGTGTGAACCTAATACAAACTCTAGAGGGAAATTGAAAAATACGAATTATTGGTATTAGAAGGCAAGGACCAATAAATACTGGTTACAGGTCCTAAACGGACAGAGCTTCAATGGGAGATGAATGAAAGTTAACATCATCGTTAGGCGATGCCTAAAAGTAGTAGCATGATCACTATATGTATATATATATATATATATATATATATATATATATATATATAATTAAGTAAAGGCCATGTTGTGTGCAGGTTCTATTGAAGTTCACAGCTGTGGCAGCGTTATTAATTTTGACTTGTATTTTCCTAATATTTCTTACAAGTTTTTTACCGGGCTCTTCGAGGTGAGAAAAACATCCGTGAATGACATTCTTTTTCCTAGACCTCTTTCTATCATGTTAGATAATCTTCAGCGAATGAACAGAAATGGAATTATTCGTATGTTGTAAGAGTAGATGTAGGTAAGGTATAGAGTAAGGGTGTGTGGACAGATAGCAGAAAGTAGACCAGTAGTGAAAAGAGAAAGAAGGGTGGAAGGGTGCAAAGATATGCTCCAGCCTGGTGATCAGTCATATAGCTTTTAAGTATTTTTGGTTTTGTAGTTCCTTTGTTGTCTTTGAGTTACTTTATATATATATATATATATATATATATATATATATATATATATATATATATATATATATATATATATTTATATTTATATATAATAAGGCATTTACGCCTTTGGCTTGAAAATCAATTAATATCTTTGGATATAATATGCGCATTTGCTGTTGTGGTAATAATTACCTTATTAATTACTTTATTATTGTGCTTAGAATCTTTGTTTTTCGTATATCTTGAAGTCTGTGTAATTCGTGTTTTTTGTTATTTCGTAGATGTCTTCTTCGGTAAATTTCAGTCTTCATCGGTAAATTTAAGACTTCATCGGTGAATTTACAGAAATTGCTGAGATTTCATAGTTAGGTAAGCTTCTTCTAATTCGGATTATTATTGGTCTAGGGTAAAAACATTTCTATTATCATGTGTAGAACAGCACTTGTGCTCCGTCAGCTAAAACCCCGGTGGAGCCTTTAAATCTGGCGTGACTTATTCCTCTTCTCCTCAGGATTGACCATTTCCAGCATATTCCTTGTCCATTCTTCATGACAATGTTAATGGGACTTAACCCCACCTCCCGGTGCGGCTCTTCCTGACGTTTTCTTTCTCGCCTGAGTGTACCTGTAATTAGGTACGTACATTTATGCTCCACCACTTCTAGTTTCTTCTTTTGTGTCTTCGAGACACACGAGAGGGCGAAAGCGGGATATAGCAGCGTCAATCTGACAAGTGCATTGTAAATCTTTTTCTTATTGCATTTACGAAGATTTCTGAACCTATATAGAGTCTTGACTGCAGCAGTGGCTTTGATGATTCTTTCTTGGATGTGCTTCTTGTTCCCGGATGAGGTAATCTTCATTCTGAGTATATTGCACTCTTTGGTGTAGGGATTACTTATATCCCCCACCCTGACTTCCTAAAGTAGTCTCCTGCCTATGCGTAGTACCTTGAGCTTTTCTTGTTTGGTGCGGATCTTCCACTGGGCCTCGTAGATGTTAAGATTTTCAATCTCTGCTGCTGTCATACGAGCTTGCCAAGGCGCATTCCTCCATGGACAAGTGATTATCTGGATGAAACATCGGCGAATTGAATGTTGAAGCAAGTCTGGCTTACAGATTCTGGATCATCCGCGGTAAAAATTAAGTAGAGAGTGGGGGACAGGCAACCCCCTGCAGGAGGCCCACCGTGAGCTGAAACTTTGGTCCGTCCATGCACCCTAAACTGATGTACGCCACTCTCTCCATGACATAGTCACAGAGAGTTCTTTCTAAGTTTTCAATTAAGCCCAGTCGTAAGATCTTGTACTTTATTCCCTGTTGCCACACCTTATCAAACACCTTTGATACGTCCAAACAAATAATGCCTACGTAACTCTTTTTTTTCGTTTTGCTTGGGCTAGCTTTTCTGTGATGACATTAATAGAAATCACCGTATTTCGCTTCTCCTATACTCAAATTGATGTTGGTTGAAGAGTCGGTTCTCCTCAGGGTAATACAGCAGTCTTTTGTTGAGGAGCATCTCGAAGGGCTTCCTGCCAAATTCTAGAAGGGAAATTGGCCGTTATCTCTCCCTAAACGTTGAGTTCTTTCCGTGCTTAAGCAAGAAAATCACCTCAGCCATTTTAGAAGCATCTGGAAAGTACCCCGTGTTCAGACAGGCGTTAAATATTCTTCTCATTTCGATTACATTGGCTGGGCCTTTCCAAAGTTAAGCTTTGTAAACCCCGATTGTCCTAGGGCTTATGTTGGAATAAGTGGAGCGCGCCGAGTAGTTCTTCTTCGGTAGTCTCGGCGTCTCCGTCGTGCTGGCTATCCACCTTATGGTGAGGGTGCGATTTTTGTATTTGTTCGTTAAGCTTGTTAATGATGTTGCTTTCAAACTCTAGGTCATAGTCTTCGTTTTCCTCTTTAGTTATACTCAAGATCTTTTCCCAATAACTTCGGAATAGCGCTTCACTTCTTCCTTCTCTTGTTTCGATGTTTACATCTTCCTTTTGTAGCTCAATCTTATGCTTCTTCTTCCAGGTCGATTCTTTGAGATTTCTGATCTTTTTACAAAAATCTATAGGAGTTGCTTCGTCATTGAGGCTATCAATCGCATCCTCCCATCTTCTACATTGTTGTTCGATGATCAACTGGTCAGTTCTTCTTTTACTTCTTTACTTCGCTGTATTGAGTAAACTGACGCATTTACGATGTTGATTTCATACAATAACTTCAGCTCACGTTATAATTCCTTCATTTAGTCAGTCCATCTGTAGGTAGAGATGGTCCTATACTCCGATTTAGGGAAACCAGCCCTATCTGCGCAAATGAGAGGGTTATTGAGGTCGTCGAGTGCCTCGAAAATCTTTTCGAGAATTGCCTTATCCAAGTTGGGCAAGTCGTAGGTCTCGAGAAGGCGCGCGTACCGTGTTCAGTCTACTCTTCTGTAGTTCTTTCTGACTACAGCTGGAACTTGTATAGGGTTCTTGTTGATAGTGAGTAGAATCCCTATATTGTTACTACATGTTACCTGAACTGGTTTCATGTAGTGATTGAACGGCAGCTGACGGACGATTCGCCAGACAGATGTCTGGTTTTGTGCAACTTCCTGCTCTAACAAAGGTGGGGAAGTCGGGGCCTATTCGCTAGGCAATATTTCTGTCCAGCAATAGGTCCAGACTATACTGTTGAAGGTCCGATAACCAAATTCTTGGCATCTGGCGTTCAGATCCTACCTTAATATAGTGAGGGCTCTTCTGCAAAATAGGCCAGTGAGATTTTGAATTGGTAAGATATCTCTCCTTGGCGGTTGATATCCGGTAGCAATGACCAACTTTCCTAAGTCGAGTTATACCTCAATCGCGAGGTAGGATTATTCTAGATTTCTTATTTGATGTATTTATTGAAATAGTGGCTCCGTTGAACCGCTCCTCAGAATAATTTGTGATAAACACATCGTAGTTATAGATTTTCATTTCTGCCTTACGCGTGTGATCCCGTATTATGTAATTAAGATAATGTCCGCATCAACTTCCCTTAATACATAGTCAATTATTTTGCCAATGCTTCTTCTTATTCTTCTCCTTCTTGTTGGCTGGCTAGGCAGTTTTACTTGGCCCAGGGTTTTTCTTTTTCGAAGGGGGACGCCGGGTTTTGGACCTGCTCTTCGTAGCTCGTGTACGGGGGCAGGGGCCTTCTTCGTTGTCAAAAGAGAAGGATCACTTTTTACCTTTTACTCTTTGTTATCCTCTCTGATTCCTCCGATTAGGGTGATTCAACGTTCTTCTTCAGTCCAGACTTGACAGTATTGTTGTTTATGACTGAGTCCTTGAATGCCTTCGAGCATTCGGGGTCTGCAGGCATAATTATTGAAGGGAGCTTATTCGCCTGCAAGAGAGCATCCAGTACATGGTTATTGCAGCTAGGCTTTACTGCATTAGCTACATTTGCGTGAGTAATGCAGATTAGTATTTTTGCAATCAAATCTCCGGTCATATTCATCTGTGCAAGTGCAGGTGCAGGCTTTATTTCCACATTCTTTTTGGCGGTGTTTGTGTATGTCGTTTCTTTGTCTTTCCTCTGTGCTTTTTCCTTTCTTTTGATAATTCTGCGGCACTTGGTGCAATTCAGGGCCATGGTCTTATGTTTGTCTTTGCAGTTTAGACATCTCTTCTTGGCGCTGTCGCATTTATCAAATCGCTGCCCTCCTGTGGCGTATTCATTGCACCACAGTTTGTTTTTGGCCTTGCATGTCGTTGTATTGTGTTCTTTGAGTTTGTAGCATACAAAGCACATTTATATGCTATTAAATTTTTTCTGCTGTATATTTTCGCCAAGTATTCTCATATTGAATACCAATGTTCGAATTTTGACATTTTTTTGTCATTTGTGTGCTAGCGAATGTGATTGTAAATGCGTTGGTGTGTTCGCGAAATTTGAGTATTTCGAAAACTTAGGCCCAGGAATTGTTTTTAGTGATCTCTTCCTTGAGTTCCTCTTGTGTATGCTGACCTACCCAGCTCTCCACTTTGGCGCAGATCACGCTTCTCTTTGCTACCACTTGTGGAGAGGTTTTCTCTTCAAGGCCAGTGTTCCGTAGGCCCCTCGCTTTCTCTTCCGATAGGAGATGTTCCACGTCCTTAGGCTTGGCATATAAGGCGATGAAACCAGATGAAGCTTCAATAAGTTTCACTAATGCCACCTTTAGTTCGAGGTATAGGGTTTCACATAGGTGCCTATTTTCGGGGTTCTTTTTTTCCGGGGATGGTCTTTAGGGTGGCCATCTTAGTGAGGGTCTCCATAGTCTTCGTTGTCCTTACTATGTCCTCTTGTGACTACTTCTTTTTTCTCAAACCAAAGTGTAATTATGGTGTTTTGGGGAGAGAAACAAAGTTATGAAGTGGTAAAGGAGGTAGCCAATAGTGCAGGTAGGTTCGAGTACAAGTCTAAAAAAATGGTGAAAAAACACACCCATCCATTTTCCTGTTGTTCTCCCTTTAATTAATTGCCAGAATGATGGGTGAAAGATGAATGGGATGGGTTTCGAGAGAGAACCATAACAGGGGTGCAATGTGGTAGACTTGATGCAGTAGCGGCCAAATCAGCGACCGCTAAAGTTTTGCCACCCACTCTCAGGTACTGACGCCATTACTGCATCCAACTACATAGAGAAGGGTCTACTTCCCTCTATGATTCTGGCCGGGTCCCCCGGACTATGACGATCTCTCCTCCATTCGAGACTCGCAGTTATTCACCAGTTTCGACATAATTTATGACTTACGCTTTCGCTGTGGGCTAGGCCTCAAACCAGTTTTAACATAAGCCCTTAATTATGTCAGTCCAAGTGGCCGGCATAGTTTAGACGAAATCAGTGAATGGTAGATATACGAGCAGGTTGATACGCAGGGCGATTCACGGGAGCAGTGAGGTGCTTAAGCCCTCATTCTGTTGTAAATCTTCAAAGAATAATAAGTAATTCTTTTTTTAAAGGGTGAAGCGTAATTGACCGTAAGACTTCCAAGATAGGCGCTCTTCTCTGTAGGCGGTGCTCAAAGTCTGTTACTAAACGAAGGTTGTCAGCAGAGCGTAGTAATCGAATATTCAGCCGTCGGAATTATTCATGTGTTTTAAGAGTAGATGTAGGTATTGAATAGAGTAGGGTGCGTAGAGAGATACCAGAAAGTAGACCAGTTGTGAAAAGAGAAAGGATTGTGGGAAGGTGCAAAGAAATGCTTTAGCCTGGTGATCAGGCCTATCGCTTTTAAGTCTTTTTGGTTTTGTAGTTCCTTTGTTGTCTTTGAGTTACTTTATATATATATATATATATATATATATATATATATATATATATATATATATATATATATATAATATATATATATATATATATATATATATATATATATATATATATATATATATATATATATATATATATATATATATATATATATATATATATATATATATATATATAATATGGCGTTCAAGCCATTTTGTCTTCAAAATCAATTAATGTCTTTGGATATGATATGCGCATTTGCTGTTGTGGTAATAATTGCTTTATTAATTACTTTATTGTTTTGATTAGAGTCTGTTTTTGTCAGATATCTTGTAGTGTGTGTAATTTATGGGAGGGGGGGTTCATGTATGTCTTTTTCGGTAAATTTTGGTCTTTATCGGTAGATTTGAGTCTTCGTCGGGGAATTTGTAGTAATCGGTGAGGTTTCATCGTTAGGTTAGCCTTTTCTTAGTGAGATTTTTTATTGTTTTAGGGTAAAAACATTTCTATTATCATGTTTAGAATTCTGGTGTACTCAATAGTGGAAGATTTAGATAGTGATAGAAGATAGATGATGAAAGTAAGGTAGGGTTGCCTTTGTTTGAAGGGCATCTCAGGCATTTTTTATTTTATAACTATTTATTTTTCCTTTATGTTTTATTAATGTTGACTTGTTTTTGTCTTTGTGTGCGTTCTTCTTTGTGTTATTCGTTGTATTTGACCCTTCGTTTTGTTTACTTAGGTTTCGTGCAATGTTGAGCTTTCGAGCCTTTATTTGTGATCAAATTTAGTATATTACCTCGTCTTTTGATCTGTTGTATTTGCTTGTCTGTCATTAATTGTGAGTTTAATTTCTTTTTCGTAGTTTTATGTGTTAAACTTTGTATTGTTTAAGTCTAAGTGTAGATTGGTATTGTGTTTTCCTCGGAACGAAGTCTAGTGCTTGGGAAACGCCCGTTTCGAGTGACCTTCTCGCGCAATCTGGCAGAAATGTTTACTCTGCCACCAGTTCCTCTTAGTTTTAGAATGATATCATTGGCCATTGTAGACCAGACCTTTTTGGCCAGTTTCTAAGTTGCGAAATAAATGGGCTCCAGACGCTGTCTGCGGTGCAGGTCCCTCTGCTGAAGATACTCTCTTCGTCTAGTTTTATTTATGCAGAGGAATCCGGACTTCTGCACTCGATGGAGCCTCCTCATAGCGGTCTTGCTGGCCATTTGAGTCACTACTGCAGGGTAACTGAGCTTAGCCAGAATAAACATCAGGTATATTTTTCTGATATTCGCCGAACTAAGATTTCTGAACCTATATAGCTTAGAGATTTCTCTGTTCGCCATATTCTGCCTCTCCTTGTTGTGACTCAAGTATCCGCAGTCGTAGATTTTTAAGCCCATGATGGTGCCTTCGGCGTAGTATCAATATCTCCTCCCATCTATTATAATGGGCCACGTCAACTTGCGGCAGAGCGGGAGGATCTTAACTTTCTCCATATTTGTCCGGGTTTTCCATCCTCTCTCGTATTGATTGATGTTTGAGATCTCTGCAATAATGTTGCTCGCATGACCCCTTGCTTTCCTTACCCTACTAGGGACGATCTGCGTGACGTCATCCACGTTTTGCAGATACATAGTGTCCTTGTGTATTGGAATAGGCAGGGTCGATGGTGAATATCAGGTAAAGCAAAGGACTCAGAAAGCTCCCCTGGGGAACGCACGCTTTGAGCTCGGATTCTAGGCCCTTGTGCTCTTCGATCATGATACGCGCCCTTCTGTCCATGATGAAGTCACACAGGATCCTTTCTAGGATTGGATTTAGCTGGAGACCTAGGATCGTCTATTGTAGTCCCCTCAGCCAAACCTTGAGAAGGCCTTCTGCACGTCCATAATCACGATGTCTACATAGTGACCGTTTGCTCAGCAGGTGCGATCTTTTCTGTTAGGAGCTCCAGGGCCGTTTCCATGCCCCTCTTTGGTCGGAACCCATGTTGTTGTGACTTGTGCGCTCATAACTCGTCGAGTTGATTTTGGAGCCTGTTGGCTATAATCTTTTTGAGGATGTTACCGGGTATTTCTAGGACAGAGATTGAGAGATAGTTTGCCACTTGATCTGGGAGCCTATTCCCTTTCTGGATAAAGATGATTTTAGACATCTTATATCCATCAGGGATGCGTTAATGGTGTTCACCATGCGCTAAATAATATGTGTAGAAATTAAAAAATTGCGACATTATATATAATATTTCTACGCGAACATAGGTATTACCAAAATTTGTCAACCATGGCGCGGAAAATTTTTAAGGGGAAACTAAGAGCTATAGTAACAGATAAAATTGGAAAGCTCAGATTGTGTGACTATTTGCCGGATAGTGAAAAATTTGTTCTTATTCAAGAAGAATCTTACGCAATCGATACCTTGAAATCGTAAAGCGAATTTTATCGTTTTTGCATCGTTCCTCACTCAAGAAAGAAGATACAGGAGAGACCTTAACTGTCAGATGAGACAATTACCTGATTCTCCACAAAGACGCACTCTTATTTTCCTATCTACTCTCTTTAGGGCGAATCGGGTAAGGATGCTTGAAGTCTCCTTAGATACCTACTTGTTCAGGAGCCATATCTGAACCGGGCAGCTAACTCGGCGCAGGCCGAAGCTTTGCCCAGGACGGGTTAGATCTCGTGTGAGCGGCGAACACAAGTTAGGGGGAGGAAAAACTGCTATGGCTATGGAATAGGTAGGTAAGTAGGGAATATCTACTCGCCAGCTGAATAAACCGAGATAACAGCAAGCTATATCTATATTCTTTCTTTTCCTTCTCTTAAGCGAATGAAGAAAAATAAAGGAACCATTTACTAAGAAGACGGACACCACTAAACGGGTCTCTTTGCGTGTCCAGAAAGGCGCGCAAAAACCCCACAGGACTAACGTATTTCGGATAATCTATGGGGACCTCGGTGTAATGCTAGTTAAGCTACTAGACTATACTAACTCCTATATCGCCAATGACTAAAACGACAGAAATGTGGATAAAATCCTTTCGGAAAAAGCTACGGAGGAATTAACAAGGAGTGGATTGGAGGCTAAAGTGCCCCTACAAATAGAGGCCCAGAAAACTGTATACTGCCGTCAAATTGACCCCTGGATAGGATAGCACAACGCCGGAGAGATGAAAGAGGAGATAGAGAGAGCACAACCATGGGCAAAGTCAAACAAATAATAAACTTCACTAACCACGCAAACAAAACGGAGTATTCCCATATTTTCAAGGTGATATTCCGCGAAACAAATATGGCTGTATAGGAGAGGGAATCAGGTATTCTCGCGTTTAATCTAAAAATCACGCCCGATCAATTCAAAACAGATGTTTATTAATATACTAACTTGCTTCAACTGTTACGCGCTTGAAAAACACAAGGGACTGTCCGGTCAGAGATATAAAATGGTGCTCTGAGTGCAGCGAGAAAAACCATAGGCGGAGGAAATGTAATTCCCAATAAGAAAAATGCTTAAACTGTAATGGAAACCATCGTACCCTGGCAATGGCATGCCCGATGAGAGCAAGAGCATATTGAGAATGAGAAAATGACAGGGCTAAAGCAGAAGAAGAAAAGCAGAATCTTACGTTCGCGAAAGTTACTAAAGCCACAGCCAAAAAGATCCAAACGGTTAAAGACGTCATCGCGGTCAAACAAGGGGAGTTCCTGAATATATTAGCCTGTATTCTACACCCCCATGTGTTGAATGTAGCAAACCCGGACTCATATTCAAGGGAATTAAATCTAATGCTAAAATACAACGATTTAAACGAGATGTCTTCCCCGAAAACCCACAATCGGCAGGCATACTAAGCATCCAATCCGAACCAATTAAAATAGACAAAACTCAAGAACAGCAAAAGGCCCCTACCAAGAGAGAACCAAAGAGGCAAATAGGGCAATGAATAGAGACCTGAGACTAAGGAAAACAACACAAAAAGTAGAGGAAGAAGAGATGAAGATAGAACTGGCCACAGACAACAACAATAATAAGGAAGTGAACGCAGCGAACCAGACCCAAGAAGGACCGAGTCCAGCTCCCTCCCCAAAACTTGTGGAAGAAAGAGATGAAGAATATCAAGGCTTCAACCTAAAGATTTACGCCTCCGAGGAGAAGCTCTTCCTGGAAACAACCAAGACTTGGCACAAGGTATTAAAAATTGGCTCTATAAATATGATTACGAAGGCCCGTATTCAGAACGCGAGGTATTCACAATGATAACAGCAGGCAACTTAGAAATCCCACAGGAACTACGCTATACGCTAAACAAGGAAGAACTCAAGAAGAAAAAAAGGGAAAGGACAAAATCGCCCATCGAGTACGAAGCGCATAAATCAGAGAGAAGAAGAAGCAGAGAAAAAAGAAAACATAAATAATGGCCCACGCAATAAAATTTTAAATGATAAGCCACAACTTAGCTGGATGGAATGAGAGGAGATTCTCTCTGAGCAACACATACTTAAGAGAAGACCCGGATATCATTCTGCTAAACGAGAATCAATATTGATCCAGAAAGAAATAAAATCAATATGTTCAATTACCATGTAATTACCAAAACCACAAATGACATCAACTACGATGGAGGCGCTATGACACTCCGTAATGATATGTGCTTCAAAAAACTCAAAGACCTTGACGAAGCATATCTAGTGATAAGCATTAAAACAGCAACAGCCAATCTTATATTTGCAACGAGATACCAACCTCAAAGGAGAGACTTCTTGCCACAGAGACCAAACAGTTTTCATGGGCGACTTAAATGCCCGGAGTAGAACCTCCGGCTACACTCGGAAACACAATAGAGCCGGAAGCATCTTCAACCAATCATTGGAAATAGGGATAATGGAACGTCTAGGACCGGAATTTTCAACGTATCTGGGCCAAAATAGTGCTACAAAACAAGATATTGTTTTGGCAACCCCAAACCTCCATTAACTAGCGACCACGAAATGATGGTCATGACTCTAACTTTGGACCTCATTCAAGTTAAGTGCCCACCGATAAAATCATATAGACACGCCGATTGGACTAGCTACGAAGAAAAGCTTGCCAATTACGACCAGAGAGACCTAACTGAGGCTCCACTAGGAGAAATAGACAAGGAGATAGACGACATCATGGAGACGCTTTTCAGGACAGATAATAAACATGTCCTTACTACAACGTACAGAACTTTACCGCATCCAATAATGACACCCCAAATAGAGAATCTTGAAAAGAAATATAAAGACACGAGAAATTCAATCGAACGATATGGCCTTCAAAGAGGCGACCGTTCAAAACTGCGGCCCGTAAAAGACCAATTGATAGAAGAAATAAAAATAGAAAGTAACAGAAGGTGGGAACTTTTCCTGCAAGCCATGGATGATGAATGAAATCCTACCAAAATATGGCAGAAAATCAACATCGCCAGGGGAAAGAGAAAGCCGAGAAAAAAATAAAACTTTAGAACAAAGATGGAGAGGAAAAGGAGCCCCAAGAAATTAAAGAAGCGTTCCGGGAACACTGAAGGAGGGTTTTTGATATCTCCCCAAACGAAAACGAGGATTCCGACGGCGACCACGAAGCACGAGTGGTAGAGTAATTGGAAAAAAATCGCAAAGAAATAGTCCCCAACATAGCTGCTTCACCAAGACTATTAGTAGAGCAAGGGTTTGAGCCGATTAACCTTCAAGAAATTCAAAAACCGCTAAAAGCTACTAAAGAGAAGGCAGCTGGGGCATCGTAATAACAAAAGAAAACCTAATACGTGCACCAGTCACCTTTTTGTCACGGATAGCAGCAGTGTTCAACACCTCTCTAAGCACAGGATACTTCCCAGATGCACTTAAAAGGGGGAGGATTATTTTTCTGCCAAAAGCTGGTAAGCCACCAAATAACCTAGGAAAATTCAGGCCAATCACACTACTGGAGACAGTGGTAAAATTAATGGAGAGAGATATAAACGATAGACTAGTCAAGCACCTGGAAGAAAGAACACTGATTTCTAACCATCAGCACGGAATTAGAAAGCACAAAAATACTGTAACGGCCCTGGCCATTCTGGTCGAATCACTGGCAAAGGCCAAATACGATAGAAACTACACAGACATCGTACTCAGAGACGTCCAGAAAGCGTTTGATAAAGTTGGGCGAATTGGCGTGAAATATAAAATCAAAAGACTAGAGCTACCCTTCGCCCTAACCAAATGCCTCTGCGATTATATAACTGACAGGTCGGCATTCATCTCAATAGCAGGCTTCGATGGCCAGGACTTCGAAGTCCTAGAAGGTGTGTCCAAGGGGGCTTTATAAGCTCAACACTTTACAGCATATATAGGATGAATCTACCAAGGCTGGTCCACGATACAACAACATATATATCCAATTCGCCGACGACATCATGATAGTGGCGGACAGCACATACAGACATCCACCAACCACTACGAGAATCACAGCGGCCGAAATTGGCAATATTAATGAGTTTAAACGAAAATGGAAAATTCGCATCAATCCAGAAAGGTTTTCAATTATTACAGTGGAGGGGCGCTTGACCTCAAGAGTAGAGGTTTAGGAAAAGAGATACCGTTATGTAAATGAAGGAAATGTACTCTGGCTAAAGATCCCCGACGTGTCTATTGTAAACACATTGTGAATAGAATCAACCAGGCATAAACACATCTAGTAAAACTGTTCCAACTCAGAAAACTAAAGAGTAAAACCCTAAAGAAAATATAGAACGACATCTGCAAAGCCACAATAATCTACCGAGCTATACTAATGAACCGTCTTACGAAAAGAAGAGTGATTAAGCTTCAAAATGTGCAGAATTCAACGGTATACATAATGACTAACACAAAAAGGAGAGAATGCAAAATAATATGAGATCTTCATAACAAGAAAAGCTCAAGGTATGGGACAAACTGGACCGTATAATGAACGACGACGAAAAACGAGCGATTGATATTCCACATAGACACAGAATAAACAACTGCAGCAACTTTAGATGGGGTAGACCCGATTCAGGTAAAGAACCACCCCCAAGATCCACTACAAGGGGAGATTTCAGACTCAAAGCAGTAAACATACCAAGGAAATCCGCAACAAATACCAAAACAAGAAATGCAAAATATCGAAGAAATACAGCTGCAAGAGAGCCCCATCAAAAATACAGAAGAACAATAAGGAAAAATAAAAAATAGAGACCAAAGAGATGGCTGGTCATCCAGCAACTAACTCGAACTCTTTGTAATTTCTCTTCACCACTTTATCCTTAAAACCCCTATCCACTATACTACGACTATACACTTTTAATTCTACCCTTTTTAACACGTAAGACAAAAGACGTCTGACTATTTGACGCGCCACCAGGCAAGCCCTATCCCTTAGTGGAAGAAACTGCTTTGAATATATACATAAGCAAGAATAACACATCCATCTAATTGTAATACAAATTGAAGAAAAAGAGGCAAAGTGCCCACAACTTAAACAAACCGACACAAAAATGAAATGATAACCTAAACACTGGCAAAATAAGAATTATAAATTATTATTTGATAAACAAAGATTATATATAGCAAACAAAAAACTTGAAAGGCTTGAATGTTCCGACGGAGGAAAGATCAAAATTATATTTATTTAATAAAAAAAATATATATATGTATACCAGTGAGAAGTATATATATATATATATATATATTTATAGATATGTAAAAAAAAATATAATCAAAAATAACAAATGGGAGGAAGAGAAGACAAGATACAAGAAAAAACCTGAGAGATGCCCTCTCCACTAGTGCAAAACTCAACTTCTTTTTATTTTAATATACGTACCACATATTATCTTTCTCATTATATCAACTTCAATTTCTGATTATTTGTCGCTCCGATCTAGTTCTCTGGCAAAGGAAAATAAAGTTTGAAAACGTGCTTCTTTTAACGGCGATCAGCTCGGGGATGCCAAGATGTCGGGAGTAAGGTGTTCGGCTGAAGTTGCACGTTAATTGCCGGTTTCTTCATTGAATGACGGCTTCGGCCATCCACAATCTTCTGGGACTTTGGAGTCTCAGGATGATGGAAGTGTCCTGATTCAGGTCTTCGTGGCTTAGGGTAGTGCTATCCTAAAGGTGAGCTGTCAGTGGCTTTGACAGAGATGTGGATTTTACGCCAATGGGCCTTAAATTGTGGAGTTCGTTCTCACCGACTTTGCACGAACATTCGTAGACAAGTTATTCTCCTGGAGTTTAGTGGTTGGAGGGAGACAGTTGTTCTTCCTGTTCTTCAGAATTTTGAATACGAATAACCTGCAACAAGTGAGTGGCCTAGTTGAAACATTCAAAAACAATTCGTGTATGAATTTTACCCACGAAACGGAAGATGAACGATCCCTTCGCTTCCTTGATATCCTCATAAGTGCCCAAGAGTCTAAATTTGTAACCACAGTATACGATAAGGCCCCTTACTTGGGTTTCTGCTTAAACCATTCTTCTGAGTGTACTAAATGTTGCAAGAGATCAGTCATCAAAACCTTAGTTACCAAGGCAATTTCTCATTTATCCTCGTGGACCGCTGTTCATCACGAACTTAAGCGGGTTTTCCGAGTTCTCCTTAACAACGGCTACCCACAAGAACCCATCGACACCATCATAAAGGAGAAAATGAACTTAGCTGCTGGCCCTCACATCAGGTCTACTCCGAAGAAGAGTAATATTGACCTTTATTACAAGGCCAATATGAACACCGGCTACGTAAGAGACGAAAAGGCTCTCAAAGCCATCTCCATCGTAACGTGACCCCAGCCTACCCTAATGCAGATAGTAATCTAATTATATACTACAAGACGAAGAAAACAAATAGTTGCTTCATGAAAAACACCAGTCTCCCTCCAACGAGCGAACTCCTGGCTACTAACCTCGTGTACGAATATTCTTGCAAAGTCAGTGACTGCAAATACCACAATTCAAAGTACATCGGCGTAACTTCCACAACCTTTTTAAGGCGACTGACAGCTCATCTTAAAGATAGCGCGATTAAACAACACGCCCATTCTCATGACACTAACCTAAACCGTGAAAAACTGAATCAGGACACCTCCATCATCTTGAGACTTTAAAATCGCATAAGATTGCAGATGGCCGAAGCCGTCATGATTCAAATGAAGAAACCGGCAATTAACGTTCAACTTCAGCCGGAAACCTTACTCCCGACAGGTCAGCGTCCCCGAGTTGACCGCCGTTAAAAGAATCACGTTTTCAAACTTTATTTCCTTTGCCTCCTTTGCCAGAGTAGCAATTTTTGAATAATTCCATTTCTATTCTTTCAATGAAGATGACCCAACATGGTCGAAAGACGCCTATGAATAAAGAATGTCATTAGCGGATGGGTTTTCTCGCCTTGAAGACTCCGTTAAATAACTTGTAAGAAATATTAAGAAAATGCAACTTGAAATTAATAACGCTGCCACAGCTGTGGACTTCAATAGAACCTGTATATATATATATATATATATATATATATATATATATATATATATATATATATGCAGGGTGTTCGAAAACTAATGGTAAATACTTTGACAGTAGGTATAAAAACCCAGAAGAAAGACTTTCACAAGAATAAGTAAAAGTATAAAGATCCATCGTTTTCCAGATATCAAATCGTAAAGATTGGAGGTTTCTAGGGATATTCGTTACTTTCGGCACTATCCTAGATCTGGAAATATGGAAACAGTCGTTTACTTTAATGGTTGTCTGCTATTGGTGAACATTGTAAATTAGCTCCGACAATATGAAGTGCTTAACAAATTCTGAAATGGCACATATGCACATGGCATATGGTTCGGCGAATGGCAATTCTAGTTTGGCTGCGTTTTCTCAACCGTCATTTGCCTCATTATCGGATTTTCACCAAGGTGCATCATCGGCTGTAAGAAACTGGCAGTTTTCAGGTAAACAGAAGACAAGTAGTTGATCGTCGTGGGCGAGTTAGCGCTGAGAACGAAGAGCGGATGCTACAACATCATAATAATACAGACTCACATACAAGCACTTGGGTTGCAGCAAATGCACTTGGAATGCATTATGACTCAATAGTATGGCAAACACTCTATGATAACGGCCTCTACCCGTACCATTTTCAAAGAGTGCAAGAGCTCTTTCCAGCCAATTTTAACCCTCCTGAACGGTTTGCATTTTGGTTCATGAATAAGACCATTGAAGATAATGAGTTTCTAAAGTATATGCTCTTCATTAATGACGCTAATTCTACGCGCAGTACTGTGTTTAACACACACAACTTACACATGCGGCAAAATTATAACTCTCACGCTGTCCATCCGAGCCACCAACAACACCGGTTCAGTGTTAATGTGTGGCATGGTATTATTTTTAGCAATTTGGTAGGCCCTATGTGCTTCCAAGGTATTTAACAGGAGATCACTATACAATATTTCTACAGGAGGTATTACTTGACCTTCTGGACGATGTGCCTTTAGGTATTGGGTGTCAAATGTGGTTCCAACATGACGGTACTCCAGTGCATGGGCCAAGGAATGTGCTACAATATCTAGACCGTACTTTTCCAAACAGATGGATAGGACGATTTGGGCCAGTGCCATAGCCAGCGAGGTTTTTAGATATGATACCGTTTGACTTCTACCTGTGAGGCCAAATGAAGAGTTTAATTTAGGAAACCCCATTGGAGACAGAGATGGATCTTGTTGGAAGGATAGTGGACGCTGCAAGAATCATTACAGTTATCCACGAATGTTTAATCGTGTTCGGGAAACGCTTCTGCGTAGGTAGCAGACCTGAATTGATGTACAAGGAGGACATTTACAACACCTATTTTAATTCGAATTCCATAATAAAGTATGTACTTAAATATGTGTCCCTCACCTACTACTCTGGGGCCTGCCCCTACCAGAGTTAGTTATACCATACTCAACTTTACGATTTGATATCTCGAAAACAATCGATTTTTGGAAATTTACTTATTCTTGTAAAAGTCGTTCCTTAGGGTTTCTAAACCGACTGTCAAATTAAACTTCCAAAGACATATTAGTTTTCGAACACTCTGTATATATATATGAAAAAATAAATAATTTCGACTAATTATTTCGAAAAGCGTCGCATTATCATTTTGAAGTAAGTTAAAAAACTGATTTTCCTGGTTGATATAAAAATATAGATGGAATATTTTAGAAATACTGTATATTATCCAATACATTGCCGCTACTATTTTTTAAACAAAAAAATAATAAATACCTAAAAAATTCAAAGAGTTCTCACTTTTCCGGCAAAATGCCATTTTCAACTAATAATGAGGAATCTAGGCAAGGAGCACAGAATATATAAGGTTAGACACATCCTAAACAAAGTGAAACAGCATAAAACAATCTGGCAAAAATATATACTCGAGTAAATCTAGCGTGAATGCCAAGCTAAACCAAATGAAATAGAACCGAGAACAATCTGGAGATTTGCTAGTCCCCAAAACGCATTGGGTCCAGGGGCTTATAGATACGATTGGTGACTCTATTCGTTATATCTTTGTTAAATGTGTATTGCCCTTCAGATAAATTGAAATTATCAACCTTGTTGATAAGGATGGATTTCGCAATTCTCCTCTCAAGAGATGATTTTTTAAAAATGTAATAGTTTTCCATATGTTACATACTTGGCTCCTTTAAAATCATATTCGAACGGAAATAACATAAATATTATATTTAAATATTCCAATACCATTCGAATACCCTTGACTAGACTGCACTCAATCAATATCGATGCTGGAGTTTACAGTATACTATGCTATAATTGCAAATTAACCTACATCAGAGAGTAAAGCCACTTTAATAAGAAGATGAAAGAACATTTAGCCCATATCAGAATGTGTATGAATTCTTCATGTTTCTTTACACACATGCAAATGCACAACCATAAAATTGATTTTAACCATGCAAGAATCATTTATATATCAAACAATTATATTGAGATGACAATTGCGGAATCCATCATCATCATAGACTGTGCTCCTTGCCTAGCTTCTTCATTATTAGTTGAAAATGGCATCATGCCGAAACTAATCCGATAGTTATAAATCAAATCTTGATTGAAATATTGTGGTTCACCATTATCTTCCATATATATATATATATATATATATATATATATATATATATATATATATATATATATATATTTATATATAGTGTATAGTATTTATAATATTTTTTCCTTATTCAGAATGGCTCCTCATTGTTTTGAAACAAAAGACCGAAGACAAGAATCTTGCAGTATTAAGATGAAGACTCAACTGTCGAAGATGTTACACCCACATTGAATTCTGATGTTGAATATGAAAATGAACTTAGCTCAGATTCATATGAAAATTTGCTTAATGATAGCGACGAAACTTAAGTTGATGAGGATATTCTAAATATTCCTTCTGGGTAGAATCCAATGGACCAAAGGCTAAGTCAAGCAAGAGGTGCTCAGGGCGCTACGATCTCATATCTAAAAATGAAGGGCGGAATGAAGCTTGCAAAAACGCTAAAAAAGTATCAACATTTTGCAATAAATGTGAAAATACTCCCTATCTTTTCCTTTCGTATTTTAATCGTAAACAGAAAAATTAGAAAACTTTCTTCTTTTTGTTATTTTTCTATTTTAATCAAAGATTTATAAAAGATATTTGGTATGAAACATTCTTTTTTTTACAAAGGTTATATTTAGTAATGTATTATAACTCAAAGTTTCTTTACCACATACTACATTTACTTACCCTTCATATGTAGAATAAAAACAATTAATGCAAACTTTATTATATTTATTAAAATAAAATTTAAACTAAAAATAATTTACAATTTTAATTGAGACCCATATTTGGGTCACATCGCGGCACATGAAAAAAAAACTCCGACTCATATATGGGTCGCATTGCAGGAAATTTTATATATATAGTTAAACGACAAACGGGTTGCTTTTTAGAGCCTAATCATTAGTTTCTCAAGGAAGGTAAGGATAAGAAAGATCCGGTTCATTTTCCTTTAGTTTACAACGTTTTGAACTTGCTCTTTCATCTTCAGTTATTGAAACACTATAAAATTACACATGAATAAAAATCAATTAAATGCAGTTAAATAAAATAAGAAATTAATTGTACTAAATGAAAACTAAAGCAACCAAAGTAAAAGGAAAAAGAGAGGCAAGTACCAACCAACACAATAAAAAACTATATAAGGATAATGAAATGTGACATAAAATATTAAATTAGATGCTATATTTAGAATGGGTTAAAGTTAAGTTTGTCAACACTTTAAAAGAAAGGCAGAAGAATTGACTATAGAAGACTCTTACCTCTAGGGAAGAAGGTAATAAGGACCGGTTTGAGAGTCTTGATGTGGAATTTTTCAAATATTGTGAGAAAGGTTTCGTTTTTATGTGAATCGATTATTTGGAAATAATAGGGAGAGATATTCGTCTTACATTTAATAGCCTGGGAGCAATTATGCGAATTCCAATTTGTACTTAAAGATTCCCATGCGACAGCAATACCTCACTTGGAGTGAACGGATAGTGCTTCCTATATATGTTCTGCCGAGACACCGCGGTCAAGTAAATTGGTAAAAAACAATACTGCTAAATTCACGTGGATGTTTAACTTTGGAATATAAAAAAAATGGTTTATTGCAAAAAAAACGTGATCTGGTAATTCCTATGGAGATAGGCAGATTTCAATAATCTAGTGATCCTCCTTTTGAATCTCCCTTTGTAATCTCCGGAGAGATTGCATTATGGGTGGTCATATATTAAAACAATTCAACAGGGCAAAAGATTTGCGTGTCTTAATCTCTGATTATATCAAATTAAAAAAAGCGCTTAAAAGCTACAAAATATAGTAATATTTCTAAGATACATATGTAAACTTGTGGCATTTAATCGAAAGATATAATGCTTACAATTTATAAAGAGCCTTTAATAGCTAATTTTTAGTTTGGGGTTCAATTATAGTTTCAGTACATAAAAACAATATTTTATTATAAGAACATGTTCATTCGAAGGTGGAATTTAATTCCTGAACTTACGAATAGATCGTACGAAGAATGGCTGCAGTGCGTTATTTGCTTTCACCGAAAGATTGGCATCTGCTCGGCCAACATACTGTCCTTCAAAATATTTAACAGTTTACCTATCTAATTTATATTTTCGAAAGTCTGTTTGTATGTTCATATATATATATATATATATATATATATATATATATATATATATATATATATATATATATATATATATATATATATATATGACCGCTATAGAAGCCCAATTAGAGCCACCTTGATGGACAACAAAGGTCACCATTTGGAGTAACTTGACCTGAGGAGTCGGATAGGCTACTCAGATTTGGCAAAAGTAGTACCTCCTGGATTTTAGGTTTCTTTAACATATGTTTAGTTAGGTTAGGTTCGAATTTTTAACTTTTCTAGGTTTTGAGGGACAAGTAAATTGTGGCTAGGAGTTGCAGTTAAAACATCAGCATTGCTCGTGGAAAAATTCAGGTTTGCCAGAACAATTATAAGACTGAAATGTTTAAAAAACCCAATAATAACTATGATTAGCATGGCCGAGACTCAAAAGATCATCTTGTGGCGTGCTTTAACGAGTGTGGCTGCAACTAGAGTACTCCCCTCTGCCTGCCCGCCAACCTGTCTAGCCACGCGCTTGCTCGCCCTGCCGCACTACTGTAATGTGAAAATCGTTCTCTGTTAGTCTTTCATAATGCACCTTATATTTTACATATACATACTAACTTTTATTTGTGTAATTGATCGCAACCTTGGGATTTAATTTCTTCTAGTGAATCTTTTATACACGGACAATGCCAAGCATCTTTGCTACTGTAATATTCATGTCTATCGAATTCTCAATTTGGTGCTGAAAAATCGTTCATGATAGATCCACTGATTAACAAACAGTACGAGGGCATGGTAAGCTTTGGCTATGACGTCCCCGAAGTTCTCGATGTTTCAAGGAATAGTTAATAAACCTACCTCCCTAATGATTCTTGGCATTGCGGCATCGATTGGCGAGAAGATATACTCGGTCTGGTTCGAGGCGGGTTGCAGGATCAACGCGCTATTTCCAGATCATTTTGGAGAAGAATCTACTGTCATAAGTGAGAAAGATCACGAAGAAGAAGAATGTTGACAACGTGTTTTGGCAAGACGGTTTCCCTGCCCACATGGCCAAGAACGTACAAGAGTGTTTGGGATCTAAATTGACCTTTTGGTCGAAGGACCTTTTGGTACCGCAGTCGCCCGATGTCAATCTAAAGGAGTACAATATGTGGGATCATGTTGAGTCCAACACCTGCTGTTCTGCCACAACAACTTCTACAAGCTAAAGTCCGGCTTCATGAAGAACTTAAACCAAACTTGTGCGCGGCATTCAGCTCTCGCCTGGAGCGCATGCGCGCCGCCGACGAAGGTCCACTGGATTATTACAATTTAAACACATATTTTAATGTGAAACTATAAAAACGTACATAATGAATCAAAATAATCATCTCTCAAATCATTTAGATCACGAACCTTCTCTCTCAAATATTTTTTTCGCGTTCACGAGTTCTTTGTAAATGGTCTTAGATTAAAACGCCGCTATACAAACACCTAGTTCTAATAGTCGTAAGAGTACAACGATTTTCTCAAGATATGTATATTGCAGATATAATTTTTTTCGCAAAGGTTTCCTCAGGACACTCAAAACTGTAGTTTAAGAAATTTGAGATCTTGGATTGCTCTTGTTATTGACTTCTTGTGGCTTTACAAGAGTTTTTCGCGAACTCGCTTCGAGAGCCTTTTGATATTATTTGTCTTCTAAACCTTTGACCCTGCACAGAGATATCCTATCTCTTTTGACCTTTTGTGTCATATGCATGTCTGCGTTGCTTGTTGGTAAATTTTTAGGAAATGATCTCACAAACACACATTGATATTTCTTTTCCTACCCTGTTCGTTCCGACTCCAACACACAACAACATGTTTCAGTCAATGGCATTTAAATATTTGAAAATATAAAAAACCCAAAACAGTAGACAAAAGTTCGACCCTTTTTCCACGCATGCTGTTCAAATTTGAAAACAATTTATTAAATGATGGCAAAATTTTAGAAGCACCATTTTTATAAGGGGGGAGTTTGATTATTTATCTAATTATTTATTTATATATGTTCATTTCAGGTGGAAGCATTTCTTGATAAAATCAAGTAAGCTGCAACACCGTATACTAGCTTTCTATTTTAAATTTCAGAGAATATCAATAGTTCATCAAATGTAAAGAGGTAATTTTACACCCAATCCTCCAACTTAATATCTCATTTCACGTATCTAAACTCTCTGAAACGTCATTTATGTGGTAATTTTCATCATGTGTAGATTCAAGTTACTGTACATTTAAAGACTTTGCCACTTCTGATGAAATGCTACGGGCATTCATCCAAATATAATATAAGATCTGAGACATTTCGGTCAGGAAATGTAAATTTAAATCAAGCGACCACAGAATTCTGATGAATACTAACTGTAAATCCTACAGTCAAAGATCATTACATGCCTTGAATGAGGATAACAATGATTGGTAATTTGATGCCTCAATTGTGTAGCCTGCTCATTATACATTTAAATAAAATTTTATGAGTGATGATCACAATTGCACAAAATAGTCACAAGAAAATACCTCCATTTTGATCAAACAGCATGTAAATGTACCGGATATATCATTCGAATGTTTTTGCTCCAAATTTGATACGTTCATATTTTTTGATGGTACAGAAACTGGTATAGCCTCTTCAACTTGTATAAGGGAAAGATTCTTGATATTCAACGATTATATAGAGAGGATGACATTCACTTCTACCAAGATGCATCAGTTCCTCATTAGGCTCATGATAACAATAACGAGCTTGATGAAGCATTTCCTTTCGATGGATCGAATTACGAGGTAGAAGAATTATCCACTACGGTCACTAAATTTGAAGCCATTGACATTTTATGGTGTCATTTGAAAAAAATGTATATACAGTAGACGACCTACATTACTTGAACAATTTGAAGAGCGCAGGTGAAAAAGCATGTGAAATATCCCTACGACCATTGTTGTTGAAGTCTGTCAATCATTCAATCTAAAATCGCCGTTGTATATTTTTTCTAAATTTTATCTTATAAGTATGGTGAAGAGAAGTAAATACTTTCCCTTTCAGAAAAATTATTTAGCATCGGAAATTTGGCGCAGAATTACAACTATATAAATAGAAGTTTTGTTTAATGGTTAGTTCCACCCCAAAAAGGGTTGAAAAGTTTTTGGAGTCTGGTCGTCTCACATCTAGACTGAGCGTGCTCAAACTTGTTATATTGCTACATCTATCTAAGGAGGTGGTTAGATATCAAGTTCTTGGGCGATCGCCATACAGACCAAGTAGGTGTGTCTACCCAATAGACCAGTTTAACAGCCCCGCAAGGATAAGTAGTCTCACCAGATTGTGCCCAAACAGGATTTAACAGGGAGACACATAGCTATCATGACTGCATATTCTAACTGTCCAATTCAGTTAATTTTATAGGGAGAGGCAAAGAAGACTCGAGAGAGTGAAAAACCTTCTCATTGATACCATGAGTATTGCGTGTGCTAGACCATCCACCACCTATCATGATTATAAATTGGATAATGTAAATTAAACAGCTTTAATTCACAATTAAGTGAATAGATTCTCTATAAAGAATCTATGAACTATAAAACAATTGATAAAGAAAATCAAATAGCTTCGTTTTAGATTTTTTAAGTTGATTTCTAGATTTTTTCCATTAAAAGAAGGAAATAAAATATCAAGGACCTCCCACCCCTCCTGAAAAAAATTTACCTAATTTATTAATTTTTGTATTATTAAAGATAAACATAGACGGACAGACGCTATTCTTGTTTGTTCTGGAACGTAGAGAATATTAAAAAAATGAAACTTTAAAAAATGTATATGTAGGTTGAAGTAACAGATATTGGTTAATATTTTTAGTATATTTTATAGTGACATTTTTCTTAACATTTAGTAAAAGCAAGAATTTTGAGATCCTAGTGAGTTTTTAGAAAATATACATGTTAATATAATGTGCTGATTGACTAAGTAGAATCAAGTTATTGATATTTATAAAAGAGTTTGTTTCAAGTTTTGGAGCATTTTTATAGTTCATTAATTTGTTAATTTGCCTACGATTTACTAAGGATCACCAGTGTTTAATTTTATAGGTCCATGTAACAACTCTTTCCAATAGGACCAAGTAGGGTACACCTAAATATTTAAAATCAAATGGAGAAAAAATCAATTCTCTCCTAGACAACGTGCAGGAAGTTCACATATTTATTACTAGAAATAATATGTAATATAATATTATAACGCTTATTAACCAAGTAGAAATAGAGGCTAAATGCGTCAAAGAATTGCCAGTAAAATTAAATTGAGTTACTTTGTGAACGCTTGACTGAGTATATCAGAATCCTTATATCAGGAAACAAATTCAACCGAGAGAAATCACAGTAAGAAAAAAAGAAGAAATAACAAGCAAATTGTTACAAATGTCATAGATTTGAGGACAGCGTCAAAACACTCTGGTGTAATGTGTTTGAGTGAAGAAAACCATTGCGACGCTTAAGAAAAACTAAAGTAATAACTGGCAATGACAAAGAAACCAAAACAGCAAGCTACAACTTCTATTGAGTAAACGGCTTTAGAAAGAGGGATGCTTTTTAAATCTAACTACAGAAAAACAATAAGTAACAAAATATTCTCATACAGTTAGTCCCAACTATCTCAGCGATCTTTCTAATACAGTGGTCCTTAACCTGGGGCGCTCGTCAGTAAAATACAGAGCATGTAGCGTGGGGAGGGGTTTCCTTAGGTATAAAAAAATTTCTCTAATTGTAATTATTATTCGCAAATTGAGAGCATGAACTAATAGTGATACCTTTATGAAGAATCAAAAGTATCCCTAATAGGTTTACTTTTCTATAGGCTCCTATAGTAGACTATTATCGGTATTACCATAGTCCTATTGCACTCTGCAGCGAGCACTCGCTCCAGGCTAGAGCTGAAGTCCACGCCCACGAGGCAGACAAAGTCATTCCTAATGCTGTTAGAGAAGCGGTTAAAGAATGACTTCAGCTAGTCGAAGCTGCTACAGTGTACCTTGCTGCTTTTCCCTCGACATGAATGGCGTTTACAATGGGCAACTTGCTCACCAGCTTCTTCACAATTAAGCACACGTCTTTCTCTGCCTCTACTTTGTGGACCTTATAAATTTTCGCTCCTTATGAATATCCAGTCTCGTAACATATCTTCTTGACTACTATATCATCTTTGTAGCTTGATTCAATGCTTCGACTTTGCCACCTTTCTACTTATTCAAAACCTTACACACCAGGTGATTACCAAAGTACTATTTTACATGCCGTTCTCCTAATGAGTACTTGCTTTTCCATGTTCAGTGAGCTTCAAAAAGAGCTGATAGCGATGGCTTAATCACTGATCCCATAATTTCCCTATCTCTCATCTTATAAGAAACCATAAAACTGTTGAATTTATTTTGACAATTTTGCACTGAAGCATTCTCTCATAATTTCGGTTATCTACCGACTCCATGGTAAACGCCTAAACATATTCCTTGACAACTTGGGTGCTTTTCTAAATCAGGCTTCTTTTATCTCTTCTACCGAAACCTAAAATACCCTTGATGAAATTCCACCTCATTAACCCTACTCACTCATAGGAATTTCGGATATGTTTGAGCTTTACTAATCATCCCCAATCTCAATATAATAACAAAGTGGATGGAAATTTATCACCTTTTTTTAAAAAGTTCTGTTTCTCTTTCTTTTCAGGCCAAATTTCGCTTGTCCAAACTTCTCTTCATTGCAAATACTTCCTTAAGGACTATGAAAAAGATACCCTGGAGATATTCAGCTACTTCCTTCCCCTTCACGCTATATCTACTAAAATTAACTTTAAGAACTCCACTTACTCTCCTTTCTGTTTCATCTCCTCCTGCCTTGATATCAATTAGCCCATTTTTCCCATCTCTCCACCCCTCGTTGTTTTCGTCTCCCTAGTGTCTCTGATGTAAATCGGAGAGTTAAGCGCTTACCCTAGGCGTATTAGCACTGATCGTTCTCATGGTTTGTAAAAGGCAGCTGTCTCCATCGCGCTAAACCTAGTCACATTTTACAACTTGTGCCCTACTGAAACTGGTTCGTCTATTCTGCACCGGGTTTATTCTCTTCAAACAAAAACAATTCAGCTACAATTTTTAAGCTTTTTCATCCTATGTATTCTGCTGTGATTTTTATGTCTATTCCTCTACCCATCTAAGTCAATCCCTCTTTGCCATTTTTTCGGAAAATAGTGTTTATATTTAATCTAGAATTAAATTTACCAATCACTTTGCTATGTGTCACTTTCCTATAACTCTCCACCCACAATTGTCTCTCTCTGCTACATGTCTCTTTAGTAAGGGAACTCTAACCATCTCACTTAAAAAAAACTCGTTCTCTTCCCTAGCATTTCCTACTCGTACTATGTTGTGGTATAACCGACCATATAATATAACATCTATTATTAGTATGAACGCGGACATCTCAGGCTATAGAAGCGAACCGTCCAATGACTGAACGCTGTAAGGCCTAGTAATAGTCCTTACAAGGATTTAATTCTGAGATGTACTTGGTTTTCTTGAATAGATTAAGGTTCTCGTCGATCAGGGGGATTGGTTCTGCGTCGAAAACATCACAGAGTTTAATTTTCTGAATTTACGCACATTCGGAAAGTCAGGTCAGGATTTCAAACCATGACGATAGGGGAACAGAAATCCAAATTCGAGAGCTCGATGATATCTAGTTTGAGCGATGGGAAGAGGATACAGCTTCAAACGGACAGGTTCTTGCGTAGTAAAAACTATGCCATGTTCGAAGTGTTTTGGACGTCCAGTGGTCTCAGAAAGGAACTCACCGAAGTGGTTCTGCAGCTGCTACAGCAAACTATTCTGGTGAGGGGCTAACACAAGCTAGAGGTCTAGTGCCAGGGAGGAGGATTTTTTGGGTCTCAGATAGAGATGAAAGACAGTAGTCACCATCTTGTTTGATGCAAACCACATGGGCAACCATGAGGGGGTCAGAGGTCTACGACGCTGCCAGGTGGGACTCTTCGTCAAGATGTCACCAAAATATTACCATTCGCACGCTGGTGGTATTTCTTAAGCTTATTTACGGGGAATACATTATCTCCAGAAGGAATACGAATAAGATAATGCACGGAAATTTGGTCTCAAGGAAGGGGAAGGGGCCCTCCCACTGACTAAGAAGATTGTTGCTCTCTGTGGGAAGTAGGAACAGCGCCTCCTTGACAGGCTTAAATCTTCTTTCATTTGATTTTAGTTCAAAAGAAGTTCTATATTTCTCCAGGTTAAAATCTGCATTCTTTAAGTGATGTCGGCGCAGGTCTCTAGCCATTTTTCAAGGTCTAGGAATAGGATTAAGAGGATTGATTTTCTCTATCCAGTTGGGGGTTAGCCTAAAGTTCTTTTGGGATGCAGTGTGTGCCTCGCACATTAGGGCCATACAATAATTCAAAGGAGGCAAAACCGCGGTTCCTGTGGGCGATCTCCCTGTTTCCAAATAGTGCTACAGGCAAACAACGTTGCCATTCTCGGGGCTGTTCGAGACAAGGGTTCTTTAGAATGGTTATCAGGGTGCAATGCCATTTTCCGCAAATACCATTTGCAGCTGGGTGAAAAGGAGTGATGAATAGAGCCCCAGCACAGGTGACACTATCAATTCTCTTAAGGGGAACTGCTTCGGGGAAACGGGTGGCAAAATTTATGAGGTAAAGGGCGTAGATGTGTCCTCCACTGGATGGGGGGGTGAATTGAGCCAAAAAGATCAATGGCCACTGGGGAAAAGGGCTCTGTTATAATGGGGCTTTCCTGGACGGCAGCTGCCTTGACGCGCCATTTGGCAGATGTCTTTTGACAGGCATCGCACGATTTGCAGTAATCTGTTATATTTTTGGCCGCAACTGGCCAAAATAAATACTTAAAAACCCTCTGGGAGGCTTTCCTAGGCTCGTGGTGACCCTAAGAACTTTGGGGCACGTAAGAACGGGCGACATATAAGGACTGAGATGTGGGATCAGTTACTTCAGAACAGGAGCGGTACAGAAGATCATCCCTTAAGACGTATGATACCTTCTTATCTCCGCAGGTGGAATCTTTTGCCCGATTCCTTACTTTCTATCAAAGAAGTATTTCGAGGGCCAAAGAAGCTAAAAGTTGGTGTTTTAATACAAAGTGCAAAAGCACCCGTATTCTGGGAAAACTTTACATGAGTCAAGCCAAAATTGGAGGTTCCTTTGAAGGATAAAAGCAAACTAGCGGAATGATTGCCTAAGGCGGATTCTCTCTTTACGGAAAGGACAACGGTAAATGTATGGTCCCATATTTCCAGCAGCCAGGAGTTTGGACTTGAGGGTGGAATTATCCATAGGGGCGTTAGGGGGAGCGAAATAAAGATATCGCGCATCGTGGTACTAAGAAGGGGAAGTAATCTGGCAACACCATCTGACTCGATATCCCAATTATTAATTTCGAAGATCTTTTCTAAATCTGTGACGTATGACCCGAAGTAATCTCCTTCCTTGAAAACTGGGAGCTTAACCAATGAGGACTACGGAACCTCAGTTTGAGAGCAAACCGACATTGTCTCTAATAGATTTCGGTATAGTTCGAGCTCGTGTTGTCTGATCCTATAGCGTTCTTCCATTTCGAGTCGTTCACTCTCCCTTCGTTCTTCGAGGTCTCTTTCTGTTATTTATCTCTTTGGGCCTTCATTTCTTTTATCTTTGAAGTGCTCTTTTTCCATCTCTCGTTATTTTTATTTTAATGCTCTTCTTTCCTCTCTCTGATTTCTCTTCTATTCATGTATATAAAATGAGAGTTTCTTTCCAGTAAGGCCTAACGACTCACCTTTGCTTTTGAATCTTTCAAATGAAGACATCGTCTTAAGAGATTTGCTGGGAAAATTTAGCACGGGGCGAGTTGTTCCATGTGCGCGCGAAAAGAAGTCTTGGTAATATTCGTAGAGGCTAGCTTGTTCCGTCAAAGTAATAACTACCCAAATAACTGAATTGCGGTTCAATTTGGAATACACGGTCTTTAGTGACTGGGACGGTTTTAAAACCCGTAAATAGTTCGGGGGTTTAGCTTTGGATTCAGCGGCGCTGATTCCGAAAAATTCACATACAAATTAATCAGAGTTCCACACCCCATCAAATTTATCGAATTAAGCTAAATGCACTGTTGGCCAGAATAAATAACAAACTACACCTTCATCTCTCAACCACCGCTTTCTGCTAAAGTCAATCAAAGGCTTGCTTGATCTTGGTTTCTTAATCATATGTACTGCTTTAATATTAATGTCTGTTTTTATAGTTGATCACAGTACTGAGAACATAGACCAATCTCGCTTGCATTTTAGGAATTTTAAGAAGATCTTTATACTGTCGATCACACTTTTTTCATTGATTGTCTTTATGAATCACTAGCGGATTTGTAGCCACACTTGACTAATTTTACTTGCACTTATGATATTACACATAATGTAGTCATACATTTAGGCCAGCAAAGAAAGGGGTTGTTGTTCCATTTGCCTTGGTTGTCCTTCAGCTCGTTCTACACATCTTTTCTCTTAGTATTCTTATGCATTAGCCTGTCTATTTTATCATTACTATGCCAATAACATATTTACCGATCTTTCTCTTCAGGCTCGTGAACTGGAATTATTAGAAATGTTATGTACATATACATGAAAATTATTCAATTATTCTCACTCAACTTTTTGAAATTTAATCCGATTAAAATAAAGTACCTCTGATAAAATACGTTTTTTCTTCCTTATTATGAATTTATCTCTAAAAACTTTTAATGTTAATGTTTGTATTTATTTTCCCTGCTTTCACTCTAATTTTTAGTCTTACATGGTGTCAATTTGGGCCCTTAAACTTGAGGGAGTACCACATCCTCCCTATCCCAGTACTCCAAAAGGAAATTGGCTCTCTCTCTCTCTCTCTCTCGGGTCTTCTATTTGTCTTTTATTAAATGTTTTACTATCATTTCGGCACCTGTGTAGCCCCAGTAAATGGTGGAAATAAACTCAGCTTTTTAGGAATCCTAATAAAGTAATGAATAGTGAAAGTAAATTAATAGAAATTTATAAATAGTCACAGCAGAATAAATTAAATTAAAAATAGAAAGTAATTGAAAAAATGGCTAATAAAAGATAAAATGTAGCATCACACTAGAAATTGTGCTAAGCGTGACAACAGTTTTGGTTCATAAAGTGAATCGACTGCATGATGGACTCTATTATTACCCAAGCGGCAACGACCTTTTAAGACCTAATAGAAGGAAAGTATCTCGATCTAAATTAAAATACAATCCTCTAAATTATTAATATGATTTTATTTTTATTTTTTGAGGTGTTTCCTAGAAGAGCAGGTCTTAGAATATGTAGAATATAAAGGAACTCCAATAATCTCTCACTGAGTTCGATATTAGAAATAGTAAAAGATATCCAACTGTTAAATAAAGAATGAAGGTCCAGTCAACTCCCTCCCCCACACACAAAATTATAGCCCAGCAAACTCTACATTCGTTAAAGATTATAAACATTCCAATATGCTCTTTGCAAAAGTAATCCAAAGAGGAATGCAACCTAGATTACTGCAAATATATGTAAAGGTCAAAAGAACGTATCTGTAATTCTGATTCACCATGAAGGAATTTAAATTTAAATGGTTGAATTAGCAGGAAATTTCTAGAGTTAATTATATGATTTTTCTCTTGTCAAAAACTTACGGGGACGCAATTTTCCAATTGCAAAATTTAATAAATGTAATTTCACTAAATGTAGATCCGTCAGGCTTCCCTCCACATTAAAGATAATTAATCCTTCCAGTTGTAAATTGGTGGAAAAAGGTAAAATCTATTATTTTTTTATCGGCCAATAAACTACGCCTACCATTGTTAAAATCTTCTTTTCTCTTATGACACAATGGTTTGTGTTTCCTTCTTTAAATCTCAAGACGCGGGACTGTATAACTTCCACATTGACTCGCTCATCTCAAATTCTAGCATCATCGTTGGCATCCTTGAAGAAAAGAACCCTGCAAACCATCATTTCCAATAAGATGAGGAACGCCCACTTTTCTAACTAAAATGATGTAATTGTTCGAACATTAGAAATCCTAGAGTAAACGTTTAGTTGTCAAACGTATGCTTCAAATTCAAGAACCAGGAAAGTTTCATTACAAAGTATTTTATCACTTATCTTCTCAAATATCATCCTCTATTCACAATCCGCGAAGCTGATTACAATGCAATAATTCAATAAAGAATAATAAATTCCTGTCCTAATTAGTAGATTTTTCAACACACTATTTTGCCTCACAACTGCATTTTCAATTCGGTTATTCACCTGCTCTTGGAAGGGATCGTTTAAAAGCAATCTAAAAGCCCAAATTTATTTTTATTTTAGCAGGTTTTGCTTAGGACAGATTCTTGTTCCGGTGTTATTCGAGATTTTTTTTGTAAGTGGATTTCTTTCTCTATATTTTTCCTTCTTTTTGTCCCATTTCCTCTCAATATAGGCTATATTTACTTAACACTTTACTCTTCTATTTTTTTATTTGTTTTAAGTTGTTCAATTGCGTATTTTTTTATTCTATCCCTTTGCAAACTTTCTTAGTTGAAATTAGATAAAGATTTGAGGTAAAAATGACCAGGGTATTAATCAATTCCTAGATATCCTCTTAAACTCGACCAAGTGTCTGAATTTCAAATGTCCTCCTTCAATTAATCACAATATGTTAAAGAATCTTATTGACTCATTAGAAACTGACTTTTATTACTGAAATGCCCTCCCGTTTGCTTAAAAATGCTACCACTTTTTAATTTCTCCTACAAAATTTCTACTCTCGTAAGGATATTTTTCATATATTTCTTTATTTCTTTCAATCTAAACGTCCAAACGCTTTTTATCATCGTTTCTCTCTAAGAATTATGGGTGTGTAATAAGCAAGCAAACATACAATCTAGTGGCACCTCAGAAAGCCATAAAAGCTCATACATGGTAGGCCTTACTTGGAATTATATTAATTTGGATCAAACTCCCTCTAAAGATTTTAAGCTATTTTAACTTTATTTTTATTTAAATATAATATATTAAAATGAAAGTAAAGTTAAAGTAGCGTAAAATATTCAAAGGAGATGCATCTTATCATGTATCAGCTCAAAACACAGAAATTATGAAAAGCAAATTCGATATATTATGTATATCGAATTTGCATTTCATAATTTCTGTGTTGTGAGCTTTAACTTCACCGTTTTATTTACGAATTAAAATATTATGAGGAAAGAGAGCAACAATTACATACCATTACGAACTCTATTTATGATTGAAGAAAAAAAAACATGGTAAATGTTTATTAAAATCATGATTACTTTTTATGTGGACAAAATAAAATTCGGGGAAATGGAGTTAGTTTTACTTAAAGGAAGAGAATAACTAAAAATGGGAATCTTGATTATTCTTTCAAAGGAGAATAAATATAAACTGAGAGTTTAATGTGTTTTCAGTATTTATCTGAGTAGATAATGGAAAAATCCTCCTCCACCATTTACATATATAACGTGCAATGTGATGCCACACATTTTTTCAACTTTACCTACCAAATGTGTGAAATGAGCAATATGAAATTATAAATGGGGTGTTTGAAAAAAAAAATAAAGATTACTCGACTACAAATCTAGCAATTGATTGCAATGAAGCTGGCATAATATTTTGAGGTTTTTACTTAAAATAGCAATCAACTGGCGGTTGAATACCAACGGCATAGGTCACCGAAATTAAAATTTGAAACTCGTATTAGGCCTCATTAGACTTCAAAACACAACCAAACAATATAAAAAACAAAAATTCAATATATATGAAATATGAACAAAGGCAAAAATAAAACCTTCTGTGAGGTCAGGAAGATGCCTGCCACCCTCTGGCGCTAAAACATGCGATCAGCATCAAAGAGAGTCAAATAAATAGAGCAAGCCAACCTGCTTCAAAAAATCAAATCAATCGTTCACAAATCTGTGAGTAGGAATCCGTTCTAAGTACAAGGGACAAGGGGTAGCCACACCGCTCTTTCCAATATCGGGACAAGTATAGTGTGCGAAGATTAACCAGACTGGGACATTCAACAATAATGTGCCGAAGAGTGTGGGAACAATCAATTTGTCACAAAATGGTGCTGGTACCTCTCTATAAAATTGGGGCTTTTTATGAGGATAAAAAGCCACTTGAGAGAAGGTGAATGGGAAGGGTCATGGCGCAATGGCACGGAACTTTAAACTCCCCTTATCCCTCTCACAATTTATTTGGCATTCTTGCAGGAAAGATGCCCTGATTTCTGCTATCTAGTCACTCTGTGGAAGAGCGAAACGCTGCCCTGATATCCCAGTCTTTACTCACTCTTTGGGATCTTCATCGACCGGTTCAATCCCCATAATTCACACAAGTCCAGGAAACCAGCCGAAGATAATCTCGAAATCTGTCCAGTTTTCAGCAACCGTAGAGACGATGTCGTTATCACTGATGGAGTTTGGGAAGACACAAAAAAATGTAGTCTAAATAGACATTTATATTTGATTAAAAGAGAGAATCAGCAGCACTTTATTAAAAAAATGATGCCTCAAAAAGTATAGGCGGCTCTACAATCAAACGTTTGATGACAGCACCAGAAACAAGATGAAATATAAATCACTGAGATTTTTATTTGCATAAAACGTTCCGAAGAAATACAAGAGATGGTGACAGAAACGGAATGGCTACAAATAAGAGTTGTCTCGGTAGATGAAATAAATTCACTTAACGAGTAAAGGAGTTAGGAAATGAACTTGATATTCAGTTTTGAATGTTTATTATTAGAAAGATGCCGCTCGCCCTAAGCGCGATTAGAGGCAGTTTAATCCTTGTTGGGTAATGACATTGCAAGAGGAGCTGGTTTTATCTTAGCTATTAAAGTGGGTCTTCTTTAGCGGTAACTTGGATTCTAGCAAGGGACAAGTAAGTAAGTGTAGACGTTATTTTACTCTGTTTAGCCGAGTAAACGGACAGATCGTCATATTGAGTAGAGTTAAATAACATTTTGCTATGTTTTTTGGTCTGAGAGAACCTTTGATTTGGGTCGAGTTTAAGGTAACTGCATGAATTGTTAATTGCCAATGATTGAGATCCAGTTTATTTCACTGCGGCTTTCAATGAGATATTATTCAGCCAAAACAAAATCTTTGTTAACAAATATAACCTCCAAAATGATATCCTCAATCATCGGTAGCGAACTCTGTGATTGTAGATCGAATACCAAACAAGTATATTTTTGTCACTGGAACTGGAGTGGGCTCACAATCCGTGGGGGTAAAGAAGCAGTTCTGCAAAGTGAATATTTATTGGTGGGAAATGATCTAATTTTTGCTCCAAATTCGCCTTTTAGACAGTCTCTCAATCTAAGTTCTTGGCACAAAAATGAATTGAGTCAGAAAAATCTTCTATTTCAAGGAATAAAACACAAACCAAAGGGAATGTTTTCCATATTTTTACCAATTGTGATTTTTATATATATTTTATATAAAGGTGAAAACCTATTAAGCCAAAGAGTAAGGAAATGAGGGGGAAAGTGACTATATGAAATAATTAAAATATTCATAATGAGAAAAAGTGCTGTAAAATATTGTTACAAAGACGTAGGGTTAAGGATAAAATTTTTAAATATTTGAATCTAGTATTCAGACATTTAAAAAATGAATGAAATAAATGTAGTATACCACTCAAAGGTAAATAATAATAATATATGAGGATATTAAGTAAAAATATACATAGTAAAGGTGAAATAAGGGCATATAAGATGCGTTAATACTTTAATTGGAACATTTTGTATTTTAGAGGATTGTAGAGGTATAAGAGTTTAGTATATATATATATATATATATATATATATATATATATTGAAGCCAAGGAAATAATAACAAAAGACATCTGGGTTTAGTTTGCCCCTCCGATATTCTCCGGTAAGAAAGGGGAACGGGAAAAAGGGTAAATGTTACGAGACAGATTCCTGACCGCAGCACAAAAAAACAGGCCCTTCGAGGGTGTACTTATAAACAATCCCTTCAAAAGTGAAAACTGCCGATCTCGTACTACCCTCTCTCAGAGCTACAAGGCGCCAAGCGCGAGAGACCAACCTGAGGTCTCACCTTGCGAGTCCCCCCTCCGCGTCCCTGTTACCTTGTGGGAGTAATTTGGGTATATAACAGGTTGACCAGAGGAAACGAAAGAGACAAGAAAACCACCGGTTGAGAGATTTTTCGAGTTCGAGAAGGAAACAGAAAAATCACCGGTAGAAAGTTTTCTGCAAGTTAAGGTGAAATTGCAATCCTTGTACAAAACCAGATTGTACCAACGAAGCGTTGCGCTGTTTGAGCTCCAAGTTATTAAGTATCAAGCTATCCAGGTTGAGAACTCAAAATCTTACTCTATCTGAGTTGGACAAACCCCAACTTCATAGAGAAAAATAAGACAACGATTTCATCTCGTCCTGAAGAAAAGTAGAAGGACTAAGCTGTCGCCTTAGCATTCATCCACCCTAGATCGCTCGTGACGTCACCCGTCAAATCGACAGGCAGGTCAACGAACGCCATCTATTGAGCAAATAACCAACTCCGACCAAAATCTCCGAATATAGTCAAACTGGTCGCGTGTATTTAATATCCGTTACCTTTTGTAAGTAGAGAATAATCCTGTAATTTATTTTCCTGTGCATAATAATTAGTTTATTGGATGTCTGGCCAAGGCTAAAGATATTATCTTAAAAATTGTCCCTCTCCATAAAATCATATCTTGTATCGAGCCTTAAGAGCTCACCCAGTAATCCTATTTTCTTTTTTTTAAATTTATTAGATCTGTATTTGTTTTATGTTATTTAGTGAGATGGTTTATGTTCATTAAAGTCTATTATTTTATTAAAAGTACTGTTATAATTATCCTCGAACGAGTTACAAGGGCAATAATTGATAAAGTCAAGAAAGAAACCCCTTTTATTCATGCATTAGAATAAAAATAAAGCTTAGCACTCACAGAAGACAATCCTCAAGCGATCACCCAGGCATGAACCTACGCCACAAATCCAAGTTTTTTTGGTTTATTAAAAATTAATAAAACAAATAAATATATAAACTCGGCTAACGTATAACAAGTATAGTAATGTAAAACATGATTCAAGCTATATACATGGAAAAAATATTGTTTAGGGGGGGATATATTTGAGTGGTGGAATTTCTTAGAATGTGGATGGCGATTGAATGCCCCTCTCTTATCAGGAAGCCTTTGTGAGTTGATGCATTTTACGTTGTGTTTAGTTCTAGGAAATATAGAAGTTCACGTGCTACTTAAAATATCTCTCTCTATCGAGGTATGCCTGTGTAGACTAGCCCGGCGTACAGAGACGTACACAAGCACTGGCGGACAACCGACCAAAGGCCGCTTGAGATATGTGCTGGGGCGATTAATAGAGAGGCCGATTGACGGTTGAACGGATTTTGACTAATGTCTTGCCAAGTTGTAGTTCAAAGGATATATAAAGAACAAGACCCCAAAATATAATGTTAATATATATGATAAATGGGGCAATTTATATAAATATATATAAAAGGGGAGCACAAATTACTTAATATAGGTAGTTAAATGAGTTATGTTGTTTCATCATATAACAGAGGACAAAATTAATGTTAACTCGAACGAGAGGAATTAATTACACTTTAGCGGTAATTCTAATTAAAGGTGAATGCGTGTGAGGATTAATGAGGTAATCTGGGGATGACACTTCAAGATCACTTTACTTTCAAACCTGAGTGAATTGGAGGGAGGTGGAAGACAACGGCGCCAGTCTTCAAGAAGATACTTCGGGAGTCATGAAGAGGAGGACTCGTTGATGTGGTTTGATTACTTCGTGATGAAGAATGAGATTTTCTCTGCTCCAAAGAGTCGTAATCTCAACTCGAGACGATTCTGCAGATCGGCAGGGAATATCATTCTCGAAAGAACGGGAAACTTGATAAGGGGGGGGAGATTAGAGGGCCTTACAACTCTTGGGGATGAAGGGGGCTCGATAGCATTCCTCTAAACAAGGGCCAAATCTTAACAAGGTAGATCTGCTGGCAAGATCTTCTACGAGTTACGACTCGAACACGCGTTACAGGACTTCACAGGGAACAGACAGGCAGTCTGAACGGAGTGAATGGCAGGCTTTTAGTCTCCTCGAGAAATGGCGAGCTTTGGGTTAAATAGCCTGGTGTTTGGTCCGATAGATAGCTTCAGGGCCTGGTTATCCCTAGAAGATTCTCGGCGTCAGAATAGGCAAACACAGGTCGTAATAATGAGTTGGTCCAGGCAGTAAAACTTGCCTCGGGATATACATGTAAAGTTAATATGGGTTCCCTCTCGGGGCAATAGTAGACCTGGGAAGCCTGAGCGTCGAGTTAGGATGGTGGCGCACAGCGTCAACGCAGGAAAGGTGGGCTTCAATTTGCGCTCGTGCTTCGTCAGCTTCCCCTTAAACTCTCATAAGTAATTATTACAGCTCTCAAGATATATTGGTTGTTTCATTGGAATATTTGCTTCAAGCTATAAAAACGTGAATCGTACTTTGTATGAAGTTACAAAATACAAGCGAATTTGGTTGTTATGGGCCTTTTGAAGCGTTTACGAGCTACGCTATTTTCGAAAGATCAGTAACGATGTATTATTTTTTTTCATTCCTTTGAAAAGTATGTTTCTTTCTATGTAAGCAATAAAAATGGTCTCCTTATTTGAGTGTGACAAAGGTACTTTGACTACATCATCGCATATTAAGAGAGTCATACTCGCATATTGAACAGTTGAGACAAAAATGTGTCTATGTTAGGTTGTACCTAACACGCAAACTTAAAGAGGAAAACATTATTTTAATCGTTAACACTAGAACGTCCGGAAAGTTGCACCACCTAGAACGACCAAGCGGTCATTTTGACGGCACTTTCTCTCTTTTTTTAATACACTTATATTTATATCTCTTTTGGCATATCAAAGTCATATATGCAATATGGGATAAGAAAATAATATATTTTAAATTAAATTTTAATGATACATTCCATAAATCATTGATATAATTATAAAGTAAGGAAAAATGTATTTAATAAAAAAACTAAATGCAGTTCATTTAATTTCAAGAAATGCTACTTCTTTTCATTAACAGTAGGTAAATAACTTTAGGATTCAAACATTCTTACACATATAATAATTTTTCCATAGATAGTTAATTGTTACAATTAGTGCAAAGTACTTTCATCATCACTTTGCTAGTACATTTGCCGCATACAGGTCTCTTACATTTGTAACAAGTTGCAGATGTTTTATTTTTTTGCAACTTCCTACTTGGCATTGTTTTCTCTTCTTTGAAGTCTCTAACGATTCATCGTCATCGCTATTATTATCAACATCATCACTATTCTTGAAGTTTATCTGCAGTTCTTTAACTAATTGTAAGAGGAATCTGCGGCGGGTAATTTTCTGTCCAGTAACTTCTCTATATAGAACTACTGCATTGATGCCAGCTAGATCCAAACTGTTGTAAAAACCTTGCACTGGCCATCTCCACGAAGCACATTTTGTGGTGTACTTTTGAGCTATTTGATCTACTATAACTACACGATATTTTGTGGAGTTATAAATCTTGACAGTTTCAGGGATTTTTTTTTTCATCCACAATCGCAACAGTTTTATGAATGGAGCTCACTAAGAGTACATTTTTGGAAGGTTTACGTTGAAACACTGTACGTGTTCATTAATTGTTCTTCAGTATGTTTGAATTGTACCGGTTTCCACGAGTTTTTCTAATGGTTACTGGAATTTCTCTTCTAATACGATTTACTGTACCTACGATACTCATACTTTTTGTCTTTAGTTTTTCAGCTAGTTTTACTGACGTGAAAAAGTTATCAGTGTCCCATTTCTACCTTTTCCAATGTATGGTTCTATTAAAAGGAGAACCACGTATCTAGAGAGTGGTTGATTTGGAGGACGAGCTTGATCTTTTCCAATGTACCGGAATCCATTCACCAAATAGATAGACTTTACATCGGCATCGGCTTCTAACACAAACTTGATACCAAACTTATCAGGCTTGCTGGCAAAGTATTGTGTGAATGGCCACCTATTCTTACTTGTGAAAAACTGCTCATCCACTGCTATATTGCTGCTTGGTTTATAGTAAGCAATGCAGTTCCCAATTAATTTTTCCTCAATTTGGGATACCATAGAAAATTTATCTGTTTTTAATCGAGCAGATCGTGTTGATCGTATATCAAATCTGATGAATTTCATGATTTGTTTGAAACGCATATTTGTCATAGATTTGCGGAAGTATGGAACACCCTATTATTTTGACCAGAGATGCTCCACTGATTGTCCTTTAGCAAGAACTCCTCGTGCAATCATAATGCCTATAGTAGCATAAACTTCTTCACATGGTATAGTCCAAGAGTCACATTGCAATTGTCTGCGAGCTTCAATTTCACTACTGTTTTGTATGTGCTTGATAATGAAATCATCAATAATCAACGTAAAAAACTCAGAACATTACCTTCAATAATTTGTTGTTTTGCAAGTGGTGTAGGCCCAGGTAATTCCCGAAGAATATTTAGAGCTCCAAATCTTCCTGTGTCATTTTTATTTGGTTGAATAATTTCCCACTGTATACCATCCTTGCCGATGAGAACTGTCCTAATTTCTCCTAATCCCACTGTTGCAGAACGTTCAATGCTTTCCACGTCTTCTTTTCTTTTCTAAGAGGAACATGAGAATGATTATATCAGTCTAAAATTATCAGAATATTTCTATATTATAATAAAATAGAAGCTGTAATAATAGCAGTAAAATATATGAAAAATCAAGTTTTCAGAACTGTATACGAATAAAATATCGAAACAAACAAATAACTCTTATTTCCATTAAATAAAGTTTATTACTATCAATTATAATAACTGGTGGATGTTGCATTACTGTCCCGATCTGTTAGCTTCGGGGTAATGCCCTATTATATAATATATACGTACCGTATAATATTTTATATACACTATATATATATACCTATATACTCTATATGCTTGAATGGATCTGCTGGTATACATATCTAACTATATATTACTAAATACACGTATATGTACAGATCAGTTTGTATATATGATAAAAAGCGGACAGACAGACAAACAAATATCTGGTCTATTGTGTATAGATGTGAGCTGCTATTGATTCGAATATATTTTACTTACCCAAAACAACAGTAACCAGTGACGAAGGTCCTAGGTGCACAGGAGTATTTGAAAATCGTCAACGTTTTTCCAAACTTTCACTATTTGGCATTGCATTATCTTCAGACTCAGACGATGAACTTTAAATAATATATGGAGAATACTCCTCCTCACTGGTGTGAGATAAATTATCAGCTTCAGAGTCAGATTGAGGAATTGTTCTCAAAACATTCAGAATTTCACCATCAGAAAAAGTTATCTTTTTAGACATGTTTGCAGCACGACAGCAGAGAAAGCAATGACTGAGAAGCTGTCACATAACACTTTGTATCAGCGTTGACGCGTTTCGACAGGAGTTAGCATGTTCCTGCAATTCACTGTTCCGAAAAAAACATGCGGTCAAATTGACTGCTCGGTCATTTCAGGTATAGCATGTTAAATAACAAAAGCTATTGAAGTAATTTTTTTAATATTTTAGCTCAATAAACTTCATCATATATCAGGAAAAGTCAGTTAAGCTCAATTTTGTTGAGGAAAAAATATATGAGATACGTGCATTTAAAAATCAAAATGCGGTCAAATTGACCGCAAAAACGTTCTAGTGTTAAGAAATGCTTAGAGGAAATTCAAAATGCGTGGATTTTACAATAATAAAGTAGCTAAGACCGTCAACTTAAGATCGAAACTAGTGATCTGCTTTAATTCGACGACCAAAGGTCCGAAGTGGGCGCTAGTTCCTCAAATAATTCAACCAAAACGTTTTATTTAATTATTTTATTTTTTACAAATTTTTTGACTTTCTTGTAGCATTCTATAATACTATTTTAGAAAAAATAAGTAAAACCTAGTGCATATATAGACAAAATACGGATCAAACTAAAATATTTTAGCCATGTATGAATATCTTTTTGCTTGATATAATTTTGCAAGGAGCTTTTTATTATTCAAAGTTATTCCCATATCTGACTGGTAAAATCAACCTTTTATCACTTATACAGCCTACAAGTATTAGTGTTTGGATTGTCTTTTCAATTTATTTGGTTGCATTCCGACCTTTATAGATAATAAGAGTTAGTGACCAGAGTCCATGATAAAAAATATATGTTCTGGTCATATGATCGTCCTTCGATGAAATTTCACTCTGTTCATATATGTGTTCTTTCAAACTTGAAACTCGTTAATTTGAAAATATTTTATACACAAATATTACTGTAGAATTTTTGAAGGTTGATTAGGAGGTCTGCTTTGGATATAACTCCTATCCCTCAATAGTGTTGGCAAAAAATAACATTACTTTGAATTTTTTTGATGATTATAACGGTTGACAATCTTGTCCTTCTAATCAGCCTTACTGTTGAGTACTGTCCACAGATGTAGAATTGAGCACAACCAAAGAGCAACATAAAATAAATTTACAAGTTCAGTGTGTGATAGAACGGGTTGAGCAGCGTTAGTTTCAACTCGTATCACATATTATTTTAAAACCACGATGCTCCCACGTGTTCTTCGCGTCGAAGCTTGGCGCCTTATCACAGCCACCAAATGTCAATGTTTAAACAAGGAGGTTATCGTCCCCCCCGTTCGCCCCCATACGCCGACCTCGCCAGATTGAGTTAGGCCTATGGGCAGACAAGGCATAGTTCCCAGCCTAGGCTGTGCATTCCCTCGAAGTTCCCACTCCATTGTCCCCCACGCCAAGGGAGTGTCTCGACTATTTAGATGGAAACTTTACCACTAAGATCAGATTGGAGATCCAGATTTTCGTCACGAAACATCACCACGACCCTCTCGTGCTTTGTGCGCCAAGGGACCTCGACCTCGAAATTCACCATCACTTGTCCAGAAGGAGGACAATATATCTTGAGTGCCAAAGGTTCAAGCCTTTCGTGACGGCAAGTCCTTGAGGCTTCTCCCTCGTTGTTCAGGAAGAGAACAACGTAGAACAGCCATTGTTCTTTTGAGCCCTTCCCAAGAAACGGTTCTCACCCTTCCCCCTTGTTGTTCAGAGGAGAACAACATTAGAACAGCCATTGTTCTTGAGCCTGTAAACAAGAGACGGTTCTCACCCTTCCCTCGTTGTTCAGGAAGAGAACAACGTTAGAACAGCCATTGTTCTTTTAAACCCTTCGCCAAGAAACGGTTCTCACCCTTCTCCCGTTGTTCAGAGGAGAACAACATTAGAACAGCCATTGTTCTTGAGCTCGTAAACAAGAGACGGTTCTCCCCCCTTCCCTTGTTGTTCAGGAAGAGAAAAACGTTAGAACATCCATCGTTCTTTTGAGTCCTCCGCCAAGAAACGGTTCTCACACTTCCCTCGTTGTTCAGAGGAGAACAACATTAGAACAGCCATTGTTCTTGAGCCGTAGACAAGAGACGGTTCTCGCCCCCCCTATTGTTCAGAAGAGAACAACGTAGAACAGCCATTGTTCTTTAAGCCGTTCATCGAGAAACGGTTCTCATTCCCTAGGCGCCACGTCAGGATCATCTTATTCCCCCCCCCTTCGGCTGGAACTCGCCAGCGGACCGAAAATTCCTTCACGTCGCCTTCCACTGCACCACTCGTATAAAGTTACGTAGGCCAAAGGTCACCTTTGAGGACTTAACCCTTCTGTCAATTCTATCCTGCTCTTTAAATGGTTTAGCGAACCATCCCATCTCTTTAACTCTATATTTGTTTTACCTTTTTAGATCCCTCGGATTAGCCCGAGCCATCACGACCCTTTCCATTCTCTGTTTATGTCAATATTTTCTGTCTTGTGTTTGTTGATAGTTATTATTAATAAAACTCTATTTTATTAATGATAGCAATATTATTATCCTTGATCTCAGTTCCACTTCTTAAGCATATCGAAGATACATAATATTGGCCCACCAGACATTAACGCACTCTAAAGATAATTAAAGAAGTTCCCTCAACGAATAGTGATATATGGTATATCGTCGGGAGTCCATTCTACGACACAGTGTATAACAAAGAGCATTGACTCTTCAATAATTCAAAAACAATAAGTTTACCTTCGTTATTTAATTGATTCAATGTCCATCTATTTTTCAGCCTATTTTCTGCTTTCAGCTGTTTATACAAGAGAGAAATGCTCCAAGTCCAGAAATGAATAGTACAAGTTGACAGCAACAAATAATTCAGTTTCTATTTTCCATTCATCACGTATTTGGTAGATACATCTAAATTACCTAATTTTTTCAGCTATGATAAGAACTATCCAAGAAACTATTCGAAGAACATATTTACCTATTAAGGCTTTATTATTAAAATGGCGACCGAAGGAATATTAGGCCAATCAGGAATGCTTTAATATCTTTCCGAATGTCATCAAATTCAGACAAGTTTGTCTCTTCAAAAGGAAAAACAAATTTTTTTAAAGAATGGGCGTCTATCTTTGCCTCTGGTTTTATAAAAAGACAGCATTGATTCAATGTGAAAAGTAATATTGAATTAAAAATCAGTCTGCTAATCAATATCTCAGTTACAATAGGATCATTTATTTTTTTAATTCCAATGATACATTATATTTTTCTTTTAAATTAACTGAATGATAACAGAAATATATAAAATAAATCCTCAAAAAAATTTATATTACAACTTAATTTTCAAAAAGCACGAGGCGTTGTAGATAACGAAAATTAAACCGTGTTTGAGGAATATTAGATTAAAAATGACTTAACAGCAGCGAATTATAACACCACATATCGGAAATCCTGTTGCTATAGGTCAATGAAGCATTTAATAAAGCTTTAAGACAAGGCCTGTGGTACGTACAGCCATTAAGCAGAAAAATATGAATAAATCTTAAAACTGAAGTCTATGTGAAATAAATACTTTTGCTCCTCCAAGTCTTTCATGGTTTAATCAAGGAAGGCTATTTGACATGAATAAGCAGTTTTTTTAAGATCAATTGACTATTTTTAAAATATTGATGCAAGTCCTTAAGGGAAGAATGACAAATCTGAATTAATGTTACCAACACAATTAAGAATATTTAATATATCACTTTATCAAGCAGCTATAAACACAAAACAGATACAACTGTGTTGAATTCCTTCGCCACGTAAGAATATCTGAGTTAGACTTGTAAATCTGTAACCAGGTAATTGTGCACATAAATGCGCACAATTGGCTTAAATTGATCAGAAACGGGTTAGTCATTTTGTTAACTTTTAATTGAATCTTAATTATTATGGGATCTAGCTTCCATTCTCGAATAAATAAGCCAAAATATGAATAATTCCCGTTTATTGGCTTTTATACTGTTACTCATTCCTGTGTAACTTTTAAAGAAAATGATTTTTAGTTTAAATTCCAATAGCATGAAGTTTTCCACCAAAGGCAAGAGAAGGATCATGAACATGACGTATTCATTTACATCTCTTTTCCTTTATTTTGAGTTGTTTTGGTTTGCAAATGGAAGGAACATAGCGAGAATTCAGAATATTCACCGGAAGAATCAATTATGAAACACTCGTTCCTCTTACAAAGAAAAACTTTGGTTAGATTATGCATTCCGGATGTAGTAAATAATATGTTGAACTTTGCAACTAAAAAGTGATATGTATCCCTTTATTTGTGTAAAAAGAATAATTCATTAGGATTATACTTATTAGAAAATCTCAAATAATGTTGGTACAAAAAATAAGAAAGTTACAGATCATAAGACTTGATGATTCGCACAATTTAAGAATTTGTCTTTATTTAATAACAAAAGCGTCTTTTGTGGGCAACAAAATAAAAAATGGGAAATAATTCTTATTAATATAATCGTGTTTATTTCACTTGTTCATATAAACAAAGTTATGGGTGTAGGGTTATAGTCCAAATATTTGAGATTAGTATACATGTTTCACCCCTCCCCCAAAATTGGACAGTTTTTGAGTTGCAATATCTCATAAACTATTCCAGCTAGAACCACGAAATAACAAGAAGGAAAAGATGAATTTTTTATCTATAAATGCCTATTCTCTCTAAAAATAATCTTAAAATAATTAATGAGTCAATTATCCTTTAAAAAGGTAATGAAAAATACTGTTTTATATTTTAAATTTTAATGAATGGTTCAATATACACTTCTTTAACAATGAAATAAATGTGCCTTCATGGTAAAAAGATTTAAATAGAAGGAAAAAAGGAGAAAGACATGACTCTAAATTAAACAAAGATTATCTTGCTCATTCACAATAAAGAGGTAGGTCAGGATGCTTTCTTTCTTTGTTTCAATTGTTTACATCAAGATATTATAATGCCAGGTCGACCCAAGCTCTGTCTGTGCCAATGAAATATTTTAGACTGATGAAGATGCTTTCGCTTGTAGTACAAATAATTCTACCCAGCATCTTGATCGTGAATTTTCCTACTCACAAAGATTAATTGGAATTATATTAAACGATGTTAACTTGAGATCATGTCTTCCACCCTTGCTCTGAGCTCAGAACGAAGATGATCATGACCGCGGCGTGGAGATTTATAAGATCTTTCTCTTATATAGCTATGCAAAACAAGCCACTCTACCTGAAAGATAATTGTAAGTCATGTAGCATCGTTTAACCCTTTGCCTGCCGCCAGGATAATTCCAATGGTCGTGCTCTGTGCGACAGATATTCATTTTTTTTAAACATAACTATTTACTATTTTTTTTAGCCGCCCAGGTATTTTTTCCACTGCAGTGGTCATACAAATATGTTATCATAGGGAAAATGCGCTCATTTCGTATCTAAGGGCACTTTGAAAGTTCACATCCATGACAAATAGGAAATATCCTGCATAATAATATTATTATAAAATTTAACCTGCTTCTTCTATTTTTCCAAATAAAATTTGTAATAACTAATTAATATCAAGCTTTTATAGTTAAATTCAATGTTTTTAAACATATTAAAATATCAAGGCTCACATTCGAACGCGTGGACAGCGTGCAAAAATTAATAGCTGGGATTTACTGGCCTCACTCCCATTTTCTTTCTTTCTTTATTTTATGAGTTACTTACATAATTTTATTTTTATTTCTCAATATAAATAATTTATATCTTTCACTTCACTTTTCGTAAATCTAAAAAACTTTCTATAACGTGGATGAAAGAAATGTTTGTAAGCAACCTTACATTTCGTTTATCACACCATTTTAAGCCTAATATGTTGTTGCATTGCATCGATTCCCTCTCCCCCTACTTTTTTTTTTAAATTTAGGCATGTTTTTGATATTGGAACAAAATGTTCCACTCTTACAATTAATTGCAGAAAAAAAACTTTTTTACTCCAATGGACTACTCAAAAGCAACTAAATTTTTACTCATCCGGTTTTTTTAAGAAGGAATGGCATCAGTCATTTTATTTATATGAATTTCTTTGCTTCAAAACATTGTAATAGGCATTTACTTTGTGACAATTATATTTATCAAGTCTTCATCGAAAAAGTGTTCAAAAATAATCTATTTCTTTTGAATTTTGCGGAATAAATAAAGAGGAAGTCAAACCTGATATTGAAGATTCAAACGTAGACCGAAGGCCAAAGACTGGCCGCCTCATCCGTTTGCATGCTGAGTATATGACTATTACGTCATATTGATAATATTCTTAAATTTTGATAGCTTTTTGCATTCTTCTAAACATCTTTTGTAATAAAATTTATCAAGCATTTTATCTTAAAGTGAAATATAATGCTTTTAAATATATTAAATATAAAGGTACACTTTCGAACGCGTGGAAGCACATTAAAATATTACGTATCCGCATGGAGAAGAATTTGTGGTTTACTGAATCAGTTGAAGGAAGAAAGTATAAAGGAGAGAGTGAGGAAATGGGGAGAAGAGAGATGGAGGCTAGGTATGGAGAGGAATTCAAAACTAAGTACAGATTTTATGTATAAGAAGGTAATCAAGGAGGAAAATATATATGACAACTCATTTAATTCTAAGCTAATGTTTAGATGCAGAACCAACTCACTGCAGCTGAAGTGGAGGAAAAGGTTTACAGGAGAGGAGGAAAAATGTGACCTCTGCAACCGAAGAGAGCAAGAGACACTACCAAACTTCATATTAAATTGTGAGGGACTAATAGACATACATAGAAAGTATACTACTATAGGAGACACCATATTGAGAAAGGTGCTCTTGTTCAACCTAACAAGTAACGAAGAAGTAGAAAAATACACATTATATATCGAAGAAATATGGAAAACTAGAAAGATAAGGATCAAAATAGCCCGAAACCTGCTCTAAATATAAATAGGAATTAAAGTTATCGCGCTGCCGTTGCAAAGGCCTTAGCGCACCCAACAACTGTATCTGTATCTGTGGCCTCCCTCACATTTACTTCATTTCTCTATTCTATCAGTAACTTGCAAAATTTTATTTTTAAGTGCATATTTTTTTTATTTCCATTAGCTAATTGAAGATATAAAATAATTTCTATAGCGAGGATAATATATATATATATATATATATATATATATATATATATATATATATATATATATATATATATATATATATATATTATATATATATATATATATATATATATATATATATATATATATATATATATATATATATATATTAAAACTGTATTTATTTGCAATTGAAACAATTATCTACATTGAACTAAAAATCTTTTCTGTATGGTACTTTTTAAAACAAGGGTGAACATACAATGGTAATTCACATTCACCACAGATATAATTTGTTTCTTGATATTTTTCTCAGTTTTTGTTGTTTTTCCGCATACATGACAAGTTCTTCTTGGAGGAAGAGGCTTTATAAAATGAATACCAACATCGATAAGGCGTGATGGTCTATTATCAATATATCTAATATTAGAAATTCGATCTTTATATATTTATCTACCATTTGTGCCATCACAGTGTTTGAAAAATTGGGGGGTTTTCCTTTGGTTTGTTTTCTCCCTATATATATAATTAGCGTTTAGAATTGATAAGTCAACAAGATGGAAAAAAAACTTCTTATACCATCTAATAGTTTTACGCACACACTCTATACCACTTATCAGCATATCACTCTTATCAACCATTCGCATTTTTTTGTTGTACTCAATCACACATTTAAGTTTTAAAAGAAGTTTATCCCTTTTCCCGCTCTCACACATTTGATCATCATGCACACTTGTAAGTAACTGTAAATTTCGTTTATCATACCATTTTACGCATAATATATTGTTGCATTGCATCGATTTAACCTCTCCCTTCTTCAAACTTTTAAATTTAGGCATATTTTTTCTATTGGAGCGAACTATTCCACAAGACCCAGTCATATTTTTTAGTAATTTTGCAAAGAGATCAGGGCTTGTGTACCAATTGTCAACAAAAAGAACATGTTCCTTATTTAAATAGAATTCAAGCAGTGTCATCACAACTGGGCCCGTCACATCTACTTCATTGTCAATAGTAACTTCTGTACCGGTTCCAGTATAAATGATCAAATCTATTACGTAACTAGTCTAACAATCGGCAAATACTAACGTTTTTACACCGAATTTATGCCTTTATTTGGATTGTATTGTCTGTAATGGAGTCTTCTTCTCCAGAGGACTAGACTTTCATCTATACAAAGGTCTTTGAAAGGAATTAGCTTCAATTCAAATTTCTGTCTACTTGACCAGTAATCATTTAGTCGATTTTTTTTTTACTGTAACTCATGAGAAGCCAAATAATAGTCAAAAACAAGCAAATTTCGTCGGCGACCAATTCTTTGAAGGTGGAAAGGTGGCTAATCGGTTTGTACCAATTTCTTTGCTTTAACAATTTATAATATGCATTTAATTGTATGACAATTATATTGATCATATCATCGTCGATAAACTGTTCAAAATAATCTAGTTCTTTTGAATTTTGTGTAATGAAGCATGAAGAAGTCAAACCTGATTCTGAAGATTCAAACGAAGGCAGCGAGGGCAGAAAATTTGAGCCAGATGCCCAAGGCCAAGTTGTGGCACGCCGTGTTCGTTTTCGTGGCCAAGGGCCGGACTTTTCATTTTCGTCTGATGTGTCATTATTTTCACTATTTTCTTCGACTGAAACTTATATATTATCACTGTCTAATTCAGATAATGATTCACTGGGCTAGCCATCATCGATAGATATACTGCTTAGGTTATCTGGGTGTACATTTTCGAGGAGGTCACTCGACTCATAGCCTATTTGGTCCTTTAAATTGGGTGTGCAAAATTACAAAACTTTTCTACTCAAAATTCAGAGAGGTGCTGATTTGGATTGGAAATATTTAAACATGGTAATGATAGAGGAGTGGCAGAGGAAACTATTTAAAAAAAATTTCAAACCTACCGGCAATAAGAGAAGAAATACTAGATCAAATCCATATAGGGACGGTTAGCAGCGGAAGACGCACAAAACTAATTAATCTCAGTTTTATTTTAAAAACTAAAACATATTTCCTATTCCCTAATAGTTCAAAGCTCTGCTTTTTTATAATTTGATTATTACGACCTCTGCTGCTTCCCATTTCCCATATTATTAATTTATAAATATCTGATAACTTCTCTAAAATATTCTAATGTTTGTATATATTTATAATCTTATATCCTTCAGAATGGGTTGCTAGCCGAAACGTCAGTACCAATAAATTAATATATAATAATGATTTTCCTTATTTAACCTGCTTAATTATCCTACAAATACTTATACGCCTGGCAACGCGCAACCCCTCTGCTCTCTTAAGATATTTATATATATATATATATATATATATATATATATATATATATATATATATGATATATATATATATATCTATCAAGAAAAAGAGGGAGGGATGAAGATAGAGGTAAAAACCAGCTATTTAAGGAATCAGTTTATTACATGACAGTACTAGTTTCGGTTCTACTACCATCTTCAATTTTTCCAATTAGACGAATGGATAACATCAATACCGCTTCCACCCAGACATTAATCATAATATCTTTTAGCTGAAAACTTTCTAAACTAGAAGACTTCGCCACTAAAATCAATATAAGGAAAAGTATAAATATATCCACAACAACAAAAGTTGTTTTTCAAAGAGCAAACCATGTAACCAACAGTCAGGAGTGTCCCTCATTTCATGCAATAATTCCAATAAATCTTATTTAGGGGAATTTAGAACTCTAAAAAAGTTTTAAAACTTCTAGCTTGTCCAAACACACAGGTAATTGAAATCACCAAATTGATTTTAATAATGGCAAACTAGTCTTTAATTATAGTAATTATAAAATAAACATATTTGAATCAATATTGATTAAAAAACAAAATTACAATATAGTTGAGCACTTTTTTAAATTTATCAAAGTTAATTAGAATTCTCTAGTTCCAAAACTTGCTTAGAAAATCGTCACAAATTTACCTGATCCCTTATCGCTGCTTTCCTCTGTTCACCCTTCCCTGTGTCCTGCGCTTCATCACCCTCTTTATATTGATCAATAATAACTGCAATAAACGTAAGTTGAACGAAAGCATTCAATAAGTAGACTCTTAAATAATACGTTTTTAATCATTGCAACATTTAGGCTGAAATTCCTGAGAATATGGTGAATGTGGATTAAAGTATCTCTATATGTTAAGACTAGAGATTTTTTGTTGGGTGATTAGGAGTTTCTTTTTCTTTATAGAGTGTTGGTTTAGCTGATTTTTATTATGAATTTACTAAAATTTCCGTGTATTCAGGTTATTTTTTATGTTGTCAATGAGAGCCTTTTTAGAGTCATTAAATTCTGGATCACAGATTATTATTACTCTTAAGAACATTGATGTCAAACCTAAATTCTTAACATAGAGAGGTTCATTGGAGTAAAATTGTGTGTAGGATAAGATGTTAGTTTTTTTCTGTAACCTCTAAACTTTAGATTTTGTCCTTGTTCTTAAATTAAGCCGTCAAAAAAGAGTAAATTATTATCATTCTCTTTTTCACAGATAAATTTAATGCATTGAACTAGAGAATTTAATAAGTTTAGGAAGTTATCTTTATGTTCTAGAAGCCATATGCAGTGTAAATCATCCACATAGCAGAATCATATGGCTTTACTTAGGAGAATTAACGGGTATAGATTTGTTTCGAAATATTACATGTATATTTAACTTAATAGTGGTAAAAGAGGATTTCTCATTGCTACTCTAAATATTTGCATGTACCAATATCCATTTAAACCAAAAGCAGAATCATAGATACAGAGCTTAATTAGATTAAAGGAGGCTTTCAGAAAAAAGGAAAAATATAAAAAAAGTTTGCACTTCTGTTAGATATTCGAGGAGGTTATTGACGGGGAATGTAGGAAATAAGGTGACGTTATAGCTAACGACTATAAATTTGAATATTTGATTTAGTAATTTCAGCTTGCGTTTTAGGTCTTCGGGATATTTACTCTTAGTTGCCGAAGTATTTCCCAACAGTGGACTTAGAAAGAGACTAAACATTTTGAATGCTAATAAGTTAGGGATCCTATAGAACTAATTTTTCGGCATGATGTTATTTAGCTTTATGATTTTTTTAAAACTTCATAGGGGTATGGTGGAGAAAACTTACGGATAACCAATATATTGATTGTTTTTTTATCATTAATCAATTCCGTATTTTTTTTTCTAATTTTAAAAGTTCGTTTCCAAGAGGGATTTTTGTAAGTGATATGGGTTTGCTTATCCTTTGAAAGATTATTTATCTTTCCAAGATATTTGTCTTTATCTAAGATGCCGATAAACTTAGACCGTAACCCAAAGGGCAAGAAGCATCTTTCGGTATGTTCTTAGAGATAAGATGGTGAGACAGGTAGGATTAGCGTCTGTTGTTCACTTGCTTCGCCAAATTAAGTCAGAGTATATTCTTCAGTTTGTTACGAAATTGGGCTCATTTAAACGAAATTTATAGCAACGAAAAATGTAAAAGGGTTTTCTTTGATTCCAATCAAATGACATGGTTTAATTCGCCTTGTAGTTTTTGGTTCATGAAAACATTTCTTCCTTATATATATTTTAGTTAAATGGCGATGTCTTGCTATGATTATTTGATAAATGTTTCGAAACGCTTCGCTGAAAAATGTAGCATCAAATTGGTAGTATCGACTAAGCTACAGCCTGTTCATTACCTTAAGGAACTTTACACGTACTAGAAACAAAAGGAGAATATTTTAAGAATTAGTCTAATTATTGTATTTGGTTCATATTTGCCCTAAGTCACTTGAAATCTTGTCATGAACTATGTACAAAAAAAACTTAAAGAAAAAGGAAACACAATGTTTAGAGCGCCTTCATTTATTAAAATTTTTTCAAGAAAAGTGCGAGTGAAAATGGTGAAATAAGCAAGCAATAACAGAGTTAAATATTAAAACAAAAAGAATATTACGAAAGATAAACGACAATCGCGAAAAAAAGACGATCGCAACGCAAAACGTTTAAAAAAAAGTTAAGGTTATTAAGGGGAATTTACTTTTATTTATTACAAGTAAATATAACAGATATATATACATAGGTGTATATAAAAAAGATATACGGAAAGTTATGATTTATTATATTTGTTTTTAAATATTAATTTATTACTTTGAATTTGCTTATATTCTTTGCCTAATTTGAACATTCCTCTACTGAGGATGAAGTTATTTCCTTTTATGTATTTAATATGGGCAGATTCTACAATATTTCTTTCGACGAAATTACTTTTGTTATAAATAATTCCTGCGGAATTCCAGATCAATTTTTTATCAAACTCTGACACTTAGTCTCACAAAGGCAGCTCGATAAGTATTGAAAATCCTCAATATTATTACAAAAAATGTAAATTTAAAATTTGAAATAATTTTCCTCAACGAGACCTATATTTGGATAGAATTACATAAATTACTTGTAAAAAACCAATTCAATATTTTTTTCTACATATCTGATAATTACATGTTTTTATATTTTTTATATTTTAGATATAACTATGACAGTGCCCCCATAATCTGGCCAAATAAAACTGAACAGGGTTAATTGGGTGCAAAATAAGATTTATTCATAAAAGTAAGAATTGAAAGTTCAAAACTATACCACTTCAGATGCGGTAAACGTCAAGTCGGTTGTCCAACTCCTGGCAAACATGATATAGCATGTTTCCAGTGTGCAAGAGAATCTCTGCTTGAACTCCTTTAGGTTTACCGTCCCTTTCCATATACCTAGGCAAAATATGGCAAGGTTTTAGGTCAGGTGAAGATGGAGGCCGTTACATTAGTACATTAGCTTTATCACCACCACGCACAATCCATTTTCTGCCAGATTCTTATTAAGATAGGCCCGCACGGGAGGATTCAAATGCAGTCTTCATTATTCATCATTATCACCCTAAATCTTTGCAATAAAAATTTAATAGTAATAATACAATTAAAAAGATAATATAGTCACTCAAAAATGTACTTTCCGATTGCTCCCGACAAAGGATAATATCTAAATTAAATCCAAATCACTATACCTTTATTGAAATCAATGATCACTTTGTCCACCATTTTTGTCCCAAACATTTTCTGATATCACATAGTGTTATGTTATCCCATGCAAGAAGAATTTAATTCCTTAAATTAAGAGTCACTAATTTTTTTCTATTGCAATAAGCAGACACTGAAGTAAGTTCCATATGGTTATAGTAAGGCGATTGAAGAGGCCACGCCTCCTTTTTGATTGAAAAAATGAAGACAATTTTGTTTTGAAAAATTCTGTACTATTTTGCTTGTATGAGAGGGTGCACCATCTAGCTGGAAAAGGAACTCTCATTTAGGGTAGAACTGATATCATTCAGGTATCATGCCGATCAATAGTAGTTCGATGTAATTTTCTGAATGCAGTTTAGACTTTTGTGTACACATAAAATTCATCCTCGTTTTACCATTCCATAACACTCCCATAGATTATGTTTTAGGGTTTTTTTTGTTTTTGTTTAGAGCTCATCTGGCGACTGCCTACTTGAGCATAAATCACCGTACTCCACACGGCCTAATACTAGGCTATATTAGAAAATAAATAACAAAATAAATAATATGTTACAAACAAATAACTAAAAAATAAAGAGAAAAAGCAAGAGGACAAGAAGGAAGTATGCTGCGGCGTCGGGGGTAGGCTCGCTTCCCCTCGTTGCAGGAATATGCGACCTAAAAAAACAAGCACAAAAAAGTCACATAAACGGGATAAGGTTAGCTTTCTCCAAAAGGTCATAGAGTCCATAAGTCAATGTGCACGATTCCGTCCCTGATAACCTAAATATTTCTGACATGTTTTACAGCAAATAGAGGGAGCAAATGGCCTATCCTGATCCACTAATTTTATCAAAAGTGTTAGGTCAACAGTTATGGGATGGTAGTTGGCCTATAAGTTATTGGTTACCAGTTCACGTGAGGTTATTACTATGTTAGTGGTCAGAAGACGGCTGGCTAATTATTTACCACTGTAGGTAGATACAGCAATTTCTCATCCAAGTACTAACTATTTCAAATTTTGCTTACCTTCGACGTAGTGCTATACTGGTATTTGGTTATCGAGCGTGAACTTGGACTGACTTCTGTTTTTGGAGGAGAGTATCCTCTCGCTGGGTTTTACTTAGGTTGACTGGGTAAAAGGACCGGTTGGATTACCTGCAGTAAATGGAATCTAAGAAGTAGGAATTAAGGACTCTTTATTAGGCGGAAGACTCGGTAGGCTTATGCAAAAATAATTTACTTGAACTTGTATCGGGTATTTGAGGCAGGTCTAATAATGTTTTAGTCTATATTATTCTACTATCCTTGACTTAATACCTGACTCTCTGACTGACTGACATTTGAATTTTCTTTGCTATGCTCTGATCAGGGCTGTTTATGATATATCGAAAACAGTGGACGTGGCCTGCAGTTAGTCAATAACACAGGTTCGAAGGAGCTTACTATACAGAAAGGTTATTTCTGTAAGCATGTGGATAGAGTAGAACTTTATCTCAAAGTTCTGTGGAAGTTTCACAGTAGTCCTCTTTAAACCACACGTAACTGAAGAACTGAGTTAACTTTAAATTATTAACTACACGTAATTTGTACACTTTATACGGGTTAATATTTGCGAACTTTGTACAGTTAATTATTCACATCAACGGACACTGTATTTTTACTGTTTGCCTCTTTTTAAAAGAAGAATGCACTGAATTTACGCAGTTAAATTGATTTGCACTCGAATTTTATACACAAGTTTGGTATTCAGACAACTTTCTACGACTGTTATTAATAATTTTTAAAAAAGCTGTACCTGAGCGTATGGTGTAAGTTCTTCTGTTATCTTCATATTACTCCAGTGTTTCCCTTTTGAGCAACGATGATGAGCACTGTGTTCATATAAAGAGACTGGACAAACTTTTGCCGGGTTGGGTAGACCTGTTGCGGTTCATCTTAGCCCAGTCAGGTTGATTGCCTTATTCCAGTGCGTAGAAATGGGCTCTTCTAACATTCTAACGGTGCTTCGATGAAAGAGATAGCTGATGGGATGGAGTTCACCACGTCTTATTCTTTTTGAGGTGACAGTAGGCTTGATCGTAATTTTGTAGGCGAATTCTTTTTCTCTAAGCTCAGTACGTTGTTCGCATTGTGAATCCATTTTTCGATGCCCCTATTTGTTCGATCATGGACCCTTTATTTGATGGAAAATTAGCCTGGTCTTTTGCTTCTTAGATAGCAAGAGTGCAGTTTTTTCCTCTCTTATAGAATCCAACTTCTTCTTCTCAATCCTTCGAGAGGTTCCTGGTCTTTGATATGTCTACCTCTTTAGGAGAGGAGCAATCCATAACCGGTGACAAAGCCTTCTTCTTCAGGCCTCCTGATGCTTGAATTCGATTCCGACTATCCTGACTTTCTGACTGGCTGTATCGAAAACAGTGGGCATACCCTGCTGTTGGCGAATTACATGATTTGGGCAGAGCTTACTCTTTCCTGTCTTTAGATCAGTATCAATGACTGCGCCTGGTTATGTTTGTTGGTGGAGCTATGGCGTTTCTCAAAACCTTGGTGAAAGGGCCTGGGAAGATGCACAACAGGCGTATAAGTTTATAGCGTGTGAGTATGGTGTGTGAGCGCGTATGAGTGTGAAAAATTTGTTTAGCCTAATGCCCTTTACAAGAAATGGATATATTATTTTTACATGATCAAAAGTTGTGCATTATTATTTACAGGAAAAAAATAGTATATATTATTATTTATATGACAAAATGTTATATATTTTTAGATTAGGTACTTGCAGATGCATAATTATGTGCGTGCCGATTTCAAGCGCTCATAGGATTTATAAGACACTTATCTGCGAGGTTCCATTGTCAAACTTCTTCACTTTCAGTGTGGCACTACAGTTTCTCTCAAAAATAAGCATTATATGGCATTTTCACAAAATACGTGATTTTTGCTTAATGGTCTGGAAAAGTGACATGTCTGCAGATGTAAATAACCTATTCCGATGATTCTTACGCCTATTACCCATTGTAATGCAAATCAATACTTGAAAGATAAATAAAAATAGATTTTTTATGGTTACTCATCACTAGATGTAACATAACAGAAGTAATAAACGGTTTAATATAAATTAAGTATATTTTAAAAAATAGACTTGACCAAGTAAAACTAATTATCTTCTTAAATTCCGCATGCTAATAGGATTCTAAATCAGTTGGGAAACATATGACCTGTGAAAAAAGTTTTCAAACGCCGCCAGTTTTATTAATTTTTTAAATACTATCTGGCTTAGAATCTATTACAAGTCTCCTTCATGATAACATTATTTCTTTTACTCTCACTATGACCTGGTTAATTCATAATAATTGCTCTCTTTTTCTGTATTAACTTCCCTATTTTCAAAAACCTTCTGGCCTAAATAGCCTCGTACTTTATTATTCTTTTAAGCAAATTAAATATAAATTAATCTCTTTCATAAAAAATTTAGTGAGAGAGTCCTAAAACACTGTTAATTCTGTAATCAATTTGAGATCTATAAATCACTTTGAATGGTACTTGCTTTAACGTATGCCTGGTTTATAAGGTGAAATGAAACAGAGTCATGTAGAGATGTATATTTAGAAGAGATTAGTGTATGTTTGCTTGAATGAGAGAGAGAGAATCAAAGAAAAAGGATAGAGCGAAATAGACAAAATAGTGAGAAACCAAGAGAAAAAGATAGTAACGGACAGAAAACTACGAACTGTGAGAGATATTGTGTGTATTTGTTAGAAAGGGGGTGGCTAGGACGAGGAAATCCTGTGCAGCTCCTTTTTACCACAACTTATATAAACAGGAAGAAGGCGTTAATCCCATCCCTAAAACCCAGAGGAAAATTGCGAAATATCTGCTAAAACGGAGATATTTGGGAGTGCCATTAATCATAGCTGAGGGTATATATTGGCAGATTAAAGATACATAGTAGCTTTCTTTCAAAAGTCTTTGGTTCCGAAGCACAACAAGTGAGCGAAAAGTGCTATTAGTGACATGTAGGCAAAGAGCAGTGCCGGATCGTGAAGTTCGCGGGGGTACAACTGTAGAGATATTCAAAAGAGAGGTAATTGGGAGCAAAATCACTCAGAGAGTTATAAGCGAGAGAGACCCTGTAAAGTGATGCGAGAACAGATGGGCCAATGCAGATTCCGATGCATCGGTGTTACCCTGGAGAAATTCCCATGGTAGAGGAGAAAGCAACATGCAAAGTTATACACGAGCTGAAGAGAATAAAGTGTAGGGCTGCCCAAGAGTATAGGCAATAACTTAGTTGCAATAGTAGATGCGCGAGATCACAAATGCATGAATGGCTATCACAAAGCTACTGTTATTGAAGTCGGTAACCATGAAAGGGAAATCGTATATGAAGTGTTTATACGAGCGTTTGCTGGCCTATACTTATTTGTTGAGGTCTTTTGTGCCAGAGCCTATCCCTCAACGTTGTACACAGTTCGATTTATATCAGTATTTGTATTTTTTAAGAAAGTAAACATGTTAATCCCATCTTTGTCATGTTCCACTCTGCTCTTAGCATTCAAGGCATTCTACCTAGTACAAAGGTATACGAGAGGAAAATTAAAAATCTCATCCAAAGCCATCATAACGAAAACAAAGGTTATGAAACCTATATTTCATTTTCCTGAGCAGTTTGACGATTCGAATTTAATTGCCACCTGGTTATCGTGAGCAGCATCGAATCTATCCACATAAGCTCATGCTTCTTCTATTGAAAATCAATTCATAAATATCAATCTCACTTTAATAGAAATACCAGTCTTACTTTATTAAAAATATAATGTTCTATTAGAAATATTAACCTAAGTTTTATAGAAATATCAATCTCACTTTAATATAAATATCAATCTCAATTTAATGCCAATATCAATCTCATTTAAATAGAATATCAATCTCTCTTTAAAAGTAATATCATTGTAACATTAATATAATCCCTTAAAATTCCTGTTTATTGCATTCTGCTACTTATTCTTCTTCTTTTCTAAGAAGTTATCTCCAAAAAAGGCCTCGGCAATGATTGATTTATAGTCTTGGGTACATTTACACACATCTATTAATGAACCTGTTTTAAATAATGTTATATCGTAAATATCCACCTTTTTTATTGTTTTTTTAAATAAAGAATATATATATATATATATATATATATATATATATATATATATATATATATATATATATATATACTGTTCACTTAGAAAGAGTATTCAGTGAGAGCGCCCTGAAACACTGCCAATTCTCTCCTTACATTAGCCTTTCAACGGAACTCAACAGCTGACTAGTTCATAAGGAGACCAAAATGGGATAGCGTATGCATGTCAATAACCTTGGGAATTTAATTATATATGCTAAGGTTCCAAACCAGATATTGACAAAACTGTATGAGAGCAAACAAAGAAGAAAAGGTAATAGACTGGTGTACAATTAAACAACATCTAATATATATTCCTAAAAGTCTGTTTATATATATATATATATATATATATATATATATATATATATATATATAGTCATATGAGTTGCTGCTGACCAGTCTAATCTTCAATTTCACGGTGAAGGTAAGGACACATAGGAGGCTGAGGTACATATGATTTATTTATCGAACAACGTTTCGGGCGTATCACCCATCTTCAGGTTCTAAAACATAAAGTAATCTAATACAGTTAAAGAATATTAAAAATAATTAGGTTATGACTATGTAGGTAAATCAAAAATTAGAAAATAACTCAGGAATTTAAAAGTCAACAGAATCAAATTATCAATCTAATATAACACTATTGAAACGAAAAAAACTCACAAAAAACAAAGTAAATAATTACTGTATAATATTGCTTACCGATAATTCAGGAATTTAAAAAGCAAGAGAATCAAATTATTAATTTAATGTAATCACTATTAACACGAAAAAAAAAAGAAGCAAAAACACAAAAGTAAAAAATTACAGTATAATATTGCTTACCAATGAAGTTCAGGAGAAATCAGAAAGTGAAGAAATTATAAAGGATGTGGCTTAAAGATGGATAGGAATTTGATTGGTTGGTTGTTAAATAAGAGAAGGTTGGTTGGTTGTTTAATGACGTAATTAAAATTAAGAAATAAGAAGAGGAACAGCGGTATTATCTATGTTGAGTGTAGGAGATTTTGTACGTATTAGTAGGGATTCCAAAATTCTTAGACTATATTCATTGTTATTATGACCAATTATTTTGAAGTTATCTATGGAACATTCTGTCTTGCATTGTATACTATGATTTCTAATTACAGAAGCTTCCTTCTTAGACAATATTTTACCAGTGCGATGGCTTATATATATATGCATATATTTCTCATGAGCGCGAGAGAATGATGAAATAATTCAAACTTCCCCGCAGGAAAGAGAAAACGGAATAATTTTTCTACGGAAATAGTTATATCTTACTTTGAAAAAATCCGAGCTGGGGCGGGATTCGAACCGTGCACATTGAGGCAGCGAACAACCACTTTGTTCCCAATTATATTAGCCATAGCAATCCCTATAGATGTTGATTTTTCAAACACAAATCCTTTCAAAAGTTAAGCCGTGAAAAAAATATAAATACTTCTAAGGAGGTTAAACAAATATTGCTGTAAAATCGTATCTATAATAAAAGTATCATAAATGTGAATGCATTTTTTATCGAAATATATTTCTTCGACGGTTGCAGATTTCTGACGGTTGTGTTTTAATATCTCTAACGCTCCTTGAAACTAATATTTTACTCAGTGCTGTTAGATATGTGGTGTTGTGAATGGAGAATTCCACTAACTCAACTTTCTTGACCTTTTCTCGTTAATGCAGTTTTCCATTAAAATATATATTATTCTAAATATTATCCGCTGATTGCCCTTGTGCTAAAGAAATTTCAAAATTATAATTTTTGAAAATATCCAACACTCGCTATAAACTTCTAAGTTAATTTTTTTGACGTGAACTTACCTAGATATGTAGATCTCCTTAGAAGCTACCGTTTCGATGGTACCTTTCTCTTTATATTAATGAGTAAAATTATTGTCAGGGATCTACTGGTCCCAGGTACACATATATTTATGTTCTCTTTAGAATAAGTTCATTCATCTATAAACTGTAACTTTAGTAGCAATATCTCTGAGCTTACTATCGTAAAATCTATAGCACCCACTTTATTATATGTAGTATATCTGATAAATATTATTAGTTTTACCTAATTGCTACATTAATGCTCGGTAGTAAATCGAGTATGAAAAAGATAACTCTCCTTGTCAACTTTCAAACCTCGAACAATGCGATTATAAACAACAATGTTTATGATTGTAGTGTATAATAAATTATGAATTATAGCTAATTTATATATTTTCTGGTTATACACGTGTAAAATTAAAAGTTAAAAAATTAGACGTTCTGATGAATTATAATCCCAGTGGCGCAGCCATCAACCACTAGCAACTCAAAATGGCGACACCTAACAACCTAAAACATTCGAATCCTACTAATTCTGGCACACGATGGCCATACACACAAATCTCTTGCTCCTACCATCACTTATCCGCAAAGGCCAGCTTTCACATGAACCTCCAAGAGGCTCTTCATTCAAGAGACCTTCATGACCCCTTAGTTGAGGCAAACAAGAAGAATTTCAAAATAACTTTGTAAAAAAAAATAATTAGGAACTTATTTGCATAGCAAACTTCTCTATTGGCAACCCGTGAACTAGCCACACTCTATCAAGCTGCAATTAAGTAACATCATCTCTGAACAGAATTATGCACGGCTTCGTCATGAGGCTTGAACAAGAAAAGAACCAGCAAAGCCACTGACACAACTTTTGTTTCGCCGATTTAAGTATCGAAATAGTTGCTAGGTATGTTGACACCAACTCTTCGTATCTGCGAATTTGCATTTGAGGAACGAAATGTCTCTTCCACAAAGAAAAATATATTCTGGCCATCTTTCATTTACTACTAGAACTCATGGAAGTAGTAGACTCGTTATTTGTGTTAAAAGCAAAGCAATAGGCCCACGAGGTTCTCAAGGTCATGGTTCTTCAGCAGCACAAGTCCTCTCTTTCTTTGTTGAAGAGACATTTTGTTGAAACATTTTGCGGCAAAAGGCCACAATTTTCTTTTTGCAGCTCAGAAACCTCGCAGGTCCCGTATTACCGGCGGCACAGCTGAGACAAGCCTTCATCATTCGCTCCAACATTCAAGTGATGCGCATCATAGAGTCGCAGAGAGAATGTACACCTTGCGAAGGCTTGGCAGAGACTGCCGATCACTTGTTAGCTGTGGATGATTTAGGTGGCCAGGAGCTAGTCATAGCTGTTACCTACACTGGTCGGCTTAATCAGGATAACACAACTCTTCCTCCACCCAGGACCGTCCATAATATGGACAAACTCATCGATATGGTGCAGAATATGACCAAGGATCTACGGGTTAAAACGTCGTTGCGAGGTTAGACTCCTAGTTTACAATCACACCCTCGGTTTTCGGAACCTTCTGGCTCTTCTTTAACCGCAAATCCAGGGATTAAGTTAGTTAATTGGTGCTAATATCATCAGAAGTTTAAAGGTAAAACCCATAGCTGTTCATTGCATTTTGAAAGGAAACCCATGACTATCTTCTCCTTTTGGACAGAGAGGGACCCTACGTTTATTATCCCCACTTGCTTGCGAGAATAATCTCTAGAACGTCATTTAAAAGTGTCGCACTCTTTGGTACCTGCCAGTCAAATCGCTGTTTCTCATCCTCCACACTAACAGTTCACTTAACTTTTCACAATCCAACTTCACAATTCAGTAGTCGGGAAATGACAATCGTAATTGAGATAAAATACAGAGTGTAACCTGACCTTGTCATTCCTCATTCGCCTCTGCGCATACGATCTACAGCGCCCTCTGCATACAGTACAAGCTCCAACTCATATTAACTTTTCTTCGGGGAGCCCATCAGCCTGCCTCCGTACTCACCGTGTGGGGATGCAAGGCTCAAATGCCTTACTGCTCTTCCGGGATACAGATACGGGACTAAACTTCCTAGTCAACAGTGGATCTATCAACTTCATACTTCATGATTAGCTCAGGAAAGATGTTGAACTTCGAGGGTCCACGCTACAAACAATTTCAGGTCATCCTATCACGCTCTATTCTAAGAAATTTCTTTCCATCTCTATCTTTTCATAATCCATTGGTTTTTCTTAGTTGTTGACTTAAGTTACTCCATTTCGGGACCAACATTCTGCAATACTTCTCGCTTATCCTTGATTTAAAATAGGCGGCTGTCACCATTCAATTAACAGGGAGCATTATTGCTGCACTCATTGGTTTTGCAACCCTTGTGTTACTATTACCACGTCTGTTCAAGGACTAACCTAGCCAATTTCACAGGCCTCTTCTTAGCAACCTAAGGAGCAATACATTCTAAATACATTGCATAATTCTCAGACCTATCCTCACCCCGGAGGAGGGCAAAGCCAGAAGAACACTCTACTTAAGGGATTTTTCACTCATGACTGCATTATCATCCCCGTTTTCAGCCGAACACTGATCGGAATCTCAAAACGACACGGCTTACCTCAGACACTCAAAAGACCAAAAACTCTACTCTGATGCGTGCCTGATTGGCATCTTAATATTCGAAATTTTCTCGGAAATAATTCTGTTTTTATGTTTATTGCGATATGCTATATTTATTTCATCCTTCTTTTCTGCTCATGAAAGATATAGATTGTATATTCGTGGCATCTTTACCTCAATTTCTCCGTTGTCTTTTGAATTCCGAATAAATTTCTCTCCCTTTCACAGACCCGATTGACCCTACGAAGAGTGCATTAAAAGCATGTTTATTCAGGAGATCTTTTAGTCTTTCGCGTAGCCAAGTAGTCTATGGCTCAGTTTAATTAAAATCAAAGCGGCTGCTTGCTGCCTAAGTGTACTTGGTTAGAATTCCCCTACACTACGTAATTTTTCGAATTAGGAAATAATTTAGCCGAAGACAAAATGAAACCGTTTTTCTGTTTCTTTCTGTAAGGTAGATTTCTTTCATTATTCTTTCGTGATGATAAAAAAAATATACATAATATATATATATATATATATATATATATATATATATATATATATATATATATAAATTGTGTAGTTCGTGTAAAGCAAAAATTGACAACCGACAATGCATCAGGTCCCGGTGCTCTAGAATCTTGTGTTGTCATGAAGGAGATATTAAAGAAACTTTCTTACACCATAAAAGGAGTGTATAATATTCTCTCTTAGTAATTCTGGTTTACTTTTACAGTAAATGGCTTCAGTCTTATTGATCCACCCTAGTGTATGGGCTAAATACATATTAAAGATTGGTAAAAATCAAGAATCTCACTAATAATAATAATTATTTATAATGCGCCCTTCAGGGCTGTTAGCCCTCACAGAGCGCATGCTGTTTAGCGAGCATAGAGAAAGTTTACAGTGGAGAGAAGGCAATTCTGAAGAGATGAGTCTTCAGCAGACTTTTAAAAGTATCAAGGGGGAGAGGATCAGACTAGCGGAGGAAGTGCATTCTAGAGTCTAGGAGCACAAACTGAGAAGGAACAGTCACCTATCGAGGAGAGGACGCAACGAGAAGTGTTCAGGATGGAAGCGAGGTTAGCTCGGAGTGCCCAGGGAGTTTGACGACGAGAGAGGGACGCGAGAGATAAGGTGGAGCCTCGAGATTTATGGTCTTGTAGGTGATGATCAGACTTTTATAGTGGGTATGGAAGCGAATAGGCAACCAGTAAGCTCCTGTAACAGAGGCATTGAAGGAAAGAAACGGACACAGCGAAGGAGGAGCCGGGTAGTATAGTTTTGAACTAGTTGTAGGGGGTGAAGTGACGAAGAAGAGAGATTTACTAGAAGAGAATTGCAGTATTCTAGGAGTAATGTGACGAAGGCACGTATAGCAGTCTCAAGAGTTCGCGATCAAAATGGGATCAAACACGTAAAAAGTTGCGGAGGAAACCAAGGGAAGACTTAAAAAATACGATAGATGTGCAGTTTAAACAAGAGTTGCTCGTCGAAAATAACACCCAGATTACTAACGGAATAAGAGAAGACGACATTGGTTTCCCAAAGGTTAAGAGAGGAGAAGGGAGCTTTAGATTTCCTTACCATCGAAGTGGTCCCAACAAGGAGAACTTTAGTTTTATCGTGGTTATTTTGAGGAAGTTGGCAGATAGCCATTCGTTTATGGAGGTGTAGTCTGAAGTAGCTTGGTAATTGATTGAGAGAAGGACACAGGGGATGAGGAAAGGTATATCTGAGTCTAATCAGCACAGAAGTAGAAAGACAGGCCCACATCGCGAAGAAGGGGGCAAGAGGAAGTAAGTAGATGCAAAAGAGGCGGTGACCATGGACTGAGCCCAGAGGCACCCTAAAATGAATGGGCGCGGGCTCGGAGGAAATTTTATCGAGCGCGATCGACTGAGTGCGGGAGGAGAGGTATGTGCGGAACCAAGCAAGTTTTGTGCCTGAGAGACCAAGGAAAGTTTAAAGATGATCAAGGAGGACAGTGTGATCGATAGTGTCAAAAGCAGAGGAGAGGTCTAGGAGGACTAGAATGGACGTACAACCCCTATTGGCAGCTCTACGTAACCGTCTGAAACATTAAGAAGAGCGGATTCAGCAGAGTGCTTCGCTTTGAACCTCGATTGGTACGTTTCATCCATACTGCTGTTAAAAAATTGTCATTAAAGCGAGAGAAAACCACTTTATCGAAGATCTTAGAGAGGAATAGAAGCTGTGAGATAGGGCAATAGCTAGAAGGTTCAAAGGGGTTAAGGTGTGGTTTGTTAAGAATAGATCGAAATAGAGCATGTTTGAAGGAAGAGGAAACCACCTCTCCGGCAAGAGAAGTGCTAGAGAAATGAAGACGACAGTAGGGAGAATTTAGGGGATGAGTTTGGATGGAAAGGCTAATGGCTCCATTAGTCTAAAGCAAATATTCACAACGGTCACTGACAGCCTTCGCATCAACCTCCTAGATGCTCTTCATTCATGTAGGCTAAAAGCTACTTGAGCTCAGGCAACCAAGAAGAATACCGTTTTTTGTATAACATATCGCTCTATCAATTTCAGGCAGGTTTTAGAGTTTCTGACGAATTTACTCCTACGCCGAGGGGGATATTCATTTGTTTGGCACACATATTTATTCTTATGCGATTCCACAAGACTTCTAGCAATCATTACCTTGTAATTAATGAGAAAAAAATATTTCATTGGATAGAAATATAAGAATATATGGAATAACTTACATAGACCAAGTTTGCCATTAAATATTTCCTCATTCAAACTTTACAGATAATGTCTTGTGAATTTTCGTTTGGGGAATATTGATTCCTCCTCAGATTCCAGCTTTTGAGTTTAATGGGAAGCAATAGATTTAGAAGATGAACCCCTTAGGAGCTGTTATATTAAGAGAATTTCTGCCCTGCCTTTTTCCTTAAAAATTACCAATCGATTAAGAAATATTGTAGATTCTATTCTAATAATTATAATAATAATAAAAAGCGACTTTCCCTTTAGAATTATTTAAAAACTTACTATTTGAATAAAATAAGATGCCCGAAATTTTCATCAAAACTAGAAAAGTTATTTAAACTTAATCAGTTTTTGCCGAACATTTTGTTTTACGAACTTTTCCCATGTTATCTGGCTAAAACAACATCGAAACATAATTATTTGAAATAATAAGCGATAAATTTATGATTGGGTTAGCCTAGTTGGGATATTTAGTAAGACTAAGTTACATAATATAAATGCGGATTTTGACCGAAAAGAACAGATAAAAACTTAGTATAGTGAGTAGTGAGAGACTAACTAGGCTAACATAGGCTTGAGTTGTGTCGCATTAAAGAGAGGCGCGTTGATAACTCGAAATATTTTGTGAATCTTTTACTATTTTTTCAGTGAATAAACCTTCACTAAAAAAATAGTAAAAGATTCACAAAATATTTATGAGCAATAAAATTATAAAAGAACGAAAAACAAACTATTAACTAAATAATTGATTGAATTTGTCTGAAAATATAAAGATTCTTTTTTCCATCCGGCATGAAATTACTGGATGAGATGTTAAAAGTAAAATGGCAAGCATACGTTTAGTAGGCCAGAATATTTAGAAAATAGGAAATATGTACATAGAGGTAGAGTGTAAATATTCCGCGTAGACAATATAAGGTTCGTGTATGCTTTCAGAGAAGGTGTCCTATGTCCATGAGAGTTTCGATGGGTGGAAAATGGTTTGATTACTATTTTTTCTAACCTGCCCGTTATTGTTTAATTTCGTTTGCCTTTGTTCACCCATTGCGTATATCTTGCTTTCGATGAACATTTTTGTTCTGGATTGTATTATTTGCTAATATTCCTTTCTTTCTAAACAAAATAAAAAAGAGAATTTTCAGAAAAAAATAACTTCATCTTCAATTAGTAATTGTCGTAGGGTGACCCCAAAGAAGGAAGCACAAAAGAAATTGGGATATAGATCCAAGTGCGAGGGTTAAATAATCAAAATCGAGTGCGGTTGGCCTAGATAATCAATTCTTAGAGGTTTTGGGATTAGACAAACTTATTGTATAAAAATACCTTTACTATATACCCACAAAATATGAATTGCACAAGTAAATAAATGACAATAAATAAAATGAGGCCGGAGTACCAAACAGGGAGGAAAATATAAATGACTCGACGAGTACGAGACTCCCAGAGAGGATGGACTGTGATTGCTTCCAGGGAAATGCGGGGAGACTCGCGTAAAGCCGAATTGACTGGAGGCTTTGGAAACCACGACTACGAGGGGCGCTGCTAAGTTCCACTTGCAAAATTCCTTCTTCTTTAATCTTGCTGAAAAATGAGCGAGGGAGTACTCCAGACGAAAGCAAAGTTAATACCAGAGTGATAGATGCCTGTCCGTGTCTATCGTCTGTCGGGAGAAAACTCTGTCCTTAGGTACGAGCGGGCCTGGTAGAAAGATCATGCGTCGCGTTCGTAGCTAGGAAGCCATTGGGAGTCGGGGCAGTGCGTACAAGAGTGTACGTGGCTGTCAACCACGTCGGAGCTGTAAAGTACTCATTTCTTAAAGCTTTTTTTTTTAAGTATTTATACACTTTGGAATAAGTGGGTCGCTGGAGGCCACCAAACGGAGGACGGGGATCTCATTAGACATCGCGCGACAGGGGGAGGGGAGGAAATTCTCGGCGGGCATCACAGCCTCTTGCGAAGGTCCTTTGCGCCGTAGGTCAGAAGCCGATTAGAAGATGAGACGGGGAGAAATAGCGGCCCCAACCGAGGGCTGGGCGACCGCGACAAGTACTCGATGATCCCTTGAGGCTGTCTGGCCCTGCAGGTGCATCTTTCTCAGGAGCTTTGCGTAGACGTTGATTTCTTTTATTTAGCGCGAGCGATCGAGAAAACATCGGAAATTGTGAGAGAAAGTAACAAAGCCAAAACAAATGGAGGGAAAAACTGTAAATGAAGAAAGAAATGAAACGTAATCAAAGGCAAGACAGAAAATGAGACACGGTCACAACTGTATAAATCGGGAAATGCTGACATAGGGCAATTTGGTGAATGTGGAACGTTAAATTTTATTTTCGATAATAAAATTTGGGCGAGGACGAATACAAATTACTCCTCAAAGGGGCTGATTTCTGACGAATAGAAAGGGAAAATATAAAACATAGCGAGATTTGGCAAGATCCTAAACCATAATTCTTGCCACTCAGCATATACAAGAGGTCTAGGGAGACTGCTAACTTGGATATTTAATCTTCATCAATACCGTTATATATATATATATATATATATATATATATATATATATATATATATATATATATATATATATACATATGTAAATATATATATATATCTATATATATATATATATATATATATATATATATATATATATATATAAACATACTTTAGTATTTTCATTTTTTATATTACAGTACTAGTTTTTATATCTATATCCATCTTCAACTGTACAATGAAAAGACGGTAAAAATGCTTTTTATATAAGAACCAATGCAGAAGATCACAATGAAAGAAAGGGGTTGCGGCGAAACAAAGGAAAACCTATGCTAAGGTATAAATATATTTATGAGGATTTCGAAAAAATTATAGCTGAAAGAACCTCGAATAACTTTATTAAATCCAAATGAGCGTTTACACATATTGTCCTTTGGAGTTTATTCAAATAATGTTGACTCAATTCTACTAAAGTGTGATTATACGAGTATATCTTGAAATAAATTCATGCTATTGTGAAGTTCTTCTGCATCTATATATCTCTCTATAAATCGATCTATCTATTTATTTAACTATCTATCTGTCTATCTATCTATTTATATATCTATCTATTTATATATCTATCTATTTATCTATCTATCAACCTGCCTATCTGCCTATCCTCCTATCTGCCTATCTGCCTGCGTACCTAGGTGCCTACCTTCCTACCTACCTCCTTAACTAACTAACTACCTATCTATCTATCAATCTTTCTCCCCCTCTCTCTCTCTCTCTTTTATCGGGTAAAATATTTTTCGCAAACCCTAAAAAGCCATGCGGGTTAGAGGATCGAACAAAGTCCACTGAGGCAGCAATCACTCGCTTTGATATGAATTAAGGCGATCCTTTAGACCAATTTGGCTACACGGAAAAACAAAAATTCCTTAAAATCGACAAGCTATTAAGGCACTCATCGCTTGGTAGATTAAGCAATTATAGAGGAATTAAATTAATTTTCAATCCATAGGACAAACGAGAAATTGAGCTAAGCCATCAGCGAATATACAATGTATATGTATTTCTCCTGAAGGCCAGAAATTAATGAAATAAATTCAGCATATCTATTTCTTTGCGGTATGCTGGATTCCTCCGATAATTCTCTCGCATTCAAATTTTAGCATAAATCCAAGGCGAGAAAAAGAGCTGGCGTTGTGCTTTTTATTTATCACAGACATTTGGCCTCTAACACAATTAAACGAAAAAATTAAATGCAATTTTCACACAGCACAATGCTAAAGGCACCATTCAAATTTAATGAGGTAGTGTTGACTTTGAATAGAACACTCTGAATTAAATTAAACATAGAAGTGGGGCTTAAATTCACAATAAAATGAATAGGAAGGTTGTGAAATATGTAAATTATTCAGTGACAGGAAAAATTGTTAAAATTTATTAAGGTACAGGAACTTTTATTAATGAATGTATTCATTATATAACCATTTTTAAATGAACCTTAAATCGAAAATTAAAGCAAATTACCAAAAAGGCTACTGTATAAAAGCACAAGCCTTGTTAAAGCACATCTTACACAATGCTCCACGTTGAGTCAAAAGACATCAGACTCTATCCCGCAACCCACATCATAAAGAATTATATAAATGAGAGGAGGCAGATGACAAATCTTTTCTAAGATTCAAAGGATAATAGGTCATCTGGGTAAATTTAAAACTACAGTCTCCTGTAGAGATATTGCTTTTACAAAGAAAATTCAACGATAAGAGCTCATCTAAAAAATTGCAAGGTAATGACCATACTGGTATTTTTTTCCCAGTGTCTCTGTGTGGACCGAGGACAAAGGAGAAAGAAAGTAAATTGGATACGTTCTTTAACCTTGTTTCCTTATGCAGGTTGCTACTTGGGAAGATTGACATTCACGGTGATCCTTCCTTCTTGCTCGAGTCAAAATATATAGAGAAAAGCATCTCGTTCTAGATTTGTTCCTTGAAAACGAATGCGGTCCAGGCAAATTAATTAAGGGCACATGAGACCTATGTTTAAGTATCCACCTTGATTCGGTGTTAAGGATGTTTATTACATAAGCTGATGTTCTTTAATCTTTATTTGGTGATTAGAAGCTACAACGAAAAAAGTTGGAACATAATATAAATGCAGGTGCAAAGGATGGCATTAGCAATGGATTCATAGAGGAGGCATTGTGAATAAAAAAGATTTCCATATTATCGGCAAATATAGCATGCTATTTTAACAGCTATATTTTCGGTATCAATAATTTAGAATTGATCTCCACCGATGCAAACAAATTAGTCAGTCACTACGTTTTTTTAAATCAGGGCCTAATATGTTGCATCATCCTCTGGCTTCATGCTCAAATTTTGTAGTTTCTATTTCTTTTTCACAACGTTACACCACTTCATATCTCTCTCACCCATCTTTTATAACATGTCATTCATCCCGGTAAAAAAAGGTATTTCACATTCTCTCTTTATCCATACAAGCAAATATACATAGAGGGCGGAAAGAAAGCGCAAGGTCACCCTTTACACATGAATACACAAACAACAAACATGTATACATTGTATATATATGTGCTGCACGAGCGTTTTGGTTAGTACAGTTTGATGAAGACTCTCATAAGGCCGGAAGAGCTTAATACCGCATCTTTTTGGTTACATGATTGAGAATTTAAGAGGTTTTTTATTGTAGATTTCGGCTTTTTATTCCCACCCTCAATCTCTTCGTTATACTCATCCATCATTTTCTTCTATCACACATTGCTCTCTTACTTTTATACACTGAGTGATAAGTCAATTGTTTAACTTATTTTCAGGTATTTTCTGTATTAAAATTATTTATGACTACTCAAATCGTTTAAGCGCAAGATTACAAAACAGATTGATATTGCATTATTAATCAGAATGCCTAATGAGCTTTTCTTTGAAAATTTACATTCTCTCACTCTTTACTATTCAAGACATTATATATTTTCTCAATTAAAATAGATAGCTCCTCCTCTTATTCTTTTACAAGCATATTTGTAATAAACATATTGCATAATAGAAATTCTATCATTATTTATCATTCTATTAAAGAACTACCCTAAAAGATGCCTGGAAAATCTTTGCATCAATCCTTGTCTACTCAATGGAATTCTAATTAAGAATTTAATTTAGTTACAGGAATCAGAAAATAAAAATTTCTTCCTCTCATTCACATTATTTCAACCGATTATTCATTTTCTAAGCTAATCCTTCTCTTCTCCTAAATACTTTTATCAGAATTAAGACTCGTCTATTGTGGATGGGGATCAAAAACTAAAGAAATGTTAGAAAGCGACATTAATGTAAGGGAAAGGAAAACAACAATAGAAATTTGTAAAGGGAAAAATTACAGCATTTTAAAACACGTTTAAAGCAGGAAATTCTGATGGCATTTTTTTAAATCACAAGAATTGTTGTTAATTCTTCAAAAAATAATTTTTCTTCCGTTAAACTCATTCAAGCTTTATTCTAAAATTAAATCTCATATAATTTCATTATTAATAATCTATCAGTGAATTATCTTAACGAAAGATAGTGATGAATATTATAATATCTTTTCTAATCTCAACAGAAAAGTAATCCAACTTAAAAAAAATAGCTCACTACCTAATGCGACATTTTTAGTCAACCTCGCTTCAGGTTAATAAAGAACACTAATGAGAATATGAGATTAAATAAGAAATATTTCAGAGTATTTCGTTGTGTATCTTGCTCGAGATAAAAAAGAAAAGAATGAAGGTATGCCAGTTTTTGTTCTCACCCCCAAATTTTCTCAGATTTTATTGTCTCTGACATGTCAAGATGTACGATAATAGAAAATAATAAAATGTATTAAGACTGATTATCAGAAACGAAAACTCAAGCGTTATTATCCTTGCCTGTAACAATTATCTGTATATTTTTTACTTTTGGATGTTAACCAACATTTAAAACTAAAAAAAGAATCAAAGGAAATAGACAATAAAGCGCCGAAGAATTCTAAAATAATTAGGTCTCACCATAGGAAAAAGAGGCCACAAATCAATTTCCTACTTTTATTCGCTGTCTGTCAAAAGCTTTAGACTGCCAAATTGATAACAAAAATAAAAAATTCACACTCATTCAGAAGGTCGGAGCGTTGAGTGGGTAGAGATTGATCCTTCGAAAAATACGTGAGGTGGGGAACTTGGTAAAAATGAAAGGAAATTTCTATTTACAAACAAGTTTCAAGTTTTACATATGGAAAGCATTAAAAAGTAAACTTACACTCACTAAAAATATAGGGTGTTTTGGTGGGACAGAAGGAGAATGAGTAAAGGCAGCTGACTTGGGCTCGGCTGACCTGGGCCTTAAATTAATTTCTAAGATTTGAACAAATTTAATTGAATCAGTTAAAGATACATTCCATATTCAAAGAAGTAGTTTTTTTCATATGTTCATGATTAATGTGTCTATAAAATTTAATACGTTTAGGGATAGATTATAAGTACTACTTGTGACTATCACGAAGGTTATTTTATTCCTTCTGATAAAGATAAAATATCTCTGTTCATGTATTTGTTTAATGTTTATTTAACGATGCCCTTGAACAAGCCAATGGTCATTTACAAATCATTTACCTAATCCCACTGGCAAGGAATCCATAAGGAGCGGAGATTAATGATTTTTGCAGCCTTCGTCTACCTCTACAACTGTTGAGTTTGTGGTGATTTCATCGGCTCATCTGCAGTTTAAGGCTTGTGGTTTTAATCGTTGTTAGAGTATCCATCATTTTCAAACTTCCTTAGTATCTCAAGGGAAACTGGTTCTCTTTCTCTCTCTTTCTCTCTCTCTCTCCTCTTTCTCTCTCTCTAGGGTCACGTTTTGTTCTTTCTTAATCTAGCTTTATCTTTTACACACCTACATAGAACCAAAGAACGAGTAAAGATCGTTAAACTTTCCAAACTCATTGTTCTCAGAGAAATAGGGCAGCAAAAGCTTCTAAATCACGTTAGGTAGGTAATTCATTAGATATTTATTAGTACTATTATAACCATGTCCTCAAAATTGCCTCAAATATTTAGACTTTTCTTCTATTCCCACTACAGATCAATGCAGATAATTTTATATATGTATATTTAAATATACATTCAACCTAATTGTATACTAATCAACATTGAAAACAAATATATTATATATTTGTTTTCAATGTTAATTAGTAGTTTTGATCAGCGCAGTATAATACTGTGCTGATCAAAACTACTAAAAAATGCACGCTGTAAATATAAAGAGCGAAATATTGAATTATCTTGTTGAAATATAGAGCAATCCCAAATACCTTTTTCAGTAAACTTAATGAAATTTTATTCATTTTCTCAAAGTAAGTGTTATAAAGACGATATAATGATTTCTATTCATATTTTTACTTTCTGGCTCTCACTGCGGATGATTACTTTAATTTATAATTATCTTTCCTATGTGTAGTTTTTTTAGTCTTTACCAATGGAATTTTATTATTTCAGGGATTTATGGATCATCATCCTGTGACACCACAGAGCAGATTTATATAATGGTCTAGGCAAAACTTAAAAATGGACGTTCTTTTCAGAGTTTGTTATTAAGAGAACAAGACTAATTTTGGAAGACTGGTTCCAGCATTAATCATGGAATAATAAAGCTTACATATATTATTTAATATATTTAAACCAGTAAAAAGCATCAATTCATAAGAAAAACCTATTAATTTGATTATATAAAATGTCGATTCATTGCTCATTTACTGTATATAAAGGAGAGGGCAAACATTTTATCCCAGTGCAGGAGGAAATGAGAGATAAAGCCTTAACAACTTTGAGAACCTAAGCAAAATTTGGACATTCAAAAAATTTTACCTCGTAGACTCCCTTAACATTAAATAACTTCAACACACTCTAAATTATTACTCATTCTCTGTTCAATTAAATATAGTGACACATTTAAAACATGCTAATTTGTTAGGGAACTTGCCTTTCTTGTGTTAAACCAAATCTATTGTCAATTATGTTCCTATTTTATATAATTTTCCCGCGTTGGTTTGTTCTCCATATTTCCCTTGTAATTAATTTGTTTGAAATTTAAGATTTATGATTGAAGGTTTTTGCTGTGTTTTTTTTTATATTTGTGTTATAAACTTTTTATGCACAAATTTCAATCGGGATTTTGTATTCTTTCTTCATCAATGATACAATTAATTTAATCCTGAAACGTTTGCAAGAAATGTTACGAAGAGTCTACGGATCTATCCAAAGACAAAGGTCTCCTTCGGAAAACTTAATTTTAGTAACTAAATCATAGCCAGAAATAGTATTAGAAACATATAAAATTGAGAGCGTTTCGAACATTATGTTGATCTTCAGCCTATAATTGAGAAAAACAATATGAAGATCGAACAAGTAATCTTCGAATGCATAGATGAAATCAAGGAGATAAATATATATATTTATTAATGAATGAGAATATGTACTAATGAATATCAAGAAATTTAAAGTTTGGTTAAATTCTTGTAAAAACAAAGCCAAAATTCAGGAGAGAAAAATGGAAAAAACTGTCAGAATTACAAAAAAACAAAAGCAAAACAAAACAAAAATTAAAAATGAATAAAGACATAACAACTTTAGAGAAGGATAGAAACCAAATGATTAAAAAGGTCAGAAATTAAACGGAGATAAACATGAACAGTAGTTTAAAATAACTAAGATCATCGCACAACCAACAGAATACTTTAACTATCGGGTCATTGAATAGATTGTTAAATCTTTTTCGGTAAAGATCAATTAGATATCAAACTAAAATTTAAAATATTTGAATTAAGAAATGTGGAGTGGTGTTGAAGACTAACTTAAATTTAATTATCGATTTAACATTTGGAATCCCTATTTACACTGTGGAAGATCTAATTGATGTCCATATTTTGGGGGAAGGAGAACTGATTGGTTTTGTTTTTGCTTTTCATTTTTAGGCCAACAATTTGTTTACTCGAGTGGCAAACGTTCCGGTCTGTATCAGGTTCCTAACATATGCATATAAAATGTAGGTTAGGATTTTGGTAGAATTCTTGCTTTGAATCTTCAAATAGGCCTTCTTTGTTTCGGTTTCTGAGTTATTTCTGCCGCAATTTACACATTTCTCACAAGTTTTCTTACACTATCCAATGGTGACCTGATATACGGCATTTTGAATAGATTTCTTTTGGTCAATAGAAATTCTTGGTTGGGTGCTATTCTATCTTATAACAACGGAAACAAATCTAGACACGAGTAAATATTTTCCTCTGAATTCGCTCCTCACTGTCTCTGGAGGGAAACAGCATGAGTACCCATTCCTTCTTCTTTTGAGCCTTTTATTTACATGTGAAGACAAACAGAAAGACGTGGGAATAGTCCCAGATGTCTCGTTTATTTCAAAATCTTTATGACCTTTGTGACTTTGCCCCTTTCTAAGTCCTGCCGAATTTCCTTGCTATGTTGGACAATCCATGGGACCAGTCTGCTGCAGATCACGCTCGTGTCAGCTAGGATCTGCAAGGGGACGGCGGGGTGTAGGATGATCCCACGACGAGTCTCCACCGCTTCAACCTTGGTGACAGCATCGATATCTTTTCTTTCTCGCAGATGGAGACGTAACCGGAAAGGACATCTATGAAACCTAGCATCGCAATTTCAGTCGTCCTTAAACGAACTCAAACAATTTGTCACTGTTCGGCTTGTTGTGATGGTTAATTGATCTCAGCTGAATTCTGACCATGATGTTTTTCCAGATACTGGAGCCTTGGTTCTTCTTTTCTTTTTGAAGATACTTATCCTTTGATTATTTTGACAATTTGTTGCTGGCAATTGTTGTTACGCCTTTTCCTGTTGGTGATATGGTTTTGTTTGTAAAGTTTAAGTTAACTCTACGTTACGAGGAAGCTTGCTGGAACACGGTTTGCCATTTGAGATGTGCTAATGATGAATAATAAGCCAGGCGGGGCCCTCTCGAGGTGTAAATGTGACGGAAATTTCGTTGGTTAGAGATAATCAACCATCGCTAACCGGAGGTGCCATCGTTACAACGTTTTGTATATCAGTACTGCTTTCAGGAGGCAAGAAAAAGAGTCTAAATTCCCTTTATGTTTCTCTTTGGGCCAACTGTGACGGAAGGGGTCGTGATTTTCTCCTCCGGAAGATGCGGTTCGGCCCCTAGCTCGGGTGGCTCTGGTGCTGGGTTCTAGATTGGGCTAATCTACAAACCTGCTTTTCCCAACGACTTCAATTACACTGTGTAAAAGAATTCAACCTTTTTCTTGTCATTGGGTTAAAAGTGTTATTTCCTAATAGTTGGTGGCTCTATTAAATATAAAATTTAAATTTTAATTTCAACATTTTGTTTTTGTGGGGAGGACATTAAATTCTTAGATTAGCACATTGATGGTAAATAACATTATCTTGATGCAAATAGTAAACATATATAAAAGGTTTGTAGGGTTACGTTTTTTCAGTTATGGTATACACATGTTATTCTGTATTTATAAAGTTATAAAAACAGTAATAGTTATTATTTTCCTTATATTTTGTTTTTTTAATACCTTGACAGCAAGGGCAGTTCTCTTACATTGTATATAGATTCAGCACTAACTTGGAGAAACATACACTTTAGAGCTTTCTAGAACTTGCTAGAATTTTAGGTAGACGTTTGAAGAATTACTTGAACATTCTGGCAACGTAGATTACTGTACAAATAGTAAGAATATCTACTCAACTGATCAGTTTAACTCTAGCTGTCACAGCGCATACATCGTCACTCGTCATTAACTAAAGCATTCGTCACACATGGAATCAAAATGTTGTAAGCTGCGGACAGACACATTTTGCTATGTCTCAGGTTAATTTATTAACACAAGAGCGAAAAAGTACTCAGTAGAGAGATTGCCTAAAATGTTTGAAGCTTACAATGCATATTTCATTATGCCAGTCGGAAATAAAGACAAAACTTGGGCACCACATTCTACCAGCGAGCTATGAAAAAGAACTCTGGAAGGTAATATATATATAAAATATAATGTTTTGTTTATTTGAATACTGGACTTTTTAACATTTCTAATAACTCTAAGTGAAAAGTAGTTTTATATTTACAATTATCTTTCCATTTCGATCTTTTAACAGCAAGGTACAGAGGAACAAAAAAGAGTTATGAATTTTGCAATCTTGCAATTTTGGAGGGAACCAACTGACCACTCAAGCAATTGTTTCTTCTATATTCTAAATCCTTCCAAATGTTGAATAGGCAAAACTGTGCCAGTTATCATGTATCCAGAGCTTCATTTATCTATTCCGCCAATGCCACACAGTTCTGAGCTACCCATGCCCATTCCTCTAAAAGCAGAGCAGCAGTTTTTAGAAAGCAAAAGCAGTTCAGAATAGGATCAAGTCATTCCTCCAGATTAAAGAGGTGCAACTGAGGAAAGAAACCCATACTGTCCTAAACAAAAAGATATCAACGAACTTGTAAAGGTTCTTGGTCTCGCAAACTTTAATGCCGTGCTTCTAACTTAGAGACTCAAGCAGTGGGATTTTTAGAAGATAGTGTACAAATATCTTGTCAGAGAAAGCGTCACCAGTGTTTTTTCAAGCTTTTCACACGTCAAGCTGAGATTTGCTTTTGTTAAAAAGTGACCTGTCTGTTTGAGGCAATCAGAATTGCCCATAACTCCAACGAGTGGCGCCTCTTCATTGAGGAGCTTAAAAGCAGCGCTGCTTCATAACAGGAACATTTATCCATCTTTTCTTCTTGCTCACTCGGTCCAGCTTAAAAGAGAAATGCAGCAGTGTCAAGATCTTGCTAGATGCATTGAAATATTAAGAGTACAGTTGGGAGGTTATTGGAGACATCAAAATGGTGGCCTTCTTGAAGGGCCTCTACCAAGTTTCCTTGTTATCTTTGCCTTGGGACAGCAGAGACAGTGGGATACCGTATTACACTACCATCAGCGGGATTCGCCACAACGAACCGAGTTTAGGATGGGGAGAAACAACGTCAAATTGGAACCTTTGTTGAACTCCAGAAAAGTACTGATTCCTCCTCTGCAGTTATAATTTGGCCTTATAAAACAATTCATCAGAGCTCTAGATAAGGAGCCTGCAGCTTTCAAGTATCTCCAAGATATCTTTCCTAAGCTATCTGCGGCAAAGGTGGAAGCCGAGGTCCTCCTCGGTCCTAAATCCAAAAAGATCATGGAGTGCAAGGAATTTACCGAGAAGCGCACTAGGACGGAAAAAGCAGCTTGAGACAGCTTTATTGCAGTGTTTCTGGGTTTTCTAGGAATCACAAAGCAGAAAACTATGAAAAGGCTTCAGGTTTAGAAATGGGAATACAAGTCCTATGAAACCAACTTAAGTGCTTTGCGATCCTGCATTTGAATTGTAAGCCAGTTTAGCCTACATAACGATTGTGGCAGGTCTCATAGAACTGGAGTTCCCATTTCTAAACCTGAAGCCTCTTCCATCAGGCAACGCTCCTCTTAATTCTGATTTATTTACCATCTTATCTTCAGCCTTAACTTCTCTCGATTTGAAAATCACAGAATCACTGTACATCAATAAAATAAATACAAACCTAAATAATTACTCCTCATCAATTAGATTATTCACTATATAACCTACCAACACTCCAACACATTAACTAGCCAACCGAACAAATCTCGTTAGTAGTTTATATATCTTTAGTTATTTGATTTCACATCTCCTACGATAAAGGTTAGTTCCTATGTTTAATTTATTCTAATTTGTTTTCGTTTATTTTGTTGTTTTTTTTGCTTATTATTTAACATAATAGGTTATTTTATTGTTTACTCAAGTTACCTTTAATTTTTTTTATATTCAAGTGAGTTATGTTATAACTTCACTTCTTTCTATTATTTTTTCTAAATTACACTGGAGAGTATTAAATAATTCTAAATATTGTTATTTGTCTTTTTAATTTAATAATTGTCAATTTGATTATTTTAACTTGTCTTCATTTCATTTTTAGCCATTATATAATGCATTCTTTTAACTGTTATCGTTAATATTCCTTCCCCTTCTCATTATCGATACAGTCGCTGAAGATGGTTCTAGTGAAGGTCCGAAACGTCCGGCCAATAAATGATTAGTGCAATCACCTGGGTCTTCATATTCCTACTACATATCAGATTCCCAAGGAAAAAAACAAATACAAGTATATATATATATATATGCGATTAAAAAGGCAATGTTATGACTAAGTAAGCTCTTCATTAAGCCCTCATAGAGATTTCTTCTCAAAGTCACGAGAGGAGAATGTATAATTCAGCTTTTCTTAGAAATCTAAAAAGAGTGCTGTCAGTCAGCCTTTTTAAATTCATAGCTAAACTTTTTAAGAGAATGGAAAATTCAATTTGTCCATTCAAGCTCGGCCTTATAAATCGAGAATTATATTCAGAATAACGCAATTGTAATTATGCGGTGCCTAAGATCTACCTTGATGACAGAGTCATTTTTTTCTAACATTAGGTAAAGAAAAACGCGGTTGTTTGAATAACTTAGTTAAAGAAGACATATCATAGATTGCCCTAACTATCGGTTCTTTCTTCGGAAGTAAAAATAGTAAATGCGCGTATCGTAGGTGATTTGTTTTTTCGTATAATTTTTGCCTGGAATTTCAAGCATCTTATATTTAGTACTAACGTAAGATCTATATGACTTTGGAAAAATATCTTAATCCCAATCTTTTGACAGCTCTTGATTCAATTACTGATACCAGGCATGTTTATTAAGTTACTCCTTTGCAAGGGGCCTAGTGGGCATTTATTAAAATAATCCGTAATCTTAGTTTGCTTTAAATCTATAGGGTCCACGAGAGGTGAGACTACTTCGTCTCCATTACGATTGCTCTTTAAAAAGTTTGTAGAAGAAATGAATAGAATTTAAATAAAGAAGTACAAAGTTGATTTTTGAACATAAGCGCCAATGAAGATAACACTTTTGCAAGCTTTGGTATCATCCATTGAAACCATTTCGATAAAATGAGGGCTCCAAGAATTAAACCAAGTAAAAACAGGTCGTTTAACAAAAATATGTCGAATGACCAAGCCCTGTCTCCATTTTTATTTCCAAACATTTAAAAAAGAGCCTGGAATATCCTTTTTTTTTATTGATGATATTAAAAAAGGTGTTTTAAATTGGTTTCATTCTTAGTCCTAAGGTTTGAATAAATGGTTTAATTGGATGGTATCATCACATGCACAATTAATTTGGCCCCAATAGATCTTATGTTAAATAATAAAATTGATAATACTATTGTTTGTATTTTCTAGTAAATATTTCTCAAAGTTTTTTGAAGAACTCTCGCATAAAAATATGTCCTCCATCAGGGAATATAATGCATTAAAATTTGAATTTGACTTGACTGCATATTCTTTTGATTTTTGAAAGAAATAATGTCGTTGTTGACGTTGATCTTTTGTTAGGTATTAGAAACATTGATATGTTTAGGACTTAAAATTAAGTTCATAAATATATATTTCTGCCGCTTTTCCTTTAAGACTTAAGGAAAAATACATATTTTAGTCAATGAAAGATTAAACCCTATGGAAGCACAAAAATTTTTTTCTTATAAAATAGCACACAAACGGAAGCGTTTGCAAACGCATGTTGTTGAAATGACTTCAGTGTATATGTTTAATCCTTAATTGATATCGTGGGATCCAATGGATCCCACGATACCGCTGACTTTCATATATTCACAGGTTCTGATAAGCGATAATTCTCAAATTCAAGCTACCTTTTTAACACGGCACGATAAGAAAATAAAAGCTAAAAATAATTTGAGAAAACATACGTAGTCTGGGCACAGCACAAAAACAGATAAGTTGTGGTTTACTGGACCCCACGATACCATTTACGTAACAGTAATAATTTTTAAAAGACATCCCCAAAACGTGCTATATTTCATATTTTGTAATGAAATATCTATCTGTATAGGAAATTTTATAATAATAATGAAATTATCAAATAAATAAATATACAAGAAATATATATATAACAAATATATATATATATTATAATAAAAAAGTATAATCTAAAACACTATAATAATGCAACATATTTTCAGACCATGGCGAGCACTTCACGGGCAAAGATAAGAACAAATGAGGATATTCAAAGGCAACTTATAGATCTCAGTATACATTCTGAAAATGAAGACAACCTACTATTGGAGGAGGTCTACAAAGGCGATGATGGAGATACGTACATTACCACGTTATCTTTAGAATATTCTGAAGGTGAGGAAGATTTAGGTGATGCCGAAAAGATGCAGATAGAGCAAGCAAAGCGACAAAGAAGATGAAGTACACCAGCACTTTCTTATCCACAAGCTCATCGATCCGCATGACTTATGATGACCTGTTAGTTGTGGTCGGATACCAATCTCCAAGACGTTCAACCATCCAATCCCTAATTTTCTGCGACGAATCATGAGGGAATCCTCAGCAATCCTGATCGGGGATTTAAACACCTACTGATAGCTAATATTGATGCAAAAGGGGACACTCAAAAATTCTCAAGTCAACTAAATAAATGGCGAGGCACTCCCATCAAGATTGGGATTAAAATCAAATTAAATGGCGAGGAATTTACTGAAGACCAAGACATCGAGTTGAATTCAGTAGATACTGGATAAATCGTTTTTGTAGAAGCGAGGAGGAGAAAAAACTCTTTTATGAGAGGTACGAGGAGCAAATTCTTGTAAGACTTCAAGAACGAGGGCAGACCTCACACTGCACCACTTCGTGGAGGATACATATCTCGCAGCAAAAGAAGGAATACCGTTCTCCCTTGAAGAATAGGAAGTTGTAGTAAAGAGCTTTCAGCAAAAGGCGTCAGGGATAACTGGCATCATAAAAATTCATCTCATAAATGCTCTTCATAACGTTAACAAAACTGTACATAAGATATAGAAGGCCTTCCTCAACGTCTGCTATTTCCCGGATCAATTTAAAGAGCCCTTATGAATTTTATAGGAAAGCATGGCAAGGCGAAGAAAGAGATCAGCAAGCTAACGTTTAAAACATAGGCGTGCAGTATCTAATACAATAGACTCATATAAGTATTCATGTAAACTCGGTTACTGGGAACACCGCAATTCCAAATACATTGGCGTGAGCTCTACAACTCTAGTCAATTAGAAAACATGCCCTCTCTCACGGCACTACATTAACCCATGAAACGCTAAATTGGTTAATTTTGTATCCTTTAGGTTCAAGTAAAAAAGTATACATTTGTGTAGCATTCTATAAGTCATTCCGTTTCTGTTCATTCCCTAAATATGACCGACCACGGTCGAAAGACGTCTCGGAAAAAAATGGCTTTTGCGAATGGTTTTCTCACCTATCTGACCCAGAGAGAGAATACGCCGCCACTGCTGTGGACTTCATATATTATATATATTATTAAAGCCCGAATCAAGCTGACCTTTAATTAAATTTCTTATTTGCTTCTCTAATTTTCTTATTATACTTTTTTCGCCTTGCGAAAGGTTAGGAATAAGGGATATAATATTCATGGTTTATTGCATCTGAGCTTTCGGTCACGTTGAAACAGCTTCTGAGTGAAATTATCTAACACTGCTTAGACATCTCGAAACCATACATTTATATACTAATGCTAATTCTGTGTTTAAAGATAATACTAAAAGGTCAAAGAATGTGGATATCCCATAAAAAGGAATGCAGGCAAGCTCAAATTAGGACACCTGGGGTATAAGATTTATTTAGTATTGACCATTTAATCCTTTAAGAGATTTGAAGTACTTTACGTAACTGGCCATTGGCCATTAAGCCTTGGACTCTCTTCCTGCATTAAGATAGATTCCATGATGTGAATGTGGGTGCGGTCAGTTCTCCGTTATTCTCCACTAAAATTTTTCTTCAAATATGGGATCCGTGTTGCATTAAGTAGTGATTTTTTATCACGCCGTTTTTTTGAATGTATGCTGAGTCGACAAGATAAGGATCTGGTTGTCATTTTAATGTATTTATTCGAAGAATTAAGCTTACAGTCCTTATGAGGGCAATTAAATTAATAAATTAGATCGGAGGCATTCCTTTCCTTTTATTTAGTTTGTTTATTGTTAAAGATGTGTTTGCTAATTTTCTTGGGTTTCTATTATATTATCAGTTGTAACTTTACTTCCAAATTCGTACATTTTGTATTTTGGTGCATAATATTTTTTATTTCTTTTGTCATTCTGTATGTATCACTGATTTGTTTTTTATCGAAGACATTTATTGGGCGTTTCTTATTATCTTCTTTCTTATTCGTATGTAAATTTTGCAAAATTGAATTTGTCTCTTTGTCTACCATAATATTAATGAAACCATTTCTAAATAATACTTTCTTTATTCGTTGAATTTCTTAATGAAATAATGCCCATGAAGAACTGAATTTGTATGTTCGTTTGATGTATGTTCGCATGAGCCTTATTTTGTATCTTTCTGGACATTCACTTTCACCATTAAAACAACTTCCAGAATTTGTGAGTTTTGTATATACTTTGGTTTGGTATTTATTTTCACATGATATTATTTCAACATCAAGAAAAGGTCATTTTCCTTTACGGTATGGTTCATGAGAAAACTTTAATACAAATAGTTCTTAAATTCTCTTCTTTTTTTTCAGTTCGTTTTCAACTCTAGTTACAAAATATATATCGTCTACAATTTGGCAGTACGTAGAAGGCTTTGAGTGATTCCCCATCAATGTTTCTTTTCCTAATCGCCCCATTTAGAAGTTATCAAAACAGGGTCCTATGATGAACTCATTGCAACTCCATTATTTGCTTTTAGAGTTTTCCATTTGGCGCGCGAAAGGGTGCTTCATTTTGAATGCTCTCAAAAAAATTTTAATATGTTTGGATCTAGTTTGGGGGCAGGTTTGTTCGAGTGATGATAAACTTCTTCAATTATTTTATATATTTATCGTTGCTTCAGTTGGTACATTGGTGAAAACGCTTTCCCCATTCAGTGAGGTAATGATTCTATCTGGTGTGGTTGTTTCTCGTCTATCTATAAATTCTTCCTTGATTTGATAGAATATTTATTCAAAATTTAATCACTGAAGATTTGGTTGACTTCTTTTGAAATGTTATATGTTGGCAAAGTAATTTGTGGAATTATCGGTCCCAAGGAGCTGTTATTTTATGCGTTTTTACATTAGCCTACTCATTTATAGCCTGGAGTAAATTCCCCGCTGGCTCTGAATGTGTACACCGCCTTTCAATTTATTCGCTTTACTTACACTAGTTTAGAGACTAATTGTGGCAAGCGCAAAAATAGTTGTTTAAGCCTAATTTTGGTGTGCTAATTTCAGATACGAAACAAGTTATATCCATCACATCTAGTGTTTGAGGTATAAATGTAGTAGCAATTTTAGGAAATGTGTTCTTTAAAACTCTTACGCTACCAATGGGACAATACATCACAGAAGTATTTAAAAAATACCTGTGGGCAGAATTTAGATTAGATTAGTGGATATTTGTATCCCAATGTTAGTTCTAATGTATTATCATATTAATGAATATCTGTCAACTCTCTATTACTCCTCAGTTGTTTTTGATAACCATTCCTGTGAACACGTGCTGAAAGGTTATCATTTGTTTTTGTTTTAATATTTGTAGAACTAGTTGTTTAATTAATTCTCATGTATATTAAAAAATATATACATTATATATATTAGAAAATATATATCTTGCACTAAGTGTATTTATGCTTTCTACTAAATATAATATATCTACATGACTAAATTCAAGCAAACAGGCTGCCTTAAATTTCAAACACCCTATAACTATACTTTAAAGTTTTAAAACCGTTTATAACATTATTTGGAATAAAAAATATTCTGGTAGTGAAAGGGTTAAAAAATTAAATGTCCTATTCTTAGATTGTGAGGTTAGGGCTGCTTGACAATCATATTACACAACCTTTTTATATGTTGGACAAACCTCTATATTAAGATTTTGCAACCATATGTATTTTTTAATAATAAATATGATTAATATTTGTTTTGTTTTCCATATTTTTGTGAGTTGATACTTATATTTACAATGGCTTCAGGCACTTCAAAACACCGAGAATGCATCAACAAGGCAAATTCATTCTGTTACGTGTGTGGCGATTTCACGACAGTTGCACAGTGACGAACAATTACTTCCCACTTAAGAACTGCGTACGTTCATTATTTTGACTGTAAAATTGGAGATCAGTACAAATCCTGGGCCTCACACATCTGTTGTAATCCCCGTTACAATGGACTAACTGCATGGTTTAATGGCAAGAAAACAGCCTTCAACTTTGCCGTCCTCATGGTCTGGAGACATCCACAAAGCCATGCAGATGATTATTACTTTTGTCTGACAAATATAACTGGTGTTAATGCTTCTTCTAGAAAAAAAGTTAAAATATCCCAACTTCCCCTCAGTTATGAGACCGGTTCCCCACTCAGATGATCTTCCTGTCACTACACTCCCAGCAAATAAAGATCTTTCTTTATCAGAAAAGGAAATGCCATCAGGGTAATATTCATGTCAATTCGATCTCTTCCGACAAAATGTCTCTGTTAATTAAGGAGCAGGTAGCAATGAGCATCACTGGATCACGCAGCAAGACTTAAACGAATTTGGCCTTAATTTGTATGTATCTAAGCAGCAGGCTGAGCTCCTAGCATCCCGGCTTAAGCAGTGGAACCTGGTCAAAGCAGATGTAAGAATCACCAGTTTCAGGACACGGAACTGTTTTTCACTTTATTCTCTGACATGAAAAACAGGTTGTGCTACTGCAAAAATATCTCTGGCTTGTTCACTTTCCTTTGTTTCCCACACAATCCTTCAGATTGACGTCTTTTAATAGTTTTTTTGGGGAGGTTTAAATGCTGTGCTCCTGCACAATGGGAATAAATATCCCAGCATTCCCAATGCAGAATCAGTCTATCTAAAGGAGTAGTATGAGAATATGGAGCTCATTGTGCAAAGTATCAAGTACACCAGTACCTTTGGAGTCTCTATGGGAACGTAAAGTTCCTTAAGCTCCTTATGGGTATGCAAGCGGGCTTCACAAATTAGTGTTGCTTTCTCTGTCTCTGTGACAGTTGGGCTGTGTCCAAGCACTATAAGCAGAAGGACTTGGGTCTAGGAGCAATTTCGTGCCTGGTGAACACACTGTCAAAGAACATCCTCTGGTGGACATAAACAAGGTGTTTCTTCCTCCGCTTCATATCAAGATTGTGCAAATAAAGAATTTCGTGAAGGCCATGGCCAAAAATGGTACTGCCTATAAACACTTGTGTACTCTATTCCTAGCTCTAATTTGTGCTAAGGTCAAGGAGTGCATCTTCGTCGGACCTCATATCCAAGAGGCGCCGGAGGATAATGAATTTGAGGAGCTTCTTACCTTAAATGGACTGAGAGCATGGGAAGCCTTTAAGTCAGTCTACCATAGTTTCCTTTTTAACACAAGGGTACTAGATTACCAAGAGTGTTTCGAGAAGTTATCCTATTATCAGAATATGGGATGAGAAATGTAACTCAAATTCACTTTCTCCACTCCCACCTCAACTTCTTCCCTCCTAACCTTGGTGGAGTAAGTGATGAGCAGGGAGAAAGGTTCCACCAACACATTTCTAAGATGGAGAGCAACTACAAAGGCAAGCGGAACCTCAGCATAATGGGAGACTTCTGCTGGATGCTCTTTTGTGACAACCCAGAGGCAAATACACAAGATTGTCCAAAATTCTCACTTTTAACTGTTTGCTGTACTATGAATTGTGTGTATTTTATTATGCAAGTAATTTAGTTCCATTAATGTTTTGTATCTATTCTGTTTTTTCTCTAATATACCTTCGTAACAGATCAAAAAAACACATTATATTTGGAATTTATATGCAGTAATATAAAAATGGGGTATGTGAAAGCCAAATAATTCAAGGTGACAGAGCAAAACTGTTTAGAAATTTGAATTCGCCACAACAAAATTAGTAAAAACACCTATTTACATTCTTGCCTGAGAGCAAAATATTTTGTAGTGTCATTAGCCGGTTGATATGTTTCGGTGGAGTTTCCGTAGGATCTATTTGTATTTGTGTAAATTTCGATGTGTCCACAGGTATGTCTTGTACTTTTGTAATATAATCCTCTTTGTTCAGTATAACGTAGAATTTTGATTTGTCAGCCTCGTAGATGAGTATATCGTGGTTGTTTTTAAATTTTATAATTGCGTCGCGGGCTGTTTGTGTCATTGGAACAGCCAAATTTGCGGTTTTCATTGTACCTCCACATAGTTGTTCTTTTATATTTCGATTTATTTCAATTTTGTTTTCAACTTGTAGTTTGATGAGGAATTGATAGAGTAATTTAATTTCAGTTTTCTTTTCGGTTCACACGAACTTCGACTCTGTTAAATATAAGGTTCAATACAGCATCTTGTTCAGGTGCAAGATTAAAGTTAGTTAGATTTATGAAGGAGTTCTTATTTTTTGGCAAGAACATATTTTGTTGTAAAGTTTGTTCAATTTCTTCGTTTTATTTATTCTTTTCGTGTTTGCTTTTGTTGTGCAATATCGATAAGTTAGGTATCGATATGGCTTTTTAACTGCTTGTTCATAATGAGTTGCTTGAAGTAAATCTAATCTTATTCTAGTTATTGCTTTAATTTTAGTATGTTACATTTTAATAGCATAATTTGTCGCCATACGAGACTTTCTCTGAAGGTGATGGTAGTGGGTTCTGTTCTTGCTACCCGGTCATGTGTTTTAATGCTTGTATATTTAAATAGCATTTTCTCTTTTACGTATGTTTTATATATATATACATATATATATATAAATATAAATATATATATATATATATATATATATATATATATATATATATATTTATATGTATATAAATATGAATATATATATATATATATATCAAATTTAGGATAAAATTATATACGTTTGACAAAATTGATATATTATAAAATATCCACGAGACACGGTAATAGCTTAGTAAGGAAAGTTATCAGTTCTTTGTGAATCAAATTATTTTTCATTTGTCAGCTGGTCTGCACAATATGGAAACACTAATGTTATGTTTTCATAATTCTCTGTTACGTCCTTCAACTTTTATTTTTAGATTCGTCGTTTTCGGGGTGAACCACGCTAATGGCTTCTGAAAGAAATTATTCCAAGACAGATTTGAAAGAAAAGTAAGATAATTTTACACATCAAGAATAACAAAAACCCATAATTTTACACGATTGATCGGAATAAAGAATTTTTTGTCCACATGAGCGCTATTTAGCCGAATAACTTCAAAAACCCTTTCATGTAAGGAATCTGTGAATTCTCTTAATAGTAGTCAGTTGAACTGCCTTTGCTGCAGTTTTAATAGTCACCCATAATGCTTTGTGGACGAAAATTGATTTCCATTGTCAAAAAAAATCTCGTTTAACGATGACCCACAAATTTGGATTCGTCTGAGATCCGGAGATGCTGGCGGCCTGATTAACAACTTGTACACTTGTATGCTTTAAGATCCTAGGAACAAAGTAGGATGTAGTGTTTTTAAAAAATGAAACCTAGAATCTTTCAAAGTGACAACGGTATGTCATCTAGCCAGGGATCCAAGATCTCCTTCAGAAATTGTAGTGGGCGACTGAGGTAAGTTAAAGCAAATGAGCCACCCTGAATGGCCCAACAAGTCAGTGTTCAATTATACCTGTCCACAACCTGACTCATCGCGCTTGCTGTTGAAGTCGGAAACGTCGGGGACGTTTATCGTCAATTACCTAATTCAGTTCCGTCAATGGTAACCATAATATCATGATTGAAGAGAAACCAATAAGTCTACAACATCATGTTCTTTTCGGGCTATTGAAACCTCAAATTCTTGTCACATGGCGTTATAATGGACAGTTTCTAAAGAGCTCGCACGGAATCTATATTTACCAGGAAAGGCTGCCTTGTGGTCTTCGGTACCTGGGGAAGACAAGCGGAGGTGAAAATGACTTTCCATGTTTGTCCAGGTTTCTCTCGTATCCTGCGTCCAATATTCCTCAAATAAAATAGCTTCTGCCTTATCGAATGGTCTTTCAGAAATCGTATAACCTGGTCTACAGGGAAAAAGAACTTTTCTGCAAAATCCTGAACTCAGATGCTTTCAGCAATTTTCAAAATGATGAAATATTTATATTTATCGTTGAGACCTCTGCGAAGTTGCATTGTCTATAAAAAGGATAGATACTTTCAGCCAAAACGACCACGTGACATAAATATTGAAGGGTTTAACAATGCATAATTAAAACATCCTATTAGTGTTGCACTTTGTGCACCCCAGCTGTGCAAGGTTTCATAAAAGTTAATTCACAGAGAAGCGAGAATTCATAACTTTCTCTACCATGCTATTACGGTGGTATAGGGTGTATAAGACCATCTTCGTGAACTATAGAGAATTAGTTTTACATAAAAAGAGTATATAAAATAAAAATTTAAACTTTAACTACAGGGTCTCAAACTTGAAGCAAAACGCGAAAGATAGGAACCGTTAACTTTAAGAGTAAAAATCAACTGAGAAAAGAAAGCATAAGTGGCATTAAGGCTTGATTAGTTACGGATGCGAGATAAAGTTTGTCTACTCAAAACTTTGTGATATAGAGTAGGTGTCGAAAGACGAAGGCGTGAGAGCAAAAAGTCTCTAAATGTACACACTACTGTACGCCAGGCAGTCACTAACGACGCTGCGCTCGGGTACCATTGACTTGGGGAAAAGTAAGGACCTTCTAACTAGAGTTCAATAATATTAGGCTGTTTTTTAAAATGGGAATATGTTTGCCCGGTAGGTCTCAAGGATTATTCCAAAGACACATGTTTACAAAAGTAAGCTTTAATGCAAATAATAAAAAAAAGAACAAGGGCACAGATAAAATAATCAGTACGATCAGATAGTATTATGGCGCAAAAAATAAGGAAACTAGGTGCGAGAAAATATATAACTGATCCAATAAGTTGGATTGAATAAATAATTTAGCAAGTCTATTGGCGTTACACCAAATGTAGAATTCTTCCTAGGACTGAGAAAAAATAGATGGGACTTATGAGGAAAGGACTCCTGGTTCCCTCTAGAAGATGAACTGGGGATGTGGAAGACCAAGGCCAGGTCTTCGTCGATGGGGTCTTGATGCGAAAGCGTCCAGAGAGACTCCAAAGGGGGTTGCTCCAGGGAGAATTGATCACGAAATCGAGATTTGTTTGCGGACATCAGGAAAGTTCAACCAATGTAGTGAGACGAGAGAGACCCAGGACAGTTATCTTGTGTAGAGATGGGATTACTTTATCTTTCTCAGATCAGGGCAGGTTACACGAAGATGATTTGCGGATGAGAACACAAGGGCCAGAGGACCAGTTCACGGGAGACAGATACTAGTGTCTGGACGGCAGGAAGTTCGGGTTCTCTCTATCTGCTCAGAATTTGCAGACATGACCTTAAATAGGAGTCAGAGTCATGGTGGACAGAGGGCCGCGCGCAGCCCTCTGTCCACCAAGGCATCCCAAGGCGATATCGGACGCGGCTTTAGCAAACACGGACCTTGATAATTTCGGGCATCGACCAGGCGAAAGGGAATTTAGCGACATTCCAAAGAGAAATTGGACGTGGCTTAAGCAAACATGAATCATTATAATTCGGGGCATCGACAAAGCGAACGGTAAATAAGAGAGGAGAAAGATACCCAGGCTGCACCTGGGAGCGAGACAGCGTTTTCAACTGGGGCAAGACGGTGATAAAACACCCAAAATTAAACACAGCTTCACTGGTCTGTCTCCACCAGAGAAATTCTGTTTGATAACGGCGTATTGAGTTTCATGCTTCCACACACCTCTCTTCCTAAGATGGATTTTCTGAGACTCGTAAGGGATGGTATATGTTATTCCTTACAACTGGAAGATATAGGAATTGGAGAAAACAATTTACCTGAAGAGATACAAGCTAATAGGGTATTCTTTAACTTCTGGCCTAAACAGCCGCTAACACAAAATAATCAATTCATATGAGGTTATGGAACTTGGGAGTTCACAATAAGTAATAATAATACCTCCCCAAAACTACAAAATAAGCATGGTGACCATTACCATTAATTACAAAAGAAAATATAATTAAAGGTAATATATATTAGACAGAGGGACAAAGATTAACAATATATACAATTGTGAGTACAAACCTTCAATGACGCAAACTTACGAGGTAGGAGAAAGCTCTTCAATGGTGTCCCTACTAAGACAGTTGGCCACTCAATTTTCGGAAACTTTAATATACAATATACGAAATTGGCACTCCATCAACAGTAAACTCTATCCCATGTGTTTACTGTTTTGACTTTTACTATTATTTAAATATGCTAATGGGCGGTAATCCGTTTCGATCACGAACCTCTTCCTTAATAAATAGATTTTAAATATTTCTACCCCCCTAAACTATCGCGAGAGCCTCACTTTCTATGGATGCGTGGTTCTTCTCACGCGAGGAGAGCTTCTGGCTCACGTATGCAGTCGAATGGCTGAAATCATGATCGTAATGCAACAACACGCATTATACTCTTTCGTTTCATGCATCGGTCTTAATTCCGAAGGACTTAGTCGGATTAGAGGAGTCTTAGAATGGGTGCAGAAGTAAGCCTATCCTTAAGTTTGCCAAAGTGGGCGAATGCCTTTGAGTTCCACACAAGGAGATCTCAGGATTGATTCTTTAACAGGGCGCTAAGTGTAGAAGCTAAGGCGGCAAAACTAGGGACAAAACGCCTGTAGAAAGATGTGGATGCGAAAAAGATTGGAGCTGTTTCTTCGTACGTGAAAGATGCATCGTGATAATAGCGTTTACTTTATCTTGCTAGTGCATCAATTGGTTTTCCCCTATATTAAGCCTATATAACGAATGGAAGTATAGGCAAAATGACATTTTTAGGCCCACTGTTGTTCACATGTACGCGTGGCAACATACACATTATCAAAATAAAATGACACGTTACCTAGGCCATCCAGTATTCGCCGTATTATTAGATTAAAGTAACTGCAAGCAGTAACCAAGCCAAAAGAAAGACACCTAAATTGTGTTAGGCCCTTCTTCGTGGGGAACGCAATGTACTTCCAACCACTATCCTTGGGGGAAATTTGATAATAGGCCTTACATAGCTCTATTTCTGAGATAACTTTGGCCTCTTCAAGCAGATGTAGGTTATGGTCGATGAGCGCGATTTGTTCCGCGTCATAAACTGTCACGGAATTTAATTTCCGGAAATATACGCACATTCTGAATGTTTGATCGGGCTGCTTTACCATTAAAATGGGGGAGACAAAAATCAGAGGTGGAGTGCTCAATGATATACCAACTTTTATAGGTTTTCCACTTCTGAGCTAAAGGCCAGACAAAGATGCACAGGCAAGGGCTACGGTTTAGTTCGAACAAGCTCTTATGGTTTCAGAGAGATGTCATGTACGAAATGACGCGCACATCCTGGCTTTTCTGAAATCACTTTATCAAAATCAGTGGGTAACTTAGCGAGTTGAGCCTTTTGCTGCGGTTCCAATTGGGGGTTTAAATCGAGTTCTAGGGCTGTATCTTCACTGGAATAGGGGAGTGAAAGTAGTGGGTGTTCCATATCTGACTCGACGCAAACTGTCTGTATCAGATTGATAGGCTTGGTGTGGTAAGCGGCTTCCATTACCGCCTCTACCTCTAGTGCGACTGTTATTAATACACGCGCGGCGGTGGTGTGGCTTAAGCATGTTAATGTGATATACCTTATTACCAGAGGGGGTCTTTATAAGGAAGTCCACGAGTCTTCGTTGTTCTAAAACGGGGAACCTTCCTATTCACTGTGAAAAAAGCTTATTAAATTCAGTAAGGAAGAGGAGCAGTACCCCATCACGGGGTCGGAGGCGTCGATATGTTTTTCCTTTACGTCGAAATAAGATCCGTATTTTTATACACACTCTCGGCGCATTCCTCTAAGCGGTTTCTCAGGTTAAATACGTCGAATACGAAGTTTTAATTTCTTCAACGAGGCTGGGATTTGTAAATAATTCGTTGAGAATACTAATAGGGCTTCGGACGTTTTGCCCATGAAGGAGTTCCAACGGGCAGAAGCTTAAAGTACTATGAGAAATCTCACGGCACGAAAAGAGATCGACTGGCGAATATCGATGCTACTCTTGAGCCTGAGCGTGGCACAGCTTCTTCAGGACGGCCTTCAGAGTCCCGTTTAATTTTGCGCAGACTCCGTTAACCACAGGATGTAAAGGGGTTGTGAAGAGAGGTTTAATCAGGAGAAGTTTTCTCACCTATTTAATGAGTTCGGACGTAAATTGTCCGCCTCGTTCAGACAACATCTCTTTAAGGATGCCAAATCGAGAAAAGATAGCTATTAATGCTTCCGCGCACGTTATGCTATAGATTCTTTTAAAGGGAACTGCATCAGGGAACCTCGTAGCGAACTTCATGAGCTTAAGGATATAAGAGTGTCCTTCGCTCCACTGGGGGTGAATTGGGCCAATCAAATCGATAGCCACTTTATAAAAAGGTTCAGAGACAAGCGGGTCTTTTGAAGGGGGCAGGTGTTATCCGTCCTTTTGCCCTCGTCTTTTGGCAAATATCACAGGATCGACAAAATTCTGCAATCTCTTTGGCAGCACTGGGCCAAAAGAAATATCGAAATATTCTTTAGGCAGTTTTATTGTGGCTGAAATAGCCAGCGAATAACCCATCGTGAGCAAGGTGAAGAACCTGGGGAAATAGAGAACGAAGGATTTAAAGGGAGCAATTCTTAGTACCACCCTTGGTTGAGTTAGAACAGTAAAGGAGGTCATCTTTATCGAGATATATAACTTTTCCTTGGGCCACAGTCAGAAACTTGATTGTCCTGCAGTGGTTGACACCCAGCACCCGTTCGTAGTTCTTTCTTCAAATTCAAGCTCACCGATGAGTTTTTATTAAATAAAAAGTTGACGCGATGTCCTGGGAAATCGTTATTCGGGCTAAAAGCTGGAGTTATTGCGCTAGCAGGTTGTTGAGATAGAGAAGCATTAACTTGATGTACTTGTTGGATGGGGAAAGAGCGAAGGTGAGAGGTTTAGGGGCAGTTGGTTTTTACATGTCCGGGTACACCGCACGTGAAACACACGATGGTCCGCCTGGGGGAATTGAATCGTGGGGGATTATTTAGGAGGTGCTTAATATCGCTCCGTTCTTGCAAGGAAAGGAATCTAGGTTTGGGGGGGAGCAGCCACTTAGACAAAATGGGGCAAACTTTTAGGGAAGTACTTAGAAAAATTACTCTACTATTGGGAGATAGATGATGTGATTTCTTTGAGTCCTTCGGATACAGATTATGGCTGGACGCGTGTATATCTGCCTCTTCCAGGCAATCCTTAAAGGTAGACGCTCGTCTATCTTTAACGAATGCACGGACCTCAGATGGCACCGTATCCATTAACTGATCACTTGAGACGAAATCAAACTGAGACTCGTATTCGCGAACTACTTGAGGCAAGGCCAGCCAGAATTGTAGGCTTTTTGAAGGATGAAGCCAAACTGAGTCATCGACCAGGTGAAAGAGAATTAAGCGAAATTACCAAGCGATATCGGACGTGGCTTAAGCAAACATAAACCATGATAATTTTGGGCATCGACGAGGTGAACAGGAAATAAGAGAGATTCCCTTCTACCCGAAGAGGGAGAAGATGGACAGGGCTGCACCTGGAAGCGGGACAGCATTATCAAAGTGGGAAAAGAAGGTTATAGAGCACCCAAAATTAAACACAGCTGTACTGGTCTGTCTTGACCAGAGAAATTCTGTGTGATAACGGCATTTGAGTTTCATGTTCCCACTTAGTTTTACATACTAAGAGTAGATGATATAAAAATTTAATCCTTAACTACAGGGTCTCATTTTTGAAGAAAATGCGAAAGATATGAACCGTTAACTTTAAGAGTAAATATCAACTGAGAAAACTAATGATAAGTATTATTAAGCCTCGATTAGTTACCGATGCGAGATAAAGTTTTTGTGCTCAAAATTTTGTGATATAGCGCGGGATTGAGGTTAAGACACTATTGAAAGAAAGATTTTTATCTTTGATATCCAGATATTCTCTGATCTCAAGTTACCTGTTGTCAATTAGAGTGAGGAATTTAATGATCTTCAAAGATCTACCTCGGTTTGTGTTTGGGGATTTTTTATTTTTTGTAAAGAACATTTCCTCGGCTAATGCCTAGATGCGAAGAGACTTCGCATTTGAAAGTCAGATTATCTCTAACAAATGGAAATATCATTTGCTGTTAAATTTTTCTTAAAAAAATTTTCTCTGATCTTTTTTGCTGCTCATTGCTAGATTGATGGAAAGATGAAACATTACAAAAGTCCGAAATCAAATTTGTTCAAAACTTCTAATATACTTTTTTATTATCTCTTTTTAGTAGATGCCTGAAAATTCTAGATAAAAAATTCAATGCAAAGCTTTACATATTTTACATCATTTTACCTATTTAATGTTTTTTCTAGATTCGGTATTTTGTAACGCAGTTCACGTCGCGATATTATAAAGTTTTCCTTATCTAGGTGTGTAATAAAGTTTTCGTTTAATCCAAACCAAAGCTCAATTTTATCAATTTAATTACTATTTTTGAATAACAAAACTCAATAAATTCATAGCAGCCGAAATACAATTAAGAGAAACGTAGGTAACATTTTAAATGCTAAAGCTATTGTTTATTGATAAATAATTACTACAGTATTTGCAGAAAAGCTAAACGTTTTTTTCTTAGAATTAAGTGTGTTTAATTTTCCTTAAATTTGTAGGTCGAATTGCATCTAAATTCATTAGGAATATTTTTAAGCCAATGCAATCAATAAAAACTTCCTTCATATTTGCGATGGTGGAGAAAGAAACATTCTGATAATAAAATAAACCCTCGATTAATTACATGAAAATGTAGAGGTAAATTATTCTTAGAAAGACAAAAATAAGATCTAAAACAATTTCCCGTTCATTAAAAGCTATCATTTAAGGAAAAAAGAACAGATATACCCATCTGTATTGGATTCCTTGAAAGAAGCTAATTTTATAAAGACGCAAACGCTTGAAATTTTATTTTATTTTTCCATTCTATACTTACCCTCAGATATTTACAATGCAGCTGTTCCAAATAAACGGAAGAATATGCATAATTATTACATAACGAACACAATTAACACTATCCACAATGCGTGTTTTGAGTCTTTTAGTTAAGCAGCCTAAGATCCCCCAAAGTAATGGAATCACTGTTCCCCCCAACAAATTACCTATTTAGTAATGAGACCAGGATAATGTTTTTCATTAGAAAACTTTAGTTTTCTTCTTTATAACAACACGTATGATTAACAGAGATTAATGAAAACGCCGTTTTATATATGTAATGAGAAACGGGAAAGTTTTATCTAAAGTTTTATTTAGATTCCACACAAATAAACCGAAATTCATAATATGAAGAGTGTCCTATTTTCTACTAATTAAATTGCTAGAAGGATCACGATTTTAATTCAGGAACATGTTGCGTGTATAAATTATCCTATAATTCCATAACATCCCACATGAGATATTTTTTGCTTTAATGTTTGGGCAATCAGGCTTCTGATTTCATCACAAAGACTCTATTCCCACTAAGCTTTGGAAGCATATAAATAGGGGAACCTCTTAGTTGCTATCGAAAGAGAGGGGGCGCATTAAATGCCGGTTGAACAAGCTTAACACAATAAAAGACCTCCCTAGTTTATCCTGACATGGGCGTAGAAGGATATAAAAGAAAAGAGTGAGAGTTGCAGCAGAAGAAGTAAGATGAGGGCAGAATTCAAAGATGACAAAATCTATTTTTCTAAACAAAGCAGAAGTGACGAAGGGGTACCCCCCTCTCTTTGGTCCAATTGATGAGAGTAGTAATGCTGTTCTGTGAAAGGACTTCAAAAGTCAGCGCCTGGAACAAGAGATTTGAGATTAGGTTTGTAAAGAAAGTGGCGAAAGGAGGCAGAATGGAAATATTTCAAAGGAATAAAGTCTAAGTAGTCTCAATCTACTCTAGTGCTGTCATTACATGCCCGGACTAAAGTATTCCCACTCCTGCAGGTGCCATTTTTAACAGGCTACAAGAAGCAATAACTTGCTGCCAGGTATCTTTGAAGAAGAAAAAAGGGTATCCTTCCTTTTTTTCACATATTAATACATAAATATTCTCTTGTTTGAATTTCTTTAATCACTTTTACCACAGCCATTTCTTTAATCACTTTTAGCACAGCCATTCTATTATTTTGAATAAAAACTGTTGTTTGTTTAGCACGCCTCATCCGGATAAATAAAGGGATAATAGAAATTTGAGGGGGGGTTTAGGAGACAAATCTTATAATTTCTGCAATAACACTTAAACTCTTAACTCTTGGGTGACAAAAGCATTTTTATTACGCCATTTTGCCAATTCTATGTTTTACTTCCATTCTTAGGCGGAAGTTTACTATTAAAATTGTTTATTTATGAACATACGCAGTAAGGACTTCTTGTAAAAGATGCAGCACCCAACAATTTCCAATGCACGCCTTATTTTTTAAATGTTTGACTTCTAACAAAATATATTTAAATATATAAATCCAAACTAAGACAAATCCTATTGTAATAGATTCTGGTTTCTTACCATTTTACCCGGCATATAAGATGTTTCCATTTACTCGGTTGTCATTTCGTTAAATATTGCTGTGTTAAATTAAAGTGGAAAAGCTTGGAAGGTTAAATGTATTGTTAATTTTTTGCATTAATATTTCTTCATATACATTATAATAAATTTATCTTGTGGGATTTATTGTAATCTATCACTAACCAAACTGAAGCCCATTTCTCGGCGCCCTTTAATGGAGCGAGGGCAGAAAATCCTTGTGAATAAAATTGTAAAGAATATGTTAGAGAAGCACTAGATTTGGCTACCACTTCGCCTCATCTCGGGCGTAGATCAATAAATCTCTAAAGGTCACTTTTTGAATTAATTATTTATATTAAACTTTCTTATATCCAAACGAATGGAATTTAAGGAAGCGTGTTATATAATACGTAGGCTGCTGGCACGAAAATTTCAGGATTAATAGGCTCAACCAGAAACTCCAAAAAGGGACGCTCACTGGACTTAGCAAATGCGAGTAAATTGCCTTTCTTATGAAAATAAGTAGATAAAAACACATATGACAATTTCTGTATATTAATTTGTATACAGAAAGAGATAATATATATATATATATACATATATATATATATATATATATATATATATATATATATATATATATATATATATATATATATATATATATATTAATTTGTATGAATAAAATGAGAAAAGTGGTGGTTGGAACTAGTGCGCTGGTTGGCACAAATATACGAACAGGAAAGCTATAAAATTGGACACCTTTGTTAATAAGAGAAAACGCATAAAAAAACAATTCACGTCTTGGGATAGAGTAATTAGAGGACGGAAGTTTACCCAGCAGCTGTGTAACACAAATTCCTTTCAAAGAAAATTAAATTATCTGAAATATGTAAGTCACATAGATGAACGACACTTTAATTTTTTCAGGTGCGACTTTGAATTTGCGACCTTGCCGCCTGATCTGGTGCGACTGCGACTTTGCGACTTTAATTTTAGCCCCCCCATTGCGAGTTCGACTTTGCAACTGCGACTCCGCTAAATTACAAAGTAAACTTTAGCACGATAACAGAAACATGCTTTTATAAGGCAGAAAAACACATATTTATTATTATTTATTTTTTTTAGTTAAAAAACAGCCTTAACAAATATCTACAGGTCATCCTCTGGAAATTAAAGAGATGATCAAATAAGAGATTCAGATCGACGAAGGACAAGACTTTTAACCTTTACCGGTTAAACATAAGAAACAAATGAGATTTTTTAAGCTCATAGGTTGGCCTAATTGATTGAAACAAAGATAAAACCATGTGAGTTTAATAGGCTATATCAATATGATCTTTAAATTTAGACCCAAGGCCTAGTCTACGTACGATGGTCCATTTTTACTTATATTTTTTTAAAATTTGGGGCATGTTCAAGGTATAATGCTGTTAGATTTTATTTAATTCTTGCACTTCACAGTAACTTTTACGTCTTTGCCACAAGAAAAGTATAAACACATATTCAAATACGAGAAAATCAGATTAATTCGCACGATAAACGCCACAAGGCATAACACGTTCTCAAACGTTTTTAATTGACAAGACAGGTTTAAAACTTGGTTCACGCCTGAAAAGTGTAGGTAATTTTACTAATTTATAATAAAATTGAGAGCGACAAAAACTTTTGGGGTGTACGTTTATGTAGTTTAATGTAACGTCAGTATTATATAACACTAGGCAAAAAGTTTTACCTCTTTATTTGTTGCAGACATGTGAATAAGTGCTTCTAATTAGTTCGAGGGCGCTGAATCCGAATTTAAAAACCCAAATTCTCTATCACGTCTATACTTTGTGTAATGACCCACCCTTCCGTTTTGCTATTTGTTCCGATTAATCAATAAAAAAATCTTTTTATTCTGTAACTTTTTAATTTTAAGCAAAAATATTTTAAAAGATGGGTACTTTCCTTCTTTATTATTGCCTAGGACCGAAAATGTACATCACTGGCGAAGTTACCTCCTCTTTCTCCCAAGTTATGCTGATTTTATTTTATTGATTAAGTTTGTTATGCACTTAAAGCTTAAAGAAACATTTCTGTAGCCTTCTCTATTTTCTTTTGTTAGACATCAAAGTTTGTCCTTATAACGACCAGCAATAATCCCCCATAATATTTGGTTTAAATTTTCCTTGGTACCTCGTCTCCATACCCAAAATTTATTGATGAAAACGTTCACTATGTCAATCACTAATCGCTCCCAAATTTTCAGGAAAAAAATCAAGATGAAAATGTAGAAAATGCATTTTAAGTGAGATTCTACATCCTAACTTTTCATAGGCTTCCAGCATATTGTTTACTATTTCTCGGTAATTTGGATAATTAAAATTGCCGAGAAAGTTATTGATGAATTCCATAATGGATGTCCATGCTTTGCGTTCCTTTTCATTAAGACACGAAGTGAAGGAATCATCAGAAACAAATCAGCGAATTTGTGGTCCAGTGCAAACTCCAGCTTCTATTTTTGCATCAGTTAATGATCCTTTGAATTTGTTTTTTGAATATTAAAAGCCTTCACTTCTTTGATCCATACCTTTTACAAAATTTTTCTTTAACCCTAATTTAATGTGAAGTGGTGGAAGATGAACTTTTTTGAAACTACTAGAGCATCATGCTTAACATTATGTTTGCCAACAATGTGTTCTTCTCTGGCCGGCCATTCTCGCTTTTTATACTGATTTCTATCAGGTTGCTATCTCATAGACATATATAGAACATGTACTTTGTGTATCCCAGCTGTAAACCAAGAAGAAGTGATACAACTTGATTCTGATATATTTATTATCTTTAAATGTCTTCCTATTATTTTATTTTTGTTTTTGTACCTGCTTAAAATATAATTGGCTACAACCTACTTTTTTTTACCACTTATTTATTCTTAGCTTCCCTTCTCTTCCCCTTTCACAATCACAAACCCTCATATTGTTCACTTGCCCTACTCACACTATTGATTTGATTGGATCGATGAGAGGAATTAATATTTATTTAAAAGGTCGTCTGCTAAACCATATTTCTATGATGATAAATATCATTATTACAGTCATCGTTAGGTTTTAAATTCAGAATTACATTATTTCATCTAAAATCAATTAATATTTCAATTTAACCTTCCTCACTTTCAAAATATTTGACAGAATAATCTTAGTAAATTTAAAGTGGTAGAAATGTAAAAATATTCGTGTTAAATGAATCAAGGATTGATAGATCCAACCTTTTTGGTGCAGATATAATAACAAGCTGTGACGCCCATTAGATGCCAGACTTTTATGTGATGATCTCAAAATCACAAGAGATTATGTAGAATTTGGTGACAAAAACATGGCTCTTAAATTCCAGAAACACATTCTTTTTACAATAGCTAAGTAGAACATTTTATATAGTGAACGAGTTCGCTAATTGGAATGAAAACCATCAATTTGGCTTTTACTAGAAGCCTGATAGATATTTATCCCTATTTTGCTAAATCTGTTTCTCCGCATGTTCATTGATTTCCTCCCCAAATAGATATCTTCAAATAATCATTATAATATATATAAATATATATTCGTTACTTAAGATAAATGGCATATTTCACGCAAAAAATCTTTTCTGGATTAATGACATCAATAGAGAGAGTGGATAAAAATAGTGTACGCTGTTTTTGCCAAAGAATTAAAATATATTTATATACCATTAAATAATTTCTTTCCTTCATGCTTTAGTGAATTGTGAGAATTACATTGTCAATACATATATTAAAAAGGATTAATTCTTTTGAAATATGGATAGAAAATGCGAAGCATTCTAGTATCAGGATATAAGGGAGAAGTCAGCGGAAGATGTTTTCAAAATATTGATCACATTTTGATTAGATCTGGGCTGTTAAAAATTTCAAATGCCTTGAAGAGAGAGACAAATGTCTTGAAGAGTAAAATCCACCCTACCCTAATAGCTATGACCTCAACTGAAAAACACAATGAGCAAGGTCGGGTGAAATACAAGGAAGAGTGCCAGACAACTTGATTTAAATGTTAAATGATCCATGTTACCATGCAATAATTACTAGAGATTTTTGGAAACTTCATCCATTCAATAGAGCTAAAGCAAATATGATTCCAAATTCCACCAAAAAGAAGAAACAAAGAGCATCACGACGAATTTTTCGTTTTTGGACACAAAATAAAATTGAGATTGCGGTTAAACAGCAAATATCGTTCAAAAGACTAGGCAGCTTTCCTGTCGGTTTTGGTGTACTAAATATCACTAAGACAAATAACACCTCTACCTTTCAAGGAAAAGAGAAGGTATATATGTATTAATATATTTATTTGGACATGTTGAAAGTGAAAGTCATCCGATTGGTGGATGATACCATGAGAAATTTTCGTCTATCCATTAATATACTCCTAGAAAGTTCAGCGGTATGAATGTATAACTCAGAGCCAAACAGTAAATAGCCATCACGACTGCATTACAGACTCTCAGTTCTATGTCCTGATGGATCCCTTCCTCTGCCTGTCGCTCATTGTTGCCAAATTCTAAGGAAACCAACTCTATCTGAGAAGAAGTAATGCATTTTGATGCTCAAATTGCATATGAGGTTTCTGAAAGCAATCAGCATACTAGTGATAAGTTCTGTATAGTACCTGATGACTAGAACAGCAGCCTTCAAGTCGTCCACTTTAAATTGGTTCATTGAGTTTTTTTAAACTCTGCATCTCAAATAAGCTGACGGATGTGAGAACCTTCAAAGATCGCAGTTTTCAACTTTTCAATAGTCAATCCTGGAAAAGCATGGATGAAGTAAGTGAAGCATCCACTCTCCTTGCCAATAGCTTTGGTAAACTGATTACTTGTTGGGCAGTGGTGAAAAGAATATCCTATCTCTGTCCACAAAAGGATTGTTTATGACGTTTCTTCATGTAATACTGAGGTCGGTCCCTTCTTTAATATATGCACAGATAGTTGACCTGTTTGAGGAGAACCAATGTGACTTCTAGATTGAGCACTTAAAATTCTCCTAAATCACTCAAACATAGTTAGAAAATAAATTTAGTGATTTGCAGTTTTATGGTCGACGTTTGGACGACATCTGAACGCCAGAATTCTTTTCTTGGAATTAGATGATAAAAATGATTTCTGAATCTCGACTATTGCTGTTGCAAGGGTGAAATTTTTGGATGAAAGCTCTACAGCCTGGTTTTGCTTAAGGACATTCGTTACTCTTTATATAATATAAGAAAGGTAGAATTTCTGTCCAAAGAGATGCAGAAAAACAATTTAAGTACAAAATGAAGCTGTCAACAATTGAAACATCCGTCGGAGCCAAACATGATGTGGTTCTTAACAGAGAATAAAAATTTCTGCCAACGCCAGGGTATCAAGACAAAAAATAACAAATGGTTTGGTGTCACTGTAAAAGACGTTCAAGCCTAATGCACACACAAAAAAGGGAACCTCAGGCCAGCAAATTTCTTCCATGATGCCAATTGTCTAAGCCCCGATGGAAAATATGTGTTCTGTGCAAAATCCCAAAGCCCTTACGTTTGACGGAAGGACCCCGTGCCATGCCACACCAGCCTGAATACGCCTGCTTAGCTGTGGATCAATTTTTACGATCAGAGCTGACTTCGCATTTGGCCTCGTAACTCGGCATCTCCATCGACCTGTGTCAAGAGCTATGAAACGAGAGGCACACTATTCTAGCTGGAACACGAATCAGTATCTGAAGGCCAATATTACTATACTTTTTAGGGGCCTAACAAATAGGTGATAGTGACGTAAGCCTATGCCCAGATCTTCTTGAGACAAATGGATAAAAATTTGACGAATATATCCTACCTAAAAAAACAACTCATATTTTTGTTCTTATTTATTAAAATCAAGAGCTTTCTTCGTCATCAAGTTTTCCAGGTATGTTTTATGATATGTATGTTATGATCGAGCCAGTATATTTATTTTAGTCATTTAAAATGGGAGAAAACCAGTCGCAGAGCATTTGTATTTGAATAAAACGATTAATATATTTACCAAATTTTCACTGTATTTCAATCTTGCGAGTCCTTTTTTTATCAAAACTTCCAGATGCAAGATGATTTAGGTTAAAACTCAGAATTCATTTAGGTTTTCCCCTATAATTATATGTTAAACATTAATTTGAATTAAAGCAAATTAAACGATTAAATAAAGTTCTCTCACTGTAATAGGGAGCATTTATATTAACTAAGCGTTCTTATTTATTGAAATTGTTACACACGTGATATCTAAAAATTTGCCTTTATTTTCTGACGAGGCTGTGACGTGATATCGTGGGACCTACGTTCGCTTAATTGAGGCTGACACGTCATCCAAAGGAGTTCTAGAATTTTCGTTTCGTTTGATCGGCCAGTTTCCCTCCTAATTATTTTATTGAATATTAAATTGGATTAAGATTATTACAATTTTGTCATGAAAAAGTTATTTTATATTTAGTGTTAAGAATTTTCATTGTATGTTGATGTAGCATTGGGATTTTGAATGATCCGTATTTGTTAGTGTTTCGTGGAATTCAATGTCGAGGCCTTCATTCTTCACAGAAGAGAGACCATTTTTTTGTGCTTGGAGAAGAAAGTTGTGTTCGGGAGCAGAGTGGATTTCGTGCAATTATTTTCTGGTTTCTTGCGTCTCAGAAGGCTATTGCTATTTAAGGCTATTGTAATCTGAGGCCATGCTGATTTAAGGCTATCGTGAGTTAGGGTTACCGTGAGTTAAGGTTACCGTGAGTTACGGGGTCCGTGAGTTAAGGTAACCGTGAGTTAAGGTTACCGTAAGTTAAGGTTACCGTGAGTTAAGTTTATTGTGATTGATTGACTTAGTGTAAGACAACCGGCAGAGTTGTACCCCTTTTGCATTTTAGTGCCAGTTTACCGCGAGTGTTATGCTTCTCGCGCATCTCTGGTAGGGCAACCGTGTGTGGTGCCTTTGTTTTTGTGTGGCCCATACTAGGCATAATATTGGTGGTCGTGAGTGCCCCTTTTTTTGTATAAGCCTTCATATATATATATATATATATATATATAGGTACATTGTAGTTACGTTATCAGTGAGTGCTTCCCTCTGTGGCTCAACCTTCTTTCTCCGTGGTCTCATAGATAGGAATATCATACGTGTGTTATTTTTGTGTAAATTTTTGTTCTTATGTCTTCCATACTCTAAATATTTTTATATGTTCCAAAAGGCCATTCCTTAGCTCGACCTATCAAAGTTGTAATTAATTTTTAGGTCCTTTCTATGATAATTTAGTCTTGGAATATATCGGCATTTTCAATCCGATTCATTTATCAAACATTTGTAAATAAAGTTTTTTCGTTTTAAGTCGACGCATCTTCTATCCTTGGCTACAAACTTTTTGGGTTAAAGAATCTGGGCATGTCACCTGACCCAAGTTTGTGACAGAAATCAAGAGCTTTCTTTAGCATCAAGGTTTCCAGGTATGTTTTATCATATGTAGCCCCAACTAATCACTATATTTATTTTATTCATATAGAATGTAAGAACCAATCGTTGAAATAAAATAAAAGGAAAAGGATGATACTTCATCGAGGATTTGAAAAGACAAGGAAGTTGGAATGCTAGAAGTAGGGCGTAATTCTATCTTTTCTATCCATGCTTTCATGTCACAAAGAATACGAGTCTTATTTATAACTTCAAAATAAACCCTCAAATTATTTTTAGGATTATTAAGTTAAAATAAGACTATCGTTTAATTTAAACATAAAATATAGGTAATTTGCGAGTTTCGGATTTAAGATATTAAATTAAAATAGGCTCGAGGCATTACTTAGATAAGCTCTTAGCTTAATCGTAATAATGGCATGAAACTTTTCTTCCGCTATTTTAAAAGCATTTTAAGTATAATGTGGTTTGAACGTTTGCGTTACAGAGCGAAAGTTTCTTTCATATATAATGTTTGCATTGGCTGAACTCTGTGTTTTTTAAGAGTATGAAGTGAAATATGCTTTAAACTCACTAAATACATAATATTTAGTTTGCTGGTATTTTGACTTCTCAAATTTTTAACTTTCTGTATTCTGTCTCAATACCTATTTGATCTTACGAGTTCACTAGGAAGTAACTTAATGAATCATACAAAATTATGGCTTTTGTAAACATCAGTTCAACACCAATTACAGTCCAATCTTACTTGCTTTTACCTGATTAAGGATAGCTCTAACTATATTTTGGCGCAATAATCGAAAATGGCCCTTGACACTGACAAATCTTATGTTTCTATGATAATAATACTCATTAAAAGTGTTTCCTGTTCAGAATGCGGAAAGTACGCACACATACAGCTCCATCCAGGCAGAACTAGCATAAACAATTTAATTTACACATCTCTCTTGTTTACCTGAACGCATTCAAATGGCAGCTCTTGATTTACTAAGAAAAATGAGGGGCAATATTTCCATATTCAAACCATATACATGGCTGGAATGTGGTAGTTACCACTACTTGCCTTACCCACACGGCTCACATCAATGTACACGAGCCTTCGCTTGAGACTAAATAAAACTTCAGTCTCCTGCTAAAGCGAAAGAGAGAGTGAAATATTCCAATGAATTCTACTATTGCTCAATTATGCTCCTTACATTGTCAGTATTATCATAGATGCATCTTTACTTGTGTAAATATAACTTTACTACCCTCCTAATAAAATCATTGTTTAACAATTGCAACGATTAAATAAAACTCTGTAACAAATGTCATTCACTGGTCAACCGAAAGGTTTATCCTCTTCCTTTTTACACAGCAAGAGCACATTTGGCATGTTTGACCTAAGGAGAAGATATTGCTTTGTATTGGGAGATCTTCTTTCATCCTCTATTCACTGGACCTGGCATCGAATGAGGATTAATTATTTATTTAAGCCTTTGAAAGGACAGCCGCCTAAATAGTAAGATTACTTAAATATGAAGGAGGTAAAAAAGTATATGAAATAATAAATTTCGTCAAAACTCATAATATTCTGCAACAGACATATCACATGATTAGCTTATAAGGGGTGACAATTACTCTTTCCCAAGACGTGAATGTTTGTTTTTGCCTTAGCATCGTATTGCCTCAAGTGTTGCGCGTTTGTATTTTGTGTGATTTCGCGCCCGACTACAATGACTGCTTGCCTTCATATCTATTTATACAAATTACTTATGTATTTTCATTTCCTTATTCTCTATACAAATCAACATATATATTTTTTCCTCTTATTCTCACATTAGACATATAATTTCCGTTATTTACATGTAAGCCACTTTGCTAGGACTTGCTACATCCAACGCACGTGCATTTGTGGAGTTTCTCGCTGGACCTATTAAATGTTGCAATTTGATGCCAGCAGCCTACATATTATATAACAGGAGCATCACAGAACTCCCCTCCTGGTAATGGAGCCGTTGAGAAAATGGGGCATAACAAATACATAGGTAGATACATATCAATTGCATATTTTTGGCACACCTAATATCTGATAGCATTTTTACATACACAAAGGGCATTGACACTTACATAGCGGCATACAGTTGTACTCAAAACATGCCTATACTTTATGCCATGTTCTGCCATACAATACAATAATATATAATTCGATCCATTGATTTATAATTTATTTGACAATTTTATGCCAACCTTTTTAGTTTGAGATACAAATGTTATAATTACGACACTCTACAAATACAAAATATGGCTCCGAAGAAAGCTAAAGAGTAGCGAGTTGTGTTTATATTTATGCTTCTTCCCCTTTCCTAACAATTTGCCGCTACAATAATGCGTACAAGAGGATTTAGAAATATAGGAATGAGAGATTCTTGCCAAACGTGACTTGTATCCCGGAGCGCGTGAAAACGTCCGGCTTGCCGTTAATCTCCCCAGTTCCTCTAGAAGTGGCCTATCAACATCCTGAGCCATCATTGTTTTCCGTGACATGCACTGCACGAGGCGAAGTGCAACCGGTTCTCCCCCTGTTCTCAGCCTGCGTCCTGGAGCGTTGCTGATTACCCGGCAGGTTATCAGTAGGCGAGGGAGGTAATCTCGCCGGTTTCATTTTGTTCACTGAGACAGTTTCACTTTTTCTGTCAGGAAATTCCAATTTGTCAACTTTGCTGTCGTGCTCAATCACATGACAAGGGCCAGCATAAGGTGCTTCAAGTGGTTTGTAAACGTGGTCTATTGGGACCAACACGAGGTTTTGGGGAACGAAAGGCTTGGACACCGATTGCATGTGCACTAGGGATGCCTGCGTGAAATCGAATTCTGCCATGGTTGATGCCAATTCTTTCATACATTTACTGTCGGTATTTGATGACGATGACTAAACTAAGGGTTTCGGGCACAAGAGTGTGGTAGCCGCGACTTCAGTGAAAGGTGAAAATCCCGAGACATTGAGAAAAGAGCGAAAGCCCCAAAAGATAATTAGATGTGCCACCAGCCAGCCTTAGTGGCAAGCCATTAGGCCTCGAGGTGGTGTATGCCCTTTCCACATCCCGTTGGTGGACGGGGGGTATGTCGTGGTGCGGAGACTACGAAAAGCGACGAGGATATACAGTTCCTTGAATAGTTTGGATTCAAATTGGGTGCATCTGTCGGTCACTACGTAAAGCTGGACTTCAAATCTGGAAATCCACCCGTCTAGGAAAGCTAACGCAACCGTTGCGGCACTTATGTACGGAATCAGTAGCGCTTTGATCCATTTTGTTGCTTTATAGATGCACGATAGTAACTAGAGATTGTATGAGGAGTAGGATTGCCCAAGCAGTGTACAGAGTAGTAGTGTTCCAACTATATCGATATGCACTGTTTTGATCCTTGCATATGGAATATCAATGGGCAGGTTCGGGGGATTTCGTGTGGCGACTAATCATTGAAGATTGACATAGGAGGCACACTCTCTTGTCCAGGAGCGAATATCTTTGATTATCTTTTGCCAGAAATATTGAGATTTGATAAGACTAAGATAAGCCTTGTCCCCAGGGTGTGAAAAATTATGTAAATGGCGGAAGATGGTACATATGCACGCCATAGGGAATAACGGTCGTAGTTATCTTTGTGTTAATTCACAAAATAGTTGAGCTTACCTAGGGAAAGATTTTACTCGGAAGTGAAATTTCTTCGTCATTATCCTGCTCTGCCGATAAAGCTCTGTGGTAGAAAGATTCAATTTGAATCGAATTGACGTTCCT